>CM041768.1:27500-1332253 GCA_023373885.1 Hestina assimilis | reverse complement strand
ACTGAATGAAACTAGCGTGTGACTAACTTCGTTCCGTTCCGTTGTTGTTGAATTTACTGAGTACCACCAATGGCTTTTCTAAGTTAGTCACAAGCAACATAATCAAATAAAATTAGCGTGTGACTAATTTCGTTCCGTCGAGTTGTTGTACTAAGAAGCAATCAGTATGACATTTTGTCTTTATGGAAGGACCCGTCCATAGTATAAAGTAAGTCTATAATATAGTATTTTCATTATTATTACTTTAAAATATAATTTATAATGAGATAATGCGCTATGCTGGTTATAAAGTTTTTAATCACAAATTATAAAATGGCAGAAAGTTTTAAGCACATTATATAAGACGGGAAAATGTTTACCGGAAATAAGCTTGTGTATTTAACTAGTAATTAGAGTTTATGTAAAAATTAAGATTTTAAATAGTATTTTTATAACAAAAGTATCCTATAACAGTTTTTTTTTTATCTTTTCTATATATTCCCGTCTTAGCAATATTACGATTTTTTTTTTGTGAGATCTTGACAATTTTTTTTCCTATTCGCAAACTCATGCTTTTTTGAAATTGTTATCAACTGTCATGATTATCTTTTATTTGCTGCTTTTAAATATTGACTTAATAGGCCTGGGTGGCCTCTTGCGCCTGTTGTGATCAACTGTCGCGGTGTTGCAATTAACCGCTTGTCATGCTGGACTTATTTTAGTCTTGTTTTCATCCCCTATTGTTATTTTACACCCTTGATGGTAAAACTTTTACAAACTTTGAATGACATATTTATAATCAACAACCTAAAAATAAGATTCAAGCTTCTAGCTCTAACGACGATACTTCCATACAACTTTTCATCCCCCCTTTCAACCCCCTTTTCGTATTAAAAAATAACCTATGCCCTTTTTTCAGGCTCTAGGCCATCTGTGTACCAAATTTGATTTATATCGGATCAGTAATTTTGGTGCGACTCTCATAGCCGAGTGCACCCACTGATCGGTAAACGATCCGTAGGTTAAACATCTTTAGGCGCGTTCGGGCACTAGATGGTGATCGCATAGTGCTATTTCAACTGAGCGTCTCCGTGCTTCGGAGGGCACGTAAAAAGTCGATAAGTCAAGTCGGAGTCCTATACGGGCGACCTGAACAACTCTGACACTAGGTTGGCCACTTACCACTCGATAAGAAGTTTTGGTGTGAAAGCGTAATAGAGACAGACAGAGTTCAGAGTTACAGTCTGTTAAATGTAACTTGAACCCTGCGCAGTAACACGTTTTTGGGTCTCAACCGTATGCGGTATGAAGGGGGCCGCGTAACTATAGCAACGCGGCGACGCTAGACCCGGTTAGTACACTCGCTCACGATTGTTTTAGTTCTTTAAAAATAAATCATTAAATATTAAATTTAAAAATAATTTATTTTTGTCAGATGTGCTAACATTTAATTTTATTTGAGAAATGACAGTGATTAAAAATGTAAATTAACCTTTTTCTATACTATTTATTTGTTTTATTCTATTTAAGTAATTAATAACGATAATAAATAAATAATTAATTGAATTTAGAAGAAATAATAACTGTATTATATACTTAATTCCATTTTCCCACTTTATAAAGAATCGATTTAAATAAGACGAAACCAATCTATTGTCTAACATTTTTGTCCATTATTGTACCTGCGCAGAAGCGGCCATTTTGGTTCAAGTTACATTTAAGGAACTCTATTTTCGCATTTATAATATTACTTTCGAAAATTCATATAAAACGCTTGCGTTTGCGATTATTCATATAATTTCAGATATTGAAAATTGATGTTATTAATAGTATCAGCTGCCATTTTGTTAAAAGTTAGGTCTTTTATTTGTTATCACAACATTTATGGTATTTTTAATTAATGTTATATTTCGTTTCGTAGCTGGTGGAATTAGATTTTTTTACTATCTATTGGTAGTTTATAGTTTTTTTTATCAGTAAAATAAATGGCAATTTGTTTATAGTATACATGTGTTTTATTTCCTCTAAGTCATCGGACTTATATATGGACAGACATAACATATAACAGTATCTCCTTTGAAATAAGGTTACAAGAGCGGCAACATGGTATGGCTCCCTCTATGAGATTCTTAGTCTAATATAGACAGGTTAATATTTGGACGCAAACAAGCAATACCATGTCAACCCACAAAATTGAATAAACTGAGTTATAATGCAGAAGTGTTTGTAAATGGCTGACGAACATTTTTCTTTAATATTTGTAGGGTTTTAAGCTTTAAAACTTCTAAAAAGCCATTTTTTCAATCATGCAATTTATGTATTTTTAAACGTTTTGGGTTATATTATATACGAAATATGCAGTTTGTATACTTATTTTTAGTGAAAATAAGTAAAATAACTAACATACGTCTTGAAGTTGCCAAAACCTTGACCAATACATAAAAAAATCATAAAAAGCAAGTTGTTCAAAATTTTCAAACGCGTTTTTCTCGAAATGACATTCGTGTGGGTTGACATGGTATTGCTTATTTGCGTCCATTTATACCTTGCATGGAGCGTACTTCCAGTCCCGATAACGTCTTTAGGTTCGGCCTTGCAGGAGGAACCATAAGATCGGACCCAATTTGAGCCCCCGCGTGAGCTCTCTTTTTCACGCTGGGCTCTCTCCCGGTGACGCTTTCAAGGCCAGTAGGACCAACAGCAATACATATAAAAACATGTATAATAATAATTGTTAATAATTTTTTTCTTTCTTTTTCTTTATGTTAGAAGTTGGCAAACAAGCATACGGCCCACCTGATGGTAAGTGGCTGCCGCAGCCTATGAGCGCTTGCAGCACCATTAGTAGGTGCCACTCGCGCGTTGCCAACCTCGAGATATTAGTTCTTAAATCTCGTTCGCCCAGTAATTTCACTAGCGTACAATGCCCTTCAAACCGGAACACAGTAGTGCCTAAGCACTACTATTTGGTGGCAGAATATTGGATACTGCGGTGGTACCTACCTAGCCGGCCTCTTGCAACAAAAGACCTACCACCAGTGTGATTTTGAAATGGTTCCCTGACAACGTACTGAGTCATCGATGATGGTTAATTATTTATGGGAAACAACTTGTGTGTGAGGGGGTGTAGCATTTGAGGTCTGAAAATTAAAAAAAGTATAGCAAGTCATCAAATTTATTCAAAATATTAACATTAACATTTTCTATTAGTTTCACATTCACAATTCTATTTATATCTTATTTGCAAAACATATCACAAATTTTATTTATTTTATTGAAGTGAAACTTCTTTAGAATCGTTGTGATTTCAAATCGGATGCAACGGAAAAAACGACAGGTAAGAGACAGAAATACAAAAATGTGTAGTATGAAGCCGGCAAAGAATGAGACAAATATACATACTATTTTATATTATCGGTCTCTCCTCTTCGCGGCATGTTTTAGTGAGTCAGAGCGAGAGAGCAAATGTCGGTGTGTATGTATATATATATGTATGGGGCTGCGTATTACAGCTTTTTAGTAAGAAGTCAGCGTGGTGTGTTATTATTTAACAGTGTTTGTTAATATTTTATATCTTGTTATATATATTCATCTCATTCTTTTGTCGATTTACTGAAGTTTCACTTCTATCGTGTGTGAATCGCGCACACCTTTTTTTATTTGTTAAGATTCGTTTCTAAATCACTGCTTACTAAAATAAAACAATCCTCGTGTACTTAAGAGTTTGTTTAAATATTACATAAAAGATGAAAAATGACACAGTTATCTAATATTATAAATGTGAAAGTTTGGATGGATGGATGGATGTGTGTTACTGTTTCACGCAAAAACTACTGAACAGATTTTGATGAAATTTGGTACACACATAGCTTATTACCTGGATTAACATATAGGATACTTTTATCCCGGAAAAATGTTGGGTTACCGTGGGATCATCAAAAAACTACAGAACTATACTTATTGTCACTGGGTACCGTTAGCAACGCAGCATTGCGCTCGTGTGCAGTGTGAATGTATTCTTCTCGTTCATAAATTATTGTTTGCCTAGTTAATTTTTTTAATGAATATTGTCAAAATGGGTTAAGGCAAAACCTTTTATGGTCGAGTGAATTGTACGTAATTTACCTTATTTTATTGGTGAAAGTAAATTTATTTATTGATACAAACTTTGGAATGGGAAAATGGGAATCAGGTTATGGTTATATCAGGATATGTCAATCAGGCTTTCTTTTTATATTTATACATTGTACATTACTTAAAGCTATAAGAAAATTGTACTTAAAATTCGTATTTTTGGTACTTAAAAATAATAGCTGGTAATTTAAATTAAATTCTTAATTATCAATTTCTATTGAATTATAAATATGAGAAAGTAGTTCGGTAAAAAATTCTTTTGAATATTTAAGTATAATCTTTTGAATATTTAAGTATATTCTATGGACAGTTCTTGTATCCTATGAGCGGTCCGCAACACCATTAGTAGGTGTCACTCACGCGTTGACAACGAGAGATATTGGTTCTTAAATCTCCTTTACCCAGTAATTTCACTAGCTACAGTGTCCTTCAAACCGGAACACAGTAATGCTAGACACTACTGCTTTGCGGTAGAACTGACACTGCGGTGGTGCCTACCTAGCCGGCCTTTCGCAACAAAGACCTACCACCAGTGTGACTGATTGCACTGGTGGAATAATCTCTGTGACAGAGATTATCCCAACAGCGGCCATCTTACGCTGTCTTTTACACAAATTAATGCCAAGAAAATACACAATGACATAAAAGTAAATAAATCGACGAAATAGCAAGATGTCCGATCATAATTGGAAAACCGACTTTAAAGAAACGCAGGAAGGTGAATTTGTAGCCGTGCTGTTCTGCAACTCCCGCGCAGACTACGTTTGCGCTTGCGCCGATTAGTGTACCGTTACCTGCGGTAAGAAAGAGATGGGGCTATACAGACTAATATTGTAAATGCTTCGGGGCACATTCAAGCTGTCAGTCACGGTTTTTATGATAACATCTGATAATAATCTAGAAAGGATCTGTAGGGTTTCGGAGGTCAGTAGGCAATCGCTCTGTGTAAGAAACCTATCAAATCCGGATAAGAGAAATTAGAGACCCTTGGTAAATTCCGGTAATTATTCCCGGAATCCTAGGAGGAAATTTAATAATTACGAAAGTAACTCAGTCTGTTATGTTTTCAGGCCTAAATCGCTGAACCGATTTCAATGAGTTGTGGTAAAAAGATAAATTGGACCTTGGAGAACAATACTGACTACTTGGCACGAAAAAAAAATCTTGACGAGGATGGAATGAGGGTTGAAAATAAAAATCACTTACGGCCAAATCTTCGTCTTGAGCCAAAATGTATAGAAGTTTTTGGTCGAATTTCGACTACGAATTTGGCTTAAAAGTGACTTTCAGTCAGACATTACTACATACTTTGGAATAGCTATCGACAATAGCCACATTTGATGTTTTCTAAATGCATAAGACCCTTAAGTGTACCACTTCTTACAAGACCCTTAAGTGTACCACTTCTTACAAGACTCTTAAGTTTACCACTTCTTACAAGACCTTTAAGTGTACCACTTCTTACATGACCCTTAAGTGTACCACTTCTTACAAGACCCTTAAGTGTACCACTTCTTACAAGACCCTTAAGTGTACCACTCTTACAAGACCCTTAAGTGTACCACTTCTTACAAGACCCTTAAGTGTACCACTTCTTACAAGACCCTTAAGTGTACCACTCTTACAAGACCCTTAAGTGTACCACTTCTTACAAGACCCTTAAGTGTACCACTTACCCCCTAAACAAGCGCCGTAGAGCAAAGCCCATATCAAAGGTGCCATCGGTAGGTTCAAATTTGGGTTACTGCCGATGGAGATGACCACACGCACCATCATTGTGGTGAGGGGAATGTTGTCCACGAACGCAGATATGGTACCCGACACCTGGAACATGTATTTTCTTTATCAAATAGCAGTGGCAGTGGTTTATGGCGTCAGGATGTGACGACCCCATCGTCCGCTGTTGGGATAGCCTCTGTCACAGCAGAGATTATTCCACCAGTGCAATCAGTCACACTGGTGGTAGGTCTTTTGTTGCAAGAGGCCGGCTAGGTAGGTACCACCGCAGTGTCAAATATTCTGTCGCCAAATAGTAGTGCTTAGGCACTACTGTGTTCGGTTTGAAGGGCATTGTACGCTAGTGAAATTACTGGGCAGTGGAGATTTAAGAACTGATATCTCTCGTTGTCAACGCGTTAATAACACCTACTAATGGTGTTGTGCGCTCATAGGCTACGGCAACTGCTTACCATCACGTGGACTTGCTGGCCAACTTAGTAACATAAAAAAAATCGCACTTACCATCCACTATTAAATCTAATATTAAGAGCCTTTATCAGTCCACTTCTCTAGGTACTATTTAATTAAAGTATGTAACTAATAATTTTGCGGAAAGAATATTGGAAAACTTACCCATATTATAAGCATTAATGCCACAGCTAGTCTTGAACCTTCATCAACTTTAAGAATCAACTGTTCCATCAAACCACCGACATACAATATCAGACCTAGTTTTGATAACGCCTGTAAATAATATATATAAGAAGACGAGTAATATAGTATCTCAACTTTCATTCATCAACTTTTCTCAAGACTTTTTTTTGGGCTAGTGAAGTGCTTCTGAAGATACCTAAACCTAAACTAATCCTGCATGCTCTCTGCTGTTGCAGATGTTTATGGGCAACGGTAATAATCAGATGAGCCTGATCCTGTTTGTACCCTCTAAAATTAAAAGAATCCAGTCTGCTTACATACCTGAGACGAATTTCTTTACCAATATTATATTAGGATGTTTCTTTGATTTTCTTACCTCCATAAGCACAAATAGAGACGCAAAGAACAGCAACGTGGACCATTCAACTCTGTGCAGTATCGGTTCCAAATCTTCTCTATCAGCTAATGTTAAGAGCAGAATGGCGCCCAAAAGCGCCGTCAAACCAAGTGATACACGATCTGAAATTATAAATTAAATTATTGGCGTATTGTTGTTGCTGAAAAACGATGTGGCGCAGCGGTAACGAACCTGTCTTAAACGCCACAGGTCGCGTCGGTTCAATTCCCGCTCGGAGCATAATATGTTTGTATTGACCATCCAAGCACAGGATATCACTATCCTAAAACGTTGTCACTATCCTATACGTTGAGTGTGCAGCGTTTATTTATTTATTTACTATTTTTTTTTTATGTTAGAAGTTGGCAAACAAGCATACGGCCCACCTGATGGTAAGTGGTTCCCGTAGCCTATGAGCGCTTGCAGCACCATTAGTAGGCGCCACTCACGCGTTGCCAACCTCGAGATATTAGTTCTTAAATCTCGTTCGCCCAGTAATTTCACTAGCGTACAATGCCCTTCAAACCGGAACACAGTAGTGCCTAAGCACTACTATTTGGCGGCAGAATATTGGACACTGCGGTGGTACCTACCTAGCCGGCGTCTTGCAACAAAAGACCTACCACCAGTGTGACTGACTGCACTGGTGGAATAATCTCTGCTGTGACAGAGGTTATCCCAACAGTGGGCGATGGGGTCGTCACATCCCGACGACTGTTCTAGTGCTGGTCTGCCCTGATAAGAAATCATGTGGCTACAGGTTTTTTCATGCTTTCATGACGGTTGGCAAACAAGCATACGGTACCTCTAAATCCTCTGATCACAGTCACCGCTACCTATGAACGGGCGATACTTAAAGTTATGCGCGTTGACGACCCAAGGGATAGAAGGGAAGAGCACTGGAGGGGGTAGATTCGGCCTCGAGGGCCTCCTCTCATCGCAAGACACTCAACAGTACTGACACTGTTACTTCCCAATCACTTTTATTAGGACTCTCCGGGGACTCAAACACCAAACAAATAATGTCAGAACAGATGATGATTTAAAGGCGTCGGGATGTGACGACCCCATCGCCCGCTGTTGCGATAACCTCTGTCACAACAGAGATTATTCCACCAGTGCAATCAGTCACACTGGTGGTAGGTCTTTTGTTGCAAGAGGCCGGCTAGGTAGGTACCACCGCAGTGTCAAATATTCTGCCGCCAAATAGTAGTGCTTAGGCACTACTGTGTTCCAGTTTGAAGGGCACTGTACGCTAGTGAAATTACTGGGCGAACGAGATTTAAGAACTAATATCTCGAGGTTGGCAACGCGTGAGTGGCACCTACTAATGGTGCTGCAAGCGCTCATAGGCTGCGGCAACCACTTACCATCAAGTGGGCCATATGCTTGTTTGCCAACTTCTAACATAAAAAAAAAAAGATGCACAGATGAATTATATATATGTATTCTACATAGTATAAAACAAAGTCGCTTTCTCTGTCCCTATATCCCTATGTATGCTTAAATCTTTAAAAGTACACTACGGATTTTGATGCGCTTTTTTTAAATAGATAGAGTGATTGAAGAGGAAGGTTTATATGTATAATAACATCCATTAAATAGTGGAGAAATACTTTTATTTTTGAGGTTTCTAATGTGATGTCGTAAATAGTTACATTTAACGCGTGCGGGCCACGGGCAGTAATGGATAAATCAAAACTACTGGATCGATTTTAATCATTTTTTCAGTGAATGACATAGGCTATATATTTTATACCCGTGCGAAGCCGGAGGAGGCGCTAGTTTATGATAAAATTCAGGATACTTACTTAATTCAGGAATAGAATGTAAGAAGAAGACTGTAACAACGAACGCGATCGCTACAGCTGACTTTACCAAGAGCACTTTGTCACGGATTTTGTACTGAAAAGAAGTAAGCAATTAATTAAATTAATTAGCATTGGAATTGTTGAAGGATATTTTAGTTGAGCGCGTCGACGTCCGGCGTAGGCGTCTGCTCGCCTCTAGCACTGCGCGGTGACTGTGAGGGGGAACGGGATGGGAGATCGATTATCGGCTATCTATCGAAGCTTCGTGCATCTGCGGCTCCCGGCGGACCGAGCGCCATCTAACTCTGTTGCATTATCTGTGTAACTTCGTACAGCTACGTCACTCACGTACATTGACAGCTGTCACGGGAGCGAGACACGCACGCCCTCGCCTACGGTCTAGACAGTACTAACTAATCAACGACTACAAATAACAAGACTTGCCTTTTATCACAGACAATATATTTAACAAATTAAATGTTGCTATTCCAATAGGAATTGGCCGGAAATATTGCCTGATCATTGATGATTGACCGTTGTGGCGTATTGGTAGCGAGTCTGCCTATAGCCTCGACGGTTGCGGGTTCGATTGCCGCTCGGGCAGGTGTTTGTTGTGATACAAATATCTGTTTCGGTCTGGGCGTTCCAGATAGAATAATAAGCAGACCCTGGGTAGAAATAATACCGGGAATAAAAAATAGGTAGTTATGAGGACTGCCGATAGAAGTGATACCTCGTTTCCCTTAATTTCATGAGACGCTCATAGCCCAGTTCATCCACTGATCGGTAAACGATCGGTGGGTTAAGCAACTTTAGGCGCGGTCAGTCACTAGATGGGTGATCGTATAGTGGTATTTCTGAGCGTCCCCGGCTTCGGAGGGCACGTGAAAAGTCGGTAGTCGAAAAGTTAAGTCAGAGGCTTATACGGGCGACCTGAACAACTCTGATACTAGGTTGGCCACTAACCACTTGATAAGAAAGAGAACTTCATTTCATTTCCTCCACTCAATTCCATCCCACTGCACAAAAAATGACAGTCCCGGCTGTTATTGATAATAGTCGACGAGTCAAGTCATTTTTTTATACATGTTTTTTACGGACCCTGGGAGGCAAATGAGTCTACTCCACCTGATGGGAAGTGGACGTGGAGTTCACGCAGAAGACCTGGACTAGCCACCCTAACCCTCCCTACCCGCAAGATGGCTCGTCACGCCTTGTTTGGAAGACCCCAGGTTGTAAGGAGGGAACACGTGTCCCGGTGAGGAATTCCAATTTTTTTGACGCGCGACATAGAGAAGACTGACTGACTGACTGACTGACGCGTAGTTCTTGAACGGAAAGAGGAGGGAATAAGGGAGGGATAAGGGAAAATAAAGACAAAAAAACAAACCTTATCCTTCAATTCAACCAAAGTACTTTGAAATATATCCTTCGGGCAGGCTCTTTTGCTGCTATCCTTAAGCATTCTACTCCGTTTCAGAGTGAGTTTACATATCTTCCTCTCCAATTTCACTCTGACAACGTTGACTCCCTCACTCAGGTGTGGTAAGGAGTCGGCTGCTCTGCGCCATATTGAAATCTGCTGGTCAAGATCTGAAAGGTTTTATATTAAATGGTGTTTTTTAACCAACTTAATGAATATTATAAATGTAAGAATGGGTTGATGTTTGGTACTTCCTCACGCAAAAACTACTGGACAGATTTGGATGAAATTTGGTACACACATAGCTTATTACCTGGATTATATAGAACTTTCCGGAAAAAATGTTGCGTTCCATTCACAGCTAGTTAAAATAAATGTACTTAATTGCTGAAATACTATTTTCTGTACTTTTTGTAGGGATAATATATTGTCAAAATTGAGCTATGTGAATTGTAATGAAAAATTATAATATTGTTACGGAGAATCTTATAAGCTGAGGCATAAGGTACGAAATTGCTTGCGAATATCACTGTGTTTTTCTCGAAAAATGTATAACATTCGGTGAAAACTTCTCCCGTAGAACTTTCTAGAACCGTGCTTCCGAGCTATATAAGCGGCCCGGCGCGTCGACTGAATCATTCAGTTCTGAGCAACGAGCGAAGAAACTACAAGTGATACCAGTGACCAAGTGCGATAACTAGTGACCTCGCCTATCCTTTTGGACTACGGATTGACCTGTGATTTGTGAAGTTCTGTTGTGTGATCTAGAAGATCTCATTAAAGACTTATTTAGAGCCATCAGGTGTTTTATTTCAAACCCCAGCACGTAACACTATTTTTATTAAAAACTTAACAGGCAAACCCACGAGACAATACAAGTTATGGCTGTGTTTTAAAATATCACGTTGCCTTCAATAATATTGATCGTGAATTTTAATTGTTCTTCGTCAATAGAGGACGTGTTTTTTAATTAAGTTTTAAACTTTTAATTATTTTTTGCAGAATTTGCAATCTATGTGTTAGTAACGACATGATAGTATAATATTATCGTTCTGAAATAGTGATTTCATTGTTTTAAGGGTAAAATAACTTTACATAAAAATTCACATGCGTGGAGGCTCTGGACCTTGTAAAATACTAAAAAATTGGCAAACTTAGCATGTAACAATATAACTAGTGAAATGATCATATTTTGTCTCGTTTTTGTCTGTCCATTATTCACCTTGAATATCCTTCGGAACCCGCTGACGCAGTTTGTTAGTGTCTCTGAACATAAACCTTATTTGTATTGAAGTCTGTATGACGATAAGTAAAATTCCAAGAGACATGTGTGCTGTGAAATTGGTGAAGTTGATGCCCTGAAAAGTAGACCGGGAAAAACGTTGAAGGAAAGTTTTAAAAGCCCAGATGGCCCAATGGATCGAAAACGTAGACTTTAACCGAAGATCGCGGTTTCAAATCCAGGCAACCTCTGAGTTTTCGAGTGCTTAATTTGTGTTTAAAATGTATCTCTTACTTAAAAGTGAATGAAAACGTGAGGAAACCTGAATGTAGTGGAAGAAATTCTAAGACATGCAAATGCTGGCGGCCTTTTGCCCCCTCTGACATAAAAATAAAGGAGACTGAGAAAAAATAGCCCAGGCAAGGAATCGAATACCCAGCCTCCGAGGCCACATGCAAGTACCACTCCACTCAGTCATTGAGCCATTGGGATTCTCCCTCAAGATAGGTAGATGGGCACTGCCCCTTCGACACAAAGGGAGGTTCCATTTTTTCTGGAGTGTCTATTGCTGTTGGCCTTAGTGGCCTTGACAGCGTCACCGGTGGGTTGGTCGGGTCCGGAGACCTCGGCCGGAAAAAAATTTACACTTAAGTTAAATTCGTCCCAAAGGTCCTGTGAGGTCCGGCCTAGGCTTGGGTTGTCATCGGGAAGGGGTTAGGTCCCTCTGATCAGGCCGGTGATATTGCCTGGGGGGCCGCGACCCAATAAGTTATTGGGAAGTTTTTTTTCTTTTTAAAAGAATATTAGCAATGCTTTTTCAAGGCATTACTAATACTCGTATTGCCCTTTTAAATAAGCTCGAAGCTTGCGCTAGGAGTGGGTACGACAATAGCCCAAGGGGTCAGGATCGAACCCTCGACTCTCGCGTTAACGGAGCGAAGTGGGCCCTTCTACCGTTGAGCTATTGAGGCTTTATTGGCAAGATGCATAATTATGAACGCAAATAAGCAATACCATGTCAACCCACAAAATTGAAAAAACTGAGTTATATATGCAGAAGTGTTGGTAAATAGCTGAAGAACATTTTTCTTTAATATTTGTAGGTTTTTAAGCTTTAAAACTTCTAAGAAAGCCATTTTTTAACTATGCAATTTATGTATTATGTTCAACGTTTTTGTTATATTATATACGAAATATGCAGTGTGTATACTTATTTTTTGTGAAAATAAGTAAAATAACTTACATACATCTTGAAATCGCCAAAAACTTGACCAAAACATAAAAAAATCATATAAAGCAAGTTGTCCAAACGCGTTTTTCTCGAAATGACATTCGTGTGGGTTGACATGGTATTGCTTATTTGCGTCCATTTATACCTTTATGTTGAAAACTCTGATAACGCGATTCAGGATTGCGAAGATTCACGAGCAACGGTTAAAGTCTACCTTTTGCGAGCCATCTCGGGTTAATTTTTTTTTACCCTTTTCCCACTTTTACCACCACTGAGCCCCCATTAAATTATATACTCACAGCATTTATAACAGCCTTATTAGAAGCGACGATAACATTGGGAGGGTCACCAACAGGGGTCGCAGTACCCCCTACGTTACTGTATATAGCCATAAACATCAAAATTGGTACAGGGTCCAGGTCCATTACTTCGCATAACCTGTGAAAAGGTTTCTTTTTAATCTATTTAGCCTGTGGAGCAGATTCTTCTTCTGTATTGTATGTCCAGGGTCTACTTATTACTCTTATCCGGATTTGACAGGTTACTAGTTTTTACACAGAGCGATTGCCATCCGACCTCCGCAGCCCTAAGCACGAATCAGTAACTTATTGGTCATGTGAGCAAATTACTTATCAAGAGTTTAGATTACAACCGGGACCGACAGTTTAACGTGCTCTCCGAGGCACTGTGGGGAGACCCAGACCGAAACAGATATTTGTAAGATCAATACAAATGGCAGAATTTTTTTTTATTTTACAAGTTGGCAAAAAATTATATGACCCACCTGATTGTAAGCGGTTGTCGTAGCCTATGAGCCTTTAAGTAGGTGTCAGTCACAGGTTGACAACCTCGAGATATTAGTTCTTAAATCTCCTCTGCTCAGTAACTTCACTAGCCTACAGTGCCCTTCGAACCGGAACACAGTAATTCCTAAGCACTACTATTTGGCGGTAGAGTATTTGACACTGCGGTGGTACCTACCTAGCCGGGCTCTTGCAACAAACCTACCACCAGTGTGACTGACTGCACTGGTGGAATAATCTCTGCTGTGACAGAGAATTTCATTCAAATCCGTGCTATAGTTTTTGGGTGATTGAGTTACAAACATCCATCCACTGGTGGTAGGTCTTTTGTTGCAAGAGGCCGGCTAGGTAGGTACCACCGCAGTGTCCAATATTCCGCCGCCAAATAGTAGTGCTTAGGCATTACTCGTGTTCCGGTTTGAAGGGCACTGTACGCTAGTGAAATTACTGGGCGAACGAGATTTAAGAACTAATATCTCGAGGTTGGCAACGCGTGAGTGGCACCTACTAATGGTGCTGCAAGCGCTCATAGGCTACGGCAACCGCTTACCATCAGGTGGGCCGTATGCTTGTTTGCCAACTTCTAACATAAAAAAAAAAAAAAAATCCATCCAAACTTTCACATTTATAATATTAGTGGGATATTCACCTGATTGTGACCGGTGACATGAGAAGTACTGTTGTTACATTATCCAAGAATGTTGATAGAACCGCTGTTATTATACACAATAAGTATATTAACGGCCACAGTCTACCTTTGGTTACCTGAAAAAAAAAGTTTTAATATCATCAAACAAGAATATGAAAATACTGTATTAAAAAATATATGATAAAAAGAGACAGAGAGAGAGATAGAGAGAGAGAGAGAGAGAGAAGGAGAGAGAGAGAGAGAGTTGCGCATTCTGCTGCGCACTCACTTGCTCATGTGCTCATTTGCTTGCTCTCACACACAAAGCATTTGACATTTCGTTACGTGACGATTTCTACTAAATCGAACTACCCGTAAACCGCTTTAAAGAACTTCGTTCCAAAAAATATTGTACAACGTGTTTACTAAATTGTTATAAAGGAAACAGTAACGTGAAGGGAGATTAAAAAATATTTCAATAATATTTGAAATCCTGACGGTTAGTCATAATAAGTGGCTGTCTGTAGCGACATCTACACGCAACACGTTGTAACTCTATAGAAATACATGATTGTCACATCTCGCATCAAGTTAATAATAATAAATAATAATAAATAAACGCTCCACACTCAACGGCCCCCATTAGGATAGTAATATCCTGTGTCGGGGGTCCGGAAACATACACAATAACAAGGACAAATACACCCAGACCGGAAAATAAATAAATAAATAAATAAACGCTGCACACTCAACGGCCCCCATTAGGATAGTAATATCCTGTGTCGGGGGTCCTGAAACATACACAATAACAAGGACAAATACACCCAGACCGGAAAATAAATAAATAAATAAATAAACGCTGCACACTCAACGGCCCCCATTAGGATAGTAATATCCTGTGTCGGGGTCCGGAAACATACACAATAACAAGGACAAATACACCCAGACCGGAAAATAAATAAATAAATAAATAAATAAACGCTGCACACTCAACGGCCCCCATTAGGATAGTAATATCCTGTGTCGGGGGTCCGGAAACATACACAATAACAAGGACAAATACACCCAGACCGGAAAATAAATAAATAAATAAATAAACGCTGCACACTCAACGGCCCCCATTAGGATAGTTATATCCTGTGTCGGGGGTCCGGAAACATTCACAATGACAAGGACAAATACACCCAGACCGGAAAATATGTTTGCATGGTCAATACAAACATATTATGCTCCGAGCGGGAATCGAACCCGCGACCTGTGGCGTTTAAGGCAGGTTCGCTACCGCTGCGCCACAACGTCGTCTCGCATCAAGTTGGTGGTAGGTTTTTTGTTGCAAGAGGCTAGTGAAATTACTGGGCAGAGGAGATTTAAGAACCAACATCTCGTTGCCAACGCGCGAATGGCACCTACTAATGGTGCTGCGCGCTCATGGGCTACGGCAACCACTTACCATCAGGTGGGCCGTATGCTTGTTTGCCAACTTCTAACATACAAAAAAAGCTACAGAGACACCTACATGGCACACTACGCAACGATATTGACGACCAATGAGCGTCGCGATCCTAAATCGCGCTATCAGAGTTTTCTACGCTAGCGAAGTATAGCGAAGTAGGCCTGATTGGAGGATCCTTCAATTCATGTTGGAGGTACACATGTACATCATGTTACCTCCAAAAGTCTTATCAGAACCGATAAGCATAAAGACCCAAAAGACCATAATTCCAACTTACTTCAAAAGTAAAAACGGCTAAATAATCAAATATCCCAGTCTCAGCCATTATAGCGACGAGAATCATCATGCTGAACAGCAGCAGCAGGGTTTCCACGTCCAGCCAGGAGACCAGTTCCATGAGGGTTGGTCTTTCACCCACCAGAGCTAATGCTGCCAAAGAACACGTTGACACTGTTATTGCTGCCATCGTTCTGTTAATTACCTGAAAGTCGAGAATCATTTTCACTATTAAATTAGTGGTGGTAGGTTTTTCCATGACGTCGTTGTGGCGCAGGGAACCTGCTGTAAGCGCCACAGGTCGCGGGTTCGATTCCCGCTTGGCTCAAATGTTTGTATTGACCATATGTGGTGTGCTTGTTTTTGTTATTGTGTATGTTTCCGGACCCCAGACACAAGATATAACTATCCTAATGGGGGCCGTTGAGTGTGTAGCGTTTATTTATTTATTTATTTACTAGCTGGGCCCGCGGCTCTGCTCGCGTGGGAAACCGATTTTTCTTTATTCCACGGAACCCTAATTCTTTGTCGAAAGTAGAAAGTTGTAGTAGCCTAAGTTACTCCTTATAAAGTCGGCTATCTGCCAGTGAAAGTCCCGTTAAAATCGGTGCAGCCATTTCAGAGATTATCCGGAACAAACAGAGACAGACAGACAAAAAATTTTAAAAACTTATTTTTTTATTAAGTACCGTAAATACTTTCATATGCATTAGTGAAAAACTGCTAATTTGGAATTACAAACAGACACTTTAAATTTATTTATTTGTACAGATTTATTTATTTATAACACATTTTATGTTTATGTTCAATACAAGAAGCGGCAACCGCAGTATCAGAAATGCTACTGCAAAGCAGCACAAGGCGAACTGCACTAGCCACCCTTGCCCTGGTAGGCAACCAGTAAAAAGTTGCTGGTTGCCTACGAGGGCTGGCTGACCCCGAGACGCAGCTGGAGGTCAGACTTGACGAGTTTTTTACCTACGTTTTGAAGCTTCAATAGCTCAACGGTAAAAGAGCTGACTCCGCTGTATTAACGCGAGATTCACGGGTTCGATCCTAACCCCCTTGGGCTATTGTCGTACCCACTGCAAGCGAAAGCTTCGAGCTTATTTGTAGGGGCAATAGTCCAACGCACTGAGATTAGCCACCGAGGAGGCTGTAATGGGTCCCCATGCCATGGATCTCCCAAAATAACCCAGTTCTCCTCTCCAGGACCAAAAAAAATAAAATTAGTATTTACCTCAAATATAATTAGTGCATAGAGTCCACAAAGCAAAACTACAGCATAAAGAACTCCTGTGTTAAGGTCTAATGGATCATTCGTATAGGTCATTGTGTATGGAACAATCTGTGCAGCATTTGTGCGAATGCACAGTTTATACTTTGTATAAGTTTCGTTAAAACGAAATGTTTTGATACGTAGCTCTCCCTCATTTAAATCTATGGACGATTGTAGAATTATCTCCCAGGTTTCTGTGACCTGAAATATTTAGTACTGAGAACATTGAAAAATTTCCCCGGCGTCGGGATGTGACGACCCCATCGCCCGCTGTTGGGATAACCTCTGTCACAGCAGAGACTATTCCACCAGTGCAATCAGTCACACTGGTGGTAGGTCTTTTGTTGCAAGAGGCTGGCTAGGTAGGTACCACCGCAGTGTCAAATATTCTAACGCACAAATAGTAGTGCTTAGCCATTACTGTGTTTCGGTTTGAAGGCTAGGCTAGTGAAGTTACTGGGCAGAGGAGATTTTAGAACCAATACCTCTCGTTGTCAACGCGTGAGTGGCACCTATTATTAGTGCTGCGAGCCCTCATAGGCTACGGTAACCACTTACTATCAGGTGGGCCGTATGCTTGTTTCCCAACTTGTAACATAAAAAAAAAATTATTCGCCTCGACCGGGCAAGTACTCATTGAATAAGAGCAATTTACTTATCAAGAGTTAATAATTATTTTCAGATACTATGTGGTAACCACCGGGACCTACACCTTAACGTGCTCTCCGAGGCCCACAAGGATAAACACCCAGACCGAAACAGATATTTGAAAATTGAATGCAAACATCTGTCCGAGCGGGAACCGAACTCACAAAGTCGAGACTAAAGGCAGAATTGCCCACAATTGTTTTTTATTTCTAAGAATTTACAATATTTTATAATATTACCTCTTTTGTAGTTTCTATATCATTTTGACTCTCCATCCAAACAATCAGTTTAGTAGCATTTTTAAATTCGCTTGCATTTAGCTTTATTTCCGCCGGCTCAGAAAGAAATGGTCCGGAGAGTTTTATCTGAATTGAGTCACTCTCCGAGACGTCTATTGGATAGGCTGTAGTGAATAATAATAATATAATATTATAAGTTTTATTTGATCCTTTTACAGATTTTCTTTACATTATTAGATGTTTACATAATATCGAATTTTGAAAATTATACTTATTTGGTTCGTAGATCTAAATATTATTGTGTCATGCTATGTTAGTAGTTCAGCTATATGTTATAGTACTCTCAATTTAAAATGAACCAAAATGGCCGCTTCTGCGCAAGTACAATCATGGACTAAAATGTTAGACAAAAATATTTATTTCGTCTCATCTAAATAGACTTTTTATAAAGTGGTAAAACGGAATTAAGTATACAATATAGTCATTTTTTCTTGTAAATTGAATTAATTATTTATTCACTATCGTTATTAATTACTTAACCTCTTGCAACATGTCAGTAATCTCATGACCAAGTGTCAGCCATGTCTAGTCAGGCGTAGTAAAATATTCGATGTCAACTACACTCAAACGGCGGTAATTAGATATAGTCTGTTAAATGTAAGTTGAACCATGCGCAGTACCACGTTTTTGGGTCTCAACCGTATGCGGTATGAAGAGGGCCGCGTTTAGTACACTCGCTCACGGTTGTTTTAGTTCTTTAAAAATAAATTATTTAAACTTTACTTAAAATATAAATTAGTTTTGTCAAGTGTTTTAATATTTATTTCAAGAGAATGCCTCGACCACAATCAACTTTAAGGAGACGGGAGAGAATAATGGTATTTGACGTTTATAGTTATTTTTTAAAGGAAAATAATTTAAGTAATTCTCTGAATAAAGCTGGGGAAGATACGAAGAAGGCTGTCTCACTATTAATAATTTTTCTATACTATTTATTTCTTTTATTCTATTTAAGTAATTAATAACGATATTAAATAAATAATTAATTCAATTTAGAAGAAATAATAACTATATTATTTACTTAATTCTGTTTTCCCACTTTATAAAGAATCGATTTAAATAAGACGACACCAATATTTTTCTCTAACATTTTTGTCCATTATTGTACCTGCGCCGAAACGGCCATTTTGGTTCAACTTAAATTTAAGGGACTATATAAAATGTTGGTTCATTGTCAGTACTTTTCTATAAATAGTCACGCCACGAAGTATCTGGGCGCATTTCTAACGATTGCGTCTTGGTGTACGGACCGTCGGATATCGCTAGACGGTCCGACGCAACCTCTCCTTATTGTAATTATTTTGGCATTATAGTTGTATACCGCCCAGCCCATTTGTAATTGGTATAATTAATAGAGTTATAATTACCCTACGTATAGTTCATGATTTCATATTAAGAGAAATACGCGTGTCCGCTTCTGATGTTCGAGAGTGAGTAAAATGAATTGAGGGGTATTATGAAACAAGATGTGAGAAAAGCAAAATAAATGTAATGTCTGTACTAGAAGGTGTAATTGTGAAATTAATATATGTGATATTGAAGGATATCGAATTGTGTGATATTGAAGGCAATATTATATGAAAGATCCCGTGACGTTAACACAAGATCAAAATATTGTGTGATATTGAAGACAATATTATTTGAAAGATCCCGTGACGTTAACACAAGATCAAAATATTGTGTGATATTGAAGACAATATTATTTGAAAGATCCCGTGACGTTAACACAAGATCAAAATATTGTGTGATATTGAAGACAATATTATTTGAAAGATCCCGTGACGTTAACACAAGATCAAAATATTTGCTCATCTTTACCTGCACAAGATTATCATCATGTGACGAAATGGTGACGTCAATTATCATTGCCTTGCGTGTTAATCTATCTACTACCACAATGTCTGGTTTATTAGGTGTTATGAACCTATCTGTGATATTGGACCTAACCCAGTAGAGCAGAGCTAGAGAAGGTACTACTGTATCTACTAGACCATATTATAAATGGACGCAAATAAGCAATACCATGTCAACCCACAAAATTGAAAAAAAAAATTCTTTAATATTTGTAGGGTTTTAAAGGTAAAAGCTTAAAAACTTCTAAAAAAGCCATATTTTAATCATGCAATTTATGTATTATGTTAAACGTTTTGGGTTATATTATATACGACATATGCAGTTTGTATACTTATTTTTGTGAAAATAAGTAAAATAACTTACATAAATCTGAAATTGCCAAAAACTTGACCAACACATAAAAAATCATATAAAGCAAGTTGTTCAAAATTTTTAAACGCGTTTTTCTCGAAATGACATTCGTGTGGGTTGATATGGTATTGCTTATTTGCGTCCAAATTTTGATTTAATAGAATTATTAATTTCAAAAATATTATCATTATATAAACTGATAATTGTTTATTATGTTTATTTCTTAAACTTACATTTCTCTTCGCTAATACTAACAGCGGTATTTTTAAATACTTCATCGTTTTCGTTGTACATAAGAAAAACCGCCGTGAAGAACATCCAACAGCCCAAAAGAACTGTCATTTTAGTTAAATATTTTGCCTTTTTTATCTGAAACAATAGATGTTTTTTTGTTAAAATAATTGTTTTTATCGCGGGCTTTGAGCGCGGCGACCGAATCAAGAATTTCCGTAACGAAAATAAAACATAACACCGAACGCTCGGCCGAGCTACATGGTAGGCGGAGTGACAAAAATGACATATCTCCAAAATTACGAAAAATTGAAAAAACAAGGGTTTGTTTTTTAATTTAATTACGGGTGGCAAACAAGCATGCAGTCCGCCTGATGGTAAGCAGTCACCGCTACATATTAACACGCGCGATACTGAAGTATAGTAGTACTGAAGTATCACAAGCGCGTTGCCACTCCAAGAAACAGAAGGAAAGAGATGAGAAAGAAAACAAGGAAGGGAACAGAGGGGATGGGAGATTGGGCCTCCGGCGCTCTCGCTCATCGCACGAAACGCAACAGTACCTACTGATACTGTTACTTGATGACGATTTTCTGTGAAAGGGTAGTAATTTCCCGGTCGAGCCGGCCCATTTATGGGTGGAGCATAAATCGCTACATAAAATTATGATTTTTAATTTTCTGCCTAATATTACCTTTGACTGTTTTCCTGTGTTTAAATGTCTTGAATTGTGGATTCTGAAAAAATAGGGCAATTTTAATATTATATATAAAATATTGAAGAATCGGATTTCATCTATGCTAATATTTCATAAATATTATTTGTTGAATTTCTATAACCGGTCTGGGTGTGTTTGTACTTGTCATTGTGTATGTTACCAGACCCCCGACACAGGATATCAGTATCCTAATGGGGCCATTGAGTGTGTAGCGTTTGTTTGTTTATTTATTTATATATTATTGTCTTCAAAGTTCTCCAGCATACGCCAAAAACTGCACCACTCTCTTTGACTAAAATAAGATTCCAAAACCCTTGACTATATACCCTTGAATACAGAATATAGGAGTATTCGTACTGTTGCGTTGTGTAAGGCATTTTCTAATGTAATCCTATCGTCAGGGTCTTGCAGGACGTGCTTAGGACGCCTTACTTTTGTCGGTTGGTTACATCGGTCTGTGTAGATACAAGCATGTCTAATCAAAGGATTTGGATGGAAAGTAGTTTGATCGAAATAGTTTTGCGATAAGCGCTTCAAATGTTTGGGTATCGAATCGATTTCAAAGTCTCTATGGAGATCTACGTTGCGAACGTACCACGGACAACCCGAGGCCATGCGTAAAAAACGGTTCTGAATTATTTGTGGTATTAATCCAGGGTCTACCTATACACTTACCTGATTTGACTGGTTACTAGTTTTTATATAGCGAGCGATCTGACCTTAATGCGAACCAGTCGTTGGTTCAGAGCAAATTACCTATCAAGAGTTAACGATTATTATCAGATGTTATGATAACAACCAGGACCGATAGCTTAACGTGTTCTCGTAGGCACGGTGGGGAGACCCCACAAGGATTTGCCCTTGTCCACCCAGATCGAAACCAGACCAGTCTAGGCTCAAAGCAGGCTCACTACCAGATTAACAGTCGTCACTACGGTGACTGCGTATCGTAGTATTGAGACCGGTTTTTTTATTAATCTATATTAACTTATTTAGATTTTCTATGACGACGTTGTGGCGCAGCGGTAGTGAACCTGCCTTAAACGCCACAGGTCGCGGGTTCGATTCCCGCTCGGAGCATAATATGTTTGTATTGACCATGCAAGCATATTTTCCGGTCTGGGTGTATTTGTCCTTGTCATTGTGAATGTTTCCGGACCCCGACACAGGATATAACTATCCCAATGGGGGCCGTTGAGTGTGCAGCGTTTATTTATTATTATTATTTATGAAGTTTCCTCACTTTTCTTCCACATCCTCTGGAATCTCGTTATTTAATACGTTGTTTACATGAACATCTTCTATATAAGGTGCATCTTCTATTTTTATACCTGGTTCTGAGTAAGTCTTTGTTGAACATTTTGCTTGAAAGGGGTCACCATTTTTGGAGGTTGTATCTGTAAATAAATAAAGTTAGAATGAAGTATGACGAATAGTCAGCCAAACAAAGCCTCAATAGCTCAACGATAAAAGGGCCTACTCCACTCCGTTATCTCGAGAGTCGCGGGTTCGATCTCGACCCCTTTGGGCTATTGACGTAACCACTTCTAGCGCAAGCTTCGAGCTTATTTCGAGGGGCAACAGGAATATTAGGGCTTTGAAAAAAACGCAAGGTTTATTTTGATTTTGACGACGTTGTGGCGCAGCGGTAGTGAACTTGCCTTAAGCACCACAGGTCGCGGGTTTGATTCCTGCTCGGAGGCAGATGTCTGTATTGATAATACAGGCATGTTTTCCGTCTGTATTGCCAATATAGGCATGTTTCGGTCTGTGTGTATTTGTCCTTGTAATTGTGTATGTTTTGGAGACCCCCGACACAGGATATTACTATCCTAATGGGGGCCGTTTAGTGTGAAGCGTTTTTTTTATATTACTAAGTTGGCAAGCAAGCATACGACCCGACTGATATAAACCACCGCAGAGTCAGATATTCTACCGCAAAGCAGTATAATGTATTTCGGTTTGAAAGACACTGTAGCTAGTGAAGTTGTTGAGGTAAGACGTGTGGAATGTATCTTAACACGACGGGGGATTCTCAGACTATGTCGGTGATGTTGCCTGGCGGGTCGAAGCCTGGGGCCGAAGCCCTACAACTTACGTAAGGAAGTTGTATATATAGGTGACAAGCGTAGAAACCTCTGATAGCGCGATTTAGGATCGTGACGCTCATTGGTCGTCATTATCGTTGCGTAGTATGACATGTAGGTGTCGCTGTAGCTTGATGCGAGATGTGCAAACTTGTCTTTCTATCGAGTTACGTCGTGTTGCATGTCGCTACAAAGTTACCGAGTAAGGGAGATTTGAGTACAAATATCTCTCGTTGGCAACGCGTGAGTGACACCTACTAATATATGGTGTTGCAAGCGTTCATAGGCTACGACAATCGCTTTTAGGGCGTGACTAACAAAATTACGTCCAAAATTCTACAAAAAAAAACAATATTTTAACTTTTTTACGGTATTAGATGCTTCTCACAGCACAAAACGGCCGGCTGGACCGGGGAAGAACTACCCTCTCACAGAAAAATGTCGTCAAGTAACAGTATCATTAGGTACTGTTGCGTTGCGTGCGATGAGTGAGAGCGCCGAATGCCCAATCTGCCACCTCCTCTGTTCCCTTCCTTTTTTTCCCTTCTCATCCCGTTCCTCCTGTTCTTTGGATTGGCGACGCACTTGTAATACTTTAAGTATCACAAGCGTTCATAGGTAGCGGTGACTGCTTACCATCAGGCGGACCGTATGCTTGTTTGCCAACCGTCATGATATAAAAAAAAATGATAAATAAATCAAAATCTAGTCTTAGTGTTGTTAGAATCTCGTTTTAGTAACGCGAAATTTAAAAGTAAATATTTTACTTCTGATGCGAAAAATTGCTGGTTTATTTGGAATGATGTCACTTGGAGTTCGTATTTTATTGTTGAAATTGACACAACCATAAACGGGCAGGTATAATGAAGCCTATATGGACGTAAATAAGCAATACCATGTCAACCCAAAAAATTGAAAAAACTGAGTTATATATGCAGAAGTGATGGTAAATGGCTGAAGAACATTTTTCTTTAATATTTGTAGGGTTTTAAGCTTTAAAACTTCTAAAAAGCCATTTTTTAATTATGCAATTTATGTATTATATTAAACGTTTTGGGTTATATTATATACGAAATATGCAGTTTGTATACTTATTTTTTGTAAAAATAAGTAAAATAACTTACATAAATCTGAAATTGCCAAAAACTTGACCAATACGTAAAAAAATCATATAAAGCATGTTGTTCAAAATTTTCAGACGCGTTTTTCTCGAAATGACATTCGTGTGGGTTGACATGGTAATGCTTATTTGCGGCCATTTAAACTAAAATTTTTTTTAACGAATATTAGCAATGCTTTTTACAAGTCATTACTAATAATCCTATTGCCCCTACAAATAAGCTCGAAGCTTGCGCTGGGAGTGGGTACGACAATAGCCCAAGGGGGTCAGGATCGAGCCCTCAACTCCCGCTTAAACGGAGCGAAGTCGGCCCTTCTAACGTTGAGCTATTGAGGCCTCAGTTTTTCAGGCAATTTTAAATGATTTTATATTTCAGGTTTAAGAATCTTTATTTTCTCTAAAAGAACATTACATAATACGTTCACTTAACAGAGAATTTGTTAAAATTAAGACTAACAAGAAATCGAAACACCGGAAACAGCTGTGTATATAAAAACTAATTTATCTATTTATATATTATAAGCTTATAGTAACATTTACAATTATATTATATTTATTATGTAGGTCTTAGACATTCTTCTTTACTAACATCTTTCTTTGTTATAGAGATAATTTTTATGTAGCACAAAACTGTTCAACGTGGGCTTTAAATTTTTTCTTAAATATATTGAGTTTATATGTACTTTTGACATGTATTGGTAAACTATTATGTAACTTAGCTTCCGCAAACTTTATATTATTTTTACCATAATTTGTTCGGGGTTTAGGTAAATCTATATTGTTTTTATACCTGGTATGATATTTATGTGTTTTTATTCAAAGTAGTTAAAGAGTGTGTTGTGTGTGTAATATTTTTTTGAATAAATAAACAAGTGTGGTAAGTATATAGCTGTGTTATGTTGAATATTTTTGTGTCGTTATATACCTTATGTGTTGGTGTTAACCTATGATATTTAAAAAGGGCTTTTACTACTTTGTTCTGAGTTATTTGGAGATCTTTAAGGTTTGTTTTAGATGCCGTACCCCAGATTTAAATAAGATATTCCAGATGCGGCTTAACAAGGGCATTATATATTAATTTTTTTGTGGAATAAGGGATGCAACCAGACATCTTTTTAACAAGTCCAATCAAGGGAGATATCTTTGACCTTACACCATCAATATGAGGTTTCCAGCTTAATTTACTATCCAGTATAAGGCCCAGATATCTCTCCTGGTCTGATTTTGAGATAGGCTGATTATTCAATAAAAGTGTTATGTCATTGGGAACTTGCTTATTCTTTGCCGAAAAAATCATATAAGAGGTTTTACTTGTATTCACAGTTAATAAATTTGATTGAAACCAATTTGACAAAATATCTAGATCATTTTGAGCCTTTTGCATAATCTCGTCTATAGAATTACCGAAGTAAAAGAGGCATGTATCATCCGCGTATAATGTTATATTACCTGATAGTCCTATTTGACATAGCTACTGATAAAAATGTTTGGGGCTCCCCACCGTGCTTCGGAGAGCACGTTACGCTGTCGGTCCCGGTTGTTATCATAACATCTGATAATAATCGTTAACTCTTGATAGGTCACTTGCTCTTATCCAATGAGTTACTGGTTTGTACCTTTGGTTTGGGGAGCTCAGATGGCAATCGCTCCGTGTCAAAACTAGTAGCCTGTCAAATCCGGATAAGAGTAATAAGCAGACCCTGGGTACATAAAAATACCGGGAATAATGCTAAGAAGAAGAAGACTAATAATAACAATGATTTTTCATAACGGCTAACAAACACGGAGACTGTTTGTCTAATAGTTTCCAGTCACCAGAACCTTTGAACACGTGCGATACTTGAAGTATCACATGGGAGAAAAGGGGTGGGTGATTTAAAATACAATAACTCACTCCTCAGCAACGTAAGAAAATCTCCGAGGTACGGTTGGATGTAGTGACCAATACGATCAAACTTACCGATTTCTTCTATTTTCTTCCTAATCTGTTCCATTGAAGGATCACACTTGACTTCTTCTGGTAGACTCAGCCATGTCTGCAATGTGACAGCGTTGAGCTCACCACAGGATACCAGAGAGTAGGTACTTCTATTCAGGACTTGGTTTGAGTCGTTTTTCTTACGGAAGGCGCGTACTATTTTCTCCATTTTAAATCATTGGATATCTGAAGAACAAATTATAGCATTATTTTCTGACGTCAGTTTTATTTACGATGAGGTACATAGACGGCTCAACCCATTAGGATAGTTATATCCTGTGTCGGGGGTCCGGAAACATACACAATGACAAATACACCCAGACCGCAACACATGCCTATATGGTCAATACAAACATCTGCTCCGAGCGGGACAAGGTCAAGATTGAGCGTCCGGGAAGGCTAACCTTTTTTCTGTCTCAATACTCAGCCACCCCGTCCGGTAATGCTGTCAAGGCCAGTAAGGCCAACAGAAATACAAAATAAAAATAAATTTGTATTGTTCAAAAAATGCTTGTCTTAACATATTTATGTAAATTTAAAATATAAAATTTTTAACAGACTCCAGAAAAGAGGAGGCTCAATATTAGACGCTATAACAACGGTTTAATTAACTTCACTTGTACATATGTCTATTTAGTTATCTATTACTAATTATTTATAAAAGGTAATATTTAAACGTAGTTCGCATCATGAGATTCGTCTAACTGCCTTGAAAATTAGCACCCGTGTCAAGAGTTAAAATTGAGATTTTTATTGTTAAAAAAACAACTAAACACACACTTTAATAAGAACACTTTAATGAAAATACTGACTTTAAAACTAAAAAGAAAATAATAAATACAACTGCAATAGAAAGCTTGGTGCCTTTTATTTTATTTTACATAGCACAGACTTCTTTTTCTGATTATGTATTACTGTTGGTCCTACTTGCCTTAACTGCGTCACCAGGCGCTTGCTGAGTACTGAAACCCAGCCGAGAAAAATGGAGAGCCTTCACGGAGGTTCAAATTTGATTTCGTCCATAGGTTGCCTCCTTCGAGGCTGAACCACGGCTATTGACTTCTGTTGTAGAGTAGTAATATGTAGTAATATTTCATATACAATTCATGCAGTGAACTTCACACAAAGACAATCTTGCATTGAATGTCGTATTAAATGGTAGAATTCTAGTGTCCGATGTTATTTTTTTTTTTTTTTTTATTCTGGTATTTTTGCGGGGCCTTTGTAGAAAGCTTACATGTCGGCCCCATCGTTACAAACTAAATTACACATAAAAACTATATTTAAGAAAAGAAATTAAGGAAAAAATTAAAACTACATTAGTTTGAGAGAATCACTAACAAATTTATATACTTTCATTGCCGGAATGGTCAAAGGCTCACTAAGAATCGAGTTAAAAATACCAATATTTACAAAATTTAAATTAAGTTCACATTTTAATGTTTCTCTCAAAGTCTATTGACTTTTTTTTTTTTTTTTATGTTAGAAGTTGGCAAACAAGCATACGATTATTACCTGATGGTAAGTGGTTGCCGTAGCCGATGAGCGCTTGCAGCACCATTAGTAGGTGCCACTCACGCGTTGCCAACCTCGAGATATTAGTTCTTAAATCTCGTTCGCCCAGTAATTTCACTAGCGTACAATGCCCTTCAAACCGGAACACAGTAGTGCCTAAACACTACTATTTGGCGGCAGAATATTGGACACTGCGGTGGTACCTACCTAGCCGGCCTCTTGCAACAAAAGACCTACCACCAGTGTGACTGATTGCACTGGTGCAATAATCTCTGTTGTGACAGAGGTTATCCCAACAGCGGGCGATGGGGTCGTCACATCCCGACGCCTTTAACTTCTGTTGTAGAGTATTAATATGTAGTAATATTCCTATACCACACCAATTCTTGCAGTGAACTTCACACAGAGACAATCTTGCATTAAATGGCGTATTAAATGGTAGAATTCTAGTGTCCGATGTTATGACTGTAATAAAATTGTGGCTTATACATGTTGCTCATTATAATTATCGTAACACAAGTTTGATCTTGTGGTCTCTGGTACATCTTTTGATTTTTCTTTCATTTGAAAAATAAGGCAGAACCTGAAGAAGAATCCCACTGGACCCGAAATTAAGATTTTGCCTTTTGTAAAAATTAGTAATAAATAAATAAATAAATAAATAAACGCTACACACTCAACGGCCCCATTAGGATAATTATATCCTGTGTCGGGGGTCCGGAAACATTCACAGTGACAAGGACAAACACAACCAGACCGGAAAACATGCCTGTACGATTAATACAAACATCTGCTCCGAGCGGGAATCGAACCCGCAACCGTCGAGTCTTAAGGCAGACTCGCTACCCACAACGCCACAACGGTGTCAAAACCTTAAGTAACTAAAGTAACCTTTCAAATGTTACACGGAGCGATTGCCATCTGACCTCCGCAACCCTAAGGGCGAACCGACCATTGGATAAGGGCAAATTTACTTATTTTTAAATGTTAGAAGTTGGTAAACAAGCATACGGCCCACCTGATGGTAAGTGGTTGCCGTAGCCTATGAGCGCTTGCAGCACCATTAGTAGGTGCCACTCACGCTTTGCCAACCTCGAGATATTAGTTCTTAAATCTCGTCCGCCCAGTAATTTCACTCGCGTACAGTGCCCTTCAAACCGGAACACAGCAATGCCTAAGAACTACTATTTGGCGGCAGAATATTTGACACTGCGGTGGTACCTACCTAGCCGGCCTCTTGCAACAAAAGACCTACAACCAGTGTGACTGATTGCACTGGTGGACTAATCCCTGCTGTGACAGAGGTAATCCTAACAGCGGGCGATGGGGTCGTCACATCCCGACGCCGGTGACTTATCAAGAGTTCACAATTATCATCGGATTTTATGTGATAACAAACGGGATCGACAGCTTAACGTGCTCTCTGAGGCACGGTGGGGAGACCTACTCGTACAGACGCCCAGACCGAAACAGAAATTTTTGAATACACAACCGTCGAGACTAAAGGCAGACTCGCTACCCACAACGCCACAACGGTGTCATAATCTTGTAGAGAAATCCTTAAATATATCAAAATTAAGGCATGTACCTGAGGAATATATGTGAAATGTAATTGAAGGTTGACAAAAAATTAAATAATAATACAAATGAACAGACAGAACTCGTCACGTGGATATTAAGCAATATCTAAGACAGATGTTTGATGTACATCAGATGTTAATGACATAAAACCAACGAGAAATGCATTAAACTTCGTTTAGTAAAAATAAATTACTACAATTGTGGACATCGTCAGTATCGTGATGCAGGTTTATACGTTTGGAAGAATAAGGTCAGATGATGGTGGTAAATTAAATGTTATTAATACCTATTGTTACAGAGAACCATATTACCAGGGATATAAGGTTTGAAATCGCTTGCTACGCTGTCTTCCTTCGTAATTCGTAGGTTCTAGAAAGATGTGTTCTCAAAAAGTGCCGTATAACATTCCGTTGCATGGCTCTACTAAACTAGTTGCTTTTGTCTGCGGCTTCGCATAGATGAATTCATTGGAATAACGATTGTTAATGGGCTACCTTTATTGCAACAAAAATGACCGTCCATATAACCTTTAAGATTCCATACCAAAAAATTTTAAAAAGGAGCATTTATTAGATCACTCTCTTGGTCGTCTTTAGGTCTGTTGTCCATATGTCTGTCCGTGTGTCACCACCGATTTTCTCAGGAACGGGTGAACTCAGCAAGTTGAAATTTTACTACATACTGAGGTCTTTAGTCCCTATCAGTTGTAAAATATAAGTTCCTGAGTTGACACCATAAAAAGATAATATTGGCAAATTTAGATTTTCGCGAAAACTTGTAAGTACCAAAATTTACCTTAATTTTAATTTTTTTTTATGTAAGGCAGAATGCAGAGACCTGAAAAAGTCCGTGAAAAAGGGACAGCCCACAACTCAAACTCGGCAACGCTCCGTGTGTATGTATCCGGACCCCCGACACAGGATATAACTATCCTAATGGGGCCCCCATTAGTTGAGTGTGCAGCGTTTAATTATTTATAAAACATTAAACAAATGTATAATATAAGTCTGGATTTTGTTAGTTAAAATTCGAGGCTAAGTCGTAAAGTATAGATAGAGAAATATTTAAGAGTTATTGACGTAAAGATAAGATTGAGATAATCTTATTGAAATAAAAGACTCAAAAATTATGTTACACTGATATTGCTATATATAAAGAGTTTTTTTTTGACGGGAAGGAAATCTGCAACCAGATAGCCGGGCTCCTTGGTTATGTGGGGTAACATGTCAGGACATGGCGTTCTAACCTCCGAGGTGGCCGACCTCAGTGCTTGTGAGAGGCTCCGGGAACTCCTGTGCCCTTCCAAGGGAGAGTTGATGGTGTTGCTCTTATCCTGGGTTAACTGATGGCATTCCCCGGTGCCGCCTAGTGCTGGCGAGCAGCATGACTGTCGGTACCACTACGGCCACCTTCTTCTTCTAGGCCGTGTGACAGGTGACCCCTACCTGTGCACCCATGGCCTAAGTTTTCGACGCCTTTTTAGCGTGATAATATCCAGAATCCAGACTTATCAGGTTTCGATTATGTTTCACGATGATACGGTAGCGATCCTGCCTTAAGGGCCACAGGTCGCAGGTTCAATTCCCGCTCGGAGAAGATTTGTATTTACCATACAGGCATGTTTTCCGGTCTGGGTCTGTTTGTCATTGACATTGTGTACGTTTCCGGTACACAGGATATAACTATCCTAATGGGAGCCGTTGAGTAAATAAAATAAAAAAAAAATAATAAAATAGCCTTTTATTTCACACCAAATAATTACCTAGTAACATTTTTTTTTACATATTCAGTTTATTAGTGTAATTATAGTGTACAAATAATTATAAATAATTTTATTATTATAGCCCTTGCGTATGTAGCGTTTATTATTTGTTATATTTTAAGTGGCATTGTTTCTATGTATAAATGATATAGGTTTTTTTATAACAGGAATGTTTAATTAAAGTACACGAGTTCAAAACTGATTAATATTTTTGCTTGATACTCGAGTAAACAAATAATTAAGTACAAAATCAGTCACAAAAAAGCGATCCTTCGAACATTCTTTGTGAATCACAAAAACACCAACACTTCTGTTTTTTTCTTTGGATATAACATTTAAGGATAAAAGACCGAATATTATATGTGTGGAATAATCTCGTCCACATTCTTAATGGCACAGGCAGCAGCATCTTAGGCCCCGTGCGAAAGCGCATGCCCCGTGCGAGCATTCTTTTGTCTACGCATGACATTCGACATCTATACGCTTAAGAGTTTTTGCATATTTTCCTGCTATATTTTCTTCTCCTCTTCGTAAATTAATGTGCCTTCTTGTGCTATATTCTTTATGCTTGTATGCTAATATACTGTAAAACTATTGTGTGATTATCTGTATACTTCTGATAAAAATGTGGACTCGAATATAAACATTAGAACAGTAAGTGACTTTTATTTATAGTGATAGTGTTATTCATCCCACATATGCATTTTTGGGTAACATATTTTGGATATATTCCATGACTAAAAATTAGGTTTTTTCTTGTGGCAACCGAGGTTAAAAACAGTGGTTCTTTTTTAATTTTTTTGTATGTGAAGTTGTTGTTCTTTTTGTTTATAACTTTATTGTACAAATATTAATAAACAATAAACAATAAACGCTGCACACTCAACGGCCCCCATTAGGATAATAATATCCTGTGTCGGGGGTCCGGAAACATTCACAATGACAAGGACAAATACACCCAGACCGGAAAATATGGTTGCATGGTCAATACAAACATATTATGCTCCGAGCGGGAATCGAACCCGCGACCTGTGGCGTTTAAGGCAGGTTCGCTACCGCTGCGCCACAACGTCGTCAAAAAAATTACAAAATTTTTCATAGATATATCATTTGTACAAAGGCTTATCCCAATAAGTAATCTCTTCCAGCCAACCTTTGAGTTACTAAGGGAATATGTATACCAAGGGTAGAAATAACAGAAAGTAAATACAGCACATAATAAATAACAATGAATAATAATAAACTTATAATAAGTGCACAAATAACTAAATAAACACATTTATATATGGAAGCAAATAAGCAATACCATGTCAACCCACACGAATGTCATTTCGAGAAAAACGCGTTTGAAAATTTTGAACAACTTGCTTTATATGATTTTGTTTAATGTATTGGTCAAGGTTTTGGCAATTTCAAGATGTATGTAAGTTATTTACTTATTTTCACATAAAATAAAAACTGCTTATTTCGTATATATTATAACCCAAAACGTTTAAAATAATAAATAAATTGCATGATTAAAAATGGCTTTTTAAAGCTTAAAACCCTGCAAATATTAAAGAAAAATGTTCTTCAGCCATTTACCAACACTTCTGCATATATAACTCAGTTTTTTCAATTTTGTGGGTTGACATGGTATTGCTTATTTGCGTCCATATAAGAGATGAAGAAAAAAATATATATTAATAATATAAGTTGGTAAGCAAAAGTACGACTCTACTTCATTAAAGCGAGAGTTGGGGGTTCGATCCTGATCATCTTGGGCTATTGTCGTTCCCACTCCTAGTGCAATCCACGAGGTTATTTGTAAGGGCAATAGGAGCATTTTTTTATGTAAGAGGAGGCAAATGGTGGCTCATCTGATGGTAAGCGATCACGATCGGTGGAAGTTGGTTCCACAAAGTGGTTGTGCGAGGGAAAAAATGTCCCCTATAGTAGAGGTAGTAAAGGTGGAATTTCGATTTTTGTCGTGATGTCCGATGGTGAAATTCCACCGGCGGGATCAACCCAAATAATTCCTCAGAACATTCCTCGTGAAAAATGCGATACAAGATGTTTTTTTTTTTTATGTTAGAAGTTGGCAAACAAGCATACGGCCCACCTGATGGTAAGTGGCTGCCGCAGCCAATGAGCACTTGCAGCACCATTAGTAGGTGCCACTCACGCGTTGCCAACCTCGAGATATTAGTTCTTAAATCTCGTTTGCCCAGTAATTTCACTAGCGTACAATGCCCTTCAAACCGGAACACAGTAGAGCCTAAACACTACTATTTGGCGGCAGAATATTGGACACTGCGGTGGTACCTACCTAGCCGGCCTCTTGCAACAAAAGACCTACCACCAGTGTGACTGATTGCACTGGTGGAATAATCTCTGTTGTGACAGAGGTTATCCCAACAGCGGGCGATGGGGTCGTCACATTCCGACGCCTTTAAAAGAGGGATCCAACATCTCTACGCAGTGCCAAAGGATAAAACCGTAAGTATTAGTAATGCTTTAAAAAAGCATTGCATAGTCTTTAAAACAACAAAAAGAATTGTTTCCTATGCAAAGTGTCTATACAATGCATTTTCATTGTTTCTTGGTAAAACTCGTAGTGACACTTTTATTTAAAATGGCGAATGTTTGGTCAGCTGTTATATTAACTGGAAATGTTACTCATACTAATTACTCATTTTTAGTGAATTTGCATTTTATTTTTTGTAAAATGCATAAACTCTGACAATTGTGGGCTGCGAATGAAGAGCTGGCTCCAGTGCTACAAAATAAATATTTCTCGAAAATGTATGGAGCAAGCAATTAGAAAGTTTTTAAAATTTTGAACACCACCAACATCACCTTAATAAATAAACGCTACACACTCAGCAGCCCTTATTAGGATAGTGATATCCTGTGTCGGGGGTCCGGAACACATACACAATGACAAGGACAAATACAGCTAGATCGGAACAAATGTCTGTCAATACAATTATCTGTCCCAAGCCGGAATCGAAACCTGTGCCATAATGTCGTCAAAAATTTTAATAAAATAAATTCATTATGTCCGTCCGTCCGTATGTCACAGTCATTTTACTCGGACAGTATTGGCTGTACACGAAATACAACGATAGTGAATAGGTGTATTTTATCAACCGCTACATTATTTTGTCATTAGGTGTAGTTTTAAATTCTAACTCTTAAACTATGGGATTTGAAATTTTGGAAAAATTTAAGCTTGTAGAAAATCATATATACTTTTTACATTTATTTTAAAATTTATATCTTATAAATTTTAGAGATATATAAGTTGTTCTCGTAACTTTGTTTTTCATACTACTTTTAAGAATTACTATGAAATTACCAACTTATTTTTGCGGTCGATTTTAATTCGTTATTATTTTTAAAGTCCTTAAGATCCTTCATCATCAAGCTGTGGAACCCTTTAGTTTCAACTGTGCGTGGTTCACAACGCACTTGACTGGTAATTATATCATATTACAGCTTTAATACATTTATAATTTCATGGTTATACAATAGTTGACCTTCATAGTAATCCTTTGTATTGTACAATCGAACAATAGCGTAAAATACTTATTAATGCCTATACATGTGATATATCTGTGGTGTCTGGCTGTCTGCTTGTTTTTTTTATTTAGATTTTCATATATTTAGATATAAGATCGTGAACGAGTTGAAGATCGATACCCGTTTGTCCACCACTTGCCTTCAACAAATACTCGCGTACTTTGGCCACATAGGAGAGAGGGAGACTGCCTCGAGAAGCTCGTGATAGCTGGCCAAGTACAAGGCAAAAGACCGCGAGGACGCTCTCCAACACGGTGGTCTGACCAAATTGGGGAACTATCCGGAGTGTCGTTTAACATTGCTTTAAGACAGGCTCAAGACCGGGACAAATGGAGAAATCTGATCAACACCTGTGCGCTGGCTCCAGGCAGACACGACCCTCAGTCATGAGGATTCGACTTAGAAGAGAGATATAAGATATTTTATGACGGTTGGCAAAGAAGTATACAGTCCGCCTGATGGCAAGTAGTCACCGCAGCCTATGATCGCGCGCAATACTTGAAGTATCACAAGCGCGTTGCCAACCCAATGAACAAGAGGGAAGGAGACGGGAGGATGAGAAGGGAAAAAAGGGAACATAGGGGGTGAGACATGGGGCCTTCGGCACTCTCGCTCATCGCACGAAACGCAACAGTACTGTTATTTTACGCCGATTTTATGATAGAGGGCACGAAACGCAACAGTACTGTTATTTTACGCCGATTTTATGATAGAGGGCACGAAAAGCAACAGTACTGTTATTTTACGCCGATTTTCTGTTAGAGGGCACGAAACGCAACAGTACTGTTATTTTACGCCGATTTTCTGTTAGAGGGCACGAAACGCAACAGTACTGTTATTTTACGCCGATTTTCTGTTAGAGGGCACGAAACGCAACAGTACTGTTATTTTACGCCGATTTTATGTTAGAGGGTAGTACTTCCCCGTTCCAGCCAGCTCATTCGTGCTGGAAGAAAAATGACTCTATTATAGCCAATATTATCCGTTGTAGTGGACCTATGCTCCTCCGCTGTAGTGTCCCATATTTTTTCCAATTTTACATTTTTGTGTCAGAGGGGGCAAACGGGCAGGAGGCTCACCTAGTGTTAAGCGATCACCACCGCCCAACTGCAACACCAGAGAGCATGCTGGTATCTAGCCACCCTTTAGGATACAACTGGTTATACGCTGGCTGACTCGGAACGCGGCTAGGGCTTTAAAAGCCTGCCTGGTTAGCATATACATGTCTTAGAATTTCTTCCTCGACATTTATTTATTTATTTATTTATTTGAAAATAACAGTAACAACAGGCTTAACCTAAAACGTTACATGTTCAATTTTTCTAATGCTACATTATACTATTTATAGCATATGTGATACGTTTCTTAAATATTTGTACACTACAATTAAATATATCTATATCTGGTTCTGCAATGAGGATGTTGTTAGCCAACCGAATTGCTTTGGGTATGGGAGAGTTCGCTCCTTGTCTAGTGTGAATGCCAGGTTGCTCCGCCAATACATGGTGACGACGCCGTACACTAGCATTAGCCACAGATTCGATACCTCTCATATAAAGTGACGGTACAAAGAATCGTAATTCGCTTAGAGCCCAAGGATTGTCAATTTTACTATTAAGCAATAAATATAAAAACATTAACAATGAAATTTTTCTTCTAATTTCTAATGTTAAAAAATCTGTCATCCCATTAACAAACAGCGATGGAAGCGACATGCAAGCTTCCTCACGATGTTTTCCTTCACCGTTAAGCACGCGATGAATTCTGAACATATAATGACTGACAACATGTTTTTTTATGGTTCCGTAGCTCAAAAGGTAAAGAATGAACCCTTAAGATCACTTTCGTTTCCGTCTGTCTATCCGTGTATCACCACCGATTTTCTCAAGAACGGGTGGACCTAGCAAGTTTAAATTTATACCAGATGCTGAGGTCTATAGTCTCTATTAGGTGTATAAAAATCTAGGTCCTGAGTGAACACGACAACAAGATATTTTCGTGCGCGAGTCCGACTCGCACTTGTCCGATATTTAGCAAAAAACTTTATTTTTAATTTGACCTTCATAATAAAATTGTCGAGTAATTTCGCTCAGCAGTGATCAATTTAGTAAGAATGAGTCAAAAGTTAGTAGCAATGTGCTACTAAAGTGCCCAAAATAATCACCAGTGTCACTTCTTTGCATTAACAATGCACTATATTTCGAAATTTGTCTCATCTGATGAATTAATTACAATAAAACCACACATTTCTTATTTTTAACTATAAACTAAACCGCACACGGGCTATTCGCGACCGCTAAAAAACGCTGCCACGAGAAGCTATGTTCTATACCACAAAGGTGGCAAACAGGCGTATTGGCGTGATGGTAAACCAGTAGAAGGTTAATACCAGTAGCAAGGGTGTGGAGAAAAATAAAAGAAAGGGATAAGAAGGGGTGGGAGTTTTGGCCTCATGTGCTCCCACTAATCGAACGTAACGCTAGCAGCGGCCGCTATATTTCCGAGAATGGGCTATCTGGTCGAGTCTCGGTACTCGTTTCCTCACTCACACTGGTAGGTCTTTTGTTACTAGAGGCCGGCTAGGTAGGTACCACCAGGTGTCAAATATTCTACCGCCAAACAGTAGTGTTTAGGCATTACTGTGTTCCGGTTTGAAGGGCACTGCAGGCTAGTGAAATTACTGGGCAGAGGAGATTAAGAACCAATATCTTAAGGTTGGTAAGGCGTGAGTAGCACCCAATAATGGTGCTGAAAACGCCCAAAGGCTACGGCAACCACTTACCATCAGGTGGGCCGTATGTTTTTTTGTCAACTTGTAGCATAAAAAAGTTAAAACATGTATAATGTATGAAAACAGTTTTCTTGTTTTTTATATTCTTTTAAAACAACTTTAAAGTTAGTTTCATTCTATTCAAGACAGTTTTTTTTATTTAGCTACCTGTCAGCCGCGGCTTCGCTTGTGTGGTGTACCGATTTTTTTACTGTACGGAACAATGTTCAAGTGAAAGCCCCGTTGAAATCGGTCAAGCCGTTTCAGAGATTAGCCCGAACAAACAGACAGACAAAAATTAACAAAATGATTTTTTATGTAAGTCCTTTCATAAGCATTTGGTGAAAAGCTGTTAATTTGGAATTACAAACAGACACTTCAATTTTATTTGACTTCAATTTTTTTTGAGTGTGCAGCGTTTATTTATTTATTTATTTATTTATTTGTATGGAGTATATAGATTTTCTATTAAATTTTTTATACATAACATCTATCTATTTAAGGTGTAGTACTGAAAAGCCACTCTTTCCTTCCTTGAAATTTTATATATTTTTGTATTTCGTTTCACTGATCACGAATATAATAGTTAAAATTGACGCAATTTTTTTTTACTTTTTCGCCATTTTGATTGTTATTCACAACTCGATTCAGAATAATCCGAGTCGAATTAGAACTCAGAACCCGCTTCTCCGTCGAGTTATCTGATATCAATATTAATAATATATATTTTTTGTAAATAAACGCACACTCAATGGGCCCCATTAGGATAGAGATATTCTGTGTCGGGGGTCCGACAAACATACACTATGACAAGGCCAAATACACCCCGACCGGAAAATATGCTTGCATGGGCAATACAAACACATATGCTCCGAGCGGGAATCGGACTCGCGACGTGTGGCGTTTAAGGTAGGCACAGAATGTTTTCGACTTTTGACCTTGAAAATGAAATTTGCGCCAATTTTAACTACCATATTCGTGATCAGCAAATCAAAATACATACATATACGAATTTTCAAAGAAAAAAACGGTATGTGGTTTTCGAAAGTGTATCCCTTATTTATAATTTCAATTATGAATGATCAGTTATCACTGCCAATGCTATATAGAAATATATTATGAATATAAATAAAGCAGCTTGTGAACAACAAATACTATTTATAGATCGAAAGATTTCATTTCAATAAAACAAAAACTGACAATGAAAGTATTAAAAAAATAAACAAAATTACAATTCCATTTAAAATACTTAAAAAAAAACAATGGCTTACCCTTTTGGTGAAATTAGGATTAAATTGTTAGAGTGCGACCTTTGCAGCGCTTGAGTTGATACTAAGATCACACTATCAAACAGAATAAAATAATAATATTGTCATGTCATTGTCAAAACTTGTGACACATGACAAATACGTTTCCATTTCACGAAATAATCTTTAAGTCTGTTTTTGTTTTCATTTATTGTTGTATCTATCAAATATATAGAATTCTCGTGTCACAATGTTCGTTCCCATACTCCTCCAAAACGGCTTGACCGATTCTTATGAATTTTTATGCATATTCAGTAAGTCTGAGAATCGGCTACTATCTATTTTTCAAATCCCTCAGTGGTAAGGGCTGTCCACCCCAAATTTTTTTTTTTTAATTTATTGGATAAAATTTTTATTTTTATTTTTTTATTATGTGGCATTGAAAAATACATACGACCCTAAATTTTCACTTTTTATCACCAACCCCTGCTTTTTAATAGCCTTATTAGTCAATCAAAAACTTTCACCGGGTAGAGGGCGCTGCTATCGGGTCCCAGACTTTTTCGGGGCAGGACAACGTCTGCCGGGCCCGCTAGTTATTATATAATATAATATGAATAAAAAGTTAGAATTTATTTTTATTAATCTTTGATTAAGAATCTCAAGGACGAAGCCATACCATGTTGCCGCTCTTGTAACGTTATTTCAAAAGAGATACTGTTGTCTTAGTCTCTCACTCGTAGCACTAATAAGAGTAAAAGAAAGAGATATATTTAGGTTTGGCAGGTAATTTTTTTAATTCCTAAATTTCAATGTTGGCATGTTTTATAGCCGGTATAGCAAATGCTGTTCCTGAGCCGCGGCCCTTAAGGCCCCAGCGCACGCGACGCCGTCCTATACGGTTCCTGTAATTTTGTTATAGTATGTACCCTCGACGACGTTGTGGCGCAGCGGTAGCGAACCTGCCTTAAACGCCACAGGTCGCGGGTTCGATTCCCGCTCGGAGCATAATATGTTTGTATTGACCATGCAAGCATATTTTCCGGTCTGGGTGTATTTGTCCTTGTCATTGTGAATGTTTCCGGACCCCGACACAGGATATTACTATCCTTATGGGGGCCGTTGAGTGTGCATATTTTTTTTTTTTTTTTTTCGGAGTGTCCATTGCTGTTGGCCCTAGTGGCCTTGACAGCGTCACCGGTGTGGGGGCCGGGTCTGGAGACCTCGGCCGGTAAAAGATGGACTGCCACGCGGGGCACAAGTTGAATCCGTCCCAAGGGCCCCTCCTGCGAGGTCGAGCCTAGACTTGGGACGTCATCGGGAGGGAAGGAGCGCTCCGGAGCGCAGTCTAGCGACCGTACGCGGCGCGGTGCTCACCGTCCGGGGTGAGCGGTCGAGTTGGCGTTGTGTCGGGCTGTGCGAAACAAGGGTCCTCGTCTCCGCCGGCGGAGACGCTGCAGCATGTGTGAGTTGAGTGTGCAGCGTTTATTTATTTATTTATTTATCCCTTCCCCATTCGTCGCCCTGAGTTCCTTAAGATATAGGCCAGTGCTGGCAGTGCTCTGCGGGAATCGAAAGGGGAAGGTCGAACGTTTTTATTTGCTCTTCCACTCGTACGCTCGTGGAGTGTAAGGTTTTTTGTAATTTAATTAGTTAATTTTGCCTTCCACTTTTTGTTTGATTCCGTGTTTAAGTTTCGATTAAGTTCTGATTAAGTTTTATTTTATTATTTTCATTAATAAATAATTAGAACCGTAATACCGGTCAAGACTGTCAATTATATAGGTAACTTGACATTACGCACACATAAAATACGTAAAATATTGGCACGCGGTTTTTAGCTAATGTGCCTTCTATCTTCTGTCTCTTTCTACGTATATAACAGTATCCTTGTTTTCGACATCTGAGAAGGCAAGAATGTATATTATATTTTTAAGAATCAGAAGTGAGTAGACTTTTTAAAAGTAATAATTTTAATACTTGTTAATTACAAAAAATCGTAATGCAAATAAATCAGTGAGCGGATATAATTGCTGGCCTTTCTAGCACATAAGTAGTAAATAACAATAATAAATGAATAAATGGTTCAAGACCCAAAACCGAGTATAGCGAACTGTCATTTTAGTCTTCCCGCCAATTGACGTAGGGTTACCATTTTTTTAAAATAAAACTGTCTTGTCGATAAAGCAAAAAAAAATATAGCGTAAAATAACATTATTACGTACATCATATAATATATCAGTAACTTTCTCATGTAATATATTTTTATTAAGTTATTAGTTGCACTCGCTTCTCGGATCGCGTGGTGTAATGATTTTCTTTTTTTTTTTTAATCCTAAGTTAGTCCTTATAACATCAGCTATCTGCCAGTAAAAGTCTCGTCAAAATCAGTCAAGCCGTTTCTGAGAGTAGACAGACAAAAATTTGAAAAATTATTTTTTTTAGACACACAAGTGAAAGTATATATGGTACATATATACTTTCATATGCATTTAACGAAAAGCTGTTTGTTTGCAATTACAAACAGACACTACAATTATGTATAGAGAAATGATGTAATACATAAAATTAAGACTAAATAATATATTTAATTAATTGCTTAACCATTTTACTCATTAATAATTTGACACGTGCCAGTATAAATTATTTCTCAAACTTCTATAAATCGATAAGAGGTTATCGATGTCTAACGCACAGCTCTCCATAACGCAATAAAATAGGTAATGTCACCTTGAGTCTTTGACTTTAGTGTACTAAGAAAACTGTGGAGGTACTGTCTCCAACATAATGAAATGGTATGAAATGTCTCTAACACAATGGGAGGATCCTCCGACCAGGCGGGTGATATTGCCTGGCGGGCCGAAGCCGAAAGACTTACGTTGGGAATTTGTATATATAGGTGACGAGCGTAGGAAACTCTGATAGCGCGATTTAGGATCGTGACGCTCATTGGTCGTTAATATCGTTGCGTAGTGTGCCATGTAGGTGTTCCTGTAGCTTGATTCGAGATATGACAATCTTGTCTTTCTGTCGCGTTACATCGTGTTGCGTGTACATGTCGCTGTCTTCTTATATATTTTACGGACAGACGGCCAGACTGAGAGACGGACAGACGGACAGACGGACAGACGGACAGACGGACAGACGGACAGACGGACAGACGGACAGACGGACAGACGGACAGACGGACAGACGGACAGACGGACAGACGGACAGACGGACAGACGGACAGACGGACAGACGGACAGACGGACAGACGGACAGACGGACAGACGGACAGACGGACAGACGGACATGACGAAAGTATAAGGGTTCCGTTTTTGCAATTTGGCTACGGAACCCTAAAAAATATATATTTTATCTGTAAAAACGTCAAAATATAAATATTTCTTTTTTCAGAAGCTTTAAATATCTATAGTCAGTATTGCAATAACTTCTTTTTCTTGATCATTGTGTGAAGGTCAGAATTCAATGTAATGCGAAGGTCACGTTTCAGCCTGTGTTGCGGGGTCAAACTTCTTGTCACATCTCACAGTAAGCTACAGTCCCTCCCTTCAAAAGTTTGAACGTTTTTCTTCAAAGATAAGCAACGCAAAAAGGTTATTTATACCATACTACTGAAGTGGTTTAATATCTTTATTACCTCTTCCAAATATATACATTTCAATAATTATAATATTATTAGTAATGGTAATAATATCAATTTCAGCAAACTCTTAGTCCTAGGTTATAAGATGTCACAATTTACAATTTCGGTCCCGACTGCGTTCGGAAACGTGTATCTAAAAACATGCAATTAAAATCCGAACGCCACACTAGCATCCGATGACGTCCACCGCCGTGGTTCGGCTTCGCAGGAGGCACCCGAAGGACGGAATCAAATTTGAGCCCCCGTGAGGGCTGCCCCTTTAACGCGGCTGAGTCTATGTACTCGGCCCCCCCGCCCAGTGACGCTGTCAAGGCCAGTAGGGCCAACAATACACATTGCGAAAAAAAAATACTAGCATCTGCCCGCGTAAATAACTTTTTGCCTTCAGCTCCCCCTATTTCCTATTGTTATTTTACATTCTTGAGGTTAAAACTTTTACAAACCCCTTACAACCTTTTTTCCGCATTAAAAGTTGCCTATATTCTTTTTTAGGCTCTAGACTATCTGTGTACCAAATTTCATTGAAATCGGTTCAGTAGTTTTGGACTGAAATCGCGACATACAGACAGTTACTTTTGCATTTATAATATTATAGTAGGAAAGGATTATAGATCACTCACAGGTCACTCAGAGAAAACGGCTGTTATACTAAAAAATGGTGGTTGATGATTTATTAAAAGACAAAAACAAAAAAATATTTATTTATTTAATTGTTTTATTATATTTAATAAAATAAATAGTTTTTACAATAAAATACTGCATATCACGATTCACTTACTATAAACCAAGAACCGGCCGTTCTATACAGAAAAATGTCCAGATTTGTTGGTGCTCCTTTGTAAATTCAACACCAATGTAACGAAACGAATTTAGAGTAAAATATAATAGAACTTTTTAATTAAGAATAGGACTGGACTCGTGGCTAACTTCTGACTGACAACCAAGGAAAAGTATCGTTAGCATTTAGGACAAACCTTTGTGGTTTTTTTAATGCTTTGTTATAATATTTCCACTTTAATTTAAATATTGTACTTAGTTAAATAAATAAAATAACTATTTTAAAATTAATAGAGAAGTGTTTTTATTTATTTATACAATATTAATTAATTTTAAATAGTGGTACAATTTAATTCAAATAATAATGACATAATCATTTAATAACAATAAAATTCAAAATCATATAAAATAAATAAATTTGAAAATTTAAAAGAATCTCCAATGCAAACATTGGCTATTATTAAATTGAATAATATCAACGTTTTCTGCCAACACTGCCCGTAGCTGTTATAAAAAATATAAATCTCCTAAGATTTTTTATTGTAATTACTAAACAGCATTGACATATTATGCAATATGGGTGCCTAAATTAGCTCTATGATTATAAAATGATTAAGATTTATTAAAATACGTTCGTTATAATATATTCGTTCGTTCGTTGACTTTTTTTGCACACTGTACTAAATAACCTAAAGTTGTTGACCATTCCGGTTCAAGATGGCGGAGTTTTCAGTCCTATTCTTATTTGAAACACATATTGCAAGCTTGTGACTAAATTCGTTTCGTTACGTCGATGATACTTTACGAAGAAGCACCCGCGTGTCTGCCATTTTGTATGGAAAGGCCTGTCTTTATAATAGAAGCGTTTTACCTACCATTAAAACGCATATTATATCCGAAACCTTATTCGAAGCCTTTAAACACATTTTGAGAGTGGCAACCCTATTTTGTCTGTGGCAACACCGTCATTTCCCCACTTTTCTTACTTACTCACTACTGTCACGTGACTTTTTCCCCCACCATGTTCACCAGGCACCACAGTGGAGATATTCACTTTTGTCGTCATTGCAATCTCAAAACTCATGAAATGAAATATTAGTACACATAATTATACACATAGAATGAAGTTTTGCTAAACTATGTTGTAAGCACCAGGCAGATTTAAAAATAAGGCTTCGAATAAGGTTTCGGATATAATATGCGTTTTAATGGTAGGTAAAACGCTTCTATTATATCCTTTACCGTTATTCGAAGCCTTTAAACACATTTTGAGATTGATGTTTGGTATCGCCTGGTGAACCAAGACGCCAATGTGATATGTATTTCAGAAAAGTAGATAATTATAGTGACAAAATAAAAAACATTTTTTTTTTTTTTTTTTAATAAATACACTTATTAAATAAGATAATTAAGTTTATTCAAAATAAAGGGGAATCAACTTTAACAATTAAATTTATTCAAAATAAAAGGGAATCAACTTTAACAAATATTTATATAGCTTTGAAAAGTCTACTTATAGAAGAGTTTACTGACAAATCATTGTTTTCTACGTTAATTACTGTCTTGCGATAAAACTTATGAAAAGTATTTTGCGATTTCCAGTTACCGCGGCTTAGGATATTCTCTATAGGTTCCTTATCTAACCAACTACGGGACGCGACAGCCGAGCGAAAGCTTCCCGGTGTAGAGTCTATATTCGCCTCTTTAAGAACTGATCTTATCCACCCGGCAATTAAAGTTTTAGACGCTGCTTTTGGTTCTCCTCGACAAGTTACGAAAAGACTGTCAGATGACCCTAAGGCACGTCTTTCTTGACCCATAATTATCAGTTTCTGTATCCAAGTTATCGGGTCAAGGCTAGGGTTTTCGAAATTTTTTAAAAGCTGCCAGCCTGACTGAGCGTGGGTTATTGAATCCGTTTTGGAACCAAAATGAGGTACAAATACTATATTATTTTCAGATATTTGACACCTATCAGGGGATACGCTCAACAGGGTTAAGTCGTGAACTCTACGTCCTGAACAGAGAAGTAGTAATACAGCGCACATTCGGGATATTTGAAATAGGTTATGATCTTGAATATTTCTTTTACAGAGCCATTTTTCTAAGTGAATTGAATCCCAAATGGGGCTTTTTTGCTTTCTGAGCTGTTGAGAAGCTATAGATTTCAGGGTGTGCTTGACTAAAATATTAGAACTTAACCGTGAACCTTCATTTACATTAGAAAGTTGAGAAACAACGGATTTGTGAAGGAGAATAGTGTTATAAGACAGTTTTTCTTTTAGAAACAAGTCTGCTAAAAATCTCGACAAATCACTACTTGAGGGGCTGGTAGCATCTATTGAAAAAATAGAACACCATTGAGTCCATCGCTGCCAGGCAGCTTTATAAGAGTTTCTAGTCGATTGCCGCCAACCTTCTTTAAGTAATTGCTTTTGCTCACCTGACCATTGAGTCAATGTCTTTGACCATCCCCACAAATCGTCCATACCTCCAGGGCTAGGTCCTGCACTCTTGGTGGGGCTTGAGCCGTTACCGTGTCTATGAGGACTTCTTCCAGCTTGTGAATTGTGAACGGTGCTGCTGTCGCACGTGCCTTGAGGTCCGCCCTCCAAAATGATTGTCGCCACCTGGGAGCTACGACTAGGTACGATCCTACTGCTTGATTTAAATGAAGCAGTACCTTTGGGATTAGGTTGGGGGGTGGAAATACCCACGCCATTTTGAACTTCCATGTAAGTGAAAAGGCATTGTGTTTCCATGCTTTGTGATCTCTCTGGTCTAGCGACACGTATTTTGGCACTACGTGAGCTGTTCTGGAAGCAAACAGATCTACTTCGGGCTCTCCCCATTTCTTGAAAACCATCTGTGTGAAGCTTGGTAGTAGGTGCCATTCTTGAACCTTCTTGCCACGGGATAGACAATCTGCAGTATTGTTGTACCTCCCTGGTAAGTGATGAGGGATCAGTTGAATATCGAAGTGTTTCAGGATCTGAAATATTTGATAAGTTAATTCCATTAAACTGTTCGAAGTGTTTCCTCCTTCGTTTTTCAGATAGGAGACCACAGAGTTGTTGTCGCATTGCAGTAGAAGAGATGAGTGACTCAGAGACCGACCGTGTTCTGATAAACATTTGAGAATAGTCGTCATCTCTTTGAGGTTTGAATGAAGATATGCTTCTGCATCTGACCACTCTCCCTCGAGATACTGACCGTTCAATTCTGCCCCCCACCCAGTGTTTGCAGCGTCGGTCGTCAGGAAATTTGTTACCTGGAGAGAGTGAAGTCTCGACGAACTTTGAAGGTGTCTCTGCCACCATTTTAGTTCTGCTACAACTTGAATGGGAAAAGGGTACCTGATATTGCTCTGGCAATGTAGAAGCGAGTTGCAATGTTTGAGCAACTGGCGGAGATTTAACCGTCCCATTGGAATCACCAGCCGTGCGAAGTTTAGATGACCAGCAATGCTTTGAACTTCGCGTAGCGTTGCCCTTTTGGACTGTAACAACTTGTAAATTATTTCGTGGAGGAGCTCTATCTTTTTTAGAGGCAGTTCCTTTCTGTTTTGCCAGGGGTTCCACAACAGACCTAAGTATTCTACTTCTTTCCGAGGTGTCAGCTGTGACTTTTCTTTGTTGATCCACCATCCTAAATGCTGAAGGATATTTGTTACCTGTGCTATCTGATGTATCAGGACAGCTTTGTCTTGTGCAGCAATTAAATAATCGTCGAGGTATACTACTGTTCGTATACCTTTTCTCTGAATATCTCGGCTATCCAGTTTGTCAAAGAAGCAAAAACCTTGGGAGCTGTGGCTAGTCCAAAGGGTAAACATTTCATCTGCAGCAGTCGCCCTCGGTATACGAGTCTGAGGAAACATCGATGTGCCTTTGCTATCGGGACATGGTAGTATGCTTGAGTCAGGTCCAGCTTGACTAACCAGTCCTTTGGCTGTAAGAAATCTGGAATACGCTTTATAGATATTAGACGGAATGTTCCAATCTTCACATATTGGTTTAATATTTTTAAATTTAAAACTGGGCGGTAAGACCCGTCGTTTTTCGGGAGTAGAAAGAATCTCGATACAAAACTCGGTGTTTGTGCAGCACTTTCTAGAATATTTTGTTTTATCAACGTATCTATGGTCTGATCCATTTCTGGAGACGAGGGGGTATGTAAATGAATACCGATAAGGTCCGGTGCAATCAAAGGGGGTTGCGTATGAAAAGGTATTCGATAGCCGGTAATTACCTTTACTAGGGCTTGTGAGGCTCCCATTTCTTCCCACTGCTGTGTAAAGGTGGCTAAGCAACCCCCCTTGAACACCGGTTTCGCGTCAGAATCTTGTATTCCGCTTTCCTGTAACTTTAGAGCGGGCATTAGAGTTTTGGCCATTACCGTTTTGTTGCGGATTTTGTTTTCTAATGTTAATTGCATGTGGTTGGTGGTTTTGAAACCACTGGTTCTTGTATGGAGCTCGAAAAAACGGCTGCCTACTATAAGGCAAACTAGCGTTATACTGGTTGTGCTGTGGGTAGAAAGCTCTTATACCTTGAGCGTTATTGTACGATGGTGCCGAAGGACAAGCCATCGATTTCAATATACGAGAACTAGCTTGCGCCTGAGGTTCTGGTATATTTCTTTTGTGTTGATTGTTCAAGGTATTTTTAGTAAAAGAAAATACCTTATGAAAACCACCATTACTCTTAATAGATTCTGAAAAGGGTTCTTTATCAAACAAATAATCTATTGATGGCGGAATTTTCTTTAAAGTGGCATAAACATATTTTTCTTTAACTAGGTTCAGAAAAACATCACGCCTTTGTTCGATTATATCGGCTCGTCGGCCACATATCATCTGTAAGCAATCATGAGAAATTTTTTGATAATCGCCAGAAAAAATTTCTTTGATTTTATCACTTAATAAACCTGAACTAAGGTTATCATTATTACAACTAGCCCATTCAATTAAACTTGAAAATCCTTTTTGAAGAGCCTCATTCTGCAAAATAAGTGCTCTAGTCATGCCACCTAAGAATTTTTTTGATGAATTCAGATAGTGAGGTTTATCTAGAGGCTTAATTTCTGGATTCACATCCAGATCAATGTATCCAGGGGTAGTGATGTATGATTTCTGGGTTTCACTGTAACGAACACTATTCCAGTTATTGGTATTGAAATGCTGAAGCGATTGCAATGTTTTCATATGACCCTCTGAGGTTGAGGCATGTGGCGGGTCTTTCACCTTAGTAGTGAAAGAAAACAGCGGTTCTGATGGAACCGGCTGTTCAGGTTCTATTACTTGAGATGGAGATTGTTGGACTGTATCTGTAACAGCATTTTCTGAAAACATGTTTTGAGACAAATAAAATAAATAGTTTTTCATTTCACTCACTTCCTGGGATAAGAGTTCAACTGCTTTGTCAGACTTATCCTTGCGGTTGCGTTTGCTGCGATAATCTCTTTCGTGTTTATTTTCCGATCTATTCCTTTTGCCATTAGAGGTACTTGGAGAATTTTTCTCCTCAGTTTCCGATTCGCTCGTGGATCGTTCGGAATCACTGTTTTTGCTTTGATCACTCATCTTTTAAATGGATACGCGAATTTTATATAATATATCGACACTTCACATGTACACTTTTTAGGTTATACTTATTATTTAATTTGATAAAGGGAAAATAACGAATATTTACTTTAACGAACGCTAACAGCGTTTTTACTAAAAACGTGTTTAAAGGCTTCGAATAACGGTAAAGGATATAATAGAAGCGTTTTACCTACCATTAAAACGCATATTATATCCGAAACCTTATTCGAAGCCTTATTTTTAAATCTGCCTGGTGCTTACAACATAGTTTAGCAAAAACTTCATTCTATGTGTATAATTATGTGTACTAATATTTCATTTCATGAGTTTTGAGATTGCAATGACGACAAAAGTGAATATCTCCACTGTGGTGCCTGGTGAACATGGTGGGGGAAAAAGTCACGTGACAGTAGTGAGTAAGTAAGAAAAGTGGGGAAATGACGGTGTTGCCACAGACAAAATAGGGTTGCCACTCTCAAAATGTGTTTAAAGGCTTCGAATAACGGTAAAGGATATAATATAATAAGTTTACGCATAACTTATTAAATAACATAATTAAAATATATTTTATTACATTTTATAACTTTGTTCGTTTATAATTAACATTTAAATATTCTTTATTAAAATTATCTCTAATATAATATATATTTTAGTTTAAAGAATAATTTAAAAGCTAATTAAAAAATTAAATGGACCTACGTAACATTTTAGTAAAAAACTTTGGGCTCTATACAATTTTTTTTATTCTGTAGCTTAGCCACCGAAGCTATCAGCTTAGAATACTTTCTTTAATACATACTTTTTTTAATAAGTTACAAGTGATGCCCTGTCGGGGCATTACAAAGTAATATAATAACACAATTATTAGATAATATAAAAAAAATATCGAAATTATTTTATTCTATTCGATTTTGTAATTATTCATTATAAGTTATTGTGAGAAGATCCTTTCCCAACCAACATAAAAAAAGCCATTTTGTTGTGTAGTTTTATATCAATGTAGACTACATAAAAAAACGGCTTTTTCTGATGTTTCATTATAATTATTTTTTCTTTTGTGTGTTTGTCAAATATGTTAGATAGGGTATATGGGCGCCGATTTTATTTTAAGGTGAATTTAGAATTATAATAACAATAATTTATGTTTTGATACATTTATTTGAATTTTTGTTTATAGTTAAGTGTTGATTTTTTTAATTTAAAGTTAAGTGTAATGTCAACACCTTCTTGACAACTTCCGGTAACGTTAATTTAAGCTGTTAAGTCCGTATGTTAAAATATTTGTATGTTTAAATATTGTTTAAAATTATTTTGTGATTAAAAAAAAAATACTTACATGCTTTTTGTAATGAAAATTAATTATTTTGCTAATATTGTTACCCACTTGATTTTAGTATAAAAGGCGGTTGTTGTGCCTTGTCGAGTTAGTTCTCCGATATCTCTCGTAGAGCAAACAGCTACAATAAAGTTAGTTGTGTGTTACTCTGTTGGTTTTTCTCCTGTAACATGGACCCTGAATACCGATATGATGAAGCATGACATGGGATTGACATGTTCGTCTCGAATAAAAATCCCAAAATAAATAAAGAGAAAACAAAGTTATTGTGTTAATGTAATTCATTTATAAAATTTCGGTTTACAACTACTTATAGAAGATTCAAAATTAACCAATACTTACAATTTAAATTACATAAAATAACAGATATTGATTTAACAACGACGATATACATAACCGATTATACTTTTAAGTACAAACGTGAGAGAAATATCACAGAAAACTTATCAAAGAAATCACACTTTAAACTAATACTCTAAAAGTCTAGAACTATACGTAAACGGTCAGGGCTGGATTTAGAGGTGTTGAGTTCTCGGGGGAGCAAAGAAGTTGAGCCCCCTAGCCCCAAATTCTTTTCCAAATGAAATGAACAACTTTTTCAATACAGTATTTCAATAAATAATAAAAAAAAGCTGAGACACAGAATCTAATACCCAGCCTCCGAGGCTGGACGAACCATTGGGATACTCCCCCAAGGTAGTAAATTCCAAGTGCTTATGGGGACAGTTTGAGATTTTGGTATATTACTAATTGCCTGATTGTGAAAAAGTGAAAAAAAGTTTAAGTAGTCGGAATTTGAAAGATTTTTTCAGAAGTCTCTATTGCGGGGCCCCTGTTATGTGGAGGCCCCGGGGCTGTCGCCTCATTTGCCCACCACTAAATCCGGCCATGTAAACCATACACACTCAACGGTCTACATTACGATAATTATATAGTATTTTTTTACGTGATAACGTCTTATATATCTATGAATGCCGGCTGCATGTAAGAAAAAGCATGACTCATTGTCACGTTCCGCCTGAGCCGAGTGTGCGAGTGAGAACGCGGAACAAGCGATAGAGAGGCACGATCGGCCTAAGCATTCAATTCATAAAAATATGCTATTTTCATCAAGGTAGAAAACCTTAAAATTATAGTTCGTAAACAGTCAACCAATGTTATTTATTTAGCCCTGGGCATATAAGTGGAAGGAAAATCGCTATCTATGAGCGCTTGCAGCACCATTAGTAGGTGCCACTCTCGCGTTGCCAATCTTGAGATATCGGTTTTCAAATCTCCATTGTCCTGTAATTTCACTAGCGTACAATGCCCTTCAAACCGGAACACAGTAGTGCCTAAGCACTACTATTTGGTGGCACAATATTGGACACTGCGGTGGTACCTACCTAGCCGGCCTCTTGCAACAAAAGACCTACCACCAGTGTGACTGATTGCACTGGTGAAATAAATTCTGGTGTGACACGTCATTTAGCTAAACAGCTAACCAGGCGGGCATTTAAGCCCTACCAGCTAGTGATGAGTAAAATGACCAACATTATAATTATTTACACCCACAAGAGCAAGACAAAAAACAAGATCGAAGCAAGACAGAGACCAAATATGCAAGATTTAATGAGAAAGTAAATAGCTTTCATTGAAATTGAGTTCAATTTTATGCTTCGCTTTTCTTGGAGAAAAAAATATTTTTATTTGAAATTTCCAAGGTTTATAAGCAAAAGCAAGACCCAGACTATCCCAGTCTTAGTCTAATTCTTGCTTTTCTAATTACTTCCACACACAAAATATTCTGTGTCGAGGGTCCGTATATATAATAGCACAAACTGTGTCTTTAATTTCTCACAGTCGTAGATGTCATTGTAAACTGTTCCATTGAATTTTGTTTCGAGTTATGAAATTTTCTAACTTTATAAAGTATAATTCTATTTGATCACTAAAGTCAAAATGGAATGATCAAACAAACAATTTCAAAGAATTCTAAACGTTGAATATTGCGCGTACGAAAATAAGCATTCACTGTAATCAAAAACTTTAAATAAATATAAATAAATAAAAAACTCTCAGTATGTGAAATATGAAAAAAAAAATTATGTATTAAAATAAAAATAAATATATAAAAATATAATATAAAATCAATTCACTTGTGTGTGTCTGTTTCTCAATAAAAATGTTCAAATACAGGGACTAGCGCCATTAAGGTGATAAGATTGAGAATAAACGGGAAAATTTAACTCTTTAAGGTAAGGTTATTTATATTAAACGATATTTTTTACAAACAACGGAAACATCGAAACCGCTCAAACGAGAGATTCAAAATTTGGAGTGAAAATTAGGATATTCTTTTGATACCTGTTCTAAATATAGTTTTTATAGTAAAACCCATATCTAAATAGGTAGAACCTCTCAGTGCCATGTGAAGACGCAATGACAGACGAGAAGATACCCAGAAGCGACGATTAAATGCCCTATCATGACGGGAAACCCGATCTTAAAGAACTGCATGAAGGTGAATCTGTAGCCATGTTGTTCTGCGACTCCTGCGCAAACAACGTTCGCGCTTGCGCCGATTAGTGTACCGTTACCTGGAAGTGCATAAGTGTGTGTTAGAGTTGATTTGTGTTTCTCTCTCTATCTCCTTGGCTCATACATATACAAACTATATTCTTAATTCTTTGTAAGTATCAGATACCGGGATTGTTATTAACAACCAGGTTATAAATAAATAAATAAATAAATAAATAAATAAACGCTACACACTCAACGGCCCCCATTAGGATAATTTTATCCTGTGTCGGGGGTCCGGAAACATTCACAATGACAACGACAAACACAACCAGACCGGAAAACATGCCTGTACGATTAATACAAACATCTGCTCCGAGCGAGAATCGAACCCGCAACCGACTCTCTCTAAGGCAGACTCGCTACCCACAACGCCACAACGGTGTCAAACGGTTAGCAGGGCTCACATGACAAGCTGGTAAATGAAATGTCACAAGGATCTACCGAAATGGGATGCCACAAGGATCTACCGGTGGGCGTCACCACCACCGCTGAGATTTCGACCCACATGAGTTTGATAGGTTACGTGGTCTCTCGCTGAAAGAGTCATGTATGATCTGCGAAGCTGTGCTTCGTTTGTGTCTGGTAGAGCTCAGTAAGATTGGCTTAACATGAGCAAAATTGGGGATCGCAACATTTGCTATGGTGACGATTTCCATTAGACGAAATTTCAAGATATCCACTATTGTTGCAAAAAAAAAGTTGTAGTTGTTCAAAATATTGGATACTTACCACCCAAACAAGCTCCGAAGGATAAAGACCAGATGAGTGGAGTCATGGGCAAGTTGAGGGCAGGATTCGATCCCAAAGCGACGACAACACGTACCATCATGGTGGTAAGTGGTATATTGTCTACGAAGGCTGAACTCAAGCCTGAAACCTGCATAATTATTATAATTAGATCTAGAAAATGAATTAATGCGTTTATGGTGATGGAAAAAATCGTAAAGAAATCTCCATGTCTTGGAAGCAAACTCTATGATGTGTATATCTGTAATTACGAAGCTGAGCAGCTTAGGTCTTACGTTGCGTTTCCATCAGAGCTGCGCTAACCGAGGCTAGGTACATGAAGTGATTATATTTGACGACGACGATGTTGTGGCGCAGCGGTAGCGAATCTGCCTTTAACGCGACAGGTCACAGGCTCGATTGCCGCTCGGAGCATAATATGTTTGTATTGACCATGCAAGCATATTGTTCTGGGTGTATTTGTCCTTATCCTTGTATGTTTTCGGACCCCCGACACAGGATATCACTATCCTAAGGGGTCCGTTGAGTGTGCAGCGTTTATTTATTCATTTATTATATTGGTTCTTATAAACGCATTCGTCGCTACGCATTCTTGTACATCTCTGGTGGAAACGCAGCCTTAATCCTATTTCTTCGCTAGGGTAAGGAGTTTACTTTAAGCTTGACTTTATGACCAGGATAAGGACGATTATAGACTAAAGAGCTATGAGGCTTACATATAATTGAAGAGCACATTTTATTTTATCAGAGTAACGATTTTCTTACCCATAACAATAAAAGAATGGCCACAGCAAGTCGGCCATTTTCATCAACTTTCAGTATGAGGGATTCTGTCAAACCGCCTATGAAGGCGATGAGGCCGAGTTTTGAAAGCGCCTGAAAATAATAATTATATATAAACCTTTGATCTACTAGTAAACTTCATTTGGACGCAAATAAGCAATACCATGTCAACCCACAACATTGAAAAAACTGAGTTATATACGCAGAAGTGGTGGTAAATGGCTGAAGAGTATTTTTCTTTAAAATTTGTAGGGTTTTAAAACTTTAAAACTTCTAAAAAGCCATTTTTTCAATCATGTAATTTATGTATTTTTAAACGTTTTGGGTTATATTATATACGAAATATGCAGTTTGTATACTTATTTTTGTGAAAATAAATAAAATAACTTACATAAATCTGAAATTGCCAAAAACTTGACCAATACATAAAAAAGTTCATATAAAGCAAGTTGTTCAAAATTTTCAAACGCGTTTTTCTCGAAATGACATTCGTGTGGGTTGACATGGTATTGCTTATTTGCGTCCATTTAATCAGTCATAAGAAGCCTTAATTACTCAACGGTTAAAGAGTCGACTCCACTCTGTTAAAGCGAGAGTGGAAGGTTTGATCCTGACTCGCTTGGGCTATAGTCATACCAACTTCTAGCGTCAATCTACGAGGTCATTTGTAAGGGCAATAGGAGTGTTAGTATATCTTGAAAAGGCATTGCTAACATTGTTTTAAAAAATCTAGTCTTTTTTTTTCGGAATGTGTATTGCTGTTGGCCCTACTGGCCTTGACAGCGTCACCGAGCGAGGGGGCCGAGTATAGAGACTCAGCCGTGTTCAAGGGGCAGCCTTCACGGATGCTCAAATTTGATTTCGTCCTTAGGGTGCCTCCTGCGATTATTTAGTGGTGAACGGATTTTCATGTCGAAAGTTTAGATCTATAATTTGTTCAGGTTTTGACCTACCTCCATAAGCACAAATAGAGACGCAAAGAACAGCAACGTGGACCATTCAACTCTGTGCAGTATGGGTTCCAAATCTTCTCTATCAGCTAATGTTAAGAGCAGAATGGCGCCCAAAAGCGCTGTCCAACCTAATGATACTCGATCTATAGAAAATAATATAACATATTATTAAATAAACGCAACATAAAGAAACACAACACACTCAACGACCCCCATTGGGATAGCTTGTGTCGGGGGTCAGGAATACACAAGCACAAACACACCCAGATTGGAAAATATATCTGCATTGTCACTACGAACATCTGCTCAAAGCGGGAATCGGACCCGCAACTTTAGGATAGGATCTTAGGGTAGGATCGCTACATTGCCGTGAGAGCTTCAAACGTTCAGTTTACTATGCCATCACCCATCCATATACTAACTACAATCAAAGTTTCTTAACCTACTTATTATTTTCCATCAAGGATAAAGAATATACTCACTCAGTTCCGGTATCGAGTGCAAGAAGAATACGGTGACGACGAAACCTATAGCGATTGTTGACTTAAGAAGTAATATTTTGTCGCGAATTTTGTACTGAAAATAAAAAATAGAGCATTTTATTTAAAAAGATACTAACTGTGGGGTAGAGGAGTTTAAATTATATTAAATAGAACATAAATATTCATCCTACCAATGTCAAACAAATGTCTGTCATTTTATTCAATTTAATTCTACTAGTAACAAGCTTACTTTAAGAAGGTCGGTTATGTTTCATCAGATCTGATCATGAAATTATTGTCATCAAAAGCGGTCCACAAAATACCGAAGATAAAAATCTAATTCATTTCTTGATCAACGACAAAATAAGTTGTTTGCTTTGCCATGCGATAACATTAACTAAATGAAGTTGCATTATCAATCAGGAGCAAATCTTGGAACCGCTTAAAAGATGACCGGTTAAGACATTTTTGGGTAACTTAGCTGGTACGAAGTCTTTTCAGATTTTGACCTTTTCGAAGTGCTACAATTGATTAGGAAATCTTAAGAGCTACTGACTTTTTCCTTGAGTTGTCCAAGTGTAGTTTGAAAGGTCTCCTTCGGGCAGACTCTCTTCGAACTCTCCTTGACCATGACCTGCAGCTGTGACGTCAGTTTCTTGATCTTCCTCTCCAATCTCTCTCTAACGACCTGCTGGTCTCTACTCAACTGTGGTAGAGAATCGATTGCGCGACGCCATATTGATATTTGGTTACGAAGATCTGGAAAAAGTTTTGGACAGCCACATTATGTTTAATATTAACAAAGGTTTTGAACTAAGTTATCTATAAAGATAATACTTAGTAAATAAACGTTACAAACTCAATGGTCCCCATTAAGATGACTCGGTATGAATTTCTATTTATGTGTGTATCAGGTCCCCAACACAGAATATAATTGGGGCTGTTGAGTGTGTGGCGTATATCATTCACTGGTGGTAGGCCTTTTTTTTTTTTCTTTAGGCAAGAGACCAGCTAGGTTGGTACCACCACAGTGTCAAATATTGTACCACAAAGCAGTAGTGTCTCAGGCATTACTGCGTTTCAGTTTGGCACTGTAGCCAGTGGCATTACCGGGCAAAGGAGATTTAGGACCAATATGTTGGCAACGCGTGAGTGACACTTGCAAATGGTGTTGCAAGCGTTCATAGGATACGGCAACAGCATACCATCACGTGTGCCGAAAGCTTGCTTGCCAACCAAGTAGTGCGTTTTAATTAGTAAATTTAAAGTATCATTGAGTGAGGCATTCTCTCGACTGCTGGATAGTTTCTGTTGACTTACCTTGTATATCCCTCGGTACATTAAGTCGCAACTTATTCGTATCTCTATATATAAATCTTATTTGGAAGTACGTTTGTACGCAGACTAGGAGAATACCGATCGTCATGTGAAGCGTGAAGTTCGTAAAATTGATGCCCTGAAAAAATAAAATGGAAATTATTTTACTTATTTGTAAATTTGTCCAATAATACACCAAAGTTGTCATGGGTGTACCAAAAGAGAATTTAGCAAGGTGATTGGTAGTAATCTAGATGCGCTCAGTAATGAGCAATCGGTCGGTGAGTTTTGGGGCCATAACCTTTAGGTGCCGTTTCTCTTAGAGCAGGTGACCGCATAATGGTATTTTATCTCAGTGTTTCCGTACTTCGTCTTTTCTTCTCCTTATTCCCTCCCTGAGAATAGTGACCACGCTTCGAATAGCTTCCATTGGGCGCGATCATATGCGGAATGGACCACAAGGTGCATGGTTCCTATCACCAGTAGCTAAATTTCCATACACTGTCTGATAGGTTACAGGTAAGGGGCCAAAATAGGTCCTGGTTGACTTAATGATTGTAGATAAAAGATAAACTTGTTACACCAAGTTTTCGGCTTCTAAAGTGAGTATGTCCTTTTTGGGGCAAGGTTCGCTTCTATAATAAAATTCCGCATACAATTTTGAATCTACCATTTATGAAATTGAAATCTTATATTAAGCGGTGTTTACTAAATAAAGCTTATTATTCCGTTAATGAATATATTGCAGATAATGTGGCATGGAATTAATATACGTTGAGTTTCATGCGGGATATATATCTTAATTGTACATTTGACAAATGTAATGTGATTATTTTTGAAAAGAGTAACTGTAGAGTTTTTTGCCGTTTCTTCTCTGCAGAATTTACCTTCCGAATCGGCGGTAGCTTCACTTAGGCGGACATAACAGACTGTATATTTGACGATTCAAAAGTGCTTAAAAGCCTATTTGAATAAAGAATATTTTGAGTTTGAGTTTGAAATCAAGAGAGATAGGACTGTACGAAAGTACGGGCGAGATGAACAACTCTAATACTTGGTGAATCACAAGCCAAAAATAATAATAAATAATAAATAATCACTTTTTGGTATACTTACGGCTTGCACAACGGCCTTATTCGAAGCTATGATTACGTTCGGTGGGTCACCGACAGGGGTCGCTGTACCTCCTATATTACTGAAGAGTACCATTGACATTAATATCGGTACTGGGTCCATATCCATCACTTCGCACAATCTGTAAAAGTTGGGATGATTCATGGATTGCTGTTCAAAAAGTTGCACTCAGTGACTCCCATTAGGATAGCAATATTCTGTGTTGGGGGTCACAAAAGACACTTAAATTTAGAAGAAATGTTCTTGTTAAAATGTGGACTAAAATATGTAATGGTCATTCTTTAAATTACACAAAAATAATTCAGACTTTCTTTGTGAAAAAAAAAACTGTCGTGTTTTTAAATAATCTTCTAGAGACAAATAAGTTCATCCATTAGTGGTTTTTATGTTGCAGTGGTAGTGAACCTGCCCTCAAACCGATGGTCGCGGTTTTGATTCCTTCTGGACAGATGTTTGTACTGACGACGTTGTGCTTGTGTTTATGCGTGTTTCCGGACCCCCGACGCAGTAGAAAATAATTCATACCTGATAGTGACAGGCGTCATCAGTAGTACAGTTGTAACGTTATCCAAGAACGTGGACAGAAACGCCGTGATAGCACAGAGTAAGGTGATCAGGGGCCACAGCTTACCTTTGGTTACCTGATGGTTAAATTAAAAAAAAACAATAAAATGAATTCGACGTCGCTCAAGTTAACCTACATTTAGTTTATTTGGGGCATCATGGTTGTAAGCGTAGCGTTGTAATGTACGCAAGTGAGTCCATAATGTCCCAATACGGCGATGAGGGTTCTGCTGTATTTTAGTTGGTATTAGCGGTAGACTAATAGGTGACTGAGTCCCACACTACAACCGCCTAGTGTACTTGACGACTACACTACGTGAGTGGCAAAATTTCGTTTATGAGTTTGAGTGACACAAAGTGTTTGATTATGTTATTTTTCTATTATATATTTTACTAACACCAGCCCGTGACTTCGCTTACACGGACTTTTGTGGTTCGCTTAGTCGTTTGAGGTCTAGGTTATGTAAGCCACGCGTCATGTTGCAATTTATTTATGTCAGTAAGCCGAGTTGTTACGTCAGCCGACATTTATTAAAGTAATCTTTGTATCTCTCGGAAATTGTGCTTATTTCTGGATAAGAATGGACCTATGTCGTTTTATGACACTTGAATATGTGACTATAGCTTGCTCTGCTCTGCTCTGGCGTGGTGTGCTCAGTTGTGGTGTGCTCAGTCTCCGGAACCCCAACACAGAATATTACTATTTTTATAGCACGTTGAGTGTGTGTTTTATTAATGATTGTATCCCTTTCAATGTGTGTATACACTTTCATAATGATCCGCTAAGCAGTGGATTTAGAAATTTTCAAGGTATAGGCTGCAAAGTTTTTGCCGCCTTTGCCTCTGGTTGATAGTGGGAAGAGTGAAATACATTTTCTACAATTTCGCTTTTTTCAATAATACACAGTGTTTGCAGAGGGAGTAGGGGCCGATTACTGGTTGCGGGTCAGCGAACTATTTGGTCCCAAAATTTGCCGCCCCAAAAACCTGCCGCCCTAGGCTCATGCCTACTCAGCCTTCTGGTAAATCCGCCATTGCCACAAAGAAGTTATAGTTGTAATTAATAATTATAATACACCCCATGTTTTAAGAACCAGTGATCAAATATTTTCTTATTCTAATAACTAAATCTTTGTGGAACATACCTCAAAAGTAAATACAGCTAGAAAGTCAAACATCCCAGTCTCCGCCATGATGGCTACCAGGATCATCATGCTGAATAGCAGAAGCAGTGTCTCCACGTCCAGCCAGGAGATGAGCTCGGGGAGGGAGGGTCGCTCCCCGACGAGGGAGAGAACAGCTAATGATGCTGTTGATATTAATATAGCTGCCATTGTACGATTTATGACCTGGAATGAGAAAAGAAGATAAATAAATAAAACTGTATTTTTTTTTTAAATGTATAGGCCAGCGCTTGGCTGTTATCATACCTGATGTGTAGTGGTGATACAGCCTAAGGTGGAGCGCGCTTGCATAGAAGATGCCTATTCACTCTAGATTTGAAGGTACCTATATTGTAGGTGGTTGGGAAGACCGAAGTCGGCAGGGTATTCCATACCTTTGCGGTGCGTATCAGGAACGAGGAAGCGAACAGATAGTGGTATTTCAACTGATCATCTCAATTTGACAACAGTCGATAAGTCAAGTCAGAGTCCTATACGGGCGACCTGAACAACTCTGACACTAGGTTGGCCACAAACCACTCGATAAGAAGACTATTTATTATATTTCGAACCCGCCTTAAGCGTCATAGGTGGCGGGTTCGCTTCCCGCTCGGATCCCATCCCCGATGACGTTCTTAGCCGTGGTTCGACTTCGCAAGAGGCACCATTAGGACGGAATCAAATTTGAGCCCCGTGAGGGCTGTCCCTTTTTCACGGCTGAGTCTCTGTACTCGCCCCCTCCCCCGCTCGGTGACGCTGTCAATATACATTCCGAAAGAAAAAAAAAAAAAAAAAACCGCTAAGAGCAGATGTTTTTATTGGTCATACAGTCATGTTTTGAGGTCTGGGACTGGTTGTCCTTGTCATTGTGTATGCTACCGGACCCCCGACACAGAATATAACTATCCTAATTGGGGCCGTTGAGTGTGTAGCGTTTGTTATTACTGTTTACTATTATAATTGAATTTGTGTTATAATGGTTTTTCAAGGCATTACCAATACTCCTGTTGCCCCTCAAAATAAGCTCGTACCTTGCGCTAGGAGTGGGTACGACAATAGCCTAAGGGGGTCAGGATCGAAGCCGTGACCCTCGCGTTAACGGAGCAATGCCGGGTCTTCTACAGTTGACCTATTAAGACTTTATTTAAACAAAGTTAGCGTGTGAGTAACTTGGTTGCTAGTGCGAGTACAGAGACTCAGCCGTGGTAAAGTGGTAGCCCTCTCACTGCTAGCTAGTCTAGCTAAGTATTATCCATAAAACCCAAAGAGACGACTATCCGTAGGCGATCGATAATTTCTGGTGTTTTGTATTCTTGGGTGTGGTTTTGTCTGAATCATGTTAGACTCAGACGATGAGACTGATGCCTCGGTTGGCTCCCGGAAGCGGGCCAACCCAGTGCCTCCCTTGGGGAGCCCAGCGGGCTCGGAGACCGAGACGGAGGCGGGAGTTTCGGCTCGTAACCGGAAAGCCGGTCGAGGCAGAGGTGGTAGCACGGGGATTACCCATGCCCGTGCTGAGTTGCGGAAGTTGGTGGGCGAAGCTGAGGAGCAAGCCTTTGATAAGGCTCTCCAGGCTAGGGTCGCCCACAAGGAGGCCGCTCAGAAGAGTGCGGTGAAGCAGCCGTCTGAAGCTCCTCGGGACATCTCACGATGTTCCCCGCAGGAGCTAAAATTGATGGCAGATCGGAGCTGTACCGACATTCGGGAGGTGGCGCGCAAATCCGGCCACCTCCAGGGTGTAATGGTAAAACGGCTGAAGTCGGCGGCGGACTCTCTGCAGGATATAGTAGACTCCCTTGACGCCGCGCGGGTTCTAGAAAGAAATGAAAATCAGCGCTGAATGACTTGTAGTCGTGAAGCACATGCTGAGCTGTTTGGCCTTTCGCTGTTTTGTCTGTATTTTTCTTTATACTTTACTTTATTATATATTTGTTAGATGTACATTCAAATTCATTAAATGTTATTAGAAATTTATTTTATAAACAGTTTTTATCCTGATCCCTTATTTGTTTTTGAGCAGAACGTTTTTTGTTATTGTTAATTTGTTTTGATTTTTGCTTTTATATAGTTTAGTTTTTGTTTATATATATTTATATATGTACATATTATGGATAAGCGCCCCTTGAGGTGCTATCGGTGTATGGGCATCGGCCACACAAGGCCTACGTGCCCATCAAGAGTTGACAGGGGCAGCTTCTGCTACCGCTGCGGTGGCGAGGGTCACCTTGCCCGAAACTGCAGCGGACCACTCCGATGCGCGGTGTGCGCGGATGCAGGGCGCCCCGCGGAGCATTTGATGGGCGGGAGAAACTGCTCCCCACCAATCACCAAGGGTGCGTGCGCTCCAAGATCCGGAGCCACCCCTAGCCGTCGAGCCCAGGAGGGGAGTGTGATGGAGCACTAATGACTCTCACACTACCCCTCAAGGCTCCTCCTACGTTGGTGGCCTGCATAGACAGGCCTTCGTCGGGGCGCCGTGGTTGCATGCGAGAGCGATCCCATGGCGTCCCAATATGGCGAAGACGGAACGCAGGGTTTTAGTGGGTATTACCACCTGCTTCACAGGTGGTCGAGTCCCACACTACCACTCGCTAGCGTGCTCTTCGGAACACGCTGGGCGAGTGGTGTGCGTAAATGCATCGTTGGTAAACCAAAATAAATAAAAAATAAATAAATAAACTTTATATTTTTTTATAAAATAGAATTAGTTATTATATAATAAGCTTACTATTTAGTTTTTAACTAGAATTTAAGTTAAATCTTAGTACATTACATAACAAAGCTAGGATAGATAAATAAATCTTATCATATTGTTACGGAGAACCTTATCACTGGGTCATAAGGTTAAAAATCGCTTGCTACTCTCTCTGTTTATTTCCTTGACGCCGCGCGGGTTCTAGAAAGATATAGTATAGCGTTCCGCGGACGGAACTTTCTCGAACCCGTGTTCCGCGTTATATAAGCGGCCCGGCGCGCCGACGGAGTCATTCAGTTCTGAGCAACGAGCGAAGAAACTACCAGTGATACCAGTGAACAAGTGCGATAATTAGTGACCTCGGCTATTCTTTTGAACTGTGATTTGGACCTGTGATTTGTGAAGTTCTGTTGTGTAATTTAGATCTCAATAAAGTCTTATTTAGAGCCATCAGGTGTTTCCAAATCTGCGAACCCCAGCCCGTAAAAATATAATAGTTTGTTATCCCTTCGTGCGCGAGTCCGACTCGGACTTGGTCAGTTTTTATTGGGTCTTGTGTTAAAAATAATATGCAGTTAAACACCTAATATAACTAGACTCAATTATAATCAAAACGACCACGTCTTATAGAGATTACGATCTATATAAATATAACAGCGGAAGCCAGCATAATAACAATAAACTAACGTTTAGTTAATTTTAACTTTAATCATAAGGAAATAAGGTTAATATTAAGTTGATCTGTAAAGTAATTACGTTATCTTTGATAAAGTTAATGGTATAGTTAATTATGACGATTATTTCTAAGTCATATGTCAGTTGAGTCAAAGATTCTTGAGCGATGTGAATGATTTTTTCTACCGATTTTAAAAAAGGGATTGTCCGTTAATCATTTTAGATTTTTTGGCGTCGGGATGTGACGACCGCATCGCCCGCTGTTGGGAAAACCTCTGTCACAGCAGAGATTATCCCCCCAATGCAATCAGTCACACTGGTGGTAGGTCTTTTGTTGCAAGAGACCGGCTAGGTAGATACCACCGCAGTGTCCAATATTTTGCCGCCAAATAGTAGTGTTTAGGCATTACTGTGTTCCGGTTTGAAGGGCAATGTACGCTAGTGAAATTACTGGGCGAACGAGATTTAAGAACTAATATCTCTCGGTTGGCAACGCGTGAGTGGCACCTACTAATGGTGCTGCAAGCGCTCATAGGCTACGGCAACTGCTTACCATTAGCTGAGCCGTATAAGCATGGCTTGGAAACTTGTAACATAAAAAAGTTTTTGTAATATTCTTCGGGAACATCGATTTATCCCTACTTACTTAGGATAGTAAATTTTACTAACCTCAAATATAATTAATATATACAATCCACAGAGTAGGATACAAGCGTATAATACACCAGTACTGTCATCTAGCGGATTTATTTTGTAGTTCAATGTGAACGGAGCGCTCTCATTGGCTGTCGTGCGAATACGTAATGCGTAGACGCTGTGATTAGTCAAATTCGATTCGAGATTCAAGATGGCGGATCGAGGTTCTCCCTCGCTGAAATCTAGAACATTCTCTTGTAACAAAATCGTCCAGGATTGTGATGTCTGAAATATGAAATAAATTAAATTAGGAGTTAGTATTTTCGAGAAAACACTAAAAACCTTTGGTAGCAAAGTATTGGTTATTATTTTTATTATTGTAGATATATGAACTTCTTCACAAGCAATTTCAACAGCGCGATTCAAAATCACGAGAAAATTATCTCTGTTCGCGTTGCGATATGTAACATGTTTGTATGGGTGTTTTTGTGTGTGTGTGAGAAAAATTGTGTGTATTCATACAAATACATGAATACATTTAGATTGAAAAGTAACGTATTTTATTTGCCAATAAAGAAGTTTGAAGTTAGTTTCCTGAATTAAATATTGACACAAAATATCAGTCATAGCCGTGATGTTTGATGAGTAGGTACTTCGGTGAGCCATATAAAATGTGTAGTATATAACCTTGTCAACTTTATTTAAGATTTTTTGTAAGATGATTTCCAAAATAGAGATTTGGGTTAGCTAAATCAAAAAAAAAGCAGCCGTGGACAAATTTTATTTTTTATATTTATTAATTATAGCATACATAAATAAAATTTCATAATTTGTGAGCTGAAATTATTAACATTAGTCCGGTAGCTTCCAATATGCCAACATGCACACGCGTCACATGATTGACGTAACACGTCTCATGAAGCATGTCGGTACGAAAATCCATTCGTATAGCCGCTGTTAAAAATCAATGCGGCTAAAGCGGTTTTCATGCCAAAAAAATTTTGCCTACCGCTTTACCTCTTTGCCACCAGAATCCGGCTCGGTTGAGGTCCCATTATTTCCTAAGGCCCAATTCTCGATCCAAACATACATTTTCCTGTAGTCCTCTCGTTCGGATGAATTTAGTCTAGCCTCAGCTTGCTCCGTAAGAAACGGTCCGGATAGTTTCACGAATATAGACAGTTGAGGGTCTGATATGTTTAGGATGTAGTCTGTAACAAACATACTTTATAATTATTTTTAAGAAGTATGAAAAGGGGGAGGTTGTATAAAAGTAAAACTATAACAACGGCCGTTAGGATTAATATCCTGTGTCACCAAAACTACTGAACCGATTTAAATGAAATTTTGTACACAGATAGTCTAGAGCCTGAGAAAGGACATAGAGTACTTTTAAATGTGAAAAAAGGGTTGTAAGGGGTTGAAAGGGGGACGAAAAGTTATTTGGAAGTATCGCCATTTTTAGAGCTAGAAGCTTGAAACATATTTTTTAGTTCAAAGTTTGTAAAAGGGGGGAGGGTGGTTTTAAGAGTTTGTATTAAAATCGTTATTCACGGGCAAAGCCGCTGGCAGGCTTAAAAAACCGGATTTAACCAAGTGAACGGTCGTTTGAGAAACCTAACAAGACCTAGGCATTCAAAGTTAGACCTAGAAACCTTAGTATGAGGCGGTCTTCGGTTAACGACCTCTTGCGTGTTTTACGTCTAGAGTAAACAAAATTATGCAAGACAACTGTTTACCTTTTACTCCGTCTATTTATATTTTATACTAGCTTCGTCCGCTGCTCCGTTCACGTGGTGTACCGATTTATAACCTACTTCAATACAAGAAGTAGGTTCTCAATTCTACTGTATTTTATGTTGAGTGAACCGATTTTAATGATTCTTTTTATATTTGAAAGCTGGTATTTCCCGTGTGGTCCCATTTCAATTGTGTCCAGTTCTGACAATGGCGTCCATGAGAAAACCATAAGTCTTTGTGCATTAAGTATTTTTGTTAAATTCGTAACTATGAAGTATAGAATAAAATAATTTTAAGAAAAAAATACTGACTTCAAAATTAAAAAGCAAGAAATAAAAATAATATTTTGTACAGAATACTTCCTTCAAATCGCTAAGTAAAATACAGGGCCCTGACTTTTCTATATTGCACAGAACCCAAATTCTTTTTCCAAAATAAGCTTAGCCTATATTACTTATAACATCAGCTTTCTGCCATCCCAGTGAAATAAATAAAATCGGTCCAGCCGTTTCAGAGATTAGCCGGAACAAACAAACAGACAAGACAAAGACCTTTAATGATGAAGCCTCAAGAACTCAACGGTAGATGGGCCAATTCCGCTCCGTTAACGCGATAGTTGCATGTTCGATCCTGACCCCTTTGGGCTATTGTCGTACCCACTCCCAGCGCAAGCTTCGAGCTTATTCGGAGAGGCAATAGGAATATTAGTAATGTCTTGAAAAGTAAAGCTAATGTGCTCTCCCGATGACGTCCCAAGCCTAGACTCGACCTCCCAGGAGGGACAGACGGACAGATTCAACTAGAGCACTGCGCAGGCTGTCAATCGCGCCAGCTGAGGTCTCTTGACAAACCCCCGCCTCCTCCAACGTAGCCGCTTTCAAGAACACTAGGACCAACAGTAATAAATTAAAAGTCCGTTAAAAACGTAGAAATCGATACACACTTTTAACTTCACCAGGATTCACCGAAGAATTCCTCACGACTTCCTCCTTCTCATTGTACATCAGAAAAATTAGCGTGAAGAAAGTCCAGCAGGCGAGTAGGAAAGTCATTTTCAAGTAATGCCTCGCTTGTGCCAGCTGAAAAGAGGAAAAAACTTTAAGATCCGCTGTATATTTGTGACGTGATATAACGTCACGTGGCTTTTCAATGATTCTTGCATTTGCTCTCTGTATTTGTGACGTGACGTTACGGGGATTTTTGAACTAGTATCAGAGGATGTCATGTAGTCCTCTGACCTACACGCACATAATAGAGGTAAGCGCTATGAGCTTTGAGCGTTTCCAACACCATTAGTGGGTGCCACTCACGCGTGGTCAATTGTTTATTAAACCTTCTTTGCCCAGTAATTCCACTAGCCTACAGTGCCCTTCAAATCGGAACACAGTAATGCCAAAGACACTACTGATTTGCGGTAGAATATTACCTAGCCGTCCTTTTGCAACAAAAGACCTACCACCAGTGTGACTGATTGCACTGGTGCAATAATCTCCTCTGTGACAGAGATTATCCCAACAGCGGGCGATGGGGTCGTCACGTCCCGAAGCCTAATTAATGAACCGCATTGGAAAATTATTTTTCAAACCATCTTTGATCAACTTTAGCTTTTATATTGTAATATTCTGTGAAGTAACGATTGAAGTCTATAAATATTTTTATAAGACTCTTTAGGTTTTTAGCCTTCCTTTTTAATAAATAAATAAAAGCTGCACACTCAAAGGCCCCATTAGGATACTGCTCTCCTGTGTCGAGGTCCGGAAACACATGCAAAGACAAGGACAAATACACCCAGATCGGAAAATACGCTTGCACGGTCAATACAAACATATATACTCCGAGCGGGAATCGTACCCGCGACCTGTGTCATTTAAGGCAGGTTCGCTACCGCTGCACCACAACGTCGTCGTTTTAAAGTTTAATATCGCCAAATTTGTGGAGAACCACTAGTCTATAGGCTAAGGTGACCACTTCCTATCAGGTTACGAGCCCTACGATTGTTTGCCGCCTTTGTGCTTTAATTATAATGAAATAAAACACCTCACCTTATTCGGGAATTTTGGTGACGTCTCCTTTTCATTGCTGTAACAAAGATAAATATTAATTTAAATATTCTTTTAATCCTATCACACCACAGCCAAGAATCTCCATTCCCAATGACGTCTTACGACGGCATCGTAAGTAAAGATTCAAATTCAGCCCCCAAAGGCTGTGGGCCTTTTTCATGGCCGGGTCTCCATACTCGGTCATCCCAGGGTGACGCTGTCAAGGCCAGTAGGGCCAACAGCAATACACCAATCAGAAAAAGCCATGAAAGTGTTTTCTATTCTCTGGAGCTAATAAGAGATCACAATTATACAACTACAGCTGATTTGTATTACCAAAAGACTTTCTACCGTATTTGCTGGTGGTAGGCAAACTTTTATTTCAAGAGGCCGGCTAGGTACGTACCACCGCAGTATCAGTTATTTTACTACTAACCAGTATCCAGTACCCAGAAACCAGTGAAGTTACTGGGAAAAGGAGATTTAGGGACCACTAGGTTGGCAACGCGGGAGTGACGGCTAGAAATGTATGGCGTTGCAAGCGCTCATAGGCTAAGATAATCGCTTGCTATCAGATGGGTCGTATGGCTGCTTGCCAAATCAGTCACATAAAAAAAATATTTATTAAGCTCTTTAACTTTTAGGAGTACCTACCGTTCTTTCTCTCCGGAGATTTAATTTGTAATTGATCAGACCATTAGGACTTTTATATCGAAGCATTACGAAAGCAAAAAGTCAGAACCTGCCACAACCCTCTTCCCTTTTCTTTACCCTTTCGCCTCTTACGATCCCTTCCTCCCCTCCATTTCTTGGAAGAGGATTTCAACATTTTCCTTCTAGTTAAAAAGTTGTCAAACAAGCTTACGATATTCCGTTAGCAATTTGAGAGTGGGAATTATAAGTAAAAAGGAATCGTCAGGAAGAGCTGGGTCATTCGTGCTGAAAACGGTTGTTACGGTAGTAGAGCCATGCTTCTCTCAGCACAAATGACCCGGCTCGACTGGGGAAGTACTTCCCTCTCACAGAAAATCGGCGTCAAGTAACGGTATCATTAGGTACTATTAAGTTTCGTGCGATGAGTAAGAGCGTCAGAGGCCCAATCTCCCACCCCCTCTGTTCCCTTCCTATTTTTTTTCTTTTTCATCCCTTCCCTCCTGTTCATTGGGTTGGGAACGCGCTTGTGATACTTCAAGTGTCGCGCGCGTTTATAGGTTCCGGTGACTGCTTACCATCAGGCAGACCGTATGCTTAATTGCCAAACGTCATAAAAAAAGCAAGGTACGAAGCGTTGTTTTAAAAATAAATAAATAGAATAAATAAACCATACACACTCAACGGCCTCCATTAGGATAGGAATATCCTGTGTCGGGGGCCCAGAAACATACACATCGACAAGCACAAACACACCTAGACCAGAAACACATGCCTGTATGGTCCATACAAACATCTGTCTCGAGCGGGAATCGAATGTTCCTATGTTACTAAAATCCTACCCACCTTTGCACATCCTTGCCCGGGATCTGAACCTCGACGCCATCTAGTTTGCCAACGTTTGGTGAATCCTCAACACGATTGTTGTTCAAATGCGGCGCCGACTTGACGAGTGGTAGCCGCTTCGATTCTGGCGTTGTACTGTTCTTGTTTTTCAACAGAATGTTTTCTGCTGTAAGAAAAAATATATCTTAAGAAACAAATTAAAACAGAAATTAGCTGTGCCTGCGTCTTCGTTCGTGGTGTACAGAATGCTTTTACGGTTTTTGGGTTTTGGAGATTTGAAAAATTTTTGTCTATTGTTATAAGTTTTTTATTTATATATTTTGAGACGCTCATAGCCGAGTGCACCCGCTGATCGGTAAACGATCGGTAGGTTAAGCAACTTTAGGCGCGGTCAGTCACTAGATGGGTGATCGCATAGTGGTTCTTCAACCGAGCGTCTCCGTGCTTCGGAGGGCACGTAAAAAGTCGGTCCCGGCTGTTGACAATTAGACATCAGTCGATAAGTCAAGTCAGAGGCCTACGGGCGACCTGAACAACTCTGACACTAGGTTGACCACTAACCAATCGATAAGAAGAAGTTTTTTATTTATAGTTTAATAATGAAAGTATTATATTTTTACGAAGAAAATAGGATCTTGCTGAGCCTTGTATTTTGAATATCTCAAAAACTATTTCATTAACCATATGTTCCGGTCTGGATGTATTTGTCCTTGTCATTGTGTATGTTTCCGGACCCCCGACACAGGATGTAACTATCCCGTTGAGTGTGCAGCTTTTATTACAAAAAAGGTTTAGAAAAAAAAATTACGTGTCAAACTTTTAATGTCCTCGACTTTAACAGAAAAAGTAAATACATGAATAATGTGCATTTTATTTTCACGGTAAAATCCCATAACCTATTATGGTATACGCTAATTTACCTTCAATTTTATGGCGTGTGATAAATAGGCCTGGCTAGTTTTGTTAAACTACCTATTATAGTAGGTACCTACTTACTGTACCTCTTTAAGAGAAAACGTCGTTCGATCGTAGAGGGAAACAACCTTAATAAAAAGTTGGTCTCAGAGGAGGGAGGGCGTTATGGTCTTGGTCAGTGGAAGAGGGAGACAAACTGTCTGAAATCATGACGGTCGGTCGTAGAGGGAAACAACCTCATTTAAAAATTTGGTCTGAGTGCAAGGGGCTCTAGGGCTACCTGGATTGACAAATGGTTACTTACAAGTTTCCACGAAAATCTAAATTTGACCATATCTCTTTATCGTGTTGACTCAAGACCTTGATTTTTGTACACCAATTAGGGACTATAGACCTCTGTATCTGGTATAAATTTCAACTTGCTAGGTTCACCCATTCCTGAGAATATCGGTGGTGACACACGGACGGACAGACGGTCAAGATAGTGGTCTTAGAAAGGTTCCTTCTTTACCTTTAGACGTACGAAACCCTAAAAGCGATAATTTCATCGAAAAAACATGCCAGAGGGAACCACGGGCACGGCTAGCATGTATATAAGCTCTTTTATATCAAGACACATTTTTGTTTTGAATTCGTTCCAAGCAGATGGGATGCTATTTTAAAACCGGCTCGAACCGGTTCGAGAGCGATGCGCACACGCAGTTTGCATGCCGATTTATTTATATGATACTAGTGTTTATGCGTAGCTTTTTCCGTCTGTCTTCGTAGTCTTCTCATGTTTGTAATCCAATGTTATATATCGCAACTTTAGAACGAAAATGCCACTGTTAAAAAAAATCAATAAATTCAGTTATCAGCGTACAATGACTTAAAACGAAATTCTCAATGTAACAATAGTCCAAACATAGCCATATTCGAGCGTAAATAACTGACGTAAATAACCAAGAAAATATAATATACGAAAGATTGTACAGGTGTCAATATTTGTTGATTCACAAAAATATTCATTTTGAGTTAAGTCGTTTTCGTTCTAAAGGCGCGATATATAAAAGGAGAGGACCTGCTTAATATATCAACGCCCAGCCTTAACCCTTGGATGTAGAGAGCACTAAGAAAGGTTATTTCCAAATTGAACTACCCTTAAGGAGCTACAAAAGGAGTTGAAAATTGTATGGAATCCCGTAATTTTTGACACTAGAAGCAAAAACATGGTTTAACATTTTCTAAAATTCCACCCGTAAAAGGTTGAAAGAGGGTTCAAAGTTTTTATTAAAATCGTTATTAACCGGGCAAAGCCGATAGCAGGTGCTAGTATGTAATAAATGTGAAAGTTTGTATGTTACGATGTTTGTTACTCAATTACGTAAAAGCGGTGAACGGATTTGAAGCCATTATTGGAAAAATGTTAGGTTCCTGTCGGATTATCCGAATTGTCTTCTCAAAAATATATCCGGCTTCGCACGTGTATAAAATATATAGCCTATGTCATTCAATGAAAAATTATTGAAATCGATCTAGTAGTTTTGATTTATTCATTACTGCCGTGGCCCGCACGCTTTTAATGTAATTATTTACGACATCACATTAGAAAACACAAAAATTATTTTTTCTCCACTATTTAATGGATGTTATTATACATATAAACTTTCCTCTTCAATCACTCTATCTATTAAATAAACCGCATCAAAATCCGTTGCATAGTTTTAAAGAATTAAGCATACATAGGGATATAGGGACAGAAAGCGACTTTGTTTTATACTATGTAGTGATTAAAAAAATTTCAGCTAAATCTATCTTGTAGTTTGCGTGAAAGTGTAACAAGTGTCCATCTATTGAAACTTTAACATTAATTTATAATATTAGTTAGATTAGATGATCACGGTTACCCAGAAGAAATTACTGTTTCAGAAGGATAAAGCATCCGTCATGATAACTAGGCATTCTGACATTTTTTATTTTTTTATGACGGTTGGCAAAGATGCATACGGTCCGTCTGATGCTAAGCAGTAACCTCAACCTTTAAACGTGTGCGGTACTTGAAGTATCACATGCGCGTTGCCAACCCAAGGAACAGGAGAGAAGGTATAAGCAGGGAAAAAGGAAGGGATCAGAGTGGGAGATTAGTCCTCCGGCGCTCACACTCATCGCACGAAACGCAACAGTACCTACTGATACTGTTACTTGACGCCGATTTTCTGTGAGAGGGAAGTACTTCCCCTATCCAGCCGGCTCTTTTGTGCTGGAAGAAGCATGGCTCTATACTTTGATACAGTACCCCACCGGTTTACGGTACATTCATAACAAAAACCACACTTTTTTTATAAAAAATGGCGATCTATAAATAAACCTTGGAGAATTATCACGCTTATTACTTAACAATTGCTACATTTAGAGGAAAAATCTTTAGAAATAATATGCCTTATAAATATAATCATAATATTATTTAGCAATCAAGGTTAAAACAACAAAGAACAAGATATCACTACAATAGTGCCAGAATAAAAACACGAGATAACACAGAGATGGGATTCGGTTAGAAGCGTCATACCCGGCGTCGGGACGTGACGACCCCATCGCCCGCTGTTGGGATAACCTCTGTCACAGCAGAGATTATTGCACCAGTGCAATCAGTCACTCTGATGGTAGGTCTCTTGTTGCAAGAGACCAGCTAGGTAGGTACCACCGCGGTGTCAAGTATTCTGCCGCAAAGCAGTAGTGTCTTTGGCATTACTGTGTTTCGGTTTAAAGAGCACAAGGCCATTGAAATTACTGGGCAATGGAGATTTAAGAACCAATATTTTGAGGTTGGCAACGCGTGAGTGGCACTTACTAATGGTGTTGAACGGCAACCGCTTAACATCAGGTGGAGCGTACGCTTGCTTTTCAGTGTAGTAACGTAAAAAAAAGAGTAATATGAAAAATTGATAATCGGGTTACATTTTTAATTCCATTTCCGCGTTTTAAATGACATTTCGTATACTATTCCTGTAGCAATGCTGTTACCTGAACGGTTAAATAACGGTTTTGCAGGAAGGTGTTAAATAGTCTACCGTGACATGTTTCATCAGGCGGTCCTTACGCTTTGTTGCCACTTCTAATGTATTTCAAAGTCTATGACAAGAAAACCGTAAACACGCTCTTTTTGGAACATCTCCAATAAAAAAATGCAATCACAGACGGTGAGTCGAAGCTAAATAAAAATCCGAGGTTATAATTATTTGTAAACAGTACTACATATTGTTTAGTAGTTTAGAGACGCTCATAGACGAGTGATCGGTAAACGATCGGTAGGTTAAGCAACTTTAGGCGCGGTCAGGCACTAGATGGGTGATCGCATAGTGGTATTTCAACTGAGCGTCTCCGTGCTTCGGAGGGCACGTAAAAAGTCGGTGCCGGCTGTTATCAATTTGATGACAGTCGACATGTCAAGTCAGAGGCTTATACGGTCGACCTGAGCAACTCTTACACTAGGTTGGCCACTAACCACTCGATAAGAAGATAAGAAGTACTGTTTAGTCGAAAAATCTTATCATTTTTTAAAATATTTGTATACTAGCTTCTGCCAACAGCTTCGTCCGCTTGAATAACGATTTTAATACAAACTCTAAACTAGACAAAGCCTACCAACTTTGAATGTCATATTAATTTATATCGAATCAACAGCCTAAAAAGTAAGTTTCAAGCTTCTAACTCAAAAATGACGATACTTCCGTACAACTTTTCACCCCCTTTTCAACCCTTTTTTTCTTAGACTACGACAACCGCTTACCATTGGGTGGGTCGTATGCTTGCTTGCCAACTTAATGACATAAAAAAAGGTTTTAAAAAATATAATTAAGTATGCAAAAGAAATATGATCGTATTTTCATAGATAGATAGCTGAGTTTAAAAGAGTAACTTAAGCCAAAATATATAAAAAAAAATATGGTTCCGCACAACAAAATCGAACAATAATAATTCTGAAATAATAAATATGGACGACCGTTGTAGCGTATTCGTAGTAAGCCTGCCTTTAGTCGCGAAGGCCGCGGATTCCATCACCGCTCGGGGCGATGGTCTTTGTAGGTCAACCTACCGCGCATCAGAGACCACGTTGGCTGTTATCAGTTAGTCCGGTTGATTATCGTATAACATCTGATAATAATCGTTAACTCTTGATAAGTAATTTGCTCTTATCCAATGAGTTACTGGTTCGCCCTTAGGGTTGCGGAGGTCAGATGGCAATCGCTCTGTGTAAGCACTAGTAACCTATCGAATCTGGATAAGTGTAATAAGCATACCCTGAATTACTTAGAAAATTACGGGAGCATCTTAAAAGTACGGACTTTACACAAAATCAGTCTTGGATAAAAATGGAAAGTACTTACCAATTTCCTTTTCATATCGCTTCTGGAACTGCTCCAACTCAGGATCATACTTTATCCTCTTGGGTAACTTCAGCCAGACCTGGAGTGCTTCTGCTGTTAACTCCCCAGTCGAAACCAGGGAGTACTGGCTCCTGCTGAGTTCAGGAGTCGATGGTTTCCTGGACACACCACTCCAAACTTTAACTCTCTTGAATAAGCCGTCCATTTTGACACAATACACACAAAACTATCACATTTGCTGTCAAAATAAATCTAAAATATAACGATTTTGACAGATTTATTCTCCAACAATTCTGTATTAATATATAAATACTCTTTAGGTTTTAACTCGCAAAGTTTCACTTAGTTTTCATAAGTGGTGATAAGCTAATACAGTCAAAAATAAAAGTGTTTATTTATAATTTTATATAATAAGTGTTGTTAAATTGTTTTCACTAAACGACCTATCTGCAATACGGCCGATGTTAAACTGAGTTATAATCTTTAACTATATTACATAAAGGCATCCTTTTGTTACATAATAACATTAGCTATTTCGAACGAACGTTTAAATAATTTACTAATTAACAATTATTAAGTACTTATTTAATTAGCATCATTAACTTCACTTAAGTGTAAAATAAATAATCTTTTTTCATGTCACGACAGTTGCTCAACAAGTATACGGTCCGACTGACTGTAAGTAGTCACCGCAACCTATGCACACTTGAAGTATCACATGTGTCTTGCTGACCCAAGGGAGGGTCTTCCCTCCTATGGAAGGGGAGAAAAAGGAAAGGATCAGAGGAGTTGTAAGGCCTCAACCACTCTCACTCATCGCACGAGACGCAACAGTACCGATATTACATTTTGCTCTTTTTTTTTTTTTTTTTTTTTTTTTTTTTTTTTTTTTATGTTAGAAGTTGGCAAACAAGCATACGGCCCACCTGATGGTAAGTGGGTGCCGCAGCCTATGAGCGCTTGCAGCACCATTAGTAGGTGCCACTCACGCGTTGCCAACCTCGAGATATTAGTTCTTAAATCTCGTTCGCCCAGTAATTTTACTAGCGTACAGTGCCCTTCAAACCGGAACACAGTAATGCCTAAGCACTACTATTTGGCGGCAGAATATTGGACACTGCGGTGGTACCTACCTAGCCGGCCTCTTGCAATAAAAGACCTACCACCAGTGATCTTAATGTATAATGCTGTGGGTCATACTGGCCTTGACAGCGTCACCTGGAAGTACGAAGTCGCCGAATACGAAGATCCCGTCGTAAGTAATCGAGGGCTTTTACGGGGTTTTAAAGTTGTCTACTTAAGGAGCCTTTTACGAAGTTTAATCATGGCTTTAAGATCGCGATTCGGAATGGAGGCACTGCAAGGGTACTCTACTGTATGGATTCACCCAGTGTTGAGACGCTCATAGCCGGGTGCACTTACTGATCGGTCACGATCGTTGGGTTAAGCAACTCTACGCACGGTCAGTCACTAGATGGGTGCATAGTGGTATTTTAACTGAGCTTCTCCGTGCTTCGGAGGGCACTTGAAATGTCGGTCACGGCTGTTATCAATTTGACAATTGCCGATAAGTCAAGTCAGAGCTCTATATGGGCGACGTGAATAACTCTGACACTAGGTTGGCCACTAACCACTCGATAATAAGAAGATCCAGTGTGAACATCAAAATTAAGAAACCCTTTTATGTAGTTTTAGGTCTCTTTAAAAATAAAGTCGATATATTCGAATCAATTTGACCTTGATTTTAATAATTGTTTTTTAATTGCATTGCCTATCAAGGGTCATTTAAATTCTGTTCGGACGGATTCCGCTGACTTAGTAATAACTCTAAAACACTATTACTGTACCAAATTATGATTTTTTTTTCTTTATGTCATGACGTTTAGCAAACAAGCATACGGGCCGCCTGATGGTAAGCAGTCACAACCTATGAAAGCTTGCGATACTTGAAGTATCACAAGCGCTGAAACCAAGGAACAGGAGGGACAGAATTAGAAGGAAGGGAACAGAGGGGTGGGAGATTGGGCCTCCGGCGCTCTCATCGCACGAAACACAACAGTACCTAATGATGTTACTTGACGCCGATTTTCTGTGAGAGGGTAGTACTTCCCCTCTCGAAGCCCTTTTGTGCTGTGAGAAGCATGGCTCTACTATCGGGTTATTGACTACATTCAAAGGCGTCGGGATGTGACGACCCCATCGCCCACTGTTGGGATAACCTCTGTCACAGCAGAGATTATTCCACCAGTGCAATCAGTCACACTGGTGGTAGGTCTTTTGTTGCAAGAGGCCGGCTAGGTAGGTACCACCGCAGTGTCCAATATTGTGCCGCCAAATAGTAGTGCTTAGGCACTACTGCGTTCCGGTTTGAAGGGCATTGTACGCTAGTGAAATTACTGGGCGAACGAGATTTAAGAACTAATATCTCGAGGTTGGCAACGCGCGAGTGGCACCTACTAATGGTGCTGCAAGCGCTCATAGGCTGCGGCGGCCGCTTACCATCAGGTGGTCCGTATGCTTGTTTGCCAACTTCTAACATAAAAAAAAAATACATCAAATTTCTTTTCAGCATTAATCCCGGTTTACCCAGTGTCTGCTTATTACTCTTATCCGGATTTGACAATCTCCGAGTTTACACAGAGCAATTGCCATCTGACTTCCGCTACCTAAAGGAATCAGTATCCATTAGATAAGAGACACTACAATACATGATCACAACGGGCCTGACTGCTTATTGTGCTCTCCGAGGTACGTACGAAACAGATGTTTATAACAAACATCTGCCCCGCGATTCTCGAGGCTCAAAGTAGACTCGCTACCACGAAACCAAACGTCAATTTAGACGCAAATAAGCAATACCATGTCAACCCACTAAATTGAAAAACTGAGTTATATATGCAGAAGTCTTGGTAATGTTATGTTGTTATGCCTGAAGAACATTTTTCTTTAATATTTGTAGGGTTATAAGCTTTAAAACTTCTAAAAAAGCCCTTTTTAATCATGCAATTTATGTATTATGTTAAACGTTTTGGGTTTTTATATACGAAATATGCAGTTTGTATACTTATTTTTTGTGAAAATAAGTAAAATAACTTCCATAAATCTGAAAATGCCAAAAACTTGACCAATACATAAAAAAAATATAAAGCAAGTTAAAAATTTTCAAACGCGTTTTTCTCGAAATGACATTCGTGTGGGTTGACATGTTATTGTTTATTTGCGTTCATTTATAAAAGGCTAAATATAGAAATTATAAACCTGACTAACATTGCTAACAATATTGTCACAAACACCAGTAATAGTGTTTAAACACAAGTAACAAATGTCATCTTTTTATAGTGAGGCATGTGCGAATCGTACAATCCATAAAGCAAATATTATTCTAAAGATTTTATCAATACTTATATAGCCACTAGCGGCCCCCTCCGGCTTCGCACGGGTATAAAATATATAGCCTATGTCATTCACTGAAAAAATGATTAAAATCGATCCAGTAGTTTTGATTTATTCATTACTGCCCGTGGCCCGCACGCGTTCAATGTTATTATTTACGACATCACATTAGAAACCTCAAAAATAACAATATTTCTCCACTATTCAATGGATGTTATTATACATCGAAATCTTCCTCTTCAATCACTCTATCTATAAAAAAACTGCATCAAAATCCGTTGTGTAGTTTTAAAGATTTAAGCATACATAGGGATATAGGGACAGAGAAAGCGACTTGTTTTATACTATGTGGTGATATGTACAAGTAAGTAAAGCCTTAAGCAGTCGTAAAATAAAACTCTTTACAAATATTTTTAAAACTCAACGGCTCCTATTAGGATAGTGATATCCTGTGGGTCCGGAAACACATACAAGGACGAAGACAAACACAAAGACCGGAAAATATGCTTGCATGGTCAATACAAACATTTTATGCACGACGACGTTGTGGCGCAGCGGTAGCGAACCTGCCTTAAACGCCACAGGTCGCGGGTTCGATTCCCGCTCGGAGCATAATATGTTTGTATAGACCATGCAAGCATATTTTCCGGTCTGGGTGTATTTGTCCTTGTCATTGTGAATGTTTCCGGACCCCGACACAGGATATTACTATCCTAATGGGGGCCGTTGAGTGTGCAGCGTTTATTTATTTATTATTATTTATTTATTATTTATTTATTATTATGCTCCGAGCGGGAATCGAACCCGCGACCTGTGGCGCTTAAGACAGGTTCGCTACCTGCGCCACAACGTCGTCAAGCTAATAAAAGGGTGGTAATTATTTCGTTTCTACATTTTCTTTTACTAAATGTATGGAAACATGTAATTGCAAAATAATAACACCAATCATTTAGAATACTAACGATGGTAAAAACACGTCTCGGGATGATATCTTTATAATGTACGCCAGCGGTTTCAAAACTTTGCATTGCGACGCCCTCGGGTGTCGTGAAAATAACCCAAGAGCGCTAGAAATAAATACTTCTTCTTCTTATCGAGTTAGTGTCAGAGTTGTTCAGGTCGTTCGTATAGGCATCTGACTTGACTTACTGACTTTTTACGTGCCCTCCGAAGCACGGAGACGCTTAGTTGAAATAGCACTATGCAATCTTACTAATACTTTTCAAATTTGAGCCCCCGTGAGGGCTGTCCCTTTATCACGGCTGAGTCTCAGTACTCGCCCCCCCCTGCCCGGTGACGCTGTCAAGGCCAGTAGGGCCAACAGCAATACACACTCCGAAAAAAAAAAATCATCTAGTGAAGGACCGCGCCTAAAGTTGCTAAACCCACCGATCGTTTACCGATCTATTACCGCATCCGCTTATGAGCTATAAATTAATGCTACTCATTCAACGGCCCCCAGTAAAATAATGATATCCTGCCGTTATCCGGAAAGACAAATAAGGATAAGGAAAAACACAGAGCGGACAAAACCAGACATACCACATGGATACTAACTTTTTTATATCATGACGGCTGGCATACAAGCGTACGGTCCGCCTGATGGTAAGCAGTCACCAACAACACGCGCGATACTTGAAGTATCACATGCGTTGCCAAACCAAGGGAAGGGAACGGATGAGAAAGAAAAAAGGAAAGGGAACTGGGGGGGTGGTAAATTGGGCCTTCGGCGCTCTCACTCATCGCACGAAACACAACAGTACCTATTGATACTGCTACTTTCCTGATACGCCGATTTCTTGGTAGCTACGTGCCTTTTTTATATTGAATATTAGCAATGCCTTCTTTCAAGGCATTACTAATATTCCTATTGCCCCCCAAATAAGTTCGAAGCTTGCGTGCGCTTAGGAGTGGGAACGACAATAGCCCGAGGGGTTCAGGTTCAAACCAAAAACTCCCGCGTTAACGGAGCGGAGTCGGCCTTCTACTGTTGAGCTATCGAGACTTCAAAAAACCTACCTTTGTGTAGCTTTAGCGGATAAACATTGCTGGAAAAGAACAAAAGTATTGCAACACAAAAGGAGATTATTAAAAAGTTTGGGAACCGCTGACCATAACTATGAATTTATGAATTTATATTTATATTTTTAATCTGCGGTTGTAAAAAAAGCTACAGATGAATTATATGTGATAATATGCTTTAAAAAATGCTTGAAGTATGTGGTTTTCAAAACCATTTATTAGTTTTTAGCTGTAAATATTTAAAGACTCAGGACAGACTCTTCCAGCAACATTAGTAGGTGCCACTCACGCGTTGCCAACCTCGAGACATTGGTTCTTAAACCTCCTCTGCCCAGTAATTTCACTAGCGTACAGTGCCCTTCAAACCGGAACACAATGCCTAAGCACTACTATTTGGCGGCAGAATATTTGACACCTTGAAATGGTTCAGGTTGTATGTGGTCGGGAATAGAGACTGGCCGTCTATTCCCGCGACATCAGCATTCACAGATAGCTTCTGTGATAAAATGGCGAGACGAGAGAAACAAATCTTCTCTGTACCATAAAAAAATATATATATATTTGATAAACATTGTCAAAAACAATAAAAATGGTTTTAGGTATAATGCTAAAGAAAAATCAATATTATTCATTTATACACTATTTTTTTTTTCGGAATGTGTATTGCTGTTGGCCCTACTGGCCTTGACAGCGTCACCAAGTGGGGGGACGAGTACAGAGAGTCAGTCGTGATAAACGGGCAGCCCTCACGGGAGCTCAAATTTGATTCCGTCCTTAGGGTGCCTCCTGCGAAGCCAAACCACGGCTAAGGACGTCATCGGAGATGTATTTTTACACTGTACTTTTTTCTTGCCTATAATAACCAATGTACTTTTTTGTAATAGAAGTAATAGATCCATGCTACTCTCAAGACCAATAGGCCGGCTCGACCGGGGAAGTACTACCCTTCTTCTTCATCCTAGCATTATTCCCGGTATTTTTATGTACCCAGGGTCTGCTTATTACTCTTATCCGGATTTGACAGGTTACTAGTTTTTACACAGAGCGATTGCCATCTGACCTCCGCAACCCTAAGGGCGAACCAGTAACTCATTGGATAAGAGCAATTTACTTATCAAGAGTTAACGATTATTATCAGATGTTATTGATAATAACCGGGACCGACAGCTTAACGTGCTCTCCGAGAAACGGTGGGTAGACCCACACGGACAAACGCCCAGACCGAGACAGAAATTTTAACAAACATCTGCCCGAGCGGGAATCGAACCCACAACCGTCGAGACTAAAGGCAGATTCGATACCCACAACGCCACAACGGAGAAGTACTACCCTCTCACAGGAAATCAACGTTAATTAACATAGTACTATTGAGTTTCGTGCGATGCGTTTTTTTTTTATGTTAGAAGTTGGCAAACAAGCATACGGCCCACCTGATGGTAAGTGGTTGCCGTAGCCTATGAGCGCTTGCAGCACCATTAGTAGGTGCCAATCACGCGTTGCCAACCTCGAGATATTAGTTCTTAAATCTCGTTCGCCCAGTAATTTGACTAGCGTACAATGCCCTTCAAACCGAAACACAGTAGTGCCTAAGCACTACTATTTGGCGGCAGAATATTGGACACTGCGGTGGTACCTACCTAGCCGGCCTCTTGCAACAAAAGACCTACCACCAGTGTGACTGATTGCACTGGTGGAATAATCTCTGCTGTGACAGAGGTTATCCCAACAGCGGGCGATGGGGTCGTCACATCCCGACGCCTTTACGCGCGTAAGAGCGCCAAAGACATTTAAATATACCCTGACTACTAACTAAACTATATTTATAACATCACGTCTCCCCATCACGTTTCCATAATTACGAGTATTATTTAAAAGACTAAACTGTCAAACAAATGAATCATTAAACATAAAAGACTAAGGCTGTTATGACATACGGAATGTTAGACAGAGATAGTGCCTCTTCACATATGCTGGTTGCCGGGTATCCGGCGCCGATTGTCCGGTAGCTCATATCGCTTTCACACGATCGGATCTTGAATCAAGTAGAGTCTTCTTGTAAAGACATGTGCGTGCTCTCTCTGTGGCTGTACCTAGGCGACTGGCCACCCGTGTGTATGAAAGCGTGCTACGTCTTCCATACACCACTGTTAGTCATACGCACAGTGGTGAATCCGGCGTACACCCGGCGACCGATTTCCGGGCAAAATTAAACCGGTACGTGTGAAAGCTGCCGCACATGCCCATACACTTTACCCGATAGCAGGAGCCGGCTACCCGGCAACCGGCACATGTGAAAAGACACTTACAGACATTTATCTAGAATTCTAGACAGTTGTGGCGCAGTGGCGAAACTGGCTAAAGCTACGTTCAAAAGCAAACGCAGCTTCAAACTTTTGTCTCTATTTCGACTCGGGACAAATTTTTGTATTGACCATACACGTGCTCCGGTCAGGTTGATTGTACTTGTTTATCTTGGTTTCTGAACCACAGACACATGATATAACTAGGTAGCGTTATTTTGTTCTGGTCTGGTTGATGCAAAGCATTAGGATTGTGCTTTGCCACCTTAGGGGAGGTTAGGGAGGTTAAGGGATTACGAAAGAGACCTGAAAATATCCCTAAATGGTCAGATATCCCACCGTGCCTTACTGTGTTTCGGTTGAAGGACTGCAGCAAGTGAAGTTAATGGGCAAATGAGATTTAAGAACCAATATATCTCGTTGTCAACACGTGAGTGACACCTACTAATGGTGTTGCGCGCGCTCATAGGCTACGGCAACCGCTTACCATCAGGTGGGCCGTATGCTTGCTTGATAACTTAGCAACATAAGCTATTGGTTTGCCACAACCGTAAAATTAAGATTGAATCGTGTATGTAATAGAATTAGTTCCAGATTTCGTTTTCTAACTACATTCAGTATTAACCAGTTTGGAATGTAATAATTTAATATGATTATAAAAAGCCTTTTAGTAATGGCTAGTTTTACCTTGATTTTACTAAGCCTACATTCTTTTCTTTAGTTCCTACAATTATATTATGAAATTTTTAGCACCCCTCGATTCCCGCTCGGAACAGATGTTAGAACACCCGGGGTGTTATCATAACATCTGATTTTGACAATTTTGTCTGTTTTTATACAGGTCTTGTTTAGTAAGAAACACGTGTTTTACAATTACTTAATTTCCACGCCCTAAAGGGCCCTTAAATCAGGGAAATAATAAATAAACGCTACACACTCAACGGCACTCAACAACAGATACACTCGTTCATTAAGTGCCAACGTAACTTTAGAATCCTCAAAAGCTCACCGGTAGAAGGGCCGACTTCGCTCCTAAACGCGAGAAAGTCGCGGGTTCGATACTGACCCCCTTAGACTATTGTCGTACCCACTCCTAGCGCAAGCTTCGAGCTTATTTGGAGAGGCAATACCTTGAAAAAGCATTGATTTTATTCTTTATAAAAAAAAACTTTGTAATTCTATACACTTATATGGGATTACAAAGTTCCTTATGCAGTTGGTGCATCTAGAAAACTTGATCGAAATGACAAAATATTTTAATTTTTCCTTCATTTATACACTAAACACTAAGTGTATTCTAAATTTCAAGCTTCTAGGTCTGCTAGAAATGCCTTAGAATTTTGATGATCGGCCAGTCATTCAGTAACTCAGTGAGTGGCAAAATTAAACGAAAAGAAATTTTGACGAGTTATAATTCAACTACTGGTTCGAATTGAATGAAATCTAAAATATACCTTGTTTATACAATGCCTGCTTGGTTACTGAAAATTCTGAATTTTAGTTTTACCGAAGATGGCCTGAACTTCTTCCGCTTTTTTGCTCGACTTAGCGGAGGCACTGCCGTGCCCCCAGATACAGTAAGTCTATGATTATAGTATAGTTGAAAATAACGTGCAAAAAATAAGTGCTTGTACAGAAATGACTTTTTAATATTAATAGAATTTTCCATTGAAGGAAAATTACCTCAAGTCACATGAGACACTTTGTTTAAATATTATTTCTACCATAATAAGGTTAATGACAGACATGGCGGCTTGACACGGCAGAGCGTTTATTTGATGTCCATTAAATTAATTAAATTAATTTTAATTTCATTTACTTCACCCATACAATCTAAATTTCAATCAATACAGTGACATAAATATAAACGCCTCAATAGCTCAACGGTGGATGGACCGAATTCGCTCCGTTAACGCGAGAGTAAAAGTTTCATCCTGACCCCCTTGGGCTATTGTCGTACCCACTCCTAGCGCAAGCTTCGAGCTTATTTGGAGGGAATAGGAATATTAGTAATGCCAGTAAAAAACATTGCTAATATTCTGTAAAAAAAAATGAAAATTCCTTAACGCTATCGGGTAGTGCGATTTAGTAGAAATCACGTAACGAAATGCCGTATGCTGTGTGTGTATCGAGCCTATTACAAGCAAATGACCACACGAGCATGTGAGCGCGCAGCAGGTTGTGCAACTCTCTCTTTCTCTCTGCCTCTGTCTCTTTTTGTCATATTGAAATGTACAGATTTCATTGCAAATTACATTCGGAGCTGAAGAAAAAACGTAAGGAACTTCGTTCTTGACGAGGGCCCCCGACCACTCAATTTTTTTTAACGACTTTATCATCGCAAGTAAAAATGAATTGTATTAAGAAACGTTTTATTTTATTTTATCATAAATGTTACATCTATAAGAAAATATAGCATTGATTTTGTTTTACAATCTACTAGCGGGCCCGGGAGACGTTGTCCTGCGCTGAAAAGATGTAGGACCCGATAGCAACGCCCTCTGAGTTTAGTTGTGAACAGAAGTGACACCGGTGAAAGTTATTGAATTACTAATATCGCTATTAAAAATAGATGTTGATGGTAGAGGGTGACAAATTAAGGTTGTATATATTTTAATGCCACATCATATAAAAAAATGGTGTGGAGCACTCTTAACATTTAGGTGTATGAAAAATAGATGTTGACCGATTCTCAGGTCTACCCGTTATGCACACAAAATTTCATAGAAATCGGTCGATCCGTTTCGGCAGAGTTTGGTAACAAACACTGCGATACGAGAATTTTATAATTATACTAGCGGGCCCGGCAGACGTTGTCCTAGACCCAATAGCAGCGCCCTCTACCCGAGTCTAGAAGTGACACCGGTAGAAGTTGTTGATTTACTATAGGTAGAATGGTGAAAATTTAGGATTGTATGTATTTTTAAATCCAAATCATAGTATAAAAATTTAAATTAAAATTGTTATAAAAAAAATAAAATAAAAAATTTTGGGGTGGACCACCATTTAGGGATATTTAGGGATATGAAAAATAAATAGCACCCGATTCTCAGATCTACTGAATACGCATATAAAATTTTATAAAAATCGGTCAAACCGTTTCGGTGGAGTTTGGTAACAAACACAGCGACACCAGAATTTTATAATTATATTAGATTATTACTAGCGGCCCCTGCAGACGTTGTCCTGCCCCGAAAAAATCTGGGAGCCGATAGCAGCGCCCTCTACCCGGTGAAAGTTTTTGATTGACTAATAGGGCTATTAAAAATCAGGGGTTGGTGAAAAAAAGTGAAAATTTAGGGTCGTATGTATTTTTTAATGCCACATAATAAAAAAATAAGAAATAAAAATTTTATCCAAAAAATAAAAATAAAAAATTTGGGGTGGACAGCCCTTACCACTGAGGGATTTGAAAAATAGATAGTAGCCGATTCTCAGACTTACTGAATATGCATAAAAATTTCATAAGAATCGGTCAAGCCGTTTCGGAGGAGTAGGGGAACGAACATTGTGACACGAGAATTTTATATATTAGATTATTATTTTGTAGGATTTGCGCGACTGATAAAAGCTCAGTCTGTGCGTAGCCTTATAACGATTACTGTCGATATTCTTAGAAACATAATTATGCTATATTCTCTAATGGATGTGATATTTATGATGAAATAAAATTAAATGTTTCATAATACAAATCATTTTCACTTACGATGATTTTTTTTTTTTCGGAATGTGTATTTCTGTTGGTCCTACTGGCCTTGACAGCGTCACCGAGCGGAAGGTCGAGTACAGAGACTCAGCCGTGAAAAGGGGCAGACCTCACGGAGGCTCAAATTTGATTCCGTCTTTAGGGTGCCTCCTGCGAAGCCGAACCACGGCGGCGGACGTCATCGGAGATGGAGGCAGCGATCCGAGCGCATTCTATACGACAGACTCACCCGACGGTGTGGGCGCGAGATGATGATCAGATATCCTTGATAATAATATGGTTAAATATAAATAAATAAACGCCCACAGACTGTAGCGCGAAGCAAACACGCGACCGTCAAGGCTAAAACAAGGCTCGCTACCGACAATTTAAAAAAAAAAATTCTACCTGTCTCTTTGTTCCGGCTAATCTCTGAAACGACTTGACTCTTTGATCTTTAGCTATTGTTTTAGAAAAAGAATTAGGGTTCTGTGCATTCTGTGGCGGATTTACCAGCAGGCTGAGTAGGTAGTAGTCTAGGGTGGCAGATTTGTGGGGATGCAAATTTGGGGACCGAAATTGTTTTTGCTACCTCGTAAACATTTCTGCATGATGGTCTTCTGATGTTTTACAGGTAGAAATCTGCAAAAAAATTGCCGATGACTTTCTCCTCTCTCTTGTCACTGTACATTCCGAGTAGAAAACTTCCGTATTCTAGAATTAAACAACTAGTTCGTCACCCCCCAACCAGTAATCGGTCTTCTTCTGGATTGTAAAAATAATCTAGGATATGACAATTTAGAGGCAAAGGCGGCAAAAACCTTACAGCCTGTACCTTGAAAATTTGTAAATCCACCACTGCGTGCTATAAAGAAAAATCGGTACACCACGGTAAATAAAGAAAAATCGGTAAACATCGGTTCTCCGGCAACGCGACTGCGATCTCCTTGGGGTTATAATCGTCCATAAGCGAAAGTTTGTGACGCTCATAGCCGAGTGCACCCACTGATCCGTAAACAATTGGTAGGTTAAGCAACTTTAGGCGCGGTCAGTCACTAGATGAGTGATCGCATAGTGGTATTTCAACCGAGCGTCTCCGTGCTTCGGAGGGCACGTAAAAAGTCGGTCCCGGCTGTTGACAATTTGACAACAGTCGATAAGTCAAGTCAGAGGCCAATACGGGCGACCTGAACAACTCTGGCACTAGGGTAGCCACTAACCACTCGATAAGAAGAAGAAGATGGGCGAAAGTGGCCGCTTTTTTATGTTAAAAGTTGCCAAACAAGCATACGGCCCACCTGATGGTAAGTAGTTTCCGTAGCCTATGAGTCATAGTTGTAAGTGCAATATTTATAAGACATATTAACTTTTCCACCCGACCTTCGTTACTAAGTTCATTGCATTTAAAATAGCGTGAATTGCATTTTGTACTTAAATATATTTATTACTAGCCCGTGGCTCCGCTCGCGTGGTTTTTATTTATATTAATAAGGGGCAAACAAGCCGATAGTTCCTCCTGATGGTAACTGGCGTCGGGACGTGACGACCCCATCGCCCGCTGTTGGGATGACCTCTGTCACAGCAAAGATTATTTCACCAGTGCAATCAGTCACACTGGTGGTAGGTCTTTAGTTTCAAGAAGCCGACTAGGTAGGTACCACCACAGTGCCAAATATTCTGCCGCCAAATAATAGTGCTTGAAAGGCACTGTAGGCTAGTGAAATTACTGGACAGAGGAGATTTAAGAACTAATATCTCGAGGTTGGCAACGCGTGAGTGGCACCTACTAATGAAGTTCCAAGTGCTCATAGGCTAGAGCAACCACTTACCATCAGGTGGGCCGTATGCTTGTTTGCCAAATTATAGCATAAAAAAATATGTGTCATAAATCTGAATCCAAGACGGTTGGTGGTAAACAACAGTAAGTCCTGTGTTGTAAGTCTCACCATGATGTCATAGTACATATCTAAATACTTGTTTAAGTCCCTTGGTTGTGGTTAACCACAACAATGGAATTTTGTCATAAGTTATGTGGTTAGGAGATTACTGCGAAAATACAAATAAAAATAAATCGCTTTTATTATTATGGTTATTTATATATGACTAACTTATGTCAGCGGCTTCGCCCGCGTGAATAACGATTTTAATACAAACTTTGAACCCCCATTTCAACCCTTTAGGGGTGGAATTTTAGAATACGTTACAACACGTGTTTCTTTATTTTTAAATGTTTACAGAATTGCAGATTTTTATGATTCTAGTTTCAAAAATAACAGACCTCTCATATAAACTTTTAACCTCTTTTCACCCCTTCAGGGGTCCACCCGTTTTACAAAATATTAAAATTCATGTCTCTTCATCTTTCATTTCTAGTCTTAAAATGAAGTTTAATGATTCTAGTTTCAAAAAGAGATATATTAAGTTATTATTAAATTAAAATCCGTTAAAAAAAATATTTTAGCCTTTTCACGTAAAACTACTTAGCCGATTTAGATGAAATTTTGCACAAAGATAGTTTATTCACAAAATGGAACACATAGGATAGTTTTTAGTCCAAAAAATGTTAGGTTCCCGTGGGATTTGGCAATTGGGCAAAAAACTATATTAACGCGAGTGGTACACAGTGATTTAAATATAAATTCTACTTATTAAAAACTCCCATACAATAAACGCTTCACTCTCAACTCAACTATTAGAATAGTTATATCCTGTGTCGGGGGTCCGGAAACATACACAATGACAAGGACAAACACACCCAGGCCGGACATGCCTGTATGGTCAATACAAACATCTGCCCCGAGCGGGAATCGAACCCGCGACGAACCGTTGTTCCACAACGTCGTCAACACAATGGCAAACGAGATACATAAAACAACACACATTCATACATAACTCATAAGTACGACGTACATCCATTGTATGTAATTCCGTTTTTATTATTGTAATAGTGCGCTTGCGCATGTTTTATTCAAGAATAGTGTTTTGTACTCGTTACAAGACAATGCCAAAAGATTATTAAAACTAGACATGATCGCTTCATCCATAAATTACGCGTAAATCATGATTTTTTCCTCTTCTAGCCTTGTCCCATTCGTGAAAGAGCCCCCTACCTAGTCTGCCCCTACTGACGTCACAAGTTTTTGTAATTTTAAGTTACGTAATTTTTTAACCGGCTTCAAAAACGAGTAGGTTCCTCAATTTGACTGTATGTTTTGATGAACCGATATTGATAATTCTTTTTTTATTTGATAGCTGGTGTTTCCCGTGTGGTCATTTTTCAATTTGTTCCAGCTCTGACAATGGCACCATGAGAAGACCGTATAAGTCTTAAATTTGCATTAATCATTAGATACTATTACTTTACTTTTCACTGGTGGTAGGTCTTTTGTTGCAAGAGGCCGGCTAGGTAGGTACCACCGCAGTGTCCAATATTCTGCCGCCAAATAGTAGTGCTTAGGCACTACTGTGTTCCAGTTTGAAGGGCATTGTACGCTAGTGAAATTACTGGGCGAACGAGATTTAAGAACTAATATCTCGAGGTTGGCAACGCGTGAGTGGCACCTACTAATGGCACTGCAAGCGCTCATAGGCTGCGGCAGCCACTTACCATCAGGTGGGCCGTATGCTTGTTTGCCAACTTCTAACATAAAAGAAAAAAAAAAGTACTATCATTCGTAACTAAAAATTGTAAAATAAAATAATTTTTAGAAAGAAAATACCGACTTCAAAATTTAAAAAAAATCTTTTCTATAACAGAAGTCTGTGCCATACGTGGCGACGTTTTACTTAGAACCGACTTATGTTGTAGAAAATAATTTTTTTTTAGTTTTGAAGTTGTTATTTTTTTAAGTGAAACTTCTTTGGAATCGTTGTGATTTCAAACCGGATGCAACGGAAAAAACGACAGCTAAGACAAATACAAAAATGTGTAGGAATGTGACAGAAATATATGTACATACTATTTTATATTATATAAATTCATGTCATTCTTTTGTCGATTTACTGAAGACCGACAGACAGACAGACAGACAGACCGACCGACCGACCGACCGACCGACCGTCCGACCGACCGACCGACCGACCGACCGACCGACCGACCGACCGACCGACGGACGGACGGATGGACAGACGGATTAGACGGACAGACAAACAGACACACTGACCGACCGACGGACGGACGGACGGACGGACAGATTAAGCCTTTACTCGTTGACTAATTTTAGCTAAAGAAGTTTTACTTCAATCGTGTGGTCTAAAGCACACTGGATTTTTTTTTCTAAAAAATATTTTGTTTGATGTGAGAGGGGCTAGCAGAAGGCTATTACTACTTTCAATACAAAATCGTGTAGCGGCTTATAGAAGATACCTATTTATTGAATTTCGTATAGATAGAGCCAACAGTTTCCGAGTGAAATGAAGGGCAGACGGACATGACGAAATTATAAGGGTACCGTCCATTTGGCTTCGAAAACATGTCGCACCTTTATAACGAAAACTTCAATTCAAAAACAAGTCGAAATTTTATACTTATCAGCGTAAAATGATTTAAAACGAAATTCTCAATGTAACAATAGTCCAAACACAGCCATATTCGAGCGTAAATAACTGACGTAAATAACCAAGAAAATATAATATACGAAAGATTGTGCAGGTTTCAATATTTTAATACTTATTTTGTTGATCTTCTTAAGGTGCGATATATTCATATATATAAAACCACGCCTGTGGTTTTATAAGTATTAATTAACAACTAAACAAGCAACAACAACAAGCAACTTCAGGCGCGGTCAGTCACTAGATGGGTGATCGCATAGTGGTACTTCAACCGTCTCCGTGCTTCGGAGGGCACGTAAAAAGTCGGTCCCGGCTGTTGACAATTAGACATCAGTCGATAAGTCAAGTCAGAGGCCTACGGGCGACCTGAACAACTCTGACACTAGGTTGACCACTAACCGATAAGAAGAAGTATTAATTTTGAATCGAACTAAGCTAAGGATAGCCTAGAGCCTTTATGAATTTCATTCAAGTAGGTTAACATTATGAACAACTTATTGTAACCAACAATACTTTTAATCCCTTCACTAGATAACACAATAAATTGCACAACACTACTACGTTGGGTTTCAACGATTCGTACTTTTATATGCGGTACTACAATAATTTTAGTAACCATCAATGTGACGCTTCGTTAGAATGACATTTTTTCAAATATTGTCTTTCTAATCCAATGTATTAAATTCTATACTTCGTCATGCATCAACATCTTATATAGAAAATTCTCGTGAAATTTTATAAGCATATTCAGTAGGTCTGAGAATCGGCTACTATTTTTCATACCCTACCCCTAAATGTTAAGGGTGGTCCACCCCAAATTTTTTTTTTAACAAAATTTTTTATTTTTATTTTTATATGATGTGGCATTTAAAACATACCCTAAATTTTCACCCTTCTACCATCGATCCCTATTTTTTAATAACCATATTAGTAAATCAACAACTTTTACCGGTGTCACTTCTAGACTCGGGTAGAGGGCGCTGCTATCGGTTCCCAGACTTTTTTCGGGACAGAACAACGTCTGCCGGGCGCGCTAGTATATATATAACATTAGAGGTTCACATAGTAACATAACACAACGCGTCTTGTATTACGTAGAACTTGATACTGAGAAGTCATTAATTTTATCATGACCATTAAATATCAATAATTGTTTTACCATCATTACATCTAATACTGTATGATATACACATGTCATAATGAATAAAATAAATAAAAGCTACACACTCAACGGCCCCCATTAGGATATTATCCTGTGTCGGGGATCCGGTAACATACACAATGATAAACACACCCTGACCGGACATGCCTGTATGGTCAATACAAACATCTGCTCGGAGCGGGGATCGAACGACTCATGTCCACGGGGAATGGTGGTAAGAATGCTAGCTGCATTTCCCGCTGAGTCGATTCTTTGGGCGAAAAATGAACCAGCCCTGTGACCTGCGGAGCCAATGAGTCGGGGTGTAATCTTTTAGATATTTTTAACCACTAACGTTCCAAGGGCCTCCATGGGCCAAGTGTTTCTACTGCAAACAGCACAAAGATGTAATTTATACATCACTACATAGTATAAAACAAAGTCGCTTTCTCTGTCCCTATGTATGCTTAAATCTTTAAAACTACGCAACGGATTTTGATTCGGTTTTTTTAATAGATAGATTGATTGAACAGGAAGGTTGATATATATAACAGCATCCGTTAAATAGTGGAGAAAAAACTGTTATTTTTGAGGTTTCTAATGTGATGTCGTAAATAATTACATTTAACGCGTGCGGGCCACGGGCAGTAATGAATAAATCAAAACTACTAGATCGATTTTTATCATTTTTTCAGTGAATGACATAGGCTATATATTTTATAGCCGTGGGAAGCCGGAGCGGGCCACTAGTTTTAATATAAATGCCTAAATGATCATGGTGTATTTGTTTTTGGTAAATCGAAAAATATAATTAGATACGAATTACATGCGTTGATAATAGTTTTTCTCACAGAAGAAGGAACTTGAGTAGACGGACTGGAGACCTCTGTACTCGAAACGGAAAAACATAAATGGGAAAACGACCTTATCTAAAAATGATTCTCAAAACCCGCAAAATCCATCCGGTATACTAAATTTCTTAAAAATTGTTAGAAACGTTTCCCGAGATTCAAATTTATATATAGGAATTGCTCGTTTAAATTATTATTTGATATAGTTACTAAAACTTTTATTGGAATAAAATAAAATTAATTATAATTTATATCATTAATTTATTTAAAAATATTAAATTCGGTTAAATAAATATAAAATTGAGTCTAGACTTGATAACAGCTCATGAATTATTACGATAAGAAAACGTGAACAGAAATTACACATATATTTAGTACGTAATAATAAAAATGAAAATTTTACGGGTCTGAACAAAATTATTGGATGGAATTAGAAATAAGTGATTTTCTATGGTCATTATTAACCGAGTACTAGAAAGAAAATGCTCAATTCAGTTGTATTTTCTGAATCGGTTTATAAACTTCGAAATATTAAAGTAAAAAAACAAAAAACAACCGAAAAACCAAAAACCTATAATAGAATGCAACCGTCACAGAACGACAATACAACCCACCCTCAGTAACAAAACCTGGTTTCTTGGTGCCAATATGATTTTTTTAATCACAATTGCGGGTGGCAATGTCCTACTTTTCTCTAGTAATGAGTATACGATCATTAGGCGTCGGGACGTGACGACTCCATCGCCCGCTGATGGGATAATTTTGCGCACGTTCATAGGCAGCGGTGGTTGCCAACCGTCGTGAGAGATTTTTACTGTGTCGCCCGCTGTTAGGATAGTCTCTGTCACAGCAGAGATTATTGCACCAGTGCAATCAGTCACACTGGTAGGTCTTTTGCTGCAAGAAGCCAGCTAGGTAGGTACCACCGCAGTGTCAGATATTCTACCGCCAAATAGTAGTGCTTAGGCATTACTGTGTTCCGCTTTGAAGGGCACTGTCGTCTGCTGAAATTACTGGGCAAAGGAGAGTTAATAACCAATATCTCGAGGTTGGTAAAGCATGAGTGGCACCTACTAATGGTGCTGCAAGCGCTCATAGGCTACGGCAACCGCTTACCATCATCTGGATCATATGCTTGCTTGCCAACTTGTAACATAAAAAACAGTAATTCATGTAACTGGTTCTCACCGGTGTCTTATTCAATTAATTGTTTATTTATCATATATAATTGCTACACTTCATTAAGTGAATTAATGATAAGATAATTATTAACATAACATCGCTTATCATATAATCACTACGATTATAATTATATACCTCTAACACATAAAAGACTACACTAAGCACTCGACTGCATTAATAATATTTAAAACAATAATTTATAAACAATTTCTAAAAGATATCACACCCAGACTCTTTTTTTTTAAACCACGATGGTGTCAAACAAGCTTACGGTCCGCAAGCGGTTCCCTCGAAAAACCCGACAATGTAGCGTGTTGGGAAAACCTCAGCAGGGAGCTCATTCCACAACCGGAAGGCTCTTGGACGGGAATTCCTATGAAACCGTACTGTGCGGGACGATATATGTAGGTTCCAATGTGTGTGGATGAATACCCTGCCGATGGCAAGCTTTGACAGAAGGGCTATTTTTCTGCAGCGGGGAAATGCAGCTAGCATTTTTGCCACCATTCCCCGTGGACATGATTTGTAGTTTTAATTATTTGTAAATATAGTTAGTATTGAATTGTAAATATGTTGTAATATTGGTTGTCTCATTCAACACAAGCTCTCTAATTTCTACCATAACATAAATATTAATTTTTTATGTCATGACGGTTGACGAGCAAGCATACGACCCACCTGATGGTAAGCGGTTGCCGTAGCCTATGAGCGCGCGCAACATCATTAGTCCTACTCACGCGTTGCCAACCTCGAGAAATTGGCTTTTAAATCTCCTTCGCCCCGTAATTTCACTAGCCTACAGTACCCTTCAAAACACTACTGCTTTGCGGTTGAATATTTGACACTGCGGTGGTATCTACCTAGCTGGCTTGCAACAAAAGACCTACCAGAGTGACTGTTGTACTGGTGGAATAACTGGTCGAGTACAGAGACTCATCCTTGAAAAAGGGGCCCGTCATGATTCCGTCCTTAGGAATTTCGTCCTTAGGATTCCGTGCCTCCTGCGAAGCCCAACTACGGCGGCGGACGTCATCGGAGACAGAGGCAGAGGCGCTCCGAGCGCATTCTATTCGATAGACTCACCCGACGGTGTGAGCGCGACGCGACGTGCGAAACAAAGGACCTCGTCCTCGCCGGCGAAGACGGTGTTGTGTGCTTGTCTGTGCTGTGTAAGGGGCATTTTCTAATGTAATCCTATCGTCAGGGTCTTGCAAGACGTGCTTAGGACGCCTTTCTTTTGTCGGTTGGTTACATAGGTCTGTGTAGATACAAACATGCCTAATCAAAGAATTTGGATGGAAAGTAGTTTGATCGAAATAGTTTTGCGATAAGCGCTTCAAATGTTTGGGGATCGAATCGATTTCAAAGTCTCTATGGTCTACGTTGCGTACGTAACACGGACAGCCCGAGACCATGCGTAAAGAAACGGTTCTGAATTATTTGTAATTGATTAATTCTTCTGGCGTGGACGTGCGAATAAACAGGGCGCATGTTAGAGTTAAGCAAATTAGAAGCCGGTCAAGTGGGTTTCTAGTTTCTTCTACCTAGCATTATTCCCGGTACTATACGAGTTTACCAAGGGTTTGCTTACTACTCTTATCCGGATTTGACAGGTTACTAGTTTTTACACAGAGCGTCCATCTGACCTCCGCAACCCTTAGGGCGAACCAGTAACTTTGTATAAGAGCAATTTACATATCAAGAGTTATTAACGATTATCCACTTACCATCAGACACGGCTAGATTTAGGGTAGGACAACCGGGGCGACAGCATCAGGGCCTCCACAAAAAGGGGGCCCCACAATAGTCTTCGGATAAAAAAATCTTTCAAATTCCGACTAGTAAACACTAGTAAACATATACAATAATTCGACTGTATGTGTGTATGTCACTGAACTCCTCCTAAACAGCTGGACCGATTTTGATGATTTTGTTGTGTGTATTCCGGTGGATTCGAGAATGGTTTAGATTAACAATTGGACCCAGTAGAGGGCGCTGCTATCGGGTCTTACTTTTTTTTTTATTTTCGTGGCAGGACAACGTCTGGCGGGCCCGCCAGTAATTATATATGTTTGTTAAATACTAAAATGTTTGTTCATTTTATTTGGAAAATAATTTGGGGCCTCCACTCCTTTGCGGGCAGCAAAAGAGGAAGGCCTCCAGACCTCCAAATCCAGCCCTGCCATCAAGTAGAGTCATTTACCCCAGGGGTCAATAACAAATACAAATTTACTAATAGGTAGAGAAACTTAAATTTTTAGACACAAAACCTTTATAATAATTTTAAATTTCCATCTTTTAAAGAAAAAAAAGATAATATAACGAGTTTGTTCACAATTATTATAGAAAAAGGACCATATAAATATAGAAATGTTTAAGATCAAAGTTGATACAGAATTTTCCTAGTACAACCAGGCTATGAAACCAGGGTTCAACGTTCAAGAGACCTATTTATTCCAAGTTTTACAGATGTTCATGAGCGGCGGTGATCGCTTAACATCAGGCGAGCCTCCTGATCTTTTGCATTCTTTAATATAAAAATAAACTTTAAAATCTAATATTAACAAGAGCTTATAAAAATGCCCGGGTAAGTACTATCTTCTCACAGAAAATCGGCGTAAAGTAACAGTATCAGTAGTTACTGTTGCGTTTTGTGCGATGACTGGGGGCGCCGGAGCCCTAATCTCCCACCCCCTCGGTTCCCTTCGTTTTTTTCTTTCCCATTTCTTCCTTCCTATCCATTGGGTTGGCAACGCGCATGTGATACTTCAAGTATCGCCCATTCATAGGTTGCGGTGACTGCTTACCATCAGGCGGACCGTATGCTTGTTTGCCAACCGTCGTGAAATAAAATAAAAAAACATACGACCATTACAAGCTTTTATGACAATTTTAAAAAAGTCGTAAAACGGAGGATGGAGTCCAGTCTTAAGGATGGAATCACCTTAAAGCCCCAGAAGGCTGACCCTTTTTTCACGACCGGGTTCAAGTATACGACCCTCCCGGTGACGCTGTTAAGGTCAGTAAGGCCAATCAATACACGTGCATACAAATGTTATAAATTAAATATTATTATATCAATAATATTATTATATAATTATATTTTTTTTAAATACGAAATATCCTACAGAATTAAAAAAAAATAATCCCAGATAACAGATAATTTATCAAATTCATTTAAATAAATGAACTTCGTAATAGATAATCGCTTGTTAAATAAAATGCGTAATTTCACAAACGGATTGGACGTTTAAAAATATGATTAATAATAAAAATATAAAGAGTATTCATATAGAAATTTTCACAGAAAACACATGTAAAAAAACACTTTTACACTATAACACAACTGTCAACAGATTTCCCGCGATATTGTCAAATGTCAGAAAGCTTTATATAGATTTCTAAATTTAGTAACAACGCGCGTACGTCTCCTACGCGGTGTTGTGAGCAACTGATTCTTGCAGCCACGTAAATAAATTCGCATTTTTATCAATGCCTTATCAGGTTTATAAAACTATTTACAAAGCATTTATTATGTTAAAACTATGATTTCTATTTGTTTTTATAAGGATATAGTGTTTATGAACAAACTATATAGATTGGTTTAAGTTTTATGAGCGATTATTATTACTATTGTTCGCGCAGGGGTCGAACTTTGAAATCCTAGAAAAATTGAGGAAAACACACTCTTTTATATTCTTTTTTGTAATATATGTAATATATAAAATTCTCGTGTTACGGTGTTTGTTATCAAACTCCTCCGAAACGGCTCGACCGATTTTAATAAAAATTTTGTCTGCATATCGGGTAGGTAGCACTGCAAATTGTTTATTATATTTTTTTGGACATGTAGCATTAAAAATACATAGAACCCAAAATTTTCACCCTTCTACCATCAACCCCTATATAATTTTCACCGGTGTCACTTCTGTTCACAATTAGGCTCAGTTAGGGGGCGCTGCTATCGGGTCCCAGAGTTTTTTTGGTGCAAGATAACGTCTGTGGGGCCCACTGGTAGGACTATACACTTTTAAATGTATAACTATGTTTACAATACGAACATTATAATACGATTATTTTAAGGTTCCGTCTTCAAAGGGTAAAACGGGAAGCTATTGGTAAGAGTCCGCTGTCTGTCCGTCCGTCACCAAGCTGTGTCTCGTGAACTGTGATAGTCAGACAGTTGAAATTTTCACCGATGATGTATTTGTTTCTGCGATAACAACAAATACCAAAAATAGAATAAAACGGGAAGGAAGTGCTATAGGGGTTGAAAGCATAAGCAATACATAATCGGGAACTATTTAATTCTATACTAGTTGTATTTCAATAAGGTGCCTCATTACAAAATGTTATTCTCGTGGGCGATGTCGCGAGCAGATACTAGTACATTCATAATTATACATAAATAATGAATGAATGAATGAATGAATGAATGAATGGATCCATCCAGGATGAATAAATGAATAAATAAATAAACGCTACACACTCAATGGTCCCCATTAGGATAGTTATATCCTGTGTCGGGGGCCCGGAAACATACACAATGTCAGGACAAACATACCCAGACCGCAACACATGCTTGTATGGTCAATACAAACGATCGACAATCGAACTCGCGACACGTGGCGTTTAAGGCACGTTCGCTACCACTGCTCCACGACGTCGTCTGTATTATAATTAATAATGTATAAAAGTTATAATTAAGCATAAAGTATGCATATATGGTGCTTTTATCATTTATTGTCGATCTCTTCCGGATATGCATTATTTAAATATTGGGCGAATATAAAAACCGGCGAATTACATGTTGGGCTCACACGGTGTAGGTTGCTTACGACCATCGTAGAGGGAAACAACCTCATTAAAAGTTAGTCTCGGCGGGGGGAGCCCTAGGACCCAGGGCTCCCTTGGTTGGGTTTGCCGGAGCCTTTTGGTCCCGGTCGGTGGGGCGCGAAAGCGCCGCCGTATATTGTATTTATGTATTATATGTATTAGTATGTATTTATGGCGGCAGTAGGTTGCCGCCCCAGACGGAGGCTGACGGCCTGGGTGCGTTCGCGCACCAAGATGTATATATATCACACCTCCGGCGCCATTGCACCCGTCCCGGCGCTCGAGTGCGTAACTGCATTTCTCCAAGTAAAAAAAAAAAAAAAAAAAAAGGTTGCTTACGACCATAGGATAAAAATATGAAAATTCTTGTATTTGGGTAGACCCTTTTTTTTAAACTTAATGTTTTTTAAAAGAATATTGTTAAAGCATTATTTTTCAAGGTATTACTAATTTCTATTGCCCCTCCAAATAAGCTCGAAGTTTGCGCTAGGAGTGGGTACGACAATAGCCTGCTTTGCGGTAGAATATTAGACACTGAGGGTACCTACCTAGCCGGCTTCTTGCAACAAAAGACCTACCACCAGTGTGACTGATTGCACTTGTGGAATAATCTCTGCTGAGACGTAGGTTATCCCAACAGTGGGCGATGGAGTCGTCAAGTCCCAACCCTCTTTAAGGGCAGTTATTATTAGAAATTTAATTATATTTTAACGTTAAACTTTTGACCTTGTTATGGTTTATGTTTATTATAATTAATGGTTGATTAAAAATTAGTAATTAGTATTTAACACGCAAGTTTAGATAACATTAAACAACACTATCCCGCGGTATTACCTTTTTTTTTTTAAAGTTTATTATCAATGATTTTTCAAGGCATTACTAATATTCCTATTGCCCCTCCAAATAAGCTCAAAGCTTGCGCTAGGAGTGTTTACGATAATAGCCCAAAGGGATCAGGATCGAACCTAAAACTCTCGCGTTTAGTTTTAAAATACAAACTACTATAAAATGTTTAGCATCCAAGATCTAGAACCAAGTCGGGAATCGAACCTGGGACCGTGTCATTGGCTTGTGAACCGCGATACGTTTCCAATGTCCGACGATATTGTAACTAACGGCTTTTTTTAACAACTTTTTTTAATAAACGAAACCTCCAAATAAGCTCGAAGCTTGCGCTAGGAGTAGGTACTGTGGTTAGGTAGGTATCACAGTGTCTCAGTGTATAGTCTCAGTGTATAGCAGTGTCAAATATTCTGCCGCCAAATAGTAGTGCTAAGGCATTACTGTGTTCCGGTTTGAAGGGCACTGTACGCTAGTGAAATTACTGGGCAGATGAGATTTAAGAACCAATATCTCTCGTTGTCAACGCGTGAGTGACATCTACTAATGGTGTTGCGCGCTCATAGGCTGCGGCAACCACTTACCATCAGGTGGGCCGTATGCTTGTTTGCCAACATTGAACATAAAAAAAAAAAAAAAAAAAAAAAAAAAAATGGCAAGGAGGTTTGATTTTGCCTTTCTTCATTAAGTCAGTAGTTGTTGAGAAGCTCCTTAAGTCATAAAAATTGTGTCCATCTAACTTTTGAACAGGAATCTAAAATCAGAAGTTGTAGAACATTAAATGAACTTTCAACCACATCTGGTTTGAAAAAGATAGGTCTACTATCTTTTTCAAACCAGACTTACTTATAACTTTTAGAGATATATTAATTGTTCAAATAACTTTGTTTTTCATATTACTTTTAATAATTACTATGTAATTAACAACTTAATTTTGCGGTCGATTTTAATTGTTATTATTTTACACACCTTACCTTTTTATTTGTTATTAGCACTTATTACTTTATTATATTATAGTAAAAAAAAAAGTTTCTAATCATAGAGGGGGAGCCAGGAGACCCTTAGCACAGGGCAACCTAGTTTGGGCTCCTGCCTCCCGCATACCATTGTCGTTATAATTAAGACTCTGAAAACAAAAATGTATATGAAAATGTCTGTGGGAGACAAATATTTTTATTATATTATTATTTATATACACTGAACCCTAATAATACTAAAATATACAGAACGTGTATCATATCTAAGAATAATAAAATCTTACATCTGTTACGTTTGCATAAGTAATTCTGTTATTTCATAAAACTAATGTTATTATAAGACCATGTCATTACAATTATAAAGACTTAATTTATTTGAAGAGCTAATTAAGATAAACATTTAGCCAAGAGTTCCCAAACTTTGTGACGCAACGCCCCGGGACATCGCGAATACATTCTAATTACGTAATTACGTTTTTAATTGTTTTTTTTACTTCATGACGGTTGACAAACATGCATACGGTCCTGATGGTGGTATCACATGCGCGTTGCAACCCCAAGGAACAGGAGAGAAGGGATGAAAAGGAAAAAAAAGGAAGGGAACAGAGGTGATGGGAGATTGGGCCTCCGGCGCTCTCACTCATCGCATGAAACGCAACAGTACCTACTGATACTGTTACTTGACGCCGATTTTCTATGAGAAGGATAGCCCGCAGTTAGGATAGCCTCTGTCATAGCAGAGATTATTCCACCAGTGCAATCAGTGCAATGGTGATAGGTGTTACCACCGGGCCGGTTAGGTAGGTACTACCGCAGTGTCAAATATTCTGCCACCAAATAGTAGTGCTTAGGCATTACTGTGTTCCGCTTTGAAGGGCACTGTACGCTAGTGAAATTATTAGGCAGAGTAGATTTAAAAACCAATATCTCGAGGTTGGCGACTCATGAGTGCAACCTACTAATGGTGCTGCAAGGGCTCATAGGCTACGGCAACCACTTATCATCAAGTGAGCCGTATGCTTGTTTGCCAACTTGTAACATAAAAAAAAACTTACCCGGTCGAGCAGACCCACTTATGGTGCGATTAGCATGGCTCTGCCACCGTCAAAATTGTTATTTTTAGCTTTATATTATACTAGCTGTGCCCGCGGCTTCGCTCCCGTTGTGAGACCACCATGTTTCACCAACTAAAAGCATCTTAACGCCCGACCGCGCTTTCTTTCTTATTTCTCGGCTTCTAAGTTACGTATCGTGATGTTATATAACCTTCAGCCTTCCTCAAGAAATGTGGTATCACATGAAGAAATTAATTAATTAAATCCGATCTGGAGTTTCAGAGATTGGCACAAACTCTTCAGCTAACGGCGTCGGGATGTGACGACGACTGTTGGGATAATCTCTGTAACAGCGGAGATTATTCCACCAGTTCAATCAGTTACACTGGCGGTAGGTCTTTTGTTGCAAGAGGCCGGCTTGGTAGGTACCACCGCAGTGTCAAATATTCTGCCGCCAAATAGTAGTGCTTAGGCATTACTGTGTTCCGGTTTAAAGGGCACTGTAGGCTAGTGAAATTACTGCGCAAAGGAGATTCAAGAACCAGTATGTCGAGGTATATATATATAATGTAATACATATATAATATTATTTTAACGACGTAGAAGCACAGCAGTAGTAAGCCTGCCTTCAGCGCAACAGGTTGCGGTTCCTGCTCGGAGCAGATTTTTGTATTGACCATACAGGCATGTATTCCGGTCTGGGTGTATTTGTCCATGTCATTGTATGTGTTTCCGGACCCCCGACACAGGATATAACTATCCTAGTGGCCGTTGAGTGTGTATTTATTTTTAATAAAAATTTATCATGACAAAAAAAAAAAAATAATCTAAAAAAAATGAAGCCTCAATAGCTCAACGGTAGAAGGGCCCATTTCGCTCCGTTAACGCGAGAGTCGAGGGTTCGATGCTGACCCCCTTAGGCTATTGTCGTTCCCACTCCCAGAACAAACTTCGTGTTTATTTGGGGCTATAGGAATATTAGTAATGCCTTGAAAAAGCATTGCTAATAAAAATTCTTTAGAAAAAAAGTCATCTTATCAATTTAACAATACTCACGATCTGCAACTCCAACGATCTCTTCTTTTAGATCTTCTTAATGCAACATCTCTTAAACTCCTCCTGATTGTATATTTCTTCTTCATTTTAAAAAAATCCTTTTCAAACCTTAAAACAGAACCGTTGTGTAAGTAATATTGAAAAATAATACATTATACGTTTCTAGATTTTAATTATTCAAAAATATTATTAAATTTTTGGACAAAAAATATATTTAACTACAGAAAACTTAGTATAAAGACTTTGACTTTGACCTTCTGTTTATAATCTTATAATTAGTTGATAATACAATTTTTATATTAATATATAAAATTCTCGTGTCGCGTGTTTGTTACAAAACTCCGATCGGTTCGACCGATTTTTATGAAATTTTGTGTGCATATCAGGTCAGTCTGAGGTCAGCATCTATTTTTCATACCCCTAAATGCTAAGGGTGGTCCACCCCAATTTTTTTTTTTATGATTCAGCCCGGTACCTATTTTTTAATAGCGATATTAGTAATTCAATGATTTTCACCGGTGTCACTTCTGTTCACAATTAAACTCAGGGGGCGCTGCTATCGGATCCCAGATTTTTTTCGGGGCAGGACAACGTCTGCCGGGCCCTCTAGTATTAATACCCTTACTAATATTATAAATGCGTAAGCAACTCCGTCTCTCTGTTTGTCTATCTGTCAAAACTACTGAACCGATTTAAATGAAATTTGGTACACAGATAGTCTAGAGCCTGAGAAAGGACATAGGTATCTTTTTAATGCGAAAAGGTTGAAAGGGGTGATGAAAAGTTGTATGGAATTGTCGTTATTTTTAGGGCTTGAAATTTTCTTTTAGGCTGTTGATTCGATATAAATAAATATGTCATTCAACTTTTGTAAAAGGGAGTCAGAGTTTGTACTGAAATCGTCACGGGGCGAAGCCGCTGAAGCTAGTAATATTATAATTGTGAAATTTTTATGTACGTAAAAATGGCTGAACGGATTTTGGATGAAAATCAGCACACCAGTAGATTATGAATTGGATTTTTATAACGAAAGATGTCTAATTCCTGTGGGATTATGAAAAACGTAATGTTTTTTATATGTTGTTTATATGTTACGATGTTTATAACTTTTACTACGGCTATGCAGATTTGGATGAAAATTAGCACACGATAGCTTATTATTTTGATAACAATAAATCTGTTGTAGTAGCCCAGCCCAGCCCAAATGGGCCGGCTCGACTGGGGAAGTACTACCCTCTCGCAGAAAATCGGCGTAAAGTAACAGTATCAGTAGGTACTGTTGCGTTTCCTGCGATGAGTGAGAGCACTGGAGGTCCAATCTCTCACCCCCTCTATAATTCTTTTTTTTTCCTTCTCAATCCTTACTTCCTATTCTTTGGGATGGCAACGCGATTTGATACTTCAAGTATCGATAGTGTTCATAGGTAGCGGTGACTGTTTCCCATCAAGCGGGCCGTATACTTGTTTGCCAACCATCATGATATAAAAAAAAATGTCTTTTATCATGGGAAGATGTTAAGTTCTTAAGGGATTATCAAAATACGGGCTAAAGTACGTATTCGCTTGTTTGGTATCTGGGAGCACGGTAGTGCCCCCGCAAAGTCGAGCAAAAAAGCGGCACGACCTTACTATCCTTTCTCGAAGCAGTTAAGGCCATTTTCAACCCCCCATAACTTCGTTGTGGATAAAACTAAAAGCTTGAATTAAAGTAAACAATTGTACGATACTAAAGTATTTGAATAAATAGAATATATTGCCGTACAACTCCCGAGTTTCGTTCATAGTTGTACATGAGATGTCACCACTTTTTTTAGAAGAAGAACTGCGTTGCGAGACTTGGATTTTTTTTTAATTTTATGGTTTTTCTGGGATAGATATAAATAATAAATAAACGCTACACACTCAACGGCCCCCATTAGGATAGTAATATCCTGTGTCGGGGGTCCGGAAACATTCACAATGACAAGGACAAATACACCCAGACCGGAAAATATGCTTGCATGGTCAATACAAACACATTATGCTCCGAGCGGGAATCGAACCCGCGACCTGTGGCGTTTAAGGCAGGTTCGCTACCGCTGCGCCACATCGTCGTCTTTGTGAAATAGAACATTATTATTTGCATATCATTCACTTCTCTCAAATTTTCGAACGAAATCGCGGGCTCATGTTAGTATTAATCGTAAAATATTCAAAACTTATTTTGAATTTCTGTCTGTATAATAATATTAATAATATATTCAATCGATGTCACTAACCCCCAGTTTCTCGACCGTCGATCAAATTCATCTCAACTTAACATACCAAATATAGACCGCTCATTGGTTAAAGATAATCGATGATCAACTGGCGACCAATGAGCGTTTAGGATTTGCTATGTTAAGTTGACATGAGTTTGATCAACGTTCGAGACCGGGGGTGTCTTTTATGGGCTTGTGACGTAATGTGGCATTGAAGCTTTCACACGGCTAAGCTGATTTTGATTGAGTTTTTTTTTATGAAAAGTTGGTTTCATCGAGAGTGCCTTAAGAAAAATTGTCCATTTGAATGTTATCAGCTATTTCTTCATTGATAATGGATGGCAGGGGTTTTTAAATTTCATTTTATAAATGACATTTCTCCCCAAAGACTAAGATAGACCTAAGGGCACCACATTTTTAAAAATCAAGCATATTAATAAGCATCAATAACTCAACGGTACAATGGTCGACTTCGCTCGGGCTTCGGGTTATTGTCGTACCCACTCCTAGCGCAAGCTTCGAGCTTATTTGGAGGGGCAATAGGAATATTAGTAAAAGCATTGCTAATATATAGACATAATTATATAAATACATGTAATTATAATATTTGAAACGCTCATAGCCGAGTGCACCCGCTGATCGGTAAACGATCGGTAGGTTAAGCAACTTTAGGCGCGGTCAGTCACTAGATGGGTGATCATAGTGGTATTTCAACCGAGCGTCTCCGTGCTGCGGAGGGCACGTAAAAAGTCGGTCCCGGCTGTTGACAATTTGACAACAGTCGATAAGTCAAGTCGGAGGCCTCCGGGCGACCTGAACAACTCCGACACTAGGTTGGCCACTGACCACTCGATAAGAAGAAGAAGATTATTTGAAAAACACCCAAACCCATCATTTCAAGAATATTTTTTTATGTAAGAGGGGCAAACGGGCAGGAGGCTCACCTGATGTTAAGCAATCACCGCCGCCCATGAACATCTGCAACACCAGAAGGCATGCAGGCGCGTTGCCGACCTTTAAGGAAAGAGTACGATCTTCTCTTACTTATACTTAAAGGCAGACAAATTTGAAAGCGATAGGTAGTTAAATATAAAATACAAAAGAAACATTATTAACATCTTTAGGAAGTAATAACATGATTTCGCACGGCGCTAAAATTGAAATATCCATTTTTTTTTTTTTTTTATGTTAGAAGTTGGCAAACAAGCATATGGCCCACCTGATGGTAAGTGGCTGCCGCAGCCTATGAGCGCTTGCAGCACCATTAGTAGGTGCCACTCGCGCGTTGCCAACCTCGAGATATTAGTTCTTAAATCTCGTTCGCCCAGTAATTTCACTAGCGTACAATGTCCTTCAAACCGGAACACAGTAGTGCCTAAGCACTACTATTTGGCGGCAGAATATTGGACACTGCGGTGGTACCTACCTAGCCAGCCTCTTGCAACAAAAGACCTACCACCAGTGTGACTGATTGCACTGGTGGAATAATCTCTGTTGTGACAGAGGTTATCCCAACAGCGGGCGATGGGGTCGTCACATCCCGACGCCGGTAAAAACAATATAATTTATTTGTAAATTTTTACAATTTTTTATTGGTGATGTGGAGGTTTCTAACACCCTCGAACCTCTACAACAGCGACGTGAGATTGCCGCTCTCAGCGCTTCCTATAGACTATACCAACGCGAGTATTCAGAGGAATTATTTTCCCCTCATCCCTCCCTCCCCTTCCATTCAAGAACTACGCGTGCCGGTCTCCGATGTCACCGACTAACTGTGGCATCAATGCCATCGCGAACTAAGAAGTTTGCCAAATCTTTTCTTTGTCGCACTTCAAAAAAATGGAATGCTTTACCGGCACACGTGTTCCCTCATTCTTACAACCTGGGGTCCTTCAAACGAGGCGTGAAGAGGCACCTTGCGGGTAGGCAGGGCGAGGATGGCTAGTACAGTTCGCCTTCTGCAACCATATTAGCCACCTTCGCGTGTGGACTCCACTTCCACTTACCATCAGGCGGAGTGGAGTTGTTTGCCCTCTGGCGTTTATATAAAAAAAAAAGAACTTGTCGTTCAATACTTGTAATCCAAGATGGCTGCTGGCCTCGATAGCGTCACAGGCTGGGGGTGGCCGAGAATAAACGGACAGACTTCCTGTAGGGCCACTGTCAGACTGGGGGTAGATCTTTTGTTGCAAGAAGCCGGCTAGATAGGTACCGCAGTGTCAAATATCCTACCGCCAAAAAGTGTTTTGGCATTACTGTGTTCCAGTTTGAAGGGCACTGTAGGCTAGTGAAATTACTGGGCAAAGGAGATTTAAGAACCAATATCTCTCTTTTTTTTTTTTTTTTTTTTTTTTTTTATGTTAGAAGTTGGCAAACAAGCATACGGCCCACCTGATGGTAAGTGGCTGCCGTAGCCTATGAGCGCTTGCAGCACCATTAGTAGGTGCCACTCGCGCGTTGCCCACCTCGAGATATTAGTTCTTAAATCTCGTTCGCCCAGTAATTTCACTAGCGTACAATGCCCTTCAAACCGGAACACAGTAGTGCCTAAGCACTACTATTTGGCGGCAGAATATTGGACACTGCGGTGGTACCTACCTAGCCGGCCTCTTGCAACAAAAGACCTACCACCAGTGAAACTCGTTGTCAACGCGTGAGTGACACCTACTAATGGTGTTGCGCTCGCTCATAGGCTACGGCAACCGCTTACCATCAGGTTGGCCGTATGCTTGCTTGCCAACTTAGTAACATAAAAAGGCCTAAAAACACCTATGGACGCCATCATGAATGGAGGCGACGCTCCGAGCGCATTTTAGTCGATGGACTATGGATAGAAATGGGTGGTCTTCGCGTGCCAAGACCTGCATCGTCTAACTTGATTTTATTACAGGACGTGCTTAGGACGATCGAATTATTGTTTTATCATCTGTGATATAAATACTGTCCTAGCCAGTAGAACGTCAAATGATCTCCCTCTGCCATGTCTGCCTCTGAGGTCATATTCAACCTGAAAACGATGAAAATCGAAAAGGCTCCAGGGTTCTGACTATTCATCTAAACTTCAATCCATAGAAATCACTAATGAATTCGCTAGCTTCCTATATATACTTGTTGGCGCATGAGGTATAGAACCTATTCAATACGTTGTATTAGAAAGACAATGACACCGTTGTGGCGTTGAGGGTAGCGAGTCTGCCTTTAGTCTCGACGGTTGCGGGTTCGATTCCCGCTCGGGCAGATGTTTGTTAAAATTTGTCTCGGTCTGGGCATTTGTCTGTGGCTCTTCCCACCGTGCCTCGGAGCTGTCTAAGCTGTCGGTCCCGGTTATTATCAATAACATCTGATAATAATCGTTAACTCTTGATAAGTAAATTGCTCTTATCCCATGAGTTGCTGATTCGCCCTTAGGGTTGCGGAGGTCAGATGCCAATCGCTCCGTGTAAAAAAAACTAGTAACCTGTCAAATCCGGATAAGAGTAATAAGCAGACCCTGGGTACATAAAAATACCGGAAATAATGCTAGGATGAAGAAGGATTAGAAAGACAATATTTGAAAAGGATATCATTCTAACGGAGCGTCACAATGATGGTTACTTCAATATTTCACGAAAGGACGAATCGTTGAAATCCGACGTAGTAGTTACAGTGCTGTGCCATTGATTGTGATTTCTAGTAAGAGATTAAAAGCGTTGTTGGTTACAATAAGTTGTTCATAATGTTAACCTACTTGGATCAAAATCAAAATCAAAATTATTTACATTCAAGTAGACTTTTAAAAAGTACATTTGAATAGTCAAGCGCTACCGACGGTTCAGAAGGTTGATTCTATCGAGAAGAACCGACAAGAAACTCGACAGTTACTCTTTTCAAATATATGTTTTTTACAATTGTATTTTTAATATAAAATTTGGTTCTTGAATGAGATCCAGCAATATTAAGAGTCCCAAGCATTTTTATCGGAAAAATATACTTCTAACAAATAATGGGCTTTATTGATAAGTTTATTTTTTATGTAGATTTGGAACTTGCTTATTGGTAGTTCCAATAAGCCATCTGGAATTTTGTTAAAAATGCGGATACCTAGCCCCTTAAAAGAATTACTGACTTTACGCAGACGAAAGCTAGGATTACAAAGTTTATTTTTGTTTCTAGTGTTGTTGAATGTACATCACTATTTTTGCTAAAAGACTTTAAATTATTCCTAATATATAAGAGGTTAGAATAAATAAATTGTGACACCACAGTCATTATACCTATATCCTTAAAAACAGCTTTTAGAGAGGCTCGCGCTCCTAAATTATAAATTGCACGTATTACCCTTTTTTGAAGTATAAAATAGTATTAATGTCAGCCGCCTTTCCCCAAAGAAGGATACCGTATGACATAATACTATGAAAATAACTGAAATATACGATTCTGAAATGATAAAAAACGATGAAATTGATAAAGGCTTATGCTATCCTTAGCTTAGTTTGATTCAAAATGAATGCTGATAAAACTACAGACTTGGTTTTATACTTATTTAGTAAAATCGCGGTACGCAATAAGTGAAGAAATAATTGTTACTTTAATGTAATTCTTATTTTGCGTGTTTCGTTATCTTAACCTGTTCAGACTTTGTAGGTTGTTGGTCTTCAATTATATATTCAACGTTACGCTGGGGTTCGCGGATTTGGAAATAAACACCTGATGTTTCTAAATAAGACTTTATTGGGATCTTTAAGATCACACAACAGAACTTCACAAATCACAGGTCAGTCGTCCAAAAGAATAGCCGAGGTCACTGGTTATCGTACTTGGTCACTTGTATCGCTTGTAGTTTCTTCGCTCGTTTCTCAGAACTGAATGACACAGTCGACGCGCCGGGCCGCTTATATAACGCGGAACACGGGTTCGAGAAAGTTCCGTCCGCGGAACGCTATACTACATCTTTCTAGAACCCGCGCGGCGTCAAGGAAATAATCAGAGAGAGTAGCAAGCGATTTTGAACCTTATGCCCCGGCGATAACGTTCTCCGTAACAATATTATTCACACAGGCCAAGCCGCTGGCAGAAGCTAGTTATAAAATGTATTAAAAAAAAAGAGTTACAAAACATTCTACGTCTATGGTGTCCCTCTATATGGCTAAAGAAAATATGAAATTCTAAATATGGGTGCATGTGGGTTCAGCCAAAAATGAAGGCTCGATTTTGATATCCTAACACCTGGCGGAGAGGAAAGTAAAGGAAGTCTACGCATGAGGGTTGAGCCTCGGATCCCTCGAACTACACGCAGCAGTACATCTGCTACTTAGAGTAAGTATTTTGTACCATTGTACACAACACTCCACGTAGTGTACTCGAGTGCATGAGGCAGTGGTAGTGTGGGACTAGACCGTTTTTTTTTTGTTACAAGTTGGAAAACATACGGCTCACCTGATGGTAAGTGGTTGCCGTAGCCTATGAGCGCTTGCAGCACCATTAGTAGGTGCCACTCACGCGTTGACAACGAGAGATATTGGTTCTCAAATCTCCTCTGCCCAGTAATTTCAATAGCCTACAGTGCCGTTCAAACCGGAACACAGTAATGCCTAAGCACTATTTGGCGGCAGAATATTTGACACTGCGGTGGTACCTACTTAGTTGGCCTCTTGCAACAAAAGACCTACCATCAGTGTGACTGATTTCACTGGTGGAATAATCTCTGCTGTGACAGAGGTTATCCCAACAGCGGGCGATGGGGTCGTCACATCCCGACGACTGTTAGTCTAGCGGCAACCCACAGCGGAACCCACATCGTGGGATGTCATGGGTTGCTGAAATAACCATGACGGCCTGACGATAGTATTTTATCGGTTCAGCCGACATATAAACCTATTAAATATAAAATTAACATACTAGATAAATTCGGCCTTGCTTTTCTTTGGCTCAGCCTTTCAGTTATCTGTCCGTGTGTCGTCCACAGTGACCTTATAATTGGCTCCAGAGAGAAATGAATAATTTGTAAGAAAATAATATTCCGTAAGACACATCTGTACCGAATTTCAATTGAATTAGTCCTGTAGCGAGTTTTTGATAAACAACAGGAACGGTTTTTACGGTAGTAGAGCCATGCTTGTCTCAACACAATAGGGCCGGCTCGACTGGGGAAGTACTACCCTCTCACTGAAATTCGGCGTCAAGTAACAGTGTCATTAGCTATTGCGTTTCGTGCGATGAGTGAAAACGCCGGAGGCCAAATCTCCCACCCCCTCTGTTCCCTTCCTTTTTTCCCTTCTCCTCTCGTCCCTCCTGTGCCTTGAGTTGGCAACGCACTTGTGATACTTCAAGTATCGCTCGTTCATACGTTGCGGTGACTGCCTACCATCAGGCGGACCGTATGACAACCGTCATGATATAAAAAAACCGAACATTTTTCTCGGGATAAAATGTATTCTATGTTCTTATCCAGATTAGTGAAATTACTGGGCGAACGAGATTTAAGAACTAATATCTCGAGGTTGGCAACGCGCGAGTGGCACCTACTAATGGTGCTGCAAGCGCTCATAGGCTGCGGCAACCACTTACCATCAGGTGGGCCGTATGCTTGTTTGCCAACTTCTAACATAAAAAAAAAAATCTGCCTGTGTGTTAAATTTCTTTCCAATCCATTAAGCCGTTTATGCGTGTCTGAGTAACCATCATCCAAACATAACTCTACTACGCCCTGCGGTGGGTTTTTTGATCATCCCACGGAAACTTAACATTTTCCCGGGATAAAAAGTATCCTGTGTGTTAATCCAGGTTATAAGCTATGGGTCTAGCAAATTTTATCCAAAATCGTGCTGTAGTTTTTGCGTGAAACATCCATCAATCCAAACTTTCACATTTATAATATTAGTATAGTGTTACGGGAAACCTTATCACAGGGGCATAAGGTTCAAAATCGCTTGCTACTCCTTTTGTTTATTTCTACTACCGCCGCGCGGGTTCGAGAAAGATGAATTCTCGAAACATGTAGAATAGCGTTCCGCGGACGGAGCTCTCTCGAACCCGTGTCCGCGTATATAAGCGGCCCGGCGCGTCGACTGATGCATTCAGTTCTGAGCAACAAGCGAAGACACTACAAGTGATACCAGTGAACAAGTGCGATAATTAGTGACCTCGGCTATTCTTTTGGACTGTGATTGACCTGCGTTTTGGACCTGTGATTTGTGTGTAATCTAGACCTCAATAAAGTCTTATTTAGAGCCATCAGGTGTTTGTTTCCAAATCACCGAACCCCAGCCCGTAACAATAGTATAGAAGTATAGATAATATAACTTTAACTTCGTATTAAAATATCAAATCAATGTATCGACTACTTATAGAGAATTGGACACAGAAGAATGGAAGCCGAATTTCCATGGGTGTACCCAGGATTGACCCAGGGGAGGGCGAAATCTTAATTTAGGACCTAGAGGGAGTAAGACACTGTTGTGGCGTTGTGGGTCTGCCTTAAGTCGCGACCGCTGCAGGTTCGATTCCCGCTCGGGAAGATGTTTGTTAAAATTTCTCTCTCGGTCTGGGGGTTTGCCCGTGTGGGTCTCTCCACCGTGCCTCGGAGAGTACGTTAAGCTGTCGGTCCCGGTTATTATCAATAACATCTGATAATAATCGTTAACTTTTGATAAGTAAATTGCTCTTATCCAATGAGTTACTGGTTCGCCCTTAGGGTTGCGGAGGTCAGATGGCAATCGCTCCGTGTAAAAACTAGTAACCTGTCAAATCCGGATAAGAGTAATAAGCAGACTATAATGCTAGAATGAAGAAGGGGTAAAAATGACCATCCTCACCAACAGTTATTGGTTAAAAAAGTATACGACCCGCCTGATGGTGAGCTGTCACCGTCGCCTATGAACGCCTGTAATTCCAGAGGTATCACATGCGTGTTGCCGACCACTTTAAAACCATTTCAACCTTCCCTTGAAGAACCCCATACTGTAGTGTGTTGGGAAAAACTCGGCTCATTTCACAACCGGAGGGTTTGTGGTAGAAAATTCCTTTGGAACCGCACAATATGTGTGGATGAATACACTGCCGATGGCGAATGGTGCGATGGAGGTAAGTTGTTGTAAGCATCATAATATCAACCAATTATATTATAATTGTCAATTTATTAGTATTTTACAAGGTCCAGAGCCTTCTCCCTACCTCGCATGTGAATTTTTATGTAAAATTATTTTACTTACCCTTAAAACAATGAAATCACTATTTCAAGAACTATAATATTATACTATAATGTCGTAACATACCGTTTGCAAATTCTGCAAAAAAATAATTAAAAGTTTAAACAAAAAAAACTTAATTAAAAACACGTCCTCTATTGACGAAGAACAATTAAAATTCACGATCAATATTATTGAAGGCAACGTGATATTTTAAAACACAGCCATAACTTGTATTGTCTCGTGGGTTTGCCTGTTAAGTTTTTAATAAAAATAGTGTTACGTGCTGGGGTTTGGAATAAAACACCTGATGGATCTAAATAAGTCTTTAATGCGATCTTCTAGATCACAACAGAAGTTCAAAAATCACAGGTCCAAATCACAGGTCAATCGTAGTCCAAAAAAATAGCCGAGGTCACTAATTATCGCACTTGTTCATTTGTATCACTTGTAGTTTCTTCGCTCGTTGCTCAGAAGTGAATGACTCAGTCGACGTGCCGGGCCGGTGCCAGAACTAACTAGTACTTACTAATATTAAAGAACTAATGAGTTTCTTTAAAACACTAATCTCAGGAAATACCTATGTGATTGAAATCTTTTATCATTAGGCTACAGTTATCACTTGTAAGTGTCACTCACTCGTTGCCAACGAGGGACATTGGTTATTAAATCTCTTTTTCGGTAACTTTATTATCTATAAAGTCATTCAAATCGAAACACAATAATGCAAAACACACTACTGCTTTGCGGTAGAATATCTGACACTGTAGTGGTACCTACCTTGCCGGCTTCTTGCAATAAAAAGCCATGTGGATCCCCAATATAAGAGGGTTGATAGGACAAGAATGTTATAGATATAAAATTTCGGAATTGGATATGATTATAATAAATATTACAGCGGCTTGATATATAAAATTATTTGGATTATCCGAAAAATAAATAAACGCTACACACTCAACCCATTAGGATATTTATATTCTGTGTCGGGGGTCCGGAAACACACAATAACAAGGACAAACATACCCAGACCGGAAAACATGCCTGTATGGTCAAAACAAAGATCTGCTCCGAGCGGGAATCGAACCCGTCCTGAAATCGACCTGTGGCGCTTAAGACAGGTAACCTACCGCTGCGCCACTAATTCGTCTCGGTTATCTTAAATAGTTATTAGATAAGTAGCTAAAACATCATTCCACGGGAACTTAACATTTTTCCGGGATAAAAAGTATCCGTATTTTAATCCAGGTAATAATCTATGTATGTGCTTACAGTGGAGAGTTTACCAGTAGGCTGAGTAGACTAGAGCCTAGGGCGGCTGATGGCGGCAGATTTGGGGACCGGTTTTTTATTTTGTTACCTCATAAAAATCAAAAAGTTTTCTGCATCCACGTTTTTGGGATGTTTTACATGTAGAAATCTGCAATAAATTTGCAAATGACTCTCTCGCTTGTCCGAGTAGAAAACTTCCAAGTTTGGCAAGTCCGAAAAAAAGTTAAAAATTTGTAAATCCCCCACTGTATGCTTATCCGTTAAGCCATTTTTGCTTGATTGACTAACAAAATCCAAAAATCCGAACAAACAATCTTTCATATTAATTATATTAGTAGAATTAGGTCTTAATTGAATATAACAGCATTTTCTCTATAGAAAATATCTATTTTGTACGAAGATGCGAACGCATCAATTCTCATTTCAGCATCGATTCGCATTTTACATTTTTCTGTTTTAAATGCTTATAAGTGTAACACTCGATATAATACCTACGTTACAGTACTAAACAGCCGTCAAAGTGTGCTGAAGAATGCGTAGGCATACTTACGGATGCTGAAGCATGCTTAAGCATGCTTACGGATGCTTAAGCATGCGATACTCATAAGTGTGTCCAAAACCATCCAGCTAAATGCTGGTTATAAGAATTAAAAATATAATACATAAAAAAAGGTATACCCAACTTAGTTTGTTTCGCCGGCTCTTCTCAGGTAGAGAGCTAATTTTGGAGCCGGTGGTAGAATCTTACATTCAAAAATATGAAATGTTTTTTTATTTAATAAAAATATTTGAATTTGAGTATCCGATAGTTTTTATTACGCTTAGTTATTTTTTTTAAAGAATATTAGTAATAAAGTAAGTAAATAATATTTTCCCGGCGTCAGCATGTGACGACCCCATCGCCCGCTGTTGGGATAATCTCTGTCACAGCAGAGATTATTCCACCAGTGCAATCAGTCCCACTGATGTTAGGTCTATTGTTGCAAGAGGCCGACTAGGTAGGTACCACCGCAGTGTCAAATATTCTGCCGCCAAATAGTAGTGCTTAGGCATTACTGTGTTCCGGTTTGAAGGGCACTGTACGCTAGTGAAATTACTGGGCAGAGGAGATTTAAGAACCAATATCTCGAGGTTGGAAACGCGTGAGTGGCACCTACTTATGGTGCTGCAAGCGCTCATAGGCTACGGCAACCATTTACCATCAGGTGGGCCGTATGCATGTTTTCCAACTTATAACATTAAAAAAAAAAATTAGTAATGCTTTTTAAAGGTATTACTAATATTCCTATTGCCACTCCAAATAAGCTCGAAGCTTGCGCTAGAAGTGGGTAAGATAATAGCCCAAAGGGGTCAGGATATAACCTGCGACTCTCGCGTTAACGGAGCGGAGTCGGCACTTCTACCGTTAAGTTATTGAGGCTTATGGTACTTCATCACGTCTCTGGTTCTACATCCATAGGATCTTAGAAGTTACTAGAGCTTAGTTTTCGGCATGACTGGCCCAGCTCGACGGGGAAGTACTTCCCTCACAAGGAATATCGACGTAAAGTAACAATATTGATACTTTTTCATTCCATTGCCTTTTTCATTCACTTTTTCATTCATTTGAAGCCTCAATAGCTCAACGGTAGAAGGGCCGACTTCGCTCCGTTAACGCGAGAGTCGAGGGTTCGATCCTGACCCCTTGGGCTATTGTCGTACCCACTCCTAGCGCAAGCTTCGAGCTTTTGGAGGGGCAATAGGAATATTAGTAATGCCATTAAAAAAAAAGTATTGCTAGTATACTTTATATAAAAAAAATAATAATAATAAATGAAAAAAAAAAAAAAATAAATAAATAAATAAATAAAATAAAAAAAATTGCAATGAGTGGGACTTGGGAGTGAAGACAAAATCCTCATAATCCTTCTCTGTCCCCTTCTTCCCATTGGTCTGCAACAAGGTTGATGATGCGTTATTGCGTAGCCCCTTAAGGTTACATTGTTTGCCACTTTTGTGGTAAAAATTGGGTTTGTCGGTTCGGACAGAATACTGAATTTTGCTCAATGAAATACGCAACATAATTGAAACACAAACAAACATACAAAACCATCAAGATGTAAAAGTAATATGTTATATTCAAAACTTATCTATATATAGGGTTGCCACCCGTACTATATAGTAATGTACGGTATTTCTAGTAATTGTTGATCTAAATTTTCGAAATTATTTACTGCACGAATGACAATAAGAGTGGTACTTTTAGGGTTCCCTAGCCAAATGGCAAATACGGTTATAGTTTCGTCATGTCCGTCTGTCCGTCCGTCCGTATGTCACATTCATTTTACTCGAAGACTATTGGCTCTTCTTCATCCTCATCCTAGCATTATTCCCGGTATTTTTATGTACCCAGGGTCTGCTTATTACTCTTATCCGGATTTGACAGGTTACTAGTTTTTTACAGAGCGATTGCCATCTGACCTCACACCCTAAGTGCGAACCAGTGACTCATTGGATAAGAGCAATTTACTTATCAAGAGTTAACGATTATTATCAGATGTTATTGATAATAACCGGGACCGACAGCTTAACGTGCTCTCCGAGGCACGATGGGGAGACCCACACGGACAAACGCCCAGACCGAGACAGAAATTTTAACAAACATCTGCCCGAGCGGGGATCGAACCCGCAACCGTCGAAACTAAAGGCAGACTCGCTACCCACAACGCCACAACGGTGTCAACTCGAAGACTATTGGCTCTATCTATACGACATTTACTAAATAGGTTTATTCTATGAACCCCTACAGGGTTTTGTCATGAATTCCTAAAATATACGACGTAAGGCAACAATACTCAAAATGAAAACAATGTTTAATTTCGACTTTGCATTAAGTTAGTAGTAGTTGAGATATTAGACCCTAGAAGTTATAAAAATTGTAAACCCCCCCCCACCCCAACTTTTGAACTATGGGATATAAAATTATGGAAAAATTTGAAACTTGTGCAATATCAAATGAACTTTCAACCACATTTAGTTTCATAATAATAATTATAAACCCGACACACTCAACGGCCCCCATTAGGATAGTGATATCCTGTGTCGGGGGTCCGGAAACAAAGGACAAGGACAAATACACCCAGACAAACATTACGCTCCGAGCGGGAATCGAACCCGCGACCTGTGGCGTTTAAGGCAGGTTCACTACCACTGCGCCACAACTTCGTCAAAATTTGAGTAAGTTTGAGAAGATAGGTCGATAAATTTTAGAGATATATAAGTTGTTCCCATATCTTTGTTTTTCATATTACTTTTAATTATTACTACGAAATTACAAACTTATATTTGCGGTCGATTTTAATTCATTATTATTTTTAAAGTCCCTACGATTTTTTATAAGCTGCGGAACCCTTTAGTTTCGACTGTGTGTGGCCCACAATGCGCTTGGCTGGTAATTATTTTATTTGTAAGTAATTTCATTTTTAATGTTTATAATCCCCGCAACATCACCATTAACAGAGATAGCTTTTTCTGTGCATTTTCAAGACCAAAAAAATAACAGTTTTTCAGAACCTTATACTAGACTACCTTAGACTTTCAAGGCGTCGGGATGTGACGACCCCATCGTTCGCTGTTGGGATAACCTCTGTAACAACAGAGATTATTCCACCAGTGCAATCAGTCACACTGGTGGTAGGTCTTTTGTTGCAAGCGGCCGGCTAGGTAGGTACCACCGCAGTGTCCAATATTCTGCCGCCAAATAGTAGTGCTTAGGCACTACTGTGTTCCGGTTTGAAGGGCATTGTACGCTAGTGAAATTACTGGGCGAACGAGATTTAAGAACTAATATCTCGAGGTTGGCAACGCGTGCTAAAACTAATGGTGCTGCAAGCGCTCATAGGCTACGGCAACCACTTACCATCAGGTGGGCCGTATGCTTGTTTGCCAACTTCTAACATAAAAAAAAAAAGACTAGCTAGGCCCACGGCTCCGCTCGCGTGGGTAACCGATTTTTCTTTATGCCACGGATCCTAAATTCTTAGTCGAAAACAAAAGTAGCCTAAGTTACTCCTTATAAAATCTGCTATCTGTCAGTGAAAGTCCCGCTAAAATCGATCATGTCATTTCAGAGATTATCGGGATATTTTTTTTTCGGAGTGTCTATTGCTGTTGGCACTAGTGGCCTTGACAGCGTCACCGGTGGGGTGATTATCGGGAACAAACAGACAGACAGACAGAAAGACAACCAAAAATTTTAAAAACCTTTTTTTTATTTAAGTACCGTAAATACTTTCATATGCATTGAGTGAAAAGCTGTTAATTTGGAATTACAAACAGACACTTTAATTTTATTTATTTGTATAAATGTATATATTTAAGATAATTACTTTTATTTGATAAAACTTGCGAAAATCAATTTTTTTTTATTTAGTGCTAAAGATTAATCAATGATACTTCATTTTGACACTGACACAAAAGACACAGACACCGTTATGGCGTTGTGGGTAGCGAGTCTGCCTTTAGCATCGACGGTTGCGGGTTCGATTTCCCTTCGGACAGATGTTTGCATTGATCTTACAAATATCTGGTTCGGTCTGGGCGTTTCCGTTTGGGTCTTACAACCTCGGAGAGCACGTTAAACTGTCGGTCCCGGTTGTTATCATAACATCTGATAATAATCGTTAACTCTTGATAAGTAAATTGCTCTTATCCAATGAGTTACTGGTTCGCCCTTAGGGTCGCGGAAGCCAGATGGCAATCGCTGTGTGCAAAAATCAGTAACCTGTCAAATCCGGACAGGAGTAATAATCAGACCCTGGGTAAAATACTCGTATAATACCGATAATAATGCTAGGAAGAAGGACTTTATTTTGACAGTATGTACTTTATTTTCCTAAAATAATGCACTTTAATCCAGAGAAAAAGGTGGCAACCCTACCTATAAACTCATTAGAGAAATTGATAATTCTAAAAAGGTCACATCACTACCGCATTCCTTAACTCTGTATTTAACTCGCGTGCTAAAAACACATAATATTATCGTGGTGTAGTGTTAACGAACTTGTCTAAGGCGTTGAAGGTTTTGTTATTATCACTGGTGGTAGGTCTTTTGTTGCAAGAGGCCGGCTAGGAGGTCACCGCAGTGTCTACAGAAAATCGACGTAAAGTAACAGTGCTATTGTTTGTGTATGAGAGAGAGCGCCAGAGGCCCAATCTCCCCCCAGTATTACTAGAGCCATGCTTCTCCCAGTAGCAATGAGCCGGCTCGACCGGGAATTAACACCATCTCACAGAAAATAGGCGTAAAGTGATAGTGTAGTTGCGTTTCGCACCATGAGTCAGTAACCCCCGAGGGTAACCCCTCCTTTTTCCATTCTCATCCCTTCCTTCATATCCCTTGGGTTGGCAACACGCATTTGATACTTAAAATATCACATGCGTTCATAGGTTGCGGTGACTGCTTGGTGTCATATATTTTTTTTTATGTTACAAGTTGGCAAACAAGCATAGGGCCCACCTGATGGCAAGTGGTTGCCGTAGCCTACGAGCGCTTGCAGCACCATTAGTAGGTGCCACTCACGCGTTGCCAACCTCGAGATATTAGTTCTTAAATCTCGTCTGCCCAGTAATGATATAAAAAAATATACATATATAAAATATTGTGTGACACGAGATAGGCATGGGTCCTACGTAATATTTCAAAATCTAATAAAATAGAGTATTTAAAAGCGAAATTTTAACTGTTAACGAAAATTTTCAATACTGCTCTTAGATAACTCGACAAAACTGCTGTTTAAATTAAACAATTTTCCATTAAAAATTTCAAAAATTATTTGTCGTCACACTATAGAAGGGAGAGACTCAAAAATGTGACCAGTTGTGACAAGGACGGGTGAGGGATACAGAAATTATATAATTCGTGTGACTTAATTTATGGTTGATACCTTACGGGTAGAAATAAATAAAACGCCATCTTTTTTAATAATAATTTACTCGTTTAAATATATATTCTATAATATAAATCTGTTACGTACTTTACATAAATAGTTAGTGAGGCGAGCCTCGCAAACCGCTCCGTATATTAAAATACTATATAATTATAATTTAATATAATAAAATTATTTATTTTGTTTATTAATATTAATAATACAGCGATTTCTCAACAATTTAGCAATAATATCTTTGGCTAAGTAAGATTCCTCTTGGGGATGACAAAATAATTTGCGGTTCCCATTTCCTTTCCACACATTGTCTCAACGACTTGTACTGGTTTTGCCACAGACTTATTATACATAGACATGCCCTGCCATATTAACAAAATGTCCAAAGATACGCTGGTGCTCCTTTGTAATGTCAACAATAACAAGATACGAAGTAGGTACATTCGAATTAAGTTAGTCTCACAAGCTTGCAACATAATCAAATTAATTTAGCATGTGACTAACTTTACAGAGGCGCGTAGCAAATCTTCAGACAATTTGTTAGTATGAAAGTACCTGTTCATAGTTTTTTCATAGTATCTCAGTGAGTTTCGCTAAATTTTAAATTAATTTGAACTATTTAAGATCCAATTTTTTATATCGCTATTACCAGTAAAAGTCGCAAAAACTATAACAGATAATAAATATACATTAGTTATATTAATTAACAATAATCGAAATGGGAACCCCGCGTTAATACTCAACAATTAATAAAATTAAAAAAAAAAAAAAACAAAAATAGACAAATAAAATAATAGAAACAAAAACAATCACGCCTTAAAGCACTTAACTAACCTCAACTATTACCACAGAGCAGGAAATAATAGAAGCGGCAAATAACTATTGCCACAATGACTAGTATTATGTTTAAAAATATTTTTTTTAATATCCGCGTATTGTAACACTTAAAACTAATCTGCCACATAAACCAATATTCACTATAAAGAGCTACACACAAAGCGATTGAAATATTTAAAGCGAAAGAGCAACGCATTCGATTTTTTATATATAGTAATGCCATTTCTATTATTCTCTGTTCTGTGGACGACTTACAATGTCAAAACAACGAACCGACAACTCCTCTATTATAACGCACTTATGGTCGATTTTTGTTCGCATTTTGACAGAATAAGCTTCACGGACGTATTTCGGACGCCCAAAGGCAATTTTTAAAACTATACTTATATAATTTCTCATATTTAAAGGGCACATACGGATTAAGAGTCAAAATTTGTATTACTATGGCAAAATATAGTATGGTTGAAAATATATAAAAAAACAATATGGCGGACAAAATATTCAACATGGCGGAAGAGCCATATAAGAAATTCCAAAAAATTATGAAACAAAATGAAGAGTATTTTACGTATGTAGTCGGTTTTTATTATCTTAAATCTATTTTTGTGGTGCAAAAATATGTATTTCATTCCTATGGAGGTAAACAATTTTCCAGTTAACAAAATTTGACTCTTCTATTGTAAAAGGATCATCAGTCATTTCCTAGTATATGCGATGGACTACAAAAAATATAGACATTGACTTACTAAAGACCAGCACTTCAACACAGAAAAAATATCCAAAGATTCGCTGGTTTTCCTTCGTAAATTCAACAAAGCAAAGTTAGTCACAGGCTAACTTCTTCGAATACATTGCAAGCTTGTGCTTGTGCAAATTTACAAAGAAGCACCATCGAATCTTTGGACAGTTTGTGAGTATGAAAAGGCCTGTCTATATATAATAATAAGTCTATGGTAAGAATAAGTTCTGTTGGTATTAAACTTTATAGTCCATAGCAGCATTTATTTTGAAAAACATACACATATTTTTCATATTTATATCTGTGCGATCTTTTTTTAAACTATTTTTAGGTTTGACGAATTGATTCGTTTCGCGTGTTCAGAAAAGGATCATCCATAATTTACGTCACATTTGTGAGACGCCCGCCTCTTTAGTATGACGTCACATATTAGCAATTTTACATATAGAAATTAGTAAATCAAAACAACAGTTCCTAAATTACTTAATTAGGTATGTTTTAGTAAAGTTTAAGTTTTATGTGACGTTACGAAACTAGAGAACCCATCGTCACACAATGTCACACTTCTTCACATAATTCATAGATGGCCCCTAAACTTAAAACAACAAACCATCATACATATTTTAAGTATAATACAATCATATTTAATAATTAATATATGAAAAACTATTTCGAAAATGGTTAACGAAAAAAATCGCACACATATAAACTAGAACGTCAAATCCTTGGTTTATTTTTTTTTTATAAATAATACATCCAATCCTAAATTTAACATTTAAAATATGTAATATTCTCTACGATGGGATCGCTAATAATCAATTTGAAATGAAAGAAACATGAATTTTCAAATTTCATATCGTTTAATTTTTGTCAAATAAACTTTTATTTATAACAGCAAAGATTCAAAGAGAAGTATTTTCGTTTTCGAGAAATATTTCGTTTTGAATAAACTTTTTTTCTATTATACAATGTTATCCCCCCTGAGGGAAGACGTTTGTTTATTTGATCACGTGACTTTTTATTTTAGATTTATAAATTTGTTATTAATAATTGTAATGTCAAACTTAAGACTTGTATGCGTCTAATTTGTGGATGGAACATAATTTTATCAGCGGAATTTTATATTTCAAATAAAATTCTAAAATGTCAAATTAATATTTTTTCCATACCACTTGATGATTTCATACCACTGGAAACCGTCACTAAGCCTCCGCTGTCCGTCCGTCTGTCTATCTATCTATCTCACTAACCGTAATAGATAGAGTTGAAATTTTCACAGAACGTGCACTCGTGTAGTACTTGATATTATTGCTTATGGTATGAAACCCTTTATGAACGAGTCTGACATGGACTTGACCGGTTTTTTTTGAATATCCAATATAAAATTCCGATGATATCAATAAATTAAATTCAATTGACATTATTTCAAAATAAAACTAGCTAAATAAATAATTTAAAATAAATATATATTTTATTAATTTAATTTTTTTATATTACAAATATGGCCGTTTCTATCGTAAGAATACTGTATTTTTCATAATAAAAATTATTCTAAACACAAATAACAAAAGACTAGATTTTATTTAATAAATAGTAATAAATAATAAGAACTGTTATTTTCAAAATATATTTTTCAAGAAATTATATATTTTATTATATTAAGGCGACCAATACATCTGTAATACTGATCACGTGTCGGTTAAGTATTGAAAGATACAAATAATCCTAAACTTTATTGCAAATTATATTGTACAATAACATTGTGCAATAATATTGAAGACTAGCTTCTATCAGCTGCTTCGCCTGCGTGAGTAACGATTTTAATACTGACTTTGAAATGTTCAAACTCGTGTTTCTTTATTTTTAAAATTGTTCACCAAAAAACAAAAATTTTCATGGTTCTAGTTTGAAAAATGATGGACATCCCATACAAACTTTCAACCCTTTTTTCACCTACTTAAGAGGTTGAATGTTGAAAAATGATTTTTAGCGCTCGTTTACTTCTTAAAATCAAAAAATGTTAAAAAATCTGCTTTTTAGGTACAAGAGTTGAGGCTGGGCGTTGATATGTCAGTCAGGTCTTCTCCTTTTATATATATTCATGTACGGGCCGCCTTAGCTGATGCATGAAATATTTTTTATTATGAAAAATACAGTCAAGAGATTACTATATTCGAGTATTTCAATTAATTATAATAAATAATTAATAAATCTAATGGCGTTTACAAAATGGCGAATGCGATATAGCGGACGACGCCAAAAGTAATTTCCTTTCGAAATTTAATTTACAAAAATTTCGAGCTTAAATATAAATTACTACGCGTGTTTTTCTTTTTATTATATTTTATTAATATAATTTTTTGAAAAACACATTCATGTTCCACACACGGAACTTTAGCTGCCATAGGAATACATAGAACCTGGCATTAGGGAGGAGTTCATAAATTGTATGAGGCGATTAGGGAGGGAAGGGGGTCGAACAGAATCTCACCTAATCTCACATTGACCTTTTCCCACGTCTTAGTCAAAAATGACGTTATTTTTGCCATTTTTAAAAATTAATCTAACGCAATCAAGAATAATTTATCACATATTAAAAATTCGCATTTTTTTAAAAGGGGGCTTTTGAAAAAAAGGATGGGCTTTGAAAAAACGTAATTCGATTAATCACCCTTATCCCTAAGGTTTATTGCACAGGTTTTAGGGTTCAAAATACACAATACTGTGTATCGACACATATAAACGCTTTACCGCGTTTTCGCTTTTTAGTATTTCTTACTCCGATAACAAGTACGAAATATACTTTTCGGCCAAAAATAAAAATCGATCCGCCATATTGTAAATGTCATTATTATAATTTAAATTTAGCGAAAAAGTCGACAAGAGTTTTGTGATTTTAGGATACACGTTTGGTGACACTGTAGCTTCTAAACTTTATGATTTGTGTAGTTTTATATGATAGTTTTTCATACAAATTTAAACTTTATTCCGTTTTAAATGGACGCAAATAAGCAATACCATGTCAACCCACACAAATGTCATTTCGAGAAAAACGCGTTTGAAAATTTTTAACAAATTGCTTTATATGAATTTTTTTATGTATTGGTCAAGTTTTTGGCAATTTCTGATTTATGTAAGTTATTTTACTTATTTTCACAAAAAATAAGTATACAAACTGCATTCGTATATAATAAAACCCAAAACGTTTAACATAATACATAAATTGCATGATTAAAAATGGCTTTTTTAGAAGTTTTAAAGCTTAAAACCCTACAAATATTAATGAAAAATGTTCTTCAGTCATTTACCAACACTTCTGCATATATAACTCAGTTTTTTTAATTTTGTGGGTTGACATGGTATTGCTTATTTGCGTCCAAATATGGTTCATAGTGATATATTAACTTTTAAGTACTTATATATATATTTGATCGATTTGGATAAGATAATAACTGTTAACGGAATAAGAGGGGATGGTATAATCTTTGTATGTCAATGTAATTCTATGTAATAGTACATTTTCATCAATATCGGCTCAGTTGACGCGAACGGAGCGCGTACGCCTCTGTAAATTTAAAATGAAAAATATTAACACTTCTTATCGAGTGGTTAGTGGCCAACCTAGTGTCAGAGTTACTCTGGTCACCCATTTTTTTTATGTTAGTAAGTTGGTAAGCATACGGCTCACCTGATGGTAAGTGGTTGCCGTAGCCTATGAGCGCTTGCAGCACCATCAGTAGGTGCCACTCGCGCGTTGACAACGAGAGATATTGGTTCTAAATCTCTTTTGCCCAGTAATTTCACTAGCCTACAGTGTCCTTCAAACCGGAACACAGTAATGCCAAAGACACTACTGCTTTGCGGTAGAATATTTGACACTGAGGTGGCACTACCTAGCCGGCCTCTGATAACAAGAGACCTACCACCAGTGTGACTGACTGCACTGGTGCAATGACAGAGTGCTGTGACAGAGGTTATCCCAACAGCGGTCGATGGGGTCGTCACGTCCCGACGCCGAAATTATAGGCAGACTTGACTTTTCGATTAGTATGAAATCAAAGTCCTTTAGAAATCGTAATGCAATTAGGTTTTGAGCAATTCAAACGCCGCCATTTTGACGCGCTCTCAGTGACGTCACTATCCGTAATGTCATTGACACCTCTTATATAATCTACATATTGAATGAAGTGGAGAGGTTTTAGGAGATTTAATAGGGTGCAGAAGGTATAGTGGGAGGTGCATAAGGTGTTCTGGGATATGGGGGTGTTGTGGGGTGTGGGCGGTGTAGGGCGGATGTAGGTGAAGTGGGGATATCGGCGGGGTGTGGGCAGTGTAATGGGCGTGAGGGACGTGTGGTGGGAGTATAGGAGGTGTAGTGGAAGTGTTGCAGTTGTAGTGAAGGTATGCGAGCTGCAGTGGAGATGTAGTGGAGGTGTGGCGGGTGTAGTGGCAAGTGGAAGGTGGTGGTGGTGTTTTCGTACTCACCTGGTGCGTGTGTCGCTACGCGCGCGGCACCAGCTCGTAGAACAGCACGTAGGCCTCCGCGGAGACCACGTCGCGGGCCGATATCGTCGACACCCTGCGACAAAGAGGAGGGGGACAGTGTGATTACAATAGTAATTCTAATAAATAGGCACAAAAACACACAAAAAGCTCACACATATAAAAAATGTGGAGAAACGAAGTGTAATTTCCCTCCTACACAGAGGGAGGATCCTCCAAACGACTTACAGTGGGAAGTTGTATATACAAATCGACGTTGAAAACTTTGATAGCGCGATTCAGGATTGATCTTGTTCCTCAATATCATTGCGTAGTAAACCATTTAGATGGCGCTGTTACTTTTAAAACAATATCAGCAATGACTTTTTCAAGTCATTACTAATATAATTTTTTGACGACGTTGTGGCGCAACGGTAGCGAACCTGCCTTAAACGCCACAGGTCGCGGGTTCGATTCTCGCTCGGAGCATAATATGTTTCTATTGACCATGCAAGCATATTTTCCGGTCTGGTTGTGTTTGTCCTTGTCATTGTGAATGTTTCCGGACCCCGACACAGGATATTACTATCTTAATGGGGGCCGTTGAGTGTGTAACGTTTATAATGCCTCTCGAAATAAGTTGCCCCTCGGGTATTGTAATTATTTGCATGCAATTAGAAATTGTTTTTTAATGATGCCAAAGAAGTATAACTTCGCGCGTACATAAGTACACGCACCCATTTTTTCATGACGGTTGGCAAACAAGCATACGGTCCGCCTGATGGTAAGCAGCCTCGCAACCTATGAACGCGCGCTACTTGAAGTATCACAAGCGCTTTGCCAACCCAAGGAAGAAGAATCCCTCCCGGACTGGAGAGGTGGGAGATTTGGCCTCCAGGGCTCTCACTAATCGCACGAAACGCAACAGTACACCAATTTTCTGTGAGGGAAGTACTTTCCCGATCTTACTACTACCGTCACACTTATGGTAGGTCTTTTGTTGCAAGAGGCCGGCTAGGTAGGTACCACCGCAGTGTTAAATATTCTACCGCCAAATGGTATTGCTTAGGCATTACTGTGTTCCGGTTTGAAGGGCTCTGTAGGCTGAGTGAAATTACTGGGCAGAGGAGATTTAAGAACTAATATCTCTCGTTGGCAACGCGTGAGTGGCACCTACTAATGGTGCTGCAAGCGCTCATAGGCTACGGCAACCACTTACCATCAGGTGGGCCGTATGCTTGTTTGCCAACTTGTAAAAAAAAAACCGTACTCCTCCAGGTTGCGAAGGTCAGATGGCAATCGCTCCGTGTAAAAACTGGTAACCTGTCACATCCGGATAAGAGACCAGACCCTGTGAATAACCGGTAATGTTAGGAAGTAGAACAACTCACCTGGAGTCGTTATATTCGTGCCAGTCGCCATTGTAAGGATGTTTGCAGTACGCCGTGTAGTGGCCGGAGTATGTCGTACCTGAAATATATACATACATTTGAGGTGTCTGTCGGTCTGTTCGGATCAATCATCGAAACAAAATATACTGAATAAAAGGGCAAGGATAGAACATTTTAAAATTAAGATATTATAATAACTAATAACCGTGTCGTGAGAATCAAAATTGTTAAGACTGGTGGGGTGGTAAGTGGTGACAAAAAATGAGGGTGGGGTGTCAAGGAATGGCAAATGGTAGGTTGGCAGAGGCAAAGGGTTGCAAGAGGTGGGATGACAAGAAATGGCAAAGATTAACAACAGGTGGGTTGACAAGGATTGGTGAATGATAAAGTGGCAAAGGGTGGTATCGCTAGGGTTGGGATACGAAATGATAGTGGGAAAAAAGTGAATTTGTGTTTGTTCGTCTGTATGTATGTCTATCTGTGTGTATGTCTGTATCACCCGAGTGGTTGTCTGTGTGTCTGTACAATGTGCCTGTATTTTTTTTTATTTCCTGACAACCCCAGGGGTAGGAGGGTAGGGATGAGAAGGCAGAAAGGTGTGTGTGTGTATGTGTGTCTGTCTCACCCGAGTGGTTGCTGACGGCGTACAGGTTGTAGGTGGCGTGCGTGGGCGCGGCCGCGAAGGGCGACATGTCGAGCCCCGTCAGCGGGAACTCCACCACCACCGACAGCTTGCCGCGGAAGCGCTCCGTCGGGGAGAAACTGGAGACATAGGACAACATCAACCTTAGCCATGCATTCATTTTTCACACGGATAACCTCTGTCACAGCAGAGATTATTCCACCAGTGCAATCAGTCACACTGGTGGTAGGTCTTTTGTTGCAAGAGGCCGGCTAGGTAGGTACCACCGCAGTGTCCAATATTCTGCCGCCAAACAGTAGTGCTTAGGCGTTACGGTGTTCCGGTTTGAAATTACTGGGCAGAGGAGATTTAAGAACTAATATCTCTCGTTGTCAACGCGCGAGTGGCACCTACTAATGGTGCTGCGCGCTCATAGGCTACGGCAACCACTTACCATCAGATAGGCCGTATGCTTGTTTGCCAACTTTTAACATATAAAATAAAATAAAAAATAAAAAAATCACGGGATAGATGGCCTTTTTTTAATGTGCTTTGGCCCTGCTGGTTTTGATAGCATCATCGGGTCTGAGACCCAGCCATCCAAAAGACTGCCCTAATTAATTTAATTCCGTCCTTAGGGTGTCTCCTGCGAGGACGGCTAAGGACGTCATAGGAAATGGAGGAAACGCGACCGCATTTTAGTCAATGGACTCACGTCGTGACGTGTCGAACAAGAGACCTAAACATGGGAAAGAAAAAGGGGGTGCAGTCGACTAGTGGAGGTCCTAGACGTGACGTCACATTCAAAACCTAATATATCCTAGAATTTAAATGCGAAATTGAAACTGTTGACCAAAAAGTTTAAATAATGTTACGGGCTGGGGTTCGGTGATTTGGAAACAAACACCTGATGGCACTAAATAAGACTTTATTGAGGTCTAGATTGCACACAGAACTTCAAAAATCACAGGTCCAAATCGCAGGTCAATCACAGTCCAAAAGAATAGCCGAGGTCACTAATTATCGCACTTGTTCACTGGTATCACTTGTAGTGTCTTCGCTTGTTGCTCAGAACTGAATGAATCAGTCGACGCGCCGGGCCGCTTATATACGCGGACACGGGTTCGAGAGAGCTCCGTCCGCGGAACGCTATTCTACATGTTTCGAGAATACATCTTTCTCGAACCCGCGCGGCGGTCGTAGAAATAAACAAAAGGAGTAGCAAGCGATTTTGAACCTTATGCCCCTGTGATAAAGTTCCCCGTAACAATAAGTTATTCGGAACGGATGTTTTAATAAATTATAGGTGTGAAATTGCAAACGTTACGTCAAGTAACACTAGAGGGGGGGAGTCTAACAAATGTGTCAGGCTATGACGGACGTGGTGGGGGCTTTGAAAAAAATGAAATTCTTAATTTATTGATTTTTGAATTTTGAAACTGAATTCGTTTTTATTATGTATTTTTGAAGTGAAATTTCTTTAGAATCGTTGTGATTTCAAACTCGATGAAACGAAAAAATAAGTCCATAGACACACAAATACAAAAATGTGTAGGAATGAATGAGACAGAAATATACATACTATTTTATATTATCGGTCTCTCCTCTTTGCGCCATGCTTTAGTGAGCCAGAGCGAGAGAGCAAATGTCGGTGTGTATGTATATATATATGTATGCGGCTGCGTATTACAGCTTTTTAGTTAGAAGTCAGCGTGGTGTGTTATTATTTGACAGTGTTTGTGAATACTTTTATATCTTATTACATATATTCATCTCATTCTTTTGTCGATTTACTGACGTTTCACTACTATTGTGTGTGAATCGCACACACATTTTTTATAATTATGTATGGACCATACAAATACAATCTGTTACTTATATTGCTTGTAGTAAAAAAACTTTAAATAAATCATCCTCACCGTTTCAGATGCAAGACGAGCACTTGAGGAAACTTCTGCACCGTGAACCACTTCAGACACTTGCGTCTCACTCCACACTTTGAGCACGTCTGGAGACATACAGACGACAAATTTTATTTTTAATACCATGTTGCAGTATAGAAGAATGACACCATTGTGGCGTCGTGGGTAGCGAGTATTCCTATGGGCTCGACGGTTGCGGGTTCGATTCCAGCTCGGACAGATGTTTGTATTGATCTTATAGACCGAAACAGATATTTGTAACTAACATTTGCTCCAAGCGGAAATCGAACCCGCAACCGTCGAAGCTAAAGGTGGGATCACTACCACTGCTATTTGAGCACTCACCGGTTTCTCATCGCCATCCAGCTCCTCTTCTCTGACGAAGTGCTGGAGGCACTGCTGCAGCTTCAGGTTACCGGTTCGAGACGGTATCGGTAAACTGAAACGGTAAAACGAAAATCGAAATTATTTTTATTCAAGTAATTCACTGGTGGTAGGTCTCTTGTTGCAAGAGGCCGGCTAGGTAGGTACCACCGCAGTGTCATATATCCTACCGCAAAGCAGTATACAGTGTTTCGGTATGAAGGACACTGTAGGCTAGTGAAGTTACTGGGCAAATATCTCTCGTTGGCAACGCGTGAGTGCCATCTACTAATGGCGTTGCGCACGCTCATTGGGTACCACAACTTCTTACTATCAAGTCTACAGGGCAGTACATCCCCGGTAGAGCCACCCTTGTCTTTTTTTTTTAAGAATACTAGCAATACTTTTTTTCAAGGCATTTGTAATATTTCTATTGCCCCACCTCGAAGCTTGCGCTAGGAGTGGGTACGACAATAGCCCAAGGGGTCAGGATCGAACCCGCGACTCTCGCGTTAACGGAGCGCAGTCGACTCTTCTACCGTTGAGCTATTAAGGCTTCAAATATTTTTAAGACTTTTTGACCATGATAAGTGGACGCAAATAAGCAATACTATGTCAACCCACAAAATTGAAAAAACTGAGTTATATATGCAGAAGTGTTGGTAAATGGTTGAAGGACATTTTTCTTTAATATTTGTAGGGTTTTAAGCTTTATAACTTCTAAAAAAGCCATTTTTAATCATGCAATTTATGTAAACGTTATGTAAATGTTAAACGTTTTGGGTTATATTATACACGAAATATGCAGTTTGTATACTTAGTTTTTTGTGAAAATAAGTAAAATAACTTACATAAATCTGAAATTACCAAAAACTTGACTAGTCCATAAAAAAATTCATATAAAGCAAGTTGTTCAAAATTTTCAAACGCGTTTTTCTCGAAATGACATTCGTGTGGGTTGACATGGTATTGCTTATTTGCGTCAAGTAGAATCCCACCTGAGGTCCCAGAAGGGGTCGAAGGTGACGCTGTCGTGGAGGCAGTGCGTGCAGCGCAGCGTGGACTTGAGCTGGCCCACGAAGATGTCGCCCACGCGGCTGTCCTCCATCCGGAGGTAGCGGCTCCAGGCCTCGGCGGCCTTGGCCGAATCGCTGTGAACGAACACGAGTTGTAGTTCATTGTTCACATTTTTGAATACCACACCCCGATCCCCTCACAAAAAAAGGACCACTCTTCTAACAAAAAACGCGTGTATTTTTGGTACCATTCCCCTAAACTTCTAACAAAATAAAATACCAGTCAAGTTGTGCACCACGCACAGCCGAAACTAAAGGGTTCCGCAGCTTTGTTATGAAGAATATTAAGAACTTTAAAAATAATAACGAATAAACCGACCGCAAAAATAAGTCGGTAATTTCATAGTAATTATTAAAAGTAATATGAAAAACAAAGTTATGGGAATAACTTATACATCTCTAAAATTTTTGGAACTATCTTTTTCAAACCAGATGTGGTTGAATGTTCGTTTGAAGTTCTACAACCTCAATTTTTTCTAGAATTTTACATCCCATACTTCAAAAGTTAGAGGGGGGGACACGATTTTTATATCTTTAGAAGCTTATATATTTTAATAATTCAAGACAAAAACCTGTAGCGGTTCATAGAATACACCTATGTAGTAAATTTCGTATAGATAGAGCCAATAGTCTCCGAGTAAAATGACTGTGACATACGGACGGACGGACATGACGAAACTATAAGGGTTCCGTTTTTGCCATTTGGCTACCCTTTGGCATTTGGAACCATAAAACCCGTGTGTTTTTGGTACCACACCCTAATCCCTAACAAAAAACGCGTGTTTTTGGTACCATTCCCAATCTTCTAACAAAAAACGCGTAAATTTTTGGTACCACTCACCATCCCCAAGCAAAAAACTCGTGTATTTTTGGTACCACTCAACAATTTCCTAACAAAAAACGCATGTATTTTTGGTACCACTTCCCCATCCCTAACAAGAAAACGCGTGTATTTTAATATTTTTGGTACCACTCCCTAATCTTCTAACAAGAAAACGCGTGTATTTATGGTACCACTCCCCATTCGTCTAATAAAACACTTGCCAACCCGAGGGGTACGAGGAATGGGATGTCAAGGAAAAACAGGAATGAAACAGAGGGGTTGAGAAATTAGGCCTCCAGGAAAGGGTAGTACTTCCCAGAGGTACCTCCCCCATTTGTGCTGGGAGGAGGATGGCTCTACTACTATTTAAACTACATTTAAACTCACCTTAGGTTATCGTCAATTTCTGTCAATATAGGTTTCGGTTTGATCGTGACCCTGTTCACGTCCTCGTGCAGACCTTCCAGTAGGTAACGGAGGAATTCCTGAACAAAAAGACAAAGATATCACGCTAAAGACATAAATGCTTACACTGTATATATTACTAGTTACTGTCAGCGACTTCGCCCACGTTTCGTTAACGATTTAAAAAAAAAAAAATTTTAACCCCTATTTCACCCCTTCAGGGATACATTTTAGAAAATGTTAAAACAAGTGTTTCTTATCTTTAACTACCAGTGCCCGCGGCTCCACTCACATTATTTAATTTTTTGATGCTCCCACGGTAATGTAAAATTTAAAAAAAAATACCCTGTATAACACATTTATATTATTAGCTCAATTATTCGCTTAAAAACAAAGATTTATAAAAAGGTTTCAAGAATGAGGGACTTCCAAACAAACTTACAATACCTTTTTAATCCCCTTAAGAGTTGAATTTCGAAAAATTCTTTCTTAATACAAATTCAAGTTTTAGAAATACTTAAAAATTCAGCTTTCTAGGTCGAAGGATTTAGGCTGGGCGATATTTCAGTCAGGTCTTCGCCATTTTAACCGACATCAAAAAAATAGAAGGTTCTCAATTCGACTGTAATTTTTACGAACGTAAAAAATACAGTCGAATACCTCAGTACTTTCTTTAATAAATAAATAATAATAAACGTTGCACACTCAACGGCCCCCATTAGGATAGTAATATCCTGTGTCGGGGGTCCGGAAACATTCACAATGACAAGGACAAATACACCCAGACCGGAAAATATGCTTGCATGGTCAATACAAACATATTATGCTCCGAGCGGGAATCGAACCCGCGACCTGTGGCGTTTAAGGCAGGTTCGCTGCCACTGCGCCACAACGTCGTCATCTTGTCACTTTCGACAGGATGAACTGATTTTAATGATTCTTTTTTTATTTAAAAGCTGGTGCTTCCCGTGTGTCCAGTTATGACAATGGCATCCATGAAAAAACCCATATAAGTCTTAAAATGTCATTAAGTACGTTTGTTGTAAAATGCAAAAAATAAAAATAATATTTTCTACAGAATATTTTATTCAAAAGTCGGTGCTAAATATAATATTGGCACATAGGGCCATGACTTCTGAAGATAATATTCTCTAGAAAACATTATCTCTCTCTCTCTCTCTCTCTCTGTCTCTCTCTATCTATCTTTCTATCTGTCACCCACTCTGTGTGTGTTTACCTGTGCGTCCTGCTGGCTGTAGCCCATGAACCTGGGCGCGAACCTCTGCACCTGAGACTTTAGGCTGGTTGTGTTCACAACCGAATCCCTTTCCCCGCTGCGCCAGAGTTCCTTTATTACACTCGCGAACGCTGATAGACAGATAATAATTTGTCATTAAACAAACTAGCCAAAACTTTAACACGTTTTGATGTGATTCAGTCTGATTTTGATTATTTAGTATTCTTTTTTATGTCACAAGTTGGCAAACAAGCATACGGCCCACCTGATGGTAAGTGGCTGCCGCAGCCTATGAGCGCTTGCAGCACCATTAGTAGGTGCCACTCGCGCGTTGCCAACCTCGAGATATTAGTTCTTAAATCTCCTCTGCCCAGTAATTTCACTAGCCTACAGTGCCCTTCAAACAGGAACACCGCAGTGTCAAATATTCTGCTGCCAAATAGAAGTGCTTATGCATTACTGTATTTCGGTTTGAAGGGCACTATAGGCTAGTGAAATTACTGGGCAGAGGAGATTTGAGAACTAATATCTCGAGGCTGGCAACGCGTGAGTGGCACCTACTAATGGTGGGTGCTGCGACAACCACTTACCATCAGGTGGGCCGTATGTTCCTTGTAACATAAAATTCAAAAAAAGACCCACACGGACAAACGCCAAGACCGAAACAGAAATTTGAACAAACATCTGCCCGAGCGGGATTCGAACCCGCAACCGTAGAGACTAAATGCTAAAAAAACTAAAAACTAAACTATAATAAAAGAAAAACTGCAGCAGCTTTTCTTCGTAGTAGTAAATCTACTTAACGCGTAATAAGAAGCCTTGAAGGCGTCTCATCTGATTCAATTAGACGGTGTGCTATTATTAACATCAGAAGGTTCTACAAATGTTATTATTTCTAAACAATTATAAACAAGATGTATGTATGATACTAGCATCTGCTCGCGACTTCGCTTGGGTAGACTTAAGAATTGTTGTAAAATGTTTAGAGAAATAAAAATTTCTTAAATAAAGATTATGTTTCTATCCTTCAGGACTGTACTTTTTTCTTGATAAAAAGATATTGCATTTAATATTATTATCCATAGTTTATAGAATGTAAACTCACCCTTAATTAGAGCGCCCTTCATACAAGATAGCGTAGTATTTATCTCTGTAGAGTGTTTGTCTTCAACGAGATACTCCAGCAGGGGTTTTGTGTTTGAAAGGCACTGCAGCACGCTGTTCATGAAACACGTGTTCCCGATGTTACGTAGACCATTTAGACCTGAAATTAGCAAATAAATGAACATTAGTGGCAACATTTTCAATTGTATAAGATTAGAAGATTTAGGGGTCTAAGATAGGTCCTTGTGGAACCCCTATTTTTGAGGAATTTTAATTATTTCTTTTGTTTACATTCAATTTTAAAATTTTAATTAAGGCTTTAATTTTGGAGGTCAGAGTAAATGCTTAAAATGTTTTTCATCTTCATTTTCTATTTTTCATTAGTTTCATACCCTATGCAAATGAAGCATCAATCTCATCGGTTAAAGGGCCAACTCCGCTCCGTTAGCATGAGAGTTGAGGGTTCGATGCTGACCCCTTTGGGTTATATACCCACTTCTAGCGCAAGCTACGAGATTATTTGGAGAGGCAATAGGAGTAATGACATGAAAAAATGACATACCGCTTGAGTGACTTGATTGCTTCTCGCTGCGTTCGTTGAGTTCGGACCTCTCGCTGCTGCGACGGAGGCCGCTCGGACCGCTCTTACCGCCAGCCAACTCCTATACAACCCCATATGTATGCAATTAAGCGCATAAATACTAAAGAAATATAATACGATCATACCGAAATTGTCTAAACTTCAGTAAGATTTACTGTCAACATAAATATAATGATATCAATTTTACTTTGTCAGATAACTTAAAATAACTTAAATCTCTTCTGAATAAATTAATTATCTGAACAAGTTGTTCACGAGTAATAAGAACACAAATCGTCAAACAGACAGAAACTAATGGGTTGAGACATAATATGAAAGGAAGTATAATAATTAATATTTTATTTCCATCCATTTACCTATTCACGGCTAAGTTATTGGAATAATTATAATATCATTTGACAGCATTGCTAATATAGAGGAAAAAACGAAGTCAGAAAACTTCTATTACCACGAAAGCGAAATCTCGGGTACAAGCTTATAAAACTCAGAAAAGCATTCAGAATTAAAAGTATGCTAAAATCTACCAATAACTTATTATAAACCGTACCAAAATTTAGACTAACTTATTTTTCAAAATTCTAAGCTAAAAATACACATTTTAGTAATTTCAAAAGCAACACAACTTGTTTTAGTCTCTATTAAAACAAGCACGCTTTGAACGGACACAAAAATAACACATAAGGCCATATACATTGAATACATCAATATCAGTCTTTTAGGGGGGGAAATCAACTAATTATTGATTAGTCTAAAGCTATTGACAATGTCAATCAGTAAAAAAATCCAGTAAACTAGTATTACGTAAACTACGAGTATATAATACGGTTAATATGTAATCTTATTACTACTCGCATTACATGATTTAAACGGATCTTTACGTAAGTTTTCATATACTGTTTCTCGAAATAGGTGTTCTTCAGGGTACTATTTTGGAGCCTATATCTATTGTGTATATAAAAAACAACTAACATTTGAAAACACATTTTTAAAAGTAAACAACACAATATCAAAGGGGGTAAACGTTAAAATTGTCATATCTTAGATGGTTTTGCTCATCAAAAATAAGCGAAATCTATTAGAAGAACGTTTACTATACACATGCAAAACGACACAAATATGAAATTAGCAATACGAATGAACAATAGGAAACACACAACTAAATTATGAAGGCACTTATATATAACTAGAAATTGTATTGGCAACAACTTTTAAATATGTACATCTTTATATATTAACAGAATAATAATCATAAAAGGACGTCAAGGTAGAAGGGACAAAGAATGACACCTTCAAAACTTTCACAACATTTTAATTTATGAAAACTTGGAATGGAGATGATTTATAAATACTGAAGTATCATGAACGTGATTATTTGAACGCCATATTCGTTTCAATGTAATGAATAGTTTACAGTGAGTTGGTATAGATAACGATACGTTGAAAACCAATAAACCATATGTATGTATAAAAGAAAGGACATCAATGCTGTCACCAAGCAAACACTCGAAAATCGTTTCAAATAAAAAGCATCCAGATCCTATCACTGTTACCATTCGTGTAAACGTCACCGCAGAAATTTCCAACGGTCTTCTAGGGGGCAGTCTCGCGCCAGCCGCGCCCTCTGACAGACGTGTTATGTGAGTTATTTTAAAATTAGAAATAAATCAACGAATAAAAAAAATTTAAATTGCTAAGCTACTTTTAAAAGGCAATGAAAACTATTTTTGGGTTGAAATCCAAAACTAACAATAATTTACGATATTTGAGATTTAAAATGAAGGTAAATTGTTAAAGCTACGAAATGCCATAGTAACTATGTTCTAAGCCGTGTCATTAGCAAATATATTTCTATCTCTCGTATGAAAATAAAAAAGAAAAAGACAGAATGTCTCTGAGAAATGTTATGTGATGGTGACCTGGTAATGAACGCCATATGTTGGTAACTTTGCGCGTGCCACGGTCCGTGGACGCGGCTCGAAGCAACGCCGGCAGCCACACCTCATTTCGCAGCGCCGACAGCACACCAGTTGTAACACATGCCAGAATCACAAGTTCTAAGTACCAGAGCATACGACTGACGCTATTAACACCAGGGTTAAGTTCAGTGGCAGAGTTTTTTTGTTACAGTTTCTTTTTGGCTTTATTAACAAGTCTTCAGAGTTTCACAAGTAGATTCACTTTAATAACTTTATACACTTCACTTTTGTCCAGAATGACGAATTTGTAAAATTTAGTTTTTTGACTTTATTTTAAGTTAAACAGAATTAGAGTAACTATTTTTTTACTATTTAATCTATATGATAATGTTTTAAACCTTAAATTTATAAAAAATATTTTAAAAAATATTTATATTGTCAAAAATTTTCGGCAAGAGATGCTAATTAGTAATTTAAATTAGGGTCATAAATTCGAAAACACTAAAACTGAAATTATTAGTTAAATTCAGAACATTGTCTTTGGCGAAATATTTCCTAATCTTTTTGGTTAGACCAATGACTTTTATTAAAGCATAAACTATTGTTTACGTTTTCATTCGAACCTAACGCAAAGCGTCAATAAACTATTTTCAACGTCACATGTTACATTTTTAACCTTCATTATCCATCAGTTTCATTGACAACCGAATGTGCCAAATAAAAAACGTCATTAAAACTATATAAATAAGAGTCAAATCTCAAACAGCTGAGTTCAAAAACAGTCAAGGTCACTTTCGATAGACGACCAAATTAAAGTCCACAGTTCATTCCACAAAAGTCACGACACTAAAAGTAACCCAAAACACGAATTCTGACATTTCGAAAAACGCGGGAATTTCATCAAAGATGGTGGACTAGGTGATTCCCGCGGGAAAATGCATTTCGGCGCGATATGCCCCGTGACGTCACAGAGCTGACATTACGGTGGCCGGACGTGCACTGAGAAGGCGCCGGGAGATGTTGCTTGGCCAAATATCGATGCCAAATTTCACAATCTAAACCATACGTAATCTTATTGATGATATAAGTGCTTATCTCTTTTTGTTATATCTTCCAGTACATGTGACGTTTATGCTTATCAACTAAGAATGCGTTCCGTTAGGGCTTCAGGTTCACGTAATTAACTTCAAAGATAATAGGTTTTATGTTTTCTGTAATGGAACTTGTTGGTCCAATCTGCTTTAAATCAGGCAACAAGTCAGAAGACGAGGATCAATCAAGGACAAAATGATTTTCGTATCTTATAGACGAGACTCAGAGGGTGAGATTTTGGATCTCCAGTGAAAACTGGAGCCTCATCGAAAGTAGCGCAACAGCAACAGTAGAATATTGGCTTCAGTAAAACTGAACATCTAAATAATCGATCAAAACCCAAATAAAAATCCAAAAATTATATGCGAATGTGAGTTTGTTTCTCGATGACGCTTTGTCACCTTAACCGATCATCATGACATGATTTTGTTGGAATACAGAAAATAGCGTAGGGTTTGTACCATATGCCACCCAGGATCGAGCTCCGCTAGCCATCGCACAGCACAGTGATTGTCAGTGACAGAAGGAAACCCTTTTTTGAAGGCACAAATGTTAAATCTTCTTGGAAATAAGTAAATAGTATTCTTAAGTTACTTGGCCATTTCAGTGCCAATAAAAAACGGTATAACGCGCTAAAGAGTAAGTGATCACTATAATCTGTGGATGCAGGCAATAGAAGTAATGTTACAATCCAAGATCCAAGTAATATGAGGGCTGAAAGGACGGGAAAGCACAAATGGAGAGGAATTTTTGGCCTCTGTCGATGCCACTTGTGGATCGAAATTCAATTTTGGTATTTTTTACTTTAGATCGATGTTCCGTGAGGGTAGTACCGAAGTGAGTCGGCATATTCATCAGATATATCTTTTCTACCTACTTAGGGTAGTTCAAAGACACCAGATCCAAGTAAGGTTTGGGACGTAGCTTATATAATAAATTATGAAATCGCCGTTTGTAAGAAAAACCAGAAACAAGACAGAAAGATAAATTACTTCCTTCAAAAGATACTATCCAAGGCTTACCTTTACGTCAACATATCTTTGGATATCTTTTATCAATAGGAACAATTATTGATAAAAATAAATAATTATTATATTTTTAACTACAACTTTATATTCCCTGTTGTCCTATCCTTGTCTCCCATCTCTTACTCTTTCTCCCCTTGGGCTGGCAACACGCTTTTAATATTTATATCATCGCTAACGTCTATAGGCTACAGTAACCACTTACCATCAGGCGGACCGTACGCTTGTTTGCCACTTTTGTGGTCTATAAATGGCGGACATCGCTCCGATAACGCGAGAGTCAAGGATCAAGATTCGATCCTGGCCCCTTTGAGCTATTGTCGCCTACCCACTCCTAGCGCAAGCTTCGAGCTTATTTGGAGAGGCAATAGTAATATTAGTAATGCCTTGAAATGAAAACTTATACTAACTTATACTTACGCAAATGGAACTCCGACCAATTAACACAATTGGCTGGCAGTTGGGAAGTTCTATATTTGCTTATCTGCCCAGAAACCTTCGATAGCGCGATGCAGGATCGTGACGTATTGTATTAGCGACATTGAATTTGATAAAAATTACTTGCGTAGTTTCATCAGACAGGCAGACAAGATAGCGAATTTGATAAAAATTACTTGTCAATCCATATCTTAGCTTACATTGTGCAATGTGTAGAAAGAGAAAGAAGATTGAAGGAACATTTGATAAAAACCGCGTGTCAATATTTTACGTATTTTATGTGTGCGTAATGTCAAATTACCTTTATAATTGACAGTCTTGAGCGGGTATAAAACATGCCATTATTGACATTTAAGAAATAAAAAAATAAGTTGCCAAACCTATATATATCTCTTTCTTTTACTCGTATTAGTGCTACGAGCAACAGACTAAGATAACAATATCTCCTTTGAAATAACGTTACAACAGCGGCAACATGGTGTGGCTTCGTTCATGAGATTGTTAGTCTAAGTTGCAATGTCATCCATTTCTAACGTTGACACGATCATAGCCAGTTTCATTCGCGTCGGTAAGCATACGTTAAGTAGCTTTAGACGCGGTCAGTCTATGGATGGGTAACCGAATACTGGTATTTAGCTTGTATTGTTTTTATCAAACTTCAGAAACGCGAAAAAATTGTTTAACCCAATAATTATTACCCAAATATAATTTTTTCTTTTCAAACTGTTTTGTATAAGAGGTGGCCTTATTTATTTTCGTGATGATTAAAGGATAAAGTGGAAATCTTAGATAAAAGATTTCCACTTTATCCCCGTGACCATTGAGAATGTTCTCTTGTTTAGTTTGCTGTTGTCTGTTAAGACTTTCGGTTATATTTTTAAAATGTTTAAAGTTTTATTTTGTATTGATTTTATTTATCTAAACTAAGCTGTAAAATTGAGTACCTTCAACAAGTAGTATAAGCTAAATAATTAAAAAAAGATATATACACGTATCCAGCACAGATAATAATGAATCACAATTAAAAACGTTTATAAAACTACTTTACACAGAACACACTTTGGTAAAAACTTTTATCGAAAAAGCCGCGTTAAAAAAATCGTTTAAATAGCATTGAAAAAATTTGGCAGACGTATGACATTACATGTTTTTAATAGTATTTAGTTGGCCGCCAGTGTTGGGTGTTGGGACAGATTATAAAATGAAGGAAATTAAAAAAAAATATTTTGAATTGATGACATATTCAGTATGACAATTGAAATACAGTAAACAATAACAGCCTTATTTAATCTGTGTCTATATTTTGTTTCAATTATTTTGAGTTTTTAATTACAAGGAGATAAAAAGACATCAATATTGTAATTTCATGAATACGAAGTTACAAGCGGTGTAGTTAATAATAAATCAGTATCGCTGCCAATTTTAAAAAATCAAACTGTCACAGACTTTCAAAGATGGCGGGCGTGGACGTCAAATTTCCCACGTGGCGCGAAAAGCTTCGCCCGTCGACAGTTTCCCGCGTATTTTATTTCGAGACATTACATTTAGTAATTTATTTATAGATTAGGAATCTATTGAAGGAGGACGCACTCCGTCTGAGTGGGGCGTCTCTTTTAGCCGATAAAAAAAACTATTGTACTCGTGCGAAATAAAGATGGCGTAGCATTCATAAAACTTAGATAAAGATATTGATCCCGGAAATGATAGATTGAAAGGAACTATACAAAATTGTAATAGCAATATATACAACCATTTTTATTTTGATTTTATGTTTTTATATGGGACTTATAAAACCCTTGGATCGTCAAACGCTACCACTGGACAGTTCATAGTTTTTTTTTATCTAGAGGAACCGGTAAGAAACTCTTTCCGAACATAAAATTAGTAGCAGAGCTATTCTCTTCCTATAATAAATAATAAAACTAAATGGACGCAAATAAGCAATACCATGTCAACCAACAAAATTGAAAAAACTGAGTTATATATGCAGAAGTGTTGGTAAATGGCTGAAGAACATTTTTCTTTAATATTTGTAGGCTTTAAAACTTCTAAAAAAGCCATTTTTAATCATGCAATTTACGTATAATGTTAAACGTTTTGGGTTATATTATATACGAAATATGCAGTTTGTATACTTATTTTTGTGAAAAGAAGTTAAATAACTTACATAAATATGAAATTGCCAAAAACTTGACCAATACATAAAAAAATCATATAAAGCATGTTGTTCAAAATTTTCAAACGCCTTTTTCTCGAAATGACATTCGTGTGGGTTGACATGGTATTGCTTATTTGCGTCCAAATACTATGGTAGCAGAGCTATGCTCCCCCAGCAAAAATGGGCCATTTCTACCGAGGAAGTACTACAGTAACAGTACTGTTGCGTTTCGTGCGATTAGTGAGAGCGCAGGAGGCCTAGTCCTCCATCCCTCCTGTTCCTTGGGTTGGCATTTGTTGAAGTATTCAAGTATCGCAAGGTTGCGGTAACTGCTTACCATATCGACCGTATGCTTGTTTGTCATCCATCACGAAATAAAAATAATAATTATATGTTATCTTACATTTTCTACGACTTCAAAAAGGAGTACATTCCCAATTTGCCATAATTTATGATTTTTTTTTTTAATATATGCATCAGGTATGTCTCATAGATATTTCTTGAAAGTCGATTAAGTAATTTCATTTTTAAAGCAAAATAGCTGGATGAAAATTTCGCCTAAGAACACGAAATTCAAAATTTAATAGCCATATTTACACAGACGAAAGCTAGTTAGTAAATTATGTTATATATATTTTTAATATGTATTGCTGCTGGCCTCACTGGTGCTAAAAACGTCAGCGGACCAAGGGGCCAGTATTAAGCGGCCGAGAAAGTGAAAAAGTGACAGGCCAAAATTGACGGTTAGGTTAGGTTAGGTTGCTTTCCCCCAGGGTGAGGGCAACACCATCACCTCTTCCCGGGAAGGGCTCAGTTGGGCGATGTGCTTGAGAGGCTCCGGAGTGCGTTCCACAGGAGTTCCCGGAGCCTCTCGCACGCACTGAGGTCGGCCACTGAGGCTGTTTTAGTGGGACGCCATGGTTAAACACGGGTATTGTAAACACCCCACATAACCCGGTTCTTTTCCCCACGAGGCCAGATATCTGGTTGCAGATTTCCTTTCCGTAAACAAAAAAAAAGGTTGCTTGCTGTTTTTGATAAGAACAAGCCAGCTTGATGTTGTTTATCCAATAAATTATTACACTTTTAAACATCAAGTTATAGTAGGGATACCTATATTATTGAGTTTGCCTTGAGTTGAAGGAAATATGATACAAAAGGACTTTGACAAGAGCTGACAATCATCGACCACAACGCAACAATATAGTGATACATTCATTCTTGTGCATGTCACTTTTTTTACCCCGGAAGGCAAATGAATCTACTACACTTGATGGTAAGTGGAAGTACAGTCCAAACGTTTACTCACAAGATGCCTCTTCAAGTCTCGTTTGAAGGAACCCAATATATAAGACCAACCTCAGGTCAATATAGGCCTCTGACTTGAATTATTGACTGTTATCAAACTGAAAACAGTTACAACATTCAGTAGTCTAACTAGACTAGCCTTAATAAAAGAGACATCCTTTTTAAAATTAATTAACACATTTGAAAACTGAGTTTTTTCTTTATTTATATTAAAAATAAAACAATGAATAGCACCTTTAAAAAATCTTAAATATATAATTAGAACATTAAACGGGATGACAGACAAAAATTTCCTCCAACACACACACGATCGTGTACACATGAGTCACACACACAAATACACCGTCGACCTCGTTGTAAATGCCAACGAACTCTTGTAGTTTCTTTTTGAAGACTATATAGGTTTGAATTATTTTCGGTATATAATCTGTACGCTATTTAGTTCATTTCGATGCTATTTGTAAACAATGAAATGTCAAAAGGTATATCGTAAAATGAAAAATCTTTGAGATAGTTTATATTTATATGGAGAAAGAGGACAACCCTTTTAAATGACACAAAATAATAAAAAACCGATGCAATGGGCCTCCACCGAAACTGGACAGAAGATTTAAAAAAAGAGCTTTGGACTGAAACCAAATTTGGATTACTTGTGTCCAAAAGAAGAGCTTACATTCGGTATTCTGACGAAGAAAAAATAATACCACATTGTGCGGTCTCAACAGTCTAATATGGTGCGGATTGTATCATGGTTTGGATTTGTTTCATGTTGTCATGTCATCACTATGGCCATGGCACTGGAGATTTATATAAAATTGAAAGATCATGAACCAAAGCACAGCTCAAAATTAAATAGAGGATATTTAGAAACGAAGCGACGAAAAGGGATGTTGGTAAACACGACAAGGCCACCATAAAGCCAGATCTAAACCGTATAGCTTTTTTTGGAAAGAACTTGGTCAAAATTGACGGTACCGATATTCTTCGCATCAGGCTATGATGAATGCTTTGCAAGATAGTTGGAAAAATATCTCACAAGAGACAATAAATAAATTGATAGATCGATGAGATTGGTGGAACAGTCATTAAAAGCAAATGATACCCCAATTTTGATGAAATATCCGTTATGTTGTGTTGTCAATATGTTTTATGATTTTTTGATATTTAATTAAGTGTATTAATATAATAATTTTACTAATTCTTTATAATATTTTAAACATGTTGGTGGTCACAATTTTTTGGCTGAAAAGATGAAGAAGAGATGATAAACGTCTAGTTTAAGAAGAAGTTAGAAATTACAAAGTCGTGGCGGAAACGCGGGGTTTTGTAGATCCAAGTTAGCTAGTCAAACACCTCAGGAACTTAACCATCCATAATGTTGTAATTGTTAATAATAATTATATTAATAGTTGTTATACTAAAAAAAACATTGGAATAAACTCTCTAAATAGTATAAATTTTGTTGCCACTACAATTTTTGGTTTCAATAGATAATATTTAGTAATCTCTGTGCCTAAAAGTAGGATGAAGTAAAAAACATGATCACTTACCGATTTGATGTAATCATAATCCTTAATGTCCAGGATTTTCCTTCTAGAAGACGGTGTTTCTGGACTGGAATCTTCTGTGGATTCGCTGATTGTACTCTCTGTGCTGGTCTCCATTGATTTAATTCCATCTTCTCTATCTTCAGTTTCACTCTTTTCTGTTCTCTTCTTTAAATAATTCTCGTGTTCAAATGTTTTATTCTCAAAACCGGTTCCGCTCGGTGATTCAATATCATTATCCAGTATCGCACGATCTTCTTCTGAATCGATATATTTTAGGGATTTCTTTGCTTCTTTATTCTTCGCACTTTCATCTGTAGTTTGGTCAACGTGTTTTTTAGGTGTCGCGCCGGACGCTATCGGGTGTGATATTTGTATATACGAAGCGAAATTTGTCGTATGTTTTGGCGCTTTAGTTTGTTTCTCTATATCACTTTTCAAATCTTTTATTTTGACTTCTGGGCTGTTACGCATTTTCTTCCGTTCCGCGTAATCGACATCACCATTTTCAACTTGGATGACTGTAGATTTTTCCAGAATCTTCCCTATAGGATTATTCGGGTCCAATTGACTTTTGATACTAGCTAGTCTCTCGGACGGTAGCTTTGCTGTTAGCGACGTGGACATATTATTAACCTTATCTATAGATGGCTTAGCTAGAGATACTGGTTCGGATATAGTCTTACTTATAGTCAAATCTGAGTTAGAATTCGATCTAGAACCGTTCGAACCGACATCCCATCTATGGGACAAACCGTTCTTTTCAACATATGGCATATGAACGGGTACCGGTTGATCGTCTTTTGAGGTTATTTTCGTGTAACCCACAGTTCCATTTTCGCAATCCTTCAATTGGTTGAGATAATGTTCCATTATTTTCGAGGAAGACCTCTCGTTTGCTGGCAGCTTCGTTACTGTCATCTTTGGGTCGAAACGCTTGCGTATCTCCGATACGGAAGGCACCTCGTTTCCATTAGTGTCCTTAACACCATTCGACATAGAGTTCCTTTTGCTGTAGCTAGGCGTTGGTGAACTATCCTTATACCTTCTGCTTTCCGGTTTCTGGTTATGTTTAAAATTCATACTTAAAGATAATGGAAAAAATATATGAAAATAGCGCGATGTGATTGTGTGTTAGTTCTAACAAATCCGCACATGCCTTGATCTTTTAGGATTGCTACTACGATGCTATTAAAAATATGCCGGACGAAAGGCGCTATTTATCAAAATATTCTTTCAAAGTTGTCGATGACTTTTAAAAGTGATCATCAACTTTGGTGAAACGAAAGTGAGCATCAACTTTTAAAACGTCTTTCGATCGGCTAGTGATTCTATTTGAAGCTGGTTCTGATGGCTCGCTTAGTGCGATGGTTAAGAACATGAACACACAACACACGCGCACACGGCGTAGTTTACCTGCGGGATTTCATAACTTTTTATTTACAATTATGTACACGTCCTATATATTTATTGCCTTTTACTTGAACATTTTGTACGTACGGAAAATATTATTTCTAGACTCATTTTTTTTCTTTACATAAGCCACCGGTTTTTAATCTCAAAATGCATTCTTAGTTAAGAAAATTTAATTAGCAAACTATTAATTTTGAAATTTTCTTGTTTACTGTATTCTATACATAAAGGATTTCGTAGTACATTTATGATGCTAAATTGAGAACTTTATTAATGTAAATATCGAGGCGTGTCGAATTTAGTTCAACCGTTGACTTCAAGCCAAAACTTTTCATCGTAACTAATCATGAATTTGTAATAACAACAAACTAGAAAATATTTAAAAAAATACCAATATCCCACAGATAAAAAAGCCATAATCGACAATTTTGTGAATTAAAAAACGCATTAGCACCGCCATCTAGAAAAACCGTTAATTTAAAATTCGAATCGAATTACAGGTTTTTTTCAATAGATGGCGTTGTTAATACGATTATTTTAGAGAAGAAAGATTTACCTCAGATATCGTCGCCGCAGAGTTCCTAGGCTTGCGTCTGCAATCAGACGCGGGGGGTCTGCCAATATCGTTCGATATAGACTTGGACCTTGATATTTCCCCATAATTATTCTGACTCTGCTGTTGTATTCTCTGTGTTAACGGCACATAATTCGCTGGAGAATATTTATTGTACAATTCCGCTGTAGACATAGCTAGTGCGGCTGTACTTATTATACTTCTCTTTCCGCGATTAAGATCAGATGTCCTTGAACTTTCACTCCTAGTAGTCGATACATCTCTAGATCTCGACTCGCTTCGTTCTGATCTATATCGACTTGATATACCGCTATCCGAGTCTGTGACACTAGGAGCTCTAGATGTTCTAGAATATTCTACCAAGGACGTCTTCCTTTCTCTTTTACCATCAACATCGCTATACCTACTTCTGTATTCTGTGGTTCTATCTCCATAACTACTTCTTACAGTTGATGTCACATATGTACCACTACTGTTTCTGTAATAGGGTTTGTCTATACTAGATGATGATGTTAACGTTGAACGGTAGGATCCGGTTAGGGTTGAGGTGGTAGGTGTATATCTAGATGGTGAGACGACAGGCATTTTTGTTTTCTTATCTTATGTCTGTTTCAATCTAGACGGGCGCCTTCTTTGCATTTTTATTATTACCTGAAACAATATATACAATTTTTGATATGATAGATATTTGCTTGTTTTAGATGTGGTGATACCACATTTTAAAAGCGTCGCGACGTGACGACCTTGTCACCCGTTGTTGGGATAATCTCTGTTACAGCAGAGATCTCCACCAGTGCAATCAGTTACACTGGTGGTAGGTCTATTGCAAAAGACCAGCTATGTAGGTACCACCGCAGTGTCAGTTCTACCGCAAAGCAGTATCCTTTGATATTACTGTGTTTCGGTTTGAAGGGCACTATAGACTAGTGAAATTACTGGACAAGGGAGATTTAAGGACCAATATCTCGAGGTTGGCAACGCGTGAGTAGCATCTTATAATGGTGTTGCGCGAGCTCATAGGCTACGGCAACCGCTTACCATCAGGTGGGCCGTATACTTGCTTGCCAACTTAGTAACATAAAAAAAAGAAACCATGACTCCAAATATAAAGACTAAGTTTTATGTATCTAATATTTAAGTATCACATGCGCATTATTAACCCAAAGGCTAGGATGAGAAGGGTCAAAAAGGTTATTTTTAAGCCTTAATAGCTCAACGGTAGAAGGGCCGACTTCGCTCCGTTAACGGGGGAGTCGCTGGTTCGATCCTGACCCCTTTGGGCTATTGTCGTACCCACTCCTAGCGGAAGCTTCGAGCTTATTTGGAGGGGCAATAGGGATATTAGTAATGCCTTGAAAAAAAAATTGTTTTGCGATTACGTAATAGTACACTCCTGGGGAAAAAAGCTGGTCATTCAACAGGATTATTGTTGCGACAATCGCGGGTGGCAATGTCTTGGTGAATACGATTTTTTTCCTACGATGAAAAGTTCGCTTTTAGTCCATGGTACGAGAGATAAACAAACAGTTGCTAGGTTACCGGGAGATAAAGAGTTCATTAGTGTCATTACGCCGGGAGAGAATCGGGCATTTTTCTCCCATACCAGGGACCAAAACCGATTTTTTATCAAGGTAGGATATTAATCACCAAATATTTATGTATATATAAATATTTATCACCAATCTTAACAGAGAATAAAAAATTTAAATATAACTAGCATTCGCCCACGAATTTGTCTGCGCATACGTCAGAGTATAGTCACAAGAAAGAATGCAAGATAAGTTTACCGAAATAAAAAGTATCAATTTTTTTATATAAACGCTACACACTCAACGGCCCCATTAGGATAGTCAAGGACAAGCACACTCAGACCGGAAAACATGTCTGGTCAATATGGTCAATACAAACATCTGCCCCGAGCGGGTATGGAGCCCGCAACCTGTGACGCTTAAGGGAGGTTCGCTACCGCTGTGCAACAACGTAGTCTTATTTCATACATCATTCAAAATTAATTAAATATAATTAATTCTTTACAGGAGACTAAATGTGTTAATTTTAAAAACTAATGCCAAAAATTCCAGAGTATCTTGAATTCTCCAATGTCCTACAAACAGTAAATGTGAAATTTTGTATATTTGGATATATGATACCGTGTACTGAGACCCAACCATGAAAATAGCCGGACTCTTTGATTTCATACTTTTTTATGTGAGAGGGGCATACGGGCAGGAGGCAACACCGGAAGGCATGTAGGAAACAATAGACTCTTCTCTTGAAGGTTCCCAAGTCGTATCGGGTTTGGAAAGACCACCAACTTAATGAAATGAAAAAAAAACTCGAAGATGACTTAGGGTCAGTGTGACCCCAAGCCACAGCTAGGGACACCATCGGGAATAGGAAATTTCTTGATAATCAATTTATTTATTTATTTATGTACCAAAAACAGCAGTACAGTAAAAATACAAGTACAAGACAAGTGTACATAGGATAACTTATTTCTAATAAGAGATCTCTACCAGAAACCCCAGGAACATAGAAGACAATTTAGTAGTCAAGAAGAATTTAGAAGTGAAAGCACAGCGAAAACCAAAGTCCTATTCACATTTATAATATTCGCTAGGATATAAGTTTGCAATAATCGCTACTTTTGCATAATCAACTACATATAATTTTATTTTTAATATATAATATGGACGCAAATAAGCAATACCATGTCAATCCACAAAATTGAAAAAACTGAGTTACATATGCAGAAGTGTTGGTAAATGACTGAAGAACATTTTTCTTTAATAATGGGTTTTAAGCTTTAAAACTTCTGAAAAAGCCATTTTTTCAATCATGCAATTTATGTATTTTTAAACGTTTTGGGTTATATTATATATTTGAAATTGCCAAAATCAATACATAAAAAAAATCACGTTTTTCTCAAAATGACATTCGTGTGGGTTGACATGGTATTGCTTATTTGGGTCCATATAAGAGTACTGTCTGTCTTGTATATTGAAAATAATAATTTTACTAGTATAGCATACGTTTTGCAAGATTCAATGTCTTCTTCTTCCTAGCATTTTTCCCGGTATTATACAAGTATGGTAAATACTACAAGGTGTGCTTATTACTCTTGTCCGGATTTGACAGGTTACCAGTTTTTACACAGAGCAATTGCAATCTGACCTCAGCAGCCCTAAAGGCGAATCAGTAAACCATTGGATAAGAACAATTTACTTATCAAGAGTTAACGATTATTATCAGATGTTATGTGATAACAACCGAGACCGACAGCTTAACATGTTCTCTTAGGCACAGTGGGGAGACCCACATGGACAAACACCCAGACCAAAACAGATATTTGTAAGACCAATGCAAGCATCTGTCTGAGAGGGAATAAAACCTGCAACCATCAAGGTTAAAGGCAGACACACTACCCATAATGACACAACAGTGTCCAAGCTTTAATATAAAGAATTGTATTTGTAAAGGTGGGAAAGGTGTCTAAAGCACCACAATTTTATTGTTAACATATTTTATAAAGCATTTAAATGTCTCTTGGAGATAAATTACTGGAATAAAATATACATCAACAATAAGTGCTCGAGTTTGAGTATTGAAAAATCATTTGATATCAGCAAAATCTATTATCAATAAACATGATATGAGATTTTAGTTTTGTGACCAATTTTTTTAATTTTGCATTTCAATGATTTATTTATACAGAATGTTATAAAGATTTGGACAATACTATAGAAAAATAAATGCTACACACCAGTGGAATAATTTAATATACAAGATGTCAATTGATGATGTGGAAAAATTGGTGTGTGTATCATTTTCAATGTATTTTATAGTAAATGCTTAAATACTGTAAGTTTCTTGAACAAAAATAAAATAAACAATATCTTGTGTAGACTTTAAGCATAAGCAATAGGACCGCTTAATTTGTATGGTCAATACTGTTTACTAACTGCCCAAAATGAAAGTGCTACTTTATTTAATCATCAAACTCTGGCAACATGCTGAGAAAAGTGTTTATTGGAAAAAGACACAAGCAATCTTTCTATAATTTTGTAATAAAATGTTAAATATAATTTATATAACTATTATTGTAAAACTGTTAATAAAATTTTAAGAAATCCAGAATTTATTTACTTGAATGATTTTTTAAAAAAATTGAGAGATTTAAGATAGTTTTTTTATAATAATTTTTCATAATTTTTTTTTCTATAATTGGGATACAAAATTCCAACCAAGTTTTTTTGTTCCTGGGTTATTTTTTGTCTCTTTTACACAGAATTCTTATTAGTATAGCTGTCTTAATAATTTTTAATATTTTTTTAATTTTTTTATAACGCGATTACGAAAAGGCAATGTTTATTGAGGCTATTATGTGTAGCCAAGGTCGCGTGTTCTCATTGATCCGAGAACTTTGTATTATTGCATAAAATATAAATCCGTAGCAAAACGGTACTGCGCGTAGTTTTTATGATCAGTGTTTACTATAAAAACGGTACCTATCAGCACTATGTAATTTGACACCTTTGTATTTCAAGGACGCGAGGATACGATTGTAAATGAAAAATTGTCTTTCACACCACTCACCGGGGCACACGATCGCGAAATCACCAAACACACAGAAATAACACTCCTTGATTTATTTTTAGCGACTCCAAATAAGATTTTGCATGACACACAACTCGCTCAAATTAAATACATTCACTCAAATTTTTCCCTATAGACTCACGTATTTTAAAAACGATCAATAAATAACTGCATAGGAGAGGAATAATTAACTGGATACTCACGAAATAATATAATATCCTTGTAACCAAAGCAACAACTTTTGATAAATCACTATATCGACTAAGAACAACTCCGTAGTATATCACACGCGCGTCACGAACTGCCTAACTCTTTGTTACTATCGTTTGTTAAATTCGCTGATAATTCGAGCTTAAATGTAGAATATTATTTTTTCACCAGCTCTCATGTAATTTTAGAAGTCTCCATCGAGTGACGTCACTCAAATTGTTGGCAATCCTATTTTTGTACAACTTCCGTCACGAATTCTTCAAGGATTGTGATCCTTCTTGCGTTAGAATAAAGTTTATAGTATAGTTGGTGACAGTTTTAGATTCAGTATTGCCAGTTTAAAAAATAACTTTTTTGTCACACTCCCACTTATTGTCAGGTCTACTTACATGACGTAATAGATGACTCATCGGTCAGCTGAGTGCAGTATATTTTATAAAATAACAATTAATATATTATTATTATACCAAATCTTAAAGATAATTAGCTAATATATTTATTAAAGATATATAGATATGAAAATAAAAAATATTTTTAAATAAACAGTAATTATTGTAGCTATGTGCTTTATCTACTTGCCAGAAGATGGCTCTTTTCTCAATGTATGTAGTAACATTTCATCACTAGATGGCATTAGTGATGAGATTATTTTCTATATTTTGAATTTCTAATTCTAACTTTATTTATAATGAAAACCAATTCTTTTTTGTAAATGTTTTCTAAAATTCAATATCTAATATAAATAAATGATCGTATTTTGGCTCTTATAGCTTCTCGTTGTAAAATTGATAATTTTTGTTTCTCGATAGAAGTTTCAAAGTTTTTGAATAGTGCCCAAAGCTCCACTCACACTAACGTAACTTTTTAATAATACCACGGAAACTTTTAGCAATAAAATTATTGTAACCGTAAATGTAGGTAAGCTAGCGTACTAAAATTTTTTACAAATCCGTTCAGAAGTTTTTGCATGCTTACTCTCAAATATAGTTTATTCGTGATGATGATAGCACCCAGCCTCAAGGGCGTAACCAGCATTTGGCTTAGGGGAGGGCAAAATCTTCCAGAGGGAAGCAAAATAACTATTTTCTTTAATAGTTATTAGTTGAATAGTTCAAAACGCGTTATTCGTGTATTTCTCAGTATTTAGCACAAGTCTAGGAGGGGGGGCAGCTTACCTCCCTTGATCCTACATCGCTGGGCCTATGCCCTGACTGGTGACGCCATCAAGGCCAGTAAGAATGGACTTACTATATAGGTACTATGGACAGGCCTTTCATACAGACAAAATGACAGACTCACTGGTTACTCCTTCGTAAATTCAACACCAACGTAACGGAACGAAATTAGTCACAAGCTTGCAAAGTGAATAAAGTTAGTGTGACTAACTTCGTTCCATAGCGTAAAATACAGAGTCAATAAAATTTTATAAATAAGTAATAAGATATAAGGTCTATGCAAAAAAGGCTAAAATACTTCTTTTCTCATAATAGTTCACGCTGTCATTAAAAATTGCAATAACTTTTGATAGAATAAACTGATTTTAATGATGTTAAAAAAGTTAATAAGTCTAAAAAGTAGACAATTAAAAATAAAAGTTGATTCATACCAAAAAAATATATCAATACTTTTTTATCGATTAAAGCTCCCCTAACATTGTACCAGGTGCAAAATAGGGTTTATAAAACATTGTTAGATCTAATCCTACCCCATAACAATGGGATATCGTTGCGTCTTTTTAACCTAAAAAAGTTAACGGTTTTTAACTATTGTATTAAGAAAATTATTAAGTTTTTAATATTCAGTCAGTGACAGGCAGACAGACAGATCAAACCCGTCAAAACGTCTGAAAAAAAGGTTTGGTTTTTAGTTTTAGAGCTGGTTACTGGAAAAGGTGTCTGCCTTTAGCCTCAACGTTGGTGGGTCTGATTCTTCTGATCTCGTACAGATGTTTGCATTGATCTTAAAAAATCTTACGATCTGGGCGTTTGTCCTTGTGTGTCCCCATCGTGCCTCGGAGAGCACGTTAAGCTGTCGGTCCCGGTTGTTATCACATAACATCTGATAATAATCGTTAGCTCTTGATAAGTTAATTGCTCTTATCCAACGAGTTACCGGTTCGCCCGTAGGGTTGCGGAGGTCATATGACAATCGCTCTGTGTTAAAACTAGTATGAAATGTGTGAAATCCGGATAAGAGTAATAAGCAGACCCTGGGTAAATAAAGATTTTGTTAATTTTTGTTTTTTACTTCAGAACTCCGTCATGTATAAACCGATTCCATGCTGATAGAAACCGATTCATAGAATTTTCATCAAAACCAGTGCAATAATTTTAGGTTGTTAAATCAAATTAGCTTGATGAATACACGTAAAATAAGTCACAAAAAAATGTCTACACACTATTTTGTGCATATCTATGTATGTACTAGAGCTTGGCTGTTGAATTCGGTTATATATTTAATTGTAACCGACTTTAAAAGAGGTTATGACTTTGATTGTATATTTTTTTTCTTTATTACTCGATTACCCGAAGACAGACCGATTTGGATAATTCTTTGCTTTATAGTTTTTAAAATATTAGATGTTATAACTTCTGACATTTAAAAAAAAATTTGGTCATTAAAAAAATAATATATTAAAAAAGATATAACCCCTGAGTTTGTTTCGCCGGTTCTTCTCAGGTAGAGGTTTAATTTTGGAGCCGGTGGTAGAATCTGACTTTCAACAAATAAGTTATATTATGCTTTTTACGTTGAATAAAAATATTTGAATTTGTCTTCGTATATTTATTGTGAAAACTCTTTATTTGAGAAAATAAAAAACATTATAATTGTTGATTGTTTATTTTTTTAATATTAACAAGGAAAATTTGCCCAACAGTGGGACATGTAATAGCTATATATACTTCTTTATATATTATTACTGACAATCAGTGCGGATTTACAAATTTTCAATGTACAGGCTATAAGGTTTTTGCCACCCTTGCCTCTACAATTGTCATGTCCTAGATTATTTTTACATTCCAACAAAAGGCTGATTACTGGTTGGGGGGAGACGAACTAGCTGTTTTACTGTAGAATATCATGTTTTCTACTCGGAATGTACAATGAAAAGGGTGACGGGAAAGTAATCGGCAATTTTCTTACAGATTTCTACTCGTAAAACATCAACCGTCATGCCGAAATCTTTTTGATTTTTTATGAGGTAGCAAAAAAAAATCGGTCTCCAATTTTGCCACCCTAGGCTCAAGCCTACTCAGCCTGCTGGTAAATCCGCAACTGCTGACTAGTAAAACAATAATGCATTTTACATATTTTTCGCCCAAAGAAGGACTGCGAATCAGCATTCTTGACAACATTCCCCGACATGATTTGTACAGTTATAATTATTTGTAAATATAGTTAGTATTGAATTGTAAATATGTTGTTATATTGGTTACATATAAATAACAATAATAATGTTAGAAGTTGGCAAACAAGCATACGGCCCACCTGATGGTAAGTGGATGCCGTAGCCTATGAGCGCTTGCAGCACCATTAGTAGGTGCCACTCACGCGTTGACAACGAGAGATATTAGTTCTTATATCTCGTCCGCCCAGTAATTTCACTAGCGTACAGTGCCCTTCAAACCAGAACAGGGTAGTGCCTAAGCACTAATATTTGGCGGCAGAATATTTGACACTGCGGTGGTACCTACCTAGCCGGCCTCTTGCAGCAAAAGACCTACCACCAGTGCAAAGATAAAACGCATCAAGAACTACCGTTTTCTTCGTTCTTCTTTATAGTTCTATTAACTTCTTTGTTCGTCTATTCTTCTTACCGACGCTCTGCCGTCGGCCGGGAAAGTTAGCAGGCTATACAGTCTCTCCTAAATGTTGTAATGCAGTACTATACAACCTACTACCTCAACCAGCCGACGACTTATTACTTCTTCACACTTCTTCTTACTTCTCTTCACTTCTGTGTACTTCTTGTAAGCGCTATGTGTAATTAAGAGTATATTACAATTATATAAATTTAAAATGATATAATTATAACCATTAATTAATAATTACAATTTATAAAACAGTTAACTTATTAAATATTGTTATTAAATTACGAAACTTTATTACAACATATTTCGTTTTGCCAATGCCATTTGTGCTTTGTTTCTCTCTCACTCAAGTTAGAAAGAGACAAAGAACATTTTATCTCTTTTTTATTGTTACTAAAGAATTTATTTATTAATTTGAAGGTCATTAGTAAAACAATTAAAGAATAAAAAAACTAAAACTAATAAGAACGAAAAATAAACAAAAGAAAATCATATTAAAATAAAACAATCTACATACGAAAAAGGTGAAAATAAAAACGAGAAATATACAGATAAAAAAAAATAAAAATGTCAAATAAAAAATAATCGCACAGACGTCGAATTCCCGCCAAAACTGCGCCCGCGTATCACCAAACTTGTGTGGGGTGCACTGACCTACGATTAAACAGACGCACGACTGTCATAACGAAAAATAAAGAATATTAGCAATGCTTTAACAAGTCATAACTAATACTCCTATTATATCCCAAGAGGGTCACAAACCACAACTGTTAACGGAGCGCAGTTATTTTTTTTTTATGAAGAATTGCGAAAGAATAATCGCAGCCGTGCCGCCCATCGACTTTAGCGCACAAGTTCGGATCTACGGGTTTCAGTTTAGGGGGCTATTTGCTAAAAGGATAGCAGATCCAAGTTACCTTGGATTTGCTAGAGAGGAAAATAAAAACACACACAACATATAATTATAACACATAGATAGTGGACGCAAAAAATATAGACCATTCAAGAGCCCAGATGTCAAAGATTGCTCCAATATTGTCATCTGTCAGAGTATTGAGTGACAGTTCTTAGAAAAATAACTGCAAACCATTTATTCAAAATTGAATTGATAATAATAAACAATCATATAATTAATTATTTATTTCATAAATAATATTAATGTCTAATTACAATTTCAGTCTAGTAGACGAAATTGAAATGTAAATTTTACCGAAATTTAAATATTTAATTTCACTGGCAACATTACTAACGTATTGGTCGTGTGGTCCATGTTTCTACGTGTAATAATTCTATGACACATAATATAAAAATCTACGAAAATAATCAGTTAAAAAGTAAAGAAACAACTTAAGAATGAGAGGAAAGGATAGAGGCGGGAAACAGTTGTGCATTAAAAAAAATGTGAAATCTAAAAATAGCCTTTGCAACCTAACACTACATTGTACAATAAAAAAATATAAAGGAACAAAATAAAATAAAACTAAGAAACAGAAAAAAAAACTGGGAAACATTTCCTCTTGGATGTATGTTGGCTCTACTGGCCTTGATAGCTTTTTTTTAAATGCAAAATAGGCTTACGTTTGACCTCAATCTCGCTTGGTGGAAGGCGAAGATGAGGTCTAAGATGGAGCACGTATGCCTAGAAGGTGTCTGTTCACTCTGGCCTTATAGCTTCAAAATAATAATAAAAAAACGGCCCAGTACATGTCAGACTCGTACATAAAGCGTTCTTTAACATCGTTTATGTTAGAAGTTGGCAAACAAGCATACGGTTCACCCGATGGTAAGCGGTTGACGTAGCCTATGAGCGCTTGCAGCACCAGTAGTAGGTGCCACGATATGATGCCACGTGGTTAGGTTAGGTTAGGTTAGGTTTACCCGGGGTACCCTTTCGGCGACGGTAGCTCGCACAGGCGGGCCTTTCCGAGGCGTCATGGTAGTTTGCGCAAGCGACCCCATGACGTCTCATAAAGGCGATGAGGGTTCCGCAGAGTTTTAGTGGGTATTACCGCCTGCTTCACAGGTGGTCGAGTCCCACACTACCACTCTCTAGTGTACTCCTCGGAGTACACTAGTTGAGTGGTGTGCGTAAATGTATTTCTCTGCGAAAACAAAAAAAAAAAAAAGGTTAGGTTAGGTTATGATGCCCCTCCCCCACCGCAGATGTAACACTCTGCGGTACCTAAACTTGTCGTGCCGGGGGCTCAGTAGCCAGGAGTAATAGTCGATTGTGCAGGAGGCACCTTCGGCTACCCGGTGAAGCGAACAGGGTTGCCGGCTTCCCGAGTCTTCGTCCAGACTCGGGAGCCGGTCGGTGGGGCCGCAAGGCCCACCCGCGTTTACGCGGGCGGTGTAAATATGTATATAGTGGAGGTTTACCGGCTTCCTGGGGTTACTCGCGTTCCACGCGCCCGGGGGTTGTTTTTGTATATTTTGTATATTTGTATATATTTTATATGTATATATGTATATATTTGGGGTATCGCCGGCTTCTTGAGTTTATTGAAAAATAAACTTCCGGAAGCCGGCCCAGGCGGAGGCCGCAAGGCCTAGGCGCGCAAGCGCCAGGGGGGTTTATATATATTCTTATATATGTAATAATATGTATTGTATGTATATATGGCGGCAGTAAGTTGCCGCCCCAGGAGGGCCCTTCGGGGCAAGCGCCGGGGCGTCGCGGTTGAATGCGCCAGCGACCCCGCGACGTCCCACTATGGCGCCAGACGGGACCTTGGGGTTTTAGTTTGGGTATAGGGGCCAGGTCTTATAAAGACCATTGCACATGGCCTCGAGTCCCACACTCCCGCGCCACTTTTTACAAAAAAAAAAAAAAAAATGTTATGATGCCACTCAAGATATTAGTTCTTAAATCTCGTCCGCCCAGTAATTGTTATTAAGATGAAACAAAGTATTTATTTATTTCAGTTCATGAAATACAGAAAAGAGAGTCAAAAATATCAAGCTTCTTGCATGGGTACCTCGTTCATTTTTTAATTTAATTTGATTGTTGTAGCGGGTACAGAAATAAACCCTGATAATTTCAACTTTCTAACTATTAATTGTTATTTGTTTTTTTATATCAATGACTTTTGAAGTGAAACTTCTTTAAAATCGCTGTGATTTCAAACCGGATGCAACGGAAAAAACGACAGGTAAGAGACAAAAATACAAAAATGTGTAGGATGAAGCCGGCAAAGAATGAGACAGAAATATACATACTATTTTATATTATATAATTATATTCATCTCATTCTTCTATCGTGTGTGAATCGCATACACATTTTACACAGACGGTCGATCGGTCGGTCGGTCGGACGGACGGACGGACGGACGGACGGACGGACGGACGGACGGAAGGACAGACAGACAGACGGACATATTAAGCATTTACTCTCTGACTAATTTTAGCTAAAGAAGTTTTACTTCAATCGTGTGGTCTAAAGCACACTGGATTTTTATGTAATCGAATAAACTAACTTCTGCTAGCGGCTTCGACCTAGTCAATAGTTTGTATACAAATTTTGAACCCGCATTTCAAAGTATGTTATTTATTGTTCACTAAAAAACAAAGTTTCATGATTCTAGTTTTAGTTTCAACCCACTTTTCACCCCCTTAAGTGTTGAATTTTGAAAAATCCTTTCTCATAACTCAGTTTTCCAGGTCCAAGGGTTTAGGGTGGGCGTTTATGTCAGAAGTCTTCTCCTTTTAAATATAAATTAAAACTTATATTGCGCGGGTTATACGCGGGGCGGAAAGATGAAAATGCCCCCTGCCTCAACATCATCCCCGGGATGGGCACAGCAGAGCTAAGGGTTTGGGTGGCTTCGGATTGCATGCACATTGTATAGTGAAATTACAACTAAACTCAACCGGTGATGTTGTTACAAAATCATTTGTCATGATCATGAGATACAGCCAGACAGACAGACAGACGGACATCCTTAATAATAGGGTCCCGTTTTACTCTTTAGGTACGGAACCCTAAAAACAACTTTTTACAATATAACAGAGAAATTATAATATTATTAGCTTGTCCCACTTGAATAAGACGGCTAATTTACTTTCGAAATGATTGGTTCCTCAAACTTTCACCCCCTATTTCAACCCCTTCAAGGACTTTTCACGAAAAAAGAAGCTTATGTCCTTCTCAAAAGCTCCAAATATATCTGTATCAAAATTCAATCAGAACTTACTCACTTGTTTTGACGCACAAAAAAACCCAAAAACCGCACAAGTATTGGACTCACACATAAAGGGTTTCGCACCACCTTAGATATACCGGTTAATGAGCCCGTTGACAGACAGACAAACAGCAAAAGCTTTGTAATAGGGTTCCCTTGACCGCCATACGGAACCCTCAAAGAGTCACTACATAACTTCTCAATATATACCGCCAGGGACTAACACCCGCCTGGTTGGAGCCTCTTTTTCTGATGGAGCAGCACACCTTCACTATCTCTCATTCTTCTGTAAATATTTAGCGACATCTGAGTCCAGATCAGAAGGTTGCAGCTCAGATCACGTCGGGGTCACCACTGTGGAGATAAGACGTGTGAAACGCCTCCCACACAACGGGAGGATCCTCAGACCAGGCCAGTGATATCGCCTGGCGGGCCGAAGCCCAACGGCTTACGTTGGAAAGTTGTATATATAGGTTACGAGCGTAGGAAACTTTGATAGCGCGATTTAGGATCGTAATGCTCATTGGTCGTCAATATCGTTGCGTAGTATGACATGTAGGTGTCGCTGTAGCTTGATGCGAGATTGTGTCTTGCCTTTCTATCGCGTGACGTCCTGTGTGTGTGACGTGTAGATGTCGCTACAAATTATTTAGTCTATTCCGTCCGTCCATTTCCATCATTTCGCCATCTGAAAATGAAAAAAAAAGGTATAAGTTCTTTGCAATATAATTAATGAACTACTAGGCGTCGGGACGTGACGACCCCATCGCCCGCTGTTGGGATAATCTCTGTTTCAGCAGAGATTATTGCACCTGTGCAATTAGTCACACTGGTAGTAGGTCTTTTGTTGCAACAGGCCAGCTATGTAGGTACCACCGCAGTGTCAAATAAAATTAACAGTCCAGTGCGTTGTGCACCACGCACAGTTGAAACTAAAGGGTTCCGCAGCTTGGTTATGAAGAATCTTAACGGCTTTAAAAAGCTTAAAAATAATAACGAATTTAAACCGACCGCAAAAATAAGTTGGTAATTTCATAGTAATTATTAAAAGTAATATGAAAAACAAAGTTATGAGAAAAACTTATATATCTCCTAAATTTATAGACCTATCTTCTTCAAACCAAATGTGGATGAAAGTTCGTGCGGTATTTTGCAAGCGCTAATTTTTCCAGAATTTTAAATCCCATAGTTCAAAAGTTAGAGGGGGGGACACAATTTTAAGGACTTTAGGAGCTAATATCTCAACAACTACTGGCTTAACGAGAAAAGCCCAAATCAGACCTCCTTATCATTTTGAAAGACCTATGCAAAGATATCTCACACATTGCCATACGTTGAAATTTTTTTTTCAATCGTCAGTTACATGTATGGACTGCTACCCTTAATTCTTATATATTTTAAGATTTTATTACAAAACCGTGGTGCGGTTCATAGAATACACCTATTTAGTAAATTTCATATAAACAGAGTCAATGGTGTCCGTGTAAAATGACTGTGACATACGGACGGACGGACAGACGGACAGACCGACGGACGGACAGGCCGTTCCGTTTTTGGCATTTGGCTACGGATCCCTAATATTCTACCACAAAGAGGTAGATTGGTATTACTGTGTTCCGGTTTGAAGAGCACTGTAGGCTAGTGACATTATTGGGCAATGGAGATTCAAGAACCAATATCTCGAGGTTGGCAACGTTAAAAAGATCTTTTTTATGTTAGAAGTTGGCAAACAAGCATACGGCCCACCTGATGGTAAGTGGTTGCCGTAGCCTATGAGCGCTTGCAGCACCATTAGTAGGTGCCACTCACGCGTTGACAACGAGAGATATTAGCTCTTAAATCTCGTTCGCCCAGTAATTTCACTAGCGTACAATGTTGTATATAGCGTACAATGTACAATGGGAGGAGACCCACCCCGTGCCTCGGAGAGCACGTAAAGCTTTCGGTCCCGGTTGTTATCATAACATCTGATAATAATCGTTAACTCTTGATAAGTAATTGGCTCAATAAATCCTAAATATTAAAACCTTAATTATGTCTAAGTCGAATAAAAAAAAGTATCACTATTGTATAAACTTTTTTAAATCTTCCGTTATAGCGAAACGGATGTAACGGATACTAGGTTTTTTGTGACGAAAGCACCCTTATTTATGGCAAAAAATACCCTGTCTTTATTTTGGGCGTCTTATAAAATATTATTTTTATTGTCAATACAATAATGACAATGGTTTATTAGAATGATATTTTAAAGTGAAACTTTTATTACATCACATTTTTTTTCGTTTATCTTCAGCGTGTCGGATTACAGCCGGCCGTGGAGTCTTATTATTATAGTATTTTAATGTATGTATAGTTTTTCGCATTTTTTTAAATTAAATAATTTTTCGAAAATTTTCAGTTAAATGTCTATATCTCATTTTATTAAATAAATAAATAAACGCTACACACTCAACGGCCCCCATTAGGATAATTATATCCTGTGTCGGGGGTCCGGAAACAAACAAGGACAAGGACAAATACACCCAGACCGGAAAATATGCGTGCATGGTCAATACAAACATATTATGCTCCGTGCGTGAATCAAACCCGCGACCTGTGGCGTTTAGGACAGGTTCGCTACCGCTGCGGCACAACGTCGTCAAGTATTTCAAGTCGGTAAAATGTGTCGAAATCTATACAAATAAAAAAAAATTGATTGTTTGTTTGTAATTCCAGGCTAACAGCTTTTCACTAAATGCATATGAAAGTATATACGGTACTTGCATAAAAAAACAATTTTTAAACTTTTGTCTGTCTGTCTGTTTGTTCCAGCTAATCTCTGATGTTATAACGAGTATTAGACTACATTTATTTTAGAAAAAGAATTAATATTCCATGCTACAAAAAAAAAATAAGACACAGTTGTGGCGTTTTAGAAAACGAGTCTGCCTTTAGTCTCGACGGTTGCGGGTTCGTAAATCTGATAATAATCGTTAACTCTTGATATGTCATTTACTCTTATCCAATGAGTTATTGGTTCGCCCTTAGGGTTGCGGAGGTCAGATGGCAATCGCTCTGTAAAAACTAGTAACCTGTCAGATCCGGATAAGAGTAATAAGCAGACCCTAGGTTGATGTAATACCGGGGATAATGCTAGGACGAAGCAATAAAAAAAAATTAGTATACATCGCGTGCAGAACCGCGGGCGCAACGAGTATGAGTTAAAAACAGGTGTACGCGAAAAACTGCTGTTAAGTTTACGAGATAAAGAGAACAAAACAACCGTGAGAAAACGGGAGCAGATGTCTGATATATAATGGGGCGAATCTCGACGAGAAAAAACGCAAAAAGTGCGATTTTTTTACAGCTAAATACGAAATTGATTTACGTTAAAAATTATTTTTTTAAATTGAACGCAAATAAGCAATACCATGTCAACCCACAAATTGAAAAAACCGAGTTGTATACGCAGAAGTGTTTACAAATGGCTGAAGAACATTTTTCTTTAATATTTGTAGGGTTTAAAACTTGTAAAAAGCCATTTTACCAAGCAATTTATGTATTATGTTAAACGTTTTGGGTTATATTTATATTATATACGAAATATGCAGTTTGTATACTTATTTTGAAAATGTGAAAATAAGTAAAATAACTTACATAAATCTGAAACTGCCAAAAACTTGACCAATACATAGAAAAATTCATATAAAGCAAGTTGTTCAAAATTTTCAAACGCGTTTTTCTCGAAATGACATTCGTGTGGGTTGACACGGTATTGCTTATTTGCGTCCATTTGACACTGCGGGCTTATAGTAAGACTATGGATATAGGGGGAGTGAAATAGTAAGCAGTTTTTATATTCATTTCAATAAATAAATTAAAGGCGTCGGGATGTGACGACCCCATCGCCCGCTGTTGGGATAACCTCTGTCACAACAGAGATTATTCCACCAGTGCAATCAGTCACACTGGTGGTAGGTCTTTTGTTGCAAGAGGCCGGCTAGGTAGGTACCACCGCAGTGTCCAATATTCTGCCGCCAAATAGTAGTGCTTAGGCACTACTGTGTTCCAGTTTGAAGGGCATTGTACGCTAGTGAAATTACTGAGCGAACGAGATTTAAGAACTAATATCTCGAGGTTGGCAACGCGCGAGTGGCACCTACTAATGGTGCTCCAAGCGCTCATAGGCTGCGGCAGCCACTTACCATCAGGTGGGCCGTATGCTTGTTTGCCAACTTCTAACATAAAAAAAAAAAAAAAAATTCATTAGCTCAACGGTAGAAGAGCCGAATCTGCTTCTTTAACGCGAGAGTGGTTCGATCCTACCTTGGTCTATTGTCGTACCCACTCCTAGCGCAAGCTTCGAGCTTATTTGGAGGGCAATAGGAATATTAGTAAATTCTTGAAAAAGGCATTACTAATATTAGTATAAAAAATTCGCGCGAGCAAAACCGCAGACAGTTACTAGTGACAAATAAAAATTCTTCGTCCTATCATTATTCCGGGTATTTTATTTTACCCAGGGTCTGCTTATTAATCTTATCCGGTTAATTTTATCCGGATTGACAGTTTTCACACGGAGCGATTGCCATCTGACCTCCGCAACCCTAAGGGCGAACCAGTAACTCATTGGATAAGAGCAATTTACTTATCAAGAGTTAACGATTATTATCAGATGTTATTGATAATAACCGGGACCGACAGCTTAACGTGCTCTCCGAGGCACGGTGGAGAGACCCACGGACAAACGCCCAGACCAAGACAGAAATTTAACAAACATCTGCCCGAGCGGGATTTTTTTCGGAATGTGTATTGCTGTTGGCCCTACTGGCCTTGACAGCGTCACCGGGCGGGGGGCCAAGTACTGAGACTCAGCCGAGATAAAGGGACAGCCCTCACGCGGGCTCAAATTTGATTTCGTCCTTAGGGTGCCTCCTGCGAAGCCGAGCCCGAGCGGGAATCGAACCCGCAACCGTCGAGAATAAAGGCAAACACTACCCACAACGCCACAACGGTGACAAATAAAATTGTAGATAACAAATATTTTAGTTTGTCTGCTCATTCACTTATAACTATTGACTTAAGTTTCAAGTTGAGCTTTAATAATAACCAGGTAGGGTGGTCTACGGGCCGTCTAGACAGAGGGGGGGTCGCTAGGGTGGGGGTGTGTCTAGACAGCTGATCGACTTGACTGGATTTACTGTCATACAAGTATTTATAGAAAACTAGTCATTATTACTGTTTAAATAATTACCGCAAATATAATTCTGTAATTTAAGGGCGCGTTTACGTATTTGACGAAAAATAGTTTTTCGGTCTAATTTACGACAAAAATAAAGATAATTAAATGAAACTATTAATTGCTTTGAATAGATCGGACCTTTATCTTTAATAATAATATAAAAAATATGAAATTTTCTTATTATTTTGATAGTAAAACCGATTTTCCGGAGCCTCTTCACTCCAAATTAACGATATCGAGCTGAGGTTAGGAAGTCTTAAAAACTATTTCTTACGTGATATTGATTTTAAAAAAATACCTCTAGTAGTAAGACATGTTCAACTCAAACCCTTCAAAAGATATTTATAATAATACCACACATTAGCTCAGAAATACCGGAAATAATGTTAGGTAGAAAGTGAATTTTATATCACTACATAGTATAAAACAAAGTCGCTTTCTCTGTCCTTATGTATGCTTAAATCTTTAAAAGTACACTACGGATTTTGATGCGGTTTTTAATAGATAGAGTGATTGAAGAGGAAGGTTTATATGTATAATAACATCCATTAAATAGTGGAGAAATACTGTTATTTTTGAGGTTTCTAATGTAATGTCGTAAATAATTACATTTAACGCGTGCGGGCCACGGGCAGTAATGAATAAATCAAAACTACTGGATCGATTTTAATCATTTTTTCAGTGAATGACATACGCTATACATTTTATACCCGTGCGAAGCCGGAGCGGGTCACTAGTATATTATATATCTCTAAAATGTGATTTGTCTTCAAAATAAATATGGTTGAATGTTCTTTTATAATAATAATAACAATATCTTTATTTATTCAAACTTAATCTACGATACATTTCATGGGTTTGAGAACCTCTTTTAAGTATTAGGATACCTGTGTTAGAGGATCTCGCTCTTCCGTAACATCTATTTTATTATGACCAAGTAAGTATAAATAAAAAAAAATTCTACAACTTCAAAATTTTTCAGAATGTTACATCACATTGTTAAAAAGTTAGAGGGGGTGCACAATGTTTATGACTACGAGCTAATATCTCAAAAAACACTAACTTAATCAAAATCTCCTTATTATTTTTAAAGACCTATCTAAAAATACTTATATTTTTTTTAAATCATGACACGTATGTAGGGACTGGGGCTACCTTTAACTTTTATATATTTTAGGGTTTTTAAATTTCGTATATGGAGTGTGTCGATTGGGTAACAAACATACAAACAAACTTTCACATTTTAAGCTCTCGAATTCCACCTCAGAGGGCAGGAGTGAAGCTGAAAACCAGCGCTGCTCGAGAATACGTTCCCGTGACAAAACCAGAAGTAGCATTTTGTTAACACAACTTTTTACTAATAATGATGATTGTTGTGGTATGATTTAGACAATAAATAACTTTCTTTCTAACTTTCTTTCATTTATGATTTTATAGTTCCTTAAATGTAACTTGAACCAAAATGGCCGCTTCTGCGCAGGTACAATAAGGGACAAAAATGTTAAACAAAAATATTGGTTTCGTCTTATTTAAATCGATTCTTTTATAAAGTGGGAAAACGGAGTTAAGTATATAATATAGTTACTATTTCTTCTAAATTCAATTAATTATTTATTTATTATCGTTATTAATTACTTAAATGGAATAAAAAAAATAAATAGCATAGAAAAAGGTACCTATATATATATATAAAAAAACGTTCATGTACGTTATTAATAGTGAGACAGACTTCTTCGTATCTTCCGCAGTATTATTCAGAGAATTAGTTATATTCATTCCTTTTAAAAAAAAACTATAAACGTCAAATACCATCCTTCTCTCCCGTCTCCTTAAAGTTGATTGTGGTCGAGATGTATCTTGAAATAAATGTTAACACACTTGACAAAACTAATTTATATTTTAATTTAATTTTTAATAATTTATTATTAAAGAACTAAAACAACCGTGAGCGAGTGTACTAAACGCGGCCCCTTCATACCGCATACGGTTGAGACCCAAAAACGTGTTACTGCGCAGGGTTCAACTTATATTTAACAGACTATAACAGGATCATAATTTACCTCTTGTCTTCGTTGCCATGACCTGTAATTCATAAACTGCTGCACCTGCACTGTCCAGCACCTGGAATTTAAAAAGAAAACAATATAATTTCTTAAAACATATGCATAGATCTATCTCACTTTTGACCTTCGGGATGTGACGACCTTATCGCCCGCTGTTGGGATAACCATAACCTCTGTCACAGCAGAGATTATTCCACCAGTGCAATCAGTCACACTGATGGTATCTTTTGTTGCTAGGGACCGGCTAGGTAGGTACCACCGCAGTGTCAAATATTCTGCCGCCAAATAGTAATGCTTAGGCATTACTGTGTTCCGGTTTGAACCAATATCTCTCGTTGTCAACGCGTGAGTGGCACCCACTAATGGTGCTGCTAGCGCTCATAGGCTACGGCAACCACTTACCATCAGGTGGGCCGTATGCTTGTTTGCCAACTTGTAACATAAAAAAAATCAATGGTAAATAATTATGTGATAATCCAGGTAATAGCCTATCTATGTGCTAAATTTAATCCAAATCGGTTAAGTAGTTTTTGCGTGAAAACTTTCTCTCATACTAAACTCACGCTGTCATTAAAATTGGAACAACTTTTAATAGAGCGAACTGTTTTTTTTTTATGTTAGAAGTTGGCAAACAAGCATACGGCCCACCTGATGGTAAGTGGTTGCCGTAGCATATGAGCGCTTGCAGCACCATTAGTAGGTGCCACTCACGCGTTGACAACGAGAGATATTAGTTCTTAAATCTCGTCCGCCCAGTAATTTCATTCATTCATTTCATTAAAAGTGATTTTAATGAAACCAAGGCTAAATTATAACTAAGAATATGCTTTATCATTGACATTTTGGTGAAAACTTTGTAATTTAGCAGTGATGCGGGCACAGACGGACAGACAATTCGAAAAATATGAAAATTTATTTATATACTCATTTTTAGTTTTAGTATCATGCAATAATTTAAAAAAAAAACTTGAAATGTACAGACAAATTATTTACAATTTTATTATATGTATATATAAGAGGATATTGTAGAATGTGTCTGTCTATACCACATCCTGTGAGACGTAATATATATGACGCAAGCGGTTGCATGTGTTAACGGCCTTAAGAATTAAAAAACTGACAAAGACGGATATATCTTCTGTCTCTCTCTATCACTATTGTTTGCAATTGAATGAGACATAGAATATGACGAAAGAAAATATCTCAATCCTAATATTTCTAAGCTCTGGAGACCTTGAACTTGAAGTGGAAGACCATAGAGGTCTATAAAAGAACAGCTGTTAAACTGTCAGGGGTCCTGAGACACAGATATTTTTTTTTGCGCTAGGAGTGGGTACGACAATAGCCCATGGGGGTCAGGATCGAACCCTCGACTCTCGCGTTAACGGAGCGAAGTCGGCCCTTCTACCGTTGAGCTATTGAGGCTTCATAGAAATAGTCTGTAACAGGTGTAATTAGGTCTAAGATTCGGAGTATACGGTCCGCCTGATGGCAAGCAGTCACCGCAACCTATGAACGCGAGGTACAAGAAGTATCACATGCGCGTTGCCAACCCAAGGAACAGGGGGGAAGGGATGAGAGGGGAAAAAAGGAAGGGAACAGAGGTGGTGGGAGATTGGGCCTCCGGAACTCTCACTCATCGCACGAAGAGTAACAGTACCCTGTTACTTTACACCGATTTTCTGTCAGAGGGTACCGCCCTGATCGACCCGCCCCGTTTCTGCTGGGAGGACCATGGTTCCACTATAACTAAACCACCATGATGATCACTTCGTTCGGTGAGTGGGAATACTGGCCTAATGCTTGCATATTTACCCTTAAAACTTTCAAAAATATACACCAGCGAAAATTTGAACCTTTTTTTCTTTACGTGCCATTGCAAATCATGCCAAATGCAGCAATTATATGATCGGGAATCGAATCTACTACAAACGGTCTAAATGACAAATAAACTCCAGGGCAATCTTCGCGTGACGTAGCAAAGTGAAGCGGAGTTTGGTCTAAGGAAGAAGATAATAGCGATATTTTTTATAATAATATTTAATTCACTCATATCCGGTGGGTTAAGCAACTTTAGTCGCGGTTAGTAAATTGATGGATGACCGCATAGTGGTAGGTGGTAGTGTGGTTTAATTGACCGTCTCTATTTTACGGAGGGCACATAAAGTCAGTACCGGATGTTATCAATTTGATAACAGTCGATAAGTCAGAGGCTTGTGATACTTTAAGTATCGCATTCATATGTTGCGGAAACTGCTTAACATGAAATAAAATTTTAAAAATAAAAAATATTAGCAATGCCTGTTCAAGTCATTACTAATATTCTTATTACCCCTCTAACTAACCGTCTAGGAGGTGGTGGGTAGTGGGTACAATAGCACAAGGGGGTCAGGATTGAACCTATAGTTTTCGCATTACAAGTCAGCCCTACCGTCGAGCTATTAAGGTTTTCAATATTCTATATAATAATATTTCTATATTTTATCCTGAAGTTACAAAAGAGCGAATAATTAAAAGCGTTTTTCTCGTAATATTGTTATTGACAACGAGACTATTTTATTTTTATTACTTAATCATCAATATTAGACTGATCGGATTTACGTTCAGTTAGGTTTAATTGTTTTTTGAGGCCAAAGAGACCTCACCCCAACCTTCATCCTCAAGTTTTCATAAAGTCATTCACAAATGGACGCAAATAAGCAATACCATGTCAACCCACAAAATTGAAAAAATTTAGTTATATATGCAGAAGTGTTGGTAAATGGCTGAAGAACATTTTTCTTTAATATTTGTACGGTTTTAAGCTTTAAAACTTCAAAAAAAATCATGCAATTTATGTATTATTTTAAACGTTTTGGGTTATATTATATACGAAATATGCAGTTTGTATACTTATTTTTTGTGAAAATGAGTATAAATTACTTACATGAATCTGAAATTGCCAATAACTTGACCAATACAAAAAAAAATCATATAAAGCAAGTTGTCCAAAATCTTCCAACGCATTTTTCTCGAAATGACATTCATGTGGGTTGACACGGTATTGCTTATTTGCGTCCAAATATGTTTTTTTTTTCGGAATGTGTATTGCTGTTGGCCCTACTGGCCTTGACAGCGTCACCGGGCGGGGGGCCGAGTACTGAGACTCAGCCGTGATAAAGGGACAGCCCTCACGGACCACGGCGGCGAACGTCATCGGAGATGGAGGCAGCGCTCCGAGCGCATTCTATACGATAGACTCACCCGACGGTGTGAGCGCGACGCGACGTGCGAAACAAAGGACCTCGTCCTCGCCGGCGAGGACGGTGTTGTGTGCGTGTCTGTGCTGTGTAAGGGGCATTTTCTAATGTAATCCTATCGTCAGGGTCTTGCAGGACGTGCTTAGGATGCCTTACTTTTGTCGGTTGGTTACATCGGTCTGTGACCAAATATGGTCGCGTATAACTTTTTGCAAACGCAATTTAAAAAAATAATTTTTGGCTCATTATTGTCTTTTTGAAGACATACTTAATTTACAATTTTTTTTCATTTCTATTGACCGAAGACCCCCCACCGTTCTGTATGGGTACGCTTCCTTACAGATAAAATCAAATTAAATACCCGCTACCTCTTATGCATTAACGCTATCTTAGAACCGGTTCGCTGCAACTCAAAAACTGTCTACCGGCGGTCTGCCTCGAGATAAGGTCTTGCACGCACTGTAGACGATAACATTAACCGACTTCGTATTTAAAAAAGAGGGTAATGATTTTACTTTAAGAACAATAGAAGAAAATATATATAATGAACTAATATTGTGAGTTCGGATGTGAATTTGTTTGTTAGGCAATAATAACTCAACCGATCATGACATTTTCCTATTTATTAAAATACTGTTCTCAGACATATCATGTTTGGCCAATCGCTTCAAAGCAATGAACTCAAAACAGACGAAGTCACGGACAGATAAAAATTGTAGTATTTCTTTATGTTACTAAGTTGGTAAGCAACTATACCCACCTGATGGTAAGCGGTTACCGTAACCTATGAGCGCGCCTAACACCATTAGTAGGTGTCACTCGCGCATTGACAACGAGAGATATTGGTTCTTAAATCTCCTCTGCCCAGTAAGTTCACTACCTACAGTATCCTAGACACACACTACTACTGATTTTGAGGGTCCCCGTGAATTTGAGATCTTGTTATGGAGCCCCAAAACCCGGTACTACTAACCAAGGCCTTGCTTAAAACTCATGAATCGTCAGATTTTATCTGAGAAGAAATGGCTATGACCATACAAATCTGTTCCGTACTATGCTGTTTCTGGGTTCGTTGTGCTTGTGTTTGTATCCCCGGACACATTTCTATCCTAATAGTTATTGAGTGTGTGATGAATTTATTTTTGTATCCTCTTCTTTCTAGCATTATTCCCAGTATTTACCCAGGGTCTGCTTATTACTCTTATCTAGATTACACAGGTTTTTACCCAGGGCGATTGCCATCTGACCTCCGCAACCCTAAGAGCGAACCAGTAACTCAACGGATAAGAGGTTATTACCTATCAAGAGTTAACGATTATCATCAGATGTTACGATAACAACCGGGGCCGACAGCTTAACGTGCTCTCCGAGGCACGGTGGGGAGACCTACAAGAACAAACGCCCAGACCAAAATAGATATTTATGAATTCAATTGTGAATACAAAAATCTGCTCCGAGCGGGATTCGAACCCGCAACCGTTGCGGCTAAAGGCAGATTCGCTACCAACACGACCCAAAGGTGTCTTTTTTACATTGTTATATTTATATTTCTAAATGTATATTTACCGTTATTTCATTGCAAAAACTCAAAGTCCTAGAACCAGTTAGTTGCTAAGTAGAAAATAGATTGTTTGCTGTTACCGGAATCGAAGTTAGACCTATCAAAATCAAAATCATTTTTATTCAAGTAGACTCTTAAAAGTACTTTTGAATAGTCAAGCGCTACCGACGGTTCGGAAGGTTGATTCTATCGAGAAGAACCGACAAGAAACTCGACAGTTACTCTTTTCAAATATATGTTGTTTACAATTGTATTCTTTGTTATAAAATTTAGTTCTTGAATGAGATCCAGCAATATTAAGAGTCCCAAGCATTTTTATCGGAAAAATATTCCTCTAACGAATAATTTTTTATTGATAAGTTTATTTTTTATGTACATTTGGAACTTGCTTATTGGCAGTTCCAATAAGCAATCTGGAATTTTGTTAAAAATGCGAATACCTAGCCCCTTAAAAGAATTACTGACTTTACGCAGACGAAAGCTAGGATTACAAAGTTTATTTTTGTATCTAGTGTTAATTGAATGTACATCACTATTTTTGGTAAAAGACTTTAAATTAATATAATAGTACCTTCTCACAGAAAATCGGCTTAAAGTAACAGTATCAGTAGGTACTGTTGCGTTACTTGTGATGAGTGAGAGCGTTAGGCCCAATCTCCCACCCTTCTGTTCCCTGCTGTCAACGCGCATGTGACACTTCAAGTATTTTTTTTTATGTGAGAGGAGCAAACGGGCAGGAGGCTCACCTGATGTTAAGTGATCACCGCCGCCCATGAACATCTGCAACACCAGAAGGCATGCAGGCGCGTTGCCGACCTTTAAGGAAAGAATAGGCTCTTCTCTTGAAGGTTCCCAAGTCGTATCGGTTCGGAAAGACCGCCGGCGGAAGTTGGTTCCACAGAGTGGTTGTGCGAGTTGCGATCGATATCATGAAATTCGTCTAATGTAATTGTATGTGTGAATGTTTGTTACTCAATCACGCTGAACGGGTTAACTCAAAACTCAAAAACGGCTGAACAGATTTCATTTTTTTTTTAGCCAGCCTTTTGCAACAAAAGACCTACCAGTGTGACTTATTGTACTGATGGAATAATCAATGACTTTTGGATCAAAAATTGATTGCAAATGGATATCTTTTATCCGAAAAAATGTCTTCCTTATTTTTTTTTTTTTATTTATTTAAAATCAGGCGACAGGGCCCATACATATATACCTTACAGACTAACATACATATTAAATATTATAAAACACCTAAATCTAACACCACATAACACTGGAAATCTTTTTATTCACTTAGGAGTTTTTGGTTTACTTTCCCTATATCTACGGTAAACTACTCCTTGTGGCCAAAAATCAGGGCTGAGGAAGACGTCCTTATACTTCGCGACAATCTGGAGGAGATACGATTTGAAGTTCGTGTCACGACTCGACTCCAGTCGCTGCAATTTCAGCACCGCCGTTCCATCAGCACCTATTTTCTCGCGGCTTTTCGTGCGGATATATTCTAATATCTTCTCTCCCGATGTTGTTTGGTCCACTCGGGAGAGGTAAAGAAGCATGGTGGGTGCTGCAGCTTGAAAGCCTTCGACTGCAGGTGCTGTACCACGCTTATTGCGGTTGCGATGACGACATCTTCTCTTTTTATTTTGAACCAAGATAAAGCCCTCCTTGTCCGCTTTACCGTTGATCGGTCTCTGTCGTTCTTTCTCAACATACCCTGATGTTCTAGTAAGGGGTGGCTGAGTTCTCATATTCTTTTTGCGGGATACACTCGCATAACTTTTCTCCTGCGGCTGAGATGTTATTATTTTTTTGCGTGTAAAGCTATGGTATCAGCTGCAGGTTGTGATGTACGGTCATTACACTTTCCTCGTAAATCGGTCGCCGGCGATTCAATTGCGCTGACAGGCGAAAACGGAGCCGCGGCACCTCGACGAGTATTGACGTTGCGTAATGGGCTGTCTGATATTGCTGACGCAGTATTAGTACTACGTAGCAACGAAACCTCTTGCTTCAAATCAGCAACCGAACGCTCTGAGATTTCCAGTTTTTTAAGGATGAGCACGACTTCAGTTTTTAATGCTGCTACGTCCTTCAGAAGGCTGGTGACATCTACGTGGTCAAACGTCACTTATACAGGTTATACAGGTCCCGCGCCACAAAAGTAGGGACATCATCAGGATCCGTTCCCTTGAATATCTGGATAATGTCCTGTAGGTCTTTCTTACCGATCCCATCTCGTATTCTTCTAACAGGACGGATGTGAGTCTGGACATTCTCACAAAGCTTCTTCTTAGCGCTCAATATTTCGTCTTCTTTAAAGCTAGACGTACAGATTTGCTCCAGAGAGAGCTCATCCATAACGTCCAGTTTGTTTTGGATGAAGGCGAGGAGTTCGTGTATCACAATGGTATCACAGATCTTACCCGGTGCCATCGTGTCAGTACGCGTGGTATAGCTACACCGATAAGTAGGTCATCATAACAATAGCGATGACACGTCCGTTCATGTTGACGATACGATCGTACTGAATTAAAAACTATTAAAAACAACAAAGAAAAAAAAAAAAATAATACATAAACGCTACACTCACTAGATCACAGTAGAGACAAACATCTGACCCTAGCGGGAATCGAACCCACGACCTTTGGCGCTTAAGGCAGTTTCGCTGAGGCTGAAGGATAAAAAAAAAACTTATACGACCGACATAACAACTACTTTAGGGCCGTTGCAGACTAGCGTTTTATATAAGCGAAAAGCGCGTAACGGTGTATAGGCGCTTTTTTACGAAACGCGCAACATGTAAAAGCGTTGCAGCGCTTATGAGCCGGTATACGCGCGTAATAAATATGCTACTGACACTCCCCATCACCAGTTCGAGCGTACACGCCGGAATAAGCCCGTCTACACGTTTATTAGAACGCGAAATAAAACGCGCGTTTAAGCGCTAAGGAAAACAACGCTAATCTTTAAACGCCCTAACGCGAAATAATAAAACCGGGAATATCAAAAAACATCGAACTGCAAGCCGCTTAACCATGACCTAGACAGTTTATCGACTGCGACACAAAGGCACACCCTGTCTGCTTATGTATACTAGATATCGACCGTGGCGTCGTCTGCGTTAAAATACATATTTAAATAATAATAAGTTTTTTCACTATGCCAGAGTGAAGAAATTCATAGATTTTAAATAAACCCTATTTTACACTCTTTATGTTACAGGACTAATTCACTCTCTTTTTTTTATGTTACAAGTTGGCAAACAAGCATACGGCCCACATTGGTAAGTGGTTGCCGTAGCCTATGAGCGCTTGCAGCATTTTTAGGTGCCACTCACGCGTTGCCAACCTCGAGATATTAGTCCTTAAATCTCCTCCGCCCAGTAATTTCACTAGCGTACAGTGCCCTTCAAACCGGAACACAGTAATGCCTAAGCACTACTATTTGGCGGCAGAATATTTGACCCTGCGGTGGTACCTACCTAGCCGGCCTCTTGCAACAAAGACCTACCACCAGTGTGACTGATTGCACTGGTGGAATAATCTCTGCTGCGACAGAGGTTACCCAACAGTGGGCGATGGGGTCGTCACATCCCTACGCCGGTCTCTGCTGGGACGTTAAAAAATGCAAGCGAAGTCACGGGCGCAGTTAATAATATTAGTTGTGTTTTTTTTTGTGTGCGACGCCGCGGGCAGATCCCAGTGCGTAAAATTAAAAATAATTAAATCTGACGTATCGTTTGTACGCAATATCCGGTAAAAGTAAAGTTTGTTTTTTTTGTGACTTCCGTTGGCTAAGTGCTGCTTATTTCCTTTTTAACTTACTTAAAAATTTGGAGATTTTCAATTCGGTTGTACTTTTTAGAGTTCCGTTCTCAAAGGGCCATTGAAAGCCTATTAGTAAACCACTGTTGTCCGTCAATCTGTCAGTAAGCTGTATCTTACGAACCGTAATAGGTAATATGAAAGTTTAATGAAACTTTTGTTACAACAAGGAGGGATTAAAGGGGAAAACAAGAAAGTATATAAGATAGCCTCAATAGCTCAACGGTAGAAGGGCAGACTCCGCTCCGTTAACGCAAGAGTCGCTGGTTCGATCGTGAAAGCATTGCTAATATATATTTTTTAAAAGAAACTTTATATTTTTGCCACTTTTTGCTTTTTCTCATGAAGATAAGTACTTCGAATTTCTATGACCTAAACCTTCTTCATGAATCGCTCTTTCTATTGTTAAAAACCACATGAAAATCTGTTCAATAGTTTTGCAGTTTATTGCCAACAGACTAAAATAGACGCGGCAAGGACTTTGTTTAATCCTACTAAATGCCTGTCTATTTAATTTTAAAGGCATCGGGATGTGACGACCCCATCGCCAGCTGTTGGGATAATCTCTGTCACAGGAGAGATTATTGCACCAGTGCAGTCACAGTGGTGGTAGGTCTTCTGTTGCAAGAGGCCGGCTAGGTAGGTACCACCGCAGTGTCAAATATTCTACAGCAAAGCAGTAGTGTCTTTGGAATTACTGTGTTCCGGTTTGAAGGGTACTGTAGGCTAGTGAAATTACTAGGCAAAGGAGATTCAAGAACCAATATCTCTCGTTGGCAACGCGTGAGTGACATCACACAACGCGTTAGTTTTTTGAATATGTATTGCTGTTGGATTTGCTGGCCTTGACAACGTCACCAAGTGGGGTAGCCGAGTACTGAGACAGAGCCAGACAGTTATCGGGGGCTCAAATTTGCGTCACGGCTAAGGAGGTATATTTAGTTGTATTGCAATAAAGACCTTATTGAAAAACGTTATTCACGCGAAGCCGAATTGTGATAGCTTCTTTTTGAAGTCTACTAAAATTACAACACACATTTTAAAAATACACAAAAAATCGCGACATATGTGTATCGAAAAAAAAAAAATCTACAAAACAGGCGATTTCGATCGCGACACCGTATCGGATTATTTCAAAAAAAACTATTGATTTTTTGCACGACCCCATTATTCGTTTTAAGGGTTGCAGAAGGGGTGTTATGAAAGGGGCTAATTTTGGGGACAAAAAGGATTTTTGTCAATTAAAAAAACGCATCTGTCGTTTGACGGGAGACTTTTAACTTAAGTTTTTAATGTTTATTGCGAATCGCTACTGCTTTTACTCGACTTCTCCAAAAAGAAGGTGATGTATTTTAAGTATTAATATGTACGTTTGTATTCAGTGTCGTAATACTCCCAAACACATAAAACCTGAACCTCTTCAAGGTCCGATTACACACGCTTCTTATGAGCAAGCTCGCTCCACCGTACACCTCATCTATGCCTTTGCGCTTGATGAAGGTCAAGAGCTTACCCATTTTTAAATTAAAAAAAAAACTATAGCCTTGTATCAAGAGCTGGTAGCCCTGGGTTTGTACTGATCTAAAACCGAAACAGATGGTCTCGGCGTTTATCCTTTTGAGTCCACCGTGCCTCGTAGAGCACGTTAAGCTGTCGGTCCCGGTTGTTATCATAGCATCTGATAATAATCGTTAGCTCTTGATAGGTTATTTGCTCTTATCCAATGAGTTATTGATTCGCCCTTATCCTTAGCGTTGCGGAGATCAGATGGCAATCTCTGTAAAAACTAGTAACCTGTCAAATCCGGATAAGAGTATAAAGCAGACCCTGGGTAAATACCGGGAATAATGCTAGAAAGACGTAAATCTAACGGCATAGTGGCCACGCAGTCTGCCACTATTGTCATAAAGTTTCATACATATACAGACTAGTTTGTACTAAAGATTTTAATACAAACTTTGAACCCCCATTTCAACCCATAGGGGGTTGAATTTTACAAAATATTATGACACCTGTCTATTTTTAATTCTTTTTTTTTTTAATGCAAAATAGGCTTACGTTTGACCTCAATCTCGCTTGGTGGAAGGCGAAGATGAGGTCTAAGATGGAGCACGTATGCCTAGAAGGTGTCTGTTCACTCTGGCCTTAAAGGTGTCCAGGTTATAGCATTCTGGAAAAACTGACCGCGGCAAAGAGTTCCACTCCTTAGCCGTCCGCATAATGAAAGAGGAGGCAAACCGCTTCGTGCGTAAAGGAGGAATGTCTACGACGTAAGGGTGAAAACGCTCGCCGCGCCTAGTTGTTCGGTGATGGAACGGGGAAGAGGGTATCAGGTTATGTAAAACCTCCGCACACTCTCCGAAATGTAACCGATAAAAAACCGAGAGGCAGGCCACTCGTCTACGGTGTTCGAGGCTCAGAAGATTTGCCTCCACGAGTGAGAGTACTACCTATGATTCTCTTCGACAACTAAAAATTTCAAGCTTCTAGTTTCAAAAATGATGGACTTCCATCCAAACTTTCAACCCCTTTTTACCCCCTTAAAGGTTGAATTTCGAAAAATCCTTTCTTAATGAGGGTTTACTTTTAAAAACAACACATGTGGAAAAAAGTCTTTCTAGACCCAAGAGTTTAGGCGGGGGGTTTATAAATCAGTCAGGTCTTCTACTTTTATATATGTGGACGTAAATAAGCAATATCATGTCAACCCACACGAAAGTAATTTCGAGAAAAACGCGTTTGAAAATTTTGAACAAATTGCTTTATACGATTTTTTTTATGTATTGGTCAAGTTTTTGGCAATTTCAGATTTATAAATTTATTTGTAAGTTATTTTACTTATTTTCACATAAAATAAGTATAAAAACTGCATATTTCGTATATAATATAACCCGTTTAACATAATACATAAATTGCATGATTAAAAAATGCCTTTTGTAGCAGTTTTAAACTTTAAAACCCTACAAATATTAAAGAAAAATGTTCTTCAGCCATTTACCAACACTTCTGCATATATAGCTCGGTTTTTCAATTTTGTAGGTTGACATGGTATTGCTTATTTGCGTCCATATATATATTAACATATAATGCTGTATGTCTGTGTATTTATATGGTATGTACTATTTTATCATGATAATAAAAATACGTGAGTTGCTTACAGACTGACATTAGTTTAACAATTATTGTTGTGTTGTATTTATTTTATAAATAATGTTTAATTTAAAATGGCTGGTTTATGTCATAGTGGGCAAACGCGCAGGTCACCTGATGCTAAGCGATTACCACCACCCATGAGCATCAATAACAGAGGTTATGCAGGTTTTTACCGACTTTTAGGCTACAACTGGTTATACGCTGGCTGACCTCGAAAGACGGCTGACGACCAGTCACTTCCTCCCTAGACTATGAGCGCTTGGAACACCATTAGAAGGTTCCACTCTAGCGTTGCCAACGAGAAATATTAGTTCTTAAATCTCCTTTGCCCAGTAATTTCACTAGCCTACAGTGCCCTTCAAACCGGAACACAGTAATGCCAAAGACACTACTGCTTTGCGGTACAATATTTGACACTGCGGTGGTATCTACCTAGCCGGCCTCTTACAATAAAAGACCTACCACAAGTGACTGAATGCACTGATGCAATAATCTCTGCTGCGACAGAGGTTATCCTAACAGCAGGCGTTATGGTCGTCATGTCCCGTCAGTCATTATTAAATCTATGATAACCGGTCGTTTTGTAAAATGGCCAGTCCTATTGTACTACCTGTAACATATACTGTCCGCTGTAAGAGGTCAAGGTCTAAGGTTATGAACCTAGGTCATTGGCCGCTTCTATACAACAATATACTTGCGATTTTGCTTCAAATTTACTTTTAACCGACTGCAAATAGGTTAGAAACTAGTAAGAGCCGGAGGCCCTATCTCCCACCCCCTCTGTTCCTTTCCCTCTTTCCTGTGTCATCCCTTCCTTAGGTTGGGAACGCGCATGTGTTACTTCGAGTATCGGAAGGGTTCATAGGCTGGGGTGACTTACCAACAGACCGTATGCTTGTTTGGCCGTCATGAAATAAGAAAAATAAAAAATCTACGATTTAGATTCAAATTGGCTTATTTTTAACCGACTGCAAAAAGTTAACAATTAGTTACCCTTTAGTACTGTGTGTATTTTTTTTTAATTTTAAATATTTTTTATGAACACTAGCGGTCCGCTCTGGCTTCGCACGGGTATAAAATATATAGCCTATGTGATTCACTGAAAAAATTATTAAAATCGATCCAGTAGTTTTGATTTATTCATTACTGCCCGTGGCCCGCACGCGTTTAATGTAATTATTTACGACATCACATTAGAAACCTCAAAAATAACAGTTTTTCTCCACTATTTAATGGATGTTATTATACATATAAACCTTCCTCTTCAATCACTCTATCTATTAAAAAACCGCATCAAAATCCGTTGCGTAGTTTTAAAGATTTAATCATACATAGGAATATAGGGACAGAGAAAGCGACTTTTTTTTATACTATGTAGTGATTTACAAGACCAGAGGTCATGTAGATGCCCTTTAGGCTATACGCTGGCAGACCTCGAAACGCGGCTGAGGAGCAGTTACTTCACATTTTTCACCAACGTCCGGTGGTAGCTGACCAGGCAGGTCTTTTAAGACCTACCACCAGCATATACATGTCTTAGAATTTCTTCCACGACCAGGGCTTCCTCACAATGTTTTCTTTCACCGTTAAGCACGAGATATAATTGAAATACAAATTAAGCACTCAGAAATGCAAGGTGCTTGCCCGGATTTTAAACCGCGGCCTTCGGTTTAAAGACGTTTTCGATCCATTTAAAGGCGTCGGGATGTGACGACCCCATCGCCCGCTGTTGGGATAACCTCTGTCACAACAGAGATTATTCCACCAGTGCAATCAGTCACACTGGTGGTAGGTCTTTGTTGCAAGAGGCCGGCTAGGTAGGTACCACCGCAGTGTCCAATATTCTGCCGCCAAATAGTAGTGCTTAGGCATTACTATGTTCCCGTTTGAAGGGTGATGCAGGCTAGCGAAATTACTGGGCAAAGGAGATTTCAGAACCAAAATCTCGAGGTTGGCAAAGCGTGAGTGGCACCTACTAATGGTGCAGCAAGCGCTCATAGGCTACGGCAACCACTTACCATCAGGTCAGCCGCATGCTTGTTTGCCAACTTCTAACATAAAAAAAAAACCTGTATCAGTAAAATTTAATGATGTTAGACCATTTCCGATCAAAAGAATAATTGATTCGCAACACTTATGCAAATAGTTTTTAACCGCGGTTTCGTTTTCAATAAAAAAAATATGGCGGAGAAGTCAATACGGAGGCTGTTTTGACTATCATTATATCATACGGACTCTGGTTGGACATCGAGCCGCTAGCGTAAGGGACCGTCTAATAATCACGTGAGGCTTGAAAGGGAGGGGGTTTAGCAGAAATCACGAAACGTCACAAGGGGGGAGAGCTATCACGCTTCAGAGATGCTTATTCAGTTATTAATCTTAAAGAAAATCTTGCCAATCCGTGGTCCGAGAACTTCTTTGTTGGTAATAAGAAATGTGATTTTGGGAGGGATTTAAAAATGTTACTTAAAACATCACGTGATTAATGGACGGCCTGATGAAGAGGGCGCTTTGACGGAGCCTAGATGTACATATGAAGAACATCGTAGGAACTGTCCTACGTCCAGTGCCGGATGCCGGAGCAAGCGCGGGGCCCGTAGCAATTTTTATCACCGGGCCCTTGATCCTCTATGGGTCTCGATCTTAGTAATATGGGTACAAACAATCACTGCTTAATAGGTTTATTTGCACACTGTGCCATTAAAAAAATGGACGTATTTAATTTTATTCCCGAAACTGTGTTAATATACTGACACGTTGGCGGGCTTGGATACGCGGGGCCCCTTTTCGTGCGGGGCCCGTAGCAATTGCTTCTTTTGCTACTACAGTTCATCTGGCACTGCCTACGTCTCGCATACACTGCCTACGTCTCGCATACACTGCCTACGTCTCGCATACACTGCCTACGTCTCGCATACACTGCCTACGTCTTGCATACACTGCCTACGTCTCGCATACACTGCCTACGTCTCGCATACACTGCCTACGTCTCGCATACACTGCCTACGTCTCGCATACACTGCCTACGTCTCGCATACACTGCCTACGTCTCGCTGTAAGGTTTTTGCAGCCCTTGCTTCTACAATTGTCATGTCCTAGATTATTTTTACAATCCAACAGAAGGCCGATTACCTTTTGAGGGGTGGCAAACTAGCTGTTTTATTCTAGAATATGGAAGTTTGCTACTCGGAATGTATAATGACAAGTGAGAGGGAAAATCCTCGTAAATTTGTTGCAGATTTCTACCTGTAAAACATCAGAAAACCGTCATGCAGAAAAATCTGCCGCCCTAGGCTCAAGCCTACTCACCCTGATGATTAATCCGCCACTGTATACTTTACACTAGATCTATATTGGATTCATGAAGTGTTCGTGTATTTCTCTTACCAACATTTGGCCCACACAACTTTTTTTTTTTTTTTTAAAGAATATTAGCAATGCTTTTTCAAGGCATTACTAATATTCCTATTGCCCTCCAAATAAGCTCGAAGCTTGCGCTAGGAGTGGGTACGACAATAGCTCAACGGAGTCAGGATCGAACCCTCGACTCTCGCGTACGAAATAGAGCGAAGTCGGCCCTTCTTCCGTTGAGCTATTGAGGCTTCAATTTTAAATTTTTTTATTTATATAAAATCAGGCGACAAGGTCCATGCATATATACTTCCGCCGGCGGTCTTTCCGAACCGATACGACTTGGGAACCTTCTAGAGAAGAGCGTATTCTTTCCGTAAAGGTCGGCAACGTGCCTGCATGCCTTCTGGTGTTGCAGATGTTTATGGGCGGCGGTCATCACTTAACATCAGGTGAGCCTCCTGCCCGTTTGCTCCCCTCTTACATAAAAAAAAAAATCCTTACAGACTAACATACATATTAAATATTATAACACACTTAAACCTAACAGCACATAACACCGGAAATCTTTCAATTCAAGGAATTTTTGATTTACTTTCCCTAAATCTATGGTAAACTACTCGTTCTGGCCAAAAATCAGGGCTGAAGAAGACGTACTTATACTTCGCGACAGTCTGGAGGAGATGCGATTTAAAGTTAGTCACAAGACTCGACTGAAGTCGCTGCAATTTCAGCACCGCCTTTCCGTCAGCACCTATTTTCTCGCGGCTTTTCGTAAGAATGATAATGCCAGACGATGAGGAATCTCACCGGTATACAGAGCCCCATACGTCTTCTTTTTTTATGTTACTAGTTGGCAAGCAAGCATACGGCCCACCTGATGGTAAGTGGTTGCCGTAGCCTATGAGCGAGCGCAGCACCATTAGTAGGTGCCACTCACGCGTTGCCAACCTCGAGATATTAATTCTTAAATCCCCTCTGCTCAGTAATGTCACTAGCCTACAGTGCCCTTCAAACCGGAACACAGTAACGCCTAAGCACTATTATTTGGCGGTAGAATATTTGACACTGCAGTGGTACCTACCTAGCCGGCCTCTTGCAACAAAAGACGTACCACATTATCGCAACAGTAGTCTATATAATACAATTCTTGTATTTTAAGTTGTCTTCTTTTGCATTACTTAGTATTTACCCAAGGTCTGCTTATACTCTAATACGGATCTGATAGGTAACTAGTTTTTACACAGAGCGATTGCCATCTGACCTCCGCAACCCTAAGGACGATTTAGTAACTTAGTATCATTGGATAAGAGGGAATTACCTACCAAGAGTTCACGATTATTAACAGATGTTACGATAACAAACGGGACCGACAGCTTAACGTGCTCTCCGAGTCACGGAGAGATCTATAAAAAAAACCGTCCGCACCGAAAAACATCAGCTCCGAGTGGGAATCGTACCAGCGACCGTTGTAAAGTCGATGAGTGTTTATTAATATATTATTTAATAAAGTAGAATAATAAAAAAATATATTTAATAATGTCATAGTTTAAACGTAAATTTATGTAATTATTTAAGATATGAAATATTTACATTTTTTTGAGTTTATTGACCGTAAGCATTTTTCAAAGAATTTTAACAAAAATATGAAACAAATATAGTTTTTTTTTTGTTTTTAATTTTAACATTTAAATTTAATTCTTGTTACGTTTTTTTTGCAGATTATAATTACTTATTTATTTATAAATTTTCAATTCTCCGTTACACCTTTTTTATGTTAATTATATTTTACGTGAATCTAAGATGAAGAGTTTGTTTATTACAATTTTAAAATTATAAAATTATAACATTAATTGATTTAGGATTACTTTAAAGTTTATTTTGTTTTTACGCGTCTTAAGTGTATTCGTTTGTACTGAAAGATATAAAACTAAGCCTAATTTTTCATTTAATTTCAATAATTGAAGAAAAACAAATGCTCATGTATCCTAGTCCGTTCAATATCTTTTGCGTGGCACAGTTTTATAATATTAATAAAAACCTTCAATAAAATTGTTTGATACAACAATAAATTTACAAAATCTATATATAATAGACCTAAAAACAGATAAAAACGGCTACTTTTACTTACTCAGTACTTAAAACACATATGAATACACACAAAAACATAGTTTACAGAAAAATCGTTAATATTTTCTAACACATCGTAAATAAATTCGACACTTCGTAACAAAAAGCGACACAACCTCCCCTCATCACCGCTCGCGGGGTACTAAAATAATATTATAGGCTTTTATATCAGGATTCAGGCTTACCAACTGTGATATAATAAAGTACAAAGAAAATTTAATTTTGTTCCCATATATTTAGGGATCATTTTCGTTATGATATTGTTAACCGATTTTTTTCGTTTTCATTTTGAAAACGAGTCAAGGTCAGCGATTTGATGTTGACGAAAAAGTTCTTTTTTTAAATTCCGAATTTTAAAATAGATTGTGGCAAATTTTTAGGGATTGATTGATTTTAAAAAGATCGCGTTCTAAATTTAAATGTTATATTACATATGTAATATATAAGCGTCTGGCGCATTGCAACTGATGCAGCGATCGTTGAACTCGTTGAAAGTACTGATCGCAAAAAACTTACTTAGGTTACAAAATAGAACTAAGTATCTTTAAATTTTAAATTTGTTTACATACTTTTAATCAAATAGCGGAAATAATGAAAATTTAAGTGAAGTAAAAATTAATCAAAAGAAGGCTAATTTGTACATCAATTACTAGATTTTTTAAAATACAATATCTAAATTGTATGTCTTTTTTGCATACTGTACTATTTTTATTCATATTTTGAAGCATGAACAACAATATACTTAATATAAAAAGAAAAACTAAAACTAAAAAAAATATGTTGACGCTACTCACCCAGACTCATCCCCCGTCTGGGCATCGAACCCGCGACCCTCCAGACTGCAAATTGCAGGCGAGACACCGGCTTCGCGTTTCATCCCCTAAAGGTAGAGACAGACTGTTAACAGGTCACGCTAAGATTAAGATTATTTTAACCGATTTCAAATACGAGGGTTTTTTATATTTGTTTCTTCAGAACTAGCTCTGTCATCTATAAACAGCTTTGGAATAATTGATTTATATTTAAAAGAATATAAGTTATTTCAAATTGGTCCCATAGAAATGTTATCAAAATTCAGTAGTTCGGTTTTTAATTTTTTATTTTAGAAAAAGTCCCGATTTTAAAAAGAAAAAATTAAAATTATTTTAATTAAAACGTCGACACTGGCACTGACTTCTGTGTTTTTATGTGTCGCCTGACCAGTGAAGAGGCTTTACTTCCCAAGAAATACTTTTGTTTTAAAAGGCCCAAACTCCTACCCTTTCCCTTTCCCTTCGCTCAGACGCCTCTCCTACCTCGTATCCCTTGGGTTGACAACAAACATTTGAGACGTTTGTGTCACAAAAATTTAAGCGCAGGTTCTGTACTCCAGAGGTCATGTTGTCAGTAGACCGAGAGTTCCACCTGATGGTAAGCAGTCACCTCAACCTATGAACGCGCGCGATACTTGAAGTATCACAAGGAAGAGGAGGGAAGGATTGAAAAACGTAAAAAGGAAGGGAAGAGAGGCGTGGGAGTTTTTGCCTCCGGCGCTCTAGAAATGGTATACCGCAATACAGTTTTAAAGTTATTTTTAATCCCTCGAAGACAATACTTTTAACTTTATAAAAAGTACCGTATGTCCTTTTCTGTATCCCTGACGACATATATGCAATACTCATTATAATCAATTTAATTGTTAAGGCGTAAAAATATAACACACAAACACACATTCGCATTCTAAAAAATCATAGCATTATTCCCGGTATTTACCCAGGGTCTGCTTATCAATCTTATCCAGATTTGACAGGTTACTAGTTTTACACGGAGCGGTTGCTATCTGACCTCCGCAACCTTAAGGGCGAACCAGTAACTCGTTGGATAAGACTCAACGTGCTCTCCGAGTCACGGTGGTGACTGTCGAGGTTAAAGGCAGACTCAACTAACACGGCATAACGGTCTATAGACTATTGTATGATTTACAGAGAAGCTTAGCTGTTAGAAAACGCCGCGTTTTGCTAAAACTGCGCGTTCCGTGTACACAGTGCCTTTCTACCTTAACTCCAAGCCGACACTATATATAATTTATATTTCTAAGGCTTCGAGAACTTTCCTTATAACTTTCCTGTGACTTTGCCTGTATTTAATTGTCTTAAGTATAAATTAATTCATATTAAATTCAATCGTGTTTTTATTTTGACGACGTTGTGGCGCAGCGGTATTGAACGTGCTTTAAACGCCATAGGTCGCGGGTTCGATTCCGCGCGGAGCAGATGTTTGTATTGACCGTAAACGCATGTTTTCCGGTCTGGGTGTTTGTCCTTGTCATTGTGTATGTTTCTCGGAACACAGAATATCACTATTCTAATGGGGGGCGCTGACGATTTAAAAAAAAGGATGGGGCTTTTCTTTCTTTCTTTTCTTTTTTATATCTTTCTTTCACTTGACCACTGCGACATTCAGCCATCTGGTGGGAAGCGATCAGTGGGTTAAGCAACTGTAGGCGCGGTCAGTCACTAGATGGGTGATCGCATTGTGGTATTTCAACTGTCTCCGTGCTTCGGAGGGCACGTAAAAGTCGGTCCCGGCTGTTGACAATTTGACAACAGTCGATAAGTCAAGTCAGAGGGCTATACGGGCGACCTGAACAACTCTGACACTAGGTTGGCCACTAACCACTCGATAAGAAGAACCTAAAGCCTATACTAATATTATTATTGATTTATATTTAACATGCTCCGAGTTGAGGTAGGTCGGTTCTAAGCGCTAGAGGCGGTGGGAGGCGGGGGGTTCCGACCAGTCTCGTCGGAGTATTTGGCCTCGGGTTCCGTCACCCACTTGCAAGTCTGAGAGGCCACTGTCGCATTTTATCAATATGTACTATGTCCGCGACTCTGCTTAGGATATTGTAGGTTTTTTATAATACCCCAGGGATACACTTTTCCCGGATAAAAAGTATCCTATATATTTTTTTTGTTCTTGCTCGGACCTGAACCCGCGACCTTCGGTTAGAGTCTAAGTTTTCGATCCATTAGGCCATATCGACTCGGACGTCATCGGGAATGGACGAAGCGCTCCGAGGCCTCCGAGCTTAGACTTAGAATCTCATAGATCGAACCATACCCTGTTGCCGCTCTTGTAATGTTATTTCATAGGAGATATTGCTATCTTAGTCTGTTGCTCGGAGCACTAATACGAGTAAAAGACATAGATATATACAAATATAGGTTTAGAAACTTATTTTTTATTTCCTTAATGTCAATAATGCTGTTTTATACCCGGTCAAGACTGTCAATTATATACGTAATTTGACATTACGCACACATAAAATACGTAAAATATTGACACGCGGTTTTTAGCTAATGTGCCTTCTATATTCTTTCTCTTTCTACGGCTCCGAGTGTTTTCTAGTATGGACTCACTTGACGTGAGCGCGTCGCGACGTGCGCAACTAGGGACGTCACGCGTCATCTTTTGAAAAACCTTGACCTTATCTTATCTCTTCCAGACAATCCTTTAGTGGTGAACTTTTTATTGCACGAGGCCGGCTAGGTATGTACCACCACAGCGTCAGATAAAACCGCAAAGCAGTAGTGTTTTGCATTACTATGTGACTGGAAAAGTACTATCCTCTTACAGAAAATAGGCGTAAAGTAACACTACATGTGTGTGGGTGCCGGAGGCCCAATCTCCTACTCCCTCTGCTTCCGTCTCATCGCTTCCCTCCTGTCTCTCGGGTCGTTAAAACGCCGCGCAAGTGACACTTCAAGTATCGCGTGCGTTTCAAGTTTGCGGTGACGGCTTACCATTGTGACATAAAAGAATAGTTCCTGATACAAACTTTCATCCCCTATTTCACCCAACTTAAAAGTTTTTCTTTCGCGACGAAAATTCATCAAAAACGGTGCAGCGAGCTGGGTGTGAAAAAGAGACAGACAGAGTTAGTTTCACATTTAGAATGTCAGTTTGAATAATATTATTAACGACACCGTTGTGGCGTTGTGGGTAGCGAGTCTGCCTTAAGCCTCGACGGTTGTGGGTTCGATTCCCGCTCGGAGCAGATGTTTGTATTATTCGTACAGGCATGTTTTCCGGTCTGGTTGTGTTTGTCCTTGTCATTGTGAATGTTTCCGGACCCCCGACACAGGATATAATTATCCTAATGGGGGCCGTTGAGTGTGTAGCGTAAAAAAAAAAAAAAAAAAATTAAATTAAAAAGTATATATATCCTATACATTAATCGGCTGGACCGATTTTGATGTATTTTTTGTGTATGTTCTAATGGATTTGAGAATGGCTGAGATCCACAATTGGACCCAGTAGGGGGCGCTACTATCGGGATCCAGTTGGTATTTCGAGGCAGTACGTGTCCCAGGTTTAGATAATAAGATGAAACAATAATTATGAAAATTTAGAAATTAACTAAAATATAAATAAAAATAATTATAAATAAAAGATATAATATAATGTATTCTCAACCCTGTAATCCACACAATGATACCCAGACGCACGCACACATGTACACTTTCACAAAGCAAGACCTTAGACGCTATATATGGTGTGTTTATATCTTGTTTCTTATACGATTCTTATCAGAATTTTTATTGGTTTTACGATTTTCAGAATTAGTTTTGGATTTAGTTCATATTGGAAAATACCATCGGTTATAAAAAAATTATGCAAAAAAAAAAGGCAATCATGGAAACTATTGATAGAATTGGAAACTCAAGTTTTGGATATCTGATATTTTTAATTTTTTTAAATGAATGATAAATATGATTAATTAAAATTTCATAATTTGTAAATTTAATAACATTTTCATGGTAGCCGGTCTGACGTAACACATCATATAAAACGTGTCGGTGACGCGAATCCATGCTTTATGTACGGACAGTAACGAAATGGGCGATCGCATAGTGATATTTCATCTAAGCGTCTCTGTGCTTCGGCGCGTAAAAAATCGATCCCGGCTGTTATCAATTTGACAAAAGATGAAAATACGTGCGATCTAAACAACTCTGACACTAGGCTGGCCACTAACCAGTCGATAATAAGAAGAAGAATTTATTTAAAAAATATATTATAATTGTGTTTTTATCCAACACGCTGTAAATCTATACACGACTGCGCTCACACCTACAAGTCGCGTAAGCGATCACGCACACAGCGCTATCAACATCGAAACGTCACGACACACACTACAATAACAAGTTCGTCGACCGAACGTGCGGTTTTTGCGATGTACCGAGATTCAAAATTCGAACACGATCCTTATAAAACTGAACTTTATTTCTTATACAATAAGGCTTATAATAAATACATAGTAATTCGAACGCGAATTTCATTTCCTTATAAAATCATTGAACCTTATTTCGTTAGACATAAGGTTGATTATTTTCAACTAAATTTGATATGAGATTAGTAAGCCAGATAGTTTTATAGGAATTTATATTCTATTTTGTTAAAGTTAGGGTTGATTTTAAATTGTCTTAGTTGTACTTGAAAACGTCAATTATTGTCATGTTAAGGAAGCTCTTTATGAGGCGATTTTGTTTTTTTTTATATTTCAAAAACTTTGGAGAAATTTCGCTATCCGTATAATATATAGCAGAAAAATTGTACAAAGAGTTGTCTGTACGTTGATTTTTTTGAACGAATTTTAACATTTAGTAGAAATCGTCACGTAACTAAATGCCGTATGCTGTTTGTGCGTGTGTGTATCTAGCCTACTACATGCAAATGAGCACACGACTAAGTGAGTAAGTGACCGGGTGCGCAACTCTCTCTCTCTCTCTCTGTCTCTTTTTAGCATATAACCTATTGAAATATACTAAATTCCCGACCTCACAATTTTCTTTACACAATTGTTGCCACCCGTATTTATTATTTAGAATAAGATTCTAATAGGATTATTAATAAGCGAACTTACAGAACTTATTCACTTGAAAATTGATATTAATTAAATAAATAAACGCTACACACTCAACGGCCCCCATTAGGATAATTATATCCTGTGTCGGGGTCCGGAAACATTCACAATGACAAGGACAAACACAACCAGACCGGAAAACATGCCTGTACGATTAATACAAACATCTGCTCCGAGCGGGAATCGAACCCGCAACCGTCGAGGCTTAAGGCAGACTCGCTACCCACAACGCCACAACGGTGTCAACGATATAATGACATATGGAAAAAAACCCAGCCAAGTGCGTAGTGGCTCGCACATAAAGGGTTCTGTAGTTTATTTTTCAGTATTTATTAAAACGGCAAAACAGAAATAAAAATACATTGCAAATCTCTTCCTATTTACGGTTCTTGAGTTACAATCGGCTGATAAACGGACGGAATGACAGCGGAGGTTTAGTAATAGGGTTAGTATAGGTTAATCGTAGCGCAGTTATTATCAGGTTCGTTCTGCGCGGGTTTTTTTTTATGTTAGAAGTTGGCAAACAAGCATACGGCCCACCTGATGGTAAGTGGCTGCCGCAGCCTATGAGTGCTTGCAGCACCATTAGTAGGTGCCACTCGCGCGTTGCCAACCTCGAGATATTAGTTCTTAAATCTCGTTCGCTCAGTAATTTCACTAGCGTACAATGCCCTTCAGACCGGAACACAGTAGTGCCTAAACACTACTATTTGGCGGCAGAATATTGGACACTGCGGTGGTACCTACCTAGCCGGCCTCTTGCAACAAAAGACCTACCACCAGTGGTTCCCGTAACCTGAAAAACTGAGGTCCAGCATCGAGGAGGTTAGTGGGAACTCCACATAAGCCGGTTCTCCTTCCCAGGAGGCCTGGTAGGAGGTTTCCTTCCCGACACCAAAAAAGAAGTTCCGTTAGCACCACTGGTGTACGGAACCGTAATAAAAATCAAACTTTTAGACGATCTGACATTAAAACTGATCGGATTTCTAAACACAGAAAATTCAAAACTCTAGGCAGAAGGAGTCGCGGGAAAATAAATAATAAATAAATAAACGCTCCACACTCAACGGCCCCCATTAGGACAGTGATATCCTGTGTCGGGGGTCCGGAACACATGGACAAGGACAAATACACCCAGACCGGAAAATATGCTTGCATGGTCAATACAAACATATTATGCTCCGAGCGAGAATCGAACCCGCGACCTGTGGCGTTTAAGGCAGGTTGGCTACCGCTGCGCCACAACGTCGTCAAATAGTTATAACATGTAATATTTAGTTATTTTGTAACTTCTATAATACCTTTCTTCTTTCTAGAATTTTCCCGGTATAATATCTACCCAGGGTCTGCTTATTACTCTTATCCGGATTTGACAGGTTACTAGTTTTTACACAGAGCGATTGCACCTGACCTCCGCAACCCTAAGGACGAACCGTTAACCCATTGGGTATGAACAAATTACTTTATCAAGAGTTGACGATTACGGTGGGGAGACCCGTAAGGACAAACACCCAGACTGAAGCAGATATTTGTAAAATCAATACTAAAATCACTACCCCGAGCGGGAATCGAACCCGCGACCGTTGCAACTAAAAGCAGGCTCCCTACCAACTTACCACAGAAAGAAAGAAAGAAAGAAAGAACAAGTTTATTCGAAACACAGCAGAGTACAATTTAAAACAAAAAAAATACAAATATATAAAAAAAAAAACAAATAATAATAAAAATGAACGAGAAAAAAAAATAACAAAAGATATAAAATAAGTTAAAAAAAAAGTAAAAAATAAGCTATTAAAAATAAAATACTACCGTGCTGTGTTCCAAAATGGCACAGTAGTCGTTATTGTAAAGTAAAAGTAATAAAAATTACTATTATTATAATGCAACCACTCCATTGGTCACCGGTTTTGTAACTTCCGCCAATAGTAAGCCACTTTCACCCCCATATTATTACACAATTATTTTCAACCCCACGTTGCAATAAGGGTTGAATATAAAATGCATCGTGTTTTTTTAAACATAATTTTTTTATTCCGTCTGATGGCAAACAGTAACATACGTTCTACCTATGGTAAGCTGTTACTTGAAGTATCACAAGCGCGTTGCCAACCCGAGGAACAGGAGGGAACGATTGGGCCTCCAACGCTCTCACTGATCGCACGAAACGCAACAGTACCTAATGATAGTGTTACTTTACGACGATTTTCTTTGAGAGGGTAGTACTTCCCCTTTCGAATCGACCCATTTGTACTGGGAGGGAGGCGAAGGGTTTCGTATTTTTTTTTAAATTGACGATGATGAAATCTGCAACCAGACACCCGGCCTCCCGGGTTATGAGGGGTTCCATGTTTAACCATGGCGTCCCACTAAAACCTCCTCGGTGGCCGACCTCAATGCGTGCGAGAGGCTCCGGGAACTCCTGTGGAACGCACTCCGGGGCCTCTCAAGCACATCGCCCAACTAAGCCCTTCCCGGGGAGAGCTGATGGTGTTGCCCTCACCCTGGGGGAACCCATGGCATTGTCCCCCCTTGGCGTATTATCTATTACTAGGTCAATGGGAGCTACTATATAGGTTGTATCCATCTCCGATGACGTCCTTAGCCGTGGTTCGGCTTCGCAGGAGGAACCGTAAGGACGGAATCAAATTTGAGCCCCCGTGAGGGCTGCCCCTTTATCACGGCTGAGTCTCTGTACTCGGCTCCCCCGCTCGGTGACGCCGTCAAGGCCAGTAGGGCCAAGAGCAATACACATTCCGAAAAAAAAAACTATTTAGGTTTCCCACACAAAACATATAGGGTATTTCCGGTTGACCAGTTTGACAATTTATGAATGGATTTTGATTTTTAGTAAAAAAAGTATTTAGGGATAAAATAAAGTATACAGAACCAATCATACAACTTACGACGTTGTGGTGCAGCGGTAGCGAACCTGCCTTAAGCGCCACAGGTCGCGGGTTCGATCTCTCTGAGCTGATGCTTGTATTGCACACATACACATGCATGAGTGTTCGGTATGTTGCCAGAGCCCCGACACAGGATATAACTATCCTAATGGCGGCCGCTGAGGGTGTAGCGTTTATTTAAAAAAAAACTCACACAAACTCGGGGGCAAATGCTAGCAGCTTTATATAATAAGCTTAGTTATAACAGCCCTTGCTTTAAGAAAGCTTTAAACCATACATACATAAAAAACACACACATCTTTATTCATACATATATGTATATAAATGTAAGGCACGGCTTACATGAAATATATTTATAAAATACTCAATTTTGACCGCGGATTCGCTCGCATCAATAACGGTTAATGTGGGACCTTATGCAATACTAGTTGCACCCGTGGCTTCGCTCACGTGGTATTACGATTTTTCTTTATTGCACGGAACTTTAATTATTTTTGATAAATAAAATAAATTACTTATTTACAATATCACCTACTTATAATATCAGTCCGGTTAAAATCGGTCGTTTTCGAGATTAGTCTGGGTAAACAGATAGTCTCAGACGGAAAACCAACCAACTTTTATTTACTTACTTTATAGATAAATAAATACTTTCTTATACAATCTTTCATCCCCATTTCAACCATTGAATCATTGTTTTTGGGAAAAAAATAGCCTAACTCAATCTCCAAGCTTCTCACTATATCTAATCGAAAAATAATTAAAATCGGTTAAGCGGTTATGTTTAGTAAACGTTATTAACTTATCAATAAAAAACAATCGTATTTATAACCTAGAACTTTATATATAAAACATAGTCGCTGTTAAAATATATAGTAAGACTCTGCAAGCGGCTTCGCCCGCGTGAATAACGACTGAACCTCTCATTTACAAACTTTGAATGTCATATATATTTATATCGAATCAACCGTGTAAAAAATAAGTTTCACGCTTCGACCTCTAAAAATTACGACACTTCCTTTAGATCCCACCTTTCAAACTCTTACAATTTTTTTTTCGCATTAAAAAGTAGCCTAAGTACTTTCTCAGGCTAGACTATCTGTGTACTAAATTTCATTTAAATCGGTTTAGAACTTTTGCCGTGAAAGCGCGACAGACAGAGAGAGAGAGAGAGTTACTTTCGCATTTATAATATTAGTAAGTATATATGAAGGAAGGTCGAATGTAAGCCGACTGTAATACTCAAACGAGTTTACGTTGCGCGTGCGCGTGTGTGCGTGAATGATTCAGCGCAGACAGGCTCGGCCGGTCCGGCTACCGCGTTACGCTGCACTGTTTCCAGTGACGGCACGACACGGGATTTTAGCTTATATCCATCCTATTAAACATTATATTAATATAATAAATGTGAAAGTTTGAATGATTTGTATTATGTTTGTACTAGCTGTACCAGTGGCGCTGTTATGTAAAGTACATAGATGATGATAGCAATCCAATATTTTTACGGGATATCCTATATTCTATTATTTTATTATTAATTTATTATTATTATTATTAAACATATAGTATAGGTATTTACATGACACCGTTGTGGCGTTGTGGGTAGCGTGTCTGCCTTAAGTCTCGACGGTTGCGGGTTCGATTCCCGCTCGGGCAGATGTTTGTTAAAATTTCTGTCTCGGTCTGGGCGTTTGTCTGTGGGTCTCCCCACCGTGCCTCGGAGAGCACGTTAAGCTGTCGGTCCCGGTTGTTATCACATAACATCTGATAATAATCGTTAACTCTTGATAAGTAAATAGCTCTTATCCAATGAGTTACTGGTTCGCCCCTAGGGTTGCGGAGGTCAGATGGCAATCGCTCCGTGTAAAAACTAGTAACCCGTCAAATCCGGATAAGAGCAATAAGCAGACCCTGGGTAAAATAAAATACCGGGAATAATGCTAGGATGAAGAAGAAGTATAGGTATTTACATATCCTATATGTTTAACCAGGTAATAAGCTATATGTTTACTAAATTTAATTCACATCTGCCCAGTAGTTTTGCATGAAAGAGTAACAAACATACATCCATCCAAACTTTCACATTTGGACGCAAATAAGCAATACCATGTCAACCCACAAAATTGAAAAAACTGAGTTATATATGCAGAAGTATTGGTAAATGGCTGAAGAACATTTTTCTTTAATATTTGTAGGATTTTAAGCTTTAAAACTTCTAAAAAGCCATTTTTTAATTATGCAATTTATGTATTAAGTTAAATATTTTGGTTATATAATATACGAAATATGCAGTTTGTATACTTATTTTTTGTGAAAATGAGTAAAATAACTTACATACATCTTGAAATTGCCAAAAACTTGACCAATATATAAAAAAATCACATAAAGCAAGTTGTTCAAAATTATCAAACGCGTTTTTCTCGAAATGACATTCGTGTGGGTTTACATGGTATTGCTTATTTGCGTCCATTTATAATATTAGTTACTGTAGATGTGAAAGTTTGTATGTTTTGATGTTTGTTACTCAATCAAAACGATACTAAGGATACATTTTATTATATAAAAATGTTATGTTCCTGTAGGATTATCAAGAAATGTACTGAAGGACGTATTCAATTGAAATTCGGTATAGATATGTCTTATGTTATATTATTTACTTAGAAATTATTTATTTCTCCCTGGAGCCTAATTAAGGTTTTCGCGAGCGAAGTCACGGGCATTAATTAGTTAAAAAAGTAGATATGTAGATTTTAATTAAGTACATAGTTTTATTTACTACCACCACGCGGCTGACGTGCGGTAATTTCACGATCTTGTCACCAAGGTACGGCGGAAGCTAACCAGGCGGGTACTTCAGCCCAACCACCTAACCTTGTCCATGTCCTTGAAGGAGCCTAGGCCTAGGAGAGCACGTTAAACTGTCGGGTCCCGGTTGTTATCATAACATAATAATCGTTAACTCTTGATAAGTAAGTTGCACACCAATGAGTTACTGGTTGAGAGTATAAGCAGACCCTGGTTAAATACCGGGATTAATGCTAGGATGAAGAAGAGATAGTAGTTATTTTTGCTGTGTTAAAATTTCGCAGGTTAATGTCGGTTAGCAAAATTGTTATTAATGAAATCATTACTTACGTGTCGAAGTCCGTGGTATATGACATCATACTTTTTAACTGTAACAAAATGAATTAGAATTAAAATCAATATTACATTTTTTATATAAAATGCGTCATTTTTTAAACTAGAAGCATTAAACTTTGCCATTCGGTACATAATTAAAAATAAAAAACCGTGTTTCAATATTTCCTAAAATTCAACCCCTTAAGGTGTGAAAAGGGGTAAAAAGTTTGTATGATAATCATTATTTTTTTTTAAACGCTACACACTCAACGGCCCCCATTAGGATAATTATATCCTGTGTCGGGGTCCGGAAACATTCACAATGACAAGGACAAACACAACCAGACCGGAAAACATGCCTGTACGATTAATACAAACATCTGCTCCGAGCGGGAATCGAACCCGCAACCGTCGAGGCTTAAGGCAGACTCGCTACCCACAACGCCACAACGGTGTCAATTATTCATGCGGGCAAAGCCTCTAGAAGCTAATATATGTATAATATAAAGAGGTTTTTTTTAGTTTAATTGCTTTAGTCATCCTTCTCTGGCAACTGGGTTTCCAATGAATCCATTCAGGTAGCGAATCTGTCTTAAGTGCCACAGGTCGTGGGTTCGATTCCCGCTCGGGATAGATGTTTGTATTGACCATGCAGGCATTTGCTCCGGTCTGGGTGGATGGGTGGGTGGTCCGTTGATTGTGTTGCATTTATTAAAAAAAGGATGTTGAAAAATAATTCAACAAAAAAACTTTGACGTCCGTCAATATAGCCGTTAGTGACAGTATCGTCGGACATTGGAAACGTATCGCGGTTCACAAGGCAATGACACGGTCCCAGGTTCGAGTCCCGACTCGGATCTAGATCTTGGATCTTAAAACATTTTATAGTAGCTTGTATTTTAAAACTAAATGCGAAAGTTTTAGGTTCGATCCTAACCCTCTTGGGTTATTGTCGTACCCACTCTTAGCGCAAGCTTCGAGCTTATTTGGAGGGCAATAGAAATGTTAGTAATGACTTGAAAAGTCAAGTACATGTCGGACTTACACATGAAGAGTTCCGTACTAACGTATAAAATGGGGATCCGTTTTAAATTTGAATTTGACGACGTTGTGGCGCAGCGGTAGCGAACCTGCCTTAAATGCCACAGGTCGCGGGTTCGATTCTCGCTCGGGAGCATAATATGTTTGTTTTGTCCATGCAAGCATATTTTCCGGTCTGGGTGTATTTGTCCTTGTCATTGTGAATGTTTCCGGACCCCCGACACAGGATATTACTATCCTAATGGGGGCCGTTGAGTGTGCAGCGTTTATTTATTTATTTTTTGTCGCTGTAGTGACGTCAGAAATACATATGAAAATTTCTACTCTCTACCTATTACGATTCGTGAGAAAAAGTACACTGACAGACGTACGGACAGCCGAGGCTTAGTAATAGGGTTCCGTTGGCATCCTCTGAGTACAGAACCCTAAAAAGTAACCTATTTTGTTTTTTCAAGAATTATATATATTTCGTACCGAATATTATAAATGCATATATAAATGGCGTTGGCTTGTTACTCTTTCAGGCATTAACACCTGAAGTAGTCGAGCCGTAATCTTAGTAGAAATAGGCCACCTCGACTGGGAAGTGCTACCCTCTATTGCGTTACGTCTGATGAGTGAGCGGGAAGGAGGCCCAATCTCCCAACCCCTCTGATCCCCTCCTTTTTTCTCTTGTACCCCTTCCCTCCTAAATCTTGGGTTGCCAACGCACATGTGATACTTCAAGTCGCCCGTTCACAGGTTGCGGTGACTGCTTACCATCAGGCGGACCGTATGCTCTTTACTACCCGTCATGACTTTAAAAAAATTGTAATGAAATTTGCATATAAGTTTGTATATACAGAAAAGATCATAGGATACCGTTTATGCAGAAAAAGTGGGGCCTCGAAGGATACAAAAAACATCTTTATGATGGCCATTCTGTATAACAAAAGTACATTACCGCAAGCAAAGTCGCGGGAAAATCAAAAATTGCAATGACAAAACAGATTATAACCAATATTTATTAAATAAAACTATTTTATTTCAATCACTAGTCCTAACAATAAGATATCAAAAGGAATATGACGTAATTTCGCTACTTAACACTAGATGGCGCTACATCACTTTGTTAATTAATAATATTAGTAACATTAGTATTTTCAGATTTCTTATCGTAGTTACAGTTTTTTCAAGTGTCTATTACTGTTTGGACCTGGTGGCCTTGACAGCGTTACCAGTGACGTTATTACAATTGTATGCGCTTGAGACGTTTCTATAAAGAGAAACTTATTTATACTGTCACTCGCTAGATGGCGCTGTTGTTTGTTAATAAATCGCATCGTCATACGAGACTGCCTTAACTTTAGTTGCGTTAAAAATTCGCATTATAAATATTGTGTATTTCTGTCTTTGATTTACATTATTAAATATATAGAAAACTCTGTCAAGTAATGAATATAGTAAAAGAAATGGTAATTATTATTTTATGTTTATAAATAATAATATAATTTACGAATCTAATTATATACTTATTCATATTTTATTTTAATAAGTTTTATTAATAAAGCTACAGTTTGCATTTATGCTATTCTATTTTAATTATTATTATACTATAACATAATTATATATTAATAATAAAAGTGATTATACCATTATTTTATTTGAAATATCACTATCATCATTATGAAAAACTTGTTCATTGATTTTTTGAAATCTTGCGTGTTTATAATTATTATGATTATGATTAAACTTAAAAGCGAGCCGAACTTTTGCGGTATCAAAATCTTACTAATATTATAAACTTGGAATATAAAAAAAACCAAACATTGCATGTAATTGTTTTTACCACCCCATGGGAGGTGTAGTGTGTTTTCATGCATTAACATGTTATATACACACATCCATGTAAAGGTAATATAAGTAATATGCATTATTCAATAAAGTCAGTCTTTTACCAGCAGTCCACGTTTGTACTCATTTACACCCTGAAGTATAATATTGAATGGATGGATTTTTTTTTTTATTTTTTTTTTTATGTTAGAAGTTGGCAAACAAGCATACGGCCCACCCGATGGTAAGTGGCTGCTGCAGCCTATGAGCACTTGCAGCACCATTAGTAGGTGCCACTCACGCGTTGCCAACTTCGAGATATTAGTTCTTAAATCTCGTTCGCCCAGTAATTTCACTAGCGTACAATGCCCTTCAAACCGGAACACAGTAGTGCCTGAACACTACTATTTGGCGGCAGAATATTGGACACTGCGGTGGTACCTACCTAGCCGGCCTCTTGCAACAAAAGACCTACCACCAGTGTGACTGATTGCACTGGTGGAATAATCTCTGTTGTGACAGAGGTTATCCCAACAGCGGGCGATGGGGTCGTCACATCCCTACACCTTTACGGATGGATGTTTGTTACTGTTTTATGCAAAAACTACAGAACAGATGTGTATAAAATTTGGACATATATATAGACTATTGCCGGGATTACCACATAGGATACTTTTTTATCCCGGAACAATATTAGCTTCCGATGGTATTATCAAAAAAACTCGTACATTAAAGCCATAATAATTATTAGCATTTTTGTAAGCCCAAGCAATGAGAGGAAGTTTTTCATTATGCTCCTCTACTTATATTTTTTTCAAAATCAAGGCTGACAAATTTACCTCAATTTATTAAAAGAATATATCAAAATAGTTTTTATCAAAAACGAGTGAAAACAATTTTTGTTTTAGATAATTTTTGAACTGTATATATCCAAATGTGTTTACTAAAATAAAACATTAAATAAATTAGTCTTTAGAAAATCGCATAGGTTGCTTTTTGTGTCCAAAACTTGAAGGGGTTGAAATAGGGAAAAAGTTTGCTGTAACAATCAATAATTTAAATGTAACAAAGTTACCTAATTAAATATCCGGATATGACGGGTTGCTAGTTTTTACACAGAGCGATTGCCATCTGACCTCCGCAACCCTAAGGGCAAACCAGTAACTCATAGGATAGGAGCATTTTACTTATCAAGAGTTAACGATTATTATCAGATGTTATGGGATAACAACCGGGACCAACAGCTTGACGTGCTCTCCGAGGCACGATGGGGAGACCCACAGACAAACGCTCAGACCGAGACAGAAATTTCACAAACATCTGCCCGAGCGGGAATCGAACCCGCAACCGTCGAGACTAAAGGCAGACACACTACCCACAACGCCACAACGGTGTCAAACTTGACCTTCCTCAATGCACTTTATATAATATATTATTTTAATTGTTATCTAACGTTTCAATTATGTAAGTATAAATGGTAGTAATTTAAATAATATGATTATTTAAATATGGCCTTCCACGACCATTGTGGCGTGTTGGTAGATAACCTATCTTTAGCCTTAACGGTCGCGGGTTTAATTCCTGCACAGGGCAAATGTTTGTATTGATCTTATAAAGATCTGTTTTAGTCTGGGTTATGGTTAACTCTTGATAGATATTTTGTTCTCATCCAATAAGTTACTGCTTGAGGAAGTCAGGTGGCAATCGATCTGTGTAAAAACAGGTAACTTGTCAAATCCTGATAAGGGTAATAAGCAGACCCAGAGAAAGTGAGAATTGATTTTTAATGAGGCATCTTTAATGAAATCTTACTAATATAAATGTGAAAGTTGGTGTTTTGATTTTTTTGCATGTTTGTTACTAAATCACTCAAAAATAAATAAATAAATAAATAAACGCTACGCACTCATCATACATCCTACGGTACGTTTTTTGATAATCTCCAGAGAACCTAACATTTTTTGGGATAAAAAGTATCCTATGAGTTAATCCAGGTAATAACTCTGTGCTAAATTTCATCCAAATCTGTGTAGCTGTTATTGTGTATCCAAACATAAAAACTTTTACGTTTATTTAGCATTTATTAGATGCTCGTTTTCAAAAAATGTATAAATTTCTATACATGATTTTTATCATGATTTTAAAATTAAGAAACTCTTAAGCATTTTTCAAAAGAATGATAGTTTGTTTGTGATGAAAATAAAATTTTCAAATAAATTCTTTTTTAATAGATAGATTTTTTTTATTTTAAAAATTAAATGTTACTGTAATGGAAGCGAAGTATGTATATTTGTTTGATGATAACTATCAAACCCTTGATTAATTTATTATGAAACTTAGTAAATAAATAGGTTCTATCAATTTAACTTTCTCAGATATTAATTAGTTGGCAAGAAAATTAAATATATTTTACGTTTTATATTTTTTGATATAGAAGCAAATTGTTAAAATTTTAATAAGTATTTTATTAAATTGTTATTTATTATAGTACTCACCTGCAGATTGTAACAAAGTACAAGTTTTATTAAATTTATGTTATTTCAATAATATATCATAGGCTAGACGCTAATTATATTCAAAATTTGAAGTTTGTGGGACTGTTAAAAGTTCCTAAGAATTTTGGTGATCTGTTCGTGACAAAATAGAAGAACTTTGTTTAGCGATACTTCGTCAGCTTTAGAGTAAAATTATTAGATATATAGGTAATATAAAAGGCTAATTTCAATGAGTTCTCTTGGTCACTAACAATTCAATCTTTTGGCTTTACAATATGTTACAACATATTGCAGAGAGGCGAAATGTGCCATGAGTCATCGAGAAATGGATGTTAAGACTGGTCAACTTGATGGGGTACTACTGTGCCCCCTGACTTAAGGGTCACAAAACTCTTGATAGGAGAATTTTTTGAAATGGATTCAAATATCAAATTCTACGGGGGTGCCAAATGTTCATATTATGTAATTCTTGCCAACTTTATAATTGTTAGTTCTTAATTTATTTTTGATTTTTTTTTTCGCATGACTACTTGTCTGTTATAGTAGCAGGTTGGATTCCCACTTTAAGCAAACATTTGTATTGACTATATCATATGTGACTGATTTTGATGTTGCTCGTTAGGGTTATCAGACCATGTCTCGGAGAGCACGTTAAGTTTTTTTATAAAATTTAATAATTCCCCTTAAAGGGTTGTAGAGGTCAGATAAGCATTCCTGTGAGGGTGTAGTACTTCTCCTGTCAAGCCACACAGCTGAAAACGTCAAGGCTCTATTACTATAAAAGTGACCTAGTTTAAATTTAACTAAGTCTATTAGGAAATTCATTGAAAGGTTAATTTTGCCTGAGATTCATTAAAAAGGAATGTTATCATTATCATTATTATTTTCAATAATAATTGGAAATACATTTTATACATAAAAACAAATTTGATTTTGGTTTTCTCATTAGATTCTACAAAGTTTCATTAAAATCGTTTCAGCGATTTTCCAAATCATTCTAGACATTTACTTTGGAAATTATATAAAATTGTTATTTTAATGTTATAAAAAATACAGTTTCTTAAATACATACAACACAAACAAGAAATAAATTGTAATTTTTAAAATTTATGATTTACATTTATTACACATTTGTAGATTGACATTCAGGCAATTTTTAAAGGTTACCATAGGGTCCAAATTTAATTATTAAGAGACTTGTTAAATTTAAAGGAATTATTAAAGAAGGACCATGTCCAGCAGTGGACAGACAGATGATGATATTACTTATAATAAGATCTAGTAGTAAGATTTAGTAGGCTATATTATCATCACTGTTTTGATCATGAATAGACCAGCTCGAACGGGAGCTACTTGGTGTGTAGCTAGGTAGGAGCAGACAGGGGCAGCTGAACCCCTCCATTCCTCTGGATTTTTGTTACTCAATCACGCATAAACGGGTCAACAATTGAGGCTGAAATTTAGCACACATATAGTTTATTATCCAGATTTACTATTAACACAAGATATTTTTTATCCCAAAATGTTAGGTTCCTGTAGGATTATTAAAAAACTTACAAATTATGTTTGGAAGTTTGTTATTCAATCACGAATAAATGGCTTAACAGTGGAGATGAAATTTGGCACAAATATAAATTATTACCTGAATAAGCGCATAGGTTACTTTTATCCCGGAAAAATGTTCAGTTCCTATGGGACTATCAAGACACATGCTACAGGATGGATTCAATTGGAATTCAGTACCTATACCTATATTTGTTTTATGAAACATTAATTACTTACAAATGATTAATTTCTCTTTGGAGCCAATTATAAGGTCACCACGAACACAGTGTCGGGCAGATACTAGTGCAAGAATACATTACATTGTGCAATATTTAATATCTATTAAGGATACAGTCATTTTGACCTCCTGTAGGCCCTAAAGCCCTAAATTAAGATTTTGCCCTTCTCTAGGCCAAATGCTGGCTACACCCATGACTTTAGATACTTCTCTTAATCAGACACTCGTGATGTAACAGTATCGGTACTGCTACATTTCATTCTATAAGTGATATTGGTGAAGGCCCTATCACTTGTTCCATGTATTTCCTTTCCGAGCTTTCTTCCCAGATTAGATCCTTTTCTCTTTGCCCTTCCCGGGTAGCAATACACCGCATGATAGTTTGCCACTTAGTTGCCGCTAAATTAACATATAAATTACTTATAATCTTTTCAGAACATTTATCTGTCTTTTAAACTTTATTTTACTCTATAAAATTATTTTAGTAAAGGATATTATAAAAATAAGTTAAATATTCTTTAACCCACACATAAATATGTAATGCTCTCTAGATTAGAGAAATTAAAAATTGTATATTGGTAAGTCACGTCATAAAATACAAAATAGTTTTTCAAAATTTTATTTTTAAATTTAAAACAAAATTTATGATAATAGTAAACAATCTAAAACATTTTGGAATTTTTAACATTGCAACAATTATCATTGGATATAACTTATTTGCATGTGATAAAATAATGAATTATGAGGATATATTGAAAATTTCGAAAAGCTAAAAATAATTATTTTGAAAAACAGTAATAAGTTATTTATTATAAAATTTTATTTTATTTTTTATAATATGCATGATAGTACATACTGTATGTTATTTATAATATTATATCAATAAAGTTGCTGTATATGGACAGGTCTTTCCATACAAAAAAGTGTCAAAGATTCGCTGGTGTTCCTTCGACGCAACGAAACGAAGTTAGTCACAAGCTTGCAATATCGAATAAAGTTACTAACTTCTTTCCTTGAATTTACGAAGGAGCACCAGCCAGTCTTTGGACATTTTTTCTGTATGTAAGGTCCTTAGTTAATAAAAAGTCAATGAATTTTATTTTGTATGTTTGTATGTATATAAGTTTTGGATACCTGATTATATAGGATAAAATGATTAAATTTCAGTAGAGTGGATATATGTTATTTTAATTATTTACATAGTTATAAGTGTTGAAAATAAAAAAAAACATTTTTATTTAATTTTTAGAACTCAATATATGGTGTTAAAATTTATGTCATAATTAATAAATAGGAGAAGTAATTATGTTTGTAATAAGCTGCATTTATATTATGCAATATTTTTATTAATGTCAGATTTGATGGTGGAAATAATTTGATTTTCTTACAAAAATGCATTGACTATTGTGAAATTATTATCAAAACGGATAAATCATAAGGTCATGTATTAAAATTGCTATATTATATTATCCTATGGATGTATTAACTACATTTTAAAACAAATTAAAAATAAAATTAATGTACTTGAAATTTAAAAAATAAAGTCACAGCAACAACATATATTTATTAAAATTATTCAAGAGAAATTCTTTGGAAAAAATGTGGTATGAAAATATTTAAGTAAAATAATATAAGTGTTTCATAAATTTGATACTTAATATCCAAGTTACTAAATATAACTGACAAACCGGCGTCTCAATCAATCATAATTATGAAATTATAATGGTATTATAACATAATACATTTCATTTTATAAAATTAATAATAAAAATAAGTTTCATAAAAAAATAAACCGTTAAAATAATAACTTATAACTCACCGAGCACACCGTAAAATCACTCAATATCTAAACACTCAAAATCAAAAATCGAAAAAAAATTGTCGATTCACTCGAAAGAAAGTCCGTCGCGTCACGACAAGGACAAAACTATAATAAAACAGTACAAATGAATAGCGCCACGAACTAACGAGCGAGACGACTATCTGTCCCAGCGTTCGGCCTCAAATTAAAGAGTTCAATGCACCTCCTTACGTGGGCGCGGGCGACGAGGTCTCCCATCTCTTTCGCACTTGCTTAAATATTGTGTGTGGGAGAGAGAGGGACGTGGTCCACTTTTTGCTCCGAACTTGAATTTCGATCAATATAGCGCGACGCACGCTGTCTTGGTACTTACTTCTTTTTCTTTTTGTTGTTGCTACGTTTTGAGTTTTCAGTATATTTACTTTTATGATAAGCGTGTAATATACGTTCAATGACCATAAACTAACGATACAATCCTCTAGGATTCTTACATACAAATACCTAAGTCAGTATTTTATAAAATTTTAGGTCAATAGGTTACATTACGTAAAAAGTTTTCTCGAAAACTTTCCACTATAAAATTTATATTTACAATTTCACTTTTTTATCTCAATTTACTTTACATTATTATCATGGGGAATGTTTTTAATCACAAAAAACAATTTCCATAAAATAATAAATTTAAATTTTTGAAAGAAATCGAAAAAAAAACACGTCAATAAAGATTTTATATATATAATTCTCAATTAACTTAACCTTGTCGTGTAATTATGTACGAACAACGATGAAACATTTTAAGCATGCAACATGCACTAGCATACCATACATGCTCCTTAGCAACAGACATCTATTTATGGAAAGCTATTTATAGCACTGAATCATTCAATTAGAGTCTAGACAGCGAGAGCACAGTGTAATGAAGAACAACTCTTATCCATGATGCTATAGAGGCTATTTTAGTAATTTAGTTGTATTCTGTATGCGAAAAGTAGCTCAGATATAAATGAACAGATATGATTCTTATTGTTATAGTTGTTAAGGACTATTTTACTATCAAAGACATCGGATTGAAACGCTAAACGTAACTGGCTTAAATATGGTAATGGTTTGTGATAAGCTTTTTGCTTTAGGCGTTTCTCAGTATATACAACATTCTTCGGAGAAAGGAGGGAATCCTTTGCATTTACAGGGAAAATGATACAGTTGGTTTATATTATCTACCGTTTTTTTAGACAAAATATTTGTTTGTAAAATCATTTGTAACAAACTTTGTATACATACTGATAAAATTAATACAAGTACATTTATTGTATACAGATACATTTGTACAAATATGACGATTTATATAATGTGTTTGCAAAAGATAGATTTACCCATTTTGCTTGTAAATATACTAATAGGACCTTCGTTCACTCTTGGATAAAACCGACAATTCCATTTCATTGCTATTCCTTGGGCAGTTGGAATTAAATAAAAAAATGCTTCAGCGCATGGATACAGGTATTTTTAACATGGTCAAGGTTGAACCATTGTGTTCGCGTGTTATTAACGACTGCACAGACAGGGGCGACTAAATGCCAAGTACATACACATTTATTATTACTACAGTAATAAAATGTTGTCTCAGTTAAAGTCTGAAAGCTATACACCAAGAAAATATTGCTTATTTCTTAATATATTGCCAGGTGAAGGGTTTTGTGATCATGAAATATAAATTAGGTTTTGTTTGTTTTAATTGCTATTGCGTTTATGTTTGTGTTAAATTACAAGTAATACAATTTGTATAATTATCAAATTTATGTATTTTATGGTTTGTGTAGTCATGAGTTTAATCATGAATTACTTCGGGAAGCTCTCTTCACGACTTACGTCACCACTTTTCATAAATGATCGTAGATACTTAGATTTTTTTTATTTTACTGAAATAAAATAAAAATCGAAGGAATATAGGAATACATTTTGATGTATTATATAAAAAAAAACAAGTCATAAGATTTTAACATTCACCTTACAACTTTCTTGTAACAGTTACAGGGATATGGCAGTCAACGACCACATTGAAATTTCAAGAATTAATTTATATTAAATTATAAAGTATCAAGAGGCATCCGCACAGTACGCCCGCACCTCCGAGTAGGCGGGAGGCGTTGCGTTGAAGAGAGACGGATATATATCGATCAGTGCCGTCTTCAGATATAACGGTCGACCTCAAGAGTGTTTTAAAAATCTTTGATTTTGATTTTTACAGTTCTCCTCTTTGATGGTATTATGTAAAATTTTGAGTGACATTTTTTTATTCAATTGTGGAATACAATTTTACCTTTATAATAGGTTTTTAATTATTTTTTCAATTTGTTAGTCGTTTTCAGTTGAATACGTTGTTATTATTTTCATAAATATTTATTTTGTACTAAAAATAGAATACATAGTAAATGAATACTTATAAATTAATTATTATTTATTACGATTTTTATAATAATTTTTGTGTTTTATTATTATTTCAGGATATGATACTATAATTAATTTATTTTTGATTAATGTTTCTTCTTTAGAAGAAACCATATTGGCCTTACATTGTGTAACGAAAAAATGCTCAAATGAGAATACTGGTTCTTCTTCTTATCCTGTGGTTAATGACCAACCTAGGGTCAGACGATTATTATTAAATATATATACCTCTATGCTGTCACCCATCCATTAATTGACCGCACCTAAACTTGCTTAACTCACTGACCGTCACGACCCTGTACACCTGGCTGTGAGCTTCCTCGAATGAGGTAAACCATAAGCACACTGGTGGAAAGTCTTTTGTTGCAAGAGGCCGGCTAGGTAGGTACCACCTCAGTGTCAATTATTCTGCCGCCAAATAGTAGTGCTTAGGCACTACTGTGTTCCGGTTTGAAGGGCATTGTACGCTAGTGAAATTACTGGGCGGACGAGATTTAAGAACTAATATCTCGAAGTTGGCTTCGCGTGAGTGGCACCTACTAATGGTGCTGCAAGCGCTCATATGCTACGGCAACCACTTCCCATCACGTGGGCCGTATGCTTGTTTGTCAACTTGTAACATAAAAAAAAGCAGTATATATAATTAATTGTATAAGATATAGTGGGATTAGTAAAGCCATTTTTGAAATGAAAGAACTGGCCTGAAGAGGGACTATAATATAATCTATAACGTAGCAGTATTCACATTATTATATCCATCTGACAATATCTTATATTTTATATAAGAAGGCAATACTAGACTCCTTTCCACCAGGTAGTTTGCCACCTTAGGCTGTATAAATAAAACTTGTATGTCATTGTAAGTAGTATAAAAATGAAAATAGGTCATATAATATTATAAAATTAGTGAATATATTGAAGATATAAATAAATAATAAAAATAAGAAGATCTCTCCAGGCTTTTCAGCGTTCAGTATAGGTATAAGAATGTAACATATATTTAAATTTAAAAAAACTGTATTGAAAAAATACACACAAGGTATAATCTGACTTTCAACAAAAAGTCATATATGCTTTTTATGTTGAATAAAATATTTTATTTTCATTTTGATTTTTATTAAATTAGTTATAATTATTATTCATTTAACAGTATTGTCATGTTTAACAAATTTCTTGGTCCTATATTTTTTTGTCTGTTTTAAAAGATGGTATTAATTTTCATATTGAATAATCGATATAGTGATTATTAAAATAGTTACAAACACAATACTAAAAAGGAAATAAAAAAATATATAAACATAAGACGTTTTTAAAAAGTCTAATCAAAAATACTAAAATAAAAAAAATGCAAAAATATTTAGGTGGACTATAAATCTGAGTGCATTGAAAATCACTCAAAACTATTCTTCTTATAACACAGACCAGATAGTAGAAACAGTAATCAAGCAATTGCTATAACCCACTTGGGGGTCAGGACTATTCATTAAGCCATTTTGAGAATGTAAAAAAAAATTATACATTTTTAAAATGTATTAATTTTTTTTCATTTTTTCAAAGTTAATTTTATTTATGTCGCATTAGGAAAAGAGGAAATATGTGTTTGTATAGACAGATAAAATATGTATGTATTATTATTTATATTTTTATTAAAAAGGTGATTAACAAAAACGAAAATTATCCTACAATTAATTATTATTAATATAAATAAACCTATCCTTTTTATTTATTTATTTTATTGATATTCAAATACAAAATTATATAATTATCATTTTGTAAAAATAATTGTTGAAAATATTTTTGTAAAATTTAATAATTGTATTAAAATTTTTACTTATTTTTTATATCCTCCTACTCTATTTCATTAGGGTGTTATTTGTCCATTTATATTAGTCCATTGTCCATATATGGTTATTGGTTGTGGTATAGTTACACTGGTGCATTTGCCCTGGCCGGGTCAGTTTAAGGGGGCTTCATAATCATTATATAATATGCCAGAAAAGTCTATCTGGTTTACCATTCTAGCCCTTGAAAATAAATCTGACTTTAATACGGATTTCAATGCCTTTTTTTATATCATGACGGTTGTCAAACAAGCATACGGTCTGTCTGATGGTAAGGAGTCATCGTAACCTATGAACGCTTACGATAGTTGACGCATTACAAGCACATTAAAAACCCAAGTAACAGGAGGGTGCCGGAGGCCTGATATCCCACCCCCTCTATTCCCTTCCTTTTTTCCCTTCTCATCCCGTTCCTCCTGTTCCGTGGGTTGGCAACGCACTTGTGATACTTTAAGTATCGCAAGCGTTCATAGGTTGCGGTGACTGCTTACCATCAGGCGGACCGGATGCTTGTTTGCCAACCGTCATGATATAAAAAAAAATGGCGGAGGAGATTTGGCCTAAAGAACTTCCACTCATCGATTAACATGCATTACACATTCGGATAAGAATACTGTCACTTTGCGTTGGTATTCCGTAGGAAAAGGACTACTTTTCTCTTAAGACCTTGTCAATAGCAAGGGTCTACAACAGGGTCATCTTGAATCATAATGTGGACATATGGCCCCTTCAAATTTGGGGTCTTTAATAAAAATATGACTTTACCTTTTATGGAACGAAATTCCTTAACGCGGCTTACGGGTAGAGCGATTTAGTAGAAATTGTCACGTAACGAAATGCGGTATGCTGTGTGTGTGCGTGTGTGTCTCGAATCTACTACAAGGATATAAGCAAGGAACTACGTTCCTGACAAGAGTCCTCCGATCCCCGATTGCACAATCTTTTATTTATTTAACGGAATACGTCATCATTAAGGACCCCTGATTTTCCGAGGATCCTCAGCACATGCCCCGTGGACCCTTATGATAAAGACGGAAGTGACTTATTTATTAAAATTGGTTATATCTTGGCCTTATCCAGTTTATCCGTTTTCGTGTTCTCATAAATATAAAAAAGGCTAAAAGCTAGCGTAGGTTCATCGTCCTCGCTTTACATGAGGTCTTTGAACCGACCCTTTTTGAGCTTTTTGTAACGAGCTTCGTATTTTTGTTTCGTTACCTGGCTTTTAAGTTTTTTTCTTATTTTATTTTTTTTTTCACACCAATTTTACTATAATCTTGTAGTTACTATTTTCGTATTGAAAGTTGATTTCTTGTTGTAGATAGTATTCAGTTACAAACATGTCACAGCAGAGATTATCCCACCAGTGCAATCAGTCACACTGGTGGTAGGTCTTTGTTGCAAGAGGACAGCTAGGTAGGTTACATCGCAGTGTCAAATATTCTACCGCAAAGCAGTAGTGTCTTTGGCACTACTGTGTTTCGATTTTAATTATATATATAGATATAGTAAAAACTATTTAAAAAATTAGTTGTACGCTAGAGGGTAGGGTTTCCTACTTATCTGTGATCTGTGTGGGTTAGTGGTCATACTAATGTCAGAATTGTTCAGCGCACTCACTCATCATTCACTAACTCACTCACTCACTCACCATTCACTCAGTCACCACTCACTAACTCAGTCACTCTGATACTATACGCCTGATTAGTTTGAAATTTTGCATAATATCTCAAAGACAGTATTTAACGATAGTCCAAAATTAAAAAATTAAATCTCATTAACTAAAATTACTTTAATAATGAAAATTTTAAAAACTAATATAAAGAGAAGTATCGCAGAATGGACAAAACTTTGAAGTCTCTGAATCCAGAGGTCATGACCCACTTTAGTAAGTAAAAATTAATATTCAAATACAAAAATATAATAAAAAAAAGAACCAACCGACTTCAAAACTAAAATGGTTCCGTTTCTGACATTTGGCTACGGAACCCTAAAACTAAAGTCAGAAATTGGTGCTAAGTACATCGGCACATAAGGCCAACTATTTAGTTTTAAGGTCTTTTTATCGTTAATTCGGTTTAATAGTTCTTCCACCATATGAAATAATTGTATGCATGAAATATTTATTTTTGATTAGTTCTTGTCGCGTTGCGGAAGCCTTGGGGCCTCTATAAAAGAGGGCCCCGACAATACAGAACTCTTTCAAAATCGTCCGGATTTAGGGGAGGGCAACCGGGGCGAAAGCCCTGGAGCCTCCACAAAAGAGCCCCCCCCACAATACAGACTCTTTCCAATTCAAATTCTCTTTAAAATTCGGGAGTAATCGGTTAACACAAAAGCAGATGTTCGAAGTTATAATTATGTAATTATTTTTTGAAGTTGGTTGAAAAAACCCCTGTTGTTGCACGGGTGTTACTATCGTTACAGTTGCTATGGTAACCATAGTTATATTAACACGGGTAAAACCATAGGTATAAGCTAGTATATCTATGTCTATACAAATAAATGAAATTGAAGTGTCTGTTTGTAATTCAAAATTAACAGCTTTTCATTACATACATATGAAAGTATATAATATGGTACTTACATAAGAAAAACAATTTTTAAAATTTTTGTCTGTCTGTCTGTCCCAGCCCATCTCTGAAACGTCTCGACTAATTTTTACGAGAGTTTCACTGGCAGATAGCTTATGTTATAAGGAGTAACTGAGGCTACTTTTATTTAAGAAAAAAATATTAGGGTTCAGTGCAATACAGAAAAATTGGTACCACGCGAGTGGATCCGCGGGAGCGAAAAGTGTTGTTTTTAAAACGTAAACGAGCACTAAGGCTTTTTTGAAATTCAATACTCAAGGGGGCGAAAAGGGGATTGAAAATTTGTACGAAACCTCATAATTTTTGAAATTAGAAGCATGACACTTTGTTTTTAACCAACTGAAAAGAGAAGGTTCTCATATTTACCTAAAGGCGTCGGGATGTGACGACCCCATCGCCCGCTGTTGGGATAACCTCTGTCACAGCAGAGATTATTCCACCAGTGCAATCAGTCACACTGGTGGTAGGTCTTTTGTTGCAAGAGGCCGGCTAGGTAGGTACCACCGCAGTGTCCAATATTCTGCCGCCAAATAGTAGTGTTTAGGCACTACTGTGTTCTGGTTTGAAGGACATTGTACGCTAGTGAAATTACTGGGCGAACGAGATTTAAGAACTAATATCTCGAGGTTGGCAACGCGCGAGTGGCATCTACTAATGGTGCTGCAAGCGCTCATAGGCTGCGGCAGCCACTTACCATCAGGTGGGCCGTATGCTTGTTTGCCAACTTCTAAAAAAAAAAAAAAAATTATATTTGACTTTACTTTCGACCGGGTGAACCAATTTTTATGATTCTTTTTATATTTGAAAGCTGGTGTTTCCCGTGTGGTTCCAATTCAATTGTGTCCAGTTCTGACAATGGCGTCCAGGAGAAAACCATTTAAGTCTTAAATATGCATTAATCATTAAGTACTATCATTCGTAACTAAAAAGTATAAAATAAAATAATTTATAGAAAAAAATATCGACTTCAAAAGTGAAAAAAAAAATATTTTCTACAATAGAAGTCAGTGCTAAGTAAAGCATCGCAACATATGGCATCAACTTCAAATTCCACGTAAAAAATACGAGTTTTACATTTTCCAAAATTCTCCCCCAGAAGGTTGAAATGGGGGTTCAAAGATTGTATTAAAATCGTTATTCACGCGGGCGAAGCCGCTGGCAGAAGCTAGTAATACATATAATTATATACCCATAAAAATTAGCCCATTAGACACACCATTGTGACGTCATAATTTTTTTTGTAATGTCTTATATTGTCAATTATATTGTCTCACTCTCACATGTGTTCATTGTAATCATTATATCTCTTTCATGGAAACTTAACGTAGTGGCTTGCGGTCTATGGTCGAAGATGAGCACACATTTGTATTTAGACAATGAACAACCGTTTTTTTGCGTCATGGTTGTCAAACAAGCATACGGTCCGCCTGATGGCAAGCAGTCATCGCAACCCATGAACCCATGAACCCAATGGAAAGGAAGAAGCGATCAGAAGGGCAAAAGGAGCTTTCTAGGGGAGGAAAACTGGGTTATGTGCGATGTATGTATGAACCCCACCATCATGGGGACTCAACCAAAGTCTCTTCAGTGGCCGACCTCAGTAACACATGAAGTAACTCTCGAAGATCGAGCCATTGCGTGACCTGCGGAGCACTATGCTTTGTTCATGGCTGGCCAAGTTCGGTCCTGGGGAACGGGGGAAAAGGGTTTGGTCTCTCCCAAAAACTACCCCAACAATAGTTTTTTTTAATGACCTGACCTGATGATTTTGATGCCTCAATAGCTCAATGGTTAGCGGGCCGACTAACGCGAAACTTTCGGGTTCGATCCTAGCCCCCTTGGACTATTATCTGACCCACTCTTAGGTCAAGCTAAGGGCTTATTTAGTGGGCCAAGTAATGCCTTAAAAAGCATTGCTAAAAATCTTAAATAAAAATTACAGGACATCAGTGATTGGCCCCGGTGACGTTAACAAGGTTATTAGGGCCAATAGTTAATAGACTATCATCAACACCTAATGGTGGTAAGTCTTTTATTGCCAGAGGCCGCCTTGGTAGGTACCACCACTGTGTCTTGTCTTGTTACTTTGAAGTACACTGTAGCTAGTGAAGTTACTGGGCAAAGGGATTTAAGAACCAACATCACGTTGTCAACGCGTGAGTGACACCTACTAATGGTGTTGCGCGCTCATAGGCTACGGCAAACGCTTACCATCAGGTCGGCCGTATGCTTACCAACGATTTTCTACCACACACAGTGATAACATCTATCTTATCTAAATCAGATATCAGCTTCATAAATCGCGAGTAATGCGCAAATTTTATAACAATCACACTATCAGAAGTGAGACGCTCATAGCCGAGTGCACCCGCTGATCGGTAAACGATCGGTAGGTTAAGCAACTTTAGGCGCGGTCAGTCACTAGATGGGTGATCGCATAGTGGTATTTCTATCGAGCGTTTCCGTGCTTCGGAGGGCACGTAAAAGTCGGTCCCGGCTGTTGACAATTAGACAACAGTCGATAAGTCAAGTCAGAGGCCTACGGGCGACCTGAACAACTCTGACACTAGGTTGACCACTAACCAATCGATAAGAAGAAGATCAGAAGTTACATCATGAAAACGTAATCATATCAGATAAAGGAACGTAGACATACTACCTCCATACCACCTCGATGTCTGGAAATCCACAACAGCGCGATTTAGAAGACATTTTCTTCCTCGCACAACCACTCTGTGGAACCAACTTCCGCCGGCGGTCTTTCCGAACCGATACGACTTGGGAACCTTCAAGAGAAGAGCCTATTCTTTCCTTAAAGGTCGGCATCGCGCCTGCATGCCTTCTGGTGCTGCAGATGTTCATGGGCGGCGGTGATCACTTAACATCAGGTGAGCCTCCTGCCCGTTTGCCCCCTCTTAAAAAAAAAAAAAAAAAATACTACCTGACCGTTCAGGGTAGCTTCTTCCTAGCATTACTCTCGGTATTTACCGAAGGTCTCCTAAAGCATAGTTAAAACTCTTATCTTAATTTGACGGACTACTAGTTTTTACACAGAGCAATTGCCATCTGACCTCAAACACCCAAGGGTTCAAATTGGACGCAAATAAGCAATACCATGTCAACCCACACGAATGTCGTTTCGAGATAAACGCGTTTGAAAATTTTGAACAACTTGCTTTATATGATTTTTTTTATGTAAAAGTTTTTGGCAATTTCAGATTTATGTAAGTTAATTTACTTATTTTCACAAAAGATAAGTATACAAACTGCATATTTCGTATATAATATAACCCAAAACGTTTAACATAATACATAAATTGCATGATTAAAAATGGCTTTTTTAGAAGTTTTAAAGCTTAAAACCCTACAAATATTAAAGAAAAATGTTCTTCAGCCATTTACCAACACTTCTGCATATATAACTCAGTTTTTTCAATTTAGTGGGTTGACATGGTATTGCTTATTTGCGTCCATTAATAGTAACTCATTGGATAAGATTACACAGACCGATGTAACCAACCGACAAAAGTTAGGCGTCCTAAGCACGTCCTGCAAGACCATAACGATAGGATTACATTAGACAATGCCCCTTACACAGCACAGACACGCACACAACACCGTCTTCGCCGGCGAGGACGAGGTGCTTTGTTTCGCACGTCGCGTCGCGCTCACACCGTCGGGTGAGTCTATCGTATAGAATGCGCTCCGAGCGCTGCCTCCATCTCCGATGACGTCCTTAGCCGTGGTTCGGCTTCGCAGGAGGCACCCCAAGGACGGAGTTAAATTTGAGCTCGCGTGAGGGCTCCCCCTTTATCACGACTGAGTCTCTGTCCTCGGCCCCCCCGCCCGGTGACGCTGTCAAGGCCAGTAGGGCCAGCAGCAATACACATTCCGAAAAAAAAAAAAATTGGATAAGAGGTAGAGCAAGAGATTTCTCAAATCATTACTAATATAATATTCGTTTTCCCGTCCAACTAAGATATCCTTAGTCACCTGTGTGCCCATCGCGCGGCCTAGAGAAAGATGGCAGTCTGAGTGGCACCGGCTGACGTACTGCTCGCCAACACGGGGAGACAATGCCATCAGTTCCTCCAGGGTAAGGGCAACACTGTCTGCTCTCATCGGGATGGGCTCAGTTGAGCGATGTGCTTGAGAGGTCCCGGAGTGGCATAGGTGTTCCCGGAGCCTCTTGAGAAGGTTTCTTGGGACGCCATGGTCAGACATGGAACCCTGAATAACCCAGTTCTCTTCCCCAGGAGACGTGGTATCTGGTTGCAGATTTCCTCCCCGTAAAAAAACGTATACACGACAATAACGTACGGGATTGAGCCTGTAACTATCCCATTAACAGAGCCGTTGAGTAGAGCATCTCAGAGAAAATATATTAATAGTATTTTTTTCGATTTCTGATTGGAAACCATATTTTTAACTTACTGACTAGAAGAGGAGAGAGTCTTGGTATAGAGAGGAGTCACCGAGGGGAGGGGACTAAAAATGGGTCACGTAGTATGGGTACATTCCCTAAGTCATGTAATGTAATGTAAGAAAGCGTAGTGTAGAAGTCGGCGTGGACCAGCTGGTGCCAACCAACCGTCATGACCTCTCAGCCACTTTATTCAGGGATATATAAATAGGATATACCCTAGAGCCTTTGGTGTGCAGGGTGCGCATCTGATGAAGTTGGAGATCAGCGCGAACCCGCGTCGTACATACTTGTGAGGGAAGCAAAGGGGGCCAGTATTATCTTTCGCCCCACCCCTGGGCCCTACCACCAGCCATAAGCAGAGCACAGTGCTTGGCATATTCTGTGGTAGACTCTTGCACTGAGGTCGGCTATTGAGGAGCTTTTAGTGGGTCTCCATGACATATCATCTTTTCATGGGATACATAACCCGAAACACTGGATTTTTTCATAACTTTTAATGAGCAGTGAGACAGGATTTTTCGAAATGTAACCCTTGAGGGGATGAAAAAAGGGTTGAAAGTTTATATGAATATCCGTCATTTTTGAAAATAGAAGCATGTTTTTTTATGGCTAAAAATTAAAGATGAACGAAAAACGTGTTTTAACATTTTCTAAAATTCACACGCGGGCGAAACTACTAGCAGAAACTAGTAAATGATAGTTTCATAGTCACAATAAAAAAACCGAATTAAAAACTTTAATTAAAATAATTATATAAAACTTACCACAAGACGCCATCTTTGTCCATAATCTGTAAAGACAAGTATAATTATGTTAAAAACATATGTACACCAAGGTCGATACATTATAGATACATAACAATGTATATAAAATATAAAAATAGACGAAAATTCCCCGCCCTGTTGTATAACAATTGAAAAAATAGAATTAGGGGCGCCCTCTCGCTCTATCATATAACTCCCTCTCGCTCTAAGTCATCTATCTGTTTTAAGGTTAGGTTTGGATACAATGTTTTTTTTTATTTGTTGCGATGGGAAGGGCTCTGTATTTGATTAATGAATAGTCAAGCTTTTTTTTTATGTGTAACCTTGGTCTGTTTGGAATTTAAAAAAAATGTGCGTGTGTTTTTGGATCTGAATATTGTTTTAGGATTTAAAAAAATTATCAGTTAAAATAGAGCTTTTTTTGATATTTTTAAAACTAGGAACTTTTTAAAACTTATTATCAAATGGTATATTCTTAGTGAATTTTTTTTTTTTAAGAATATTAGCAATGCCTTTTTCAACGAATTACTAATATTCCTATTGCTCATTCCAAATAAGCTAACAAGCATCCATACATACATACATACATACATAAAAAAAGTGAGACCCGATAACAGCGCCTCCGACCAGATCCAATTGTGAATCAAAACCATTCTCGAATCCACTTTAACACACACAAAAATTTCATCAAAATCGGTCCAGTTTAGGAGGCGTTCAGTGACATACACACACAGTAGAATTATATATATAGAGATTACAGTCAATCCCGAGAAAAGCGTAGGTATCCTTTTTAACAAACCCCGCATTAGGACTTACTGGCGATCCGGTCCACCTGGAGTTATCACCTTGTTCGATCATCCCATCCCATGGAAAGATAAAACCAAATATCTAGGCGTCATACTCGACAACAAACTCACCTTTGAAGCTCATATCCGCAAGGCAAGTGATAAAGCAGCGTTCGTTTTGGGAAGATTGTATGCGATGTTGGGCAGGCGGAGTAAACTGTCCCTTAGAAATAAGGTGACATTATACAAAGCCTGTATACGTCCCATACTGACCTACGCGAGCCCTGTTTTTTCACACGTCCACGCCAGAAGAATTAATCAATTACAAATAATTCAGAACCGTTTCTTACGCATGGCCTCGGGCTGTCCGTGGTACGTTCGCAACGTAGATCTCCAAAGAGACTTTGAAATCGATTCGATCCCGAAATATTTGAAGCGCTTATCGCAAAACTATTTCGATCAACTACTTTCCATCCAAATCCTAAGGACGGAATCAAATTTGAGCCCCCGTGAGGGCTGTCCCTTTATCACGGCTGAGTCTCTGTACTCGGCGCCCCTGCCCGGTGACGCTGTCAAGGCCAGTAGGGCCAACAGCAATACACATTCCGAAAAAAAAAAAAAAAAAAAAAGAGATTACAGCAGGGGTGGGAACGCCAAGACGAATGAAAACTCCTTATTGCGTCACAAAGACGATCCTACAGAAAAAAAAACATTTTAACTGTCACATTTTGACAGATTTGTAAAACTTTAATTTTCGACGAAGATTCTAAATAAAACCATACAAAATTATCAGTTTAATCTGGAAAACATTAGGAATGGATGGCGAAATACCGAAAGAACACAACGAGCCGTCGACAAGCAAAAATGAAGGTAGCAAAAATTCTACTGACGACAGTAGAAGCGATAGAAATAGAGACATAACGGAGTCAGATTCATTCACAACGAGAAGTAGTTTAGAAAGAACAGCCCCAATGGTACCTATGACCACTGCCATTACGAAAAATAGGACTCACAAGAAGACAACGCAGCGAACTTTGAAAGGTAGGGTCAAGAAACGAGATCCTCAGACGAAACGCCAACGAAGGGTTGTAAAACGTCAACCCAAAATCAAAAAGAGACAGAGGGATATATCCGTCTCAACTATTTTCACAAGATTATCCTCGAGTGGTTACAGAACTCCTGGTTGTGAACATTGTGGACACCACTGTTGTCGAAGAAGGTAGTTCCTAGTGATTTGTTTTAATGTTATTTATTTGAAATTAAAAATTGTTTATTTTATGAGTTTGGTTTCATTTATAAAGGCGTCGGGATGTGACGACCCCATCGCCCGCTGTTGGGATAACCTCTGTCACAGCAGAGATTATTCCACCAGTGCAATCAGTCACACTGGTGGTAGGTCTTTTGTTGCAAGAGGCCGGCTAGGTAGGTACCACCGCAGTGTCCAATATTCTGCCGCCAAATAGTAGTGCTTAGGCACTACTGTGTTCGGTTTGAAGGGCACTGTACGCTAGTGAAATTACTGGGCGAACGAGATGTAAGAACTAATATCTCGAGGTTGGCAACGCGCGAGTGGCACCTACTAATGGTGCTGCAAGCGCTCATAGGCTGCGGCAGCCACTTACCATCAGGTGGGCCGTATGCTTGTTTGCCAACTTGTAACATAAAAAAAAAAAAATTTTGACGACGAGGTCTGGTGTAGGTTTCGGTGTAGTCTGTCTAGGGTGTATTTGTCCTTATCCTTGTATGTGTTTTTGGACCCCCGACACAGGATATCAGTATCTTAACGGCGGCTATTTTTTTTAAGAATATGCTGTTTCAAGGCATTACTAATATTCCTATTGGAGGGGTCCATATAAGCTCGAAGCTTGCGCTAGAAGTGGGTACGACATTAGCCCAAGGGGGTCAAGATCAAACCTGCGACTCTCGCGTTAACGGTGCGATGTCAGCCCTTCTACCATTGAGGTATTGAGGCTTCGTGCAGTGTGCAGCGTGTGCAGCGTTTATTTATTTATTTGTTTCTGATATCGTAAGAATTTCAGTAGTACTAGGAATAACAGTAATGTCTGTCCCCCTCTCTCCTACGCTGTCCCCGACACCATACCGGTCCCCAATCAAATCAAATCAAATCAAATTCTTTATTGGCAAAATACAAACAATTTACAATATTTAGAGTACCTGGTTCCTGAACTAGATGAACTGTATCTCAGGAACCAGTGCCTGCCACCAATCAGTTCACAATATATTTTGCCCAAAATAACAGTACAACAAGAATATAAAAAGTAAATAAATTTTAAGTTAAACATAAACTATAAAAAGTAAAAGTTATGAGGGCCATTAAACATCAGCAAACAAGATAAAATAACAATAAAATTTAGAACAAAATTTAAAGTAGAACTAAGTATAAGCAATTATTGTAATGCAGGGATTGATATAAGGATAAATATATGAGTTTGTGTATGTGTGTGTGCGTGTGTGTGTGTGTGCGTGTGTGTGCGTGTGTGTGTGTGTGTGTGTGTGTGTGTGTATGTGTGTGTGCACGTGTGTGTGTGTGTGTATGTGTGCATATGTATGTTTGAAGAATTATTTGAAGTAACTTTCCACATCATCATACTCAAGAGTTTCCAATGTATATATGTACCTATTATCTCAGCATACTATATATTGTGGAATGCAATTAAATAAATATGTAATGTTAGAAGAATCCTCAAGCAAGTATCAAAAATGTTTTATAACCTTCAGCACTAAAGTGAACTACCAAGAACTATAATTATAGTGGTTAAATTGATTAAATTACTTGTGACAAAAACGTGACTTGAATGCTCTGACGTCACAAACGCGTCATGACATGACGAAGCTACTTATTACTAGACTTTAAAACTGGTAGCTTTAAAGGTCACTGTATACGGTTTTGCAATAGGATCCTAGAAAGCTTTCAAGCACTTTTTATAATATATGTTTTTTAAGAATATTATCAATGCTTTTTCAAGGCATTACTAATATTCCTATTGCCCCTCCAAATAAGCTCGAAGCTTGCGCTAGGAGTGGGTACGACAATAGCCCAAGGGGTCAGGATCGAACCCGCGACTCTCGCGCTAGCGGAGTGAAGTCGACCCTTCTACCGTTGAGCCATGAGGCTATAGGCATAGGCAATATAAAAGCCTAAACGAGCCAATGGATCGAAAACGCAGACTTTAAGTGTAAGTCATGGGTTCAAATCCGAGCAAGCACTTTTTCAACTGTAAAACGGTGAAGGAAAACGACGTGAGGAAACCTGCATGTCGTCTAAAATATGTATATGCTGGTGGTAGGGCTTAAAATGCCTATCTGGTTAGTTACCACCATGGTGAAAAATTGGTGAAGTGACTGTTCTCCACGTTTCGCGATCACCCAGGGTATAACCAGTTGTGTCATAAGAGACAGAACCTACATGCTCTCTGGAGTTGCAGATGTTCATGGGAGGTGGTAATCGTTTAACATCAGATGAGCCTCCTGTCCGTTTGCCACCTCTGACATAAAAAAGGTCAAGTAATGTAAGTTTAATAAGGGCTATTGGGAATGGGACGGTCACTCCAGGTGTTTCAGTGGTTCAGCGTAAAGAACTGCCATGACCCATCCAAATACTGACCGCGTCTAAAACTGCTTACCCGTTAATCATTTACTGAGCAATTTGGCAATTTTTAAATAATAATAATAAACGCTGCACACTCAACGGCCCCCATTAGGATAGCTATATCCTGTGTCGGGGGTCCGGAAACATACACACGAACAAACACACCCAGACCGGAAATCATGCTTGTATGGTCAATACAAACATATTATGCTCCGAGCGGGAATCAAACCCGAGACCTGTGACGCTTACGGTATGTTCGCTACCGCTACGCCACGTCATCAATGATAAAGAAAGATTTTTTTGTTAGAACTATTTAAACTATTATTCAAAACAGGATGTATTAATTTGTGTTATCGGCTATCTCAAAAACTAATTGATAATTTAAATTTTGTTGTATTTTTTCATATGTTTCCCTAATGTTGCATGATTAACTAAATAGGTAATTCATACAGACAATACTACCGGCCCGCTCCGGCTTCGCACGGGTATAAAATATATAGCCTATGTCATTCATTGAAAAAATGATTAAAATCGATCCAGTAGTTTTGATTTATTTATTACTGCACGTGGCCCGCACGACTATTTACGACATCACATTAGAAACCTCAAAAATAACAGTATTTCTCCACTATTTAATGGATGTTATTATACATATAAACCTTCCTCTTCAATCACTCTATCTATTAAAAAAAACTGCATCGAAATCTGTTGCGTAGTTTTAAAGATTTTTAAGCACACAAAGGGACAGAGAAAGCGACTTTGTTTTATACTATGTAGTGATATAAAATTCACCTTCTTCCTAGCACTTTTTTTTTTTATGTAAGAGGGGGCAAAGGGTCAGGAGGCTCACCTGATGTTAAGCGATCACCGCCGCCCATGAACATTTGCAACACCAGAAGGCATGCAGGCGCGTTGCCGACCTTTAAGGAAAGAATACGCTCTTCTCTTGAATGTTCCCAAGTCGTATCGGTTCGGGAAGACCGCCGGCGGAAGTTGATTATTTCCGGTTTATACCCAGGGTCTGCTTATTACTCTAATCCGGATTTGACACGTACTAGTTTTTACACAGATTTCCATCTGATCTCCGCAACCCTAAGGGCGAACCAGTAACTCATTGTATAAGAGCAAATTACTTATCAAGAGTTAACGATTATTATCAGATGTTAATAACAACCGGTACAGGTACGGTCTGACGTGCTCTCCGAGGCACGGTGGGGAGTCAATTCTAAGGTCACCGCGGACGAAATCGCAGGCAAATTTTTTTATGTTACCCACAAGTTGACAACCAAGCATGCGGCCCACCTGATGGTAAGCAGTTGCCGTATCCTATGAGCGCAACACCATTAGTGGGTGTCACTCACGCGTTGACAACGAGAGATATTATGTTGAGATGTTCTTGAATATCATTTGCCCAGCAATTTCACTTACCTAAAGTGCCCTTCAAACCAGAACACAGCAATGTCTAAGCAGTACTATTTGGCGGTGGAATATTTGACAATGCGGTGGTACCTACCTAGCCGACCTCATGCAACAAAAGATCTACCACCAGTGTGACTGATTGCACTTGTGGAATAATAGTGGAATGCTAGTATTAATATAATATTACAATGCGAAAGTAACTGTTTGTCGAAACAATTTTGATGAAATTTCGTTCGTTTATAATCGATATTCAAGGAGGCAAAGCTGCGGGAAAAAGCTAGGCTCTATATTCAGGGTTCCATAGCCAACGGGTGGCAATGGAACCCTATTACTAAGCCTCTGCTGTCCGGTGTCCGTCCGTATTTCAGAAGGTATCTCACGAGCTGTAAGAGTTGAAATTCATCAGAGGTACAAATGTATTTCTGTTGCCATTACAGCAACAAATATAAAAATAAAATAAAAGGTTCCCGTTCAATAAAAGTCGTTACACCACGCAAGCGAAGCCACGAGCCAAGCTCGTCTTCTTATAAAATTATAAAATGGCAAATCGTGTAAGCCTTATACCTATTTATATAGAGGTACGTTTCATCATTATAATAAAAAAACAAAAATCTTTTTGAAAAATATAGCCTAAAAATTCAGTATCACAAAGTTCAAAATGTATTGCACATTTCATTCGAAGTTCGCTGATCTAAAACACGGGCAAAAATACACTTTCATGAAAAATTATTAATTTATACGAAACGGACAAACAAGTGAACGAGCCCGTTTATGCTGAGGCCACACTTGACGAGTATTGACGAACACCAATATCTCGAGGTTGTCAACGAGTGTGTGACACCTACTAATGGTGTTTCATGTGCTCATATGCTACGGCAACTGCTTACCATCAGATGGGCCGCATCCTTGCTTGCCAACTTGTAACATCAAATTATTTTTTATGTGTTAGAGGGGGCAAACGGGCAGGAGGCTGACCTGATGTTAAGCGATCACCGCCACCTATGAACATCTGCAACACCAGAAGGTGTGCAGCGTTGAGGACTTTTAAGGAAGGAATACGCTCTTCTCTCGAAGGTTCCCAAGTCGTATCGGTTCGGAAAGACCGCCGGCGGAAGTAGATTCCACAGAGTGGTTGTGCGAGGAAGAAAATGTTTTTTGTATAAGCATTGCTTTTGTATCCGAACTTCAATTTATACAATAAAATTGTAAAGAGGTCGTGACTGGAGGTGAATAAATTTTACAAAATCTTTATATATTTATATTTTGTAGGGAATTGTTTATTTGACACAGGTCGTGTGTTCGATTTTCGCTTGGAGCAGATGTTGTTTGCGTTGAACATACAGGCATGTGTTCCAGTTTGGGTGTGTTCATCCTTGTCCTTATGTATGTATCCGGACTCCCGACATAGGATATACCTATCCCAATGGGGGTGCAGCGTTTATTTTTTTATATGTTTATACATTTTATGACAGCTTTAAAAGTTCTACAGGGACAAATGTTCAGACCGAAATAGTTTTTTTTATTCGTAACTGTGAACAAATTTACTCCTCTTGATGGTAAGTGACTTCCAAACGCAAAGGTGGCTAGTCTTTGCCACTACAGTTGCGGAAGGCAAACTGTACTAGCCACCCTCGCCCTGCCTACCTGCAAGATGCTTCTGTTAGTCATTGGATGGATGAATTGCAACAAATACCAAGATTGTGATTAACTTAGTTTTTCAGCACCAGCGTAATTAGACATTATGTTGGTATGGAATGTCCTATCTATACATAAAAAGTATATGCACCAATAATATAATTTTTACCGCAAGTGTAGACCCACATTAAATCGTCAAACGCTAGACGAATTTATCACGAATATGGAACAATATAAAATCAACTTTAAAATCAACAATACAAGATACACTATCGTTTATAGGTCACGTATGTTGGACACGACATACAATTGGACCTTAAAACAATGGGTTAGGGTCGATATTTGTATGGCTATTGCTCAGGAAAGTCGATTTGGAGGCGACGCTCGTAAATCTCAGATAAGGTCTCACTATTTTGTGTCAATCTCGTCTATAGATATAAATAAAAACGTGGACAGTCTATGAATTTTAAAAAGTTCATACAGACGAGGCGTGAGATTATGTTTAAAGTACTAGCTTTGAACCGCAGTATTTTGACCAGGGTCTGCTTATTACTCTTATCCGGATTCGACAGGTTACTAGTTTTTACAGCGCGATTGCCATCTGACCTCCGCAACCCAAAGGGCGAACCAGTAACTCATTTGATAAGAGCAAATTTAGCATTATTATCAGGTGTTATGATGACAACCGAGACCGAAAGCTTAACGTGCTCTCCGAAGTAAGATAGGAGAAGCACTAGGACACACGTCAACCAGAACAGATATTTGTTAGGTTGAACCCGCGGCCGTCAAGGCTGAAGGCAGTTTCGCTACCAACACAACAGTCTTACCTGACACCCTAAGGTTACTGTCGTATCAACTCCAAACACAACCTACACTGTCTGAAATAGCATTGCTAATAAACGTTTAAAAAACACAGACACAAGCACACATCGACGTTGAAAAACTTCTAAATTGTATATAATTATAAAAATTCCTAACTTATTGTCGAACAAACACACATTCATACATACGCATTTACACATAATATGAAGCAATCTATATAATTCTTATCAGAGTTTTTTTTTCATTTTTATACTGTCACTAAAATCAATAGTATTATTAAGCGATTTTTTTTTTTTTATGTTAAAAGTTGGCAAACAAGCATACGGCCCACCTGATGGTAAGTGGCTGCCGCAGCCTATGAGCGCTTGCAGCACCATCAGTAGGTGCCACTCACGCGTTGCCAACCTCGAGATATTGGTTCTTAAATCTCTTCTGCCCAGTAATTTCACTAGCCTACAGTGCCCTTCAAACCGGAACACAGTAATGCCTATGCACTACTATTTGGCGGTAGAGTATTTGACACTGCGGTGGTACCTACCTAGCCGGCCTCTTGCAACAAAAGACCTACCACCAGTGTGACTGATTGCACTGGTGGAATGATCTCTGCTGTGACAGAGGTTATCCCAACAGCGGGCGATGGGGTCGTCACATCCCGACGCCGATAATTTTATAGTTAATTAAAATTGATTATATATTTTTTATGTTAGAAGTTGGTAAACAAGCATACGGCCAACCTGATGGTAAGTGGTTGCCGTAGCCTATGAGCGCGTGCAGCACCATAAGTAGGTGCCACTCATACGTTGGCAACCTCGAGATTTTGGTTTTTTAATATTGCGCCAGTGCACGGTCACGGTAGTGTCAGTCACACCGGTGGTAGGTCTTTTGTGGCAGAGGCCGGCTAGGTAGGTACCACCGCAGCGTCAAATACTCTACCGCCAAATAGTAGTGCATAGGCATTACTGTGTTCCGGTTTAAAGGGCACTGTACGCTAGTGAAATTACTGGGCAGAGGAGATTTAAGAACCAATATCTCGAGATTGGCAACGCGTGAGTGACACCTACTAATGGTCCTGCTAGCGCTCATAGGCTACGGCAACCACTTATATAAAAAAATCGAGTTTCTTTGTTTGACTATTTAAAAGTATTCTATATACCATAAACTTTAATCATAAATCAACTGGAAGTATAACCTTTTTAAACAAAAAAAAACATCTTTCAAACAAAAATGACTAAAGAACCTACAAAACAAAAGAAAAAAAAGAAGTGAAATTTTATACATATTTTTTACAAACATCATCAAAACTTACAAACATAACACAAAAATATAAACACATTTACAAAATACACACACAAGCAAAAACGTTTACATAAAACACACATAAAAAAGGACGTAGGGTCCCACAAAAACAACCACAGTACCGTCCAATGCCGAAAAATGCATCGAAAAAAATTGTTATCCAATCGTTGTAGAAAAAATTATAGTCCAATAGAGTGTGTCTAGGAGATGTGAGCTCGTGACAGCCAATCAGGTTCGAGCTGCGCTTGCGCACGCCCTTCGCCGGCCCTTTAACTATACGACTTAACTATGAAAGTTAAATAGCTTCTGTTACATAATATACTTAGCTGAGTCCGTGGCTCGCGTGGTGTACCGATTTTTCTTTATTGAACGAAACTACTTTTTCTAAAATAATTGTAGCCTAATATTACAGGCATCGTGACGTGACGACCCCATCGCCCGCTTTTGGGATAATCGCTCTCATAGCAAAAATTATTCCACCAGTGCAGTCAGTCACACTGGTGGTAGGTCTTGTGTTGCAAGAGGCCGGCTAGGTTACCTACCTAGTGTCAAATATTCTACCGCCAAATAGTATTGCTTAGGCATTACTGTGTTCCGGTTTGAAGGGCACTGTAGGCTAGTGAAATTACTGAGCAGAGGAGATTTAAGAACCAATATCTCGAGGTTGGCAACGCGTGAGTGAAACCTACTGATGGTGCTGCAAGCTTTGCAAGGTTACAGTCAAGTGGGCCCTATGCTTGCTTGTCAACTTAGGTAGTAACATAAAAATGTACTTTTATAAAATCAGCTATCTGCCAATAAAAGTCCCTTTGAAATCGGTCCAGCCGTTTCAGAAAGTCGGAACAGACAGACAGACAAAATTTAATTCTTTTTTATTTAAGTACCCTATATACTTCCATATGCATTTAATGAAAAGCTGTTTGGTATTTACAAAATTTTATTTATTTTTATAGATGTGTAAATAGCAAAAAATTTTTTTTATTAATTAATAATTATTAATTAATTATTAAGGAGTAATTTAGGATTTTTTTATTTATGATAACTCATCTCAACTCAAACTCAAAATATTCTTTATTCAAATAGTCTTTTAAGCACTTTTGAATCGTCAAATATACAGTCTGTTATGTCCGCCTAAGTGAAGCGACCGCCGATTCGAAAGGTAGATTCTGCAGAGAAGAAACGGCAAGAAACTCTACAGTTACTCTTTTCAAAGATAATCACATTACATTTGTCAAATGTACAATTAAGTTGTATATCCCGCATGAAACTCAACGTTTATTAATTCCATGCCACATTATCTACAATATATTCATTAACGGAATAATAAGCTTTATTTAGTAAACACCGTTTAATATAAGATTTAAATTTCAAACGTGCGAGATTCAAAATTGTCTGCGGAATTTTATTATAGAAGCGAATACCTTGCCCCAAAAAGGACATACTCACTTTATGAAGCCGAAAACTTGGTTTTATAAATTCTATAAACCACGCGGTTACTGCTAGTAAAGCTAGTTAAACAATACTCAGAATTGATAAGGTCGTATTATCAGCATTGGAAATCGATGGTAAAGTGTCTGAATAAATCCTCTTTATCTTTTCGGGAAATTATAAGAATTAAAAGTCAAGTACGTTGTGGACCATGAACAGTGGAAACTAAAGGGCTTCATGATGAAGAATCTTTAGGCTGTTAACGAATTAAATGTGACCGCAATTTTATATTGTCAAACGTTACAGGGTGGACACATTTTTTTTTAAGGTTCTCAATTCGATTGGTATTTTTTTATATATATGTACAACAATTATATTGAGATTATTGAGTCGATTTACGTGATTCTTCTTTACGTCATTTTTACGTCGTTATTAGGGTTCCGTAGCCAAATGGCAAAAACGGAACCCTTATAGTTTCGACATATCCGTCGGTCCGTCCGTCCGTCCGTATGTCACAGTCATTTTACTCCGAGACCATTGGCTCTATGTATACGAAATGAAATTTCAAACACATTTGGTTTGAATAAGATAGGCTAACAAATTTAAGAGACATATAAGTTTTTCCCATAACTTTGTTTTTCATATTACTTTTAATAATTACTATGAATTTACCAACTTATTTTGCGGTCGATTTTAATTCGTTATTATTTTTAAAGTCCTTAAGATTCTTCATAACCAAGCTGCGGAACGCTTTAGTTTCAACTGTGCGTGGTGCACAGCGCACTTGACTGGTAATTATTTTATTAACATTTTTGTTTACTTGGAAGATGAAATTTTAGTTTGTGTACGGCTTTTTAGGAGTTTTCATTTAGGTTGATTATATTATTAAAGTCTAAGATAAAAGTTTTTTAGGAAAAGTTTAAGGAACATTTCAGAAGCCTTCTGTGCCGATATTTTACTTAGTACCGACTTTTGAAGAAATTTTCCTACAGATTATTATATTTTTTGCTTTGAAATCGGTATTAAAAAAAACTAATAGTTTCAGTTTCAATATCCTTCGCCCAGTAACTTCACTAGCTACAGTTTCCTACCGTAACACAGTATACTTCTTTGCGGTACAATATCTGACACTGCAGTGGTACCTACCTTGCCGGCCCTGTAAATATAATAAACTTTTTCATTTATGTCATGACGGTTGGCAAACAAGCATACGGTTCGCCTGATGGTAAGCAGTCCCCGCTACCTATGAGCGCGATGAAAGGATGAAAAGGGACAAAGGAAGGAAATAGAGGGGGTGGGAGTTCGGGCCTCTGGCGATCTCACTAATCGCACGAAACGCAACCTAATGATACTGTTACTTTACGCCGCGCTGTGAGAGGGTATTACTTCCCCGGTCGATACGGCCTGATTGTGCTGGGAGATTGCCCTGCTACTAAATAATCAAATCAACCCCCCTCCCATCTATATTAGTTCATAAAGTACGAATGCACTGTTTCTCAAAGTACTTATAGGTGTCATTGACCGTTTCCAGATAGAGAGTTCACCGACCGCTGTGACATCTCGCCGTACAAAAGGATTTATTATTATTGATATAACTCATTATATACAATAAACTTATTATAATGATATATTTTTAACCGACATAAACATTTGTTGATTCATCCCTACTATAATCTATATATATAAAAGGCTTTGTCCTGAATGACTGACGGGTCAACGCACAGCCTAAACCGCTGATCGTAGAAACCTGAAACTTGGAACGTGTGTTCTTTATATCACGTAGGCATCCGATAAGAAAGGATTTTACGAAATTCTACTTCCAAGGGGTTGAAAAAAGGGAGGCAAAATTTATATGGGAAAACGCGATTCCTTGGTTCAATCTACTTCAAATTTAACATAAGCCTTTTTTAACATAGTTGATGAAAGATGTTTTTCGTATTTTATTGAAATTCATCCCTAGAGGGGTTAAAAACGGGTAGAAAATTTTTTTGCTTCGAAGTTTATATCTTAAAAAGTAACGAGCACAAGGAAACAATGTCTCGGAATTTAACCCATTTATCAAATAGGTAAAAACATGAAACTCTGTTTTTTGGCGAACGATTAAGACATGTTTTAACATTTTTCAAGTCAATGCTACCTACTTATACCACCGCTTCAAATAAGCTCGAAGCTTGCGCTAGGAGTGGGTACGACAATCGCCCAAGGGGCACCGTTGACACCGTTGTGGCGGTTGCGGGTGGGTTGTTGTGGTTGATGTTTGTTAAATTTCTGTCTCGGTCTGGGCGTTTGTCCGTGTGGGTCTACCCACCGTGCCTCGGAGAGCACGTTAAGCTGTCGGTCCCAGTTGTTACACAAAACATCTGATCTGATAATCGTTAACTCTTGATAAGTAAATTGTTCTTATCCAATGAGTTACTGGTTCGCCCTTAGGGTTGCGGAGGTCAGATGGCAATCGCTCCGTGTAAAAACTAGTAAACTAGTAAATGTCAAATCCGGATAAGAGTAATAAACAGACCCTGGGTACATAAAATACCGGGAATAATGCTAGGACGAAGGTCAGGATCGAACCCTGGCCTCTCGTGTTAACGTAGCTGAGCCGGCCCTAGGTTATGATAGTGAGATTTGTGACAATGAATACATATTTCTTTCCATACCATTAGTAGGTGTCACTCACACGTTGCCAACGAGACATATTGGTTCTTAAATCTCCTTTGCATAGTAACTTCACTAGCTACAGTGTCCTTACCGAAACACTACTGCTTTACGGTAGAACTACTGACAAGGTGGTACCTACCTAGCCCACCTCACGCTATAAAAGGTCTATTAGTAAAATTATACGCTATTCATATTCTGGACCATATTGACATTTTAGTACCCAAAATTATTCGTATAATATAAATAAATAAACGCTACACACTCAACGGCCCCCATTAGGATATTATCCTGTGTCGGGAGTTAAACATACACAATGACAAGGACAAACACACCCAGACCGGAAAACATGCCTGTACGATTAATACAAACACCTGCTCCGAGCGGGAATCGAACCCGCAACCGTCGAGGCTAAAGGCAGACTCGCTACCCACAACGCCAAAAAATAATAATAATGCATAAAAAAAAAGAGTTTGTTTCGCCGACTCTTCTCAGGTAGAGGTTTAAATTTGTATCCGGTGGTAGAATCTGACTTTCAACTAATAAGTGTAATGCTTTTTACGTTGAATAAAAATATTTGAATTTATGTCATTTATATTTACAATGTAAAGGACCCGTATTAAGTTAAAAAACGATCCCCAAAAGACAAAAAAAAAGTTTATTTTTTTATTTAGTAAACAGGACCTATCTTCTTCGTCCTAGCATTATTCCCGGTATTTTATTTTACCCAGGGTCTGCTTATTACTCTTATCCGGATTTGACAGGTTACTAGTTTTTACACGGAGCGATTGCGATCTGACCTCCGCAACCCTAAGGGCGAACCAGTAACTCATTGCATAAGCGCAATTTACTTATCAAGAGTTAACGATTATTATCAGATGTTATTGATAATAGCCGGGACCGACAGCTTAACGTGTTCTCCGAGGCACGGTGGGGAGACCCACAGACAAACGCCCAGATCGAGACAGAATTTTAACAAACATCTGCCCGAGCAGGAATCGAACCCGCAACCGCCAAGACTAAAGGCAGACACGCTACCCACAACGCCACAACGGTGGCAAAATACAGGACCTATCGCTACAATAAATTAAAAATTAAAAATCGACAAACTTAGGTTGGTTTTTCTTAGGCTTAGCATATAGTATACACTATAGGCAACTGTACTATGTAATAAATGCAAAATATCCGAATACTCGCTCATGAAATTCAAATAGGAACGAAGTTAGTCACACTAACTTCATTCTATTATTTGCAAGCAAGTCAATAGATATTTTTTTTGATACAATTTGAGCCATTAGTAGGTGTCACTTACGCGTTGACAACGAGAGATATTGGTTCTTAAATCTCCTGTGCCCAGTAATTTCAGTAGCGTACAGTGCCCTTCAAACCGGAACACAGTAATGCCTAAGCACTACTATTTGGCGGCAGAATATTTGACACTGCGGTGGTACCTACCTAGCCGGCCTCTTGCAACGAGAGACCTACCACCAATGTGACTCTGTTACAGCAGAGATTATTCCAATAATATGTATATAAATAATATACACTACGCTTCATAGGCGTCTAGTTTCATAGTAAAAAGTAGAGTCAACTATAGTTATTTTTGACATTTCAATTTTTTTTTTAAATCGATGCCGGGCTTAGGAATAAATATTATTTTATTCTGTTGTTAGTTTATGCCACTTTACGCTATCTATTTAAAAGATTATTATCTATTTTGTAGAGATATTTATAGTAAGTGCCACACCCAATCACAGCACATGTAAAACAAATAATTACTTATGTATTAAACAACCACAGTGAATAAATAGTTGATACATAATATAAATTATAACAACTGTCAATGTTTTACAAATAAAAAATGTTATGGCACTTTTTTCATATAAATATTATCGTTTTTAACTAAAGGGATAAAGGAAAAGCTTTAAAGGCCGTTTCTAATTAGAAAAGTTTGTTTAATGTCAAAAATTCAAATACTCAGCGGCATTATGGCGTCTCTTTGTTTCGATTTCACGTTTTCAGTTATACTTAATTTAATTTTTATCAATACAATTTAAAATTAAAGACTTTATTTTATTTAAAATATATAATTGGATAATTTAACGAATTAAATTTATAAAAGTATGTAAACTTCGAGACGCGAGCGCGTTTTCAAAATGGCGCACATCTCATGACGTAATGATATTAATTTTAACGATATTCCCTCATTTTCATGGACGAGATTAACAAAGGAGGTTATAAAAAGAAAATTTAAAAAAAGAATTAAATTGTTTTTCCTTGGCGTATTATTATTTCAAAACTATATCGACCTATTTAAACGTTTCATCCGATTAACGTGAATCTAATTGAATTAATAATCCAATTGTACTGTTTTTAGCACAAAACTCATACAGATGCCCGACAGATGTCGATAAAAAAAATCAAACAAAGCAAAAATTTTCAAAATGGCGTTTCGAAATCGTAAAAAAAATTGGAAAGCGGACTCACCAACATGGCCGCCGAGGACGAATACAATCACAGTTTTTGAAAAATTCAAAAAAAGAACTCCGTTTGTTACAATTTTAAACAATTCTCTATATTTTAATGTGGTTTTTGCTGATTTTTAACTTTTAATTTTCGCGGCACGAATGCATCCGGACGAGTGCATCGCGATGTACTGAGTTACTGACCTAGGGTTTACTGCATCGGCGCAGGGCGCGCACACAGACACAACACACACATGCAAACTTATTATAACATTCAAGCAATACCATCTCTTATATTTATATAATTAAAGTCCATATCAGTGTGAAAGTTATTAAGAAATGAGTTCGATACCCATAGTAACAAGTTAAAGCTATACGGAGGTTGCAGTACAATAATGTATATGCGATAAGGCGTGTCTTTATTTAAATATATTTAATATTACGTGGAAAGATTTAATTAATAATTTTTTATGTTGAACTTAAGCTGTAAGCCAACATTCCTTTGTCTTATCGTTTAAAAAAATAAACATTGTAAAGACGCCATATTCAAAATTATTACTTTTAATTTTTGTGTGAAAATGATTATTGTATATTTTTATAAAATATATAAAAACTGTAAAGCCTCTCTAGTCGTGGGTTCGATTCTAACCCCTTGGGCTATTGTCGTACCCAAAAAATTACGTCCTTCTTCAAAGTTTAAACTATCTTTTTATTAAATCTCATCAAAATCAGCAAAGCTGTTACTTTGTTAAAATTAACAAAAGATATATAGACTTACTATAATGTAAGGAAAGAACTTTTCACACACAAAAACTGTTCCTAAATTCACTCCTGCTTCTCCTAAGTGCTTGGTAATGTACTAACGCAACGTAACGAAGTTAGTCACCAGCTTCTAATATATTAGAATAAAATTCCTGTGACTAACTTCGTTTGTTGTATTACTGTTGAATTTACCAATGCTTGGCTTTTGTAAAAATTAAATTATTATTTTATTTACATATGTTATGTTATTACCTATGTTATGTTATTACATATGTTATTTTATTATGTTAAATGTAATGCTGTTTATTTCTTGTTCCAAAATAAATAAATAAAAAATTATCAGTCAAGCTCGTTGTGGACCCCGCACAGTTGAAACTAAAGGGTTCCGCAGCTTGATGATGAAGAATCTTAAGGATATTAACGACCGCAAATATAAAATTGTAATTTCATAGTAATTACTAAAATAAATGAAAAAACAAAGTTATGGGAAAAATTATAAAAATATTCTTTAAAATAATTATCGTTGAAATTTCTTATGATGTTCTGCTACCTCAATTTTTTCCAGAATTTTAAATCCGATAGTTCAAAAGTTTAAAAGACAATTTTTATGACTTCAGGAGCTAATAACTACTGACTTAATTAAAACATTCAAAATTTTTCATTTTTTTAATAATTTGCAAGACCTATTCAAAGATACTTCACTGGTGGTAGGTCTTTTGTTGCAAGAGGCCGGCTAGGTAGGTACCACCGCAGTGTCCAATATTCTGCCGCCAAATAGAAGTGCTTAGGCATTACTGTGTTCCGGTTTGAAGGGCATTGTACGCTAGTGAAATTACTGGGCGAACGAGATTTAAGAACTAATATCTCGAGGTTGGCAACGAGTGAGTGGCACCTACTAATGGTGCTGCAAGCGCTCATAGGCTGCGGCAGCCACTTACTATCAGGCGGGCCGTATGCTTGTTTGCCAACTTCTAACTAAAAAAATAAAAAAATACCTCATACGTGGCCGTACGCTGAATTTTTTTTTCAAGTTACATGTATGGACTGCTACGCATAATTTTTGAATTTATTATTTCATTACAAAACCATGTAGCGGTTCACAGAATACAACCGTTTAACAAATTTCGTATACATAGAGCCAATAAGCCCCGAGTAAAATGACTGTGACATACAGACGGGCATGACGAAACTATAAGGGTTCCGTTTTTGCCATTTGACTACGGAACCCTAAAAAATAAGCACTAGCGAACATCTGGGACCGACAGCTTAACGTGCTCTCCAAGCTCTCATGGTGTGGTCACAGAAGGACAAAAGCACAAACTGAATCAGATATTTTTAACAAACTCAAAGCAGACTACCACGCCACAACGGTCGTCAATTTATAATATACACATGTCTATTCTAAACAACCCCCCTTTTCACCTCCTACCCCCTATGATAAGGATATAACGTTTATCCTAATAAAGCATGTCGCATATGAACAAAGTCAATTCTATGTCTATTGATTTTCAGACCTTCAGATTGCGCAGGTAAGCCGTAAGGGTGACCATCAATATAGAGCACTTCGATTTATTGGGAATAGAAAAAAAAAACCTTTTATGTGATGTCACGATAGTTTGCAAACAAGCATACGGTCCGCCTAATGGTAAGCTGTCACCGCAACCTATGAACCAAAAAGCTTTGTCAACCTATTAATTATTATTAGTTTTTAAGGGGTCGGCAACACGCATGCGATACCTCTGGGGTTGCAGGCGTCCATAGGCTACGGTGACCGCTTACCATCAGGCGGGCCGTACGCTTGTTTGCCACCATCGTGGTATAAAAAAAAAAAGGAGGGAAGGGATGAGAAAGGAGAAAAGGAAGGGAACAAAGAGGTACGAGATTGGGTCTCCAGCGCTCTTACTCATCGCACGAAACAAAACAGTACTCTATTACTTTACGCCGATTTTTTGTAAGAGGGTAGTATGTCCCCGATCGAGTCGGCTCAATTTGCTGGGCAATCTATAATGGCCTTAGCAAACATGATACTTTTAGCATAATTTTAATAGAATTTAGGAGTCTTCAAGCGTCGAGTATTTAGACACCTTTTCCCCAAAGGCCGGCAACGCATTCTCGACCCCCTTGGTGTCGTGGATGTTCATGGGCGATAGTTGCCACTTACCATCAGGTGGAGCTATCTGTTCGTTTGCCCCTATATGATATAAAAAAAAAGCAATTCGCGTTTTTGCGACTCTCATGATACTCACTTGGCAAGTAAGCAAACAACACGGGTAAAACGACATTTTACGAACATGAATCTTAGCTAGATCGATTTATCGCCCCCGAAACCTCTTGTATACTAAATTTTATGAAAATCATTGGAACCGTTTCCGAGATTCAGATTATATATATACAAGAACTACTCGTTTAAAGGTATTATTACATCTATAAATGACGGAGTTTTTTGCCAACACTCCAACAAAATCACTATTCCTCTTATTAAAGTTGCTTATACCTCTTTAGTTTTTAATAATAAATATAGTTGACAATGTCCGTAAAAGTGTAAACTCTTGGTAGCCCTACACTTAGACATCGATTCGTCTAGACGCTTATATCAACATTTAGATCTTATACCATCGCAATAAGGACTATTATATTATTGCTTGTGTCTATTGTTACACAAACAAAACTTATGTGTGTCTGTAATTGTTCCGGTTCTTCTTCTTATCGAGTGGTTAGTGGCCAACCTAGTGTCAGAGTTGTTCAGGTCGCCCATAGGCCTCTGACTTGACTTATCTATTGTCACATTGTCAACAGCCGGGACCGACTTTTTACGTGCCCTCCGAAGCACGGTGACGCTCAGTTGAAATACCACAATGGGATCACCCGTCTAGTGACTAACCGCGCCTAAAGTTGCTTACCTACCGATCGTTTACCGATCAGTGGGTGCATTCGGCTATGAGTGTCTATTGAACTTGCTATTATTGAAGTTTGTTTTGATATTTTTTACTCAAAAATCAATCAAAATCAAAATTATTTTTATTCAAGTAGACTTTTGAAAAGTACTTTTGAATAGTCAAGCGCTACCGACGGTTCGGAAGGTTGATACTCTTTTCAAATATATGTTGTATACAATTGTATTCTTTATTATAAAATTTGGTTCTTGAATGAGATCCAGCAATATTAAGAGTCCCAAGCATTTTTATCGGAAAAATATTCATCTAACGAATAATAGGCTTTATTTATAAGTTTATTTTTTCTACATCATGCGATGGCTGTCAGGATTTCGATGAAATTTGACACACTGATAGATTCTTTTTATATCATGACGGTTGGCAAACTAGCAAACAAAAGCAGGCAAACGGTTGGTCCGGCTGATGGTAAGCAGTCACCGCAACCTATGAACGCGGGCGATACTTAAAGTATCATATGTGCGTTGACGACCCAAGAACTAGGAGGGACGGAATGAGAAGGCAGAAAAGGAAGGAAACAGAGGGGGTGGGAGATTGGGCCTCCGGCGCTCTCACTCATCGCACCAAACGCAATAGGTCTTTGTTACTTAATGATTATCTGTGAGAGGCTCTATTACTTTTCCACCAACTGTCGTACACTGCGACGTGCTAGTTAGCCTGCGTTGAACCACGACGGTCGCAGGTTCGACGTCTGCTCCGAGCAGACGATCATTATAATTATGCAAATTGACAAATAGAAGAAGTATTATAGCTTAGGTAAGTTGTTTTGTTTTAGAAAAAGAATTAGGGTTCCGCACACTAAAGAAGTGGACTTTACAACATAGGCACTGCTTATAGTAATAGTTTACGATAAGAAGCTTTAATAACTCTACGTTAAAAGGGTCGATTCCGTAAACGCGAGAGTTGCGGGTTCGATCCAGACCCCTTTGGGCAATTGTCGTACCCACTTCTAGCGCAAATGGAATACCTTACCAGCACACGTATTCCCTCCTTTATACAACCTGAGATCCTTAAAATGTGGCGTGAGGCATCTTGTGGGTAGGCAGGGCGAGGGTGGCTAGAGCAGTTTGCCATCTGCATCCATAATAGCCACCATCATGACTCCACTTCCACTTACCATCAGGTAGTGTAGAGTCATTTGTCCCCTAGGGTTTTTTTGTTACAAGTTGGCAAGCAAGCATACGGACCACCTGATGGTAAGTGGTTGCCGTAGCCTATGAGCGCTTGCAGCACCATTAGTAGGTGCCACTCATGAGTCGCCAACCTCGAGATATTAGTTCTTAAATCTTCTTTGCCCAGTAATTTCACTAGCTTACAGTGCCCTTTAAACCAGAACACAGTAATGCCTAAGCAATACTATTTGGGGGTAGAATATTTGAAACTGCAGTGGTACCTACCTAGCCGGCCTCTTGCAACAAAAGACCTACCACCAGTGTGACTGCACTGGTGCAATAATCTCTGCTGTGACAGAGGTTATCCAAACAGCGGGCGATGGGGTCGTCACGTACCAACGCCGGTAACCGAGTTTACCAACCGTCATGACGCAAAAATCACGCCGTACCATTGTTAACCAATTCTGGTGGTTTTTTTAAGCCAACAAAAGAAAATTAGGATACCTCACATCAAGTTTAACTTTTAGCACAATTAGTTAACTTTAACTGGACGTGACACGAAATGTTAAATAGTGTGTGGGCGTTCGTTTACGAAATTTATCAAATATAATATGTAAGGAATATAAGAACGCCATGTTCGATGTTGCTGTGCGTTAATATGCGATAATACCGTTGCAAACGTTAAAATACTTTTTTACAAACCTCATGTATGGACTGCTACCCTTAATTTTTATATATTTTATTATTTTACGACAGAAATCTGTAGCGGTTCATAGAATACAACTATTTACTAAATAAATTGAGCTAATGGCCTCAGAATAAAATGACTGTGATATGACGAAATCTACGGGTTCCATTGCCATCTGACCTCCGTAACCCTAAGGGCGAACCAGTAACTCATTGGATAAGAGCAATTTACTTATCAAGAGTTAACGATTATTATCAGATATGATAACAACCAGGACCGACAGCTTAACGTGCTCTCCGAGGCACGCCCAGACAGAAACAGATATATCTAAGATCAATGCAAACACCTGCGCTAGCGGCAATCGAACCCACAACTGTCGCTAAAGGCAGACTCGCTACCAATACGCCACAAAGGTGTCAAAGTACAACTGAAAACTATCTCAGCATTTTGACAGTCATAACAAATAAAAAAAATGTATATAATAACTAAAGTATAAGACAGATGTGTCACTATAAACAAAACCTTTTGATAAACTTAAAAACCGGTCAAGTGCGTGACTAGTACATAGAGTTCCGTACTATTTATACAAATAAATAAATTAAGTTAACTTTACACCAAATGAAAATGAAAATAAATACGGTATATACTAAAAAAACCATCTGTCTGTCTGTCTGTCTGTTTCCTCTGGCTAATCTCTGAAACAGCTGCACAACCGACGTCGGAATGTGATGACCCCATCGCCCGCTGTTGGGATAACCTCTGTCACAGCAGAGATTATTCCACCAGTGCAATCAGTCACACTGGTGGTAGGTCTTTTGTTGCAAGAGGCCGGCTAGGTAGGTACCACCGCAGTGTCCAATATTCTGCCGCCAAATAGTAGTGTTTAGGCACTACTGTGTTCCGGTTTGAAGGGCATTGTACGCTAGTGAAATTACTGGGCGAACGAGATTTAAGAACTAATATCTCGAGGTTGGCAACGCGTGAGTGGCACCTACTAATGGTGCTGCAAGCGCTCATAGGCTGTGGCAGCCACTTACCATCAGGTGGGCCGTATGCTTGTTTGCCAACTTCTAACATAAAAAAAAAACAAATTGGATGGATAGCTGATGTCATAAGGAGTAACTTAAAGGAGGCTTTTATTTTAGAAAAAAAAAAAAAAAAAAAGCTTTAAAAATATCAATTTTCTTGGACCCCTTTATAATAATACATATGTATATTGTATCGGCAACAAAAATACACATTCTGTAAAAAAAATAACTCTACCCATTTTTGTCAATCCTTTGGTGCGGAACCCTAAAAAGTCCGAAATTTTCTCATCATGTATTAACATATACATAGATAGATAATAAGTTTTATGTAATTGTATCAACAATGTAGCACACATTTAATTTCCGAGAACCCCTAAAAGTAACTGATAAAAATTCACAGAAGTAGCTTTAGACGGTGTCAGACCGGCGTTTTATTACATAAATAAACGCTGCACACTCAAAGGCTGGGGGCCTGTGAGTGTGCAGCGTTTCAGGATATCCTGTGTCAGGGGTCCGAAAACACATACAAAGACAACAACAAATACACCCAGACCGGAAAATATGCTTGCATGGTCAATACAAACATATTATGCTCTGAGCGGAAATTGAACCCGCGGCGTGTGGCTTTTAAGGCTAGGCTTTGCTATTGCAGCATAAAAACTCGTTTTTCGAAGCTCGTATAGGCGCCTATGGAAAGGCCTTTTACTGCACGCGCAACTACACCTATGAAAGCGCGCGATACTTGAAGTGCCAAAGAGGGGATGGGAGATTGGGCCTCTGTTGCTCTCACTCATTGGGATAACCTCTGTCACAACAGAGATTATTCCACCAGTGCAATCAGTCACACTGGTGGTAGGTCTTTTGTTGCAAGAGGCCGGCTAGGTAGGTACCACCGCAGTGTCCAATATTCTGCCGCCAAATAGTAGTGCTTAGGCACTACTGTGTTCAGTTTGAAGGGCTCTGTACGCTAGTGAAATTACTGGGCGAACGAGATTTAAGAACTAATATCTCGAGGTTGGCAACGCGTGAGTGGCACCTACTAATGGTGCACCTACTAGTGCTGCAAGCGCTCATAGGCTGCGGCAGCCACTTACCATCAGGTGGGCCGCATGCTTGTTTGCCAACTTCTAACATAAAAAAAAAAAAAAAAAAAAAAATACACAAAACGTAACAGTACTCTGTTACATTACACCGGCTTACTGTGTGAGGGTAGTACTTCCTCGGCCGAGCCAGCCCGTTTGTATATGGATTAGCATATCTCTTCTTAACGCGTAATATAAAGCGTTATAAATACTGACAACCTATCACGGGTTCGACCGTACACGCCGATATAAGCCCGTGCACCCGTTTTCGGCGTTTGATAAACGCTAGTCTGCAGCTGTCCTAACAGGGTTCGTGTGAATAATAATGTTAAAACAGTATCCTAATTATATTATACAATACTTAGAACAAATTTTAACAAAGATTATTTATTATAATGGAATAACTGAAGAAATTTTTGGTAATTTTATTTTCAAAAGAAAAATTACACGGTCTATGAAGTTAATTACGTTTTTTTAATACGCGGAACTCTAATTCTTTTTTTATTTGAATAAAACCTAATTTACATTAATATAAATGTCCCAGGTTGGAATATAAGTCAACGCAACCCTAACATTATCAAGGCCGTGCATAAAGAAGACTTCGGGACCCAGCATCGTGCCTTGCGAGACTCCAGTCAAAAAAAAAATCAAACAAACAAAACGGAGACTTGCTCGCTTATCAATTATTCTCCGGCCGGTTCCTTGCTTGTAAGTAAAAATCGTTTTTATCGCAAGCGATTTTAAATCTTATTTATATGGTTTTAAGTATCAAAGTCGTGATCGACCGTATAGAAGGCCTCGCTGAAGACCAAAGTGGGGTGTGGTAGAAATTACTGCTGTTGCTATGTGCGCATTTAGCTCTTGTACTGAGTGGGTGACTCGAATTTATTGATGTATTTTTTTATCCTCGATACAGACTATACCCGTATATATGTTTTGATACAAAGATATTGACGATCCTGTGGCGCAGTGATGGCGAACCTGCTTTAACAAATGTGGGTCGCGGCTCGATTCCCGCTCGGAGCAAATGTTTGTATTGACATACAGGCATCTTTTCCGGTCTGGGTGTGTTTGTCCTAATGTGCTTCGTTCAGTGTGAAGCGTTTATTTAGTTATTTATTTATATCCAATAATTAATAAAAAAATTTTTTACCATAATTTACCAACCAACTGTTGTGATACAGTGAACCTGGTCTCAACGCGGTTGCGGGCTTGATTCCTCCTCGGAGACGAGATCATGCAGACATGTGTTATGATAGGTTTTTTCTTAGATATAGGTACATTATATTTTATTTAAATGTTAAATATTGTTATTAGTATATTTATTTGACTTAATAGTATAACTCTGATCTTACAGTCAAACCAATTGTCTGGTTTTGTGAGGCTAAACCAAACTATCCTATCCTATTGGGGGTCGTTGAGTGTGATAACAGCAGCATTTACTACTGAAAACACCACATAAAAAAAACGTCAAAACTCTAAGTTCCATCCATACCACCTCGATGTCTGGAAATCCACAACAGCGCGATTTAGAAGACATTTTCTTTCTCGCACAACAACTCTGTGGAATCAACTACCGCCGGCGGTCTTTCCGAACCGATACGACTTGGGAACCTTCAAGAGAAGAGCCTATTCTTTCCTTAAAGGTCGGCAACGCGCCTGCATGCCTTCTGGTGTTGCAGATGTTCATGGGCGGCTGTGATCACTTAACATCAGGTGAGCCTCCTGCCAGTTTGCCCCTCTTACATAAAAAAATATGTGCATTGTCACCTGGGAGGGGAAAAGAAGGGGAAACAGGTAGGTTTTTGCCACTGACAATGACAATAATCAAACGAAACGCAATTGTATAAAGTCACTAATAACAATTGGATAGTTTAAAAAAGGATCTGACTTAAACCGCCTAAGGCATGTGTCACAAAACAATTTGGTTACAGTTAAAGCGGAGAATTGCTTTTTTTGTGGTGTTGTGACGACTTTTATGATACTGGTAGTTAGCCTACTTTATACCTCGATTGCTGTTAGTCCTACTGGCCTTGGCAGCGTCATCCACCTTTAAGATCGGCTCACGTGTTCCCTACTTCCTATAAAACAATTGTAATTTTATCTCATCTCTGACGACGTTGTGGCGCAGCGGTAGCGAACCTGCCTTAAACGCCACAGGTCGCGGGTTCGATTCCCGCTCGGAGCATAATATGTTTGTATTGACCATGCAAGCATATTTTCCGGTCTGGGTGTATTTGTCCATGTCATTGTGAATGTTTCCGGACCTCCGACACAGGATATTACTATCCTAATGGGGGCCGTTGAGTGTGTAGCGTTTATTTATTTATTATTATTTATCTCATTTCAAATTCATATTATATAATTTTCCAATTTATATTGAATCACTAAATTTATTTATTTTATTTAAAATATTGAATATCTTAGATTGTTTATTTTAATTTATACCTTATTTGTAAAGTAAATACTAAATGAGTCTCTGTTACTTGAAATAAATGATTTTTATTTTATTTTATAATCTGGGCTCCTTCAAACGAGGCGTGAAGAGGCATCTTGCGGGTAGGCAGGGTAAGGGTGGCTAACGCGGTTGCATTCCGCAACTCTGTTAGCCGTCTTCGCGTTTGGACTTTATTTCCACTTACCATCAGGTGGAGTAGAGACATCTGCCCTACTTTCCAAATAAAAAGAAAAGAAAGACACAGTCATTGAGACACATTTGAAGCCGCAATAGCTCAAGGACTGAGCCGACTTCGCTCCGTTAACACGAGAGTCGTGGGTTCGATCCTGACCTTCTTGGGCTAGTGTCGTACCTACTCCTAACGCAAGCTTCGAGCTTATTTCGAGGGGCAATAGGAATATTAGTAATAAAAAATCCATTGCTAGTATTCATTAAAAAAAAGTGTGGTAAAGTTGATTTCGTGCTTAGGGTGTCTCCTGAAAGGGAAGATAGAAGCTAAGGACGTCATCAGGGATGGAGGCAGCATTCCGAGTGCATTCTAGTCTATGAACTCACCGAATGGCGTGAGCGCGTCGTGACGTGCGAAACAAAAAAATAAGTATATATACATTTTTTTGCCTTTTTGCCAATGCTGTTACTTATTACTTTTTTTTTTATAAACGCTGCACACTCAACGGCCCCCATTAGGATAGTGATATCCTGTGTCGGGGGTCCGGAAACATACAAGGGCAAGCAAAAATACATCCGGACCGGAAAATATGCTTTCATGGTCAATACAAACAATATGCTCCGAGTGGGAATCGATTCCTAAACCGTGGCGTTTAAGGCAGGTTCGCTACCGCTACGCCACGACGTCATCAAAATTGTATATGTATGTATTGTAATTGAGTAACAAACATACAAACATTCACATTTATTATATTAGTAGTAAGTAGGATTGTGTTCTGTGTAATGCCTTAGGCGATGGTAGGATTTTTTTGTAAAACAATTTAAATTTTCACGTACGACACGACGTCACTGTCAAATCTTTTTAACACGCTTTTATTATTTTTTAGGGTTCCGTACCTAAAAATGTAAAAAAGAAACCCTTATATCACTCTCTTCTCCGTCTGTCCGTCCATATAATGTATGTCACCAGCGATTTTCTCAGAAACGGCTGGACCTAGCAAGTTGAAATTTATACCAGATACTGAGGTCTATAGCTCCTATTAGGTGTATAAAAATAAAGGTCCTGAGTCAACACGATACAAAGACATGGGCAAATTTAGATTTTTGCGATAACTTGTAAGTAAAAATTTATCTTAAATTTCAAATTTCTTAATTTTCGGTATTTTTTCTTTTGTTGTGCTGACCTTGCTTTGAACCAAGATTGACAATTCTACATCAACCGGAAGTGCCCTATAAGTATTTAGTCAAAAACCTTTAAAGTAGTTCCTGCTAACCTACAATAACAAAATTTGGCAAAAAGGTCTTACAGCACAAATAAAGGAAAAATTCCAAAAAATAAAAAAGTTGAAAAGGGTGCATACATATATAGTTGAGGCAAACTTTTGTACTTCTACAAATATAGTTTGTGATATACCAACAGACAGTATCTACATTTTACTGTTCCGTAGCTAAATGGCAAAAACTGTCTGCCCGTCCGTCTGTCCGTATGTCACAATGAAATTACTCCGAGGCTATTAGCTCTATCTATACGAAATGTAGTAAATAGGTGTATTCTATGAACCGCTACACGATTTTGTAGTGAAATCCGAAAATATATAAAAATTAAGGGTCTATACATGTAATTGAGGGTCGAAAAAGAATTTGGTTGTTGAGATACATATTTTTTTTTAATTTTTTTTTATGTTAGAAGTTGGCAAACAAGCATACGGCCCACCTGATGGTAAGTGGCTGCCGCAGCCTATGAGCGCTTGCAGCACCATTAGTAGGTGCCACTCACGCGTTGCCAACCTCGAGATATTAGTTCTTAAATCTCGTTCGCCCAGTAATTTCACTAGCGTACAATGCCCTTCAAACCGGAACACAGTAATGCCTAAGCACTACTATTTGGCGGCAGAATATTGGACACTGCGGTGGTACCTACCTAGCCGGCCTCCTTCAGCCATAAAAATTGTTTCACTCTCTTACTTGAACTATGAGATTTAAAATTCTGAAAAATTTGATGTTGTAAAACATCAAAAGAAATTTCAACGACATTTATTTTGAAAAAGATAAGTCTACAATATTTTCGATATATACATGTTTTTAACAGTACTTTAAATAATATAAGTTAACAACTTATGTTTGCGGTCAATTTTAATTCGTTAATATTAATACTTAAGATTCTTCATCATCAAGTTGCGGAACCTTTTAGTTTCCACTGTGCATGGTCCACAACGCACTTGACTGGTATTTTTTGTAATAGTCTTTCTTTGATAAAAAAGACATATTTTTTGCTTTTTTTTTATTTCATGACGGTTGTCAAACAAGCATATGGTCCGCCTGATTCTAAGCAGTCACCGCAACCTATGAACGTTTATCAGATTCCTTCCTCCAGCGCTCAAAACATTTAACAATTACACAAGTGAAACTGCATTCAAAAGCTTGTATGTAAGTAAATTTTGTGCGAATACTATTAAATTTAACAACATGACGAAAACATCCAAAAAATCCCGAGACGGTTAAATCTCAACCCAGACCGTGTACAGACAGACCGACATATATATGTTTGTATATGTAGTTATAACCCTTAACACGGAAGCAGAGCCTTCGGGGTTCAGTGACCGAACATCTGTTGGTGCGCGGTACGAGTTTAAGCGGGAAATTAGTAGATATTTTTATTTTAAATATTCTACGGATCGAAACCCGGGCAAAAATTTCCAATCCGGGCCAGCACCTCTAAGTTTTCAAATGCGTAATTAGTGTTTCAAAATCTCTTTCATAACGGTGAAGGAAAACATCGTAAGGAAACCTACATGTTGTTGAAGAAATTCTGAGACATGGCCATGTCAAGGCCAGTAGTTTTTTATATAGCACGGGGACGCTTAACCCTCGGGTGGCTACCACCGTTGTGGAATGCGAACTGCACTAGCCTACCCTCCCGCAAGATGCAACTGGTTATACGGTGAATGACCTCAAAACGCGAGTGACTAGAAGTCACTTCACGAGTTCTTCACCAACGTTTTTTTATGTTAGAGGGGCAAACGGGGAGGAGGCTCCTGATGTTAAGTGATCACCGCCGCCCATGAACATCTGCAACACCAGAAGGCATGCAGGCTCGTTGCCGACCTTTAAGGAAAGAATACGCTCTTCTGAAGGTTCCCAAGTCGTATCGGTTCGGAAAGACCGCCTGATTCCACAGAGAAAATGTCTTCTAAATCGCGCGGTTGTGGATTTCCAGACATTGAGGTGGTATGGATGAAAAAAAACGTGCGGTGATAGCTAAACAGGCGGGCATTACAGCTCTACAACCAGCAAATATAAATCTATATTCTAAAACAAAACATGTTAATTATGTGCTAGGAGTTACCAGAATCACACCTCAGACCATCGAACCTGTGGTTGTTACATATATACATGTTTTGCCTTTCCATTATTATTAAAGACTTTTCCATAAAATTATTAATATTAAAAATTAAGACTTACCGACAGCAATGTAGCGATATATTTAACGATCCTTCTTTAGGGCAGTACCTGTAATAGAAAAATATTTTTAATAATTGAAACGTTACATAATTTTCTTCTTCCAAGCATTATTTTTATTTATTATAACATTATTTTATTTTTATTATATTTATTATTATTTGATGACGTTGTGGCGCAGCGGTAGCGAACCTGCCTTAAGCGCCACAGGTCGCGGGTTCGATTCCCGCTCGGAGCATAATATGTTTGTATTGACCATGCAAGCATATTTTCCGGTCTGGGTGTATTTGTCCTTGTCATTGTGAATGTTTCCGGACCCCCGACACAGGTCATTACTATCCTAATGAGGGCCGTTGAGTGTGCAGCGTTTATTTGTTTATTTATTTATTACTCCCGGTATTATACGAGTATTTACCCAGGGTCTGCTTATTACTATTATTCGTTTTTACACAGAGCTATTGCCATCCGACCACCGTCATCTTAAGGGCAAACCAGTAACGCATTCGATAAGACCAATTTACTTATCAACGATTATTATCAGATGTGCTCTCCGAGGCAAGGTGGGGAGACCAACAAGAACAAACGCCCAAACCGAAACAGATGTTTGTAAGATCAATGCAAACTCCTGCCCGTGCGGGAATCGAACTCGCAACCGTCTAGGCCAGAGACAGACTTACTACCAACACGCCACACACACGCCCTGTAATAAAGAGTACTTAGGCTACTTAGGCTATTTGAAAAATTAGGGTTCCGTGCAATAAAGAAAAATCGGTACTCCACGGGAAAAAGCCGCAGGCACGGGTAGTACTTAATATCTTTATAAGTTATAATACATTTTCATACTACATTAAATAAACCGCACTCGTCAGTCCGCTGAAACTAGCACCCCACGTCAGACTGAGACGGATCGGGTAGAAAGAAGCTATCCATCTCTCTCTTACCCACTAACTGAAATATATTCATCCTTTTCGGGCAGACAGAATATCAAAATTGTGTAGAATTCAATTCGGGAACTTGAGATGACCAAATATTTTTATAAAAAAGCTGGACTCATGACGAGAAATGTAGTTGTACTAGCAATACGCCCCAGGTTTACACGGCTCTATAGTTATTTTGACTGAACTAATTAAATCTGGGCACACTGGAGGTAGGTCTTTTGTTGCAAGAGGCCGGCTAGGTAGGTACCACAGTGTCAAATATTCTGCCGCCAAATAGTAGTGCTTAGGCATTACTGTATTCCGGTTTGAAGAGCACTGTAGGCTAGTGAAATTACTGGGCAGAGGAGATTTAAGAACTAATATCTCGAGGTTGATAACGCGTGAGGGGCACCCACTAATGGTGCTGTAAGCACTCATAGGCTACGGCAACCACTTACCATCAGGTGACCCGTATGCTTGTTTGATAACTTGTAACATAAAAAAAGAAAAAAAAAAAATTTTCCATTCTAGCGTCCCGGTCCCTTCTATCCCGTTCCCGTGGGAGCTATCATCCCGTTCTTGAGTCTCCTACCTCTAAACTACGTTCATACAAATATTAGGTAACACAATTTTGTATATACTCGCTTCCGGAAACCATTTGATCCCGTTGATCACCTACAAAAATAGTCCTGATAATTAAAAATACAACAAAAAAAATCAGGCAAGTGCGAGTGGGAGTGGTTCTATTTTCACGCAATAGCACAATTTTGTTTATTTACCTTGATGTTATTGGCAACTAAGCTAGACCTCTAAATTGTATGAGCACCCATACAACTCAGATGCATACCTTTTTTTTTTTTTTTTGGTATCGGGGAGGAAATCTGCTCACAGATACCTGGCCTCCTGGGGAGGAGAACCGGGTTATGTGGGGTTCCATGAGAGGTGGTAAGTCATGGGGACCCACTAAAACCTCCTCGGTGGCCGACCTCAGTGACAAAGAGAGGCTCCGCGATCTCTTAGAGAACTCTGAACCGGTGCTTCTCGAACACTGTGCTAGCAAAGCTCGGTCCTAGGGGCGAGATGGAGTGCACCCCTACGCTTCCCACGCAAGCGCACACGGCAGTTGAGGCCTCTCAGATGCATACCTAAATCGACCTCAACTTAGTATATATGGGGACAATATTATTAATTTTCAACTTTTATGTACTTTTTTGATTTTTTTCTGTTTTTGCTTTTTGCAAATTCCGTGAATCTGTAAAAATCGATAGTGACACACGAACAAACACACAGACAATAAAGTGAACTTATAAGGGTTACTTTTTTATGAAAATAGCCCAATGGAATCAGGATCGAACCTGAAACTCTCGCATTAACAGAGTCCGATTTGGAGGAATAGAGCTATTGATGCTTTTTTGATCGTCATAACAAAAAAATAGGTTAATCCAAATTTCACTATAATTGAAAACGGGACTATCCCACCCAAAAACAGATCACATGGTCACCCGAGGTATACATCTAGTAATGTATAAGACTTATTATAAGCATAGGATATTGAACTTTAGAAATTTGCATTAAGGTTTATATTTCTGTAAAGTATTTTCTTTTCTATCTGACTGAATCTTTAATATTTGAGTTCTAGAACTAAGTCTGAAACCATTATTAAGTAATTCATATTAATTGTATAGAAAGGTATTGACACCGTTGTGGCGTTGAGGGTAGTAAGTCTGCCTTTAGTCTCGACGGTTGCGGATTCGATTCTCGCTCGGGCAGATGTTTGTTAAAATTTCTGTTTCGGTCTGGCCGTTTGTCCGTGTCGGTAGGGTTGCGGAGGTCAGATGGCAATCGCTCTGTAAAAACTAGTTAACTGTTTTTTTATGTTAGAAGTTGGCAAACAAGCATACGGCCCACGTGATGGTAAGTGGTTGCCGTAGCCTATGAGCGCTTGCAGCACCATTAGTAGGTGCCACTCACGCGTTGCCAACCTCGAGATATTAGTTCTTAAATCTCGTTCGCCCAGTAATTTCACTAGCGTACAGTGCCCTTCAAACCGGAACACAGTAGTGCCTAAGCACACCTACTTGGCGGCAGAATATTTGACACTGCGGTGGTACCTACCTAGCCGGCCTCTTGGAACAAAAGACCTACCACCAGTGTGACTGATTGCACTGGTGGAATAATATCTGCTGTGACAGAGGTTATCCCATCAGCGGGCGATGGGGTCGTCACATCCCGACGCCGGAAAGAAATGTCAAATACGAATGTGAGTAATAAGCAGACCTCGGGTAGATAAAATTCGATTTTTTATTATTAGTATTGGACAGAGACTAAGTTTTTTTTTATTTAAAATACCACAGATAAAGATTAGTTTAGGATGTTTCGTCAATTGTCAATTAACAGTCAATAGGATAATTGATATGGACAGCATCAGAGCAATTGTGGGGGAACCAATATAATCATTTATACTGGAACTTGATAGATAAAGTCATAATATTATAGAGCATAGGGCACTTCTTCTTATCGAGTGGTCAGTGGCCAACCTAGTGTCAGTTGTTCAGGTCGCCCGTAGGCCTCTGACTTGACTTATCGACTGTGGTCAAATTGTCAACAGCCGGGACCGACTTTTACGTGCCCTCCGAAGCACGGAGACGCTCGGTTGAAATACCACTATGCGATCATCCATCTAGTAAATCACCGTGCCTTAAGTTGCTTAACCGATCGTTTACCGATCAATGGGTGGTCGGCTATGACGGAGAGACCCACAAGGATAAACGCCCAAACTGAAACAGATATTTGTAAGATCAATACAATTACTGCCCGAGTGGAAATCACTAGAAATTCGCTATCGCTGCGCCACAACGTCAAATTATCAAGACTTCCGTGCAAGTTATTTCAAATCTGATGTGTCTAAAGAATCAAATATTATGAAAATTTAAACGAAACGAAATTTTAATGTAACCCCATTTAACATATTTGTCTGATTGCCAAATGTACTTACTTTTTCACGCTGAATTATATATTTTGTAACATGATCAAGGATTCCCAAGATAGAGTGTGGAACTCTTCAAAATTTGAGTGTAAAAATCAAAGAGTGTGGAGCTAAATTATCTTTGCGAAAAAAAAAAAATTTTAGCCTACGCCATGATTGAATTTCAAACTTTCTTGTGCCCGTACATAAAATCGACGAGACGTGACGACTCCATCGCCTGCTGTTAGGATAATCTTTGGTTTTTGGCGGGAGCTGGGGTGGCTGTGTTGACTGCCCCCATGCCGCACCTCTAACTCACGCACGATGGTACAACAGGATTAAGTGCGGAAAAGAGAGCCCGTGAGGAAAAAAAATCTCTGTCACAGCAGAGATTATTCCACCAGTGCAGTCAGTCTCACTGGTGGTACGTCTTTTGTTCCAAGAGGCACTGTACTTTGTACCACAGTGTCAAATATTCCACAGCAAACACGGTGGGATATGGGGTCTCCACCGCTCTCACCCATCGCACGAAACGCAACAGTAATGTTACTTTATACCTTAGTTTTGTAAATCATTGCGAATTCAGTACATACTTTTCAAAATCGGTTAACAACAGGAAAGATCGTGAAAGTATGTCGATATTTATCGGTATCGATAACGATAAGTGTGATGATAAAGAGAAATATCGGCACAAGGTCATAATTTGCATATCTACATAATGTGTAACTAGCAACTGCCGGCGAACTCGGCCGTTTGGACTTTAGAAATAATGATTTTTGGTAATTTTATATAGAGATGGTCCAATGGATCTAAAACGTAGACTTTAACTGAAGGTCAAATCCGAGCAAGCACCTCTGAGTTTGCGAGTGCTTAATTTGTGTTTCAAATTTACCTCATACTTAACGGTCAAGGAAACCTGCATGTCGTGGAAGAATTTCTAAGACATGTGTATGCTAGTGGTAGGCCTTAAAAAAGTCCGCATAGTGGTATTTCAACTGAGCGTCTCCGTAAACGTAAAAGGCACGTAAAAGTTGGTCCCAGCTGTGGACAATTTGACAACAGTCGAAAAGTCAAGTCCTCGTCCTATACGGGCGACCTGAACAACTCTGACACTAGGTTGGCCACTCACTCGATCAGAAGAAGAAGAATCCCTTTCTTCCTATCCTTGAAGAAGTTGTCACAGCGGTAGCGAACCTGCCTTATAAAAGAAGATGCTTGTATCGACATACAAGCATAGAGGCCATTGAGGGTTTAGCGTTTATTTATGTACCATCACTTGGGTTGTCAACGGGCATGTGATACTTCAAGTATCGCGCGTTCATAGGTTGCGGTGGCTGCTTAACATCAGGCGGACCGTATGCTTGTTTGATAACCGTCATGACATTAAAAAGTCGTAAAAGAGGCTTGCAAATTATTCATGTCAGTAGGCCATTTTGTTTTGCCTGACGACCGACTACAGAATTTTTTCTATTCCCCGATGAAAATATTAAATATTTTATTAATGACTATTAATGACATGGGATTCCAATGGACTTTTGACATTTTCGTGGTCTATTTATACTCTTATCCGGTTTTGACATGTTACTAGTTTTTACAGAGCGGTTGCCATCTGACCGCCGCAACCATAAGGTCGAACCAGTAACTCATTGAATAAGAGCAATTTACCTATAAAGAGTTAACGATTTACATCAGATATGATAGCAACCGGAACCGACAGCTTAACGTGCTCTCCGAGGAACGGGGGGGACAGACGTTCAGACCAAAACAATTTTTTTTTTTATGTTAAAAGTTGGCAAACAAGCATACGGCCCACCTGATGGTAAGTGGTTGCCGTAGCCTATGAGCGCTAGCAGCACCATTAGTAGGTGCCACTCACGCGTTGCCAACCTCGAGATATTGGTTCTTAAATCTCGTCTGCCCAGTAATTTCACTAGCGTACAGTGCCCTTCAAACCGGAACACAGTAATGCCTAAGCACTACTATTTGGCGGCAGAATATTTGACACTGCGGTGGTACCTACCTAGCCGGCCTCTTGCAACAAAAGACCTACCACCAGTGTGACTGATTGCACTGGTGGAATAATCTCTGCTGTGACAGAGGTTATCCCGACAGCGGGCGATGGGGTCGTCACATCCCGACGCCGGTAAAATGTTTGTAAGATCAATACAAACATCTGCCCGAGTGGGGAACGAACCTATACCTATACCTCTCCGATCGATAAAAATGTCGCCCCACTGACACACTTAAAATAACAAAGAAATTTGTATGTATATTTCTCCGTAATCTAATGTACGAACGATAGATATAGATAAGTACAGTTTTGACAGATAATTATCTTTTATTCATGTGAAGCCTTGATGGTTTTCGGCATGAATGGTCCTAAAACCGGGAAGTACTACACTTAAATCCTACCGCAAAACTATGGTTACAATAGCAACGGTTACTATAGCAACAGTTGTCAAACAATGTAGGTTTTTAAACCGACTTAAAAAAAGGAGGAGGTTTTCAGTTTTTATATGTTTGTTACCTCAAAACTTTCGGATGAACCGATTTCGATGATTCTTTTTTATTTGAAAGCTGCTCATGTGTGGTCCCATTTCAATTTGGTCCACTTATGACAATGGCGTCCATGAGAAAACCATATAAGTCTTAAAATTTGCATTAATTATTAAGTACTATCATTCGTATAGTTCCTTAAATGTAACTTGAACCAAAATGGCCGCTTGTGCGCAGGTACAATAATGGATAAAAATGTTAGACAAAAATATTGGTTTCGTCTTATTTAAATCGATTCTTTTATAAAGTGGGAAAACGGAGTTAAGTATATAATATAGTTATTATTTCTTCTAAATTCAATTAATTATTTATTTATTATCGTTATTAATTACTTAAATAGAATAAAACAAATAAATAGTATAGAAAAAAGTTAATGTACATTTTTAAACACTGTCACTTATGGAATGACACCTTATCTTCTCAAATAAAATTAAATGTTGACGCATCTGACAAAAATAAATTATTTTTAAATTTAATATTTAAATATTAATTTTTAAAGAACTAAAACAACCGTTGCTATAGTTACGCGGCCCTCTTCATACCGCATACGGTTGAGACCCAAAAAAGTGTTAGTGCGCATGGTTCAACTTACATTTAACAGACTATAACTAAAAAGTGTAAAACAAAATCATTTTTAAAAAAATATCGTCTTCTTTTTTTCTAAAAATTATTGTTGAATAACAATTTTTAACTAATAACATTTTCAAAATGTTTTGGACCATTGTAAAATCCGACGAGCCAATACAGAAAAAAATAATTCGCTGGTGCTATTACATACATCTGATGCCCGCGGTTGCACTCGCGTGTACCCATTTCTCTTTATTACACGGAACCCTAATTCTCGGAACCCTAGAGATTACCCGGAACAAACAGACAGACAATTTTATTTTGTATGTAAGTACAAAGTATCGTATATACTTTTAAATGCACTGCTATTTAACACGCTGTTAATTTGGACTTACAAACAGACACTTCAATTTTATTTATTTGTATGGGTTTGTATGGATAGCGCTTTAAAAAAATCGACCATTTCATTACCACATTAAAACACATACAAACGAGAAACGTCGTACATTTCACAATACAAAAAAATACCAGTCAAGTGCGTTATGGACCACGCATAGTTGAAACTAAAGGGTTCCGCAGCTTGGTTATGAAGAATCTTAAAGGTTTTAAAAATAATAACGAATTAAAATCGACCCCAAAAATAAATTGGTAATTTCATAGTAATTATTAAAAGTAATATGAAAAACAAAGTTATAGGAACAACTTATATATCTCTAAAATTTGTAGACCTATCTTCTTCAAACTAAAGGGTGAAAGTTCATTTCATGTTCTCTAACCTCAAATATTTCTAAAATTTTAAATCCCATAGTTCAAAATTTAGAGGGGGGGCGGACAATTTTTATGCCTTTATGAGCTTATATCTCAACAACTACTGACTTAATTAAAAAAGTCAAAATGAAACCTCGTTATCATTTCGTAAGACCTATTCAAAGAAATCTCACACGTTGCCATACGTTGAAATATTTTTTTTCAACCCTCAGTTACATGTAGGGACTGCTACTGTATTTACTAAATTTCGTAAAGATAGAGCCAACAGTCTCCGAGTAAAATGATTTGACATGTGGACAGACGGACATGACCAAAATTATAAGGGTTCCGTTTTTTCTATTTCGCTACAGAACCCTAAAAAATCACCCTAGGCCGTGAATTAGAAAAAAATGTTCCCTCCAAAAGTGCCTGTCAAAAAAAATTAAAATGGCCCCCGCCTATTGGTCGTTGTCGACGTGGGGACGGGAGCATACATGGTTATAGCACGGTCTCCGCGTATCGAATCCCCCCGTCAAAAATGTTACCGTTTTAAATAGTTTTCAAATCACTATGTCATGACGATATAAGGGTTCGTTTTTGCCATTTGGCTACGGAACCCTGAAATACTTCAACCGACTGAAAATACTTAAGCCCTTTTCCAAAAATTATTTTGCATATTAAAATTGATTACTGTAGCCCATTTTTCCATTTTTTTGATGAGGGGTAGGTTTATAAGGAAAAGTGGGCCTCCAGGGTTCCATATAGTTTAGTATTATAACAGCGAAATATTAATCCAACTATTTTATAAGTGCCTTTTGATGTGGTGTTAATTTTTTTTTTTTGATAAAAAAATGATATTATTTTAGTCTATAAGGTAGAAATGCCATCCATATATGAGGTAACAAAAATTTTTGTCTCCTTCGTCTTGGTCACAGCTGGTCACATCAGTGAGACTCCCTCCGTAATGTGACGTCACAGGAGTCAAGCAATAAGAAAATATTTTTCTTGTAATAATTGGATTGAAAGTTTATATGGAAGTCCGTCATATATGAAACTAGGAGCATGGAAAATGATTTTAGGCGAACAAACGTGTTTAATACTAATTTAAAATTCCAACCCTGAAGGATTGAAATAGGGGTTTAAAGTTCCTATTTAAATCACAGGCCAGTCACTGGCTAGTCACTATTATGCAAACATAAAACAAAAATTCAACATGTAAAAAAAAACAAAAATGATACGAAACTCCCAAACCACGCTACATGTCTAAGGACCCGTATATATATAAAATTATCATACCGCCGATCTCTTCTAGGATACCACATAAAAAAGGGTATTTAATAGACCAATAAACATATTCACTATGACCCCATTGGTGGTTTGGGGTCCGAAATAATTCAGGTAGATATTTTTTTCTTAATAATAAATATATTTTGAAGATTTATTGCTATATAAGGTTATGTGTTTCCATTTTTTTTTAGAAAAAGGTTGTAAAAAAAGGTTGGTTGGGCTATGAGACTACAGGACTGAAGTGTGATAAGGAGGGGAGGGATAGAAAGAGACAGAAGCATATATGCTTAAAGGAAGGAGTAATAGAGACTGCCCATAGAAGTGATGAAGAAAGTTTGGAATAACTGTTTTTACTAATATCTGCACGCGGCTTCACTCGCATGAATAGCGTTTTTAACTACGTTTAAAAAGTTAAATTATTAAAACTATCGTGAGACATAATTAACTTAATGTAGAATTTAAACGGCTAACACTCACGTTCAATAGGTTTAAGTACCGACTAGTTTCGGACTTTCGGCGAACGTAGCCCACTCACCCTGATGAAGGACCTCCGATGAGTCCGAAACTAGTCGGTACTTAAACCTATTGAACGTGAGTGTTAGCCGTTTAAATTCTACATTAACGTTTAAAAAGCTTGAAAATCGGGGTAAAGTCACAGTATCAGTAGGCACTGTTGCGTTTCGTGCGATGAGTGAGAGCACCGGAGGTCCAATTTCTCATCCCCCCTCTATTCCCTTATTATCTCTTCCCTCCTATCCCTCGGGTCGTCAACCGGCATGCGACACTTCAAGTATCGCAAACATTCACACGTTGCGGTGGCTGCTTACCATCAGGCGGACCGTATGCTTGTTTGCCAACCGTCACGAAATAAAAAAAATCCATCTATTTCTATGCCAAAATTTATAGAAACGTCAAATGCTTTAGATCGTTTTTTGCTATGTGTTAATCCCGATAACAATATATTTATAATAATATATTGATGCACCAGTTTTGAGTTCTCTAAGAGATCCCGGAGCCTCTCTCCTTCACTAAGGTCATGGAACCCCACATAACCCGTATGTCCTCCCCTGGAGGCCAGGTATCTGTGAGCAGATTTCTTCCTCGATAACAAAAGATAACAATCTATATCTGTGCCAAATGTCATCCAAATCCGTTTAGCCGTTTTTGAGTGATTGAGTAACAAACATCCAAACATACAGCATTTCACATTTATTATAGAACGACGTTGTGGCGCAGCGGTAGCAAACCTGCCTTAAACGCCACGGGTCACGGGTGCGATTCCCGCTCGGAGCATAATATACCCCCGACACAGGACATCACTATCCTAATGGAGGCCGTTGAGTGTGTAGCGTTTATTTATTATAGGATTACAGGTAGGGTTGCCACCCGTACTTTATAATAATGTATTGTACGGTATTTCGGGTAATTGTACTCTATACCTTACGAGCAGAATAAAGTAGCCGAAAATAGTTTATTTCACTTGATTTGATTTTACGCCGGCGGTCTTTCCGAACCGATACGACTTGGGAACCTTCAAGAGAAGAGCGTATTCGTTTGTATAAAATAATATCACTTTTAATTTCTACTCCTGCGACATCAGCATTCACAGAGATCTTTCTGTGATGAAATGGCGAGACGAAAGAAACAGCTTCTTTGAACCTTATAAAAATATTACTTATATTTAATAAACTTTGCCTCAACCAACAAAACATAATAAATATAATCTTCTTCGTCCTAGCATCATTCCCGGTATTTTATTTTACCCAGGGTCTGCTTATTACTCTTATCCGGATTTGACGGGTAACTAGTTTTTATACAGAGCGATTGCCATTTGACCTCCGCAACCCTAAGGGCGAACCAGTAACTCATTGGATAAGAGAAATTTACTTATCAAGAGTTAACAATTATTATCAGATATTATGTGACCGACAGCTTAACGTACTCTCGAGGCACGGTGGGGAGACCCACAAGAACAAACGCCCAGACCGAAACAGATATTTATAACAAACATCTGCCCGAGTGGGTATCGAACCCGCATCCGTCGAGACTAACGACGCAACCCACAACGCCAGTGTCTATGTTTTTAAATAAAATGCTAAAGAAAACTCCGTGGTAATTTATTTTGCCATGCTTTTTTTCTGATCTGTAATCACCAATGCACTTTATTTCCAAAAAAGGGATCCCTAGAGGCCCACGAGGACAAACACCCAAAATATCAGTAGAATATAATTCTACGTTTAAAACTATTAATAAAACCCGGAATCGCTCGTAAAATAATACTGTAACCACCCCGACAGGCCTGTATTCAGGTCTATAGGTTAGGTCGTTGACCGGCGGCACGAGTCATAGTCTCGCGTCGCGTCGCTAAGGTCTGTCTACGTCTGAGATTTTTTATTCATCTTACTGTCGAAAGTTGAAAAACTTATGTGTTTCGTTTATGTAATTATATTTTTATATTATATATTAGCTTCTGACAGCGGTTTCGCACGTGAGTAACGATTTTAATACAAATTTTGAAACACAAAGTTTCATGATTCTAGTTTTAAAAATGACGGATTTCTATACAAATTTTTGAACCCATTTTTGAACCCTTTAAAGCCTTATTTTGCAATAAAAAGTATGTCTATATCCTTACCCAAGGTCTAATCTCTCTCTGTACAAAAATTTCATAAAAATCGGTTCAGTAATTTAGGTGTGAAAGCGTGACAGATAGACGGAGTTACTTGCGCATTTATAATATTAGTAAAGATATCTATTTTGTTTCAAAATAATACAGCTTTGTCAGACTGAACTAGTCTTGAAGAAAAGGGGCACAGCAGTGCCCTCACTAAGTCAAGCAAAGAGCAAACCTCGAGACACTGGTTTGCAAAGGTTAAGTGACCATGGTTACGGACCTTTATAGATGGGTAACTGCGAAAGGTATTTTAAATAAAAGTCTATACTCTAGAGGTCATGTAAAACGTGTGTGTTATCAAATTGATAATAATCGATAAGTCAGAGGCCTGTACGGGTATCCTAAACAATTTTTGACACAAGGTTGGCCACTAACCACACGACAAGGATAACCTTTAATGTCTGCCCCCGACTTCATCTACACTAACCGGGAATTGTATTTCTTTGAGTTGTTTTAAGCGCAGGTTCTGTAGTCGGTTGCGATTTAGTAACCAGTTGGCAAGCGAGCATACGGCCCACCTGATGGTGAGTGGTTGCCGTAGTCTATGAGCGCTTGCAGCACCATTAGTAGGTGCCACTTACGAGTTGACAACCTCGAGATATTGGTTCTGAAATCTCATTTGCCCAGTTTCGGTTTGCAGTACACTGTAGGTAGTGAAGTTAATGGGTAAAGTTTGTTTCAGCTGAGTTTGTTTCGCCGGTTCTTCCCGGGTAGAGGTGTAATTTTGGAACCGGTGGTAGACTCTGACGTTCAATAAATAAGTGTAATGCTTTTTACGTTGTATAAAAATACTAGCGAACCACTCCGGCTTTGCACGGGTATAAAATATATAGCCTTTGTCATTCACTGAAAAAGTGATTAAAATCGATCCAGTAGTTTTGATTTATTCATTACTGCCCGTGGCCCGCACCCGTTATATTTGGAGTAAAACAATTCCCCTTACCCTATACCATGAAGATTTCTTACTATCTTTGGAATATCTAACTTCATACACTACATTTTTACTTATTTATTTTATTTTGACAAAAATTAATATATTACAGAATGTCTTTATATACAACGTTCACAGCTTTCTTGTCATTAGACATTATTTTGATAAATCTCGCAGGGTTCTGCCTGCGTTTGTTGCAATGTAAGCGGAAGAAATGTAATTATTTACGACATCACATTAGAAACCTCAAAGATAACAGTATTTCTCCACTATTTAATGGATATTATTATACATATAAACCTTCCTCTTCAATCACTCTATTAAAAAAAAAAACCGCATCAAAATCCGTTGCGTAGTTTTAAAGATGTAAGCATACATAGGGATATAGGGACAGAGAAAACGACTTTGTTTTATACTATGTAGTGATTTGATTTGAAAAGAGATTTAAGAACCAATATCTCTTTAATATACAAATGGTGTTGCGCTCATAGGCTGCGATAACCGCTTACCATCAGGTGGGATGTACGCTTGCCAAATTATTCACATAAAAAACATTAAGACAAACACACACACAAATTTATACTCTTCAATGATAATATAATCGCGTTAGTACGTAAAAATGTGCTCTAACAGCCCAAGGAGACAAGCCGGCGCCCCACATAATAGGTACAATCAACTGATAACGCTTATCATTCTGTTACCAGCGTATTATTACATGTGTATCTCACTAACACATATATATAACTTTTATATTTATATCACACTAGCTTATAACCGCGGTTTTTATTTTTTATATCATGACGGTTGGCAAACAAGCATACGGTTCGCCTGATGGTAAGCACCGCAACCTATGAACGGGTGAAACTTGAAGTTTACCGGCGTCGGGATGTGACGACCACATCGCCCGCTGTTGGGATAACCTCTGTCACAGCAGAGATTATTCCACCAGTGCAGTCAGTCACACTGGTGGTAGGTCTTTTGTTGCAAGAGGCCGGCTAGGTAGGTACCACCGCAGTGTCAAATATTCTGCCGCCAAATAGTATTGCTTAGGCATTGCTGTGTTCCGGTTTGAAGGGCACTGTACGCTAGTGAAATTACTGGGCAGACGACATTTAAGAACCAATATCTCGAGGTTGGCAACGCGTGAGTGGCACCTACTAATGGTGCTGCAAGCGCTCATACGCTACGGCAACCACTTACCATCTGGTGTGCCGTATGCTTGTTTGCCAACTTTTAACATTAAAAAAAAAAAAATCAAATCCGTGTTGCCAACTCCAGGAACAAGAAGGAATGGAAAAAAGGAAGGGAACAGCGGGGGTGGGAGATTGGGCCTCCGGCACTCACACTCATCGCACGAAACGCAACAGTACCTACTGATACTGTTAATTGGGATATTCTGTGAGGTGGTATGATGGATGACACTGTTGTAGCGTTGTGGGTAGCGAGTCTGCCTTTAGTCTCGACGATTGTGAGTTCGATTCCCGCACGGGCAGATGTTTGTTAAATTTCTGTCTCGGTCTGGGCGTTTTTCTGTGGGTCTCCCCACCATGCCTCGGAGAGCACGTTAAGCTGTCGGTGTTATCACATAACATCTGATAATAATCAAATCGCTGGCAATCGCTCCGTGTAAAAACTAGTAACCCGTCAAATCCGGATAAGAGTAATAAGCAGACCCTGGGTAAAATATAATACCGGGAATAATGCTAGGACGAAGAAGAAGATTCTGTGAGTACTAGTAATACTCACAGAATCGAAGACAATTCCGAAATATATATCTGATTTTCGAAATGCAGTAGACACGGAGTGATTGCCACTTGTCTGGGCCTCCTCAGAACAACTTCCTGTCGTGACGTCACGGGTCAGACAATTCTGGGGCCAGACAGTAAAAAAACTAACTGATATCGCAATGATAAAAACGCTTTACGAGACAGACATTGTTATAAGTACATATAGTGTCCGGTTTTAACTTTAAATTTCAATTTAAAAAAAAAAGTTTTATTTTGAAATTGTCTGCTTCTTAGAATTGTACCCTTTCCCAAGGGTTGACAACGCGTAATACTTCAAGTATCGCCCGCGTTCAGAGGTTGCGGTGACTGCTTACCATCAGGCGGACAATAAGCTTGTTGGCAACCGTCATGAAAATAAAAAAATTTCATTCTAGATAATGAAATTTGTCTCTGTTGAGGACCTAAGGGTCTATCTGTATCAAAACTATTATTGGTCTAAGTAGGACCCTGTCTATAATTTAATTAAAACGATACCCAGTGCTGTATATTTATAGGGCTGTAATAGGCAGGTTTCCCCTATGTCGGAATATTAGTAAAGTATACTTATTTCACGTGTGGTTTAGGGTTCTGTACTCAAAAGGTACTACCGAAACCCTACTAAGCCTCTGCTGTACGAATCCACAACAAATACTAAAAATAAAATACAGGGCACCACAGAAAAAAGCTTAAAACTTTTTTGACGTTTTTTGCTGTACCTATATCGTGAAGTATAATAAATGTATAGTCTGAATTTTCATATGTATTTCTATGGGCGTTATGATACAAAAAACTTGACAATTTTGTTCCACGAGTCCGTCACGCACTTGGCTGGCTTTTAACCGACGTCATAAAAGGAGAATGACCTTAATTTGACTGTATTTTATATGTTCGTTGCCTCAGAACTTTAGTTACTTCCGGTTACTTCCTGTGTGGTCCAGGTCTGACAATGACATCCATGCGAAGACCATATAAGTCTTAAATTTGCATTAATCATTAGGTAATATCATTCGTAACTAAAAAGTATGAAATAAAGGAATTTATAGAAAAAAAAATCGACTTAAAAATTAAAAAAGCAGAAAATAATTATTTTAATATATAACAGAAGTGAAGTAAATATCTAATTAAATAAATAATAAATAAACGCCTACACACTCAACGGCCCCCATTAGGATAATTATATCCTGTGTCGGGGGTCCGGAAACATTCACAATGACAAGGACAAACACAACCAGACCGGAAAACATGCCTGTACGATTAATACAAACATCTGCTCCGAGCGGGAATCGAACCCGCAACCGTCGAGGCTTAAGGCAGACTCGCTACCCACAACGCCACAACGGTGTCGAGTTTTTTTTCTTTTTAGTTTTTCAACAAAAGTCGCCCCGTAAAATTATTTTGTCATAAAGGCGGACAGACTGACAGGATTAAATTATGACCATTCTATTTCGTCATTCGGCTACGGAACCCTAAAAATGGCTAGACGAAACGGCGTCTTGTAATTAATAATTCAAAACAAGTCCCGCCGCGTCGTCGAGCTAGTTTAATAGTACCCTGTTATATACATATTATATCTTCATAATGACAAGGTTCTGATGACCGTTGTGGCGTGTTAGAGAGCCTGCCTTAAGTCAAGACGGCCGTGGGTTTGATTCCCGCTCGGAACCAATATCTGTTTCGGTCTGGGCGTTTGTCCTTGTCTCTGTACTGTGCCTCGGGCATGTTAAGCTGTCAGTCCCCTTTGTTATCACATAACATCTGATAATAATCGTTAACTCTTGATAAGTTAATTGCTCTTATCCAAGTTCGCCCTTAGGGTTGCAGAGGTCATAGCAATCGCTCTGTGTAAAAACTAGTAACCTGTCAAATCCTTATAAGAGTATAAGCAGACCCTGGGTACTCGTATAGTATCGGGAATAATGTTAGAAAGAAGAGAAGACACCGTATTAAAAAGAGTGTTTGCATTGATCGGACTATTCGACTCTTATATTTCAAGGGCTTTCGTTCTCCTGGACTGCGATATCCAGAGTTCTGGAAAATCTGGAATAGAATAGGCAGTCATGAAGACTGATAGAAACTTGAAATTTTGGAATAGCGGTTTTTTTTTTCATTGGAGTAAAATTAAAATTGCATAATTTGTAAATTGTAAATCATAATGACGCGAATCCATACCAAAACTAAACCACGATTAAAGTTGAAGAAGAATAAAAGAAGAATAAAAGAAATATAAAAGAAATATAAAAGATAAAATATATATTAAATACATTTCACCATTTTAACCATTGTGTTCCAAAATGGCGTATCATTCAGCATTTGTTAAGAAACCTAACACTAAAAAAATCTAAAGATGTATTCACTTCGAAAATAAAAACCGCTTTTTATGACGGAGTTCGATAAGAAACGTTAAAAACTACAACCATGTACCTTTTTTCGAAATCGAATTAAAACACGCAAGTCTGACCGTCCAAGAAAACAGGTCTTGTAACCCCGTGAAAGTCCCATCGAAATCCGTTAATTTATATACAATAAAAATTTCTAAAATCGGCCTTCAACCCGAGCGATCCCAAGCTACAAAACTAGTTTTAAAAAGTCTCAATACAGGTTCGTATGGTCCTTGAATTCATTCCCACCCTTGGGTCTCAAGGTCTGATATATTAACAATGTAACTTGTTCCAATCAAAAAGGTCACTTTTATATCAGTGTCTATAAAACTATTGGTCTATTTTTTACCCTCGTAGTCAACTAGACTATTTATTAGGGTCAGGTTATCTATTTATGTAATATATAAGTTTATATAGACACTGTAACTAGTTCTGTTGTGTCCCAATAAATTCATTATTTCTATTCTATTCTTTCTTTCTTTCTTTCTTTCTTTCTTTCTTTCTTTCTTTCTTTCTTTCTTTCTTTCTTTCTTTCTTTTTTTGTGGTCGAAATACAAGTTAGTAATTTCTCTTTTGACAATACTGCAACTATGTAATTTTTTTATGTAATGACGGTTGGCAAAAAAAGCATACGGTCCGCCTGATGTTAAGCCGTCACCGCAACCTATGAACGCGATACTTGAACACACATGCGCGTTGAACGGAACGCAACAGAACTTACTTTACGCTGAGTTGAGCCATACAGAAGAGTAAATTGTAAAACAAAAGACAAATTTTAATAAAAAACCAACTTTTAAAATATGAGGAGTTTGTTCTTCATTAAATCTTAATTTAAAAATAAGGATATAAAACTAAAAAGCAAAAAATTTGAAATTTTCTACAAGATTCGGTTATATTGTGTAAAATGAAGTTGCAGTATGACTAACATCGTTCCGTTGCGTTGGTGTTGAATTTAAGGAGGAGCACCAAAGAGTTTGACATTTTGTCGGTCCCGGTTGTTATCATAACATCTGATAATAATCGTTAACTCTTGATAGGTAAATTGCTCTTATCCGATGAGTTACTAAATGTCCTTAGGATTCCGGAAGTCAGGTGGCAATCGCTCTGTGTAAAAGCTAGTAACCTGTCAAATCCGGATAAGAGTAATAAGCAGACCCTGGGTAAATACCAGGATCAATGCCGAAGCCTCAGTAGCTCAACGAAAGAAGTTCTGACTTCGCTTCGTTAAGGCTCAATCGCGGGTTCGATCCTGACCCCCTTAGGCTATTGTCGTACCCACTCCTAGCGCAAGCTTCGAGCTTGTTTGGAGCGGCAATAGGAATATTAGTAAAGCCCTGAAAAAGCTTTGCTAATCACTACATAGTATAAAACAAGGCGCTTTCTCTGTCCCTATGTATGCTTAAATCTTTAAACTACGCAAAATTTTGATGCGGTTTTTTTAATAGATAGAGTGATTGAAGAGGAAGGTTTATATGTATAATAACATCCATTAAATAGTGGAGTAATACTGTTATTTTTGAGGTTTCTAATGTGATGTCGTAAATAATTACATTTAACGCGTGCGGGTCACGGGCAGTAATGAATAAATCAAAAGTACTGGATCGATTTTAATCATATTTTCAATGAATGACATAGGATATATATTTTAGACCCGTGCGAAGCCGGAGCGGGACGCTAGTGTTGTATAAAACAAAAAAAGGAAGACAGTATATAAAACCTTCGATAAAACAGTATAGACGACTCAATTTGATTATGAGATTAGTGAATTGAGATCGTGTGACGTCATATATTACATCTCCAATACCGTTAAAATAGGAACGCGAAAAAAATGTTTAAAAAAAGTTCAATTTATCACGTGACCGAAAAACTTGTATTTTAATTCCTGTCAATAAGTATATCTGGACGCAAATAAGCAATACCATGTCAACCCACACGAATGTCATTTCGAGAAAAACGGGTTTGAAAATTTTGAACAAGTTGCTTTATATGAATTTTTTTATGTGTTGGTCAAGTTTTTGGCAATTTCAGATTTATGTAAGTTAATATACTTATTTTCATAAAAATAAGTATACAAACTGCATATTTCGTATATAATATAACCCAAGACGTTTAAAAATAAATAAATTCCATGATTGAAAAATGGCTTTTTTAGAAGTTTTAAAGCTACAAATATTAAAGAAAAATGTTCTTCAGCCATTTACCAACACTTCTGCATATATAACTCAGTTTTTTTAATTTTGTGGGTTGACATTGTATTGCTTATTTGCGTCCATCTATACAAATAAATAAAATTGTAGTGTTTGTTTGTAATTCCAAATGAACAGTTTTTCACTAAATGCATATGAAAATATATACCGTCCGTTTGTCCGTAATCTCTGAAACGGCTGGACCGATTTTAACGGAACGTTCACTGTTAAATATTTGATGTTATGAGGCATAACTTAGGCTACTTTTATTTTAGAAATAATTAGGGTTCCGTGCAATAAAGGATTACACCACTCGAAGGGACCCATGCTCGGAACCATCTTAGATACAATTTAATAATGCAATACGCAATTTAATGACCTCAAAAATGTGCCCACGCAATCGCACGTGCAAAGTTTGACTTAAGTATGTTCTTGTGTTAATAATACGCCCGGTGACGCTGTCAAGGCCAGTTGAGCCAAAAATACCCATTCTTCTCTTTAACTTAACTCAGACCGTCATACAAAAAAAAACAAAAACAAAAACTTTTAATACAATTCTTCTTCAATATATATCATTTTTTTATGTTAGAAGTTGGCAAACAAGCACACGGCCCACCTGATGGTAAGCGGTTGCCGTAGCCTATGAGCGCTTGCAGCACCATTAGTAGGTGTCACTCACGCGTTGACAACCTTGCGATATTAGTTATTAAATCTCCTCTGCCCAGTAATTTCACTAGCGTACAGTACCCTTCAAACCGGAACACAGTAATGCCTAAGCACCACTATTTGGCGGCAGAATATTTGACAACAAATATCTACCAGTGTGACTGATTGCACTGGTGTAATAATCTCTGCTGTGACAGAGGTTATCCCAACAACGGGCGATGGGGTCGTCACATCCCGACGCCGGAAATTTAAATGAACTAAACATAGAAAGAGGCAGGGGGAGACCACCTACCACGTGGGTGGCAAAAGGACATGAGAGACATGGGCCTCATAAAAGATGACGCATAAGACAGAGGCAAGTGACGTCACATGATTGGGAAAGCCTGCGTAACGGGATAAGGCGAGGCCTAAGAAAAAGAAGAAATAAAAACTCGATGTCTGGAAATCCACAACAGCGATTTAGAAGACATTTTCTTCTTCGCACAACCACTCTGTGGAATCAACTTCCGCCGGCGGTCTTTCCGAACCGATACGACTTGGGAACCTTCAAGAGAAGAGCCTGTTCCTTCCTTAAAGGTCGGCAACGCGCCTGCATGCCTTCTGGTGTTGCAGATGTTCATGGGCGGTGGTGATCGCTTAACTTCAGGTGAGCCTCCTGCCCGTTTGCCTGTTTGTGAGAGTTGCCACTGCAATGGCGACCTTATTAGCTTCGATTGGATTAACAATCGAACAGTTTGGGTACCGTGGACAATTCAAAAGATGGGACATTGTCTGGATAAGGCCACCACAGTCACATTTGAGTAGGGTCTCGGATTCCCACCAACATCAGTCTGCCCTGCTCCGGCCAACCTGAGGAACGAAGGAAGCTGCTCATAAGACTATGGTTTTATTTATTTTAATTGCTATGCTATTGTACATAATTTTTCAATAAAAAGGTAATTTAAATAAATTTGTTTTTTATATTTAAACTAAAAAAATCTGTGAAAAGTTTAATAAAAAAATGTTTTATTTTTGTGAACATCATTCGTCCGTTTAAAAGACATAGTAACGTCACTTCCGTATCATAGTATTTTTTTTTTACAGTTATAAAAATCAAAAAAAAAATCGATGTTAATTTTACCGCCAAAAAATCAGCAGACAGTTTTTTTTTAATTTGCATTAAAGGCATTTGTAACGGATATAAGTAATGTAATTGGAATGTAATATTATTAATAAAAACACGAATACTTGATACATAGCACGTACGCCAATATTAGTAATAAATTAAATATTATGTCAGATATCCTCGAAATAAATAAGATTATTGGTAGTCACCGAGATTTGAGGACGTGGCCATGAAAAAATCTTTTTTTTTTTTTTAAATACTGAATTAAAAACGTAAAAGTACATTACGAACCACGGTAAAATTAAGACATTCACAGATGACAATCGCGACTATCACGGGTGCGTATACGATTTTTTTTACTGTCATGAAAAGTGAGCTTTAAGTCGCTGGTACGAGGGATAAATAACACGGTTGCTAGGTTACTGGGAGGTTTTTTTTTTTAAAATGTGTATTTCTTTTGAACCTACTGGCCTTGACAGCGTCATCGAGCAGGGGACCGAGTACAGAGACTCAGCCGTGAAACGGGGCAGCCCTCACGGGGGCTCAAATTTCATTCCATCCTTAGGGTGCCTCCTGCATCATCGGAGGCAGGACCGGGAGGTAAAGCTAGTTAATTAGTCGAGATAGCGGGTGTTCACGGGTTATAGCCCTAGCAACGACGCTCACAGCTGGGTGCGCTCACTGATCGGTAAACGATCGGTGGCTAAAGCGACTTTAGGCGCGGTCAGTCACTAGATGGGTGATCGCATAGTGGTATTTCAACTGAGCATCCCCGTGCTTCGCAGGGCACGTAAAACGTCGGTCCCGGCTGTTATCAATTTGATGACAGTCGATACGTTAAGTCCTCGTCCTATACGAGCGACCTGAACAACTCTGACACTAGGTTGGCCACTAACCACTCGATAAGAAGAAGAAGACCTGGCAAGCAACTCCGAGTTTCCGAGTGCTTAATTTTTGTATCAAATTAACTCATAGCAAAGCGGTAAAGCCGTTTTTTTTATTTTTGAAGTGAAGAAACTTCTTTAGAATCGTTGTGATTTCAAACCGGATGCAAGGGAAAAAGCGACAGGTAAGAGTTTATATACTCATCTCATTCTTTTGTCGGACGGACGGATGGACGGACTGACGGACGGACAGACAGACAGACAGATTAAGCCTTTACTCGCTGACTAATTTTAGCTAAAGAACTAAACTTTTACTTCAATTGTGTGGTCTAAAGTACACTGTATTTTTTAAAATCTTTTTAGTGACGAAACATATTGATAACACATACATACACAAATAGACATAGACATTTATATATATATGTCTATTTGTGTATGTATGTGTTATCAATATATATATATATATATATATACAAAAAGACACAGGATGGTGCTCCAAATCGTAAGAGGGGGACACGGGCAGGATGCTCAACTAATGTTGAGCGATCACCGCCGCCCATGAAAAACTTTGAGGAAAGAATAGGCTCTTCTCTTGAAGGTCCTCAAGTCGTATCGGTCTTGAAAGACCACCGGCGAAGGTGGTTCCACAGAGCGTGTTGTGCAAAAGAAAATGTCTTCTAAATTGTAGATTTCCAGACATCGAGGTGGTAAGGGAATTTCGAGTTTTGTCGCGATGTTGGATGGTGAAGTTCCACCACTTATTTTTTCAAAAAATTCGGTCATCCAGGTACTATATATATTAACAAATAATTCATAAAACAACTAGCCGTATTTTTACCAAGTGTTCCATATCAAACTAGAAATTGGACCCGGATGTAGATTTTTTGTGAGCGAATGTCATAACTCGTGAGCTGCTCGTGATATCGAGCGCGGTTCAACCGATTTTAACATAAGATGTAACGCTTAATATTATTTACTAGCTTCTGCCTCCGACTATGCCCACTGGAATTTTAGGGTTCCATATCGAAAGGGTAATGGAAGCTTATTACTGTGGAGGGAACAACATTTCTCCGGCGTCGGGACGTGACGACCCCATCACCCACTGTTGGGATAACCTCTGTCACAGCAGAGATTATTCCACCAGTGCAATCAGTCACACTGGTGGTAGGTCTTTTGTTGCAAGAAGCCGGCTAGGTAGGTACCAAAGCAGTGTCAAATGTTCTGCCGCCAAATAGCCTGGTTGGAGGCGAAACATTTTTTTTTTAGTTACAAGTTGGCAAACAAGCATACGGCCCACCTGATGGTAAGTGGTTGCCGTAGCCTATGAGCGCTTGCAGCACCATTAGTAGGTGCCACTCACGCGTTGCCAACCTCGAGATATTAGTTCTTAAATCTCCTCTGCCCAGTAATTTCACTAGCGTACAGTGCCCTTCAAACCGGAACACAGTAATGCCTAAGCACTACTATTTGGCGGCAGAATATTGGACACTGCGGTGGTACCTACCTAGCCGGCCTCTTGCAACAAAAGACCTACCACCAGTGTGACTGATTGCACTGGTGGAATAATCTCTGCTGTGACAGAGGTTATCCCAACAGCGGGCGATGGGGTCGTCACATCCCGACGCCGATAAATAATTCTCAATATGAAAATTTTTCAAAATCGGTTTAGCGGGCTACTAGTGAAAAGTCCACAGACGGACAGACTTACATTTCTAGCAATAGTCCGAATACTGTTAATTAGTCTGCATTATTTTGGTGCGGAACCCTATAAAACTTTAAAGACATTATCTTATTTTTAAACATTTTTATAACCAAATTTTGTAAAAACGTATCAAAAATAACGGTTTATCTTTGAACATAAAATTTTAATTAATTTTAAGTCATTAATTAACAAAGTTAAATTAAAAAGATATAAAATACCGAATATAGTTTCTATGGGATATAAAAAGTGTCACTGATTTAATAATCAAAAATTAATTTCAAAATCAGCTTAAAATAATATTCTACTTATATAATAAATGTGAAATTTTGTACGTTTGTAAGTTTATATGTGTGTTTCTTAAACAATGGCTGAAATCCATGGATTTCGAAATTTGGCACAGATATAGAAAGTAGGCTGGATTATAATATAGGATACTTTTTATCCCGGAAAAATTACTAAGTTCATATATAATATATAATATCGGATAATCGAAAAACCAACTATTAGATTTGAATTTCGATAAGCTGAGTCTTACATACCCTTTCACGCCTAAATAGCTGTACCGATTTTGATGAATTTTGTTATAGAAATAGGTGGGTCTTTGGACAAAAGTAGCATGTTTTTGGCACGCAAAAAACATGAATAAGGTGAAATAGGAAAGACAATAATAGGCGCCTCATCACTAAACATTATTCACGTGGACGAAGCCACGGGCAGATATTAGTTTGAAAATATAATGACATTTTATTTTTACTTTTAATTTAAAAATTGAGATGATGAATTTTGAATGGCTATAAAGTTAGGTGTGCTAAACGATCAGTAATTTAATCAGTTTTAGATGCGGTCAGTATATCGGCCGCGTTGTGGTATTTCAACTCCTTGCAGCCCTAATCAAATAAATGCTCGGTTGTGAGAAGTCATGGGAGGAGACACTTATCTTCTGTGAATCACTGCTGTCACAGAAGGAAACTACTGGGAAGAAGAGAGAATCCTCTGGCGATTCGCAAAGGAAGATGTAGGCGACGGAGAAGGCCTGGATTTGGATGAGATTTGGCACTTATCCAAGTTCCTAATATGTCGGAAAGAAGATTCGTCAGAGGACACAGTTTTATATCCAAGTTTTTGGGATCACAACTCCTGAGGGTTATTCGGTATCTAGACAGAAAACCCACGAGAATTGCTACCCTACAATCTTGGATTTAGCATCACACTTATTTTATTTTCTTTTTATGTCACTACCCTTTGTAGGTCTTCTCCCCCCTCTCTATAATGGTTCCCCACTTTTCTCTGTCAATTTACCCATATCTCCCGAACCTATCGAAAAACTGGCTAAACGTATTTTCTACTCAGAGTTGGCGGAAACCAAGCGAAAACAAATTGGTCCTCTACTCCGGTACAAGGACGTGTTGAGTCACTTGAAGCGGTGTGGCAAAACCCGTTAATGGAAGGTACTGGCTAAGGACCGACAACAGTGGAAGCGTATTGTAAACGGTAACGGTAGCCTTTGAAGAAGCTTTTTGTCAAGCATGGTGAGCTAAAGTCGCGACCACCTTTTTTTTTTTTTTTTTTTTATGTTAGAAGTTGGCAAACAAGCATACGGCCCACCTGATGGTAAGTGGCTGCCGCAGCCTATGAGCGCTTGAAGCACCATTAGTAGGTGCCACTCACGCGTTGCCAACCTCGAGATATTAGTTCTTAAATCTCGTTCGCCCAGTAATTTCACTAGCGTACAATGCCCTTCAAACCGGAACACAGTAGTGCCTAAACACTACTATTTGGCGGCAGAATATTGGACACAGCGGTGGTACCTACCTAGCCGGCCTCTTGCAACAAAAGACCTACCACCAGTGAAAACCTGCGACCAAATGTTACAATTTTGCTGGAAGAATACTGACATCCAGTATATGTGGTAGTACATTTAACGCAAAGATTGACTACGTCAGTCATTTGAGAGCTCACCACAGACGTAGCTCTCCGAAACAGGCCAGTCGCCAAGGTCAAGATAATGATGATGGTAATTAGCCCATTGCTCTAGAGTCTTCTGCCATACTAACTCTTTGATATCAAAAATAATGTCCATTGAAATATTACATTTTTTTTATATAAGAGGGGGCAAACGGACAGGAAGCTCCCCTGATGTTTAGCAACCACCGCCGCCCATTAACATCTGTAACACCAGAGGGCATGCAGGTGCGTTGCCGATTTAAAGAAGGAATAGGCTCTTCTCTTGAAGGTTCCCAAGTCGTATCGGAAAGACCAACAACGGAAGTTGGTTCTACAGAGTGGTTATGCGATTAAGAAAAGTCTTCTAAATCGCGCTGGTAAGGATGGAATTTCGAGTTTCGTCGCGATGTCCGATGATAAAATTATAATTGCAGGCGAATTGTAAACTTGTACTTAATGCCGCAACACACCATGTGGTATCACCATAAAATATCGGCAACTCCTAACTTACCACTCGCGTTAGATTCCTCTGGCTCAGAATGACAATGTAAACACACTACATCTAAGTATTTACCTTTGATTAAGTGGGTCATTAAAAACGAAATCTATTTTCGACAAATCGTATATTTGCAAAAAAAAAGAATGTTATATTAACCCGGATTTGAACAACTGCCAGAGAATAATGGAAGCAGTTGCCAGCTAAAATTATCCTAATAACAAAGCTCCCAAACAAATTATACATTAGGCTAGGTCAAAATCAACAAAATCCGTTGTCTCTTTTAAGTTTTTTACGGTTGTAAAGCCATGCTTCTCTCATCGCAAAAGGGCCCGCTCGACCGGGGTACCCTCTCACAGAAAATACGGCTTCAAATAATAGTATCGTAAGTTACTGCTGCGTTTCGTGCGCTGTGTGAGGGCGCCGGAGGCCCAATCTCCCACCCCCTCTGTTCCCTTTCTTTTTTTACCTTCTCATCTCGTCCCTCCTGTTCCCTGGGTCGGTAGCGCGCTTTTGATACTTCAAGTATCGCAAGCGTTCATAGGTTGCGGTTACTGCTTACCATCAGGTGGACCGTATGCTTGTTTGCCAACCGTCATGACATGAAAACACATGACCATGACCTCAAAATTGTAAAATTTTGACAAATTGTTAGGGGCTACTTCATCTTCGTACAACATCTGAATTAAACTAATGAAGAGATCCTGGGGCTTCTTCGTAAATTCAAGATTAAAATTCTTCCTACATTCAACACTAACACAACGAAATGAAGGTAATCATAGGAACAGAAGGGAAGTAATGAACAAGGAAAAAAGGCAGAGAACAGAGGCAGTGGGAGACTGGGTCTCCGGCGCTAATGAATAATTTCGTTTCGTTGTGTTAATGCTAATTTACAAAGGAGCACCAGCGAATCTTTGGACATTTTGTAGTATGGAAGGGTCTGTTAAAAAGAATATTACCAGTATTTGTAAATTTTGTAAATTTTGTAGACACCAATTTAGTTTTTAATAAATAAATTTAGGATTAATATTGGGTTGACTTGAAACTCAACTGATTTATTCTAATTTGGCTACAAGTCTTAATGATATCTAGTAAATACCAGTTATAACTAGAAACATTACTTTTTTATGTGACTATGTTGGCAAGCAAGATACGACCCACCTGATGGTAAGCGGTTTTCATAGTTTATGAGCGCGCAACACCATTAGTAGGTGTCACTCACGCGTTACCAACCTCGAGGTATAAGTTCTTAAATCTTTTTTGCCCTGTAACTTCACCAGCTACAGTGTCCTTCCGAAACATAGTATGCTGTTTAGAATACAATAGCGGACACCACGGTTAGGTTAGGCGCAGGGCTTTGAGGGGCCCTGAGGAGGACTGTGTGGACCCGGCTGGCGTACGCACTTGAGTGGAAAGCGCTGGGGCCTACCATCTCGCCACCCCGGGACCGAGCTCCGTTAGGTGAGGCACAGTGCTTGTCATTGCGTTGGTTAGTTCTACGAGAGTTCCCGTAACCTGACAATCGCACTGTGGTCGGCCACCGAGGAGGTTTTAGTGGGTCCCCATGACGTTACCATTTTCATGGAAACCCACATAACCCGGTTCTCCTCCCCAGGAAGCCGGGTATCTGGTAGCAGATTTCCTCTCCGTTACCACAAAAAAAAGGCGCGGGGCCGGCTAAGTTGCGCGCAATAAAAGGCCTACCATCTGTAAATCTTCATGGATAAAGACACCATTTTGTTTTTTAATAAATAAATAAATTAAGGATTAATATTGGCTTGAGTTGAAACTCAACTGATTTAGTCTGGTTTTGCTACAAGTCTTAATGATATCTAGTAAATACCAGTTATAACCAGAACGTTAACTAATAAATTATAACATTACTATTTTTGGGTTCCGCACTCAGAGGGTGTAAAAGGAACCCTATTTACTAAGTCTCCGCTTCCGTCCGTCTGTCAGCGGGCCGGATCTTACGAACAAATAGGAAAAGAATTGGACTTTTCATATTTCTATGGCCGCTACATTAACATATAATAAAAAATTTAATGAAAGTTAAAACTAAATGGGGATATAGAAGAAACTTTATCTGATACTAGGAGTGTTCGTGGCTCGCGTTAGTAATATACAGTTTTTTTTTAATAATCCCACGAAAACCCAACATTTTTCCGGGATAAAAAGTACCCTATGTCTTAATCCAGGTAACAATCTATATCTGTGCAAAATTTCATCCCAATCGGTTCAGTCGTTTGCGTGATTGAGTAACAAACATCTAAACATACAAACTTTCACATTTATTATATTAGTAATATAAATATACTTACATATTTTCAAGCACTATTATTCTCATATTCCTTATATGAGAATAATAATATATATAGAGATCGTTTGTTATATTAAGTTTGTTTCTTAATACTGGTTCAAACTAGTTTTAACCGGTCATATCTGGATTGAGCCAGACATGTGTGTCTACATTTTGACTCTTATACAAAGATCGATTCTAACCACATTTGGATACATTGACCGAGGTTAATTTATACATATAAAAGGAGAAGACCTGACTGACGTATAAACGCCCAGCCTAAGCCCTTGGACCTAAAAAGCTAATTTTTTTCACAGGTGTTGTTTTTAAAACGTAAACGAGTACTAAGAAAAGATTTTTCGAAATTCAACCCTTAAGGGGTGAAAAAGGGTCGAAAGTTTGTATAGAAGTCCGTCAATTTTGAAACTAGAAGCTTGAAACTCTGCCTTTAGCCGAACAATAAAGTAAAAGAAATACGTGTTTAAAAATTTTCTAAAATTCCACAAAAAAAAAAAAAAAAAAGAAAACCGAATTCAAAACTAAAAGGCAAAAAAATAACATTTTCTAAAACAGGAGGCTGGTGCTATTGAGAACATCAACACATAAGGCACCAACTTCTGTTATAGAAACTTTTTATTTTATGATTTTTTCTTTTCTAATATTTACAACTAGTGGTGCCCGCGGCTCATCATGCGTTATGTAGTTTTTTGATGATCCCACGGAAACTCAACATTTTCCAGGAATAGAAAGTATCCTATATGTTAGTCCAGGTAATAAGCTATGTGTGTAGAAAATTTCATCCAAATCTGTCCAGTAGTTTTTGAGTGAAAGAGTAACAAACAACCATCCATTCATCCAAAATTTCACATTTATTATATTAGTTAGATTTTCGATGTGAGCAAGACATGAGCAAATAAGTTGTTTAAAAAATATTTTTAATTAAAAAGTAGTTAGTATCATAAAAAAGGGTATAGATTAGATTGCATGTTCATAAAATTCACGAATACGTAATTCAATTCGGTTCAGTTCAATTCAATTCAATTCTCCAATTGATGACTTTCAGTTGTACCAATGTCACGTTGAATGGAGGAGACATGAAAGATATTGCAAAATTCGCTAAACGCTCTCGTGGTTTACCGATTTTTATATCGCACGGTAAAACGGTGTTGCAGATGTTCTTGGGCAGCGGTGATAGCTTAACATCGGGTGAGCCTTTAATATTAAAAATAGCATTATTCTTTGCCTAAAACAAAAGTATCGTAAGTTACTCCATATAACATTAGCTATTTGCAAAAGTCCCGTTAAATCGGTCAGGTGGATCAGACAAACAGACGTACAAGAATTTTAAAAATTGTATTTCTTATGTAAGTACCGTTACCTTTCATATGCATGCAGTGAAAAGCTGTTAATTTTGAATTACAAACAGACACTTCGCTTTGTATAAATAGGTTACAAATTCTAAAATAATTTCGTACATAATTTTATATAATATATGGTACATAACAGAAATAAGTAGTAATATACATGGGCGTAGCTAGAATTTTGCCTAGGAGAGGGAAAATTCTTAATTTAGGGTTCAAAGGATACAAAATGATTTTTTCTTCAATATATGTTAGTATACCTTATATTGTGGTTTTCTCTGTTTTTAGGTCAAGGTTACTGCGGTAGTAGAGTCATTCTTCTCCCACCACAAATGGGCCTACCCGACCGGGTAGTACCCTCTCCAAAAAAATCGCCGTAAAGGAGGCCCAATCTCGCATCCCTCTATTCCCTTCTTATCTCTTCCTTCTTTTTCCTTGGGTTGTTAAAGCGCATGTAATACTTAATGTATTCGTTGACATAGGGGGGGTGTAAGGGCAGTTGGACACCGTTGTGGCGTTGTGGGTAGCGAGTCTGACTTTAGTCTCGACGGTTGCGGGTTAGATTCCCGCTCGGGCAGATGTTTGTTAAAATTTCTGTCTCGGTCTGGGCGTTTGTCCGTGTGGGTCTCCCCACCGTGCCTCGGAGAGCACGTTAAACTGTCGGTCCCGGTTATTATCAATAACATCTGATAATAAAAGTTACTGGTTCGCCCTTAGGGTTGCGGAGGACAGATGGCAATCGCTCTGTGTAAAAACTAGTAACCTGTCAATTCCGGATAAGAGTAATAAGCAGACCCATACAATAGGATGAAGAAGAAGGGGGCAGTTGCCTTCCCTTGCTCCCTTGCCATGTTGTAATATACATTGTAAAGTACAGTAGAGTAGTATTAGTAGTTGCTAAAAATGTAGAGCACACAGCAACAGTCTTTTAATATAAATATTATAAATTAAATCACTTCGTATATGCACTATTGATGTTGTAAGCTTTTAACTTATTGTTATGTATATTCTATATATATTTCAGTATTATTTGTTTTTTTTTTTTTTATGTAAGAGGGCAAACGGGCAGGAGGCTCACCTGATGTTAAGTGATCACCGCCGCCCATGAACATCTGCAACACCAGAAGGCATGCAGGCGCGTTGCCGACCTTTAAAATTTGTATTGACCATACAGGCATGTGTATGTTTCCGGACTCCCTACACAGGATATAACTATCCTAATGGGGGCCGTTGAGTGTGTAGCGTATATTTATTATTTAAAAAAAAAAATCTCGTGTCACAGCTTTAGCTACCACTCCGAAACTGCTTGACTAATTTTGATGAAATTTTATATGTATATTCAGTAAGTTTGAGAATAGGTGAGAATAGGTAATAGGTTTATATATTTTTTATACTCCAAAGTGATCCTGTGGGTCCACACCAAATATTTTTTCTTTATTTTTTTTATGATGTGGCATTAAAAACTACATACAGCCTTAAATTTTCGCTCTTCTACCATCAACCTCTTTTTTAATAGCGATTTTAGTACTTCAATGATTATCACCGGTGTCACTTCTGTTGACAATTAGACTCAGTTAGTGGGCACTGCTGTCTGGTCTCAGATGTTTTTCCAGGGCAGGACAAAGTCTGCTGTGCCCTCTGCTAGCCTTATAATTATGTCCCTTAATTTTTTTTAAGTATCATGTACTTTTCGATCATCAGATAGTGTCAACGTATTCAGGATTTAATTACAAAATAAAAAAAGATGAAACTGTCAAATTCTATTAATGTAGCATCTGTCATATGTCAAACTGTCTTTTTTTTACAGAATGTTGTTATTTATCTATCTGTATATATAAAAGAAGACCTGACTGTCTTATTAACGCCCAGCCTAAACCCTTTGACTTAGAAAGCTGAAGTTTTTTCACAGGTGTTATTTTTAACACTTAAACGCGCGTTAGAAAAGGATTTTTCGAAATTTAACCCTTAAGGGGGTGAAAAAAGGGTTAAAAATTTGTATGGAAATCCGTTATTTTTCAAACTAAAAGCATGAAACTTTGATTTTAAGTTAAAAATCAAAAATGAATAAACATGTTCTTTACCGTTTTCTAATATTCTACCCCTGAAGTTGTGAAAAGGGGGTTGTAAGTTTCTATAGGAGGTCAGTCATTTTTGAAACTAGAAGCAACTTTGCCATTCGGTAAAGAATTAAAAACAAAGAAACACGTGTTTTAACATTATCTAAAATTCCACCCTGATTGAAATGGGGGTTCAAAGTTTGTATTAAAATCATTATTAACGCGAGCGAAGCCGCTGGCAGAAGCTAGTTTGATATATACAATTATTTACGTTTTATGTTCTTTAATATAAAATATAATAACTATATATTTTTAATTCATTGTTTAGGGTTCCGTAGCCAAATGGTGCAAACATAACCCTTATAATTTCTTGTCTGTCCCGTCATTTTACTCGGAAATTTTTGGCTCGATCTATACATTTTTTTGTAAATAGGTGTAGTCTATGGATTACCACAAAATTTTGTAGTGAAATAATGAAGTATATAAAAGTTAAGGGTAGCAGTCCACACATGTAACTGAGGGTTGAAAAACAACATTACAGCCTATGCCAACGTGTGAGGTATCTTTGGATAGGGCTTTAAAAATAATAAATTCAGTAGTTCTTTACATATTAGGTCCTAAATTCATAATGAATTTTGTCTAGCACCCTCCCTCCCTTTAACTGTTGAACTATAGGATTTCAACCACCCGCGATAATTATTTTGAAGAAATTACGTTAAGAAATTTTAAAGATATATAAGTTTTACCCATAACTTAGATTTTTTTATTTATTAACATCCTATTTTCATTTGAACAAACTATATGTGGACGCAAATAAGCAATACCATGTGACATGTCAACCCACAATATTGAAAAAACTGAGTTATATATGCAGAAGTGTTGGTAAATGGCTGAAGAACTTACATAAATCTGATATTGCCAAAAACTTGACCAATACATAAAAAGAAATCATATAAAGCAAGTTGTTCAAAATTTTCAAACGCGTTTTTCTCGAAATGAAATTCGTCTGGGTTGACATGGTATTGCTTATTTGCGTCCATATACTTGTACTTAATAATGGTTTCAACAAGTTCATTAGTTACATTTTTTTTCTTATTTATAAATACTAGTTTTAATAATTTGGTAAAAATTAAGAAACATGTATTCCAATTACATTGAAATATAAAGAATAATGTGTTATATTAAAAAATTAGTTATTTTTAACCGATTTAAAAAAGGAGGACGTCCTCTTCGTTTTAATATATATTTTTATGTATCACTCTATTACTCGGAGACGGGTGGACCGATTTGGATAATTCTTTTTTTGTTTGATAGCCTATAGTTTGCTCTTGGTCCCATTGTAATTTGGTCAGGATCTAATGATGGGATCTTGGAGAAATCTTCACATGTTATAGGCACACCTATTGCGATTTGGATATTTTTGTAAGTAGCTTGTACATTTGCTTTGAACCATTTTATGAATTGGAACTGCTGATGATGTATCCAATGGTGATGAAAGAAGATTGGGGGTCTACCATGAACTCTTATTACGATTGACAACTTAAAATGAGCTACATCGCTATTTCGTACCATGACATATATATTTATAAGTCACGCTCATATAAAGCCACCAGAACTAATCAAATCTTGTAAATATTTCACAGAGAGACAGATGCTGACTTCAAAATTAAAAAGCTAAAAACAAAGGGTTATATTTTACCTTAACTAGACCATAATTTTATATAAATCCATTTTTTCACACACAGAACTTGATTACTTAGAACCGACTTAGTGTTTTTCTACTTAGAACCGACTACTGGTTTTTTTAGATTTCGTAGATTTTTTTTTATTCAAAAAATTTTTAGACCATGATAGCTTATATCTTACATATAATAAAGCCTAAAGCTATATATAATAACATAACTACTATGTACTAACATACCAACATATTTATAAATAAAAAATTATAACATTTGAAAAGCAAATAGAATTTGTAGCATAAGGTGTTAACCAATATTTTTTGAGAATTAAAAAAATGTCAACTTCTCAGATATAAGTTAACCGATTGACAGGATTGAAACTAATATGGCCTCCAAAATGGTTTCGTGTAAAATTAATTATGGTCTAATTAAGGTAAAATATAATTCTTAAAAAAAATGATCTCTGATGACGTCCTCCGTGGTTCTGCCTCACAGGAGGCGCCCTATAGACGGGCAAATATGAGCCTCTGTGAGGGTAACCCCTTTTTTTTGCCAAGGCCAGTAAGGCCAACAGAAATTCGGAAAAAAGCCACAAAATGACATAACTAACTATGATTAGTGGTAAGTCTATTCTTGTGTAATTATGGCAAAAGTGGTTCCAGTTGATTATTACTTTTAAAATACATTAATAAGTATATATAATTTGCGTCAATTTGAAGTGAAAAAATGTGCCAAGTATGACGTACTATAAACTAAGGACAGGCCCATCTGTACCAAAAAAATGTACTAGGATTCGCTGGTGCTCCTCTGTAAATTCAACACTAATGCAAAGAAATCAAGTTAGTCATACGCAAACTTTATTTGAATATATTACAAGCTTGTGACTAACTTCGTGTTGTTGCGTCGGTTTGTTTGTATGGAAGAGGCTATCCATATGTAGTGAATCTATGGCAAAGAAAGATTTTATTATATTTTTGACAGTTGAATTTCTGTCGTATAACTTTTTGAAATATAATTTTATAAGAAATATTTACTAAATTATGTTTCAATTCTTATATTTTTCATATGTATATAAAATTATATATTTGAAATAAGCTAAAGTCTATGGTTTAATAGTACCATGTAGAGTCGAAAATTAGATCAAGGAGCTCTACAAAAAAGTTATATAAAAAGAAAATTAAGAAGAACAATAAAATATATAATTATCTTTATATTTGTATTATTTTAGTATAATTTCTGTATATATAAAAATAGATTTTTATAAATATTTTAGACTTGTCCTAAATTGAATCTAAGGCAATCTAATCTATATCTGTCTTAATAGTTATGAATGTAGACTTTACGTAATTTTCTTTATTTTATTCTAGAATTATCGTATTTATATTAAAAATTAATTGACATAATTCAAGGGTCCTTAAATATTTTTGTGATATTTAGTAAACTAAGCCAATTTTACTATTAAAAATTGAAAATAAAATTACACTTGACGAATCATTTATTTTTAACTCTCAAAAATATATAAATAATGTAACTTTCTGTTAAAAAGGAATATAGAAAAATGATAGTTGAAATTTTCGTTAGAAAATGGAAAACAAAACTCTTTGGGTCTTATGTTTTAATTGCTTTTATTTAATGTAGTAAGTGACCTAATATAACTTTTATTTTAATAATAATTTTTATTATTATTTAAATCAGACAGGGTCCATAGGGTGTTGTAACAATGTTCTTTTAGTCATGTCAGTAGAACTTACAGTAAAATTATATTAAAAAAAATTAACCGTGTTCAAGATTCATATGTTAGTTAGAAATAATTATTTTCTAGAAGTTACAAAAATCACTTCTTTTATTGGAACTTCTGTAACTGTTAAAAACTGTTCTCAACTTCCAATTTGTGTTTTTATATTTATTATATTAATTTATCTAGCTTTATCAATGTTTTACTTTATTATATTTACGTATTGTGTTGATTTCTTTATATTTTTAGCTTTAGGTTCTGCTGTTAATATTGTATGTTATGTAAACTTATTGTTATATTTATTTACCTAGTTATAATATAAAATGTAGAGTTCTATAGTCTAAAATACAGATTTTCTAAAAATCTAGTTCAGGCACGGATCGCAAGACATAGGTGCACAGATTGCGTTGTTCTTTTGAATTGTTAAAAGTTGTTATGTTTTTCTGAATAAATATATTATATTATAATGTAATATAAATTAGTGAACATTATTTATATGCTTGTTGGTTTTTCTATTATGAAGTCAATTTAAAACATCTTATGTTGTGATCTTTGTAATTTTAAGATTTTGAAATGAACTTAGACTCTACTTATGTAAAGTCGACAGGATAACATTTTTAACTATATTTATACGAAATAATGTATATTAATCACAAAAATATATATTCTATATTAATATATTTTAGAGTAGAAATAGGGTTTTATACGTGTTAGTTATTATTACTACTTTTTTAGTGATGAAAATTTTACCTCAAACTTAAGGTCCTAAAAATAGTAGAAAAATGTATTTTTAATGTAAAATATACCTTAAAATAGATAAAATAAAGCGTCTACTTACATAATCAAGGAATGAAACACAGAAACATCCAATGATAAAAGTTTCCTTAGCACTTAGTTAACACGGTCCGGGTCCAAGCACTATCACTTCACAAAATTGCCAAAAAATCATTAATTAATCGAAAATTTCCAAAAAAAGTCACATCATTCCAACAGTAGAATGTCCGAAGGATTCAAAACAAACGTTTATCCAATAGGCCTATAAGAATCTTATTGGTTTTATAAGGCCGATGTCTTTGCGAATTTTTCGCGCGGTCGCCCGCCGCCCGTGCATTTAGGCCTAAGCGATCCGCGGTAGAAACACGAGCGCACCGTCTCACCGAACTCAGCACTTGCGATATGTTCCCGATAATGTTACGAGGCCGATAATGAAGGATAAAACCCTGATAAGGGCTCGAACAATTTATAACTCGGATGAATACAATTTTCGTCTGCAACTCGATACGTGAACACGTGTAGATTTTTAAACGGGACGCGTTATTTTTATTTCGCACGATTTCGAAACGATTTATATTCCAGGGAATAAAGATTTAGTTTACTGTATATACATATAGTAATATAATCGATCGACTGGAATAAAGTTTCAGACGCGTGTCTGTGGTACGGACGTCAGTGTGACGTGGTGGGTCGCGCGATGGGGTTGTCCCGAGCGAGGGAGGTTATCGGGAACCAGAGGGGTTGCTAGCCGTTCTGAGCGGTGGGTTGGTCGATCGGTGGCGCTCGGGCGAGCCGCGAAAACGAAATGGCGTCAATCGACTCTCGCGCCGACGTAACCTTGTATCTACGACCTCGTGGACCGTTTTATGCCTAAATGAACCATCCTACAGTAGGTATATAGCGTAGGTACCTAAAATTTTTGGACCCAACTTTCGTTATTATTTAGTCCATGTTGAAATTTCCAGAAATTTTGTAATTATTTCAGCATTGAAGCCGTGTCAGTGTGTCGTAAATGGGCATTCATTTTATGAGCCCTGGAGTAGCATAAAAACTTTAAAAGGTTGCTTAAAAATAGTCCTGAAATTCAAAGATTTCTTGTACATATACTAGATTTATCACTATTAGTACAAAAATCATTATTAATATTCAAATACATTACTGAAAATGATCATAACGTATTTTTTTATCAAAAGGGTTAAGACCTTTTTTTTTTCAATGAAAAAATATGTATCCTATAATGAAAACAAAATTCTCAAACAAAAAAATGAAATGTAATTATCATATAAATAGGCAAATTGTTTTATAATATATCAATTACTTTGCAATGTTAAACAAAATAGAATCAAAACAAACTTTCTCATATTATTTTACTATAATTAGTAGACTTTTTTTGTAATTTATATAGTAAAACTCACAATCCAAAAGTCTTTACTGAAAAATATGTTATATGTATATTATGATTTTTTTCTGTTATATTTTTGAGGTATTACTTAGTGACTATAAACCTATGTAACTGGCTGGATATTTTAATATTTTTAAAATTCTGCCTTCCAAAGTATAATAAATATTATATTGCATTTCATCATTCTCTACAATAATTAATAGTTAAAGACAAAACTAAATTCATTAATGCATCTATTGAAATTAGCTCTAGACAGTTAGGTCACTAATATTGCCTTAAGTAGTGTTCATATATATTAGGTCAACATACCTATTATTAAATAAAATAATATACAACGCTCTACAATTAAAATTACTTATACATAAATAGAAATTTCGTATATATAATTATATTTTTCACCCCTTCGATAAGGGTGTGATGCCCTTAGGGACTATTGGTACCTAACATTAAGAGATTAGCATTTTCCCCTTTTGAAGTATTTTTTTCTTTTTAATTGTTTTTTGCATATATTTTACAGTTAAATTTTTATCATACTTGAATGAATTACAGATTTCTATCTAAGTGTAAAATCAACAATGCAATAAGACGTATAAAGATTATTTATTGTTAATATCACGATGGACATTGGCAACGTTAAAGCAGGAACTAAATAACTGCTTCCTGGGGACCTAAACTGTCATATCTGGTTCCTGTATTTAGTCTATCTAACCCAGCCTACGGACTGGAATGTAATAAGACTACGCATGATCGCCTACTTTGTGTAACATCTTATAATAACCTAAATACCACAAGTGTGAATATCACAAGTATAATAAAGACTCACCTTAGACTTCTGATTCACTCCAGAAAATAAGACAAGTCGAACACTCAAAGGCGTCTGCTGAAAAACTGCAGATAGTAGAATTAGTAATTCTACTTTTGTCTAAGACATACTCGACTTAGACGAAACACACATTAATATTACATCATAATCTATAATTAACTTTTTATCCAGATATATATTGTCAGTCAGTAAGATATTTTAATTTCTAATAAATCTTATATTAATGACACAAAAACTCGTTCAATAATATTTTAATATAAGTAAAAAAGTAAGCTCTACAATAATAATAAGTTTATTGTAGAGACACAGTAAATTTTATTTTATAGAAAATTTTATTTAATATAAAATTTACTGTTTAAAATTTAATTATTAAAAATATACTCTACTTTATTTAATATATTAATATTCTGAAAAAAAAACCATAGATTTTTCAGTTTTCTTGGCAATAAGATTTATATTTTTTATGATTAAGTAATTATTTCCGCATCTAAAATCAGTATACAATATTAGTTTTGATTTTTTTTTTTATTTGACAAGACAGTTAAATGTCGTTTGTCTTACAAAACATTTAGACATTTTAAAAATTTCTTATTTAAAAAAACACCGACTTCTATTTCAAAAATTCATACACACAATGCACAATGAACGACGTCCGATATTTTACTTAGCACCGACTGACTGCTTTAGAAAAAGTTTCTGTAAAAAATGTTATGTTTATTTTTTACTTTTTAGTTTTGAAGTTAGTATTTTTTTTTACGAACTTTTAGATACGATTTTAACAAGCCCACTAGTCGTCACTACGATTTTCGAAGGTACCCGTCCATTTCTCTGGGATACCATCATCAGATCCTGGTTTCCTTATCACCGTACCACACTTGGGATATCTCCTGTCCAACAAAAAGAGAATCATCGAAATCGGTTGGCGTGATATTAAGTTATTGGTCCATTTGTCGCGCACATACTTCATGTAAATTTAAGACATGGTTTTCTCATTGAAATGGGAACATACGGGAAGCACCAGCTTTCAAATAAAAAAAATCATCAAAATCGGTTCACCCAGTCGGAAGTTCTGAGGTAAAAGACATTTTTTTTTTTTAAATACAGTCAAATTGAGAACCTCCTTTTTTGAAGTCGGTTGAAAATAAAATACGCTATGTAGATTTCTTTCTAAATATAGTTCATTTTATTATATATATAATAGTGTAGCCGCAGAATAAAAAATGTTATTTTTTATTCAATAATATACGGCCTGTAGTTCGATTATTGATCCCACAGAAACATAACACTTTCCGTAATAAAAAGTATAATCCTATGTGTGAATCCTGATAATAAACTATCTGTATGTTAAATTTCATCAAAATCCGTTCAGTCGATTTTGAGTGATTGAGTACCAAACATCTAAAAATGGTAACTTTCACATTTACAATATAAAAAGGATTAGGATATTGCGAAGATTAAAACCATTATTATTTTGATTACTACAATAATAAAACCAATACACGAAAGGTCAAGCTGTTTTATTAATTCCTAGCTTTTATAATACAAACTCTGATTTATTAGTCCTCCCCCCCTTTTAATAAACTTTGAATGTCATTATTATTTATACCGAAGCCTAAAGTAATTTTCAAGCTTTTAGCTCTAAAAACAACGATACTTCCATACAACTTTTCATGCCCCCTTTCAACCTCTTACAACCCTTTTTCACATTAAAAAGACAGACAGAGAGACAGAGTTACTTTCGCATTTATAATATTTGTAAAGATAGTAATAAAGTAAAGATTTTAATTCTTGAAGAAACTTGAGAATGGAGAAGAAGTCTGCAACCAGATACCTGGTCTCCTGGGGAAGAGAACCTGGTTATGTGAGGTTCCATGTCCGATCATGACGTCCCCCTAAACTCAACTAAGTACATCCCGGTGAGAGCTGATGGTGTTGCCCTCATCCTGGGGATCTGATGGCATTGGCCACCTCGTACTGGCGAGCAGCACCACAGTCGGTGCCACTCCGATCGCTTCCTCCATCCCGTGCATACGACCTAAGGGACAGCATCGTAAGCCACCATTGATCCTATCGACACCCTTCGCCAAGTCACACCCACCCTAGTTTATCTATGCTATGAAGGGTTTTAAGGGTCTGCGATTGAGGATAGCCTGATATGAAGGACAACCTGACTGCTAGAAAGCCGGTACCTTATTCTAAGTTTGGGGGGTAAGGGGTTGCGAAAAGGATGATGATGAACATTTGGCAGTTCCGCCTTAACCATAAGGGCCCATAGGACACATGCCCAGGGGCCTCGGCCTGCCTTAATGACGTGATATTATTTCTTTATATTTCCTACTTAATAAATGTGAAAGTTTGTATGGATCCATCCATCCATGTTTGTTACTCAATCACACAAAAAAGACTGAATGGATTTGGATGAAATGTGCTACACAGATAGCTTATTACCTGCATTAATAAATAAGAAATTAAAAATTTGGGTATCCGTAGGATTACTAAAAAACTATATTAACGCGAACGGAGTTGCGGGCATTGCCAGTATTTTTTTATTTGGAAAGTAGGGCAGATGACTCTACTCCACCTGATGGTAAGTGGAAATAAAGTCCAAACGCAAAGGCGGCTAACAGATTTGCGGAATGCAACCGCGTTAGCCACCCTCGCCCTGCCTACCCGCAAGATGCCTCTTCACGCCTCGTTTGAAGGAGCCCAGATTGTAAGAAGGAGGGAAAACGTGAGCCGGCAATGAGTTCCACTTTTTGGAAGTACGACAAAGAAATGAATTGGCAAACTTCTTTGTTCGCGAAGGAGTTGATGCCACAGTTAGACGGTGACATCGGAGACCGGCACGCGTAGTTCTTAAATAGTATAATAAATGTGAAAGTGTTTAAGTTCAGATGTTTGTTACTCAATCACAAAAACGGCTGAACGGATTTGGATGAAGTTTGACAAAGATATAGATTGTTACCTGGATTAAAACATAGGATACTTTTTATCCCAGAAAAATAATAGGTTCCCGCGGGTTATACAAAAAACGAAGTGCAAGGTTTTAAATTCAATTAAATGGAATACAGACTAATTTCCTTATTTTGGACAAGAACGCTGCCGACGTTCTTGTCACGAAATAGAAACGTGAAAATGGTTAAACTGGAGATGAAAGTTTGTATCTGTAACCATTTAGTTGTATGGCAAAAAAGCTGAATTATAAATAAATAAACGCGACACACTCAACGGCCCCCATTAGGATAGTGATATCCTGTGTCGGGGTCCGGAACACATACAATGACCAGGACAAATACACCCAGATCGGAAAATATGCTTGCATGGTCAATACAAACATATTATGCTCCGAGCCACAACGTCGTCAAATTCAAAACGTTATACATGCGAGCGAAACCACAGGAAGGTACTAATTTAAGCTTCTTCTTCATCCTAGCATTATTCCCGGTATTTTTATGTACCCAGGGTCTGCTTATTACTCTTATCCGGATTTGACAGGTTACTAGTTTTTACACAGAGCGATTGCCATCTGACCTCCAGGATAAGAGCAATTTACTTATCAAGAGTTAACGATTATTATCAGATGTTATTGATAATAACCGGGACCGACAGCTCAACGTGCTCTCCGAGGCACGGTGGGGAGACCCACACGGACAAACGCCCAAACGGAGAGAAAATTTTTTTTTTTTTTTTGGCTTTATTTTATTATATTTATTTTTGGCTTTTTAGTTTTGAGGACGGTATATTTTTTTTTTCAAAATTAGTTATTCTTTTTAGTTACGAATAATAGTAAGACAACTATTTTAAAATACCTAATTGTATAGAAACTCATGAATTTTTTATTATTATTAGTAGTAATTCGTGATCAACATGGGACATGATGATATATCATGGTCTCATGACGAAAATGGTGATTTTCAAAACAATTTTTTTTCCTGACCGATAGATCCATATAAGTATGCTTATAAAATTTGAAAAGTTCCATGTACCTATTCAAATAAAAGAATTTTCAAAATCGGTTCACAATTCCAAAAAAAGTAAAAAAACAAACATACAAACATAAAACTGCCTTATTTTTCCAAAGTCGATTGAAAAAGAGATTTTTTTAATGTTACAAGTTGGCAAACAAGCATATGGCCCACCTGATGGTAAGTGGACGCCGTAGCCTAAGAGCGCAACACCATTAGTAGGTGTTGCTCACGCGTTGCCAACCTCGAGATATTGGTTCTTAAATCTCCTCTGCCCAGTAATTTCACTAGCGTACAGTGCCCTTCAAACCGGATCACAGTAATGCCTAAGCAATAATATTTGGCGGCAGAATATTTGACACTGCGGTGGTACCTACCTAGCCGGCCTCTTGCAACAAAAGACGTACCACCGGTATGACTGATTGTACTGGTGGAATAATCTCTGCCGTGACAGAAGTTATCTTAACAGCGGGCGATGGGGTCGTCACATCCCGACGCCGGTAAGTCAGTCTGTATTTATAAATGGGCCTCAAATTTTTGTTGGCCATATGCCGTGTGATTAGGGTTATGAACTTTCATACTCTGATGGTAGTATCTATTGCTCCGGTCCGTCCAATTCACGTCAAAAACAGCATGGCTCTAGCAGTAGATTTAGCAAAAATAACAGTATCAATACTTTTGCGTTTCATGCGATGACTGAGAGCGCTGGCCTGAACTCCCACCCCTCTGTTTCCTTTCCTTTTATCCCTTCCCACCTACCATTTGGATCGTCAACGCGCATGTGATACTTCAAGTACCACGCACGTTCATATGTTTAACTGCTTACCATCAGACGGACCGTATGCTTGTTAGCCAACTGTCATGATATAAAAACCATATTATTATTTAACTAACAGCCATCAGCGGACTATGATTATGACTTGGGGGAAGCTTATCTCCAGAAGGATGATGAGATGATGTGAATGGACAGCTTCCTAGCATTATTTCCGGTACTATACGAGTATTTACCCATAGTCTGCTAATTACTCTTGTCCGAATTTGACGGGTTACTAGTTTTTACACAGAGCGATTGCCATTTGACCTCCGTTACTCAAAGAGCGAACCAGTAACTCATTGGATAAGAGCAATTTACTTATCATGACTTAACGATTATTATCAGATGTTATTTTAACAACCGGGACCGACAGCTTAACGTGCTCACCGAGGCACAGTGGACCCACAAGGACATACGCCCAGACTGAAGCAGATATTTGTAAGATCAATACAAACATCTACCCGAGTCTTTTCAGACTCGCTACCCATAACCCCACAACAGTGCCAATGTCATGAAGGTACTGGTCAAGATTTAGTTTTTGTGCTAAGCATATGGGCTTACTATAAACTAAGGACCGACCTTACAGAAAAAATGTCAAAGATTCTCTGCGTCAATCTTTGTAGTAGAACGAGCGAGACTTGAATTTTTTTTTATGATTTTATATTTATGATGGGATGGGATCATATATCTTATTGTAAGTCATTATATTTTATTAAAGTTTTCATTTTTTAATCAGTCACATACACACACAGTACAGTACAGTGCAATCAGTCACACGGGTTGTACGTCTTTTGTTACAAGAGGCCGGCTAGGTAGGTAACACTGCAGTGTCAAATATTCTACCGCCAAGCAGTAGTGTCTTTGGCATTACTGTGTTCCGGTTTGAAGGGCACTATAGGCTAGTGAAATTACTGGGCAAAGGAGATTTATGAACCAATATCTCGAGGTTGGCAATGCGTGAGTGGCACCTACTAATGGTGGTATAAGCGCTTGCGAACTTAGTAACATAAAAAAATCCATCCTCCATAGGCTAACTAATTTCAAAATTTTTAATAAGTATGTCAGACTGCGAGAAGTACATAAGAATTTTAAATTTCTATGAGCTTATGAAAAAATTAGTGACAGTTATATTAGTGAGTTCTGTCAATCATTAAAAATTCAAATTTCTTTCTTTATCCACAATAAAGTTACGGGAGAATCCAAAATGCCGTGAGTTGCTTCGAGACAAGGATGTTACGGCTGTGCTTTTTGATTACAAATAGCATTTCATGATTTCATTAACAAATTACACAATCATTTCAATTTCAGAATAAAAGCCTGTCGAATGTCGATTCTGTAAAATAGCTGTACAAATGCAAGTACTGCCATCTAGGGATAATTTTTGGATAACTATTTACCGCTATTCGTCACTAGATGGCGTTAAATGCTGCCTGAATTCGGAATGTCTTTATCCTCTATAATTTAAAAAACTAAAATATGACATTAGCATGACATAGCATTTATAGCCAACTTCACATCATTACGCTAAACATTTTTGAAAACATGGCCACCGTCAAGTTTGCGGTCGTTGATGTAAACGATTTTCTATCTAAAAAACAATCTGCTAATCCAGAATTAGCAGCAGATTGGGCTAAATTTGAAGAATTTTACAATAAAAAGTAAGTTACAAATCAAGTTTTTGTGTAATTTAGTAAAATTTCGTGTTTAAAAATTACCATGTCATTGTTTTCAGACTATGGCATCAACTTACACTAAAACTACTGGATTTTGTAAAACATCCCTCATTACAAGTCGGCGACAACCTAATACAGCTGTACAGCAATTTTATAACCGTATTCGAGAACAAGTAAGTGAAATTTGCAAGTCATATTTAATTCACGAGAAACTTAAGTTTATGGTTTTCGAAACTCTTTCTCATCAATACCACTTACCAGTAAATGTTCAAAGAAATCCATAGCACAATTTATGACAATATATTTTATTAATACAATAAAACCTCTGTCTTCATGCCTTAATAAGAAATTAATAAAAAATGTAACCTAAGCTTTTACTTTTGTTGAATGGCATTTTGAAGCTAGTAATAATGTTACCTACATTATTACTAGCTTCAAAATGCCAAACAAAATATTCATAATATTGTGTAGCAGTAATCTAAAAACTTAAAACATCATCAACAACTAATTAAAACTAACTAGAAATATAATATTTACTTCTATATTCCAGAATAAATCCACTTTCATTAGTTGAAATCGTAGCCATTATAGTCCAGCAATATACCGACAAAAAGGAAGCCATCGCCTTCCTCCAAAAGGTTGAAGCTAAAGTCAAGATGAATGATGAAGCTCTGGCTCTTTGTAAGGTAAAAACTTAATGAAAACTAGTCAATTATATTTTTACCACATATAACATTGGTCCTTGTGAGTCTTCCTACCGTGCCTCGGAGAGCAAATTAATTTGCTCTTATCAAATGACTTACTGGTTCACCTCTGGGTTGCGGAGGTCAGATAGCAATCTGTGTATAAACTAGTAACCTGTCAAATCTGGATAAGAGTATGCAGAACTTGCGTAAAATTACCGGAAATTATGCTAGACAGAAGAAGATTAATATAACATTGATAACTACATTAAATTACAACATATAGGCTTAAAATACCATTCACAAATGTGTGCCACTGACTCACCGATGAATGAAAGCGTTTTGCATAACACACAGTAAAAACTAAGTTATTTTCCATTATACCATTCTTCGTATCACCAAATATACTTTTAAACCAGTGGCTCCTTACCTTTTATTGATCAGGGACCTATTAATTTTTTTATTATGGACCATAATGTGCGAGAAATTTTTAGAAAAAAAGATGACTTATATTTCTTGTATGTTTCCGCACATGCGTCTCGTCATTTATTGTCGCTAAATTTGAAATCATATTTTACCTACTGTTGTGTCCTGTGCTGTCTGCGGATCACTGGTTGGGAACCACTGTAGAAACTTTGTTCCAAATAGGTTGTATTACTTCATTGATTCTTTCTAAATAATTTTACAACTTTCATTTACCTTTTCAGGTACTGCAAGGTCAGATATATTTGGAGAATTTAAATGATCTCGACGCAACGGAGAAGATCATAGAGGAACTGGAGAACACGCTGGAAGATGCTGATGGTGTCACTCCAGTCCATGGTAGATTCTACAAACTCGCTTCAGAATATTATAGGTTTGTTAATTTATTAATATAATATTAGCTGCTATTGTCCCACTACTGGTCACAAGGCCTCCCTCCTTTTTTATGTTCTGAAGCAGTAGTCACAATTTTACTTTTATTAATATTGTATTTTTGAATTTCTCTGAAATCAAAATTTGACTGTGTGACGTTGATTTTTTTTTTAAAGAATACTAGCAATGCCTTTTTCAAGGAGTTACCAATACTCCTAGTGGCCCTCCAAATAAGCTCGAAGTTTGTGCTAGGAATGGGTATGACAGTAGTCCAAGGGAGTCAGGATCGAACTGGTGACTCTCGTGTTAATGTGGCTATTCTGATGAGAGATATTCTGTTTGAAGGACACTTTAGCTAGTGAAATTACTGGGCAGATGAGATTTAAGAACCAATATCTTTCATTGGCAACGTGTGAGTGGCATCTATGACAACCGTTAAAAAAACTGTTTTTATTCAATTTTAATTTAGTAAAAAGTTGTTTCTTCAACGCCAAAATTGAACTGTGTAGCGTTTATTTATTGTTTGTTGTTGTGGGTGCTTGTGGTCAGGGTCCGCGGGCCCATGGCGCGCTACTACCGCGCCGCGCTGCGCTACGTGGGCTGCGCGGGCGGCGGCGCGGCGCTGCGGCCGGACGAGCGGCGCGAGTGCGCGCTGCGGCTGGCGCTGGCCGCCGTGCTCGCGCCCACCGTCTACGACCTCGGCGAGCTGGTCCGTACCGCACCACCACCACCCACACACCACCACCACCCACACACCACCACCACCAACACACCACCACCACCACCACCACCCACACACCATCACCCACACACCACCACCACCCACACACCACCACCACCCACACCACCACCACCCACACACCACCACCACCCACACACACACCACCACCACCCACACCACCACCACCACCCACACACCACCACACCCACACACCACCACACCCCACACACCACCACACCCACACACCACCACACCCCACACACCACCGCCACCACCACACCCACCACCACACCCCACACACCACCGCCACCCACACACCATCACCCCACCACCACCACACCCCACACACCACCCACCCCACACACCACCGCCACCCACACACCATCACCACCACCCACACACCACCCACCACCCACACACCATACGGTCCGCCTGATGGTAAGCAGTCACCGCAACCTATGACCGCGCGACACTTGAAGTATCACAAGCGCGTTGCCAACCCACGGCACAGGAGGGATGGGACAAGAAGGAAACACGAAACGCAACAGTACCTAATGATACTGTCACTTGACGCCGATTTTTTGTGAGAGGGTAGTACTTCCCCGTCGAGCCGGCCCAGTTGTGCTGGGAACAGCATGGCTACTACTGTAAACAAACATAAATACTGTTACGGAGAACCTTATCACAGGGGCATAAGGTTCAAAGTCGCTTGCTCCTCCTTTTGTTTATTTCTACTACCGCCGCGCGGGTTCGAGAAAGATGTATTCTCGAAACATGTAGAATAGCGTTCTGCGGACGGAGCTCTCTCGAACCCGTGTCCGCGTATAAAAGCGGCCCGCCGTGTCGACTGATTCATTCAGTTCTGAGCAACAAGCGAAGACACTACAAGTGATACCAGTGAACAAGTGCGATAATTAGTGACCTCGGCTATTCTTTTGGACTGTGATTGACCTGTGATTTGGACCTGTTGTTTGTGAAGTTCTGTTGTTTAATCTAGACCTAGAATAAAGTCTTGTTTAGAGCCATCAGGTGTTTGTCTCCAAATTAGCGAACCCCAGCCCGTAACAATACTTTCACATTTATAATATTGTTACGGGCTGGGGTTCGCGGATTTGGAAACAAACACCTGATGGCTGTAAATAAGACTTTATTGGGATCTTCTAGATCACACAACAGAACTTCACAAATCGCAGGTCAATCACAGTCCAAAAGAATAGCCGAGGTCACTAATTATCGCACTTGTTCACTGGTATCACTTGTAGTGTCTTCGCTTGTTGCTCAGAACTGAATGACTCAGTCGACGCGCCGGGCCGCTTATATAACGCGGAACACGGGTTCGAGAAAGTTCCGTCCGCGGAACGCTATACTACATCTTTCTAGAACCTACGCGTCGTCAAGGAAATAAACAGAGAGAGTAGCAAGCGATTTTGTACCTTATGACCCGGTGATAAGGTTCTCCGTAACAATATTAATAGGGTTATAATAATGTCCACAGCTGGCCCACCCGATCTTGGAGTCATTGGAGAACACCCCTGATGCCTGGGCCTGTGACCTGGTGAAGGCTGTAGCCTCTGGTGATGTGGTGGCTTTCGAGAAGATACGGTAATTTTTTTTTTACACAACAGCGCCTATTAGGATAGTGATATCCTGTGTTGGGGGTACAACATACACAATGACAAACACACCCAGACCAGAACACATGCCTGTATCCTCCTAGCTCTGAGTGGGAATCGAACCCGTTACCTGTGGCGTTTAAGGCAGGTACGCTACCGCTGCGCCACAGCGTTGTCTTAATTACCTTAAATATTAAAAAAATGTAGTCATATTTTATATGGCTCATTGATGTACCTGTAAGTTTATACTATTTAATACTTGCTTCTGACCGTGGATTTTCCCATACAAAGTTTCATTCCCTATTTCACTGATGTATCTATGGCACCGTAGTGGTGTTGTGGGTAGCGAGTCTGCCTTTACCCTCAACGGTTGCGGGTTCGATTCCCGCTCGGAGCAGATGTTTGTATTAATCGTACAGGCATGTTTTCCGGTCTGGGTGTGTTTGTCCTTGTCAAGGTGAATGTTTCGGGACCCCCGACACAAGATATAATTATCCTAATGGGTGAGTGTGTATCGTTTATTATTATGTATCTCTGTATTAAATTTCATCAAAATCGGTTCGGTGGTTTAGGAGGGCAAGCGTATCAGATAGACAGATTAACATTCGCATTTCTAATATTAGTAGGGATGAATGTAGCCTTCCTCAATAAATAGAGTATTCAACACAAAAAGAATTTTTCAATCCACCGTGCCTCGGAGAGCACGTTAAGCTGTCGGTGCCGGTTGTTATCAACTCAACTCTTGATAGGTAATTTGTTCTTATCCAATGGGTTACTGGTTCGCCTTTAGGGTTGCGGTCAGATGGCAATCGCTCCGTGTAAAAACTAGTAACGTAGTAGTAGTAGTAGTAGTAAATAGGAAAATATGGTATGATAATGTTCCCAACCTGGTAAATGATGGTATTGGCTGGATCCTGGCGGGTTGCTGGCAGCCACCAGTTAAATTACTCTATCCATATATTCCTCGCGTTGATTTTAGATGATTTTCTTAGTTGGTTTGCTGATGTTGAGTTGATGAGAACTATGCGTCACCCACTGTGGCATCAATTCCATCGCGAACAAAGATGTTTGCCAATTCTTTTCTTTGTCGTACTTTCAAAAAGTGGAACTCATTGCCGGCTCACGTGTTTCCTCCTTCCTCTATAATCTGGGCTCCTTCAAACGAGGCGTGAAAAAGCATCTTGCGGGTACCACTTACCATCAGGTGGAGTAGAGTCATCTGCTCTACTTTCCAAATAAAAAAAAATTCTTGCCACTTGTTCGCATTTCGGGACTTACCAACGCAAACATACAGATAATAAATTTGATGGTAACAATTGTAGATTATGAACCTAACGCAGCAATACAAATATCTGCCACGAGCGGGAATAGAACCCGCTACCGTATAGACTTAAGGCAGGCTCACTACCAAAACCCCACAACGGTCTTCAACAGAGAACATTATATAATATTTTTTTAAAACATATATTTAATTATTACAGAGCAATGTCCCCCCACCAGGAGTTGCACCGAGCTGATCGCCAGTTGAGACAGAAGATAGCCATACTATGTCTCATGGAGGTAATGATAAGAATCTTATAGTTCTTTCAATGTAAAATGAACCAAAATGGCCGCTGCTGCGCAGGTACAATCATGGACAAAAATGTTAGACAAAAATATTGATTTCGTCTTATTTAAATAGATTTTTATAAAGTGGGAAAACGGAATTAAGTATATAATATTGTTATTGTTTCTTCTAAATTCAATTAATTATTTATTTATTATCGTTATTAATTACTTAAATAGAATAAAACAAATAAATAGTATAGAAAAATGGTATATAAGTAATAATATTTGATGGACATTTTTAATCACTGTTACTTATTGGAATGATACCTTATCTTGAAATAACATTAAATGTTGACACACTTGACAAAAATAATTTATATTTTAATTTCGTTTTTAATAATTTATTTTTAAAGAACTAAAAAAAGCGTGAGCGAGTGTACCAATCGAGACGAGCGTCGCCGCGTTGCTATAATTACCAAAAATGTGTTACTGCGCATGGATCAATTTATATTGAGAGAGTTATAACGGGTCACTTTCAACTGAACAAACACCTCACCAATCTGGGTGTAATGGACAGCCTTTGCCGGGGTTGCCTGAGTGAGGAGTCACCAACTCAGGTCCTGGTGAAATGCCCTGCGGTGGCAGATTAAAGAGCTACATATCTCGGGGCAGTGCTTTCGGTTTCTGGTGGTGGTGGGGTGGGAGCTGGGGTGGTTGAGCTGATCATCCCGTACCTCTACCTCACGGACAATGGTCCAACAGGACCAAGTGCGGAAAGAGAGTCCAGAAGGAAAAAGAATCTTATTGTAGAGCCTCCCAGCACAAATGGGCCACCCACTCACAGAAAATCGTCGTAAAGTACCAGTATCAGTAGGTACTGTAGCGTTTCGTGCGATGAGTGAGAGCACCGGAGGCCCAATCTCCCACCCCCTCTGTACCCTGACTTTTTTTCCCCATCTCATTCCTTCCCTCCTATGCTCTCCATACAAATAAATAAAATTGAAGTGTCTGTTTGTAATTCCAAATTAACAGCTTTTCATTACATACATATGAAAGTTTATAATATGGTATTTACATAAGAAAATCATTTTTTTTAATTTTTCTTTGTCGGTTTGTTTCGAAATTTGCTAATCTCTGAAAAGTTGATGTTATAAGAAGTGACTGAGGCCAACTTTAATTTTAGAAAAAGAATTAGGGTTCCGTGCAATAAAGAAAAATCGGTACACCACGCGAGCCACGGGCGTAGCTAGTAATATATAAATACAATTTTTAACGACGTTGTGGCGCAGCGGTAGCGAACCTGCCTTAAGCGCGACAGGTCGCGGGTTCGATTCCCACTCGGGTCATATGTACGTATTGACCATACAGGCATGTGTTCCGGTCTGGGTGTTTGTCGTTGTGCATGTTACCAGACCCCGACACAGGATATAACTATCCTGATATCCGTTGAGCGTGTAGCGTTAATTAATTAATTTAATTTTCCAGATGGCGTTCAATCGTACCTCGTCACAACGTCGCCTCACCTTCAGCGAGATAGCTAAAGAGGCCCGCGTGCCGCCCGCTGATGTGGAACTGCTCGTGATGAAGGCGCTGGCTGATAAACTAATCAGGGGTCATATCGATCAGGTATGGATGATTTTATAGCGATTTATAGGTTCGCGTCACCGACATGCTAGTGACGTCACTGCTAAACTGGCGACGAGCGGGGCCTGTATATATACAGAGCTTTTTTAGTAGGGTAAAATCAAATAAAAAATGAAGAATTTGAAAAAAAAGTGTACCTGGTTGCATTTTTTTAGATCAAAATTTTCGAAATATAAAGTCTAATCTTCTGAACAGTTCTCTACTTATTAAATTATAAAATTAATTTACTTGTATTTTTTTTCTCAAAAAACGTTGGTTACTTTGTATAAAAGTTTTCGAAAATTAGCATGCCGCCAAAAACAAGATACATTTACAGAGTTTGTGTATCATAAGTTTGATTGTGGGAATCTTTGGGTGTGTAAAATTTCTAATAAATTATTATTGTATAAAAACATTATTAAAATAGTTATTTCAAAGGCTACTTCTGCTAGCAGTCCCTGTGCCTATTTCTTTACAAACCGACCAAAGTCAGAGGTCCAAAGCACGTTATGCAAGACCTTAAGGGTTAAATAACGTCAGACAATACCCCATGCACAGACTAACATTCAACACCGTCTTCGTCGGCGGCGTGAAAATACACACAACCCCCCATTCTTCCCCTTAATTATGGGATTTTTTTTTTAAAATATTAACAATGATTTTCCTGAAGTCATTACTAATACTCCTGTTGCCCCTCCAAATAAGCTTTTCACTTGCGCTAAGAGTGCGTACGACAATGGCCCAAGGTCAGGATCGAACACGCGACGTCTCGCGTTAACGGAGTCAAGCCCTTCTACCGTTGAGCTATTGAGGCTTCATTTTTAGGTACAGAAAATTCTAAAAATTTTAGCATTTTCGTTTTAAAAATCACACAAAAGGGAACCATAGGTGGTGAGAGAGAGAGAGAGTACTAACTGCTACTTTACGTCGCTTTTTTTTTTTATATTATGGTGTACAGAAGAAAGATATAAGACAACAACACTTTAAAAAAAAAGATAACTGAGCACAACCGGCGTTCTTATCGCCTAAATGCTTATAGAATAAAAGTGGAACTCATTGCTGGCACACGTGTCCTCCTTCTTACAATCTGGGCTCCTTCAGGGCAGGGCGAGGGTGGCTAACGTAGTTGCCTTCTGCAACTGTTTTAACCACCTTCGAGTTTGAACTTTATTTCCACTTACCATCTAAAGGAGTAGTCATCTGCTTTTAAAAAAAAAAAAAAAAAAAAAAGTTTTCTATGAGAGGGTAGTGCTTCCTCGTAAGGGCTAATTTTTGATGGGAGTAGCAACTGAGGAGTTTAACTGATTTCTCTACAACCAGGTGAACGAAACGGTGACCGTGACATGGGTGCGCGCGCGGGCGTTGGGCCGCGCGGGCGCGGGCGCGCTGGCGCAGCGCCTGGACGCGTGGTGCGCGGCCGCCAGCGGGGCCGCGCTGCTGCTGCACGACGCGGCGCCGGACCTGCTCACCAACTAGCACACCATCGGTATGGTGACATCATTACTGGCAACTGCTTAACATGAGACGCTCATAGCCGAGTGCACCCGCTGATCGGTAAACGATCGGTAGGTTAAGCAACTTTAGGCGCGGTCAGTCACTAGATGGGTGATCGCATAGTGGTATTTCAACCGAGCGTCTCCGTGCTTCGGAGGGCACGTAAAACGTCGGTCCCGGCTGTTGACAATTTGACAACAGTCGATAAGTCAAGTCAGAGGCCTATACGGGCGACCTGAACAACTCTGGCACTAGGGTAGCCACTAACCACTCGATAAGAAGAAGGAGACTGCTTAACGGGAACCATCTTTTTTTAATGACGGTTGGCAACCCGACGGTTACAGATTTTCTATGAGAGGGAAGTACTTCCCCGGACGAGCTGATCCATTTGTGCTGGGAAGAACATGGCTTTACTAATACAATCAATTTAACTAAAAAATTCTACTTATGGTAATGCGGTCCCCGCAATGTGTATTCATTTGACGACGTTGTGGCGCAGCGGTAGCGAACCTGCCTTAAACGCCACAGGTCGCGGGTTTGATTCCCGCTCGGAGCATAATATGTTTGTATTGACCATGCAAGTATATTTTCCGATCTGGGTATATTTGTCCATGTCATTGTGAATATTTCCGGACCCCCGACACAGGATATTACTATCCTAATGGGGGCCGTTGAGTGTGCAGCGTTTGTTTATTTTATTTTATTTCTTTTTTTTTTTAAGAACATTTCACTCTTGAGGCTTATGTTTTAGCTTTACAAACGAACGCAAACGCTACACACTCATCGGCCCCTATTAGGATAATTATATCCTGTGTCGGGAGTCAGGAAACATACACAATGAGACACACACACCCAGACCGGAACACATGTATGTATGGTCAATACAAACATCTGCTCCGAGCGGGAATTGAACCCGCGACCTGTAGCGCTTAAGGCAGGTTACCGCTACCTTACAGAGTCGTCAACTTAATCTCTGTTCAAAGCGTGTATACTCTACCGCTTTCCACTTGCCCCAAAAACTACGAGACGTTCCATGGAGTATACATTTTTTTTCATGTTACTAAGTTGCCAAGCAACCATACAACCCACCTGATGGTAAGCGGTTGCCGTAGCCTATGAGCGCGCGCAGCACCATTAGTAGGTGTCACTCACGCGTTGATAACGTGAGATATTGGTTCTTAAATCACCTTTGCTCAGTAACTTCACTAGCCTACAGTGTCCTTTAAACCGGAACACAGTATGCTTTACGGTAGAATATCTGAAATTGCGGTGGTACCTACCTAAAAGGCCTACCATTTCGAACAACGAGTTTGCTTGAACATACTTGTTTCGTCACCATTACACTGAAAACATTTCAAACAAACAATGTCATTGTAACGCAGCGGTGCCTTAAACGCAACAGGTCGCGGGTTCGATTTCCGCTCTGAACAGATGTTTGTATTGGCCATGCAGGCATGTGTTCCAGTCTGGATATGTTTGTCCTTGTCGCTGTGTGTTTCCGGACCCCCGACACAGGATATTACTATCCTAATGGCGGCCGCTGAGCGTATATATTTATTTATTTAAAATCATTGACTATGAATAGGCCCTTTCATACGGATTTGTTCACGTCGTCCGATTAAAATATATAAAATTGAACCTTCAAACGAGGCGTGAAGAGGCATCTTGCGGGTAGGCAGGGCGAGGGTGGCTAACGCAGTTGCTTTCCGCAACTTTATTAGCCGTTCCGTTTGGACTTTACTGTCACTTACCACCAGGTGGAGGAGTGATTTGCCTTCTTATTCAAATTAAAAAAAAAGTATAGACCTCTGACTTGACTCTACGACTATTGTCAAAGCGATAACAGCCGGGACCGACTTTTTACCTGCCCTCCGAAGCACGGAGACGCTCGGTTGAAATACCACTATGCGGTCACCCATCTAGTGACTGATCGCGCCTAAAGTTGCTTAACCCTAAAATCGTTTACGGATCAGTGAGAGCACGCGGCTATGCTTATGGGAAATTAATACTTTTTTTTGTTGACAGGTTGAACCACAAAATTGGAAGTATGAAGAAGCATTATTAAATATTATGTTATATTGAATGTATGTCTGAAAATAAAAATGTTTAAAATCCGTTTTTTGTTATTATTTCAGTATCACGTTTACTTTAATTTACATTTTTTTTTACTGTCCTCACTTTTTAACATTATCATAGTAATTACGATTTAGGCTTCGAGTACAATTTAGAATGTGTGTAAAAATATGCGACCTTTATTTTTATATATTGAACAACAATTTTCGTTTTTTTTTTTACAAATTTCGTTTTTTTTTTTTTTCATTTAAATCAACAGCCTCAAAATAAGTTTAAAGCTTCTGGTTCTACCATTTTCATCCCCTTACAACCCTTATTTCGCATTAAAAGTAACATGTATGTCTTTTCTCAGGCTCTAGACTAAAAACGGTTCAGTGGCTTTCGCGTGAGAGCGCGACAGACAGACAGTCACTTTCGCATTTATAATAGAAGTCAGAATAAAGTAAACGTCCGAAGCCAGCAAGAGCAAAGACTAACGAATGAAGTGTGTTCAGTCATGTGACTAACTTCTTTACGTTAGATACGATGATTTGATAGTTTAAAGTAGGCCGATCCCGGCGGCACTGCAATGCCGGGCCGACCCGTGACAGGAGTGGAGCGAGCCCCTAACATCCCGTCAGTTTACAAAAATCAGTTTAATATACTGGTCCCGCAGTGCGGGAACTTTCAGATATTAAGCTGAAAAGAACAGATACTACACTTTGATCTAAGCCAAAAGGCCAAGAAGCGATGCCGTGAACTGGCGAACTGGGGATGGTGATTAAAACAGAAATAATCTGGCCAGCGCGATGCAGAATTGCGCTAAAAGACAGTCAACGCCATCTAGCGGCATTTCTAAAATTAAAAAAGCTGCACATGAACGTAGTACGATGGCGCCACTTTCTGCATTTAGAACTATCAAACTTACTACTTAGTAAATATTAATAATAAGTTACAGAAGAGCTAAAATATCTGTAAAGAAATAGGAAAAAGCTACCTTCATAATCGACTCCTTTCGCATTTAAGTCTGTCAACACAAATTCAAAAAAATATGTTAAAAACTTGAAACGAAAACATAAGCAAAATATACAGTTGTTGATTTGATATAGTTATAATTCAGTTTTAAATAATTTATAATAAATAATAACAAAATAATCTATATTCTAAAATAAGTTTCCCACTTTCCTAATTATTTTTATACAGTTTACTTACGAAAGTTACTTCTTTTCACAAATTAATAAATAACTGTGTTGCCAAATACCATTACGTAAAAATATTACCCATAATAACGAATCTATCGAAAGTAGAATTATCAAGGAGAAATCAATAAATAATTAATACATGAATATTAAAAGTTTTAATGTTATTACATCTTTACTTTATTATTTACACACAATAGTCTTTTATACTCCTTTTTCCTTAATTTAGTCCTTACAATAAGTGTCTAATAATAATACTTGTTTTGTAAATTATATTGCAGCAGACAGCATATTATATATTTGTCTAATGATTGTAAATAAAAATTGATTCTAAGCAAAAATACAAAAACTTCATATCATGTTTTTGTTATTAGTCTCAAAATATTAATTAAAAGTAAAAAAAAAAATCTAAAATATGTCCCTAAATTAAGGGTCTTTATTTAACTAGCTACCCTAAAAATATTTTGACATTTCTCTGATGTTGCAAGACTTTATATTTCATTTCGATTATAAATCGATATAAGATAATTATGTAAATGTATAATATGTATTTTTGTAAGAAATAGTGCGCCTTAAAGTTAATAATCAATCGAAAAATTACATTACTCCTTCTACTTTTAACTTCATGGCAACTATTAGTGATACGTCATAATCACACATGTGAAATAACAAACTTTCATGATATGCTTCATGCTTCGCTTCTGTAAAATGAAATGGCGACTGTGTGACGGATGGTTGCTTGCCATCAAAATGCATTTGCAAAACTTTGAAAATGTTAAAAAAATCTAAGGAAGACTTTCAAAAACAACAGATATGGTAAGTGAATTACATTATAGTGAAATAATCAATTACGTAACGTTTGATATTTTGTTGTCCGCTCGAGGCTATTAGCTGTCTCGCTCGTTTGTTATGATTCTATACTGCCATTATTTACAATCGACGACGTATATGCATCTCTTTCATTCGCAGTTTTCTTGCAATAGGTTTTTCATTTTTAAGTGTCCGCGCGACTGAGACCGCGGGCGGAAAGCGGGGTCTCTTGGAAAATATGAACAATTTCGTGCTCTTAAAAATTATTGATTTTTCATAGTTAAAAAAAACATCAGACGCCGCTAATTGCATAGGTGATGTGGTTCCGCGCGGTCGCTCACTCCTGTGAGTATACGTCTATTTTAGCATATTTGCCTTATTAGAGGTTGTGGTCGTGAAAAGTCATATCTTTCAGCACATGATAGACGACCATTTCGTCGACTTGCGTTGATCGCGTCGTTTCGGACCTTTTCTTGGTATCTAAACATAGAATTGAGTAATTGTTTAAATATTGATTTTTTTTATTGAGGGCTTGCATGTGTGAGTCAGTCGCTCATGCACGAATGTTTATAACATTAGTTGGGGCCTGCGATATACTATTTTTGGATCGGCCAAATGTTGGCTTTGTGCTCATGTTTTAACCATTATGCTTTCGTGTAGCGTTCAAGAGTGTATAGAAATATTTGTTGCATTAAAGGATTCTCAGTGCCTTATAATTTTTCTCGTGTAAAATATTTTTATTAATAACTATGGATACCGACACACCTGTACGGTGAGTTTTATACGTATTATTAATATTTTTTACTCTCAACATTTTTCTTTATCGGTCAAATAGCAAAATCTAATGTTTACAACGTCGTGGGACGTATAAATTTTGATAAGATTACATTAACACACCTTTTAGTAGAGGCCACGATTTTTTTTTATTTTTGCATTTAAATCTAATAAAGTTACTTGAAGTGTTTTTATAAATATATATATAAAACCCTCAAGATAAGAATTCAATGTTAGACGGATTCATAGATAGAAGTTATCATTGGTTGAAGTCGAATGACGAATCACGGGCAGTGGAGCATGTTGTTGAAAATCTTCGAGTAAAACGCGACATTTCGATATTTTACAGGCTTGACATAAATATAATATTCTCGGAAACCACTACTAATGAATTTCAATAAAAGAATAAATTAACTTACATTATTTTTAAAAATATATTTTCCTTTTTTTTAAGTTTTTGTTTTTTAATAAATTAATGTTATCTTTTAAAAAGTTATCTCTTAAACTTTTTTATTACTAAACGAAGACATACTGTTAAAGAGTTAAAAATTATAACAAAGTTCGTTTCGTTCACACAAAATTCAAGTTACTTCAGTTTTGCTTAGTGAAGGCTAATTAGAAACCATTATTATGATAATAATGTAAAGTTTCGAATCACGTGTAACATTGTTTACGTACCGGTGTCTAACGATACATCTTTAAAAACGTATATTTAGGTTACATATTCGACCTATTTTGAAACTATTTCCGATATTTAAAAAAAAAGTAATTAGTGTTGCAACTTATTTTTAAAAACTATTTGTCAAATACGATTATTCGATTCTGATTAATAATACTTAATCATTACTTTGGCTTAACGAATCAAAAATGCATTCGTTAATTAGTATTAAATTTGTTAATTTTTACAATAATTTTGATTTTCTAAACGGATTTCAAATGATTTTGATAGATTAAGGACTTAAGTTTAATTATATATGTGAAATCATTATTGTTTTGAGCATTGTTTTTCATATTCCATTGTGATTATAATAAGAATGGTATAAACGCAGATAACGTAAACTAGAAATAAATCAAAAACATTAGATCATCATTTAATCAAACGTAAGTTTATTACGAATATTTTGGCAAGAGATCTCAATAGAGATATATTGGTTGCATTTTTTCCAAATAATGTGGTTGAAACACTGTTATTCCAGCTCTCGAAACCATTGTATATATTAACTAAAAGAAGACATAGTAATTTTTGTCTTAATTTCCATAAGCAAACAGATTATAAAAAATCGATAATTTGTAGTCAGAATCACCAAGATATTATTAAAACATAACTTTTTATTGTCATGAAATTTCTATTTAATTTTAAAGAGTTTTCCGCATTAAAGAAGGTCCTTAACATTTAAAATTTCAAAGTATTAAAGATGGGTGGATTAATAGAATATATTACACTATAGCGAAAATAGCTATGAATCGATACTTATTAACGATTTTTTATTAATTAGTTAATTATTTCTAACATATTTTGTATTATAATAAATCTGTAATGTATACATCACTATTTTAAAAACCAAAACCGAGTCTATATATATAGTTCTCAGAATTATTTGAGGTCATTTAACTTACTTAATACTGTATCTAATGGAACGTATTTCCAAGAATAATGGCCTCAAAATGTTTCCAAATATAAACGATACTGTGTAGAGGCTACAGACCCCCGCGCGGACTATTTCGGGCGCGCCCCTAGGGTCGTTGGCCGATGCCCTGCCAGACCCCCCCGCTAGAGAGCATTTTTTTTTGCTTATCTCTTAGATTACGCTCCCTTCTGATTCTTCAAGAGTTTAATATGAAGTATCTACTTGAATTACTTTTACGTAACTGTCGCATTCAGTGAAAAGTATTTTTCATTATTTTTACACAACAGAAAAGTGTATCAGAACGCTTTTCATTGTATGTTAACTCGACACTATGTATCGTGTCAACTTGAGGACTTTTTTGTGGATTTTAAAGCACTGTTACTTCCTGAATATTTATTTTTTTGAACGCCTATGTACAAAATTAGAGATACTCTAATCCTTTTCCTCCCTTATCTCTCCTCTTTTTCCCGGCACTGCAATTCACTTTACATATTTCTGGAGTTGCATATGTGCCTGCTTACCATCACGTGGTGGTATGCTTTTTTTGCCGTATTGGCACTGTAAAAAATTAGTTTCATAAACCATCGGGGTAATTCTCTTAAGAAAGGCAGGCAACAGACATGATATATTCTTGGTAGTTCATCAAATGGGTCAAATCTTTTGGACTACTATATGCGTTGATACACTCGCTCTTTATCATATTACAGTTACACAGATTATAGAGCAGCGCAGGTATGTATTATTTATCATATCGTTGTGCCGTCTGCATCAGTATGTATTGACCTATAGAGTGTTAGTATGAAATTTATTTGGACTGCTCTAAAAAAACAACAAACTGAGTACAATCACCTAAGATTTAAGCTATGGATACAAAAACATTGTAAATGCAGTAATCATGGGTAATAAGCTTTTATTCGTTATGCAGTTCTATTTTACGTGTATATCTGGGGACTAAGGTTTCGTCAAATCATCACAAAATTTATATTATTATAGACATTCGTCGATTTGCCACCCCAAATAACAGGGATGGCTTTTATTTTCACCCAAAGATTCGGAATTGCGATTCAGCTGTTGTTTCCACTGTTTCACGCGAACATGATTTGTATAGTATCCTAATATTATAAAAGCTAATGTATCGTCCGATATAGTAACTATATTTACGTGAATGAAGTCACGGGCGATTCTAACCGTCAATAGTTTTGAATATTGTTAGATGTAGTTCCGTTATATTGCTTACAGTTATACCTTATACTATCGTCTGCTTGTTGTGTGATTAAATAAAGTATGAATCATTAATAGAAATTCTTTTTACCTAAGGCAAAACCATCTTAATCATGCCTCAACAGCTTAAAGAGCTGACTTCGCTCCTTTTTGTGAGAGTTGCGAGTTTGATTCTGATCCCCTTGAGCCATTGTTGTACCCACTCCCACAAGCTTTATCTGAGGGGTAACAGGAGTATTAGTAATGACTTGAAAAGGCTATTGCTAATATAATTTTACAAAGACTATAGTATATTTTTTTATGTATGTAAAAATAAATTAAATCTAATGATTTCTGTTTGTTAATCTTAGAAAACCCTCATAAAGGCTAAGCTGATTTTAGTTCAGCTTTATCCTTTAAAGCCAGATATAACAAGCCATGCATTTTTTCAGTCCAAATGGATAAACCCATTGTACTAGTGGATAATATTGTTCTATGTATGTTAACATAAAATACTATCTTCTACAAGTGTATACAATCGCACATAATCAACGGCTCCTTTTTGGATAGTTATATCTTGAGTATCTCAGAATAATAAACTAACACAAAACACCCAGACTGAAACATATGCGTGTATGGTCAATACAAACATCCGCCCCAAGCGATACGACAAAAATATCAATTATATAATGATTTTAATTTATGAGAAAATGTATAGAACAAAATAATATAATATGTATACGTATAAATATCGTGATTCCATAAAATATTTACGATAACAGCCTTATCGATTCTCCGAGTAACTAGGATTGGACACATGAACACCTCTAGTGGATAATAAAATTTTCAATAATTTAGTCATTTATATACAGTAATAACTAGCGTGCGCATCTGACGTTGTTCTGCTCTGAAAGTTAAAAAAAATCTGGAATCTGATTATAATCTATTGAAAGTAATTTCAAGTGGCAATTCCTTTAGAATATTTGCAATTTTGTGCTTCGATTTTGCGATGTTTTTCTTGAGATGAATAAAAACACATATTATTCAAATCAGTTGAACGATTTTGGAGTTTGTCTGAATCTAGGTTAGATAAATATCAATTTGCTAGGGTTCCGTTTCCGCCCGTTCGTTTTTGTTGAATCACTCACTGGGTTAATCTGAAGATCGTTTTTGAAATTTCATCAAAATTGATTCGGTCGTTTTGGATTCCACAGGAACACTATATAAAGACATACAGGACATACTATAATTTTACATACGCGTGTATAATTTTTATTATTTTTATTGTTACCATTGCAGTTTTTAGAAATGAGGTATATACTGTCGTCTTTTGATAAACTATTACAATACGAATTGAATTAAGACGACAACTCAATTTAGAAGTTGACCTGGCAAATAAGTAAAAATAAAAATATTCATAATTATGTTTAGTGTAAATTTTATAATAAAGTGACATTCTTATCGTATTATTGATTCATATCAATGACTCATCATAAAATTGCACTTACTATATTATTATAATATAAAAATATTAAAACTTCTTCCACAATCCTTTCTTTCACAAAATAACATCAAAAAAACATAAGCTTACAGTAAAATTATTTTTTTTCTTTATTAATTAAAGAGGACTTTGTCGCTCGGTGACCACGTCGAACCATAAGGCCTTAAAGAAACATAAATAAAAAAAAATTAATTGAAAAAGAGAACTTGAACTAAATAATAATACTATTATAATAATGACAATATAGTGCACAATCTCCATCGCAACTCATCACATCTTTGACGTTTTAAATCCTTGAAAACGATGGTATCTCAAATCTGCAACGTCAACGCTCTCCTTTATAGGAGACAATATTTTATTTCCTATAATATCAATTGCTATAAACTCACTTCAATCAGAGTATATATCAATAGATATTAATTAACGTATAATTAATATCTATTGATATAAACTCTGATTGTCTGTAGTATTATTTAATTTTTTTTATTGAAATCAGTGATGAGGTATTGTATCTTTTAAAAAAGTATTAAGTAAAGGAACCAATTATTCGCTAATTTTTCTGTAATTATTTAATTCGATTTATTGAAATATTAACATTCTCCCTTGTCGTTGTGTAAAAATAATGTTATTATATCGATAAATGTGATATTAAATATCTAATACGACAAAAAGTTCACTGTAACGTAATGCCATATGTATAGTTAAGACCCATCGTTAGGGTCAGACCGACAGACCATCCCTCTTTTTACGACGCCTGTTATTGATTTTTTATGTTCAAGCGCCTTTTTATTTGTAACTTTTAGCGTGGGGGAATTTTCCAACGTATCGTCGTCTCTCTCGCACTTATATGAAAAGTTAATTATTTCGTTTAATCTGGAATCCGTTTTATGTATTCTGCTAGTAGAAGTGGAATAAAGAATATTTTGAAATAGAATCGAAATACAAGCTATAAACATGAAATAATTCTTTTTATCTTTTAAATACATACGTGTTTTATTTAAAAATCAGTTTTAAATTTTTACATTATATCGATTATTTTTAATTTCAAAAATCGATGAAACCCGTTCAGTATCAATTGAAATGTAACTTTGTAATGGCAATAAAAATAATTATGTCATTGCGGCGCGAAAATCAATTTCATTTTTCTATTTTTGCTGAAAATATAAAAGTTTTGTGTTTATTATTGTAAAGTTGTGTAATCTATCTTTCGTGATGAATATTACTATTCTAAAGTATAATTGTAATGGAAAATAACTTATATTTTTTCTTTTTCAGGTTTCCAAATAAAACCGACATTCTCGCATGATCCAGTATTCAAAACAAAATAGTCTAGTCTGAAAGTTTCTATTTGAATTTGAAGTATTCTTCTGTACTTAAACTTACTTATAGTAAATATCTGTGATAAAAACCTTTTTGGTGGAACTTTTTAAAAACAAAGTGTGCAATTTTTTTTACAAAAGGACTGATATAGTATTGGCCAAAGAGTACTTAGTTATGTATATTAATAGTTACATTATATTTTAAAATATTTAAGTGTTAAATATGGCGTTACCTCCGCAACAGTTTTGCGTACGTTGGAACTCCTATCACACGAACTTACAGGTAAATATTTTAATGTAAAAACAATTGTAATCTGAAATTTCCTGACGACCGTTGTGGTGTGCTGGTAGCAAGCCTGCTTTAAGCTTCGATGGTCGCGGGTTCGAATCCCGTTTGGAACAGATGTTTGATATAAATAACTGTTATGATCTGGGCGTTTGTACTTGTTGGTCTCTCCACCGTGCCTCGGAGAGTCTGGTTCCTTGTGGTTGTGTTTGTATGTTTCTGGACTCACTACACAGCCTACACAGTATAAGCGCTATACGCTCAACAACCCCATTAGAATAGTTATATCCTGTGTTGGGACTAAGACACGGACAAACAAACCCAGATTGCAACACATGCCTATATGGTCAATTCAAACATCTGCTCCGAGTGGGAATCGACCCTTGACCTATGTAGCTTAAAGCAGTATTGCTACTGCTGTGCCACAACATTATAATATTATTATCCTAATGGGGGCCATTATTAATTTTCTATATTTAACTCCAACAGGCAGTATTCCCAAGGTTACTCCTCACAGAGCAGTTTGCAGATGTAACTCTAGCTTGCGAGTCACGGCAGCTGAGATGTCACAAGCTGGTGCTGTCAGCATGCTCGGCGTACCTCGAGAAGTTGCTCCTTCAGAATCCTTGCAAGCATCCTATTGTACTTATGAGGGACATGAGGTGAGGATTTGGACTTTTTTAATGTCACGACGGTTAGCAAACAAGCATACGGTCCGCCTGTTGGTAAACAGTCACCGCTACCTATGAATGACAACAAGGCCTCATCGCACAAAATGCCACAGTACCTACTGATACTGTTACTTTACACCAATTGTCTGTGAGAGGGTAGTACTTCCAAGGTCGAGTCAGCCCATTTATACCAGGACAAGTGTGGCTCTATTTTGTGACATGGTAGTACTGCCATGGGCGTAGCCAGCATTTAACCTAGTTGTGGGCAAAATGCTAATTTAGGGGGGCAATATTATTATTTTCGTCAATTATTCAAAGCTGTGTATTGTTCAGTTTTTAGTAGGTCCGGGGGAGACCTTGCTATGCCCATAAATTTAAAAATAATTATTACTATTTTTTTTTTATTATTTCAGTTATTAAAAAGAGTGTCTTTTGATAAGAGTCCAAGTCTTAAGATTCCGTAGTCAAATGGAAAAAACGGAACTAATTTTGTCATTGTCAGTCCCTCTGTAGGCCACAGTTATTTTACTCGGAGACTATTAGCTATATGTATACGAAATTTATCAAATGTTATAACTAAAATTGATGACTTTTGTGCAGTGGTAGTGAACCTGCCTTTACCCAATGGTAGTGGGTTCGATTCTCGGTTGGTGATGTTATGTTGTTTGTTTTTTCAGGTTCAGCGAGATGCAGGCACTGGTTGACTTCATGTACAAAGGAGAAGTGAATGTAACGCAGGATGAACTTCCTAGTCTGTTGAAGTCGGCTGAGGCTTTGCAGATAAGAGGTGAGAAGCCTTTTTTTTTTACAATTTTTTTTTTTTTTTATGTTAGAAGTTGGCAAACAAGCATACGGCCCACCTGATGGTAAGTGGCTGCCGCAGCCTATAAGCGCTTGCAGCACTATTAGTAGGTGCCACTCGCGCGTTGCCAACCTCGAGATATTAGTTCTTAAATCTCGTTCGCCCAGTAATTTCACTAGCGTACAATGCCCTTCAATTCAATTAACTATATAATATAACTACTATACTAACTATATAGTATAAATAAACACAAAATACACTACAGTAAAAGGTGGAGGTACTGTTCTCTTAGACAGGCTATAGAATAACCTGTAATAAAGAGTAACAGTGCCGTATCCCTATGGGTTGGACTAATTGTGTTTTTATTACATGGTTACAAATAAAATAATATTAACAATGCTTTTTCAAGGCATTACTAATACTCCTATTGCCCGTACAAATAAGCTCGAAGCTTGCGCTAGGAGTGGGTACGACAATAGTCCAAGGGGATCAGGATCGAACCCGCGACTCTCGCGTTAACGGAGTGGAGTCGGCCCTTCTACTGTTGAGCTATTGAGGCTTCCTTTTGTCTTCTTCATCCTAGCATTATTCCCGGTATTACTTATCAAGAGTTAACGATTATTACTCAGATGCCCTTATTTGACAGGTTACTAGTTTTACACGGAGCGATTGCCATCTGACCTCCGCAACCCTAAGGGCGAACCAGTAACTCATTGGATTATTACAAAGCAATTTACTGTGCGGGAATCGAACCCGCAACTTTTGGTCACATATTCGATTCTTATTTAAAACCTTGACTCATAGACCTGCTATGTATAGACAGGACTTCCATACACACAAAATGTCTGTCTGTTTTGTGCTAACGTTCGTTCGTTTGACGACGTTGTGGCGGTAGCGAAAGTGTCTTAAGCGTAATAGATCGTGGGTTCGATTCCCGCTCGGAACATGTTTGTATTGATCATACAAGCAATTTTTTCAGGTTTTGAGTAGAGTTCTAAGGTTTACGTTGTATAGTCAATGGAGATGAAAAATAAATGCTATGTTTTTGACAATTAATGGGGATGAAGGGGGTTAAAAATTTGGTTCAGTCACATGGTATGGGTACGTAGCATGGTACCTTAGGGTAGTGAACTTACAACTTCTCTGTGACATGTATTAAGACTAGTGTCCCTCCAGGGCTGTGCTCGGGCGAGGGGGGCGGCGCGGGCGCGGGCGAGGGCCGCGAGGCGCGCGACTTCACGCTGGCGAGCGACGCGCTCCTTGCGCACGCGCAGCGCGACGCGCCGCCAGGTGAGTGGGGCGGGGGTTCTGGTGATGATAAATACGAGATTTTATGACAGCCTTCTTGTTTCCCACTGTTTCCTCTTCCCTTTCCTCTCCTTCTGAAATGTTAATGTTCCGGAGAAGGAAAATAATCGCGTCTCTTTCACACGCACTGAATGTTCTGGAAGGAGGCTAGACCCGGCTTTGTAAAAGGATCCGAGGGGAAGGCTCCAGGAGGTTGGTTCCATCCTTAGGGTGTCTCTTGCGAAGACGGAATAAGGCTTAAGACCTTTTTAATTAATAAAAAGAATTTTCCAAATCGGCTTATCCGAGGGGGTTCCGCAGCTTAGTGAGGGAAAATCTTTAGGAATAAATATTAAAAAATTGAAATGGACCACAAAAACGAGTTGGTAATTTCATAGTAATTATTAAAAACTATATGAAAAGACGAAGTTATGGGAAAACCTTATATATCTCTAAAATTTCTAAACATATGTTTTTCAAACTTATTTTCATGTAATATTATTTTGATATTCCACTACCTTAAATTTTTCTAGAATTTTAAATATCACAGTTCAAAAGAGAGGACCTAATATTTCAATAACCACTTAATCAAAAACCTCCTTGCTTTGAAGTCTGTCAAAATAGTAATTCATAAAACATTGTTGTCCACCAGTCCAACAACAGCCCCAACAACAGAAACCGACGAACACAACAAACGGCCCGAAGAAGAGGAAATCAGAGGACAATGACAAGCCTGACGTTAAAGAGGAAACGGTGGAGGAAGACGGACTGTTCTACGGTGAACTTGATAATGAACATTTGGAATACAATGAGGTATGGACTTATTATAATATGGACACACACACACACACACACACACACAACATGTCCAGACTTGTTGGTGCTCTTTTGTAAAATCAACACCAACAAAAGGAAGTCACAAGCTTGCACAATAGAATGAAGTCAGCGTGACTAGTTTTGTTCTCTTGCGTTGGTGTTAAATTTACAAAGGAGCACCAGCGAATCTTTGGACATTTTTTGTGTATGGAAGGAATGGAGGATACAAACATCTGTCCGAGCGGAAATCGAACCCGCAACCGTCCAGGCTAAAGGCAGACTAGCTGCCAACACGCCACAACGCTGTCAAAAATGGTTTAGGGGTTACCACCTAACTCTCCATCGACTTCTGCGACCATATGGTTGCCGTTTTAGTGAACACCTTATGCTTATTATTTATCTTGACCGTGAGCCATAAAAAATGATTAATCATGACCGTACTCAAAATTTGGTCCATGTGATGGCAAAATAACAATTTGCACCGACCGGTCTGAGTGGTTTTGGTTGTAACTCTACACACTTAACCGCCCCCATTAGGATAGTTATATCCTGTGTCCGGTGTCAGGAAATATACACAAGGACAAACACACCCAGACCGGTAAACATGCCTGTATATGCAATACAAACATCTGCCCCAAACGGGAATCGAACCCATGACCTGTGGCACTTAAGGCAGGTACCGTTGTGCCACAACGTCATCAAACTAATAATTATAATAATGGGGTGGTTGAGTGTACGTTTATGAATATATTATATTAATATTTATTTTTCATTTTAGGACGAGGAATCTGGTAAACCCGGCAGCAGTTTAGGACAAACTTCAGGTGAGTGTTAATTTAAAAAAAAATTTTTTTGGATTTTTTTTTGTTAACAATGTTTATTTGCAATGTGACCTCCATTTTGTCACTTGCTTAAACATATATTTTTGTTATTTTTGTTTCCGCGTTTGAACCGCGAGTGAAGATCATATTGTGAATAAGCTTTGGGATATAAAAAAATGAATGTCTGTAAGGTAGGCCGAGTTTCGATATTTGGAACGTAGATATATATTGGTAGATTGAACCATGAATGTTTAAAAAAATTTTTTTTTAATTTTTTCTTTTTTTCTGGTATATCTTACAGACATGTCATTTGTCGACTGTGTTCAAGCATTCATGGTTCACAAATGATTTTTTTTTTGTGGAAATTGTATTTTTTTTTTTGTATTTTAGGTCAAAGGCCCTATATACGTGTTAAGCCGGAAAGCGAATTGTTCTTCCATAATAAACTCCAAAACTTAGCCAATTCTGAATACATGACGCGTTTGTCAAAGATGAGCGCGAGCGAGATACAAAATGAATTTTCGAAATACGGCCTACAAAACATGTCGGACGATTATCAAAAAAACGAAAACGATTTCTACAAATCGTGGCTAGAACAGAACGGTGAACTGGAAGTGTCTCTACTAAAAGCGAATCAAATAAAAAAAACAAAAAACGACCTCAAAAACCAAAAATCCGAGGTCGAACTGATACCGAGGACGAAGGATTATCCGAAAATCGGTGAAAAAATCGTCCGAAAACGTGGAAGGCCACCGATTTTCAAAGACAAAAACGTGGACATAGGCGAGACGGTTCTCAAAGCTGATCTAGACCAATTCCTTGAAGGGAAAGAGGTTAGTTCATCTGGTCTGTCTAGGAAGGATCTAGAAAGGGTTATGATGGGAAAATTCAATCCGAATAGGCGGTATTCGAATGAGGCGATGTGGGCCGCTTTGATGGACGTCAAAAAAGGCGGAAGTATATACAGGTGAGTTTTCGTTATTTAAGTCTCTTTATAGTCCTCACCTTGCCTTAATTTTTTTGGACATGAGTTTTGCAATATTAGTTTCTGAACGACCCCCTTCTTTCTTCAAGACTTGTGTTTTTTTTTTTTAAATCAAAATAAGTTGGGAAGCATACGACCCACCTGATGTTAAGCGGTTGTCGTAGCCTATGAGCGCGCGCAACACCATTTGTAGGTGTTACTCACGCGCAGCCAACTTTGCGGTAGAATATCTGAAACTGCGATGGTACCCACCTCACCGGCCTCCTATAATAAAGGCCTACCACCAGTGACTTTCATAGTTCTGTTCTTCTCCTCCCCAAAATATATAACCCCTTTTTATTACTTATTAAATGACCACTCCTACAACACTCAGACATCGGCCACTTACAATTTTATTATATGTATAGATAATTGTTTTTTTTTTTTCCAGAGCGGCTCAAACCCACAAAGTACCAAGGAAGTCCCTACGCAACTGGATGAAAAGGTGCCACATAAAATCCTCCTTCCCAATGCCTCAACAGTTGAAACAATTTGTTGAGAACAGCAAGAAGCAACGTGAATACAAACCGGACAAGCCAGAACCGGAACCTGAACCGGTTTATAATCCGGATATAGAGTTTGGGAAGCACTTTTTGACTTGTAACCAAGTTTCGAGCGAGGATGAGAAGATTGAGAACAACTGTGATGGGAATACAGCTATTAATATGTCTTTACACGAGTGAGTTAAAAATGGGTGTTTTTTAACCCTTTCGCTGCTGTTGCCGTGTTAACTCGTCTAGTAAAAGTTATGGACGAGATAACTCGTTTTGCAAAAATGTGTTGACGAGATAACTCGTCATAAGTAATTATATTGATGTGTAATAAATATAGGCAGGTATACTATAAGATTGTTTCCACAGCGAAAGGGTTAAATAATAGCTTGGACTGTACGTGAGCGTGACGCCAGCGTGAATTGATATGTTACAGTTTTGGGGTGAATTATTAGGGGGTGGTAGGGTATGGTGGTGGGGTGGTTAAATTTAACACGATAAGAGAGAAAGGGTAACACTTCCCCAAAGTTTTTGTAACTTTTGTCACTTTTCTGAAGATATCCCTTAAAAGGGGAAGTGGTGTAATTTACTCCACCACGTTTTGTGTGTATCACGCAACGTCCACGTCCCGCCGACGTCACGCCCACGTCCAGCCGACGTCACGCCCATGTGCAGTTCCGCCGTCAGCCCCTACAGGATTGAGAGAAATTATCTATAAGTACATTTTTATATATATATATTATATATACATAAATATTTTGATAAATTACTATTATTATTATTCGATTCGTGACGTAATTATTTTTTTTTTTTCGAAAAATTGACTAAAACTAGCATATTTACTGCCAAAGAATATTCTAAAGATTATGAAAGTTTTTTTTTTTTTAATAACGCAATATCGAACCCAAAGATTTGTTTTTCATGTTTTAATTTTATTTTCCAAAAAAAACCCCACGAATTCCGATGGGAAATATTGAATTTTATTTTGTTTTATTTATTTGTTAATAATTAATAAAATATATTTAGCGTAATAGTTAATTAATTAGGTAATTGATGAAAAATTGGCCTTTTTGAAAAATTCGTGTGCTTGCGGACGACGTCCATGTTAAATAAAAGACTTAAAAATTCTTTAATTGTAAGTTAGATTTTTTTATGTAACAGCGGAGTATAATGTTATGGATCTTAGCGGGGGTTATTTTCTTTAAAAAATAATGACCTAATATTTTAAATGTCAATTGTGTTTGTTTGTTACGCTTTCATACCTTAACTACTCAATCGATTGTCACGAAATTTGGTCGACTGTTTTGAGGGTTCTAGGTTCAATCCCGACCCTCGGATTTATTTCGTACCAAGTACAATCTTCTTGCCAATACTTTTGTATTATCTTGCAATTTATTAGCTAGTTATGTTAGTAGTCTGAGTTGTTATTATGAGTGTCTGTTTTTAGGGTTCCGTATTTTTTTTCATACTTGAATTATCACATACGCGTTGCCAACCCAAATGATAGGAAAGGCATAAGAAGTTATAAAGGGGCGGGAGATTGGGCCTCCGGCGCTGTCAATTATCGCTCGAAACGCAAACAGTGCTCTGTTACTTTACGCTCATTTTCTGTGAGAGGGTAGTACTTCCCTGTGAGAGCCGGCCCGTTTTTGGTGGGAGAAGCAAGAAGCATGGCTCTACTACAACTAGTTTATTGAAAGGCTATTCTTGTATCCTTCACAGGAGGAACCCTAAGGATGAAATAAGTTTTGATCCCTCCCAAAAAAAGTATCCCTCGGAAGCAGTACAATTTTCTGTAGAAAAGTACCCTTTTTTCTATACCTCTGACAACCTGTATGTAAAATCTCACTATGAACGATTGACTAGTTGAGGCGTGAAAGTGTAACAATCAAACTCACATTCGAAATCAAAGTAACTATGCAATAACCGACTTCAAAAAAGAGTTAAGATTCATAATTACGATATAAAATACCGGCTGTTACAATATGCTTAAAAATTATTATAAGGTTTTAATTTATTTGTTAATGTATTAAATGTACTTAATATTGAATGTTTTTAAAATAGTAGTTTCCGTGGCCTTTAAAAAAGTAGATTTTTATCGATTGATATGAATTTAAACTAGTTGAAACTGGTTAACTAGTTTAAGGGGGCATTAATTACGGAAGGTTCCCTTGGCTAGGGGTCTTACGGAATTAATGAATGACCCCTAATATTAAATATACTAAATATGATATGGTTTTCTTTATTGAATTAATAAGTAAAATACTTAGTCGATCGATTTTAAAATCTCGACTATTATGGCTGAACTTATTTCTATGTTCCTACAAACTATATGCGGTGTGTGTTTTTTTAATTTACATAAAATTTAATTACGTGGGAAATTCCCGTACACAGAAACGTTTATGGAGGGAAAATGTTGCTAACGCTGGGATAGGAGTGGGACCATCTACCACCACACCCCCCTCCCGGGACCGAGCTCCGCTAGCCACACAGTTCCGCTTGGAACGCAGTGCTTGTCAGGTTGCGTTGGTTCGTTCCTGAAAGTCCACAAAACCTGACAAACGCATTGAGGTTGGCCACCGAGGAAGTTTTAGTGGGATAGGAGTAGAAGCTTAGGCCTCTGACGCAGCAGTACAGATCTTGTTTCGTCTTTCTGTTGTGTGGTTAGTGGCCAACCTAGTGTCAGAGTTGTTCAGGTCGCCCGTATAGGGTTCTGACTTGACTTATTGACTGTTGTCAAATTTATAACAGGCTCTCGAAATAGTTTATTTTTATAAAGAATACTAGCAATGCTTTTTCAAGTCATTACTAATACTCCTGTTGCCACTCCAAATAAGCTCTTGCGCTAGGAGTTGGTACAATAGTCCAAGGGGGTCAGGATCGGACTCCGCAACTCTATCGTTAATGGTTTCGGAGGATATAATTAGCCATAGTCACCCCATCCATTGACTGACCTCACCTAAAGCTGCTTAACTATTCAGTACACTTGGCTATCCTCGTCTCATTATGTGAGGGTAGTCCATAATTTGTCGAGTCATTTATCCCGGAAGATTAATTTATACGCAAAAACGTCTAATTACGCAAAACTTAAATTCTAAATCGCTCTGTCTCTGGCCTCCTGTCTCCAAGACGTTGTCTTCCCCATGCGTTTCAAATCCTGGGTCTTCCTCTGGGGTCCCTTCTGTTGTGGGGTCCAATTTGAAAGAGTAATAAGCTCTAGGTACTGGCAAGAAGAATTATATTGTGTGATTAAATTTTATGTAAATTTAAATAGTTCTATATATTTTTTTTTAGTTTTAACTCTCCGAGGTCGCGTGCGATGAAACGAAAATAAAAAATCGTATGGACTTAAAATATATCGATTTTTACACGCGCCTCTAATCCGTAAAGTGCCTATTAGTTATAAATAAAATATATAAATATTATATAAGGCTATGTAGGTATAATGTATTGATGTCGTACGCAGTATTATGTTGAATTATTTTGCAATAATTATTATAATAATATATATTATAATTTTCAGTATTTACCGATGATGAAATCGTCGTTTTTTTTTCAAATTTTACAACCCTCCATTAATCGATTTTTTGACAGCTCAAAGTTGACATAACTTTGTACTAGCGTTCAGTCAATTTTAAGTAAAGTTTTTTTACGTATGGGATGTATTATTATCTGGACGCTATTACAAAGTTATGTACCTAATATTCTATGAGCCGTCAGAAATCGGGTTGTCTATAATCTGGCCGTTAAAAGAATGCTATACTGTTGAAGTTTTTATTGCTTATTTAGGTTGACTGATCTACACCCATGGACCATAAACCTTGCTAAATACGAATATGATGAATTATTTAACTAATAACTATTAAAGAATAGTCATTGTAGCGACATCTACATGCAACACGACGTAACTCGATAGAAAGACAAGATTGTCACATCTGGTATCAAGCTACAGCGACGTCTACACGGCATACTACGCAACGATATGGACGACCAATGAGCGTCACGATCCTAAATCGCGCTATCAGAGTTTCCTACGATCTTCACCTATGTATACAACTTTCCAACGTAAGTCGTTGGGCTTCGGCTCGCCAGGCAATATCACCCGCCTGGTCGGGGGATCCTCCCATTGTGGTGGAGGCATTTCATCGTCACCTCCACAGTCATTGCCTGCCTATAGACCATAAATTAAAATTTGGCCCTGACACAATCTCACATACTTTGAGTATAAATTGTCAGAAAGCATTCCTATAACGGCCAGATTATTGGACAGTGTATCATAACGATTCTATCGAAGTGAAACAATGAAAGTGGCTAAGTCAGCCGCCATCTTTATTATATTTTGAGGTTATTTCGACGTTTTGATGTAAATCAAAGTGATATTTATAATGAAATTTTAACGCTATAAAATTGTGCTAACTGTGCAGGTACATCGGTGGGCCATATAAAATGTGTACTATTATATTAAAAATATCTAATTAATCCATTGGAGTTTATAAAAGGGTTCCGTATCACCGTAGAAAAAAAAACAAGTCTCTTGTGTGAGGGACCTTTAATTTTGAACCCTTTAATATTGGAATTAAATTTGTTATTATAACGGCCATAGATACACAATCTATGACAATTACAGCAAATTGCGACCACTTTTTTTAGTATTTGTTGTTATAGCGGTCACAGAAATACAAATTCTGTGTAAAATTTCAACTCTCTACCCATTACTTTCATGAGATACAGCACAGACAGACGGACGGACGTGGCACCCTTTGGATACGGAACCGTGTTTTTTTCCCTTAGAAATGCATTTACGCCAAGTACACTAGGCAATGGTAGTGTGGGACTGCATGTTAGTCAAGCGGCAATAACTACTAAAACTCAGCGGAACCCTTCTCGCCATAATGGGACGTCATGGGGTCACTTGCAAACAACCATGGAACCCTGAAAACGTCAAAATAACCTCAAACTTCACAGCTAATACAATGTGTTTTAGATTTTGTCGTTTGTACATAATACAATGAAATACATAGTATAAAATAGTATTATTAATTATTGTTTCTATAGATTTTTTTTTTGACCAATATGTCCTCCGACCACTTAAAGTTAAGATGTCCGCCCGACTATAATAATTATAATCAATGTAATAATTATATCTTGATGGTTTATTAAAATAAAAAATATACACATAATCTGGTTTTCTCTTACGAATGTCTTTTTCCCTCTTAATTAGATTTAATAAACTGCACAGTCAACGACCTTCCATTATGATAGGAATATTCTGTGTCGGGGGTCCGGAAACATAAACATTGACAAGCACAAATACACCCAGACCGGAACGCATTTGTATGGTCAATACAAACACCTGTGTATTCGCTACCGCTGTGCAACAACGTCGTCAATTTAAGATCTTTTTTTTCTTTTTATTTAGTTTCAATTATCAAATTACAATCGATCCGGAAGTATCGCTTATATATCGAGTGTGAGTTCACACGCGGTAGAAGTGAATATTAGTATAAACTAAGGACAGACTCTTCCATACATAAATAATGCCCAAAGATCGCTGGTGCTGGTCAGTCACACACTAATTATTATTAGCTGCGCCTTGACTCCGCTCGCGTGGTGTACCGAGTTTTCTTTGCATGAAACCCTAATTCATTTTCTAATATAAAAGCTCCTACTTATAACATCAGCTACTTACCAGTGGAAGACACCCGTTAAAATCACCGGCGTTGGGGCGTGAAGACCCCATCGCCCGCTGTTGGGATAATCTCTGTCACAGCAGAGATTATTCCACCATTGCAATCTGTCACACTGGTGGTAGGTCTTTTATTGTAAGAGGCCGGCTTGGTAGGTACCACCGCAGTGTATATAATAAATAAATATTATGCCGCCAAATAGTAGTGCTTAGGCATTACTGTGTTCCGGTTTGAAGGGCACTGTACGCCAGTGAAATTACTGGGCAGACGAGATTTAAGAACCAATATCTCGAGGTTGGCAACGCGCGGGTGACACCTACTAATGGTGCTGCAAGCGCTCATGGGCTGCGGCAACCACTTACGATCAGGTGGGCCGTATGCTTATTTGCCAACTTTTAACATAAAAAAAAAATCGATAGAGGCGTTTCAGAGATTATCAGGAACAAGCAGGCAGACAAAATTTTTAATATTTCTTTAATGTAAGTGTACACATTGTATACTTTCAATATGCATTTATGAAAAGCTGTTAATTTGGAATTACAAACAGTCACTTTAATTTTATTTATTTTTGTAAATGTTGCAAGCTTGCGACTAACTTCATTCGAATATTGCATGGTTGTGACTAACTTCGTTTCATCGCGTTAGTGAAAATTGACGAAGGAGCACCAGTGAATTTGGAAATTTTATTTGTATGGAAGTGCCTGATCATATATAGTCTATGAGTCTTGTTAATATGGGGGAGAATGAGATGAATACACTATGGAGGTAGGAAACAGAGAGGGCGATTGATCGTCATTTTTTTCTATTGATTGAAGTAGGAAAGAACGAAAAAGAATAGGGATAAATATAGATTTCGTTTTTTCGTTTGTTTTTCGTTTCATAAAATCCAATTCAAACCGTCCAAAAAAAGTTTCACTTAAAAAATTGAGTACATAACATAAAAAAAAGAGTTATTTGCACCGTATCGAAATGCTGTGTCAACTTTTACGCGACTTATTTTCTTTGTACGATACCAACAACGAATTACTGCCGAAATTTGAAGACTCAGTAGCTCAACGGTAGAGGGGCCGACTTCGGTCCGTTAACGCGAGAGCCGTGGGTTCAATCCTGACCCCCTTGGGCTATTGTCGTACCCACTCCTAGCGCAAGCTACGAGCTTATTTGGAGGGGGAATAGGAATATTAATAATGCCTTGAAAATACCATTGCTAATATTCTTAAAAAAAAAACAACGGGGTCCATTGTTCTATTCCCGCTCAGATGTTTGTATTGGCCATGCAAACCTTTAGCTCCGTTTGGTCGAGGTTGTGCTTGTGTTTGTATGACCCCGAACCCCCGACACAGAATATAAATATCCTTATTGAGGCCGATTTGACCAATTGACCGTTACCGGATATAAAACAATATATTGTGGTTAATATAATAATAATTTAAGGCTAATAAAACCATGGGCAGAAGTGGTTTAGTCGCTTATCGAGAGCGATAGATACAATATCAATAGTTCGATATTATCTATAGTATCGGATAAATGGGAACATGACAATACTATTAATAGAGAGCAATCTTTATATATTTTCGTTACTACATTGTTATTACTTATAAATTATATGAATATCGATAGACATATCGATAGTTTAATATCACTAAATAGAAGTAAGTTATAACTGTTAAATCCGAGCGGCTTTTCCTCGCTTTTTACTTGACGCAACCCCCATCCCCACCTGTAGGAAGCCAGGAAAAGAAAGCGCCCTGTCAAAGTGACACTGACAGCTTACTTGACAGATCCCAACGAGATTTATAACGAAAAAAAAAAAACTAAAGGGCCGTTTCTTTTCCTCGCTTGTTGCAGGTCTCCGGACATCGACGGAGATAGTGACGCGACATTTTATCGATATGGACCACGGTATACCGCTGAATATACACGCAAGACCCAGACTGGTTGGAAGGCGACCGAACGCAATAGTTAATATTGAGACAGATGTTTTCCAAGAGAAGTCCTACAAGCAGTACTCGTCTCAGCATCTGAGGGATGCGCTGATAGCTGTCAAAAAAGGTTACAGTGTATACGCGGCATCGAACAAATATGGCGTCCCGAGGAAGACTTTGCGAAATTGGATGGAGAAATATGATATAAAGAGTCAGTTCTCGAAAGGTAGGCGTGGTGCAAGGTCTAATCAAATACTGGATCCCTTGGATTTGATGGCTGAATCCAGATCGGAGAGGTTTGAGGGTACCTTGTAGTTTTATTATTAGCTGTCCGTTCAATTTGGTAAATTGTTTTATGAAAATAAATTAATTATTAAAACTTGAAAATTTAGATTAATTAGTATGTCTAAACACAGCATAAGACTAAAGATAATTGATGATCATTAGTATATAGAGTTATACTTTAGCTCGAAAACGATTTTAATGGAAAAAAAAACATTAAAATTGTTTCAGAACTTAGGCGTAAAAATGTTACAGACAGAGGTACTTTTGCACCGTTATGACTTTAGTTGGTCAATGGAAGTTCATTCATGATAGAGTTCGACCTAGAAGGGGGAAATTGAGAACTTGAGGGGTGGGGGGGAGGTGTTATTTGAGCAGCCACTAGGGCTCTCTTTTTCACAGCAGAGTCTTAACACTCGCCTCCTTGCCGTCTTCAATAAATGCATCTAAAAAAATAGTATTCATATTTTGCGTATCACTGTTCTTATGCTGTCTTTTGACATGTATAAATTAGTTACTAAGAAATAAGTCATCTTGTATGTACTTAATTATTGCCAAAATATTAATCACTTATAATCTAATGTATATAATAATACATAGTCATGTAATATTAATAAATAGCACAAGTCCATTATTATATTATTAATAATTAATAATCATATTTATTTCTATTATAATTGTAAGATATAAACAATAACACATCGAAAGGTCCATAGACTTACCCCCGGATTCTCGAAGGTTGATCAAATTCGTTCATTCATGTCAACTTAACATACCAATATCGATGATCAACAGGCGACCAATGAGCGTTTAGTATTTGCTATGTTAAGTTGACATGAGTTTTGATCAACTTCGAGAAACCGGGGTTACTATTTACCATAGACAGGCCATTTCCATACTCACAAAAATTAAGACTGGTGCTCGTAAATGCAACATCAACGAAGTTAGTCACAAGCATAGAACAACATAATTAAGTTAGCGTGTGACTAAATTTTTTCTGTGGACGGGCCTATCTATAGTATATAGTAATTCTTTATGTCAAAAGCATTTTCAAATTTAATAAACGACGTTATAAATAAAGAAAAAACTACCAAAAAATTGTAACGTACCAAATTGTGTCGACAATTTAGTTCCTCTTTTTATTTCCAAACTGTGAGTAGACTTTTTAGTAACGTAAAATTCTAGTCTAGTCTAACGATTACTTTAAGAATTCAAGTGTCAAAAATTCTAAATTATCATAAAATTATTTAACCTGAGAAAAAACCTAGACGGAGACATAATTACGAAATACGTGTAAATCTTTTATTTATGTCATTGTTGTCAATGTGTCAAAAATCAAAAATGACAAGTGAACGTAGACATAAGGTGCGACGTTGCCAAGCTTATATATAAGCTATTTCTTTTACTCGTACCAGTGCTCCGAGAGATAGACTGAGATAGCAATATCCCGTTTGAGCAAGAGCACAACTTGATATAACTCCGTCTATGCTTTTTCTCTGTCTATAATTTAACTGTATTGTTAATTGTAAGATTCAATATTTACTAAATTATTTATAATTTTTACACATGGTTATATGAGAAATGATTTTTTTTAAATATCATAACTCTTTGAAAGAAGAACAAAAACTTTTACAATCAAATATGCACAGATTAAAAGCGCACTATCTTCATCTTTTTATTGTTTTTTATATTATTATCTGTTGATTTATAATTTTGAAGGGGTTTTGACTTAATTGTGTTCATAGTGATGATGTATGTATGGATACATACATATATATGTATGTTGTGTGCGAAACTACACCATAGCGTAGCGTAAACGAATTTCATTAAGTTATACACATAAATAAAAAAGTAACATCTCTTTTGAGATTAATCTCATATTGCTTGTGCGGTGCTTTTTTATTATGCAAACAGAAATTAGATTTTTGATTTTTCAATTGGTGTGTCGGCTACTGAAACTCGAATCGATGTTTATTTTCGAGTGTCGAATCGATGAACCGATATTTTCTGAACTTGCCCATCTCTGCTTGTGGTAGTTTATGATTTTTTCTATATATAACCTGCAACGACGTGCTATCGCACTAAACGCACACAAGAACAATACTCCCTACATCCACACACACAACTAAGACCAATCCGCCTTCGTAAGATACAAACTTATAGAGTTTTAGATATTTAAAAAAATCATCATGTATTTGACGCCAGTTTTCTTTTAAATTTAGTTCCTAATATACCAAAGTAGTTATAAATCCAAATCGTGTCCATATTTATTTTATTCTGTTGATTATTTATAATTTTATGACTAGATTTAATTATGTTTTTGCAAATCATATTTTTAATGGGTAAATAAAACTTTTAAATCAGAAACAGTACTTTTTTTTAAAACTAGCGTTTTGTTAATAGTGTTGGGTTTAGAAATGAGCACCAGCGAGACTATGACATTTTGTCTATATGAAAGGGCCGGTCTATAATCTATTGTCGGGGATTAACAATATCTCACCTCCTCCACCATCAAAATACGACATCTCCTTTATTTTTTCAAGAATGTACTAGTGTGCTGGATATCCAGGCTACAGCATCAGATCAAGAATTCCGAAATCTGTTAAAGTAATGTATGTAACAAGAGTTTGTCATTATGTCTAAGATCTATACCGCAGTTAACGAAAGATCTGATGACCTTGAAACGTCTAAACCTTAAAGTTTTTATAAAACATGGCTTAGAAACACCGCTGAATACCTGCTTTCAAATAAAAAAAATCAGCACCCAAAACGTTCACCCGTTCTAGAGCTACTACACAACAAAACGCACACTTTTTGCGTTGAAGTTAAATACTAGATAATACCAAGTGTATAACATCCTAATAATAATCGCAGAAAGGGAAATTACCTTATCCGGTACTGGATTTTTTACAATCAAAGGTGGCAGATCAATGTATAGCTCGCCTGTTAGTAAACGGTCATCGTCTATACACGCTGGTTGCACTATAAATAACATAAATAAAAGGGGCTAGGGGTTAGGTCTTCAAGGCTGATATTCCTCGACCGAAACGCAACAGTATGGTCACTGCACTTCACGTCGTTAATCTGTGGTAGAATAGCGACATCTACACGCAATATAACGCAACGATGTTGAGGACATAGTGGTTGCAATCCTGAATCGCACTGTCAAAGTTTTCAACTTAATATTATATAAAAAGTCTCAACGTAAACCGCCTGTCAATAATGCCCAGTCAGAGGATCCTACTTTTGTTAGAGGATCATCACAATCCCAAGTCCTCAATAGTGGTGACCCCGACGTGACCTGAACCTCCACAGGGTAGTACTTCCACAGTTGAGTCTAATTGCTGAAAATAATGGAGGGACAGGTCTTATTGTTAGTGACGTGACATATAGAATAATATTAATATATTTAAGTATTTAACCGCGGAATTCGAAAACTTTAAAAATATTACATACAAATTTCGGTACTGCTTTACTTTACTACTTTCAATAAAATAATTTCTGTATGTAAAATTTGTAAAAAATATGTTACGTCACACTAAAAAGAAGGGAGTCTTACAAACATGACCATGTTTGGATGGCCCCTTGTGTATGTGTTCGGACCCCCGACACAGTATATAACTATCCTAATGGTGACGGTGAGTGAGATCGTACTTATAAAGTGGAAGTTTTCTACGATTGATGGATGGATGGACGTGTGTTACTTCTTCACGCAAGAACTACTAAATGAAATTTGGCACACAGGCAGAATATTACCTGGATTCTGACATACTCTTCTTTCGCATCGTAATGTAATGTTTCTTTGAGATTATCAAAAATCAATTAGAGAGGAGCCGCTAGCTAGTTAATTATAATAAAGAGTCTCTCATGTCTAAGTTGTTGTGGAGCAGTGGTATAGAACTTGTCTTAAGCGCCACAAGTCGTGGATTCGATTCCCGCTCGGAGTAGATGTTTGTGACCATAGAAGGCATGTATCCCGGTCTGGGTGTTTCTGTGCTTGTTACTGTGTATGTTTCCGGACCCCCGACACAGGATATAAGTATCCTAATTCCCCAGGGGCCGGTGAGGGTATAGCGTTTATTTATTTATTAAATCTGATCTTTCCAGAATACGCGATAGCCAACGTCCAATGTCAGTACGAGTGTAGTGACACGGAACCCGATGAGCGCACGAGTCGAGCTACTAACGATCACACGTACGACACGCGAGACGAACCACCTGCGTTCATCATACACCAGATACCAGCTGTGAGGATGCTATTAGTGCTGTAGTTCTTTTTAGATGGATAAATCTACCGAGACCGTTGTGGCATTGTGGGTAGCGAGTCTGCCTTTAGTCTCGACGGTTGTGGGTTCGATTCCCGCTTGGGCAGATATTTCTTATAAATATTTGTTTCGCTCTGTGTATTTGTCCGTGTAGGTCTCCCCACAGTGCCTCAGAGAGCACGTTAAGTAACGTGCAGTTCGCCGTTTGCAACCATATTAGACACCTTTTTTTATGTTAGAAGTTGGCAAACAAGCATACGGCCCACCTGATGGTAAGTGGCTGCCGCAGCCTATGAGCGCTTGCAGCACCATTAGTAGGTGCCACTCGCGCGTTGCCAACCTCGAGATATTAGTTCTCAAATCTCGTTCGCCCAGTAATTTCACTAGCGTACAATGTCCTTCAAACCGGAACACAGTAGTGCCTAAGCACTACTATTTGGCGGCAGAATATTGGACACTGCGGTGGTACCTACCTAGCCGGCCTCTTGCAACAAAAGACCTACCACCAGTGTGACTGATTGCACTGGAATAATCTCTGTTGTGACAGAGGTTATCCCAACAGCGGGCGATGGGGTCGTCACATCCCGACGCCTTTAAACCTTCGCATATGGACTCCACTTCCACTTATCATCGGGTGGAGTAGAGTCATTTGCCCCACGAGGTTATAAAAAAAACACTTCCTGAGTTCCATTCCAAAACCCGTCCCATAGTTCGATTATGTTGCAAGCTTGCGACGCTGATTTCATTCAAATATATTGTAAGCTTGTTACTTGAGCACCAGTGATCTTGGGACATTTTCTAAGTATGGAAAAGCGTGTCCATACATAAAACTGTGATATTATTTTTTATTTCCAGTCATCGGCGTCACAAGGTCCCTTCGTAGAGGTCAGGCCGGGTCTGATGACCCTATCACCTGGATGCGTTCCCGCAGTCAACGTCATACACATCGGTGAAAGACAACAGGTAATTTAATTAATGAATCTGCCTTAGGCGTTATAGGTCCCGAGGTCGATACCCGCTCAGGACAGATGTTTTGTATTGAACATACAGGCATGTGTTCTGGTCTGCGTGTATTTGTGCTTGTCATTGTGTATGTTTCCGGACCCCCGACACAAGATATTAATATCCCAATAGGAGCCGTTGAGGGTTTTTTATTATATTATATGTGATTTTTATATTATATGTGAGAGGGGCAAACGGGCAGGAGGCTCACCTGATGCAAGATGATGATGATGATGATGTGTGCAGCGTTTATTTATTATGACCATTCCGCTTCTAGAATAAACGCCCTACTTCCTTCCCATAAAACAGCTAAGCATACATTTTTTGCAGATAACAAAAGCACAGCAGTGAACACGACGGCCCCGGGCGCTCCGCCACCGAACCCTCCGCCCACTCAGGACTACTCCAGCATGAACAAGCGCATCCGGCGAAGCGAAGTGGTGCTCCGTCAGGCAGCCGACTGTGTCTCGAGGGGATCCACGTTCCAAACTGTCTCCGAACAGTTCAATATACCAATATCGACTATACGGTAAGTGTTTATTAGGGTGGTTATAGACTAGCGTTTTTTTTTCAGCGTTTACGGACGTTTCGGCATACGCGCTTAAAAACAGTTTGTAAAGAATATTAGGAATGCTTTTTTCAAGGCCAAATAAGCTCGTAGCTCGCGCTAGGAGTGAGTACGACAATAGCCCAAGGGGGTCAGGATCGAAACCGCGACTCTCGCGTTAAGGTAGCGGAGTCGGTCCTTCTACCATTGAGCTATTGAGGCTTCAGTCAAAAGTCCAATGTGTGTACACCGACTTATTTCAGGGGTATACTCTCGAACTGGTAGTGACAAGTGTTAGTAGCATATTTATAGCGCTATATAAAGTTTGTTACGTCTGTTTCGGTTTAGGTGCTTGTCCTTGTTGGTCTCCCCACCGTGTGTCGGAGAGCACGAGCTGTTGGTGCCGGTTGTTATCATAACATCTGATAATAATCGTTAACTCTTGATAGGTAATTTGCTCTTATCCAATGAGTTACTATAGCAATAGCTCTGTGTAAAAACTAGTAACCCGTCAAATCAGTATAAGATGAAGGCAATAACAGATCTTGGGTAATACCGAGAATAATGCTAGGAAGATGAAGAAGAGTTGCATGTCTGGTGACGACCTCATCGCCCGCATAACCTCTGTCACAGCAGAGATTATTCCACCAGTGCAGTCAGTCACACTGGTGGTAGGTCTTTTGTTGCAAGAGGTCGGCTAAGTAAGTACCGCCGCAGTGTCAAATATTCTGCCGCCAAATAGTAGTGCTTTGGCATTATTGTGTTCCGGTTTTGAACGGCACTGTATACTAGTGAAATTACTAGGCAGAGTAGATTTAAGAACTAATCTCTCGAGTTTGGCAACGCGTGAGTGGTCCCTATTAATGGTGCTGCTCGCGCTCATAGGCTACGGCACTCATGTGCCGTATGCTTGTTCGGTAACTTGAAACATAAAAAGGCGTGCTTATACGCGGTTATAAAAACGACGATATACGCTCAAAAAACGCTCGTCTGTAATTGCCCTTACATATTTAATTCTATTACAGTTTCTTCATGGCGCGCAAGGGGATTTTACCGCAAAGACGGCGCGGACGCAGTACGCTTGTAGGTAATTTTTTAAACTGTTTATAGATTATAACAAACACCTGTCCTTTTCTTTTTATCTTCTCTCTCATTCACCATATGTTTTCTCTCTCTCATCATTAGAGTTGTTCACGTCGCTCATATAAGCCTCTGATTTGACTTACCGATTAACTAATTTATAACGACTGAAAGACGTAAGTCAACGTCGCTCACTGTTGGATCAGTAGGCTTCAGGATAGTAATCTCCCACCCTTTCTGTTATCTTCTCATCTCTTCCCTCCTATCTCTCGGGTTTTTTTTTACAAAAATATTAGCAATGCTTTTTTCAAGGCATTACTAATGTTCCTTTTGCTCTACCAAATAAGCTCGAAGCTTGCGCTAGGAGTGGGTACGACAATAGCCCAAGGGGGTCAGACCCGAACCCGCGACTCTCGTGTTAAAGGAGCGGAGTCGGCCCTTCTACAGTTGACCTATGAAAGGTTGGCCAAACGCTAGTGATACTTCACGATCACGCGTAAATAGGGTGCCCGGACTGCTTACCATCAGGTGGACCGTACGCTTGTTTGCCACCCAACATCCGACATCAAAAAAAAGCTCTGTCACTATATTGATGGGTGCCAGCTTAGTAGTGTTTCATCTTAAGGTCTACTTACTTCTCTACGTGTCTACGTGTCTACGTTACGTAAGTTTAAGTTTACCTCCTTATGTCCCTGTGACCTAGCGTGGTATTTTGAAGAACCAACCCCAACCCCCCAAAGGGGTTTCTTAGTTAAGGGGTGGTATGGGTGCGATCCTTAACTGTCCAAGTGGGGGTTACCTGTTTAGCGTTTGTTCTTATTTATAGATGGCTAGAGCGTGTAGTCCTGAAGAGCCACCTTTCCACATGCAACACTTCAAGCTCCCGGATATGCTTGCTCTAAGAGAAGACGATGAACCCCCTAATACATAAATATATGAATGATACTAGCAGTGCTAGCGACTATGCTCGCCTACAGAATTATTGTTTATTTCAAAAAAGTTACTGCTTAAATCTGCCAGGGAGGGTATTCCTAAAATGGGTTATAATTTGGGAGATTTAACGGAACAAACAGATAGAAAGACAGACGTACAGTTATAAGTACTGTGTAGACTTTTTATTTATTTAGTAAAAATCCATTATTTTTATACCTAATTATCTTTTGTGAAATCAAAATAGAACATTTTATTGATGAAATATAATAATCATGTCATGTGTAGATCTAAAATGCTGATTTTGATTTTTTGATTTTTTTTTTCGTTCATTGTATGACTGCAGCTAAGTGTATTATTATAATAGAACATTTTGTACAAATGACAAATTAAAATAGCTTTGGTTTAAATATAACTTAAAAATAATGTACAATATGTGATGAATTAACTAAGATTGCAACATTGCAACTATATGTCACACGAGCTACTGCTGTCTCAGTCATGTCATCTGTAGGAGCATGTATAGGAGTAAAAGAAATAGCTTACATAAGCTTGGCAACGTCGCCTTCTATGTCTATATATAATGTCCTAAATATACTATCGTAAAAGGGATTTTTATTTTTCAAACTTTAAACAGTTTACAAATACACAGACGGTATCACGGTAATTTTCTTTATTATTACATTTTGTACAAAATCTATTGAAGCAGTGTATAGTCGCGTTAAGAAAATATTAAGTTATCTCGACCAATCACGGGGCTTACCATTAATTCTTATTGAGATTCAAATATACGTCATGCTCATATAAAATTTGAATCAATTTACTGTCAAAATGTAATAGAATTGTCACTAAAAGTTAGTGGTAAGGTCATGTCTCATACAATTATAAAGTCAATTTCACAATAACCAGTTGAATGCACACTTGTAATTAAATAATGTTCTACAAGACACATGTAGCATGTTTTTTGATAATCCCATAGGAATCTAAAATTTGTCCGGGATAAAAAAGTATCGTATGTCTTAATTCAGATATTAAGCTATCTGTGTGCTCAATTTCATATCAATCTGTTGAGCCGTTTATGCGTCATTGAGTAGCAAACATACAAACATACAAACCTTCAAATTTGTTATATTAAATGGATTTCTATAGAAAATTTAATTTATAGATATTATGCAATGAGTTACTGGTTCTGCCTTAGGGTTGCAGAGGTCAGTTGGCAATCGCTCCGTGTAAAAACTATTAACCTGTCAAATCCGGATAAGAGTTATAAGGAGACTGGGTGAAATAAAATACCGGGAATAATGCTAGGACGAAGAAGAATAGGGATTTCTGTAGTAATATTACTCCATTTTGAAAACACCTTTACACTTGACTCACTATTTACTTAACGCGAATGCAATGGACTATAGTGTTTTTCGTGAGAAATGTAAAACTAACAAAAAATAATCATAATATATTTATGTATTAATTGAAGTAAATAATAATGTAAATATCGAATCTCATGTAAATATATGTTAAGTATGTAGAACTATATTTAAGTATAAGGTATTTTGTCTCGCTCACTCATATGTAAACTATATTGTTGCCTCGCCTAGAGGCTCTTTTTCAATAAAAATGAAATTATTATATTGTGTGTCAAGACGGTAAAAGAAAATATTTTTGGTGCGTCTAAAAATATACAGACAGACAGACAAGAATTCGAACTTTTTTTTATATATATTGATTATTATGAGATGGAGTGAGGGAGATGGAATATCGAAAGAAAATTTAAAATAGTACGCTTCATAGAGGCCACTTATTGTACACATAAAGGCTTATAATTGTGTCAATCTTTTTATTTTTAACTGACTTTAAAAAACATTCTCAATTTGGGTGTATTTTTTTTGTATTTTTCAATTGTGAACCATTTTGTTATTAAATAAGACTATCTAGGCTTCAAAATAACCGGTTGATAAACGTTAATATCGGTTTTTTCGATTATTTCAAAATGGTTCTCATCCGTAACTAGCGGCCCGCTCCGGCTTCGCAAAATATATAGCCTATGTCATTTACTGAAAAAATTATTAAAATCGATCCAGTAGTTTTGATTTATTCATTACTGCCCGCGGACCGCACGCGTTAAATGTAATTATTTACGACATCACATTAGAAACCTCAAACATTATTTTTTTTCCTTTCTATTTAATGGATGTTATTATACATATAAACCTTCCTCTTCAATCATTCTATCTATTAAAAAAACCGCATCAAAATCCGTTGCGTAGCTTTAAAGATTTAAGCATACATAGGGATATAGGGACAGAGAAAGCGACTTTGTTTTATACTATGTAGTGATTAGTCTTTTCGACCGACTTCATTCATCATTAAAAGGCTTATTTGAACGAAAACTATTCACGTGTTTCTCCCAGCACAAATGTGCCGGCTCGACCGTGGAAGTACTACCCTCTCGCAGAAAACCGGCTTAAAGTAACAATATCAGTAGGTATTGCGTTTCGCGCTGGTGGCCCAATCTCAACAAAGTAGTTGGCCAATTCTTTTCTATTTCGTACTTCTTAAAAGTGTAACTCATTGCCGGCTCACGTGTTCCCTCCTTCTTATAATCTGGGCTCCTTCAAACTTGGCGTGAAGAGGCATTTTGTGGGTAGGCAGGGCGAGACCTTCGCGTTTGGAATTTATTTCCATTTACCATCAGGTGGAGTAAATAAATAAAATAAATAAACGCTACACACTCAACGGCCCCCATTAGGATAATTATATCCTGTGTCGGGGGTCCGGAAACATTCACAATGACAAGGACAAACACAACCAGACCGGAAAACATGCCTGTACGATTAATACAAACATCTGCTCCGAGCGGGAATCTAACCCGCAACCGTCGAGGCTTAAGGCAGACTCGCTACCCACAACGCCACAACGGTGTCCAAGTAAAGTTATCTGTCCTACTTTTCAAGAAAAAATCTCCCACGCCTATTTCCTTCCTTTTTCCCATTCTTATCCTTTCCCTCCTATCCCTTGGGATAGCAACGCCCCTGTGCTACATCAAGTACCGCGCGCGTTCATAGGCGGTGAATGATTACCATCAGGCGGACCGTAAGCTTGTTTGCCAACCGTGGTGATAAAAATAAAAAGGTTCCATGCTTCGTAAATCATAACTTTAAATCAATTCTTTACCGGCACACGTGTTCCCTCATTCTTACAACCTGGGGTCCTTCAAACGAGGCGTGAAGACCTTGCGGGTAGGCAGGGCGAGGGTGGCTAGTACAGTTCGCCTTGCGTAACCATATTAGCCACCTTCGCGTGTGGACTCCACTGCCACTTACCATCAGGTGGTGTAGAGTAATTTGCCCTCCGGCGTTATTTAAAAAAAAAACCCTTATTCCGTAGCCTTTAGCCTGTTGTACATTTCCCACCTGTGGGAAAAAATACATAGCTATTATAAATAGATTGACTTTAAGCCTTTATATATAGTTATATTTTTACAGGAAGATTTAATTATAGTAATTTATGCGAATTGTCATTTAACTATTTTTGTTCGTTTTTTTTAATAGAATCCTATTATATTTAATAATTAAGTATTTTTTTTTTAATAATGACTGCATTTTGAAAGATCTAGTTAGCAAAGTATTATTTGTGGTCCTGGACCATTATTTTTGTGCTTGTCAATGTCAAAATGGTGTGACCTGATGTGACGTGTGTTTGTCATTGTCAAGTTGGTGTGACCTGATGTTACGTCATTATTATTAATTATTTATTATAATTCTAGTTGCGTTCCACTGGTGGTGTTCTTTTCTTTATTTCAGGGACCTCTAATTATTTTTCCCAAAATAAAAGTAGCCTCAGTTACTCCTTATAACATCCGATATCTGCCAGTGAAAGTCCCGTTAAAATCGATCCAGTGGTTTCAGATATTAGTCGGACCAAAAGAGAGACAAAAATTTAAAAATTGTTTTTTTTTTTTTAAGAAAATCTGTTAACTTGGAATTACAAACAGACACTTTAATTTTATTTACATATTAGTGAAGCGTTTATTATTGTCACTTTACACGTCTTGTCAAATCCTCCCCTCCTGTCACATCATGTCACACTTTTTTGTGACGTCATCTGTGTTTTTTTTTAGTTATCATTATGGCAGTTTTTCTTTACAATTAGTTTAAGAATCAGTATTATGTTTTGAACAATTTTTTTATAAAAGCTTTTACCTACAATTCTGTTGTTTTATATGTATTTTTGTAAATATTTTTTCATTGTATATAGAAAATAATATAACAAATAAATATACACTATATTTTAGAGATCTAAAATCGAAAGCAAATAATTATGATTTACATAAAAGTTTTTCAAAAAAACCCGGAGACTCGAATCCTTACCGCCCAGGGCCGAATTTAGAGGTCTAAAGGCCCGAGGCAGCAAAGAAATGAAAGGCCCCTAGCTCAAAATTATTTTCTCAATAAAATGAACAACGTTTTCAGAGTTTTTCAATAAATAGTTTACGTAATTTGTGGCGCAGCGGTAGTGAGCTTACCACAGATCGCGGGTTGGATTCCCGCTCGGAACAGATGTTTGTATTGACCATACTTTCCGGACCCCCGACACAGGAACTATGTTAATGGAGTTGTTGTTGTTGCCGTTGAGTGTGTAGCGTTTATTTCTGTGCAATCAAGTAGATTCTTATAGTATTTAACAAGCATATAAATATAATCTGAAAATATTAAAGGAAAATATGATTACTAGTGTTTTCTAGTCGGAATTAGAAAACAATTTTTTTTCGTAGTCTATTGTTAGGGCCTTCTTTTGTGGAGGCTCCGAGGCTATCGCCCCGGTTGCCCTTTAAATCCGGCCGAGTTACCGCCTTTCTAACTACAAAATTCCCTTTTTTCTTGACGTAGAGGTAAGCTTACCAGATCTGCTTCCTGGGGAGGTTATGTGAGGTTGGTAATAAAACCAAGCAGTCTTACTTACGCTCTGACGACGTCGTGACGCAATCATGGGTCCGATTCCCGGTCAACCGGTCTGGGGATTTGTTTTTGTGCGTGTCTGCGAACCCGACACAAAAAGTCACTATCCTAATGGGGGTCGTTGAGTGTGTAGCGTTTATTTACACCGTTCTAAAAATATGTGTTCTAAACATATGTTTATATATATAATTCTACTGTACGTGTGTATGTCACTGAACTCCTCCTAAACGACTGGACCGATTTTGATGATTTTTCTGTGTGTATTCCGGTGGATTCGAGAATAGTTTAAATTAACAATTGGACCCAGTAGGGGCTGCTATCGGGTCGCACTTTTTCATTTTCGTGGCAGGACAACGTCTGCCGGGCCCGCTAGTATATGTATATAATAGTTATAACGCCACATAGATTCTCATTAAGTATATAATATATACATTATGTATTAAATAATTATATTTTCTTGCAAGTAGTTGTTGAGTGCATAGCGGATTGTACCTAATAAAAAAAATATTTTGAGTAATATCTGTGTTTCATTCTATAAGTCCCTGGTGGGAAAAGGAAAAATTTTACCGGCGTCGGGATGTGACGACCCCATCGCCCGCTGTTGGGATAACCTCTGTCACAGCAGAGATTATCCCACCAGTGCAATCAGTCGCACTGGTGGTAGGTCTTTTATTGCAAGAGGCCGGCTAGGTAGGTACCACCGCAGTGTCAAATATTCTAAAAATACTGCCAAATAGTAGTGCTTAGGCATTACTGTGTTCCGGTTTGAAGGGCACTGTACGCTAGTTAAATTATTGAGCAGAGGAGATTTAAGAACTAATATCTCGAGGTTGGCAACGTGTGAGTGGCACCTACTAATGGTGCTGCAAGTGCTCATAGGCTACGGCAGCCACTTACATCAGGTGGGGCGCATGCTTGTTTGCCAACTTGTGACATAAAAAATCCTTTTTTTATATAGACTAACTTCTCCTTATCTTCTTATCGAGTGGTTAGTGGCCAACCTAGTGTCAGAGTTGTTCAGGTCGCCCGTATAGGCCTCTGACTTGACTTATCGACTGTTCTCTAATTGTCAACAGTCGGGACCGACTTTTTACGCGCCCTCCGAAGCACGAAGACGCTCGGTTGAAATACCACTATGCGATCACCCATCTAGTGACTGACCGCGCCTAAAGTTGCTTAACCTACCGATCGTTTACCGATCAGCGGGTGCACTCGGCTATGAGCGTCTCATAGACAGACGACTCTACTCCATCTAATGGTAAGTGGAAAGAGCCCAAAGGCAATAGTGGCTAATACCGTTGCAGAAAACGACCGTTGTGTGCTGGTAGTGAGTGAGTGGGAGTCCTGCTTTGAACTACAATTACCACTCGGAGCAGATCTCTTTGTGGGCCTCTCCACCGTGCCACGCAGAGCACGTTAAGCTGTCAGTCCCGGTTGTTATCATAACACATAATAATAATCGTTAACTTTAGGTAATTTGCTCTTATCCAATGAGTTACTGGTTCGCTCTTTAGAGTTGCGGGGGTCAAGATGGCAATTGCTTAACTATAACGGTAACAAGAAGACCTTTTAAGGCCTACCACCAGCCACCACCAATATACATGTCATAAAATTTCCTCCACGACATGCCGGTTTTCTCACGACGTTTTCAATATAATAATTATATAAATATAATGAGTTGGTAATTTCATAGTACTTATTAGAAGTATAAAAAACGAAGTTATGGGAAAATCCTATATATATCTCTCAAATTTCTTAACGTATCTTCTTCAAAATAATGATGGTTTGAAGATTTTACGATGTTCTGCTACCTCAAATTTTTCCAGAATTTTGAAATTGCTAAATTCAAAAGTTAAAGAAGGGGGCGGCACAAATTTTCTGACTTTGGGAACTAATATCTTAATCAAAAAGACAAAAAGAAATTACGAATTTTCAACGCTGTAACGTTTTTGCCGTCCTTGACTCTACAATTGTCATGTCCTACATTATTTTTACAACCCAACAAAAGGCCGATTACTAGTTTGGGTACGGCGAATTAGCTGTTTTACTCTAGGATATTGAAGTTTGCTACTCGAAATTTAATTACAATGTAAAACATAAGAAAACCGCGATCAAGAAATCTTTTTGATTTCATTTTATAAAAAAAAAAAAACATTTATTTCAAGTAACAGAGACTCATTTAGTATTTACAGTACAAATAAGGTATAAATTAAAATAAACAATCTAAGATATTAAAAATTTTAAATAATAATAATAATTATTTATAATGTAGTAATATAAAATTTGGTCCACCAATTTGGTGCCCCAAAAATCTTCCGCCTTACGCTCAAGCCTACTCAGCCAGCTGGTAAATCCGTCACTGATTACTATTGATTACTACTAAATACTGTAGCGGTTAACATAATACACTTATTTACTAAATTTTATATATATAAAGCCAATACTCTCGGAGTAAAATGACTGTGACATACAGACGGACATAACGATATAATAAAAGCTATCTTATTATATAAAATACATTCAACGTTTGTGTAGAAATAATCCAAAACTTAATATCTTATTTATTATTATAGCCGGATATAATTTTAGATCCGGATGTACATATATACGGACCCGATTGTAATAAACTCTGGGACATCCTGCGTCCCGGACGTGTTTCCCGGACAAAGGATATCCCCCAAGGTCCGAAACACAAAACTCACAATAACATTTAGATTAAAACAGAGGACTTGTCTCGCGAATTAACCTGAAAATGAGAATATTATAAGGTCTTCTTCTTCTTATCGAGTGGTTAATGGCCAACCTACTGTCAGAGTTGTTCAGGTCGCCCGTATAGGACTCTGATTTGGACTGTTGTCAAATTGATAACAGCCGGGACTTTTCTGGACTGATGGGATAGGAGAGAAGGTATTTAGGGTTGCCACCCTTACTTTATGATAAAGTATTTTACTTTATTTCAGGTATTGTACCTTCGTCCTCCTAGCAATATTCCCGGTATTTACCCAGGGTCTGCTTTTTACTCTGGTCCGGCATTAAGGCTTAGTTTTCATTCAGAGCGATTGCAATTTGACCACCGCAACGCTAATGGTGAACTAGGAACTCATTGGATAAGAGCAAATTACCTCTCAAGCGTTAACGAATATTATCAGATGTTATGATAACAACCGGGACCGATAGCTAAACGTGCTGTCCGAGGCATGGTGGGGAGACCCATAACGACAAACGCCTAGACCGAAACAGATATTTATAACAGACATCTTCGAGCGTCGAGGATCAAAGATTTTGGAGATTTAAGAACTAATATCATGACGTTGGCAACGTGTGAGTGGCACCTAATAATGGCGTTGCAAGCGCTCATAGGCTACGGCGCCCACTTACCACCAGGTGGGTCGTATGCTTTTTTGCCAACTTGTAGCATAATTTTATGTAGTATTATATAATAATTAATTAATATACAAAATGCATTTAATAAACGTGTCCGGAGAGCACTAATTGTTAGCGGATGTCGCTTTATTACCACGTCCTTCCGTCTCGAACAAGGTCGAAGTACATATATAAAACCACGCCTGTGGTTTTATCAGTATTCCTTTTGAATCAAACTAAGCTAAAGATAGGGATAAGCCTTTATCAAATTCATCCAAGTAGGTTAACATTAGGAACAACTTATTGTAACCAAGAATACTTTTAATACCTTTACGAGATAACACAATAAATTGCACAGCACTGAGGTTATTTGGAGGGGCAATAGGAATATTAGTAATGCCTTGAAAAAGCATGGCAATATTCTTTAAAAAAAATTATGTTCTTTTGACCATATTGAGATATCTTTCCCGGTTTTTTTTTTATGTTTCAAGTTGACAAACAAGCATACGGCCCACCTGATGGTATGTGGCTGCCGTAGCCTATGAGCGCTTGCAGCACCATTAGTAGGTGCCACTCACGCGTTGACAACGAGAGATATTAGATCTTAAATCTCCTCTGCCCAGTAATTTCACTAGCGTACAGTGCCCTTCAAACCGGAACACAGTAATGCCTAAGCACTACTATTTGGCGGCAGAATATTTGACACTGCGGTGGTACCTACCTAGCCGGCCTCTTGAAACAAAAGACCTACCACCAGTGTGACTGATTGCACTGGTTGAATAATCTCTGCTGTCACAGAGGTTATCCCAACAGCGGGCGATGGGGTCGTCACATCCCGACGCCGGGAAAACGTAAAGTTTAATCGGTAATAGATAAAAACCGGTAAAATAAAAAAAAAAACAAACATTTGAAGTCCTGCCGGTAAATACCTCTTCCTTTCCACTAATCACTAACAGGAAACAAGTGACATTGACAAAAATAAAAAAATAACAATTATACTAATCGAAAAGAAATTCATACTTAATTAGCTTCATACATAAAAAAAAATACGTAAATAAATCGTACTATTTCAAATTGCAATACATTGCTTTGTTTCAAAGTAAACTAGCAACATTCTTGCATATTCACTTTATTCAAAGGAAAAGTGTCTAAGTCTAATCTGGGTTATAATGCGCCTCTGAATAGAATAATAAGATCCTACAATACATTATCGAATGGTCACAACATTGATATTTTTGATGATTCTAAACCTAAATTTAAAAAATTCATTCTGTCACTGTAGTTTTTTATTTTCTTTTTTTTTTTAGTTCGTGAGTTATTTATCCATACATTAAATTTTAAAAATTCTAAGTTCTTATTTTGTTTAAATTGTGTATAGTTTTGAAATTTATTTACCTTTGCCTTACTAATGTAGTGTCACCTGTAATTGAGACACCATTTATATTTGTATTTAAATCGATTATGTACTTTTATCTTGTATTAATGTGTGTTTTGTTGGTGACCTTTAAATAAAATAAAATAAAAATATATATATATATATATCAATGCATCAATGTACTGGCTACATCGAACAAATATCACTATACCGTATATCTCACTTAAATATGTGTAGTAATTTATGAAAATGGCAGATTCTGTAAAATGAACTTTAATAATATGTTTTAAGGTCTATGGGCTAATAAATGTTTTTTTTTTCTAACAAAAGATGGATGCGTTTTAAAAGATGCGACGCCACGTGCAGCGGAAGGTCTTTGCCGATTTGGTTTAAAAAATACAGAGGCTTTCAACCTTTTGATCTTTCATTTTTACTTTATTAATTTCAATTTCTGCTTGGGGCAGAGGCTTGTATTGACCTTACAGTCATGTGTTCCCGAGTTCCTGTGCTTGTGTCCTTGTGTGTTTCAAGACCCTACTACCCTAATGAGGTATGTTTTTCTACGATGCCACCCCACCATATATCTAGTCATCAGGAAACGTAGTAAGTTAGTAGGCAATAAAATTAAAATATGTGAATATATATAAACAAAACAAAAAAAAAAATATTTTTACGATTTTTCTAAATTATAAAAAAAAAGTCATACAGAAATAATATTATTTAAATTTAAAATCTTAAAAAACAAACCAACGTTTGACATCACCTGCATTTTTTGCAATGGCGGCCCGTCTGCCAAACTTTTGACAGCTAACTTGAACGGATGTTACCAATTTCTTGTTTTGTCCCGAAATAATCTCGCGACACGATTGTGTTTACACGCAATATAAAAAAAACAGGCGTGTGCAGTTGTTACAGGATGTCGGATATCATCGGATATAAAAAAAAAACCGGACAATGTGGCATTATTTGATCCGGAAGTAGTATAGGGACAAGTGAATGCTTTAAATTTAACAAAAGGTTATAATTGAATTATTACAAAATAAAAATAAAAACCCACTTTAACTAAGATACATCTTTAATTATGGCGTCGGGACGCGACGACCCCATCGCCCGCTGATGGGATAACCTCTGTCACAACAGAGATTATTCCATCAGTGCAATCAGTCACACTGGTGGTAGGTCTTTTGTTGCAAGAGGCCGGCTAGGTAGGTACCACCGCAGTGTCCAATATTCTACCACAAAGCAGTACTGGCTTAGGCATTGCTGTGTTCCGGTTTGAAGGCACTGTAGGCTAGTGAACTGGACAAAGGAGATTCAAGAACCAATATCTCGAGGTTATCAACGCGTGAGTGACACCTACTAATGGTTTTGCGCGCTCATAGGCTACGACAACCTCTTACCATCAGGTGGGTCGTATGCTTACTTGTTAACAGTTAAGGCAACATAAATAAGGCAAAACAACTTATTTTTTTTTTCACCAAATTTCCTAATGGATTATATTTTACTACCGGCCCGCTCCAGCTTCGCACGGGTATAAAATATATAGCCTATGTCATTCACTGAAAAAATGATTAAAATCGATCCAGTAGTTTTGATCTATTCATTACTGCCCGTGGCCGGAACGCGTTAAATGTAATTATTTACGACATCACATTAGAAACCTCAAAAATAACAGTATTTCTCCACTATTTAATGGATGTTATTGTACATATGAACCTGCCTCTTCAATCACTCTATCTATTAAAAAAACCGCATCAAAATCCGTTGCGTAGTTTTAAAGATTTAAGCATACATAGGGACAGAGAAAGCGACTTTGTTTTATACTATGTAGTGATTCCTATAACCTATATACCGACTCAACATCGTTGTGACGTAGCGAGTCCGCCTTTAGTCTCGACGATTGTGGGTTCGATTCCCGCTACAAGATGTTTATATTAATTACAAATATCTACTTCAATCTGGGCGTTTAGCACGTTAAGCTGTCGGTCCCGGTTATCATAACATCTGATAATAATCGTTAACTCTTGATAAGTAAATTGCTCTTATCCAATGAGTTACTGGTTCGACCTTAGGGTGTGAGGTCAGATGGTAATCGCTCTGTGTAAAAACTAGTAACCTGTCAAATCCGGATAAGATACTTAACCAACATGTATGAAAGGTCCGTATCATAGTATATAGTCTAGTATAAGTTTATGCCAAGGATAAATATATTTTTTGCTGAATTAACGAAAAGCGGTTATTTTGACGCTTCTTTGTTTACCTTTTCGAATAGAACGCATGAATTGTTTTTTTTTTTGTCCCGGACGTGCGCCGGCGCAGTCCAGACAGCTTTAAAACCGGAAGGACGTATTATATGGTCAGACTCTAATCTTTTTACACGTAACAAATAAGAAAAACTTTTTTTTTATTCTGAAATTTTCTGAGAATATATTTAGCCGACTTTGAAAATGGCGGAGGTTCTAAATTAGTGTTTTTTTTAAATGTTTATTAGAACGAAATATGAATTTGGATTTTTTTGAATATTTTAATGAAGAAATGGAGAATTTAAAAATGTTTGTACAAATGTATTTTAAAACAACAGAGTGTACAGACTTTTCTCCATTACACGGAACCCTAATTCATTAACCAAAAAATGTACCCTAAGGTTATGCTGAAAACATCTAAAGTTTCCTTAAAATTCGCTCTAAAGAGATTAGTCGGAACAAACAGACAGACAGACAAAGAAAAATCGGTACACCACGCAAGCGTAGTCGGGGGCGATGCTAGTAAATGTATAAATCCAGGCCACACTAAGCGAAGGAAGTTGGAAATAACAAAAAAAAAAAACGTGAATATTCATCTCCTGTTTACTGTCCACTTCCGTTTCCGGAGGATCCTTTATGTAATGGCCGGCGTCCGTCTGTCTGTGCGTCTTAGGGTTTTTGGGATACGTAAGATAGTCATAAAAACGGGTAGTCGAAAAAAATTTTTTTCATGTAAATTTTTTTTTTAAACACATTTTCTATACATATAATAAAGCCTTACGATGTCAGTAATTTGATATTATTTTTAGAATTTTCTGTGTGTGTGTCTGTCCGTATGTTTGTACGCACATAAAGCAAAAACTATTACAATAAATTAGGTTGCTGGTACTTAAAATCTGGTACATATTTCATCTTGATACGTCACCTGGAAATTACGCTCATAGCCGAGTGCACCCGCTGATCGGTAAACGATCGGTAGGTTAAGCAACTTTAGGCGCGGTCAGTCGCTAGATGGGTGATCACATAGTGGTATTACAACTGTCTCCGTGCTTCGGAGGGCACGCAAAAAGTCGGTCCCGGCTGTTGACAATTAGACAACAGTCGATAAGTCAAGTCAGAGGCCTACGGGCGACCTGAACAACTCTGACACTAGGTTGGCCACTAACCACTCGATAAGAAGACCTGTAAATTGAGCTATCTCATTATATATAAATACAGTGTATTTAACTGTGACTGTTCATACAGACTACGATATACATATCAAAATCAAAATCAAAATTATTATTATTCAAGTAGACTTTTAAAAAGTACTTTTGAATAGTCAAGCGCTACCGACGGTTCGGAAGGTTGATTCTATCGAGAAGAACCGACAAGAAACTCGACAGTTACTCTTTTCAAATATATGTTGTTTACAATTGTATTCTTTATTATAAAATTTGGTTGAATGAGATCCAGCAATATTAAGAGTCCCAAGCATTTTTATCGGAAAAATATTCCTCTAACGAATAATAGGCTTTATTGATAAGTTTATTTTTATGTAGATTTGAAATTGGCGTTTCCAATAAGCAATCTGGAATTTTGTTAAAAATGCGAATACCTAGCCCCTTAAACGAATCCGTTTTAAGGCTGGACAACTTCTTTAATTATAATCTATATATATAAAAGGAGTAGACTTGACATATCAATGGCCAGCCTAAACCCTTGGATCTAGAGAGCTGAATTTTTCACAGGTGTGGTTTTTAAAACGTTTTTTTTTTTTTTTTCGGAATGTGTATTGCTGTTGGCCCTACTGGCCTTGACAGCGTCACCGGGCGGGGCCGAGTACTGAGACTCAGCCGTGATAAAGGGACAGCCCTCACGGGGCTCAAATTTGATTCCGTCCTTAGGGTGCCTCCTGCGAAGCCGAACCACGGCTAAGGACGTCATCGGAGATGGAGGCAGCGCTCCGAGCGCATTCTATACGATAGACTCACCCGACGGTGTGAGCGCGACGCGACGTGCGAAACAAAGGACCTCGTCCTCGCCGGCGAGGACGGTGTTGTGTGCGTGTCTTTGCTGTGTAAGGTTTTAAAAACGTAAACGCGCACTAAGAAAAGGTTCTTCAAAATTCTACCCTTAAGGGCCCCTGAGGGTAGAATTTTTAAATAGGGTTTTAAAACTAAGTGCTTACTTTAAAAAAATAATGAAAAACTTGTTTTAACATTTTCTAGAATTCCACCCCTGGCAGTTTGTATTAAAATCAATTCATGTGAGCGAAACCGCTGGTAGAAGCTAATAATATTTTAACCACGGAACCACTATCATAAATGCGTTTCGTTCTCAACATCCTTTTAATACAATGCGCATTGTGCATACAATACGTACGGACGTACAATTTTTATTATAGTTAGCTAATACACGAACAAAAATCTTCCGGTGGACAATTACTATAGCCTATTGGCTTAAAAAAAATGTAGAAACTTTTCAGTGACTCTTTCTTTGTTTTTAAAACTGTTGACTAAATTAATTCTCATGGGAAAATTCAAATTCTTTATTGGCAAAATACAAACAATTTACAATATTTAGAGTACCTGCTTCCTGAACTAGATGAACTGTATCTTTTTTTTTTTTTTTATGTTAAAAGTTGGCAAACAAGCATATGGCCCACCTGATGGTAAGTGGCTGCCGCAGCCTATGAGCGCTTGCAGCACCATTAGTAGGTGCCACTCGCGCGTTGCCAACCTCGAGATATTAGTTCTTAAATCTCGTTCGCCCAGTAATGTCACTAGCGTACAATGCCCTTCAAACCGGAACACAGTAGTGCCTAAGCACTACTATTTGGCGGCAGAATATTGGACATTGCGGTGGTACCTACCTACCTCGGCCTCTTGCAACAAAAGACCTACCACCAGTGTGACTGATTGCACTGGTGGAATAATCTCTGTTGTGACAGAGGTTATCCCAACAGCGGGCGATGGGGTCGTCACATCCCGACGTCTGAAACTGTATCTCAGGAACCAGTGCCTGCCACCAATCAGTTCACAATATATTTTGCCCAAAATAACAGTACTACAAGAATATAAAAAGTAAATAAATTTTAAGTTAAACATAAACTATAAAAAGTAAAATTTATGAGGGCCATTAAACATCGGCAAACAAGATAAAATAACAATAAAATTTAGAACAAAATTTAAAGTAGAACTTAGTATAAGCAATTATTGTTTTTGTTATTGCTGCAAAAGATTTTTGTTATTGCTGTTGGCCCTACCGGCCTTGACGTCATGAGTGCAAGGTCCAAGTAAAGACCTAGTTGAGACAATTGTTACTCCTCGTAGGGGCTCAAAGCTGATTCTTTTAAGTTACAAGTTGGCAAACAAGCATACGGCCCACCTGATGATAAGTGGCTGCCGTAGCCAATGTGCGCTTGCAGCACCATTAGTAGGCGCCTCTCCCGCGTTGACAACGAGAGATATTAGTTCTTAAATCTCCTCTGCCCAGTAATTTCACTTGCCTACAGTGTCCTTCAAACAGGAATACAGTAATGCCTAAGCACTACTATTTGGCGGTAGAATATTTGACACTGCGGTGGTACCTACCTAGCCGGCCTCTTGCCTTTGCTTAAGGTGTCTCCTCCGAAGATGAACTACAGCTAAGGACGATCAGGAATGGAGGCTTCGGGCACTAAATGATGAACTCGACTGGAAAAATGATCTTACTAATATTTTTTTTTTTTTTAATATAATCATACTTGTTCTACTATATACTATAGACATGCCCTTCTATACACACAAAATGTCAAAGATTCGCTGGTGCTCCTTTGTAAATTCAACTCCAGAATATATTAAGAATATTTAACACAGATGAGGACTAAAATCAAAAAGTATCTACGAGTTAAATAGCAATGACATACAGACAGATGGACATGACGAAATTGTAAGGGTTCCATTTCGCCATTTGTCTACGGAACTCTAAATATGAGCTTAAGACGTCTTTTTTGTGTATAAGGATTGCAATTATTTTTGATCTGGTACTAATTAATAATTATCAAAATTCCCAAAAAATTTTTCGTGAAAAGAATTTAGGTACCTTTTCGTTTAAAAAACTAAAGGTTTCCTAAATTATCACATTAATAATTCATTACTTTTTATTGGTAACTAAACGTTAGCTATTTATGTTGATTGAAACAAAAAAGTTCTAAAAATGTCGTCCGCCATTACCGAAAATAAATTTGGCGGGAAACCGAAATAGCGGAAACCGGTGTCCTTAATTATTGACTGGCGAAACTGGAGGACCAATACTTATATTCATTTAAAAATACACCCTATTTCAAATAAATAAAGTCTAAAATAGATTCAACAACACTTGGACATCACAATCTGTCTAACGCTGTAGTATTTTTTACCAATCATTGTAAAATCTACTTTATTTTAATAATAAATAAAACTTAAATCAATATATAGTTTCAAATGTACGTTCAGCGTTCTAAACTTAAACAGCGACACGGAAACGATTAGTTTCAGAGCCACATGCTGACAGGATGCGTGAATTCATTATCGATTCTCAAAAACAATCTTTCCTCTCGCTCTAACCATTGTTATTCCAAATATGCGAAAGAGTAATACCGCACGCCCGCATCCGGCTTCGTATAGACGCTGCGGTTTGCAAATGAGTTGCCAAAGAATTTTCACGGTTATTCCATTGATATAATGTTTAATTTCGTATGAGTTAATTTTATAAAGCAATATTAATATTTGCCAAGCGAGTTTCACGGTTATTACAATGATCTAAGGTATATTTTTGACAGGAGTATATTATGATATAAAACGTTTTCTTTTCGATATAAGTAGCCATCTTGCATTCATTGATGTTTGCGTTCGCTTCGTTTTCGATTTACGTTCATTCCGAGTTGCTCTGTCGCACTGGAAATACGTATTGGTATATTGTTGTACTATTTACGCGAATATTAAATTTTAAGTAAAATAATTAGTTATTATTTCATTGTGGAAGTGTTGTGAAGTTACGAGTTCGATTGGAAGGATTTTTGTTCGTGTTGTTTGTCGCAATGTGAGTTATTTTTGTATATTCTTATAAATATTTCATGAATTATTAAAAAATAGAATTGTATTTAAAATTATTGTACTTACATATTTGTCATTTTTTTCATAGCCATTACGACTTTGATATCATTTTAAAAAGTTATTCCAAATTACGTAGTTATTGGTCTGAAATTAGTTTAAATATCATTTATTTCGATTAATTCATATCTTGTTACGAGAACCATATACCAAAGTTTAAAGAGAAAAAGAAATATTATGTAATATTTGTGTTAGAGATATTATGATAATTTTTGAAACAGTGTCTGTCCTTTCGCGCTCAAAACTTATTTTTTTAAATAAAATAGGTAACTATATTAGGGTCGACAATACTTTTAGCATTAATGATTTTGTGGACAAAAGTGCGATAAAGTATTTAATTTTTTTTTTTAAATAAGTGATTACGATGTTGTAGTTAAATGCTATTAAATAATAATATAAATTATAAAGCCTTAGTTCATAAAAGTACACCATTGTTTGAGAAACGTTTAGTATCCACAAGGTTTTGACAACAGTTACTGGGTCACTAAAATATTTCGATCGAGAATCGAATGCTACTAAATGTTTAATAATTCTATTTTTCAAGTAAAGTGAATCAGGAATCTAGAAAAACACAAAACTATAAAGCCACAATCTGTGACGGATTTAGGATTTTTCAATGTATCAGCTGTAAGGTTTTTGCCACCCTTGCCTCTACAATTGTCAAGGCCTAGATTATTTTTACAATCCAAAAATAGGCCGATTACTAGTTGAGTGGCGGTGAACAAGCTGTTTAAAAAAAATTCAGTCCCCAAATTTGCCGGCTCAAAAATCTGCCATAGACTCAAGCCTACTCAGCCTGCTGGTATATCACTAGCCACAATTATTTATATCGAAATTCTCTAAAAATGTATGGGAAACCTGCAACTCTCAAGAATTTATGGTTAGATGAACATAATTTTTGATAATCTGTAATAAAAAACACCGGAACTTCAATCGATTTCAACTTCGACTTTCTAATAACAACTTAAATCAATATCGTCAATAACTTTGACAAAATATCAGACTGGCTGGTGCTCCTTTGAAAATTCAACACCAACGCAACGAAACGTTAGTCACAAGCTTCAAAATCAAAACGGTAGTGGTAAAAACAGAGATAATTTTGAGTTTGATTTTGCTTCTAATACAGCCGAATGAAGTTATCTCCGAAGTCCTGGATCAGATAATCATAAAGTTATTACGGGATCAATCTGGAACCTTTCATAACAAAAAATCTAATCGCTTCTATATGATGAAGTTTTTCCTTCCTTAGTCAGTTAAAACATAAAAAAATAAGAAAGTTAAATTGCATCAAATACGGAACACTAAAAACCGGTAACGATTTTTATTTACACAGCAAAGGAATTCCCGCCATTGTGCCGTCACCGGAAACGCGCGAAAGTCGTTAAACTAAGATGGCGGGAAGTGGGGAACAATCGACTTATTACCGCTTCCTACACAAAACAATACAATACACACACGCGGCTGCGTCCGTGTATTATTTTGAAAAGAACTTTATTACTATAATTATAGAAAACAATTGTAATGAATGCTATAAGGACCAAGTTAGGCTTATTTTGGTTTTTGAAAATATAGGGTTGCGCCATTGAGTTACTATGCCATGCTCTTCAAAGCACAAATGGGCCGTCTCAACCTGGGAAGTACTACCCTCTCACAGTGCGCCGTAAAGTAACAGTATCAGTAGGTACTGTTGCGTTTCGTGTGACGAGTGGGAGCGCCGGAGGTCCAATCTCCCACCCCTCTGTCCCCATCCTTTATTCCCTTCTCATGCCTTCCTCCTATACCTCGGGTCATCAACGCGCATGTGACACTTAAAGTAACTTCTTTTAGCATTGTTCCCGGTACTATACGAGTACCCGGGGTCTGTTTATTACTCTTATCCGGATTTGACAGGTTACTAGTTTTTATACATAGCGATTGCCATGCCATCATATAAGAGCAAATTAGGTACTTATCCAGAGGTAGCGGTTATCAGATGTTATGATAACAACAGCTTAACGTGCTCTCCGAAGCACGGTGGGGAGACCCACAAGGACAAACGCCCAAACCGGAATTTATAACAAACAGCCCGAGCGGGAATCAATACAGCCAGAACGGTTACAATCCAAGTAATATCTGTGCCAAATTTTAATTGAAATCCGTTAAGTTTTTGTGGAGTAACAAACATACAAACATAGTTGGCGTCGGGATGTGACGACCCCATCGCCCGCTGTTGGGATAACCTCTGTCATAGCAGAGATTATTCCACCAGTGCAATCAGTCACACTGGTGGTAGGTCTTTTGTTGCAAGAGGCCGGCTAGGTACGTACCACCACAGTGTCAAATATTCTGCCGCCAAATAGTAGTGCTTGCCCATTACTGTGTTCCGGTTTGAAGGGCACTGTTCGCTAGTGAAATTACTGGGCAGAGGAGATTTAAGAACCAATATCTCGAGGTTGGCAACGCGTGAGTGGCACCTACTAATGGTGCTGCAAGCGCTCATAGGCTACGGCAACCACTTACCACCAGGTGGGCCGTATGTTTGTTTGCCAACTTATAAAGAAAAAATACAAATATACAAACTTTCACATTTATAATAGAATACAAGAACGTTGAACAATAGTGAAAGTACATTCGTGTTCTTTTTACCATCTAACGATTTAGCGTAGTAGCGGAAATAGTGACGCCATTTTTATGCGTATATTTTTGTATTGAAACGTCTTGACCGACTTCGATAGAATATTCTAGATTAGGGAAACATTTTTTTTTGTGACTAAGTTGGCTACCAAGCATGAGGTCTACCTGATGGTAAGCGGTTGCCGTAACCTGTGAGCGCGCAACACCATTAGTAGGTGCCACTCACGCGTTGACAACGAGAGATATTGGTTCTTAAATATCCTTTGCCCAGTAATTTCATTAGCTACAGCCCTTCAAACCGGAACACAGTAATTCCTAAGACACTACTGCTTCCCGGTAGAATATTTGAAACTGCGGTGATATCTACCTACCCGGCCTCTTGCAACATAAGACCTACCACCAATGCCTAAGACTAAAACTAGTATCTTAACAAATCCGGACAAAAGTAATAAGCAGACCCTGGGTAAGTCTCGTATAATACCGGGAATAATGCTAATAAGATGAACCTAATTAAAAATCAATTTGTATTTTTTTCGGCTACCCTAATCTTATTAACATTTTACAAGACCGTTTGCCGGAAGTACGTCACAGTTACCATAACCGACTTCCGGCGCACTGGAAGGATGTTTTTTTTCTTATTTAGCTTTATAGCTCATTGTTCAAGCAGATGCTAATGAGTTCTACATCCTTATTTAATTAATATAATTTTAAGTACACATGTTATTCAGTCAAGTGTGAGACGTAATCGAATGGCCTCGATCGGGGAAGTACTACCCTCTCACAGAAAATCAGCATCAGTAGGTACTTTTGCGTTTCGTGCGATGAGTTAAAGCGCCGGAGGCTCAATCTCCTCTGTACCCTTTTTCCCGTATCATCAATTACCTCCTATCCCTTGGGTTGGCAACGCGCATGGGATATTTGCACTGCAAACACAGGACAAGGAGGTCAGTTAGTAACGCTCTGGGTATAAACTAGTAACCTGTCCAATCCGGATAAGAGTAATAAGCAGACCCTGGGTAAATACTCGTATAATACCGGGAATAATGCTAGGAAAAAGGTCTTTGCTTTTATTTATTTCTCATATTGTTTCCAGCCCAGGGCATGGATGCTGTTACTTCACGGCGATTTTCTGTGAGAGGGTAGCACTTCCCCTATCGAGCCGGTCCATTTATCCATTTTGTTATGTCATGACGGTTGGCAAACAAGCATACGGTCCGCCTGATGGTAAGCAGTCACCGCAGCCAATTAACGCGCGATACTTGAAGTATCACAAGCGCGTTGCCAACCCAAGGAACAGGAGGGACGGGATGAGAAGGGTAAAAAGGAAGGGTACAGAGGGGATGGGAGATTGGGCCTCTAGCACTCTCACTCATCGCACGAAACGCAACAGTACCTACTGATACTGTTACTTTAAGACGATTTTCTGTAAGTACTTACTGTGGTAGTACTTCCCGGTCGAGCCGGCCCATTTGTACTGAGAGAAGCATGGCTCCATTACTACTAAACAATCTTAGAGTTCAAAATGTTCATAAAATGTCAGTCTGTTACAAATAATATCATAAACGTCCTTAACCCTCCAACAATGACGCCACCGGATATCCTATCAAAACAAAAATCGGGAAATCATACAAAACAGACGCGGAAACCGCTTCATTCAAATCCGCCACACCGGATACCGGATGTGGGTCACGCGTCCGTACTAATAACGGATTAAAATACCCGCTATTATGTAATTATGTATCTTTCAGTGTCTGTGCGACAGGATGTTATAGGTTCTGGGATCGTTTTTGTGAAAAAAAAAAGCTTTTGTAACCAGTGAATAACCACTAAAAACTTCGACCTCACTACATAGCATAAAACAAAGTCGCTTTCTCTGTCTCTATATTTTTTTTTTTTTCTATGTTACAAGTTGGCAAACAAGCATACGGCCCACCTGATGGTAAGTGGTTGCCGTAGCCTATGAGCGCTTGCAGCACCATTAGTAGGAACCACTCACGCGTTGCCAACCTCGAGATATTGGTTCTTAAATCTCGTCTGCCCAGTAATTTCACTAGCGTACAGTGCCCTTCAAACCGGAACACAGTAATGCCTAAGCACTACTATTTGGCGGCAGAATATTTGACACTGCGGTGGTACCTACCTAGCCGGCCTCTTGCAACAAAAGACCTACCACCAGTGTGACTGACTGCACTGGTGGAATAATCTCTGCTGTGACAGAGGTTATTCCAACAGCGGGCGATGGGGTCGTCACATCCCGACGCCGTAATATCCCTATGTATGCCTAAATCCTTAAAACTACCCAACGGATTTTGATGCGATTTTTTTAATAGATAGAGTGATTGAAGAGGAATGTTTATATGTATAATAACATTAAATAGTGGAGAAATACTGTTATTTTTGAGGATTCTAATGTGATGTCGTAAATAATCGCGCGGGCCACGGGCAGTAATGAATAAATCAAAACTACTGGATCGATTTTAATCATTTTTTCAGTGAATGACAGGCTATATATTTTATACCCGTGCGAAGCCGGAGCGGGCCGCTAGTACTACATAAACGAAGGTCATGGGTTCAAATCTGGGCAAGCCTCTGAGTTTTCAAGTGCTTAATTTATGTCGTGGTTACCGGTGAAGGAAAATTTCGTGAGGAAACCGACATGTCTTGGAACAAATTCTGAGACGTATAGCCGTCAATCCACAGTAGCGCAGCGTGGTGGATTTATCTCCTAATACAACATGTGGCATTGTGGGTAGCGAGTCTGCCTTTAGTCTCGACGGTTGCTGGTTCGATACCCGCTCGGACAGATGTTTGTTAAAATTTCTCTTAACGATTATTAAATTATCTTAAGAGTTAACGATTATTATCAGATGTTATGATAACCGGGATCGACAGCTTAACGTGCTCTTCGAGGCACGGTGGACAGACCACACCGGATATTTTTGACTTTAAAAAAATGGTGGAGTTTGCCATCCATAGCCCAGTAGTTCTAAATCATCTTTCTATCTTCCACAGATAATATAACGAGATGCCGACACAGGCGCGTTGCGATAGGGTGCCTCCCGCTGATGGCGGTTGGGGTGCTTTGGACCTCAGAGTTTTACAGGAAGATGATCTACCATTAGGTAAGGATAACTATTTAGTGTAGAAAAAATGTTATGTGTATCTTGAGGCATCGGGACGTGACGACCCCCTCCGCCCATTGGGATAATCTCTGTCAAAGCAGAGATTATTGCACCAGTGCAATCAGTAACACTGGTGGTAGGTCTTTTGTTGCAAGAGGCCGGCTAGGTAGGTGCTCCCTCAGTGTCAAATATTCTACCGCAAAACAATACTGTCTTTGGCATTACTGTGTTCCGGTTTGAAGGGCACTGTAGGCTAGTGGAATTACTGGGCAAAAGAGATTTAAGAACCCCTATCTCTCGTTATCAAACCTACACCTACTAATGGTGTTGCGCGCTCATAGGCTACGACAACCGCTTACCATCAGGTGGGCCGTATGCTTGTTAACTTAGTAACATAAAAAAACTTATTATAAAACGTCCCCGAGCCTCCTCTCGCGTTATGTAGTTGTTTTGATGACCCCACGGAAATTCAATATTTTCCCGGGATAGTAAATATCCTATATGGTAATGCAGATAATAAGCTATGTGTGTACTTCAATTTCATTCAAATCTGTCCAGTAGTTTTATCGTGAAAGAGTAAAAGTCCTTCTAAACTTTCACATTAATATTAGTTAGATTAAGTTGTTTATTTATGTCGTGATGGTTGTCAAACAAGCATACGGTCCGCCTGATGGCAAGCAGTCACTCCATCTCCGGTGACGTCCTTAGCCGTGGTTCGGTTTCGCAGGAGGCACCCTAAGGACGGAATCAAATTTGAGCCCCGTGAGGGCTGTCCCTTTATCACGGCTGAGTCTCTGTACTCGCCCCCCGCCCGGTGACACTGTCAAGGCCAGTAGGGCCAACAGCAATTCACATTCCGAAAAAAAAAACAAGCAGTCACTGCAAACTATGGACGCTTGCGATACTTGAAGTATCACAAGCACGTTGCCAACCCAAGGAACAGGAGGGACGGGATGGGAAGGGAACAGAGAGGGTGGGAGATTGGGCCTCCGACTCAACAATCTTCTTCGTCCTACCATTTTTCCCGGTATTTTTATTTTACCCAGGGTCTGCTTATTGCTCTTATCCGGATTTGACAGGTTACTAGTTTTTACACAGAGCGATTGCCATCTGACCTCATACTCTAAAGGTCAAACCAGTAACTCATTGGATAAGAGCAATTTACTTATAAAGAGTTAACGATTAGTACCAGATGTTATGTGATAACAACCGGGACCGACAGCTTAACGTGCTCTCCGAGGCACGATGGGGAGACCCACGGACAAACGCCCAGACCGAGACAGAAATTTAACAAACATCTGCCCGAGCGGGAATCGAACCCGCAACCGTCGAGACTAAAGGCAGACACGCTGCCCACAACGCCGCACGAAAGTCAACAATATCTACTGATAATGTTACTTGACCCCGATTTTCTGTGAGAGGGTAGTACTTCCCCAATATATATAAATTAAATTATAAAGTTTTGAGAAAATTCCTGACTGGCGTTCCAAGTTAATTTTTATTTTTGCGTCCCCAGACCCTAGAGAGTGGTGTCGCTCTCAAGTGGCATCGTGGGTGTCTCGTCGCGGAGGTCTACCCGAGAGGTTCCCCATGAATGGGAAGGCTCTGTGTCTGATGTCGCGAGACATGTTCGTTGCAAGAGTACCACGACTAGGACACGCCTTGCATCAGGTAATTAAACCAAGACGCTCATAGCCGAGTGCACCCACTGATCGGTTAACGATCGGTAGGTTAAGCAACTTTAGACGCGGTCAGCCACTAGATGGGTGATCGCATAGTGATATTTCAACCGAGCGGTAATGTAATGTAATGGCCGGCGTCCGTCTGTCTGTGCGTCTTAGGGTTTTTGGGATACGTAGGATAGTCATAAAAACGGCTAGTCGAAAAAATATTTTTATGTAAATTATTATTTTTGACATATTTTCTATACATATAAAGCATCACGATGTCAGTAATTTGATACTAGTTTTAGATTTTTCAATTTGTTTGTGTGTCCATATGTTTGTACGCACATAAAGCAAAAACTATTACACGAAATTTGTGTGTACTTAAAATCTGGTACATATTTCATCTTGATAGTCACCTGGAAATTACGCTCATAGCCGAGTGCACCCGCTGATCGGTAAACGATCGGTAGGTTAAGCAACTTTAGACGCAGTCAGTCACTAGATGGGTAGCTTCGGAGGGCACGTAAAAAGTCGGTCCCGGCTGTTAACAATTTGATGAGAGTCGATTTACCTTACTAACCACTTTTGACGACGTTGTGGCACAGCGGTAGCGAATCTGCCTTAAGCGCCACAGGTCGCGGGTTCGATTCCCGCTCGGAGCATAATAAGTTTGTATTGACCATGCAAGCATATTTTCCGGTCTGGGTGTATTTGTACTTGTCATTGTGTATGTTTCCGGACCCCGACACAGGATATTACTATCCTAATGGGGCCGTTGAGTGTGCAACGTTTATTTATTTATTTATTTAACCAACTATTTATTTTTAACCGTTCATAAAATAACTCAAAAATATAGTTTCTTGTGTAGGGATCCATTTTTTTTTTTTTGCAAAAGTTTCAACATCTATTAAGTTAAGGTAATAGGGTTCCGTTGACATCTTTAGGGTATAGAATCTTTAAAAAAAAATTGCATTGCATGTAAGGGGTTACATGTATTAAAAATATTTTATTTAATATTTTTTTTTCCAGGACTTCAGACGAAGATTATCAAAGGCATTAGCTCTTCAAGAACTAATCGAAAAACTATCTGCTAAATAAATACAAGGACAGTCCCAGTTTTACGTCGTTTCTTACGTAAGAATTACTTACGTATACATAATTAACAATATCTTCTCAAGGACTCTTCTCAGGGTCTCCCAAGGATGGACCCATAGGTAAATGGACCAAGGATTGATATCAGAGGATGATGACAGTTATTTCAAATCGATTATGTGGACGCAAATAAGCAATACCATGTCAACCCACAAAACTGAAAAAACTGAGTTATATATGCAGAAGTGTTGGTAAATGGCGGAAGAACATTTTACTTTAATATTTGTAGGATTTTAAGCTTCTAAAACTTCTAAGAAAGCCATTTTTTCTATCATGCAATTTATGTATTTTGAAAAGTTTTGGGTTATATTATATACGAAATATGCAGTTTGTATAATTTTTTGTGAAAATAAGTAAAATAACTTACATAAATCTGAGATTGCCAAAAACTTGACCAATACATTAAAAAATGATATAAAGCAAGTTGTTAAAAATTTTCAAACGCGTTTTTCTAGAAATGACATTCGTGTGGGTTGACATGGTATTGCTTATTTGCGTCCATGTATTATAGCTTCTGCCAACGCCTACAATTTTAACATAAACTTAAAACCCCCATTTCAACCCTTCTGGGGTGGAATTTTAGAAAATGATGGTCATAATTCTAGTTTTAATAATGAATTTCCTAGCAACTTAACCTTAACCGATTTAAATGAAATTTGGTACATAGTCTACAGCCTGAGAAAGGACATAGGACTACTTTTTACTGCGAAAAAATGGTTGAAAAGTTGTATCGTCATTTTTAGAAACTTGAAACTTATTTTTTGCCTGTTGATTCTATTTAAATAAATATGACATTCAAAGTTTGTAAAGAGAGAGGGAAAGGGGGTGTTTCAGAGTTACATTCAATTTGATAGTGAAGTAATGTCCTTGAGACGTCTTACGTCGTTTTACGTAAATCGACGTAAAATTAAAATTTGTACTGTATTTTATCGGTAGCTGTAATTAATTTACATATCAAAGCTTATATTTAAGATTGCGTATTTTCCACTAGAGGAGTATTTTTTAATAATAACAAATAGTTTAAACCATAGACTTACTGTATACTATAGACAAGGATACAGGCACAATGTCAGATTCGTTGATGCTCAAATTCAAAAGCAAGTCTAAGAAACGAAGTCAGTCACATGCTAACTTCATTAAGTCGTGTTTTTGATTAACAGTTTGTGACTAACTTCGTTACGTTGCGTTGGTGTTAAATTTACGAAGAAGCACCAGCGAATCTAACATTTTGTTTGTATGGAAGAGTCTGTATAATAAATTTCAAAATAACGTTTGGATTTCTCGATCTTTCTATATGTCATTTCTCGACAGATTATTATAGTTTTTTTAAAAGCATTGACCAGCAATTAACTGGATAGTTTTGGACACACTTATGAGCATCGCATGCTTAAGCATCCCTAAGCACGCTTAAGCATGCTTCAGCATCCGTAAGCATGCGTACGCATCCTACAGCACACTTTGACAGCTGTTTCGTACTGTAACGTGTTATATCGAGTGTTACACTTAAAAGCATTTAAAACTGAAAATTGCGAAATGGATATCGATGCTGAAATGAGAATTGATGCGTACGCATCTTCGTACAAAATACCTATTTTCTATAGAGAGAATGCTAATCCATGCTGATAGATTGTCATTCAGGCCTTAACCGACATTAAAAATAAATTTCTCATTATTACATATTCTTGTATGTTTGTTAAGTTGATTCATCCAAGTAAAATAAACTCCCTTAAGTTTTTACGGTACCTCATATTATACATAACATTATTTAGTTAATAAAATATTATTTTGTTAGATTGTTCCTATTAAAATTAGTTATTATTTTGTATATATTGAATACCTAAGACCCGATATAGTTCTAGAGAATTTGTACAAAAACAGACTTTGTGTAAACTTTTTGAAGTTATACTTCTTTAGGCGCGTTATTAAAAAATGATGAGAGTGAAATTGTAAGATGCGCGCGCAGTCTTTTTATTATTTTATTGTAATTAATTATTTGCATGCAATCAAAATTTGTTTTTTAATGACGCCAAAGAAGTATAACTTCTGACGCGCGTACATAAATACACGAACCCATTTTTTTTAATTCAATAAATCGCACCTTTAGGATGAAGGCGACGTAACTCAAAAAGCAACTTCTTGGGAATCAACAAAATAAGTTTTAAAATATTGTCACCTGCACAATCTTTCGTATATTATATTTTCTTGGTTATTCACGTCAGTTATTTACGCTCGAATATGACTATGTTTGGACTATTGTTATATTGAGAATTTCGTTTTAAATTGAAGCTTTTTCATTCTAAAGGTGCGTAATATTTTTTCTAACAGAAATCTGACAAATGATTTTTTATCAAAAACAGGTCACGTGGTTTATACATGCTTTGTAACGACATATTTTATATTATCCGATTTCAAAAACAACAAAAAATACTTTTAAGAAATTTGTGCAAATTCTAATAAAAATTATTACTTAAGTTTTCCATTGTATAAATTCAGTATTATGCAGACCAATCTTTATGTATATTGATTATATTGTAAGAAAGCTTAAAGAACTTGAAAGCGTGTTTACAAAATGACTTCCTAGCACAATAGTACAGATTTTTTTTAAAGAATTACTTATATCCCTATTGCCCCTCATAATAAGCTCGAAGTTTGATCTAGGAGTGGGTACAATAGCCCAAGGGGGTCAGGATCGAACACGCAACTCAGCGTTCTACCGTTGTGCTTTTGAGGCTTAAGGATATAGTTAGTTATTGTAGATATTTTGTGACTATCATTAATACCAGAAACAGTAAATCTACGCACACAACTTTGTAAAAAAAACTTTTTAATTAATAAAAACTTTTATGGTTTTTATGTAATTCATTATCGTAATTATAGTCTAAGATCCAGTGTCTTTTTGTCTACAATTACTGTAGTAACTAAGGATACGAATGGAATGAATTTGCCTAAACTTTTGACATGTAATTTTTTTTTAATATTTAGTTAATTTTGTGAAATAGAAAGTTGTTTGTCAAAATGTATGAGTTAAAAAGGGTGTTGGATCTTAGACTAATACCAGTTTGTAATTTAACTAACCTCATAAGATTTTTTAAATAAAATAATCATTCTAAAATAGATCATTTTGACTTTTAGATTTTTGTACAGCAGAAAAAATCAGTACTTTACGATTTTATTTTTGCTTTAGCCAAAGTGTTTATTATATCTTAATCTGTAAAATTTTTGCTTGAATACAGGCAATTTAAATTGTATTCTAAATAATTATGTATTCAGACAGCTCTAAATAGTACCTTATTAGCCCTGGGGGTTTACCATGAACTCTTAATGACAACCTAATCTGAGCTATATCGCTCTTTCGTACCATTACATATATACGTTATGCTCATATAAAATCTGAATTGTTTTACTGTCAGAATTCAATTGGATCGCAATAGAATTGTTACTAAAAGTTCATGGTATACCCCTGTTAGTTTTTTCTGAATTATGTTATAGTTCCTTCCTAATTAGTATTTTATATATTTGTTATTACTTCTAGTCAGGTCAGGGTGTAAATATATTATATTATTATAAAAAAAGACTTTTATTTCATACAAACATTATATCCATCCCTATTTTAATAAAATTCATCATAAATTATTATTATTTTCTACATGGCTAGGTAGGTATCACCGCAGTGTCAGCTATTCTACCGCAAAGCAGAATACTGTGTTTCGGTTTGAAGGACACTGTAGTGAAGTTAGTGGGTAGAGATTTAAGAACCAATACCTCTCGTTGTCAACGCGTGAGTGAAACCTACTAATGGTGTTCCGCGCGCTCATAGACTACGACAAACGCTTACCATCGGGAGGGCTGTATGCTTGCTTGCCAACTTAGTTGCAAAAAAAAAGGAGACACTCTTGCAGACACACAACCTTCAGGGCGCTGGGACATGGATCCCTTAAAGCAGTTACCCAAATTTAATGTAACATATAGTTCTCTCAATTTAAAAGGAACCAAAAGGGCCGCTTCTGCGAAGGTACAATCATGGACAAAAATATTGATTTCGTCTTATTTAAATAGATTTTTTATAAAGTGGCAAAAACGGAATTAAGTATATAATATAGTTTTTGTTTCTTCTAAATTCAATAAACTATTTATTTACTATCGTTATTAATTACTTAAATGGAATAAAACAAATAAATAGTATAGAAAAAGATATATAAAAAAATAAAAGTTTTTAATCACTGTCTCTTATTGGTATAACACCTAATCTTGAAATAGAATTAAATATTCACGCACTTGACAAAAATAATTTATATTTTTATTTAATGTTTAATAATTTATTTTTAAAGAACTAAAACAACCGTGAGCGAGTGTACTAATCGGGTCGAGCGTCGCCGCGTTGCTATAGTTACGCGGCCTCCTTCATTCCGCATTCGGATGAGTCCCAAAAATGTGTTACTGCGCATGGTTCAATTTATATTGAGAGAGTTATACAAAATCATTAGTTGCACTTAGGAGGCGATTTTGTGCTTCTGAAGGCACTTGTAAGTTGTTATCAATACGATAAAAATACGTAGCGTAGCGGAGATGGAAAAGACAATCGCACTGATTGGAGCAAATTTTTTAAAAATAATTAAAACAACAAAAATAACGTAATGGAATCGTAATTGTTTATTAAAATATTATTTACAAGACTTCAAACTTTGATAACATGAGTCTAACTACTCTTATGGCAATATAATTGAATCTTAACCTAATTGTACCGGTACAGAATCATGGGACAGCGGTACAACGAATAATTATGACTATATAAAAAACTATTTAGTATTTTGTTGAAGAGGATAATAATTATTTGTTTAATATTGAGGTGATTTCTCCGTCGTAATTATGTCCCAAGATTTTGTACCTTAAGCATTCGTCAGTACAAAATCTTTACACGAAAAAAAAAACTTGTACATACAAATGAAACTAAAATATATTTACAAGCTTAAAACTAAAATGGAATAGTACAATTAAAATATATTTTGGAATAAATAAATTCAATTGATATTTATTTTATCAACATAATATACAAAAATGTAAAATCATGTAGCGAAATCGTCAAAAATTATATACAATATAGACCATATTTTTTATTAATTAATTTAAAACTGATTGAAATTGTAACTATTACAACATTCAAGAGAAAAATGATTAGAATTATATATATTTGTATTTTAAAAATCAGGAATGAATTTTTAGAACACATTTAAATGCCCAAATGCGAAGGATTATTCGCCATCTTGAATTTTTTTTTGTTGATTTCAAAACAATGAAATTTTTCAAAATTGGTTTTATAATTTAAGTCTATTACAGCCCCGATTGCTTTAAAAGTGTATCCCCATCAATGGTATCAAATTTATGTCAATTTTAACAACTTTTTAATTTTAACAGAACTGTCAATTTTATAACTAAACTCCCAATTTCCCTAACTTTCGTTATATTATTATAGTAGCGATGGGAGTGAATAAATATATCGATAAATAAAAAATCGATATTTTTCATCTGTATCGATTATTATGAAGTGAAAATATCGGTATATCGACATTTTTCATAAAAGTGTGCCTGTGACTTTTTTAAAAGCAAAGCACCTGTGCTTCGACCTTCCAAGGGTCATAAAAATATATCGCATTCGATATTCGAAAATAAATATGGATTATCGATTTATGGAGATTAAAATTATCGATGATTATTTTTGCCCAAGCCTATTATTTAGTCAATTACATCTTCATTTATAACATAAAAAATGTTTGTGGCTTATTAACTTCTTCAAATTTAATTTCGTTATAATTGTGTCAATTCATTTTCATTAAAATTCACTAAATAATAAATGCAAATTGAAATAACTCGTCCGAAAAAAATAGACCAACTTAGTTGGCAAAATCGTATGAAATGTTAAAATAAGGTAACACCATGTCAGGGGAACGTTTAGTAATCTAAACAGTCAGACTAGTTATTAATTGCTGACAGAGTTTGCCATACTCCCTCTGGTCGCCGGATATCCGGCGCATTTTCAAACCCTTCTTCTCTTTCGCTTTATTCTCACAAACAACTAGTTCTATCTGGATACCACCGGAATATTCCAGATTGAGAAAACCGGTTAATGCTTCCGAATCATCGTTTTTCTCCTTCTGATCACCGGTTTCTACGAATATATTCTGCGGTGGTACTCTTGTGTTGATGGTTTCTTTTAATAATTCCACTATCCTCTGCGAGTCTAATTGGGAACAAACAGTGGATAATGCCACTTCATAGTACTCCTGAACGCATGAAACCTTTTGGGGACTTAGTAATATAGGTATTTTCTGATCTTCCGGTCTACAGATTTCGGATAAACGCAAGTCCATCGTCGACCTCTGTAGCTTATCAATCTCGTGTGCGTGAGGACTCTCTTCGTCAAACTTTTCCAAAGTCTTTTCTCTCGGCATGTAGACATCTTCGTAATACTCCTTCACCTCGCCCAAAACTCCCTGCGCGGAGAACGAGGAACGAGGAGTTTCGCCCTTTTCAGAAAAACTACTCCTACCGAAATCGCTCCTTTCGGAAAACGACGATCTTCCAAAATCACCCCTCTCAGAGAAACTCCCCTATCGGAGAAGGAAAACGATTCCCTGTGTTCGGAAAAAGCTTCCCTATTTTCGCTAAAGCCAGAACTAATTGAAACTATATTCGAATATATGGATTGTACATTCTGTTCGCAATTCGGCGACGCATTCGCAGAGTCATTACTTAAAGAATCATCACTGAACCCTAATGATTTATCACTGCCCCTCCTCGCCAATTCCTCTGTTAGGTATTTACTCGTTTCGTCAATACTTTCTTTAGGTGATGGCATTTCTGTATCCTTATCTATGTTGTCTATATCTTTGGGCCGTTCAACCGTTTCCGTTTCCTGACTTACTTTTCTACCTATACCTTTAGTAATAGACGGTCTATCATCTAAGTCTGAAGGTTCTGATATGACGAATTGCGGCAAGGGATATTTGGAGTTTTCCAAGCTATCAACGCTGTCCTCTGATGATGATGCGACCAGGGTTATCTCAGATCCTAGGCAATCCGTCAGGCTGATCTGCGGATGCGTTGATGGGTAGGTCTGGAAGGTTCTATCCTGAAACTTGGTCTCACCATTCTGACTTCCATTCCCGATTTCTTCCTGGATCATATCCAGTGGTGAGCCGGGATTGGATATTGGGGAATTGTTGAGCGATCTGTGAGCGACCACGTGTATTTGGGGGTGGACCATGGGATGAAGTTGGGGGAAGGTTGTGTCCATTTCCACGTTACTTCTCAAGTCCAGGGGGGTTGAGTTGGGTTGTGGTGTGCCTCGAGTTATGGAACCGGTGTGTAAGTAGCTCAGACCCTCGGTTATTTGGTGGAGTGGGGAGCCGGGGCTGGCGGGGGAGTTGTGTCCGGACAAAAGCCCGAAACTACCGTAGGAGTGAATCGATTTTAGAACCTCCTGTGAGAGATGTGGCGAGTACAGGTTGTTGAGGTTGATGCCTAATTTTAGTGACAGGTCCTGCAACAGAAAATGTTATTTCAAAAAGTATTATTGGCAGATAAGGAGGGAGCAGCTTGTTAACGCTCAGTTAACCCACCACTCCTCCACCCACTCCTAGCAAGTTTTTCTAAACAAAAAAAAATTAGCAATGCATTATCAAGGCATTCCTAACATCTCTATTGCCTCTCCAAATAAGCTGGAAGATTGCACTAGGAGTGCGTACAACACCTGCTCAAGGGGTACAGCATCGAATCCACGAGTCTCGCGTTAACGGAGCGAAGTCTGCCCTTCTACCGTTGAACTATTGAGGCTTATTATAAGTTTCATTCTTTCATAGAGGAATTGTGATTTGAAAGAGCTTTGCCATTATAACCAGCCTGAGGCTGACAATATTTTTGGTGTGGACGCGCCCTAACATTTAATATATATATGAACGCTGTATGAAGCCCTGGTCCTAAATAAGATTTTTTTATGTTAGAAGTTGGCAAACAAGCATACGGCCCACCTGATGGTAAGTGGCTGCCGCAGCCTATGAGCGCTTGCAGCACCATTAGTAGGTGCCACTCGCGCGTTGCCAACCTCGAGATATTAGTTCTTAAATCTCGTTCGCCCAGTAATTTCACTAGCCTACAGTGTCCTTCAAACCGGAACACAGTAGTGCTTAAACACTACTATTTGGCGGCAGAATATTGGACACTGCGGTGGTACCTACCTAGCCGGCCTCTTGCAACCAAAACCTACCACCAGTGTGACTGATTGCACTGGTGGAATAATCTCTGCTGTGACAGAGGTTATCCCAACAGCGGGCGATGGGGTCGTCACATCCCGACGCCTTATTTTTTTTTTATTTGGAAAGTAGGGCAGATGACTCTACACCTGATGGTAATCAGAAATAAAGTCCAAACGCGAAGCGGCTAATACAGTTGCGGGTGGCAATCGCGTCAGCCCCTGGCTACCCGCAAGATGCCTCTTCACGCCTCGTCTGATGGAGCCCAGGTTATAGGAGGGAACACGTGAGCCGGCAATGAGTTCCACTTTTTGGAAGTACGACAAAGAAAAGAATTTTTTAATTACCTGTGCGGGGTCCGAAGGGCTGTTCATCTCGAGTGTAGGAGCGGAGGCTCCAGTGTGAATGGGAGACCCTGGGAATTTAATAAAGCTCATTTTTTGATTGGAAACTAACATTTTTCGTAGATAGTGTCTTATATTTTTGTCCAGATAATGGACCAATTTTTGGATGGGAATTCTTCATGATAAAAATATTCTGACTTTAAGGTTATACTAACCGGGTACGGATGTGGCGGGGGTGTGCAGTCTCTCTGCGGGGGGCGACGCACCACCGACACCCCCCGGACCGCAGCCGGAGCGACGCTCCAGACCACGCTGAAGCGAAAATATCTTACTTACAGTGTGTTTCAAAAAAGAATAAGACTGAAATCCGCCATTACCCATCCTGTGTCTGTTATTCCCCTGACTTATGGGCCTCTCATTGCTCTAGTCCTGTGTCTGTCATTCCCCTGACCTATGTGCCTATCATTGCTCTAGTCATGTGTCTGTCATTCCCCTGACCTATGTGCCTATCATTGCTCTAGTCATGTGTCTGTCATTCCCCTGACCTATGTGCCTCTCATTGCTCTAATCCTGTGTCTGTCATTCCCCTTACATATGGGCCTATCATTGCTCTAGTCCTGTGTCTGTCATTCCCCTGACCTATGTGCCTATCATTGCTCTAGTCATGTGTCTGTCATTCCCCTGACCTATGTGCCTATCATTGCTCTAGTCATGTGTCTGTCATTCCCCTGACCTATGTGCCTCTCATTGCTCTAATCCTGTGTCTGTCATTCCCCTGACCTATGTGCCTCTCATTGCTCTAATCCTGTGTCTGTCATTCCCCTGACCTATGTGCCTATTATTGCTCTAGTCCTGTGTCTGTCATTACCCTGACCTATGTGCCTATTATTGCTCTAATCTTGTGTCTGTCATTCTTCTGATCTCTTTCCCTGTCACCCCCTTTTCCCCCATGTCACATACCTGTAGCTGCTGATACTCCAGTCTGGCGGAAGCGATATCATGAGCCGCTCTCGGTGGACTGACTTCCGCTCGACGAACTGGCGAGTATCTTTCCGCGTGTTCGCGAGCTGTAAAATGTTACCACTCATTTGAGTGTATGTTGGTATGTTCGGTTTAATACCGAGAAGACAAAAGCATAGCCATTGGTTGGTAAATTAACTGAACCGAAGTTGGAGAGTCGTCAATCAAAATTTTTTTTGAATAACCTACGGTTTTTTATAACTTCATTACTCACCTTGAAATCCATATGTATAGTTGTAAATATTTAAGTAAAAAATTACACAAACTAACTACAAACGACACAAACACAAAAAAAACGTGCAAACACACACGCACACTACAAGCAAAAAAATGCGTTAAACTTAAAAACCGTTAAACCCGTTTTTCCCTTTCCATCTTTACAACCTTAAACCGTTTTTCCAAATACCGGAAACCCGAAAAAAGAAATCAAAAATTTACCCATTTCTTGTACAGTGGCCAACATTTGTAGTTTCACGCGTTGAGGGCCAGAGTACTTCCGGTGGCGACTGTACTGATTCTGATTGAACCCAACCCCACCGACGGGTGTGCCGGCGGTTATTGAACCGCTTTGCATGTTCGGTTGGTTCGCACCGTAGTTTTGGTTATAGCTAAAGTTACCAAAACCTGTGCCGAAACTCTTGCTGTCCATCGGCGTACCAGAGACTATTGACCCCTGAGATTGGACTGGCGTGCCGGAAATTATTGACCCCTGATTCGGCATTGGCATGCCAGACATTATTGATCCCTGACATTGCGCTGATGTACTGGACATTAATGACCCTTGGGCATGGATTGGCGTGCCAGACATTATTGACCCTTGACCTTGTATAAGCGTGGCAGATATGGACCCCTGACTATGCATTGGCGTGCCAGACATTATTGAACCTTGACTTTGCATTGGCATGCCAGACATTATTGACCCCTGACTTTGCATTGGCATGCCCGACATTATTGACCCCTGACTTTGCATTGGCATGCCCGACATTATTGACCCCTGACTTTGCATTGCCATGCCAGATATTATTGACCCTTGACTTTGAATTGGCGTGCCAGACATAATGGACCCCTGATTTTGCATTGGCGTGCCAGACATAATGGACCCCTGACTTTGCATTGGCGTGCCAGATATTATTGACCCTTGACTTTGAATTGATCCCGGACTAAAAGTTTGACTTTGTAACGGGGTACCAGTCATTATCGACCCTTGGGTTGGATTAACCGTAGTGTTAGCGGAACCCTGATTTGGAATGTTAGCACCATTTAAGTTTTGATTGGACATAGGGGTGCCACTTATTATGGACCCTGTTTGTGAAACGACAGCCCCATGGGTGGGGGAGAACTGTGATAAAGAGGGGGTATAGGGTGACACAGCCTGATTCGAACCCATTATGCTACCCTGCGGTATAGTTTCTAAGACAGGTTTCATGGAATTTTTCGTATAGTTCGGTGTGCCGGCGGTTATTGACCCCTGTGGGTTGGAGGGGTTCGCGGGGGGCGGTGGGCTCTGGTAGCCGGCTTGGCTTTGGTAACTATAGCCCCCTTGTATCGATGGGGGGAGGTAGTTTCTTTTCATACGCGCCTCGACTTCCATAACGAGCTCTGGACTTATGACTAGAGGTTGGAGAAAAAAAAAATTAGCAAAAAAAAAAAACAAAACATGCAGGCGCTAGTGTTACAATTATACAATGCGAAGATTTATATTGATATTTTAAAAAATATTTATTTATGATATAAAAAAATGGTTGTCTCACTTTATGAAGCAATAGTTATTTGAAGGATATCGTATCCAGAGGATGCCAACGGAGCCCTATTACTAAGCCTTTGCTATTCGTCCGTCTGTTAGCAATGTATCTCATGGACCTTAACATACATGATTGGAAATTTGAAAAAAAAAATATTTTTGAAGTTTTTTGCTATCGCTCTCATGAGCTATAATAGATAAATGGTACGGATTTTTCATAGAGTGTGTATATTAATATGGCCTATATAATAAAAAATATATATTTAAATTAAAGTGGGTCACAAGAAACTATATTTTTACACAACTGCTATAACCCCCTTTATTTGCAAGTTCGACACTAACTTGGCAGGTTTTTTTTTTATATAACTTTAAGAATTATAAATCTTCGCATTAGACAATATTAAAAAAATAGCATTAAAATCAGGCTTCAAGTAAATACTTTTGCTTCTTTAAATTCATAATTGATAAATTTTATTAATCTATATTTAATTTCATAAAATGACAAAAATACAAAAACCAAGCAAAAGCATTCGCAAAAAAAAAACATTGATTACAAAATTATTTTTTATGTATTTTATAATAATTACCGATAATAGTACATTACGCACCTATGGAGAAAAGGAGGACATTCCCACCCGCGGATTTATTGCTAGCTCGGGTGGCAATCGCGGGTGGCAATGTCCTGCTATACTCCCTAGGTGCGTATACGATTTTTTTGCCACCGATGAAAAATTTATTTAGGCGCTGGTACGAGGGATGAACATACAGTTGCTAGGTTAACGGGAAGTTAAGTTACTTAGTGTCATGTTGCCGGGAGAGTATCGGGAAATTTACTCCCTCGTACCAGAGACTAAAAGAGAACTTTTAATCAAGGTAGAAAAAAAAATTACTAAATGTTATAAGTTATAAAAATTAAATTTATATAAGATAATATATTTTAAAAATCAATAATTTCGTATCCAACAATGTTTTAAAATCATTTTAATAAAAAAATATAACATAATAAATTCAGCGCAAAATAATATATTGAATCACTAATATAAAAATTACAAGAAAAACAAACGACACACAACAAAAATTATTCCAAATATATTTCTATATAGAATAATTAATTTAAATAACAGCAGCCATTTTTTTTAACTATTACTAAAAACATTTTTTAAAACTAGATCTTAAGATTTTAGACTTTTTTTCTATTTGGTTACCATTATTATTTATTAAGTAATATATTTGTAATAATCATAAGTTTAAGAGTATATACAAACGACTATGTTTTTGAAAAAAAGTACAAATTTTTAGAATCACAGATCCAGGGATTGACAGACAATCAACGACTTATTTTATTTTTTTTTATTTATTTATTAGGTACATCAACAGTACATATATAAAACATTTATTTAACAATTTCTAGGATCCACTTACTAATATTATATTATTTATTATGTTTTAAGATATAAAGGTTTTATATTGTTTTTATTTTTTATACAAAATAGTTGAAATTATAATAAATAATAGTAATATTATCACGAAAATCAGCGTTGTGTGCTTACTTAAAAATGCGGAATGGTGGCCATTTTGGCACAAAGCACACACCATCGTCGTTAAATAATAATGAAATGTAATTTTATTTTTTCTTTCATTATTTTTATAAAATAAAAAGATTTTTCTACATTTTTTTTGTGTTTATATTTTTTTTTTCTTATTAATTAATTATTGATTTAATTTTCATTTTTGCTAAATAATAACTTCACAACACTGATAGCACAATATCAGGGAAAATCGTTCGTATATACTCTCACCGGATATAATCTCCATACAACAGTTATACATGTATGTATGTCTTGTTTCAAGAAAATCTATCTGAAATATACATCATAAATCAACTTCTATTGAAACAACACCAATGTTTAAGATTTTTTTTGTAAACAACATTTAAAGCAAATAATTTAAAAAAAAAAACGAGTATGTATGGGTGTGTATGTATGTGTGTGCGCACTCACCGGGCGGGCGCTCGGTGACGGTGAGCAGGCCGCTGCGGCGCACGCGCACGCTGGACGCCGACGACGCGCCGCCCGCCTGCCGACACCGTATGTACCAATAAGAGGTGGTCCATTTTTTTTTAAATATTAACAATGCTTTTTCAAGGTATTACTAATACTCCTATTGCCCCTCCAAATAATCTCTGCGTTGTAATAGTGTTAGGAGTGGGTACGATAATAGCCCAAGGGGGTCAGGGTCGAATCCGTGAGTCTCACGTTGCCGGAGTGGAGTCGGCCTTTCTACCGTTGAGCTATTGAGGATTTTCGAATTATAACGAACTAACGAGGCGAATAAAAAAAAACACCAGGCGGGGCATTAAAAAGTAGAGGATAATTATTATCAAATTAAAAATTAGCGCTTTTTATTGTATGTTGGCTCTACTGGCCTTGACAACGTCACCATGGTATGTTGCACTAATCCGAAACTAAACGCCTTCAAGTCGGATTAAATAGCGGGCGTTGCGTGTAGGGGTCACCAATAAATGACTCCACCAGACCTTTCTTCAATTGGTCACATCCTTAGTCACATAATTTTAGCATTTTTACATCTACAGCAGCTGAAATGTGACGTCACAATACTAAGGACCCCTACCCCTACTTCGTCGAGCTTACGTGTTACGAATTTATGGACGCTTCCTTACATGTGACATATTTGAAAACAAAAAAAGCATTTTCGAAAACTTGAAGAATGGCTTTTACGAAAACCAAATTCTTCATTTACTATCATATTTTTGGCCTCAACGATGGCCTTTTGCTAGCAGGATTTCAACATTTGTAACAAAAATCCGCATCTTTAACAAAATTCCAGATTGCTTATTGGAACTACCAATAAGCAAGTTTCAAATCTACATAAAAATAAACTTATCAATAAAGCCTATTATTCGTTAGAGGAATATTTTTCTAATAAAAATGCTTGGGACCCTTAATATTGCTGGATCTAATTCAAGAACCAAATTTTATATGAAAGAATACAATTGTAAAAAACATATATTTGAAAAGAGTAACTGTCGAGTTTCTTGTCGGTTCTTCTCGATAGAATCAACCTTCCGAACCGTCGGGAGCGTTTGACTATTCAAAAGTACATTTTAAAAGTATACTGGAATGAAAATAATTTTGATTTTGATCTTTAAGAGCTCTCTTGGGTCTCCAAGCTGATGCTGGGTCATTGGAAATAGGAAGTACGAGATTAGAATGAGGTGCTCACCATGGTGGTGGGCGCGCAGACGGCGGAGGCGCTGGCCGCGTCCTCGGGGGTGGCCATGGTGTGCCGCTTGCTGCTGCCGCGGGTCAGCATGTACCTGCAGGCGCATGTACATGTATTATATACCCTTATTTTTTTTTTAAGGAAGTTTCTAATCGCGCGTTGCGAAAGGGGCCTAGACGGAAGTAATTAAGACCAAAAGTTGTAACGACACTTTTCGCTATAGTTTTAAGCCGTGCGGCGTGCGCGTTTCTCTGTCTCTCTCTCTCTCTCATAGAAAGCAAGCCAATTATTTTCATTTCGTCTTTCTATTTCGCATTGAATAAATAAATAATTAGTTTTTAATAATTAAATTAATTAATTTATTTAATTAATTTTATGAATAAAATTTTATTACAATTCCTTCACTAATTAATCGAAAGGAACTTCGTTCCATCCGGGTGTCCCTTGACACCTCTCAGGTTTTATTTTTTTATAAACGCTGCACACTTAACGGCCACTTTTAGGATAGAGATATCCTGTGTCGGGGGTCCGGAAACACACATAAGGACAAGGACAAATACTCCCAGACCGGAAAATATGCTTGCATGGTCTATTGACAATGCAAGCATATTAACAAACATAATATGCTCCGAGCGGGTATCGAACCCGCGACCTGTGACGTTTAAAGCAGGTTCGCTACCGCTGCGCCATTATTATCACTACATAGTATAAAACAAAGTCGCTTAAATCTTTAAAACTACGCAACGGATTTTGATGCGGTTTTTTTAATAGATAGAGTGTTTGAAGAGGAAGGTTTATATGTATAATAACATCCATTAAATAGTGGAGTAATACTGTTATTTTTGAGGTTTCTAATGTGATGTCGTAAATAATTACATTGAACGCGTGCGAGCCGCGGGCAGTAATAAAAATAATCATTTTTTCAGTGAATGACATAGGCTATATATATTATACCCAAAAGGGAAGTATTTTATAAAAAATTATTCTGTGAAAACTTGAAGGGGCTTGTCATATACTATGAGGGGGTGGCTTAAAAACACATCAGGGGTCACCATACCTGCATAAATTATTATTATACGCAGAATCGCTGCTTTGCTCCTCAGTATTTTCAGTTTCCGAGGTCCTTGTTGGTGTCCCGCTGTCGGAAACCTGATATAGAAATAACAATAACGTTTATTGGGCATTTTGTGAATGTTTTTATTGATCATGCAAATATCCGTTTCGGTCGTTTGTCATTTTGAGTCCCCACCGTGCCTCGGAGAGCACGTTAAGCTGTCGGTCCCGGTTGTTACCTTAACATCTATAATAATCTGGTTCGCCCTTAGGGTTGAAGAGGTCAGATGGCAATCGCTCCGTGTAAGAACTAGCAACCTGTCAAATCCGGATAAGAGTAATAAGCAGACCCTGGGTGAATACCGCGAATAATGCCAAATGCTTAATTTATATTAAATCCAATTTTTCAAACTAATTAAAAAATAAAAAAGGCTCGAGGAAGAAAGAAGTAAAACCGAGGTGGCCCAATGGATATTAAATGAAGACTTTATCGGAAAGTCTCGGGTTCAAATTCTGGCAAGGATCTCTAGGTTTTCAAGAGTTTGTATAATTAAAAGGTCATATTTCTTTTTTTTCTTGGAAATGAAATTTAAATTTCAATATAAAATATCTTCTCTAGTAATTGGGAATCAAAATTAACAATTTATGCGTTTTGTCTCAAACCTATAATATTTCTTAACTGATTTGGTATTTTTTTAAAGAACCTACTATAACTTTTAATGTCATTGAAATGTAATAATATGGGTTAAGTAATATTTAGTTTTTAAATGGCCTGTATAAATATGTCAAGCACATAAGTGATGTAGTAGTGTGAAGTATTTAAAGTCTCACTCCGTTAACGCGAGAGTCGCGTGTTCGATTCTGACCTTGAGCTATTGTCGTAGCGCACCCTAGCGCACGCTTCGAACTTATTTGGAGGGCACTAACTACTATTAGTTTAAAAAAATCAAAAAAAAACTAAAACATAAGGCACTTCAATTGTAATTTTTTTTTAATTTAAAATTTTTTTTCAATTGTTCTCTGTCTGCGCATTTTTTATCATGGTGTTTAATTTTCTCGAATCAAATGAGTGTATAGGTTATTTAAGGGGTGTGTGTGTGTGTGTGTGTGTGCGTGTGTGCGCGCGCACGTACGTGGTGCGCGGGCTGCGCGGGCGGCTCGCGCGCGCGCACGTGCGCGCCGCCGTCCGACGCGCGCCGCCCGAACGACGACGCTGCGACACAACAGACACACATTAATACACATATTATTATGTTACTATTGCATAAATGTTTTGAAACTGTGGAAAATAAATAAATAAACACTACACACTCAACCCATTAGGCTAGTTATATCCTTTGTCGGGGATCCGGATACACACACTGCGACAAGCACACCCAGATCGGAAAACATGCTTGTGTGGTCAATATAAGCATCTGCTCTTGCTTGTGTATGTTTCCGGACCCCCGACACAGGATATACTATCCCAATGTTGCCGTTGAGTGTGTACCGTTTATTTATTTACGTTAGGTTGTTATGGTGTGATGTGTCAGCGGGTACCTTGGGCCTGCATGGCCACGGGCGGCTTGAGCAGGTGGTGGTCCTTGACGCTGCAGTAGCGCGGCGGCTGGTGCTGCACGGCGGGCAGCTTGGCCGCCAGGTTGGTGTTGGGCAGCAGCGACACCTGCGCCTGCGCCGGCACCTCCTGCACAAATACATCTATTTGTACATATGTACACATTTTATTTAGCCCACCGATGTACCCTAACAATTGAATAAACAGGAAATTGGTCCATCGTAGTACAGAAGGATAGCCGGGGTCACCAGTTTTCGCAATTGATCACTTGTAGCGCTCGTTGCTGAGAACTGAATGATCCACTCGACGCTGCGGGCCGCTTATATAATGCGGACCACGGGTTCCAGAAAGTTCCGTCCACGGAATGTTATAACCTACAAGTTACGAAGGAAAGAGACAGAGTAGCGAGCGATTTAGAATCTAATGCCCCGGTGATAAGGTTGTTGGTAACAGAACTTTTTGAAAATCTACTTGAATAAAACTAATTTTGAAAATGACGTCATACTCACGCTGAAGCAAGCTGAAGCACAGTGCGGTACATTACGACCAGACAACTCGCCCGCCTGTAACAGACAATTTTTTATATCATGACGGTTGGCAAACAAGCATACGGTCCGCCTGGTGGTAAGCAGTTACCGCAACCTATGAACTTGGAGTATCACATACACGTTGCCAACCCAAGGGATAGGAGGGAATATTAGAGATTAGAAGGGAAAAAAGGGTACAGAGGGGATGGGAAATTGGGCCTCAGGCGATTTCACTCATCGCACGTAACGCAACAATACCTACTGATACTGTTACTTGACGACGATTTTCTCTGAGAGGGTAGTACTTCCCCGGTTAAAGTGGCACATTTAAGGAAAAGTGGACTCAGTGGTTTAAAACATTCTTTGGAAAAAAAAATAGTATAGACTTACTTTATTATATACACTAAAGACAAGCTCTTCCATACAGAAAAAAAATTGTGCAATGCAACGGATATATGGACGCAAATAAGCAATACCATGTCAACCGACAAAATTGAAAAAACTGAGTTATATATGCAGAAGTGTTGGTAAATGGCTGAAGAACATTTTTCTTTATTATTTGTAGGGTTTTAAGCTTTAAAACTTCTAAAAAAGCCATATTTTTAATCATGCAATTTATGTATTATGTTAAACGTTTTGGGTTATATTATATACGAAATATGCAGTTTGTATACTTATTTTTGTAAAAATAAGTAAAATAACTTACATATTTCTAAAATTGCCAAAAACTTGACCAATACATAAAAAATTTATATAAAGCAAGTTGTTCAAAATTTTCAAACGCGTTTTTCTGGAAATGACATTAATGTGGGTTGACATGGTATTGCTTAATTGCGTCCATTTGGCCTAAAGGGCAAAATCTTAATGTAGAGTCTACAGAGGGCCAAAATGACTATTTGGTTTAATTATTATTAATTAAATTGTAAAACATGCATTCTTTTCGTGCAGTATTTAGCAAGATCTGGACCTTGTTAAATAGGGAGGGCAGGTGCCTCTCATTGCTACTACCTCGTAACGGACATGGTAACGGTACGAAGTTAGTCACACGCTAACTTGATTTAATAATGTTGCAAGCTTGTGGCTTACAGCGTTTCGTTACGTTGGTGTTGAGTTTACGAAGTAGCACCAGCGAATCTTTGGACATTTTCTGTATGGAAAGACCTGTCTGTATGTAGGTCTATGATTTTTAGTAAAACAATTAAAATTGCTCATGACAATTTTTAAATATAAAAATATTATATTTTGGATAGTAAAACTTTGATTTGTATTATTACTATAAAATCACAAAAGAAATAAACATTATGAAAAAAAACTTTCCCGTACCGGGAATCGAACCCGAGCCTCCTGGGTGAAAGCCAGGTATCCTAGCCACTAGACCATACGGGAGTTACAAAATAGTATGAAATATTTTATTGTAATATAAAATTTAGTGACGTAATGACACACAAAACACATGTTTTAAACACTAATGATCGCGGGTTCGATTCTCGATCAAGGCACATGTTTGTATTGGCCATAAAGACATGTGTTCCGATCTGGTTGGTAGTTATCGATTTTAAGATTAGGAAAAAATAGGACTCACAATTTCAAATAGTGTAAAAAGGCACTAAATAAATTTAAAAAAAAATTGTGTCTGATCGGAAGGGCCCACTGTCAATTTCACTTGAATCAAATTTAAATATAAATTTTTATCTTTTAAGATTTAATGCAAATTAATTATGGATTTTATTAAATCCTCTGAGTGTATCAATCAGGGCTCATAAAAAAGCTTTATTTTGTCGGTAGTCTACGGGCCCCTGGGTGTCATGCGGTGGGGGCCTCGCACCGGGCCCTCACAAGGAAGTACATGTGTGTACCACACAACAGAACGAGGCTATCCTGTCGGCAGTCCCCGGGCCCCTCTGTATCATGGACGGTGGGGGCCTCGCGCAGGGCCCTCGCACGAACACTCGTATGAGTGGGAACTACAGATACAGAACGCGACTCACCTGTCGGCAGTCCCCGGGCCCCACGGTGTGCCGGCGCGCGGCGGGGGCCTCGCGGCGCTCTGCTGCGCGCGCAGGCTCCTCACACGGCGACATGTCCCCGAACTGAAGGACAAACACACATGACTCAGAACAGCTTAAAGTAACTTTATATACCAGAATCCAGGCCAACTGGACTCATGTAAATGTGTATTATATTATCTTCGGTACATAAAATCCATCTAGTCTAACAAATATTACAAATTTGAATGTTAGGGTGGATGATTTGGATGAAATTAGGTACACACATAGCTTATACGCAACACACTCAAGGCCCCCATTAGGATAGTGATATCCTGTGTCGGGGTCCGGAAACATACACAATGACAATGACAAACACACTCAGACCGGAACACATGCCTGCTTGGTCAATCTGCTCCGAGCGGGAGTCGAACGCGCGACCTGTACCTGTAACCTGTGTGTGTGTAATAATATTGAATTCTTTTTATACCGTATATAAAATGTTGGATTCCCGTGGGATCATCTACATAACGCGGGCACAGGTATTATTATATAGTAATTACTGTTTTATGACCCCACAAAGGCTATATGGACACAAATAAACAATACCATGTCAACCCAAACGAATGTCATTTCGAGAAAAACATGTTTGAAATTTTTTATTTAATTGTTTTTTTTTAATGTATTGGTCAAGTTTTTGGCAATTTGAGATTTATGTAAGTTATTTTACTCATTTTTTACAAAAAATAAATATGCAAACTGCATATTTCGTGTATAATATAACACAAAACGTTTAACATAATACATAAATTGCATGATTAAAAATGGCTTTTTAGAAGTTTTAAAGCTTAAAACCCTACAAATATTAAAGAAAAATGTTCTTCAGCCATTTACCAACACTTCTGCATATATAACTCAGTTTTTTCAATTTTGTGGGTTGACATGGTATTGCTTATTTGCGTCCATATATAAGGTATGAAGTTTCTCACAGAACATGACATAAGCTAGCAGTATTTATACTACTGCATTAAATAGAAAGAACAAACTTAAACCGCTTTTGAACTTATCACCTTGTGATACAAGATATATTATTATCAATATGTCAATGACCTTCTCGAAGCTGTCTCCCCCAACAGTCAGGTACCCGGGGGCCTGAAGGCCCTCAAGCCCCATACTGCTGTCTTCTGCCTCCATTTGTTCCTCATCACCACTCTGGAAATTAAAAAAAAGTGATTTATAAAAATTATTACTCCGTCATCCATTTTGATTATATTGTAAAAAATTGTGGGAAAATTCACCTTACAATTAGTGAGATCTAACGGGTGTCCGGTTATGGAATCGAGCGAATCTGAAACATTAAATAATATATCGCAGTGAAATTGTAGAAACCGTGATATAATACACCTATTTAACATTTTTTTAACAATGACAGTGCTCGCGTCAACGACACTGCCGGTCCAAAGCACGGAATAAAAGAAGGGGGTTTATAGGAGGAGGGAGAAAAAAAAAGAAAACCCGAACTCACGACAAACACAGATTTAAGAAAAGTATGAGCAGTATAACATCTTGAAGGAAGAGGCCAGAGATAGAGTGATGTGGAAGAAAATCGACCCACAAAGGGTGGTAACGCCGGAGGAAGTAAATATTTATATATTTTTTTCATCAGCTCGTTTGTCTATGGTAGTCCGTTTTACCGATTAATCGAATCGACTCAACGAATAACCCTATAAGTTGAATCGGAAAGTTCGATGAGGGTAGCCAGGAAGAGGATGTTTGGGGTGCAATAAAACAAATTCAAAAGAATTGATTCAATTCAATTATTTGAAAAACAAAATTAATAAAAAATTTGAAACTTTCGACAATGGACATATTTAGATTACTCCACAAATTTTGGTTTATAGAAACAGATCAAACCAAGGAACAATAATAAAAAAAAATTATAATTAAAAATAATATTATATACCTCTATCCATATCTGTGGAGCCGTCTTTCTGTTGCATTTTATCCATAAGTAAATGATATATAGCTGATATGTGATCAAAACGTTCCTCCTGTACAGACTGGAAATAGAAAAAAAAACTTTTAAAAATTATTACAGACGATAAAAAGAACTGAGTAACATTGACATTAAAATTTTAGACTTAGTCGAAACCAGTCATGGCACTGACAAACCAGAGATGTACGTTAAAATTTGGCTTCAGTTCTGGACAAGAAGGTTCAACATTAAAAAGTGTTCTGAAAACTTTTTAGGTCCGTTTATCGTTGTTGTCAAATTATTAAAATATGGGACCTAGAATAGAGCCCTGAGGGCCACCAGCTAATAAACAATGAGAATGGCATTATCTGACATAAAATCCTTGCAATTAATAGCAGAGTTATTCGATATGCAGTTGCGTATGATCAGTAAGAATCTATTTAATAAGAAAGTGTTATTTTTACGAAGTACTGTTATGATATTCTTGGTCGAAGGCTTCATGAAGATCGAAATTCTAAAGCAATTAGTTAATGGTGTCTACGACATCGTTGTGGCGTTGTGGAGAGCGAGTCTGCCTTTAGCCCCGACCGTTGCGGGTTCGATTTCCACACGGGCAGCTGTTTGCATTGATTTTAGAAATATCTGTTAAATATTGATCTGGCCGTTTGTCCTTGTGGGTCTCCTCACTGTGGCTCGGAAAGCACGTGAAGCTGTCGGTCCCGGTTTATCACATCTGATAACAATCGCTAATTCTTGATAACTAAATTGCTCTTATCCAATGTGTTACTGGTTCACCCTTAGGTTTCCGGAGGTCAGATGGCATTCACTCTGTGTAAAACCTAGTAACCTTATAAATCCGGACAAGAGTAATAAGCACCCTGGGTAAATACTCTTATAATACCGGGAATAATGTTAGGAAGAAAATAGTCGGTCTCTGGCTACACTACAACGACCCAGTGAGCGCACCTGCTGCACGTGGTGCAGCGCCAGGCCGGGCAGCGCCAGCACGCGCGCCAGCACCGCGTCGTGCAGCGCCGCGTCGCCCGGCGCGCGCGCCGCGTGGCACGCGCACGCGCCCTCCGACGCGTCTGTGTGCACACACTTACTATACCTTCAAACGTCATATTTATCTACACACTAAAAACCTTTTAGCACTATGACAGGATTTTGATTTTAAAATTGGAATTTGATTAAAATAATAAACCAAAGACTTTATGGGATACGTAAAATAAGACATTAAAGCAAATACTTACTAACATAATAAAATTATTTATGCTAAAATTGATCCCTGGGAAAAACCTTTTACACGAAAAATCCAAAAGTATTCTACGATTTTACAAGAGTGAGAATTCTTTCACCAACATCAGAGATGGATTAAATTTTCCGCGAAAGAATTTAATGAGCTAAAAACAAGGCTCGATTGGTCTTCAGCCAACGATGCTGGATCAGACCACGCAGATACAGTCGCCGCTCCAACTACGTCACCAATATATCCTTGAGCAACTGCTCGCACTTCTAGATACAATGGTTCCAGATAGCAGTGTTGCAAGGAGCAGTGCGTGGTCGTACCGTGCAGGCCGGGCCCGGGCCCCGGCTGGTGCGCCTGCAGCCAGCGGTGCCGCGCCACGCCACGCAGCGACAGCCGCCTCTCCGGCTCCACCACCAGCATGTGCCGGATCAGCTGCTCGCACTCTGAGGACCGGACGCTTCACATCACTCATCGATTGATAAACAGACATCACCAACACACCAGAAAGTACTGGAAAACTACTAGTGGTATGCTTTTCAAGTGTGCGAAGGAGATTTAAGAACCAATATGTCTCGTTAGCAACACGTGAGTGACACCTAAAAATGATGTTGCATGCGCTCATAATTCAAACTAACCTAGAAACTTGGCCAACAGTTAACAACCAACATTACAGGGTTATTGGCAACGTGATAAAGAAAAGGTTACCTTGTGACATAAAGTATGGTATCCTAAATTTCCCGCTGAGGACGACGCTTCTCAACTCGCTCAATGTACTACCATCAAACGGTAAAGCACCGCACACTAATACGTATAGCACCACACCGAGAGACTGGAAATAATAAAAGCATTATAGACATAGACTGACTATATAATATAGACATATAGGCAAAACTTCCAAAGAATGGCTCAAAGTCGCTGATGCTACTTCGACAAACATCAACGCAAGGAAATGAAGTTACTTACAAGCTTGCAATATAATCGAATGAAGTTAGCGTTATAAGTTATAAATATTAATAAAACCAAGATACCCATATATCTGCTTTCGGTCCGTCGTAATGGCGTCCCTCGAACAGTTCAGGTGCCGCGTACGGCGGACTCCCACACCACGTGGATAACGCGGAACCAGCCGTGTATTCGTTACTAAAACCAAAATCTGCTAACTGAAACAAACGTGTACATCTTTATTATTTCTTTAAAAGCTACTGATATAATGATACACGGTTTTTTTGGAAATATTACGTAATTTTTTGTTGCGAATTTGTTACTATCTTTATATAAGGCATTTTTGTGATAGTTGAATAATAGGGGACCAAATTACTTACCCTGAGGAACACCAAAACAATGATACCCTCAAAGGCATATCTAAAATCCAAAAAACATAAATAACATGCAGGGGAAAGTAGAACGTGGTAAATTAATATACATACTAAATTGTTGTACACACTCTCTCTATTTTCTCTTAAATCACAAAATACGTCTAAACATAACAGTCATTCTAAAATTTCGATTTTCGTCGATTTATTAAATCATGTTATACAAAGTTTTTCTTCAAAAAAAACCTACGCCTTATAAAAAATATAATTATATCATTACTTATCTTAATAGAAGTTTATATATAAGAAAAGAAAACAATTTAATTAATCAAGTCAATTGTTTTAACGAGTAATTTAATTAATAATATTTAGGAAGGACGTTTATGAAGGAAGCCTTTAACAAAAAGACGATAAGAGAGAATTGAATTTCGGAAAGCTCGATCGCTTTATTGCGTTAATTTAATTTACTGTACTTACGGTAGGCCATTTATTGCGAGATACTATGTTTCTGTTTCAAGGACACTGTAGGTATTGAAATTACAGGCAACGAGTGAGTTACACCAATGAATGGTATTCCAAGCGATTATAGGCTACGAAACCGCTTACCATCAGGTGAGTCGTATGCTTGCCTAAAGTTATTGTACTCTCCCACCTTTATATTCATATCTTTGTCGAGCAACAAGTTCTCCGCCTTCAGGTCTCTGTGCACCACTCCGTTGGCGTGACAGTAGCCGACCGCCGCCACCATCTGCGCAAACGCTCTCGCCGCTTCCGACTCTGGCATACGACCCTTTGAGACTAGATGATCTACCGATAGATTTAATAATACATGAATATTTATTACTTCATTTTAGGTATAAAAAAAGTTATAGCTACGTTACTTACAGCTAAAACACTTTTGTGGATACTTACCAAAAATTTCTCCATTCGGCGCGTACTCTGTGACTAGATATAACGTGTGACTGCTCTCCATAACCTGAAAGCCGTTAATTTAACTGTCATTAGACATCAAGGTTATTAGTTATTATTCGACTTTAAATATGTCGGAAAATTAAAAAAAAACTAGAAAGAAAAGACGAAAATTCGAACAGATTTGCCAAATTTATAAAGAAGTTGCCCTGTCGGCCTTGACAGTGTCACCAGGCGGGGGAGGATGAATACTGGAGATGAGAGCCGGCCGTGAGAAAGAGACATCCTTCTCGTAGGTTCTAAGTTGATTTCGTCCGAAAAGTGCTCACTGCGACGCCAAACATCAGATAAGGACGTCATCGGGAATGGAGGCAGCGCTCAAAGCGCGTTCTAATCATCATGCATAATCATTCTTGTCTGTGCTGTGTATGGGGCATTGCCTAACGTCTTATCGTCAAGGTCTTGCAGGACCTGCTTAAGACGCCTGAGTTTAGTCAGCATATCATCTCTGTATATATAGTATCATATCCAACCAGGTGATTCGGATGACAATAGCAATTTTGGATTACTTTCAAAAGGTCATCTGATGCCAGTTGTTTTTTCAGACCAGGACAACGTCCGCCGGACCAGCTAGCATTAAAATCCTTTCTCTTTTTTTATAGACAAAATAAATAATTCATTACGAATAGATTAAAAATAACACTTGATAATGTGATGACATTATGATGTATGGCCAAAAGGTGTCTACGTATCGACGTGTTTTGCTTTTGCTTAACGACTATCTAGATATTAAATTAAAATAAATATTAAAAAAAAATCTTTATTACTGACCGCCGTAGGAGTGTATATTAGACAATTTATTTTTCGTTTTGATGTATGTTTGTATTTTTTAAATAAAAAAACGCAACACAATCAACGGCCCCCATTAGGATAGTTTTATCCTGTATCGGGGGTCCGGTAACAAGCACAATAATAATGACAAACACACCCAGACCGGAACACATGCATGTATGGTCAATACAAACATCTTAACGCTTAAGGCAGGTTTTCTACCGCTGTGCCACAACGTCGACAAATTTTTTGACATGTCCTATATGTCATTAGATTCTTAACAGTGGTAGCGATAAAGGCATAATGAAAGTAACACCGGCAGCAGCCATTAATATGATGGGTGATAGTTGAGTCTAATTTATACGGTGCCCAAATTAGTATACTGTGTCTGGGGTCCGAAAACACAAGCACAACGCAGACTAAGAAACATTTGTTCCAGAACAGTCTGTAGTGTGTATTAATGGGATCATCATGAAATTTTTGGCATACGTTTTCAGGGGTACGTAAAAGGATATAGGATACATTTCATCCAGAAAAATGGTACTGGACAGAAAGTCAAATACGCTTGTGCGATGTCAATCGAAAACAATAGGTGACGTGGTATATCGAAAGCTTATGCCAATTTCATACACTTCGGAATGATCTAATTTCGCTATCGATAATTAAATATGAAAGACGTCGGGACGTAACGATCCCATCGGCCGCTGTTGGGGTAATCTCTGTTACAGCAGAGATTATTCCACCTGGGCAATCAGTCACACTGGTGGTAGGTCTTTAGTTGCAAGAGGCCGGGTAAGTTTGTACCGCGACAGTGCCAAATATTCTACCGCAAAGCAGTAGTGTCTTTGGCACTAATGTGTTCCGGTTTGAAGGGCACTGTAGGCTAGTGACATTAATGGGCAAGGCAGATTTAAGAACTAATATCTCGAGGTTGGCAGCACATTAGTGGCACCTACTAATGGCGTGACGCGCGCTCATAGGCTACGGCAACCGCTTACTATCAGGTGGGCTGTATGGTTGCTTTCCGACTTAGCATCATAAAAAGGCTATGTCTTCCATGGTGTAAAAGTTTTACTTTAGACGATCATCTGGCATAACAACTAAGTAAACCCGCGTGCAAAAGCTAGTTAATAATTTTTTTAAGTATTAAAATATATATGCAGAGACCGGTTTTACGCGTAACAGAACTCAACGCGCTTAGCAACATTATAATATATTAATAAATGAAGTTCCGGGAGACGACATTTTTATTTTCGAAAAATTTCTCTTATGTTCGTTTTAATTTATTTAAGTCACACTGGTGGTAGGTCGTTTGCTGCAAGAGGCCAGCTAGGTAGGTACCACCGCAGTGTCAAATATACTACCGCAAAGCAAAGTTGGCATTGCTGTGTTCCGGTCTGAAGGGCAATGTACTCTAGTGAAATTACTGGTCAAAAGAGATTTAATAACCAATATCTCGAAGTTAGCAACGCGTGGGTGACACCTATTATTGGTGTTGCAAACGCTCATAGGCTACGGCAACCGCTTAACTTCCTAACATAAAAAAAAAACTTAAACAAAAATTTGGGTAACATCCTATACGCAATGAAAAGGAGAGATCTAAGTAAATACAGTCCATCGGGTCCAGAAAATCTAAGAATACATCTTTTGCCCTCAAAGCAAGATAATTGTCAGACATTGGTCATTCAAAAAAAACAGTCTTGATAATGCGAATTAAAATATCATTAAGATTATATCGTAGAGACATCTAGAAACATATTTAAAAACTTAAATGCGGATGTAAAAATTTGCAAAAAAATGAGAGGCAAAAGGCAAGCTGAAATTAAAAAAAAAAACGTGGTCTAGTTTTTAAATCCTATTCGAAAAATACGAGCTTTTTCATTTGGCAAACAAGCATACGGTCCGCTTGTTGTTAAGCTGGCACCGCAAGCTATTAACGGTTGTGATACTTAAAGTAATACATGCGAGGTGACGACCTAAGAGATACGAGGCAAAGGACGGGAAGGGAAAAAGGGAACAGAACAAATGGGGTAGGAGATTGGGCCTCCGGAGCTCCCACTCTCGCAAGAAACGCCACAGTACTGCTACTTTATGCCGATTTTCTGTGAGAGGTTAGGTAGTACTTCCCCGGTCGAGACGGCCCATTTGTGCCGGTAACAACATGGCTCTACTACACAGAAATCGTAATAATAAGGTATTAGAAATATTAAGTCTTATACAGAGCACGACGATATCGCAAGTTTCATATTCCATAGCTGCGTGAGCTTGTACCGCTCCGGATATTGAATAGCTTACACAGCAATGGTCAGCGAAGTTAATAAACAACACCAACGCATGTACGCCCCGCTCGTGGCTCATAAGTCACATATGCCGCGACAAGGTCACGCGGATATGCGAGTTTTAGTACCTTATTTAGATAAAATTATACACAATTGTACCTGATATAGTCTGACGATGTGCGGGTGTCGCAACCTCTTCATAATGGCGATTTCTCTGAAGGTTTTCTTTAAATTATCTTCGTCTAATCTTGATTTATCTATTATTTTTATTGCTACCTGAAAAGAAAGATATTTAATTATCACAAGTGTTCATAAACCTGGTCAAAAGTTACTATAAAAATAACAGCTTCAAAACAGAAGTCGGTGCTAAGTACTGCTACATGTTACCGACTTCTGTTGAAGAAAATATTTTTTTTTAAGTTTTGAAGTCCGTATTTTTTTTCTATAAATTACTTTATTTTATACTTTTTAAGACTTATATGCTTTTCTCGTTAATCCCATTGTCAGAACTGGACCTGAAAATCGGTTCAGTCGAAAGTTTTGAGGTAGCAAACTTAAATAAATACGGTCGAATTGACAACCTCCTTCTTTTTTAAAGTCGGTTAAAAACGGTCAAGGTTCTGGCCTAGGGTAGAGCAAATTTTTAATTTAGGATTCAGAGGGTGATAGAATGAATCAATTGTTTTTGCATTTTCAATATTTTGCAAGATTCATCCGCCGGCCTCTCTGCACGCTACCTCGCTACGCCCATGCCTCTGATGATAGGCCTCATCTCTGATCTCTTAATAAAACATAGACTCTAGTTCTTCTTAGTTGGTTAGGTTAGGTTAGGCCTAGGCGCGTAAGCGCCAGGGTGGGTATATCTCTATCTTTATATATGTATTAGTATGTATTTTATGTATATATGGCGGCACTATGTTGCCGCCCCGGAGGGCCCCTTGTGGGCAAGTGCCGGGGCGTCGCAGTTGAATGCGCTAGCGATCCCGCGACGTACCACTATGGCGCTAGACGGGACCTTGGGGTTTTAGTGGGTATGGAGGCCAGGTCCTATAAAGACATTGCACATGGCCTCGAGTCCCACACTCCCCGCGCCACTTTTACCATCTGTCCCGGCGCGGAGGTGCGTAAATGCATTTCCCCAAGCAAATAAAAAAAAGTGTCAGAGTTGTTCAGGTCGCCCATAGGCCTCTGACCTGACTTATCGACTGTTGTCAAATTGTCAACAGTGACAACTTTTTACGTGCCCTCCGAAGCACGGAGACGCTCGGTTGAAATACAACTATGCGATCACCCATCTAGTGACTGACCGCGCCTAAAGTTGCTTAACCTCCCGATCGTTCACCGATCAGTGGGTGCACTTGGCTATGAGCTTTTCAGAGACTTTGGCAAACAGAAATAAAAGCTAAGCAAATGTATGTAGTTTTTTTAATTTCCCTACTAACAGGAAATCAAAAGAACTCGTACGTGGTTTAATTGTTCCGGTTTCCGTCATAATAACGAGACAAAATGCGAGTATGTATACCAGTTTTAGCTATAAATATAAAACCAAAATCGATTAATAATACTGATCACTTTTTTATTATTTTACTCTTTATTGAACACCAATAATATAATAATAATAATAATTAGCAGTCAAGTGCGTTGTGGACCACGCACAGTTGAAACTAAAGGGTTCCGCAGCTTGGTTATGAAGAATCTTAAGGACTTTAAAAATAATTAAAATCTACTGCAAAATTAAGTTGGTAATTTCATAGTGATTATTAAAAGTTATATGAAAAACAAAGTTATGGGAAAAACTTATATATCTCTTAAATTTGTAGACCTGTCTTCTTCAAACCAAATATGGTTGAAATTTTATTTGATGTCCTATAAGCTCAAATTTTTCCAGAATCTTAAATCCCATAGTTCAAAAGTTAGAGGGGGGGAGACACAATTTTTATGACTTTAGGAGCTGATATCTCAACAACTACTGACTTAATGAAAAAAATCAAAATCAAACCTCGTTATTTTTTTGAAAGACCTATCCAAAGATATCTCACACGTTGCCATACGTTGAAATTTTTTTTTCAAATTTCAGTTAGATGTATAGACTGCTACCCTTAATTATTATATATTTTAAGATTTCATTACAGAATCGTTGTGCGGTTCATATAATACACCTATTTAGTACGTTTCGATTTCGTTTACGATAAAGCCAATGGTCTCCGAGTAAAATGACTGTGACATACGGACGGACGGACAGACGGACGTGACGAAACTATAAGGGTTCCGTTTTTGCCATTTGGCTACGGAACCCTAATAAACGCTACACACTCAACAGTGATATCCTGTGTCGGGGGTCCGGAAAAACATATAAAAAACAAACACACCCAGACCGAAACACATGCCTGTATGGTCAATACAAACATCTGCTCCGTGCGGGTATGGACCCTGCGAGCTGCGGCGCTTAAGGCAGGTTCGTCAAAATAAAACATATAAAAAAAATAAACAGGTTACAAACAACACAAAATGAACAGATTTAGATTATCACAAAAGGCGGCCTTATCCCTTAGAAGCGATCTCTTCCGGACAACCCTAGGATCTGCATTAAATCATGGGTAGTTTAAATCTATCTAATACCTTTAAACGAGGAATTCTTGTATATATATATATAATTGGGATCTCAGAAACGGCTGCACCGATTATCATGAAATTTAGTATGCAGGGGTTTTCGGGGACGATAAATCGATCTAGCTAGGATTTATTTTTAGAAAATGTGGCTTTGTCCGTGTTTTCAGGCCGTTGTCGACACGCCATCTATTATCAACAAAATAAATTAAAAATGTCAAAATATATAAATAAATTCACAGCGCACTTGAGCGACCACGCGTTGCTATGGCAACAAGGATTTATTGAATTGAATCGAATGACAAACATTTCTACAATGACAGTTGACAGCGATGCGTCCATTAGAATTTAACAAAATACTCAACAATCCCAATTTTTATATAACTTGTTGTCGAAATCATTATTTTATTATCCAGGTAAGGTTTCAATCAAGTCTACCGTACCCTTAACGACTTTCGATTTACCAAAAACAAAAAAACCGAGCATAGCTCGGTCAACCAGGTACTATAAAATAAATATACATACATATATCACTTTTAAAGTTTTAATGTCTATTCCTACTGTAATGACCGGTTATCCTAACACAATCGACAAGGGACACTAGTATTATCACTGGCTCACCACTACACAAACCGGAGCGCGGGCGCACGTGTTGTCGGTACGGTGTCCGTCAATCGACTGACTTATTGACAGCTACCCCCTCTGGTGGTGTACGTGAGACAATGTAAATATCTATTGTATAGATACAAACACTACACCTACAACATCCGCATTTACAGAGAGCTAGAAACTTTTTTTTAAAAGAATATTAGCAATGCTTTTTAAAGGCATTACTAATATTCCTATTGCCCTCCAAATAAGCTCGAAGCTTGCGCTAGGAGTGGGTACGACAATAGCCCAAGGGGTCAGGATCGAACCTGCGACTCTCGCGTTAACGGAGCGAAGTCGGCCCTTCTACCGTTGAGCTATTGAGACTTCAGGCAACTAAGCTTCTCTGAAGAAAACCAAATATTTTTTTTTATTTAATCTTTCTCCATTAATCCCGGTATTTTTGCCCAGGGTCTGCTTATTAATATTATCCGGATTTAACAGGTTACTAGTTTTTACACAGAGCGATTGTATCTGACCTCCACAACCCTAAGGGCGAATCAGTAAGTAGAGTAGAGTTAACGATTATTATCAAATATGTGATAATAACCGGGACAGACAGCTTAACGTGCTCTCCGAGGCACGGTGGGGAGACCCACAAGGACAAACGTCCGACCGAAACCGATATGTAAGGTTCAATACTTACTTTACTAAATAAAGCTTATTATTCCGTTAATGAATATATTGCAGATAATGTGGCATGGAATTAATATACGTTGAGTTTCATGCGGGATATATAACTTAATTGTACATTTGACAAATGTAATGTGATTATTTTTGAAAAGAGTAACTGTAGAGTTTCTTGCCGTTTCTTCTCTGCAGAATCTACCTTCCGAATTGGCGGTAGCTTCACTTAGGCGGACATAACAGACTGTATATTTGACGATTCAAAAGTGCTTAAAAGCCTATTTGAATAAAGAATATTTTGAGTTTGAGTTTGAGTTTGAAATACAAATATCTGCCCGTGCGGGAATCAAACGACGTTCAGAAAATGAATTATAATAAACAACAAACGCAAACATTCAAACAATGCTTGTCCGGATTTGAGAAAAAATATCAGCTTATCTTTTTGTTCAACATTTTTCTGGGCTTTCCCGTTTATATAATACTTCGCTTTGGGATTTCCCTAACAATAGCTCATCCGTTTCCAGAAGTTATTGTCGTGATAATATTATGTTATCATAAATATGTCGCAATTATTTAATTCGTTTTTTATGTTACAAGTTGGCAAGCAAGTATACGACCCACCTGATGGCAAGAGGTTGCCGTAGCCTATTAGCGCTTGCAGCACCATTAGTAGGTGCCACTCACGCGTTGACAACGAGAGATATTGGTCTTAAATCTCCTCTGCCCAGTAATTTCACTAGTGTACAGTGCCCTTCAAACCGGAACACAGTAATGCCTAAGCATTACTATTTATTACGCGTTGCCAACGAGAGACCACTAGCCTGTAGTTTTTGCGGTAGAATATTTGACCTACCTAGTCGACCTCTTGCTACAAAAAACCTACCACCAGTGTGACTGATTGTACTGGAGCAATCTCTGTCGTGACAGAGATAATCACAACAGCGAGCGATGGGGTCGTCACGTCCCGACGCCGAAATCATTCAATAAGGTTATAATTACAATATATTAATATTATATTTAATTACAATAAGAATTGCAACATGTTCGAATAAAGGTGACTTGTAACTAACTTCGTTTTGTTGCGATCAGTCCATTTTTGTAGTTTTACGATTTTTTAAAGTCAATAAGGATAGTCTGTCGCGGAATAAATTATTTTTAAGTTTACAATCCGAATGTGATTATTTAAAAACCGATTTTAACGTTAACTGATAGAAAGAACGGTTCAAATAATAATAATAAATAATAAACGCTACACACTCAACGGCCCCCATTAGGATATTGATATCCTGTGTCGGGGATCCGGAAACGGATACACAATGACAAGAACAAATACACCCAGATCGGAAAATATGCTTGCATGGTCAATACAAACATATTATGCTCCGAGCGGGAATCGAACCCGCAACTTGTGGCGTTTAAGGCAGGTTCGCTACTGCTGCGCCACAACGTCGTCATGATTATATTTTTGTTGCTAAATAGTCTAAGTATTTTTATACATATTTCTTTCTGTCTTATCGAGTGGTGAGTGGCCAACCGATATGCTGTTGAGATAACCTCCGTCACAGCAGAGATTATTCCACCAGTGCAATCAGTCACACTGGTGGTAGGTCTTTTGTTGCAAGAGGCCGGCTGGGTAGGTACCTTCGCAGTGTCAAATATTCTGCCGCCAAATAGTAGTGCTTAGGCATTGCTGTGTTCCGGTTTGAAGGGTACTGTACGCTAGTGAAATTACTGGGCAGAGGAGATTTAAGAACCAATATCTCGAGGTTGACAACGCGTGAGTGGCACCTACTAATGGTGCTGCAAGCGCTCATAGGCTACGGCAACCACTTACCATCAGGTGGGCCGTATGCTTGTTTGCCAACTTGTAACATAAAAAAAAAAATTATATATTACTTCGATACCGGTAAGTCGCATTTTATTGAAAAATAATAGTTTTTTCTCACAAAAGGAGGAACTTCAAAAAAAGGTAAAATATTATTCGGACTGAATACATCTGGACTCGAACCGGTTTCATTGCCTGAAAACACGGATAAAACAACATTTTCTAAAAATGAGTGCTAGATCGATTTATCGCTCCCGAAAATCAGCATACTAAATTTCATGAAAATCGTTGGAGCCGTTTCCAAAATTCAGATTATATATATACAAAAATTGCTCGTTTGAAGGTATAAGGTATTGTGGCGCAGCGGTAGCAAACCTGCTTTAAGCTCCACGGGTCGCGGGTTCGATCGCTCGAAGCAGATGTCAGATGTTTGACCTTCTCATTGTGTGAGTTACCGGACCCCCGAACTAATGGGGCCGTTGGATAGTGTGTATCGTTTATTATATTTAGTTTATATTGAAGAATTTCTTCAGTTCAATCTCGTTACCGACGGTGACCTCGTGACCTCAGCGGGAGGCTACTTCTGAAGGACTCGACCTCGGATATAAGGTCGCGTTCACCTCGACCCAAATAGAGAATTTTCACTATTACTTTCTTAGATATTTAAGTCGGGACAACCAGCCATAACTAATCTAGAATGGGTGTTTCAGTCTGTTGGGAACAAGGTTACCATTATAATTTCCGTAAGAGGTTGTTTTTAGGGTTTTTTTAAAGAATATTAGCAATGTTTTTTCAAGGCATTACTAATATTCCTATTGCCCTCCAAGCTCAAAGCGTGCACTAGGAGTGCGTACGACAATAGTCCGAGGGGTCAGGATCGAACCCTCGACTCTCGCGTTAACGGAGCTAAGTCGGCCCCTCTACCGTTGAGCTATTGAGGCTTGATTTATTTATGTCATGACGGTTGGCAAACAAGCATACGGTCCACTTGATGGTAAACAGTCGCCGCAACCTATGAACACGCGATACTTGAAGTATCACATGCGCGTTAACGACCCGAGGGAAAGGTTAGAAGGGATGAGAAGAAAAAAAAGGAGTAGAGTGGATGGGAGATTTGGCCTCTGGCGCTCTCCCTGTTCGCACTAAACGCAACACCCTATGACTTAAGCCGATTTTCTTTGGGAGGGTAGTACTACCCCAGTCGAGCCGGCCTATTTTTATAGGGAGGAACAAGGCTTACACTAGCACTAAGCACATATGCACTGTCTGGACCAGGTAATTTGCTCTCATCCAATGAGGTACTGGTTCGCCCTTAGGGAGCGCCCTAGCGGAGATCAGATGGCAATCGCTCTGTGTAAAAACTATGGGTTACTAGAACCTGTCAAATCAGCGTAAGAACAGCAGCATCAGACCCTGGGTAAATACCAGGATCAATGCTAGGAAAAAGAATTTTTTTTTTGTTACAAATTGATAAGCAAGTAGCAATATCCTTTATATTCATAAAAATATTGATTTGTTTGACACAAACAGTGACAGACACTGCTTTAATACAAGAAGAAAAGATAAACTTGTTACACCAAGTTTTCGGCTTCACAAAGTGAGTATGTCCTTTTTGGGGCAAGGTATTCACTTCTATAATAAAATTCCGCAGACAATTTTGAATCTACCACTTATGAAATTTAAATCTTATATCAAGCGGTGTTTACTAAATAAAGCTTATTATTCCGTTAATGAATATATTGCTGATAATGTGGCATGGAATTAATATACGTTGAGTTTCATGCGGGATATATATCTTAATTGTACATTTGACAAATGTAATGTGATTATTTTTGAAAAGAGTAACTGCACAGTTTCTTGCCGTTTCTTCTCTGCAGAATCTACCTTCCGAATCGGCGGTAGCTTCACTTAGGCGGACATAACAGACTGTATATTTGACGATTCAAAAGTGCTTAAAAGCCTATTTGAATAAAGAATATTTTGAGTTGAGTTGAGTTTGAGATAAGCAAGTATACACTACAATGGTAAGCAGTTGCCGTAACCTATGTGCGCTTGCAACACCATTAGTTGGTGCCAGTCAGCCATTGCCAACTTCGAAATAATGGTTCTTAAATTTCTTTTGCCCAGTAATTTCACCAGCCTACAGTGCCCTTAAAACCGGAACACAGTAACGTCAAAGACACCACTGCTTTGCGGTAGAATATTTGACACTACGGTGGTACCTAGCCGGCCGCTTACAACGAAAGACCTACCACCAGTGTGACTGACTGCACTGGGGAATCTCTGCTGTGACAGAGATTATCCCAACAGCGGTCGATGAGGTCGTCACGTCCCGGCGTCGATATGCACTGTCTGGACTGTGAGTTAATTAATAACATAATATATAAACAAACCTAATACTACATTGTATATAATGTCCCTGCGGTTTTCCGTGAAGCATATATATATAATATATTACCTCAAATGCGGTAACTGATAATAAAAACAATACTACATAGTAATATGTAATAATTTTTGCAAACACGGTCTGCCTGATGTTAAAGAGTCTGCTGACTCGTTCGGCCATCTTAATTTGTCAGACGCACTGAGGTTTTATTTATTTATTACTGTCCGTGGCCCGCACGATTATTTACGAAATCACATTAGAAACCTCAAAAATAACAGTATTTCTCCACTATTTAATGGATGCTATTATACATATAAACCTTCATCTTCAATCACTCTATCTATTTAAAAAAACGCATCGAAATCCGTTGCGTAGTTTTAAAGTTTTAAGCATACATAGGGATATAGGGACAGAGAAAGCGACTGTTTTATACTAGGAGGGCAGATCTACTTCATCTGATGGTAAGTGGAAATAAAGTCCAAACGCGAGGCAGCTAACACAGTTGAGGAATGCAACCGCGTTAGCCACCCTCGCCCTGCCTACCCGCAAGATGCCTCTTCACTTCCCGTTTAAAGGAGCCCAGATTGTAAGAAGGAGGCAACTTTTTAGAAGTACGACAAAGAAAAGAATTGGCAACCTTCTTTGTTCGCGAAGGAATTGATGCCACAGTTAGTCGGTGACATAGGACACCGGCACGCGTAGTTCTTGTATCTTGTATGGATAGGGGAGGGAGTGGTCTTGTATGGTCGACGATTAAGGAAGTTTCAGAGAGCCCTTATGAGGATTTTAGGACTTGCGCGTTGCCAACGAGATATTTGTTCTTAAATCTCCTTTGCCTGATAATTTCAGTCGTTCGATCAACATTTCTAGATAAATACTAACGGGCCCGTTAGACGTTTTCCTCGAAGAAAAAATCTGTGTCCCGATAGCAACGCCTCGTGACTGAGTCCTATTGTGAACAGAAGTGACACCGGTGAAAATTGTTGAATTACTAATATCGCTATTAAAAAATAGGGGTTGATGGTTGAAGGGTAAAAATTTAGCGTTGTATGTATTTTTAATGCCACTTCGTAAAAAAAAAAAAAACAATTTTTTTTTAAATGAGAAAGGAAGGTCTGCCTGTCGCGCTTTCACGGCAAAACTACTGAACCGATTCAATGAAATTGAGTACACAAATAGCCCAGAGTCTAAGAAAGGACATACGCAAATTTTTAATGCGAAAAAAGTTTTGTAAGGGGATGTAATGGGGGGGTGAAAAGTTGTATGGAAGTATCGTCATTATTAGTTTAACAGCACAGCGTGGGACTGCACGGTATATTTTAGATGGTGGTCCGGCATAACACATAGTCGTAGCCAAGATCTGGCCCAGGGGAGGGCGAAATGAGGGCTAAGAGGGGGGCAAAATGATTATCCCCACCAACTGTTATTGGTTAATTAGTTCAAAATATAATAGACGACATGACGCAGCGGTAGCGAACCTCCCTTAAACGCCACAGATCACGGGTTCGATTTGTATTGACTATGCAAGCATATTTTCCATTTTTCCTTGACCTTGTATGTGTTTCCGGACCCCGACACAGGATATTACTATCCTAATGGTTTATTCATTGATTATGTGCAGCGTTATATCGTTTATTCATTTATTATTTAAATATTATATTTATCCATTTCTTAGTATTTTACAAGGTCTAGGGCGGGGCAACTTCCGCCCTTGCTTCTTCATTCAAATAAATCTCATGTGTTTAATCTGATTGTTAATTGAGAAATGAACTGAATGAATGGATTTTTATCTTTTTAACGTCGTGTTCAGTCGACTGTTCGCTGCCAACGACCCACCTTGGGGAAGCCTTGTTGAAAAAATTCTTTTGCTCTATGGTAAAAGTGTAAAGCAAACTTTCATCACAGTCTATGGCTATTTATTTATTTATTTTTACAGAAACGTATAGCTAACAAATTTACAAATATTATTCATAGCAGTGCCAATTAAAAACATCCACGTAGGTAAACAAAACGTAACATACAGACCAAAATACAATAAATTAAAAAGAATCAGTTACTACTGCCAAAAACTATTGAGAAAGGTAACGCTTAACCAGGGCTTTTTTGTGGGGGCACGCGGGGGCCCTCAGGGGCCCCAAAGGAAACTTTGACAATATCGAAACAATTACCATAAAAAAATTTGAAGATTTGAAAAATGAATTTAAACGTTTGGTAATTTGTCACCTCCTCCAACTGCGAGGGGGTCGATGTATTGTATAGTTTATGGAATTGCAACTTTCGAGAATTGGCGTGCCCACGAAAAATAAGTGACAAAAAAGGACAGCGCCTGGTTTTGTGTTGAATGGGTCAAAACAAAGGTTATATAAAACTAGGTTCCAAACGCAACTTTATCTGGGAAAATAGTTAATTAGAAGTAATGAGTGGGGATTACTTCTATTATTACTGTCCCTGGCCCCCGTCATCACGACGAGGTAAAATATATTACTTTTCTTTATTTTTTTAAGTCACAAGTTGGCGAACAAGCATAGGGCCCACCAGATGGCAAGTAGCCGTAGCCTATGACCGCTTGCAGCACCATTAGTAGGTGCCACTCACGCTTTGCCAACCTCGAGATATTAGTTGTTAAATCTCCTCTGCCCAGTAATTTCATTAGCCTACAGTGCTCTTCAAACCGGAACACAGTAATGCCTAAGAACTACTATTTGGCGGCAGAATATTTGACACTTCAGTGGTACCTACATAGCCGGCCTCTAGCAACAAAAGACCAGTGCGACTGATTATTGTAATAATGTCTGGTGTGACAGAGGCTATCCCAACAGCGGGCGATGGGGTCGTCACATCCCGACGCCGGTGTGTGTTCTAACTTCTAAATAAGCTTTTCAATCTTATAAAATACATATATAATATATAATAAATAACAGACCAGTATATAACACAACGTATGCTGTGATATTAAATCAAGAAGATTGCAATTTTCATAATTTAATATTGTTTTTGTATCGGAGTGTTTTATTGTTATTAAAAAAATTATTTGGTAAACCTTGCTGTGGCCACAATAACTTTTATTAGGAATATTATTAACTAGTTACATGTTCCAGGGTCTGCTTATTACTCTTATCCGGATTTGACGGGTTACTAGTTTTACACAGAGCGATTGCCATCTGACCTCCGCAACCCTAAGGGCGAACCAGTAACTCATTGGATACGAGCAATTTACTTATCAAGGGTTAACGATTATTATCAGATGTTATGATAACAACCGGGAGCGACAGCTTAACGTGCTCTCTAAAACACGGTGGGGAGACCTACAACGCGGACACAGATATTTGTAAACTACAAAACTAAACGCAAAGGGAACAAGACTCAAACAAGAATCGAAACTGCGAACATCGTTCTAGGCTTCCACCCAACGCTCCAGAGATGCCGTCATAAACAAAAAATTGGAAAAAAGTAATTTAAATTTGTACAATGAGAAATTATATTTCACGCTAATTGAATAAAAACCTGTCAAGTGCGAAGTTTTGCGCAAAGAGGGTTCCGTATGGACTGTCAAAAAAATATATTAAGATATAAATTGTGTTAAGAATTGTAAAAAAAAAATTGTCAATCACATAGACATATTATATTACCTTTGATTATATATCAAAATGTCCAAAGACTCCTGGTGCTCCTTTGTAAGTTTACATTAAGGCAACGAAATGAAATTAGCCGCAATCTTAATGCATAAACGAATAAAATCATCTCCCATTCCCTCTGTACCCTTTTCATTCCTTCCCTCATATTACTTGGGTCGACAACTCGCATGAGATACTTCAAGTATCACGGACCGTATGCTTGTCAACCGTGCTAAAAAAAAAAATCAAATTTCTCAATTTTTTCAAATCAAATACGACACTTGAATTATATAAAATTAAAATATATAGTAATTTTTATTAAGACTGAAGTTTGATTACAATACTGCCGTTTCTCATCACGATTCACGGACCCTTAAGCAAAGTTTACCTTTAATACAACTGACGAGGACGGAAGGGTCTTTCACGTTTTCTATTGAATAGACCTTACGAAACGACTTTTATTCATCCAAAGTTTTATATACAAATATTATTGTTAATTAGTATAAAGTTTCATTGTAACGAAAAATAATAAATGCTGTAAAAATAATTATGTAATTTGGGGCTATTTGTACACGTTTTGGCGCTTTTAAAAACGCCATAAAAACATTCAGCATACCGAGCTAGCACTTGAGAATAAGTAACTATCATAAATTATCAGAAATATACGAAAGATAAGCAATACCATTTCAACCCACAACATTGAAAAAACTGAGTTATATATTATGCAGAAGTGTTGGTAAATGGCTGAAGAACATTTTTCTTTAATATTTGTAGGGTTTTAAGCTTTAAAACTTCTAAAAAAGTCATTTTTTAATCATGCAATTTATGTATTATGTTAAACGTTTTGGGTTATATTATATACGAAATATGCAGTTTGTATACTTATTTTGTTGTGAAAATAAGTAAAATAACTTACATAAATCAGAAATTGCCAAAAACTTGACTTGATAAAGCAAGTTGGTAAAAATTTTCAAACGCGTTTTTCTCGAAATGACATTCGTGTGGGTTGACATGGTATTGGTTATTTGCGTCCAAATATGTACGTAGTTCAAGTAGCCCCGTCGCTGGGTCTACTTCAAGTAGAAGTACCAGGTTTCAGTCATCTAACTACTCTCTTCATCAAAATGGGGCATTGATCACACCATTATAAAACCATTATAACTGGTGGTAGGTCTTTTATTGCAAGAGGCCGGCTAGGTAGGTACCACCGCAGTGTCCAATATTCTACCGCAAAATAGTAGTGCTTAGGCATTACTGTGTTCCGGTTTGAAAGGCACTGTACGCTAGTGAAATTACTGGGCAAGGGAGTTTCAAGAACCAATATCTCTCGTTGTCAATGCGTGAGTGGTACCTACTAATGGTGCTGCAAGCGCTCATAGGCTACGGCAGCCACTTACCATCAGGTGGGCCGTATGCTTGGATGCCAACTTGTAAAATAAAAATAAACTTTATTAAATTTTTACACACAATGATTAAAATTAAATATATCGGTAAGTCAAAGAAAGAAATAACAAAATAAATTAATCCATTTTTATGAGTTTTTACATCTGTACATATAATAAAATTGGAGTGTATGTTTGTAATATTGAAATAACCGTTTTTTACTTCATGTTTATGAATATATATACGGTACATACACCAAAATAACATTTTTTTTTTTTTACAATTTTTGTCTGTCTGTCTGTTTGTTCCGGCTAATCTCTGAAATGGCTGGACCGATTATGACGGGACTTTTATTGACAGGTAGCTGATGTAATAAGGCGTAACTGAGACTACTTTTTATTTTAGAAACAGAATTTGGGTTCCGTGCAATAAAGAAAAATCGGTACATCACGCGAGCAGAGCCGCGGGCGCAACTAGTTAAGTAATAATCATTGAATGCGTGTTTGATGCTAATAATATTTTACAAGAAATTTCGCGCCTAAATTACATTTGAAAAATCTTATCAAAAGGATTTTATTATTTTGTTAATCAAGACTAATATTAGGGTTCTTTAGCCAAATGGTAAAAACGACTTATAGTTTCGTCATGCCCGTCTGTCCGTCCGTCCGTATGTCACAGTCATACTCTGAGACTGCTCTGAGGCTCTATCTATACGAAATTTAGTAAATACGTGTATTCTATGAATCGCATCACAATTTTGTAAAAACGAAACTATAGAAAAATTATAGGTCCATACATGGGTTGAAAAAATTTTTGACGTACGGCAACGTGTGAGATATCTTTGGATACGTCTTTCAAAATAATAAGGAGGTTTGATTTTGCCTTTTTTTTTCATAAAATAAATTGTTGTCGAGATATAAGCACCTAAAGTCATAAAAATTCTAGAAAAATTTGAGGTTGTAAAATATCAAATGAACTTTCAACCACATTTGGTTTGAAGAAGATAGGTTGTCAAACTTTAGAGATATATAAGTTGTTCCCATAACTTTGTTTTTCATATTACTTTTAATAATTACTATGAAATTACCAAATTAACTTTGCGGTCGTCAACATCAAGCGGCGGAACCCCTTAGTTTCGACTGTGCGTGGTCCACAACGCTCTTGACTGATAATTATTATAAATACCAAAGTAACTGTGTCTGTCTGTCACTCAAATTTAATTAAACGAGATTTAAGAACTAATATCTCGAGGTTGGCAACGCGCGAGTGGCACCTACTAATGGTGCTGCAAGCGCTCATAGGCTGCGGAAGCCACTTACCATCAGGTGGGCCGTATGCTTGTTTGCCAACTTCTAACATAAAAAAAAAAAAAAAAAAAAAAAAAAAAAAAAAAAAAAAACTATCTAGCTCCTAATCTAACTAATATTATAAATGTGAAAGTTTGGATGGATGGATGAATGTTTGTTACACTTTCATCCGAATACTACAGGACAGATTTGGATGAAATTTGATAAAACGTGGCTTATTACAAAGATTAAAACAGGGTGTTTTTATTTCCGGAAAAAATGTTAGGATCCCGTGGGATAATCCTAAAACTACATAACGCGACAGGAGCCGCGGGCACAAGTAGTTTTAGTATCAGCTAAATTGATGCATAACTGATCCATAATCTACTTTTTCCCAAAGTGCATATACGATTTTGATTCCTACGATGAAAAGTTCGCTTTTTGACACCGTTGTGGCTTTGTGGGTAGCGAGTCTGCCTTTGGCCTCGACGGTTGCGGGTTCAATTCTCGTTGAGACACCGTGCCTCGGAGAGCACGTTAAGCTGTCGATCCCGGTTGTTATTACATAACATGTGATAATAATCGTTAAAATCTTGATAAGTAAATTGCTCTTATCCAATGAGTTACTTGTTCGCCCTTAGTGATACGGAGGTCAGATGGCAATCGCTCTGTGTAAAAACTACTAAACTGTCAAATCTGGATAAGAGTAACAAGCAGACCCTGGGTAAATACTCGTATAGTACCGGGAATATAATATAATAGGAAGATGAAAAATTCGCTTTTATGTCGCTGGTACGAGGGATAAACACACGGTTGCTAGGTTACCGGGAGATAGTTAATTAGTGTCATCTTGCGGTGAGGGAATCTGCCACTATTCTATGTTGACGTTGTGGCGCAGCGGTACCGAACCTGCCTTAAACGCCACAGGTCACGGGTTCGATTCCCGCTCGAAGCATAATATGTTTGTATTGACTATGCAAGCATATTTTCCGGTCTGGGTGTATTTGTCCTTGTCATTGTGTATGTTTCCGGACCACCGACACAGGATACAACTATCCTAATGGGGGCCGTTGAGTGTGCAGCGTTTATTTATTATTATTATATTGTCCCTCGTACCAGGGACTAAAAGCGAAATTTTAAACATCGAAAAATATTTTTATAGACTTCAAGAAATAATATTAAAAATGATTTCACGAAATTTGATGAATATTTTTTTTAAAATTTTCCTTAAGATTTCAGCTTTCAGGGAAAATTCTAATACATTCCTGTGATGCGTTGCCAATGCAAATAATAATAAATCCGGCTGTATAAATATTATCGAGTGACAATTTTATAACAGCCTAAATTAGGACGGTTACATACCAGCGTTTTTCTTTTTGTTTTACCCATTTGTGCTGGGAGCAGCATGGTGCTACTACTAATTAGGTTCCGATGACGTCCTTCGCCGTGGCTCGGCCTCGCAGGAGGCACCGTAAGAACGGAATCAAATTTGAAACCCGCGAGGGCCCGCGAGGGGTGACGCTGTCAAGGCCAGTAGGACCAACAGCAATACACATTCAAAAATAAACTAATACTACCGAATTGAAAATCTTCTTTTTTGAAGTCAATTAAAAACTAATAACTATTTCGATCTAAAAGTGAATCGTCTATCGTCTTGAATATTCATAATAACTGCTTTATATATTTTTTTTAATTCGAGAGCGTGTCAATACTTTCATAGATAATATGTGCCATTAAACATTGTGGCGCAGCGGTGACGAACCTGCCTTGAACGCCAGAGTTCGATTCCCGCGCGGAGCATAATATGTTTGTATTGACCATGCATATTTTCCAGTCTGGGTGCTTGTCCTGTTTATTGTGTATGTTTCCGGACCCCGACACAGGATATCACTATCCTAATGGGGGTTTTTGTGAGGGGGTAATTAATTAATTTAGTAATAAAAACGCTTTTTCTTATCTCCCAGTACTATACAACCTATAGTTAGACAAATTTATATGAATTTATTATTGAAAATATCTCAAAATAAATAAGACAAAAATACCGTATTTAAGATCATTTTTATCATTATCTCTGATATCTCAATTTCTTCAGATATTAAGATTAGATTTAAACACTTCAGAATACTGAAAATATTCAATGTTTGCACTTGTTGGTTTTTTTGTTACTAAGTTGTCAGGCATGCAAACGGCCCACCTGATGGTAAGCGGTGGTCGTAGCCTATGAGCGCGCGCAACACCATTAGTAGGTGTCACTCACGCGTTGACATCTTCGCCCATCTGAGGCCTCTTTAAACCTACACCCGGGTCGTACTTTCCGGGAACTCCTCTGAGTTTTCCTGCTACACGATGGACCCAACGTCACTACGGTTCCGGCGTCGGGATGTGACGACCCCATCGCCCGCTGTTGGGATAACCTCTGTCACAGCAGAGATTATTCCACCAGTGCAATCAGTCACACTGGTGGTAGGTCTTTTGTTGCAAGAGGCCGGCTAGGTAGGTACCACCGCAGTGTCCAATATTCTGCCGCCAAATAGTAGTGTTTAGGCACTACTGTGTTCCGGTTTGAAGGGCACTGTACGCTAGTGAAATTACTGGGCGGACGAGATTTAAGAACTAATATCTCGAGGTTGGCAACGCGTGAGTGGCACCTACTCATGGTGCTGCAAGCGCTTATAGGCTACGGCAACCACTTACCATCAGGTGGTCCGTATGCTTGTTTGCCAACTTCCAACAATAAAAAAAAGAACCCATGGATATTAAGCAGTTCGTGTCCTCTTCTCTAGTAAAATACGATATTTCTTTACTTATTTAGGTTTGGGGCAAACGGGCAGGAGTCCTGATGTTAAGCAATAACCGCTGTCAATATCTGCAACACCAGAAGGCATCCAGGTGCGATGCCAACCTTCAAAACGCAACTGGCTATACGCTGGCTGACCTCTAATTGTCAGTCACTTCATGAGTGTCATCAACTAGTCGGAGAGTTGGCACAAATTTTTGGGAAGGTATTTGAGTATTTCTTAGTAATCAATATTTTTGCAGTCATGTCCAGTATTTAAGTAATTCATTACATTTAGATTTGTATTAATATTAACTAAATATAATTTAATATTTTTAAAAAATTTGGGGTTGATTGAGCCCCGCTGCTCGCCAGGTCTGCAGCTCTCTGTTGAGGTGTAATAGGAGAGGTATGGGACAAGTTTTCAGCTTGCCTCAATACCTACCCAAAAATTCATGCCAGCTCTCCTACTACGTTGCCAGCTAGCCAGGCGGGTATAGTCTGTTAAATGTAAGTTGAACAATGCGCAGTAACACGTTTTTGAGTCTCAACCGTATGCGGTATGAAGGGGTCCGCGTTTAGTACGCTCGCTCACGGTTGTTTTACTTCTTTAATAATAAATTAATTAAAATTAAATTAAAATATAAATTAGTTTTGTCAAGTGTCACTTTAAGGAGACGGGAGAGAAGGATGGTATTTGACGTTTATAGTTATTTTTAAAAGAAAATAATATAACTAATTATCTGTATAATACTGCGGAAGATACGAAGAAGCCTGTCTCACTATTAATAATATAATCAGTTTTTTTTTTTATGTATAGGTACCTTTTTTCTATACTATTTATTTGTTTTATTCTATTTAAGTAATTAATAAAGATAATAAATAAATAATTAATTGAATTTAGAAGAAATAATAACTATATTATATACTTAACTGCGTTTGCCCACTTTATAAAGAATCGATTGAAATAAGACAAAACCAATATTTTTGTGTAGCATTTTTGTCCATTATTGTACCTGTTATTGTAGAAGCGGCCATTTTGGCTCAAGTTACATTTAAGGAATTATATATGAGCTTTACTTCGAGCAGTTATTTGTTGAAAATATCTTTCTATACAAAATATCTCAAAATATCTTCCGACAGAATGAATTAGTGTGATAATGAGCATTCAAATATTTCTCAGTATGTTGGGGTTTTTCCTTGGTAGGCTATTTTTACTTAATTAATACAGTCTTCTGAATGAAATTAAAGGAAGTATTTATCTATTACAGTTCATGGGATACAACAAGACAAAAATATCATCTTTATTGTAATGTACAACTCCCTTATTTTTATTTATTGAAGCCGCAACATAAATATACATTTTGTGAAAATTTCAACTCTCTACTATGGAACCCTAATAGAGGCAGACAAGCGAAGAATTGGTTCTTTTATACAAACATTTATTCTAGTCAAAATTTTGATTTAATTTTATCATTTTATGATATTAGAGCCTTGTGGATTTCATTGTGAATGAACAAGTCAGTGGTTAGTGGCCAACCTAATGTCAGAGTTGTTCTCCTCTGACTTGACTTATCAACTGTTGTCAAATTGATAACAGCCGGGACCGACTTTTTACATGCCCTCTGAAGCATGGAGACGCTCAGTTGAAATACCACTATGCAATCACCTATCTAGTGACAGACCGCGCCTAAAGTTTGCTAAACCCACGGATCATTTATCGACCAGTGAGAGCACCCCACTATGATTGTCTCATATGAGTACTTAAGGAAGTACTGCCCTAACACATAGTATCAATGTAAAACGACATCACACAAGACTGAAGTGATATGACAACTCCAGTCTCAACTCTAGATTTGAGAGAGACAGGAGACAGAGGTCAGAGCTCTCACAACTAATGTAAGATTTCTGATATTCAAAAATAATAATTAAAGAAACGAGAAGTTAGACAACAGTGGCTTATTGTCTTGGGTAAGATTGCCTCGTAGCAGAAAAGAAGATAAAAAATAAAGTAAAACATCAATATATATATCTGTACATTTTGTAAATACTTTTTTATTTTATGTTGTTATATGCATAGTGTAAAATTTACGAAGGAGCACCAAGAGTCAATAACAATATGTATGTATAGAAAGGCTGGCCTTTAGTATTTAGTAAGTCTTAATCAAACTTAACACAAATGTAGTGGTATGAACTTAGTCACATGCTAACTTTATTTTACATCCTTTTTTAGTGTGTGTCGGTGTTAAATCTGTGAGGGGGCATAACATTTTGTCTAACGGGGCACCAACAACTCCACAATATATAGTAAGTCTATGATGTTTATTTACTTTACTAGTAAACATGTTTAGTTACGTTTACATTGTGTATTATAAATAAATAGTTTTATAAGCCAGTAGATGTCTAATAATTGTATTCTTATTTTTTGTTTTTGTTTTTACTTGTCAAAGTAGGTATTGTTGTTCCTTTTTTGTTTTTAATTTCCGTTTCTACATAAGCGTTTTCTTTCTTAATAAAAATGTTGTGGTTAACGTTGCTGTGGTCACAATGATAATATTTTTATAGTAATATTATTAACATGTTACAGTCAGCATTTTTTGTCTACTAAAGTATATTGAAAAAATGTTTAATATAAACAGTTACATATTTTGAGTTTTATATCTAATAATAATAAGAAATAATCATTGTAAGTGTAATAATAATTACGAATTTAATGCTCATTTAATATCTAAAGTTATATGTTATGTAAATACATTTAATTGCATTATAAATAATGAAATATGAAATGTTAAATAATGTATATTGTGTTTAAAATACACTATATTTTACGCTTTTTTATATTATTGCCGAAGTTAGATTTATAATTATTAAATCGTATGTATTTTTTTATTGTTTTTGAAATTAAATGAAAATTCAGATGTAGAAAAAAAACTTTCTAAGAGAAAATTTGATAACAATAAGATTCCTATAAGAATGACAGCCGTCTTTCCCATGTTCGTATTGTATGTAAGTAATTAGAAGATTGTGACTCTTTATAACGAGAGTCAACCATAATTGATCAGAGTACATCAAATGAAGTTCACAATTGATAATAATTGTCGCAAAAACATTTTAGAGGTCACACGCTCCCTTTCTCGCAAAAACATAACGAATTAATGCGAATCGACGCTAAAAAAAAACTAGAAAAAAAAAGTTTTTCGAACAAAATTTCGCTAAAGAAAATATTAAGTTCGATTATTATACTGCCGAGTTAAAAAGTGCATAGCGATACACGGTCGCGTATAGTAAACAATGCACTCTGAAACTTGTGGGTTTACAACTTTATTTTTTTTTTTCACAAACACGTTCTGTCGTTCTCGTTGCCATCAGTCAGCAAGATACGTCTCGGGGAACGGGTTCTCAACACTACATTGCTAACCTTACGAGCGGCGCCTTATACACCCGTGACTAGACTAATGGAAAAAACCAAACACAGATCACAAACACGCACTAAACACGGTGTTGACAACTCAATCCGGTAGGAACTGGTAAGGCACATATGTAAAGACGCAAATCCATATCGGATAGGACACAAAAATCACTGAAATACGCGACGAAACGAGATAGATACCCACCTTACTCTTAGTTATAGAATGTGTTGCAAGTTTTACGACGGCGAAGTTTCCCGTACCGATTGTCTTTTCCAGTTCATAGTTGCCGACGCAAACTAGCTGGTCTATCGGGAAGTGTTTGGTCTTGTGCATCGGCTTTATATTGCTAGCCATTTTAGCAGACGAGCGCGAGACGTCCGACCAGACCCGCGTACTTCCCGACGGATTTCTCGTTACTGGAATTAGTTCGCTTTTCTACCGCGGCGTCGCTTCATAGCTCACGTCATTCGACAGGGAGGTGCAACACCGCCCCGCAACGTTTCATTAACAAAAACAAACTCTATGATAGTAAAATGCAAAAGGCGAGGTCTTATTCTTCATGAAGATACTATAAGCTTATCTAGTTATGTAGTTTAATGGTAGCGACATTGACGAAACGATAGCATTAGATAATGTTATCAGTGATTTCTTATCTACCTATAAGGTTCAAGTTGAACATCGCTAGCTCTTTAAAAAAGTACTCAATTCACAAGCTTTACGCTACCTCCTCCTTCTCATTCAAGCGGCTTTGTTATTAATTAGTGTGAACGAGACGCCACTATGGAGTGGGGTCGAGTGACGTCAGAGGTGTGTTTTACGTCATAGGCGGCAATTTCAAACTAGTTACGTACTTTACGTCAGACAAAAATATCGATTTTTCGTACTGTAACGAAAATTTTAAAGCAATACAAGAATAAAACGAATATTTCTACATTTTATATATTTCAAGAGAATTTTTCGAAACAGGTTGTTACAGGTGCAAACATCTTTCATAATCTTTCGAAAGAGTGTTTGCGTTTTTGTTAGTCGTCATTTTAATTTTGATACACTTCAACGCGACCAAACTAAAGATTAAAAATTTAAGATGGAATCCATTGTTCCAAAAAATAATTTCACTTGATCTCTAAAGTGTATTGAGTCACTACAATAGAATAATCAAGTTACGATGGTGTTTACTAGTACAATGCAAGTATATTGACTTTATCAATAGATAGGGTGACATCTTTTTGATATAATTTGAGACAAACCATAATTGCTCAAGCCACTATTTAATATTAAAACATAAATTAAATAATTTACAAATATACAAATCATGTCCTCGGGAATGGTGGCGAGAATGCTAGTAGGTAGGTAGGTACTGTGTATTATTTATTTACATTATATTCATTTTGCAATTGTGTGGTATCTAGGTCTAGGTTTTTAATGATATCCTTGTCGACGGGATTTGGAATAAAAAAACTAGATGCACCTGGAAAAAGGCGTTAAACGAGGCTTTGACATTATGTCTATGGGCGTCATATATATTTTTTTTGACTTAGTCCTTGAGGATCATAGGTAAAAGTTTTGGAACGAAGTTCCTTATCGCGCGTTGCGAAAGGCGGCTTGACGGAAAATATTAAAACCAAAAGTTGTAATGACACTTTTTGCTATAGTAGTAAGCCGTGCGGCGTGCGCGTGTTTCTCTGTCTGTCTCTCTCTCTCTCTCATAGAAAGCAAGCCAGTTATTTTCGTTTCGTCTTTCTATTTCGCATTGAACAGTGTGGTCACGGCAGTGTCGCGACGATTATTTTTGTTGAGTGTATACAGGGTTTTTGTACATAATAAATAATAAATAAAAAAATAATATTATAACTTAAAAACAAAATTTATTACAATTCCTTCACTAATTAATCGAAAAGAACTTCGTTGCATCCCTTGCCACCTCTCAAGTTTTTTATTTTTATTTTCATAATTTATCAATGCTAATATCAGTCTGTAAGTAAGCCTCTTATACCGCCCACGTAAGTGCTGCAGCTCTAGTTGAAAGGTTCTCGTGATGGCTATGAAAATCAATCAATTAAATAATACTCCTACTCATATTATAAACTAGCCGTGCCCGCTACTTTGCTTGGGTTTGTCTGCATTTTGTTTAGCTTTTGGACGGACTTAATACTTCAAACTTTTACGAACGACCATTGTTTGCAAGTGGTAATAATGGTCTGTTATGTAATGTTATGTAATGGGAAGTTATTTTGAATGTAAAAGCAAAAACGTCTTGTAGTGTAAAATGTAGAGTGGTTATAACAATCTTTAATCAACGTACCCACTTGAAATTTGGTATATAAACGTCTTATGTAAACATTATTTACTCACATGTTTCATATCTATCCGGACTCAATTCTAAATCCGATACCTATTTCGATATATATTTCTTTTTATTTATATATAACGATTTTTACCAACAACTCTTATTCTGTCCAGTCTGTCAGACGCAAAGTGTACTAGCAATCAAAATCTTTTATTTAAATTTTTTCCTCGGCGTAACCATATGAATGCTTATTTAGTAAAATATACAGGACTACCTAATGCCACAGCTCCACTTGCGTGGTCTACCGATTTTTCCTTACTGCACGGAACCCTATTTTATTTATTCTTATCTATATACCATCTGTATATAAATACAATTGTTTCATCGGTTTAGGCTAGAAAATGTAACATATAAACAGTTACTTTCAAATTTAACAGTATTAAATATGTATATAGTCTGGACTCTACGTTATAAATTATTATGGTGGACCAGCTCGATCGGGGAAGTACTACCTCTCACACAAAAATCGGCGTAAAGTAACAGTATCCGTAGGTACAGTGGCCTTCATGCGATGAGTGAGAGCACTGGAAGCCCAATATCCCACTCCTTCTATTTCCTTCCTCTTTTCTTATCTCACTCCTTCTCGCCCATCCCTTGTATCCTCAAAGTGCATGTGATACTTCAAGTACTACGCACGTCCATAGGCTACGGTGGCTTACCATCAGGCAGACTGTATGCTTGTTTGCCAACCGTCATGACATAAAAAATATAAATACAATTCACAAATTTTGCGTACAATTTTGTAGGTTTAAACTCACATGTAAATACGTAATTTTACGACAATTAATAGATTTCATATTTCTGCTATTACCATTCAACGAAAGCCAGTTTCATTCAAGAGATCAAAATGGTAAGATGTATGAAGTACAGTTATGTCCTAATCGAATAATGTAACATGCGTGGATGTACGCAGAGAGATGGGAGGGGCGGTAGAGGTAGGGAGTTTCTCCCTGAATGGTTAACATGAAGAACATAAATTAAATAAATTAAAAACATTAAAATAATACAATTAAAAATATAAATATATACATATACAAATAATAATAATAATGTCAGTCTTCCTCTCTCCTACTTTGCTGTGCCCGACAGGGTCCACAATGTATATCTGTATCTATCATCATATAACAACATACTATATATTGTGGAATGCAACAAAATAAATAAATAAACATATTTTCGTTATCACTAATCATATATATACTTCCATTTCCACTAGTGCGTTCCCTTCTTCCTGGAAAGATGCTCAAATCGTCCCTTTACCTAAAAAAGCAACTCCATCATCAATTAATGACTACCGTCCTATATCTATTCTTCCATTCCTCTCCAAAGTTCTTGAACGACTTATTTATCAGCAATTTAATCTTTTCCTGACCCAAAACAACCTTTTAAATCCCTTACAATCAGGCTTTCGATCTGGTCACAGTACGGTTACTGCTCTGGTTAAGATCACTGATGATATCAGATTAGCTATGGATAGCCAGGAAGCCACAGTTTTGATATTACTGGACTTCAGTAATGCGTTCAATACTGTGGACTTTGACATATTACTGGCTATTTTAAATTCTCTTAATATATCTCCATCAGTGATTGATTGGTTTCATAGTTATCTACATGGCCGTCGACAGCGTGTTAAATTACACGATGACTGTTCTGATTGGTCTTGTGTTAATGCCGGTGTACCCCAAGGAGGCGTGCCTCTTCTTTTTTCAATTTTTATCAATTCCATTACTAATAATATTTCTTCTCTCTACCACTTGTATGCTGACGATTTCCAAATTTATTCTCATTCCAAATTAGCTGACCTACCACAAACTATCCTTAGTTTAAACTCTGATTTAAACAATATCTTAAACTGGAGTAACTCCTTTGGATTGAGAGTAAATCCTGTAACGTGTCAATCTATTATTATTGCAAGTCCTCAACTTCACTCTCGTTTGAACTTGACACAACTACCGCCTATAATTTTTAATAGCACTGTAATTCCTTACAGTGTTCAAGTAAAAAACTTGGGGATTATTTTGGACCAAACCCTTTCTTGGGTTTGTCAAATAAGTGAAGTGAGCAAGAAAATGTTTGCTGCTACTTGTTCGATCCGAAGACTGCATAATCTTTTACCGATTTCCACCAAAATTGCGTTAGCACATAGTATCCTGTTACCGATTCTTGATTATGCTGACGTCAGCTATCTTGATCTCAGAGAAGATCAATTAAATAAACTTGAGCGCATTCAAAATTTATGTATAAGGTATATATTTGGACTTCACAAATATGATCACGTCTCCGAGTTTCGCAATAAGCTCAAGTGGCTTCCTATTCGCCTTCGCAGGAATACTCACATCCTTTCTCTTCTGTACTGTATACTGTTCAATCCAAATACTCCTTTCTATTTAAAGCAACAGTTTGAATGTTTAACTGACACACATGACCGCAACCTTCGATCAAAAGATAATCTCTTACTTAAAATACCTCTTCATTCCTCTTCTTTCTACTCCAAATCTTTCTCATTCCAAGCGGTTCGTCTGTGGAATTCTCTTCCACTTAATATTAGGCGAGCTCAAACTAGTTTCGCATTTAAAAAAAAGATAAAAGGCTACTACTTGTCGATGTAGTTTTTATCTTATTTTACTCCTTATCTTTTCTTTGTCGTTTTGTATATCATATATTTTTATGTAAATATTTTGTATGTATTTATATAAATATTCATTATATATATATATATGTATGTATTTTGTATATTGATATGTATATATGAACTTATGTGTGATTTATTATATATATATGTACGTATTTTGTATATATATATTTTGTTTTATTTATAATAAAATTTTGTATGTAGTATATAGTCTCTTAGTCCCACAGTACACCTCCTTACCGCTTCTCTTTAAAGTCCTCTAGCCAAAGGTTGTCTGGCAGAGATCGCTGCCTTAGCGATAAGACCGCCTTTTGTATTACCACTTTTTTGTTTGTACTTTCTTTGTTTTTAATTTCTGTGTCGGTGTACAAATAAAGCATATTATTATTATTATTATTATATACATACTAGCTATGTTTGCAGCTCCACTCGTGTGTGTTTTTTGATAATCCCACGGGAATCTGTGTGTGCAAACTTTCATCCAAAAGTTTTTGCGGAAAAGAGTACCAAACATACTTTAATCCAAACATGCTTTCATTCCCACAAACTTTCACGTTTATAATATTAGTAGGATTTCTGTTTCTTATGATATAATAATAAATAAAACGTTTTTATAAATTAATAAGCTTTTGAATCAAGTTTCCCGGTTAAAATCTTCTGATTTGTCAAGTGGCTTAAATTATGCATCAATTTTATCTCATATTTAGCAGTGAAACAAAACATCAAGAGGAAACTCGCATGTTTTTTCGAAGACATGACTATCTATAAGAAAACGGTGTGGTGGATCCCGATCCTTACTCTTTTTCTTAATAGGAGATGAGGCCCTTGCACAGTAAACTTACTACTTAAATAAACGCAACACACTCAATGGCCCCCATTAGGATAGTAATATCCTGTGTCGGGGATCCGGAAACATTCACAATGACAAGGACAAATACACCCAGACCGGAAAATATGCTTGCATGGTCAATACAAACATATTATGCTCCGAGCGGGAATCGAACCCGCGACCTGTGGCGTTTAAGGCAGGTTCGCTACCGCTGCGCCACAACATCGTCAAAATCTTTTATTGTTTCAATAATCGGAAGAAATTAATGGTCACCCTACATACGTGACATCGTCGTCATCTTTTGTTATTTAAATATTATTCGCTCGTGTCGTCGCGATAAAATACATTCGATAAATAATATTAACTTCCTGATATTTATTGATAATAGATTACTTATCAATGTAATACGTTATTATGTCGTACGTGTACAGAATAGTGAAATAGTTTTTCAAAATTTATATAATAACCGACATACTAAACTATACGCTCGATTGAGTTTAAATTATGCATAATGACAGTATTTGCAATGCAAGAGGCCGGGTAGGTACCACCGCAGTGTCGGATATTCTACCGTAAAGCAGTAGGTATACTGTGTTTCGGTTTGAAGGACCCTGTAGCTAATGAAATTACTGAGCAGAGGAGATTTAAGAACCAATACCTCTTCGCTTATAGGCTGCGAAAACCGTTTACCCTTAGGTGGATTGTAAGCTTGCTTGCCAACTTATTCACATTTAAAAAAAAGACCCTCACTAAGAACGGATTCTACGATAGTCAATTTTTTCTTTCAATTATTACTTACCAAAAATTACCTACTACAAAAAAGCTAACATTGTTGACCTTGTCACATTGTGGCTATGGTTACCATAGGACATAAGCTATATGTATATGAAGTCGGTATTACATGTATAATATGAAAGGCGAAGGACTAGGAAGCGTTATACCGTAAAGGTTTAAGGGAAAAAAGAGAAGCTCTGCTGATCCGAATGGAATGAACCCGTCATGGGTTGGGGTGAATACCCTAGTTTAGCGTTTAGAGCTACGAAATTTTTGGGGTGGAGTTCAGTTAGAGCGGGACGAAACGAAAAATGAAACAAAATTTCACTTCTATCGACAATTCCACTTCAAAATAGGCAGATATGTACCAATTTTGTATAACTTTTTATGTATGTTTAATTTGAAAACATAAAAAGAAATACGCAAATAACCTTTTGTACAATAATTTAACGAAACTTATTTCTTAATCAATATTTTATACATCGTAATATAAATAAATAATTTCGCAAATCAACAATTTGTATTTTATTGGAAAATGTACTTAGTTCCTACAACTCATCCCGTTTTAATTTTAATAATGGCGGGCTTCGTACATTTCATTGCGTATTTTAACATTCAACGGCTTCGTTACTGTTCGTGAATTCGTCGTCTATCAATTCATGATATATCTATACAATAATTCATGAATAGATTCAGCTCAGCGTTCACAATCTCTATGAATACGATATATCTCGATTCTCGAGTTCATTCATAGTGCGTCAGAATCCTGTATTGATCTGTTACTGATAGCGCCATCTATGTTTTTTAGGTAAACTAGATAATACTTTTTATAGCAGAAAATATTGTCAATAGATGGCGTTGATTATTATTTATTCACAAAAATATTTTTTCATTGTATGGTAAAAAAAGCGGATTTTAATACTCCCATAATTCCCATATTTCTTGTTATGACCAAAAACTTCAATTCCATTATAAATTAAATTAATTTTCAAGTCTTCAATATTTTTTCATACTACTAGCAATGCCTGCGGCTTTCCTCGCATTATTAGTTAATATTCCAGACAGGTTCCGTTCTTGTTGATGACAGTTATAACTACGGTAAGTTAACACGAGACCTAGCTAGGTGACATTTAGTAAACTTACTGTGAGCAAAAAAAATTGTTTTCGTTCAAAAATATTTCATATTTAATGTTATAACTTTTTTAAAGTTATCTTAATGAATATTAATGGTAGAAATGTAAATTAATTCATGTATATTAATAGTCATAAACATTGTAATTGCGAAATATTGTCTTGTGATGAATATTACGTATAATTTAAGACAACTTAAAAAATTCATGATTAAACTCATAATTTTTAAAAAGTAATAATTGTATGAAATATTTTTTTTAAGAAAAATAATAAAAACCAAAAACTGTTTTTGCATGCGGTACTCTTCAAACGCCATCTAAACCATGTCTCATGTTATCTCTCATACTGAACTATTAAACGTATCATGGTTTAGTAGCTAATCCAAGAAACCCGAACAAAAAACCAATTCAAAATTATTACATTTCTTTTTTTATTAGAAATAAAACACCAATTCTAAAACATAGATTTAATTCGCTTATAATTACAGCTGTAAGGCATTTTTAAAGGCTGGTTTTTGTACTATAACAATATATTCTATTTAACACACCTAGTTACGAGATATGATTTATAATAATTGATGAAAGGACTGCGTTATTACCGAAGGAAAATCTAGAATGTATATATTTCCCATGTTATCTGCGAACTTAACCTTAACCAATGGTAAAAAGATGGCGCTGCTATAAATACAGAAGAATATAATAAATCAACCCTCACGAAACACCAGCACCCTCAGAAAATTTTCTAGAAAGGATATTAAAAAAAATATACAAGGTGTTTCTGAAGTGAATAACAGAACTGCTGTAGGATGTGTATATAAGCTTAGTGAGAGAGAGAGAGAGGGAAGATCACCGAGCCGAGTCGACCCGAGGAGATCCGAGGCCGACCCGAGGCGAAGCGTCGCCACTCAAATAGCAGGTCTAACCTAACACATTAGATGTTTCACGTCAAAATTGTTCTTTCAGTAGCAAACATGGTTATTATCATTTTAAAAGCAGCGCCATTTTATTTTTATACATTTTTATAAACACTATTCACTTGTACACCCGTATAAGATACTTCTGTTCCTATACATAAAATGTCAACTAAATTATACATTTTTATTGTAACCTAAATTAAATCTTATAAATAAAATTTACAATATTTTTATTTAATGTGTAACATAGTTCCTCTCTTTCTTGCAATCCGTGAGGGTGATGTAAGGAAAGCGCAACAATTTGATTTGACCAATGGGCGCGCTGTTATTTATATATATTAGTGATGTTTATTATAGAAAATGAAAATCAAATCAAATTATTCAAGTACTGACTTTTAAAAGTACTTTTGAATAGTAAAACACTACCAACGGTTCGGAAGGTTGATTCTACCGAGAAGAACCGACAAGAATTTGTATTATAAATATTGTTTTATATGTTATAAAATTTGGTTTTTGAACTTATCAAAGTGAGATGTCCGATGTTACACATAATTTTAATGCTTTCAGTTTTATTTAAAGATGTTTTGATTTAATCTACTCTTTATAAAGATATGTCCTTTCTTTACTTACAAACACTTTTTTAATTCATTATACGTCATTAAAATGATAATATAATGAAAACATTTCTGATTAATAAAAAAAAGTATTTCCATAGGCTAACTATATACTATGGACAAGCTCTTTTATACAGACTAATGTAAAAACTCACTGGTGGTTTATAAACGCAACGACACGAAGTTAGCCACAGACTAACTTCACTCGGTTATATTACAAGCTTGTCAGAAGTAGGAGCACCAGAGTCTTATATTTTTTTATTATGAAAGGGCCTTTCCATAGTATTTCATATTTTGTTACAAAATTATTTTAATATCTCAATACCGTTTTCCTTTCAACAATCTATCATTAACACATGAGGTTCTCACTTTTAAAACAGATCTTAAAAATCTGTAGTACATTTATCACTCTAAATTGTAATTAAAAATAATTAGATCTATAATAAGAAAGTATTTATTAAAAGATGATTTTTAGTAGAAAAAACTTAGACGGAGCGATATGTCAAGAAAAAAAACTGGGTTTGACATAAATTGCGACGTTGCCATATTCATAATATAAGCTATCTCTTTTACTCCCACTGGTGCTCTACGAAATAGGCTGAGATAACAATCTAGATTGTCATAATATAGTTATGAGAGTCAGCTTAGTATAGGTCCGTAGTTAGACTAAGAATCTCATGGACGGAGCCATACCATATTGCCGCTCTTGTAACGTTATTTCAAAGGAGATATTGCTATCTTAGTCTGTTGCTCAGAGCACTAACACGAGTAAAAGAAATAGGTATATATAGGTTTGACAACTTATTTTTTTATTTCCTAAATGTTGGCATGTTTTATACCCGGTCAAGACTTTTTTTAAATTATTCATAAATGGGTAAGCTCTTGACCTCCATCGAGCGTGAAAGCATAGATGAGGTCTACGTTGGAGCGAGCTTACTCAAGAGAAGCCTATGTACTCGCACCTTGAAGAGGTTCAGGTTGTATGCATTCGGAAATACAGTCTGTCAATTATATAAATGTATTTGCCAATTATATTTGACATATTACGCACACAAAATACGTAAAATATTGTTTCTTCTATCCTCTTTCTACGGGTCTGTCTATGTTTTTTCTCTGTCTAACATACGCAATTCCCAAAATGACAGATGACACTGACAAATGACATTTGAAATCAAAATACGCCATCTTTAAATAACCTATACAATAATTATAACAGAGAAAAACCGCGATTTCGTGTGATATGTAGACTTTATTGTGTTTTGTTTAATATTTTAATAATAATTATACTATATAATGTATATACATATTATCACAATGCCTAAAAATATTTACTAACCTAAAACAAAATGGCTGATTTCATTAATAAGCATACATTTAATTAAGAAAGTCATAAAACGACCTTAAAATATTTATAATAATCTTAATGATACACGAATCATTATTGCAAATAAAAAAAATTGCAAGAATAAAATTAACATATAAGTACATAGAAAACAATTTAACGGTTTTAGGAAAAAAAAATCGTAAAATCGGTTAAAAAACCGACATGGCAAGGTTTAGTTCGTTCGATGACGTTCGAAACTGGTTAAAAATTAAATTACCGGTTAAATTATGAATTTTTACGCTTTTACCGAACTAAAAACATTCCCTTGCATATTACAAAATCAACCTTTATGGTTGTTTGTGCGTTTAAGTTTTGAAAGCCATTAACCCGATTAAATATTCTTTTGGAACATGGCCATTTATTATCTGAGTTTTAGTTTAAAAATTTCATCGAAATTTTCGGTCAAGCGGTTTTGTAACGTAAGTATGGTAACTAAAATTGTGATACGAGAATTTTATATAGTAGATTTAACTTTTTTGAAAATTGAATTAAGTTGTAGTTTTTTTGTAAATCCAATTATTGCTCTAAACTATTAAATAAAAAAGGATTAAGATAAAATATGATTTTAAAACTTAAAAATAATTGTTAATTTATGTATGTGATATAAAGATTCAATATTTACAATTTTATAAGTAACTACGCTTATATTTAAATTGAGTCATTTTGCCTACAAAGTACTACATTTTATAAATATTTCATCACTCAAGTTTTAGAGACTGTTACATTCAAAGTATGACAAAGGTTTTTAAAAAATATCACTATTAAGTGAAGTATAAAACCAGTCAAGTGCGAGTCGAATATTTTTGCGTGTGTGGGTGCTCCCACCCCAGGCCGAAATTAACTTTTGTTCCTTCTTGGACCTCTAATATTATTATGTCTCGACATGTAAATCAAGTATATACCATAAACATATGGACAAACACAGAGACAAAATGACTCAACGTAGAACCAAAGAACCTATAAATGGACGTTAATAAAGCATATTTGGTTGGGCCTGTTTCATTTATTATCAAATGGAGGTAGGTCATTTATTGTAAAATTAATCTTCTGCATATTAAATATTGAGACAATACGCCACCACTAGTGACGAATAAGTTTAGCGACATCTATACGTCAATTAACGCAACTCGATAAAAAGACATCCTGAATCGCGCTATCGAAATTTTCTTCGACGATAAACATTATTTTTTACCACCGTGGAGGCATGAAGTATGGCATGTCCCACCAGCTTAAACAGAAGATCTTCCCCTTCTGTGGGAGGCATTTCACACGTCTTACCACCATAGTGGTGATCCCGAAAAAAAATTTAGGCAATATTTTTAAAGTCATTACTAATACTCCGATTGCCCCACGAAATAAGCTAGTAGCTTGCGCTAGGGATGGGTACAACAATAGCCCAAGGGTGGGGATCGAACCCGCGACTGAGCGTTAACGGAGTGAAGCCCCTTAAAACGGTTGAGTTAACGTAAGCTCTTGAGAACATAAAGGAAGAGGTCCGATCACTTCACTAGTGGTAAACCATTTATTGCGCGAGGCCAGCTAGGTAGGTACCACCGCAGTGTCAGATACTGTACCGCAAAGCAGTGTAACAATGTACGGTAGTGAAATTACTGGGCAGAGGAGATTTAAGAACTAATATCTCTCGGTTGGCAACGCGTGAGTGGCACCTACTAATGGTTTTGCGCGCTCATAGACTACGGCAACCACTTACTATCATATTATAAATATAAAATAAATAAATAAACGCTACACACTCAACGGCCCCCATTAGGATAATTATATCCTGTGTCTGGGGTCCGGAAACATTCACAATGACAAGGACAAATACATCCTGAAAATATGCTTGCATGGTCAATACAAGCATATTATGCTCCGAGCGGGAATCGAACCCGCGACCTGGTGCGTTTAAGGCAGGTTCGCTACCGCTGCGCCACAACGTCGTCAATATAATATTATGTTATGTTTGCTTGCCAACTTAGTTTAAGATGTATAGTCTGTTAAATGTAACTTGAACCCTGCGCAGTAACACGTTTTTGGGTCTCAACCGTATGCGGTATGAGGGGGCCGGGTTTAGTACACTCGCTCACGGTTGTTTTAGTTCTTTAATAATAAATTATTACAAAATAAATTATAATATAAATTAGTTTTGTCAAGTGTGTTAACATTTATTTCAAGATAATGCCTCGACCACAATCAACTTTAAGGAGACGGGAGAGAAGGATGGTATTTGACGTTTATAGTTATTTTTAAAAGAAAATAATATAACTAATTCTCTGAATAATACTGCGGAAGATACGAAGAAGTCTGTCTCACTATTAATAATGTACATTAATTTTTTTTAATATAGATACCTTTTTCTATACTATTTATTTGTTTTATTCGATTTAAGTAATTAATAACGATAATAAATAAATAAATAATTGACTTTAGAAGAAATAATAACTATATTATATACTTCATTCCGTTTTCCTACTTTATAAAGAATCAATTTAAATAAGACGAAACCAATATTTTTGTCTAACATTTTTGTCCATTATTGTACCTGCGCAGAAGCGGCCATTTTGGTTCAAGTTACATTTAAGGAACTATATATATGTTTATCTGCATAAGAAACTTCAATAGCGCGATGCAGGATCGTGACATCTTAGATAGCATTTTTTGTTAAAATGCCATTTCCGGTTTTTAAATATATTTTATTTATTGACGCTTGCAATATGAACGACATGAATTCAATTTATATCTAAAACAAAAGTCTAATATGAGTGAATAACCTCCCAAAATGTTTAATAGAGTATTTATAAAATATATAGTTACACTTTCTGTAGCTATATTAGCAAATTCTAATTCAGTCGGTCTGTCCGATGGATAATTATTTGACGAGTGACGTCACAGGCAAGTTAAAAAGGATTTATGGCTAAATGGTCTTAAGAAGTTATATGAGTGGGAGAGAGATGCTTATATACTTTTTCTAGCAGAAAATCCCCCTATAATGTATTTCTTATGTAATAAAGCATAGTTTGCAATTTTTTTTTGTGATATCTTAAATACTAATACGGATAAAAAAATATGTATATATAAAATAATTTTTCGTGACAGGATATCCGACTGGATTAAAATTGATATTAACTGGGTGCGATATTTAACCCTTTCGCTGCCGCGAGATCATGTGACCCGTCATTATTATAGAGTAATCTGTATATATAAGAGAAGACCTTTTTTTGGATGTGTATTGCTGTTGGTACTACTGGCCTTGACAGCGTTACCGGATAGAAAGCCGAGTACCCAGCCGTGAAAAAGAGATACGAGTCTCCGTCATTACGGTGCCTCCTGCGAGGCCGAAATACGGCTAAAGACGTCATTCTATTCGATGGACTCACCCGACGGTGTGAGTGCGCCGTGACGTGTGGAAAAGGGACCTCGTCTTAGGCGAGGAGGACGTTGTGTGCGTCTTTATAGAGCGTTATGACTGATTTAACCTTGACTAAACCCTTAGACCTAGAAAGCTCAATTTTATTCGCAGGTGTTGTTTTTAAAGCGTAAACGCGAACTAAGAAAGGATTTTTCGAAATTCACCCTCTTAAAGATTGAAAATACTTGAAAAAAAAAAAATTAAGTTCTTTTAATTTTTAATTAATTAATAAATTTTTGGAGTTTATTTCTATAATACCCACGACTCCGCTCGCATGATTGAAAATGACAATCTTAAAGGAAGCTAATTTTTTGGGAAATAAAAGTATCCTCCATGTTAATCCCAATTTGATCCAAATTAGTTCACTATCTTTTGCGTGAAAGAGTAACAACCATCCATCCAAACATACATCCAATCTTACAAACTTTCACGTTTATAATATTAGTCGGATATAAGAACGCTATATCACGTCAAGTGGCTAAGCTCAAGCGCTCGACGTACTAATACGTCATACGCAGCGAAAGGGTTATTAACTATTCTAAGCTGTGCACTGCTTTACTGACTAGTTTATTCATTGTTTTAAGGCACTTTCACTTTGCAATTAAGTTTAAAATATTTGTCGTTTTTCACTTAATAATTAATTGTGAAAAAAAAATTCTATACATATTTAAAAAAAAAAAATCAAAATTATTAGGTATAAATTTTTGAAAACCACCGCCAGGTTAATTGATTTTAGCATTTGTAGACTTTGTACTAGTAAAGATGTGCTCATTTTAGGGTTGCCTACCCAAAGGGTGGCAATGAAACCCTGTTACTAAGCTGCTGTACATCTTAATCTTAAGTCGAAAATTTCATAAAGAGGGTGCATATAAGAAACTTGATCTTTTTGTGATACGGAACCCTTTATGAGCGAATCCCTCACGCACCTTAAAGAGACGTTATTTACTAGACGCTAGTACAAAGTTCTACCATGTTTTTTTTGAATATTAACAATGCTTTTTCAAGGCATTACTAATATACCTATTGCCCCTCCAATAAGCTTTGCGCTTGCTCTAAGAGTGGGTACGACAATAGCACAAAGGTGTCAGGATCGAACCCGCGACTCACGCGTAAACGGAGCGAAGTCGACCTTTCTACCGTTGAGCTATTGAGGCTTCAAATTTCATTCGCTAAAATACTACTATCCCGGGACACTGAAAAAAGTTATATAAAATATATAACTAAAGTTTGAAATAGATATTAAATATATAACAAAAATATATTTATAATATAAATATATAACACTTATTATATAACATTAATCGTTAACGGTGATCTTGTTAAATGTATCGTTAGCGTTAACATCACTATCAATAGCTGGCAAGTTGTCTATAACGGAACTTATGGTCTCAGGAACTGTGTTAACGAATAGATTATTATCGTTATTGTCATTAATCGTTACATTATTGTTTGTGGTATCGTTATCTGTGACATTAGCATTAGAATCAACACCGGATGCTAAATCCTCATAGCACGGTGGCATTTCAACGTTACTCCTGGCCTCGTTCTCGTTGCAATCGTTGTTCTGATTAATACCCTCCCTGCTTAGATATTCAGGGGGTGGACCGTACTTGTATCTCATAGCTTCATTATACGGGGGTGGTCTTGTATCTAACATGGGGTAGTTTTCAAAATTAGCCCCCAACAACCTTATGGTTCTGCCGTTGAGTGTGTAAGTCTCGTTAGAGTTGAGTCTAACAAAGTCCAAATCGTCAATATTAATCTCAGCAACGTTTGGTGTGTCCGGTCGTGGTTCTTCAGACCTCCTGCCAAATCTGGGTATACTGAGTTGGAACCTACCGAGGTGTAGGGTCAAGGGTCGTTGGACCGTCAGCTGATCCATGACCCTGTCCAGGGTGTTCCGTCTTATGGTCCTTCTACGGATCAGCTCGATGGGTGTTATGTAGTTGAGGTCTCTGGCACTGAGGTCCGGACTGGTGTAGTACATGTCGTGTGTCGGGGAGCGGTAGTCGAGGGAGCGGGTTCGGTTCCCGGTCGGGGAGCTGAGGGCTGTCGATCTGACGTCTGTCATTTCGACGTCACAGCACTGGGTTGGTACCTGAAAACATTAAATAAATACGTTATTTATATTATAAATAGCATCTGCCCGCGACTTCGTCCGCGGTGACCTTAGATTTGGCTCCAATAAGAGGCTGCCTTGCCATCGGGAGTGTTTGAAATTATATTTTTAATAATTAATATTAAATTTGACGACGTTGTGGCGCAGCGGTAGCGAACCTGCCTGAAGCACGACACGTCGCGGGTTCAATTCACGCTTGGAGCAGATGTTTGTATTAACGATACTTGCATGCGTGTTTGGGTATATTTGTCCTTGTCATTGTGTATGTGTTTCCGGACCCCCGACACAGGATATCACTACCCTAATGGAGGCCGTTGAGTGCGCAGCGTTTATTTATTTACTATTTATTTATTGTAACGTATGTAACAGGAAGTCCAGGATTTTTATTTTATATTTATTTACTTTTTACAAGAAAACTGTTACAAAAGATACATAATATAATGGTGAATGCAGAATGCGGAATACAGTTGCATTGATTGGACGTCTGAGACTGAACTAGAAATGAATCTCTCAGTCTTCAGCGCTCTTCCAAACTAAACATAGTCGAATATTACATTACTATATTATTAATTAAAAAAAAAAAAAAATGAAAGTAGTAAATAATAATAATAACTGTAGTGTTTGTATCTATATAATAGATATTTACATTGTCTCACGTACACCACCAGAGGGGGTAGCTGTCAATAAGTCAGTCGATTGACGGACACCGTACCGACAATACGTGCGCCCGCGCTCTGGTTTGTGTAGTGGTGGGCCAGTGATAATACTAGTGTGCTTTGTCGATTGTGTTAGGATAACCGGTCATTACAATAATAATTACAAAATATAAGCAATGAATAAAGAAATTTAGAAAAACTTTAGGAAAACCAATGAGATTATAGTAAGCGAGACCTCTCTGTGTGTAAAGTGCCACAGTGTGAGTGTGTGTATGTGAGAGGGTGTGTGAGTAACAAGAAACTGACGAAGGCATTGAACGGAGGTTTATTAGTATGTACAATGTTTTTACATCGCCTTGTCATAGCTTTTGCTTTGATGTATTTAAAATTTTTTTATTTGAAAAACTTGGAAAGGAAGTGCATTTATTACTAAAGTAGGGTGCGTTTCCTCCTTTTTTTATGTTAGAAGTTGGCAAACAAGCATACGGCCCACCTGATGGTAAGTGGCTGCCGCAGCCTATGAGCGCTTGCAGCACCATTAGTAGGTGCCACTCGCGCGTTGCCAACGAGAGATATTGGTTCTTAAATCTCGTCTGCCCAGTAATTCCACTAGCCTACAGTGCCCTTAAACCGGAACACAGTAGTGCCTAAGCACTACTATTTGGCGGCAGAATATTGGACACTGCGGTGGTACCTACCTAGCCGGCCTCTTGCAACGAAAGACCTACCACCAGTGTGACTGACTACACTGGTGGAATAATCTCTGTTGTGACAGAGGTTATCCCAACAGCGGGCGATGGGGTCGTCACATCCCGACGCCAAAACTCCTCTTTCCTTCCTTCCCACGCTTACATTGAACAATAAACTAAATAATGTTCGCCCGCGGCTTTTAACGTATGATTATATTTTTAAAACTCACCTGCCTATACCTAGAGCAGAAAATGGCGGAGAGACGCGCGAGACCGAAGCTACCGTTGCACGGGGGCCCTCGGGGCCTCGAGGGGGACTGGGGGACAGGCTGCACGGCTCCTGGAAACAAATATCATACATTAAATTTACGAATGGATAGCTAAATGATAGTGTGTTAAGCAGTTTTAGGTGTGGAGAGGTTACGGATGGGTGACCAAATTTATTTGCTGCTTTAAAGACAGTCCTGGTTGTTACCAATAAACGATAGGTCAAGTCCATATGATCTGGCCGACATATTAACGCCCTTTTCACCTCACACGCTCGGACGCTCACACCGTCGGGTGAGTCTATCGTATAGAATGCGCTCGGAGCGCTGCCTCCATCTCCGATGACGTCCGCCGCCGAGGTTCGGCTTCGCAGGAGGCACCCTAAGGACGGAACCAAATTTGAGCCCCCATGAGGGCTGCCCCTTTATCACGGCTGAGTCTCTGTACTCGCCCCCCCACCCGGTGACGCTGTCAAGGCCTGTAGGGCCAACAGCAATACACATTCCGAAAAAAAAAAAAAAATTAACGCCCTTGGACCTTGAAAGCCGTTTTTTTGAAGGAATGGAAAGGGAAACGAGGAATGGAACACAGAGGATGGGAGATAGGTCCACTCTTCGCGAGAAACGCAAGTACCTACTGATACTTTTAATGATTGTCTGTGAGAGGGTAGTGTAGGTAGCTGTTTAAAGGCGTCGGGATGTGACGACCCCATCGCCCGCTGTTGGGATAACCTCTGTCACAACAGAGATTATCCCACCAGTGCAATCAGTCACACTGGTGGTAGGTCTTTTGTTGCAAGATGCCGGCTAGGTAGGTACCACCGCAGTGTCAAATATTCTGCCGCCAAATAGTAGTGCTTAAGCATTACTGTGTTCCGGTTTGAAGGGCACTGTACGCTAGTGAAATTACTGGGCAGAGGAGATTTAAGAACTTATATCTCGAGGTTGACAACGCGTGAGTGGCACCTACTAATGGTGCTGCAAGCGCTCATAGTCTGCGGCAGCCACTTACCATCAGGTGGGCTGTATGATTGTTTGCCAACTTCTAACATAAAAAAAAAAAAAAAAAGAATAGAATTTTTTGATATCCAACCTTAAGGGGTGAAAAAGGGGTTGATAATTTGTTTGGAAATCTATAAAATAAAAATAAAGAAACACGTGTTTTAACATTTCCCTAAATCCCACCTCTGACGGTGTAAGACGTTTTAAACTTTGTATGAAAAAGAAGGTCTATTTTACCCGGAATGAATAAGTGATGTCAGAGGTCTAAAGGACCTCAATATATATAAGACGAGGGTCTCACCGACGCCGCCTGCGGACTCCTCACGGGGCTGGGGGCTCCCGGGGTCGAGGAGTCGTGTCGCCTCGTACCGGGGCGGGTAGCGAGCCTGGAAGGTGATGTTATTTTAAAAGAAAATTCAACAAGGCCCTATTATGTGTGTGTATGTGTGTGTGTGTGTGTGTGTGTGTGTGTGGACAGATGCCTTAGTAAAGGTAAGGTCGTTGAAGTCCACTGCATGCGAGGGCATTGTGACACTCTTTGGTAGAGGCCTATGTCCAGCAGTGGACGTCTTTCGGCTGATATGATGATGATGACGACGATGATGACATGTGTGCATGTATCCGTCTGAATTCATGTGTTTGTGTACACGTCAGAGTACGTGCCTGCATATTTACGTCATAGTATTTTCTGTTAGGGTTTTTAAAAGTTAAGTTTTTAAAAAAGAAAGTTTTGATTTTAAACAAAGTCTAATAAAATATATTATGTATATAAGCCAAGTTCAAGCCCCCACGCCCCTTCTGCTCGCTCACTGAGTAGCAAGCCCCCTCGCCACTACCCCTCGCTCACCGAGTAGCAAACTCCCACGTCCCACCCCTCGTTCACCGAGTAGCAAGCCCCCACTCCCTTCCCCTTACTCAATCAGTAGCAAGCCCCCACGAAAAGGAAAAAGGAGCTATGTAATCATTATGTCTAAGTTACAAGAAATGCTGAGGAAGGGAGTGTGTCAGCAATAATTGTAACAAGCTAGGGCTGTAACAGTTTATGCGTGCGTGCGTACGTTTCAGTACGTTCGTGCGTCCGTGTGTACGTCACAGTACGTTCGTGCGTGCACGGGTAGGTTAGAGAACGTTCGTGCATGCACATGTACGTCACAGTACGTTCGTGCGTGCATGTGTGGTGGTTTTCAGTGGTAGCAGGTATTTTGTTGCGCGAGACCGGTTAGGTAGGTACCACCGCAGTGTCCAATATTCTGCCGCCAAATAGTCATTGCTTAGGCGTTACTGTGTTCCGGTTTGAAGGGCACTGTACGCTAGTGAAATTACTGGGCAGAGGAGATTTAAGAACTAATATCTCGAGGTTGTCAACGCGTGAGTGGCACCTACTAATGGTGGGATGTATGCTTGTTTGCCAACTTGTAACATTTAAAAAAAAAGTGTACGTCAGTGAATGCGTGCGTGCGTGGTGTATGTGCGTGCGTGCGTGCGTGGTCTATGTGCGTGCGTGCGTGCGTGCGTGCGTGCTCACCGCGTAGTGGTGGCGCGTGTCGCGGTGCGCGGACGCGTACCCGCGCAGCGCGGCGCGCTTCATGTGCATCTTGCACAGCGCGGACACCAGCAGCACCACCGCTATCATGAAGATCAGAGCGCACGCTGACGGAAACGGAGAGAGGATATTATTTTTTTAAAGAATATGGTTAAAATCGTATATTTTATATATAAATATAGATTAATAATTGTTTTTAAAATAAATAAATGCTACACACTCAACGGCCCATTACGATAATTAAATAAATAAATAAATATAAATAAATAAATAAATAAACGCTGCACACTCAACGGCCCCATTAGGATAGTAATATCCTGTGTCGGGGGTCCGGAAACATTCACAATGACAAGGACAAATACACCCAGACCGGAAAATATGCTTGCATGGTCAATACAAACATATTATGCTCCGAGCGGGAATCGAACCCGCGACCTGTGGCGTTTAAGGCAGGTTCGCTACCGCTGCGCCACAACGTCGTCATATATAATTATATCCTGTGTCGGGGGTCCGGAAACATTCACAATGACAAGGACAAACACACCCAGACCGGAAAACATTCCTGTACGATTAATACAAACATCTGCTCCGAGCGGGAATCGAACCCGCAACCGTCGAGGCTTAAAGCAGATTCGCTACCCACAACGCCACAACGGTGTCAAAATGAATCATAAATAGAAAAAATATGACTGTGACATTTAAATTGAAATATAAATCTACCCGCTTCGTTTTACCGACCGATCATAAAAGTGACTGTAATTCTCCAAAGCATGCAGTTACTCTTTGGACGCGATAGTTATTACGGTTGTTAATAAATTTGCTGAAAGTTAAAATAGTGTTTTATTGAAGACCAACGAGTGCTCTTGACTACGTTTTAACAATATTATATTTATTAACATTATAAATAACGCAAAAGTAACCCTGTCTCTCTGTCGCAATTTCACAACAAAATACTGAACCGATTTAAATGAAATTTGGTACACAGATAGTCTAGAGCCTGAGAAAGGACATAGGTTACTTTTCAATGCGAAAAAAAGGTTGTAAGAGGTTGAAAGGGGGGATGAAAAGTTGTATGGAAGTATCGTCATTTTTAAAGCTAGAGTCTTGAAACTTATTTTTTAAGCTGTTGATTCGATATAAATATGACATTCAAAGTTTGTAAAAGGGGGAAAGAGAGGTTTCAGAGTTTGTATTGAAGTCGCTGACAAAAGCTAGTTAATAATAAAAAATTATAAACTCTACACACTCAACGGCCCCCACTAGGATAATTGTATCCTGTGTCGGGCAAACACACCCAAACCGAAACACATGCCTGTATGATCAATACAAAAATATGACCCGAATGAGAATCAAAACCGCGACCGTCGATGCTAAGGGCAAACACAAAACGCCAATTTTTTTTTCAATGTCTAATATCGTATTAAAATGTCCTTCCGACATACCCGTGACGGTATATATAGTTGACTGAATGAACCCGTAGTCGTCCGGTGCGTGTCTGTCCTCATACAGCGGCGGATACTCGACATCTACGTAACCTGGAAAACAAACACACAATATTAAATAGATGCAAATATGCAATACCATGTCAACCCACAAAATTTGAAAAAACTGATTTATATATGCAGAAGTGTTGGTAAATGGCTCAAGAACAGTTTTCTTTAATATTTGTAGGGTTTTAAGCTTTAAAACTTCTAAAAAGCCATTTTTTCAATCATGGAATTTATTTATTTTTAAACGTTTTGGGTTATATTATATACGAAATATGCAGTTTGTATATTTATTTTTTGTGAAAATAAGTAAAATATCTTACATAAATCTGAAATTGTCAAAAACTTGACCAATATAATAATAGTAAAAAAAAAATCATATAAAACAAGTTGTTCAAAATTTCCAAACGCGTTTTTCTCGAAATGACATTCGTGTGGGTTGACATGGTATTGCTTATTTGCGTCCAAATACCTAGCTACCTATTATGGTCTTTGTATATAGCATATTGAAGAATTTATTTTAAAATTTAAGTCTTCCCCGGAGGTCTCTCCTGCTCTCCACGACTCTACTTTCGCTCAACGAGTATCAAGTCCCCACACCGCTCTCTTTAACTTTTCAAGTAAGCAAGCCCCAGGGATCTCACGCGTCTTCCCTTGTACGAAGTCCTCCACCCCATGCCCCCCACATAATGAAGTGCCCAACCTCATTCTCCCCCCTCTCGCTCACCGAGTAGTAAGCTCCCTGCGTCCCTCACCCTCGCTCACCAAGTGGTAAGACCCCGCCCCCTCGCAGCGAGCCCCCATGCCCCTTCCCTTCACTCAACAGTTGTAAGCCCCAAACCCCCACACACCGAGTAGCAAGCCCCACGCCCCTCCCACGCTCACCAGAGCAGCAAGCCCCACCCCCTCGATCAGCGAGCAACGAGCCCCGTGCCCCTCGCTCACGAGTAGCGAGCCCCCCGCTCACCGGGCAGCGTGGAGTAGCGGTGCTCGGCGCAGCAGGCGGGCTCGCGGCACAGCGACGCGCCGGCGCGGCAGCACGACGCCTCCGAGATGCAGCGCCCCGACGAGCAGTTCAGCTTCTCGTTACCTATAGGACGTGATGTCACCGGTTAACATTGTCAGGTCATTCCCATTTTACAAGTAGAAGCTTCTTTAACCAACCAGACAATAGTTAAACAATTGACCTGAGCCATATGTGATTTATTGGACCAAGCCACTGACCTCACTACGTGCGACAGGTTCCGGGGTTTCTTGACTAACGAGCCAGTTCACAACATACCAAGCACAGGCGGATCATGGCCCCTTTTCGGGTGACGGTAACGCCCCTATCGCCCCCTATGACGGGTACGTACGTGCGCAGGGCTGCGGGGGGCAGAAGGGCGGCGCCTCGTCCTCCGCGTGCAGGCAGTCCCGCCAGCCGTCGCACACGTACACGGGCAGCACGCAGCGCAGCCCGCACCAGAACGCGCCGCGCGCGCAGTGCTTCGGACCTTCGACGATACAAAATGAGTAGTTCAACTTCTCCGCCTTACTCCATGGTATCAGAAGAACAGTGGTATACATACAGACATACATACATACATACATAAAACCATCCAAACCAATTATTCCACCAGTGCAGTTTGCACTAACTATATTTAAAATATATAACCCCCCGGAAGTTTAAATTATGACTATACCCTTACCCTTGGACCACATGCTGGCTAAGCCCAAAATCATAATTCCTAACCAAAATTAACCCATTGCCTGTCCATAGAATGACCGCAATTATTAAACAATTAAAACATTCACATATTTATAAATGCTTTTGGTATAGTCTCTGTCACAGCAGAGATTATTACACCAGTCACACTGATGGTAGGTATTTTGTTATAAGGCCGGCTAGGTAGGCACCACCGCAGTGTCAAGTATTCTTCCACAAAGCAAAATACACAACGTATTTGGCATTACTGTGTTCCGGTTTGAAGGGCACTGTAAGCTACTGAAGTTACTGGTCAAAGGAGATTTAAGAACCAGTATCTCGAGGTTGTCAACGCGTGAGTGGCACATACTAATGTTGTTGCACACGCTCATAGGTTACCATCAGGTGGGCCTTCCTTGCTTGCCAACTTAGTAACATAAAAAAAACCACCACAAAAATTCAAAATAAACAAAGTCGCATGTAACAGACTAGCTAAAAATAGTGTTTAATAGAAATAAATATTCTCACCACGAGGTTGCACCAATACATATATGGTACTGCTGAATGGTGGAGCCGAGCACATGTAGTGACCGCTATCCGACTCTTGCAAGTTCAGCCTCTCCAGCTTACTGCTAGCCGCTGAACCGGATTGTTCTATGCTGAAAGGCCTATAAAGATTGAAGATTAAATGCTTTGTTTATATTACATAATACCCACAATTATATAGGACCCTGTATTATATGGTACCCACTATAGTATGGTACCCGCTATTGTTTAGTACTCGATTTTATATAATACTCGCTGTGTAATATGTGGTACCCACAATTATATGGTACCTGCTATTATAAAGTAAAATTTCGTACTTGATGGTTTTATATAATACATGCTTTTATTTGGTACCCACTATAATATAGTACCCCATATTAAATAGTACCTTCTATTATAAAGTACTCACTATAATATACTATGTTATATAGTATATAGAACCAAACACACAGACAAAAATTTTCCTATTTGTTATATTAAGATCAAGTTAGTGGCTAACAATCTACCTTCACACAGTATCCATACAAATGATAATTTGTTAAGTTTCATTGTGTCAGTTATGTGTAAATATTTCTTTTTATCGAGTGGTTGGTGGCCAACCTAGTGTCAGAGTTGTTCAGGTCGCCCGTATAAGCCTCTGATTTGACTTTTCGACTGTTGTCAAATTGATAACAGCCGGGACCGATTTTTTAAGTGCCCTCCGAAACATGGAGACGCAAAATTGAATTACCACTATGCGATCACCCATCTTGTGACTGACCGCACCTAAAGTTGCTTAACCGACCGATTGTTTACCGATCATTGAGTGCACTCGGCTATGAGCGTTTCAAATAATCACAAATGATCTAGTCTCTGTCTCCTTGTTTACCTTCACTTCCCACCATCTATCCATCAATCAGCTGGTGGCTTATTTGCCACCATTAGTGTTGTACTACTCACCTGCCGCCATCTGTCCCATTACTGTTCACATAGTTCCACACGAAAACCCTGGGAGCCGTGTCGCCTCGAACCTCACAGACAAGAGTCAGGTTATCTTGGACCTGACGTACAAGTATGTCTATATGTTCTGTGTCCCCAGGGCTGTACAGCGCTAGGAACGGTGGTTGTGGTTCACTGGTGCCTGAGGATAGAAATAATATCTATTAATGATTGGCTATGCTTGTGTGTTTGTAAGTATGCTTGTATGTGTAACAAAGTCCTCATTGATGGATCTAGTGATAGATTAATCGATTTTTAAATATCATGACTGTTGGCAAACAAGCATATGGTCCTCTTGATGGTAAACAGTCTTCTTATCGAGTGAACAACCTGGTGTCAGAGTTGTTCAGGTTACCCGTAGGCCACTGACTTGACTTCTCCACTGTTGTCAAATTGATAACAGCCGGGACAGATTTTTTACGTATCCTCCGAAGCACGGAGATACTCAGTTAAAATACCACTATGCAATCACCCATCTAGTGACTGACCGCGCCTAAAATGCTTTCGACTTAAGTAAAGATGCATTCGACTTACAGCGTCTCATGGTAAACAGTCACCACAACCTATGAACACGTGCGATACTTGAAGTATCATATGCGCATTGTCAACCCAGGGGACAGAAGTGATAGAATGATAAGGGAAAAAAAAGATTGAATAGAGAAGAGAGATAGGCCTCCAGCTCTCTCACTATTTCCAAGAAACGCAACAGTACCTACTAAAACTGTTACTTTACGACGATTTTCTGTGAGAGGGTAGTAAATTCCCAGTTGAGCCAACACAATTGTGCTGGGAGGAGTGTGGTGTGTGAGTGTGTGGCTCCGCTGCTTCAAAAACTGGCTAATATTTAATAGCTTTAAAATTTAAATTTTCTTGAACAAATCGTATATTATTACGGAGATCAGGAGACCAAAATTCAGCATAGAATTTTACATTGTGAAGAAAATTGTCATGTAAATAACGTAGACATTCTTTTGTATTACTAATAATAATGAATATTTAATTTTATCTTGTTGTTCTTACAAGGCCTTTTTAAGGAAATACTTTGTTTGATAGGAAACATTTTTAAAAGTTTTAGCTACATATCTTACATAAAAGTCAAGATTATTGAAATCTGTTTTGTCTTGAATGTGTTGGTGCTCTTTTAGATTTTAGTTCCATTATGTTTGTTTGTATGTCTCATTCATTCTTACCAGGAGATTATTGGCTCTAACTATACAAAATTCCTTATAGTTCACAGGGCTCTCGCTGATATAGCTGACGTTATGAAGAATAACTTACGGTTACATACTTTTACTTAGAGACGCTAATAGCCGGGTGAGCTCACGCTCACTCATCGGTAAACGATCAATGGATAAAGCAACTTTAGGTGCGGTTAGTTACTAGATGGGTGATCGCACTAGTGGTGTTTCAACGTAGCGTCTCCGTGCTTCAGAGGGCACGTAAAAGTCAATAAGTCAAGTCAGAGGCCTACGGGTGATCTGAACAACTCTGACACTAGGTTGGCCACTAACCACTCGATAAGAATACTTCAGAAAACAAAAATTATTGCCCTGTGCAATGAGACACTAAACAATAAACAAAATAGGGTACCATTGTGGTTGAAAAATGGGTTGAAAGTTGAAGTTTGTCTGGAAGCCCGTCATAATTGGGACCAGAAGCATGAAACTTCTGAAGAGTTGAAATGGGGGTTCAAATATTTTATTTAATAATTCAAGCAAGATTAGTCGCTGGCAAAAGCTAGTTTATAAGATAATACAATAATCTCCAGCCATGTTTAATCAAGGTTTATAATAATTTATTCATAAAAATGACAAATATGCAAGAATGTATATTTGCTTTTCAATTACCAATATTTTATACAAATACTAGCATCTGCCAGCGGCTTTGCTCGGTTAAATATATATATATAAGGTAAATATATCTTTTTAACTTTTTTTAATATTAGCAATGCTTTTTAAGGCATTACTAATATTCCTATTGCCCCTTTTAATAAGCGCGTAGCTAGCGCTAGGAGTGGATACAACAATAGCCCAAGGGGGTCAGGATCAAACCCTAGACTCTCACATTAACAGAGTGAAGTCGGCCCTTCTACCGTTGAGCTATTGAGGCTATTAGACTAAATACTAATAATAGTTAGGATTCCATTAGATTTTTGTTTATCAAATGGGTAATTAACATGCCAGGATATTAAGTATCCTATCTTCTTATTAAGGTAACAATCTATATCTCTGTTAAATTTCATACAAATCCGTTCAGGCATTTTTGCATAATAGAGTAACTAACAACCAAACATACAAACTTTCACATTAATTATATTAGTATGAATATTATGATAATATGTAAGTTGAGGATATTTCCTCTGGTGCTAATTTCATCTAGTTAATTTACTTTACAGACCTTCAGGGCATTTTACGAGCTCTGATAATAGCTGACCTTTAATTATTATACTGGTTACTGAAATCGGGTGCCAAGGTTGTAAATACACACTAATTTTAGTACATGGTTATTTTTAAGTGGTTGCTAATTCTCATTTCATTGAAAATTATAGAATATTAAAATTAAATAACTTGACAATATTACTTTTTTAAATAATATTTTTTTCTATTTTAATTATGATTTTTTTGACATTTTTGAATTAATAATTAAATATTATCATATATAGATAATATGTTTGAAATATTAGACAAATCTTATATAAGAAAGTGCTAAAAATTTGGGTAAAAAGAGAAAGGAATTTTGTTTACGATTGTACCGTTATTTAAAACGAGAAACTAAGCGTTAGATATTTTAACGTTAGACAATTTTAAAACTAATTTACATATACAGAATCAAGGAAAACCATTAACAATACTTGTTTTACAAATAATTATGATCAATTACGAAACCAAGGATCTTTAACGTAAAAAAATACGATATATATCACAAAAATGTGAAAAAAATTGAAAATACTAAAGAGTATATAATATGCATACTCACATGTTTCTATTATAATGAGAACAATGATTATATACATAAAAACACTTTTCACAATTCTAAACATTTTTATTTACTTTACATTTTCACTAACTGACATTCAATAAACTACGCCATTTTTGTTTCGGTAAATAGCGTTTCGTTATACGTTCATACTACATGCGTTGTCCATATTATTTGTAAAGAAAGACTACGAAGAAGTCTCTCCAATAAATGACGACTTATATTTAATATTATAAAAGACAATTATCTATTCTTTATTTAAGTTAAGTATAATCACTTAAGTTTTTTTTAAAGTAAGCCGAATGAATCGATAAATAATACCTTTTTTAAAAAAATAAGACACTCCTGTAATTCAATGGTCCAGTTCAAGAAATCCCTAAGTCCGTTTTTTCCCTTTTGAGAAAAGTGCATTAATATGTTTTACTTCGCCTTCTTTTGCCTTTGAAATAAATTTGTGATGTCCAAATGTAGGTCCTAAAGTCTATTTTCCCATAGTCTTAAAATAAATATGTCTTTTTCAAATTTGTTGAAGAAAATCGGAAAAATGTTGCGAAAAAAACGTGGACTTAGGGACTTTATGATGGACTTAGTGACTTTCTTAAAAAAATAGATGGACTTAGGGACTTTATAGGCTTTTTTTGCAAAACAGGTAGGCACAACTACATAGACATGGATTGTACACACAAGCAACGTTTTATGCGTCGGGAGGTAAACATGACAGATATGATGATACCAACTCGGAAAAAATATTTACCTTAAACTGCTGTCAAAACCCCTTGAAACCGCTCAACTATTTGGAAATATCTCAAACAAAATACAACAATTAGGCATATATTATAACATAAAGCTGCTGAAATAATACGAAAGCGTCTTTTAACATACGATGTCTATAAGTGTCTCCAGAATCATCCAGATAATTACTTATCAATGCTGATAGATATAATTCAGACCATAAGGCTTTATATGTATATTCCTTACTTGGTATTATCTGACTTTCTACAAATAAGTGTTATGCTTTTTATGTAGAATAAAAATATTAGATTTAATTTGATTGAAAAATATACCTAAAAATATAGTCCCTAAAATCCGAACTCCTAAATTTAGGAGAAACACCTGAGTTGGGAACACTGGTTTTTGAACATTGATTTAACATTTGGAACTACATAGAGCTATAAAGTAATGAAGTCCGCTGTACCTAGACAGTGCATAGCTTGTTTTTAAGTATCAACTATCATAATAAATAATGTACAATATTTATTATGATATGATAAATTAATTATATTTATTCATAAAGATTAAAAAGGGCACCTAAATATTATGATGCTTACATTAAATAATAATAGCTACGGGATAGCCTACTCAAATCATTATACGTGTATATAGTTACATATAGATATTACTTTATAAAAATATTATTTTAACGGAGACAACCATCGACTGAAACGTGCTGACTGACTGCGGTTTTTGAGAAAGACGTTCATGACGGTTGTGAGAGTTGACGAGTTCTACTGAATTCTATTCTTTCATTGAATTCATAATTCTATGTTGTATAAAAACTATGGGGATCATAGAGATTAAAACTACGGAAATGATAACTAACTCGAAATAATGGGTATCAAGGTCAACGCAAAAATGTGACTCGAAATGGCTGCCAAGAAATTAAAAATGTTCTGAAAATCGGATAAATGCATATAGTTTCTATTAATCGAGTCTTATATATTTATAAAACAATTTAAAATATAATCATTATTACTAATTCCAAACAAAGGATTTTATTATATTTTCCATAATATATATTTAATGTTTATTAAATGACTTATTTATATCGGTAGTGCTGCCCGGTAAATAGCTCAAGTAAAGAAAATAAAATGAAATAGTTAAGTAGGCTGCAGTGAGTTCTATTTTAGAATGAGCATCTAAAGCAGCTCTGACGGGCTCTTTTTAAATTTTGCTAGAGAGGAGGAGGAATGCAGGCAGTGCAAGGTGAGCGTTGATGCATATAGAAAGGAGGTCTCCTTAAACTTACAACCGGGTCGCAAGACCTGGGAAATGCTTGGAGTTTCTCCCACAACCACACGATGAATAACGCAACTCTATGTTTATTACTTCTTCGTCTTTTTATGTAATATTTGTTGACTAAAATTTTCTGTAGACGAATATAGCATCTCCATATCTTTTATACTCTTTGATGGCGACAATGGATTTGACTTATGACTTACGAGACCGATGAGGCTAGACTAGACTTGTGGACTTAGGTACTTCTTGAAACTTGAGCACAAAACATCTTCAAAAGTACGACTTAGAAATTAGTTAGAAATTAACCGATTAGACTGAACGATAGATAATGAGATTCTGTTCATTTTGGTGTTATTAGTGCATAAAGTCCTTAAGTGGACTTAGGGACTTCTTGAAATGGGTCATCCAATTGTATTATTGTATTCAGAATTGATCATTGCTGGCTGCCAATGAACTAGCTAACATCAAAAAGAAATTAAAACGGTACATAAAGGTCATATTGTTACCTATGGGGATAAAAAAAGTAATTGAATTTAAGGGTATATGTATATGATGCTTAAAAATTTGTTAAATGGTTCATGGTACGTATAATTTAGTTCCCAGATAATTGGTATCTAACGCTTTAATACTAAACGCTTTGTGATTTTGCGGTATCTAGAGTTCAGTTTATATGGACGTCAGTGAATTTCATATATTTGACACTAAGAAATTTGTCATTTCAAATAATTCAAATTGTCAAATGTCAATATGTCATTTTAATAATTTTTTTCTTTTGTGTATAATTCTTCGGAATTGTTAAAGTTAAAACTTTAACTTTGTAGCAGTCCAAGAGAAAATTAAATAAATTTTTAAATAAGATGGATTTAAGTAAACTTACAGACGATAAGAAGCTGCAATTATGTAAATGGTACTTTAAAGGTAAAAATTTCTTCTTAAGAAAATACTAAAAAAATAACTTCCATTATCAATACTATTAATTCAAATATAATATGTTAATATTATTATTAAAAGCAAATTAATCTTTACGAGGGAGTCTCTTGAGCTAATAATTAATTAAACCAATTGTAGAACACTAAAAATGGTTTCGCTAAGAGGTTTAGGTATTGGTAGAGGTTTGACGACGTTGTGGCGCAGCAGCAGCGAACCTGCCTTAAACGCCACAGGTCGCGGGTTCGATTCCCGCTCGGAGCATAATATGTTGGTATTGTCCATGCAAGCATATTTTCCGGTCTGGGTGTATTTGTCCTTGTCATTGTGAATGTTTCCGGACCCTGACACAGGATATTACTATCCTAATGGGGGCCGTTGAGTGTGCAGCGTTTATTATTGTTTATTATTACTACTACAACAACATGATCATAATGTATTGCATGTTGTTAACAGAGTCTAGAGGCTATGGTGACACTTTACAATCTGATGTGACAGTTTCATGTTTGCCATAAGATAGATCAAGTTAAATTAGTCACAATATCTTAACGGTAGAAGAGCGTCTTTTAATGCGAGTGTTGTAGGTTCAATTGTGACCTCCTTGCTATAGTTCTACACTATCCTAGTGCAAGCTACAAGGTTATTTGGAGGGCTAATAGAGATAATATTAATGACTTGAAAAAGCTTTCTTTTTTTATTAACTATTACCTAGTTATTACCTATTAAAAATTAATAATTAGTAAATTATATTAAAAGGTACCTATTAAAAATTAATAATTAGTAAATTATATTAAAAGGTAGTATACCTTTTAATATAATTTACAAGGGAACACTAGAAAAATCTTCTTCTTATCGACTTGTGACATTTTGACTACTGTCAATTTGGCAACAGCCAGAACCGACCTGATCACCCATCTAGTGACTGACTACACCTGAAGTTGCTTAACCCACCCAGTTATGAGCGTGTGAGTTTTATAATAAAATAATATCATAATTCTTTTCTTGCAGTTGGTTTTGTGTTACTACCGTTTGTTTGGGCGGTGAATTCTGTTTGGTTCTTCAAAGAAGCGTTCATGCGACCACCATTTGAAGAACAGAAACAAATTAAAAGATGTAAGTTTTAATTATTATTCCACGTGATAATTTGAGGTGTCTTCTTAGCATTATTCCCGGTATTTATCCAGGATCTTATTTATTCTAATCAGGATTTGAAAGGGTTTCCCGTCTGATCAATCAATCAATCAAATTACCTATCAAGAGTTAACAATCATTATTAGATACTATGATAATAAATGGGACAGACAGCTTTACATGCTTAAGTTTAAAATTTTAAGGGGGCTAGATACAAGAAACCTAGTATTTTCATTCTTTACTAGCTGTGCTTATGGCTCTGCTCTAAATATTTATTATTTATTTTTATATTCTCTCTTTTATTTTGTAAAATAAAAGTAGCCTAAGTTATTCCTTATAACATCAGCTATCTGCCAGTGAAAGTCCCGTTAAAATAGGTCTAGCCGTTTCAGAGATTAGCCGGAACAAACAGACACACAGACAAAAATTTTGAAAATTGTTTTTATGTAAGTATAAGTATAGTTTTATGTACTTTTCATACGCATTCAGTGAACAAGCTGTTAATTTGGAATTACAAAACAGACAATTTTAATTTAAATACCTTTAATTAAAATTCCAGATGTTATAATGAGTGGTGTGGGTGCGCTGGTGTGGGCTGTGGTGTTGCTGTCATGGGTCGTCACGTTCCAACTGAAGAGAGTTGCCTGGGGAGAGTTGGGTGATGCGTTGTCATTCGTAGTGCCTTTAGGACGTGCTTAATTGTAATTTTAATATTTATTATATGTAAAATTAATTCCATTTGTAATGAGCTTTATGCTACATTTCTAATTAGGTCATGACGGTTGTCAAACAAGCATATGGTCTGCCTGATGGTGAGCAACTGCAACCTATGAATGCAACACACCAAAACCTTTGAATTTTAGTTTTAATACCGAATAATGAAAATTCCGCCACGGTATTGTCTGATAAGCCCTAAATAATAGGTAAAATAAATGTGCATTTCATTCATAGATATAGAAAGAGGTAGATGGCGGGTCTATATGGCGTAAAATGACAATGTGTTTAAAATTGAAGCGCCACCTAGCAAGTGACCTTAAGCTTAATAATACAATGATACGCTTATCACCATCATTATTCTTGCTTAAGCACATGCGCAATTATTTAAGTTTTAACGGTTTTATTTGGTTGGTTTTATCTTGTAATTTATACCAATTTTTATGTATGGGATACACAATCTATTGTTTTCTATATCAATGATTTCGATAGTTTGCAGTTTTCACGAGTTTGCAATTAAAATTTTTGAGATATAATAGTATGTAATAACAATTGCCTTGAATTTATATTATATTTATTTTATAACTTAAGTGATAATATTGTAAGGTTAAATAAAATAATAAATTAATTAAAAAGTGTATTTATTTGTACATTATATACAATAGCACAGACAGACTTATGGACAACATTTATATTATATAAAATTATAAAGTCATAAATAAATAGCAGTCTTTCTATTGCATGATGAGAAAGTTTTTGAAATGGAGTGTGATTTAAAAAAAACATAGGCGGAGCTGCAACGAGTTGTAGGGATGGGCAAAGGAAAAATATATCGATGTGGTTGTTCTTTATCGACTATTGTCGAGTGAAAATGTCGATATTTATAAAGCAACCTGTACTTAAACAGTAACAAGCCCGAGGGTATGTATTTGGTGCTAAAATATCGACACCGTCGTGGCGTTGTGGCTAGCGAATCTGCTTTAAGCCTCGACGGTTGCGGGTTGAATTCCCGCTCGGAGCAGATGTTTATATTAATCGTACATGGCATGTTTTCCGGTCTGTGTGTGTTTGTCCTTGTCATTGTGAATGTTGGACCCCGACACAGGATATAATTATTATGTTGAGTGTAGCGTTTATTTATTTATTAATAAATATCTAATTTTTAGTATAAAATAAATGTAACAACTACATATATTTGTCGATTGTTTTATGAAAAAATTTCGATATTTTCATATATCAATTATTACTACCCAAGCGTACCAAATTGCAGCTTTTATTACTGTCAATATGTCAAAACAGATATTGCTATCTCAGTCTATTGTACGGAGCACCAGTGCGAGTGATAGAAATAGCTTATATAAAAGTTTGGCAACGTCGCACTATATGTCTAACTTGTCACTTGTGTCACAACCAGGTTTTTTAATTCGATAATTTTTTAAACTTTTTTGACATTTTGCATCTATCGCTCCGTCTATGCTTTTTCTCTGTCTAAAAATGCAACAGCTGGCAAGTTTTTATAGAGACACTAAAATAAAAAGGGGGTCCCATAAAAAAGTCGACATCTTTATTGTATGGTGAGACAGAACCCTTTAAATATGAATCTGACACGCGCTACAAACAATATTATAAAACATTATGTACGCTTAAAGAGCCCAATAAATTCTGATACAACCATAGAAATCTTAATAATAAGGTAACAATTGTGCCTTGTGAGTCACGAGTTATGCGAGCATACGTTAGTGTCGTTTATTCACTTCGTTTACCATTTCTGTGTAAGTTATTCAATATTTGGAGAAATATAAACTCACGCAGAAATGTAATGTAAAACTTACAATATCGTCGTGCGTCGTATGTAGCAGTGATAGTATTTTTATACCACGTCACGGTCACCGTAGTCAATGAACGCTTGCAACTGAGGTATCGCATTCGTGTTTCCGACCCCTTAAAAACCTTTAAAAACTTCCCTTGAAGAACTCCATACTGTAGCATGTTGGGAAAACCTTGGCAGGGAGCTCATTCCGCAACCGGAGAGTTCGAGGAGAAAAATCGTTTAGCATAATAATAATGGGTGTTTCGTAAGCGCTTTTTAACATTTCTAGTACCTTATTATTAAGATTTCTGTGTTAAAAAAGCATTGTCAAAATAGTGTAAGTATTTTAATAAAATAATATTAGGAATGTGTCATAAAAACATAGTCACATATAATAATAATAGGCTATTTCTATAGAAGTGTGACAAGTTTTAAAATTAAAAGTTTACTTTTTAAAATAGCAAATTTACTATCATTATTATTTATTTATTTACACCATAAATCAGTTGTCCTACATGTACGATAAGATTTTTGAAGTGAAAATATCTTTAGCTACATCGAGCAATTTTTAGTAGGGTATCTTATGGTTTCGCGTTACCGACATGCTAGTGACGTCAGACTGCTAAGCTGACGACACCCAGAATTAATATATTATTATAATATACACTCACTGTATCAATTGCGTGTTGAAATTTCAAAATTAATTAAAAAGTTTTTCCAAAGTACCAAGTGGTTCTGTCACTGCCATTTTTTTGCCATTTCAACCCTAAGAAACAGGGGTGGCACAGAAACATGATTTTTTTCGAAGCCCTTGGAGATTTTTAGAGTGCCAACCCTAAAGAGTGAACAGGGTGGCAGAGGAACAATATATTTTTTGAAAGCTGATTTCGACTTGTAGATTATTCAGTGTTTTTTGTAGTGACAATCTTAAAGAGTGACAGGGATGGCAGAAAAATCTAGGAGGAAGGAAGGAGAAAGAAACTTTATCGCAGATCTCTAATGAAAAGCACCGTAGTGATTATTTTAATGCAAATAAAACAACGGGATTTTAGAGTAGTTTAAATATTGTTTTTTTTTTTTTATATTTTGACATTTCCAATTTAAAGTTTGCCCATCTTCTATAGAAATAGGCTATATTTTCATAGACACATTACAGAGTTGGCAACATAGTTGTACCAAAACATCTTTTCGCAATCATATAAAACATTTTTAAAACGAAAATTGTTTTATTAAATTCGTCACACGGGCCAGTTTGTCAAAATTTAAAAATAAGACATAAGTTTATAAAAAAATCAGTTCCAAAAAAGTAAGAAAAAATCACGAAATAAAAACAATTTTTTTATATGAGAGCTGGCAAAGGGGCAGGAGGCTCACCTGATGTTAGCACGATCACCGCCACCCATGAACATCTGCAACACCAGAAGGCACGCAGGCGCGTTGCCGACCTTTGAGGAAAGAATACGCTCTTCTCTTTAGAGTTGTAGGTTAAATGGACGCAAATTAGCAATACCATGTCAACCCACAAAATTGAAAAAACTGAGTTATATATGCAGAAGTGTTGGTAAATGGCTGAAGAACATTTTTCTTTAATATTTGTAGGGTTTCAAACTTTCAAACTTCTAAAAAGGCAATTTTTAATCTTCTAAAAAATTATGTATTATGTTAAACGTTTGGGTTATATTATATACGAAATAAGCAGTTTGTATACTTATTTTTTTGTGAAAATAAGTAAAATAACTTAAATAAATCTGAAATTGCCAAAAACTTGTTAATACATAAAAAAAAATTCATAAAGCAAGTTGTTCTAAATTTTCAAACACGTTTTTCTCGAAATGCTCTTGTTTTCGCTTATTTGCGTCCAAATACTTTGTCCACTTTCAATTGGAACTGATTATAGGAATTTTTTAAAGTCATATCGACTAATACTAAATTGTTGGACAAAAATGTCTCCTTTAATTCAATTATCTAATTAATTCTTAAATATACTTAATAATACTGATTTTTATTATTCTATCCGAACTAAACGCGGCGACGCGAGTCTCCTTTCCTGCCATATTTTTATAATTTCAGCTTTTGCTATCCTGAAAATAAACAACTTTCTATTAGAAGCGAAGCGAGTCAGTGGATAGTCCAGAGATTGTATGTTTGTATGTCCCAATATAACCGGCCTCTTTATTGAAACACGCTATACAAACTTACATCTCCTATTTCATAATTTTTTTCTCAAGCGATAACATTTATTCAAAATCGATTCAGCAGGTATCAATTTTTTTTTGTACATTACAGTTAGAAAAATAAACCTTAAAAACATTGTGACGTGTTCTTTTCTGGGCGTTTGTCCTTGTGTGTCTCCCCACCGTGCCTCGGAGAGCACGGCAAGCTGTAAGTCCCGGTTGTTATCACATAACATCTGATAATAATCGTTAACTCTTGATAAGTAACTTGCTCTCATCCAACGAGTTACTGGTTCGCCCTTAGGGTTGCGGAGGTCAGATGGCAATCGCGCTGTAAAAACTAGTAACCTGTCAAATCCGGATAAGAGTAATAAGCAGATCCTGGGTAGAAAAAATACCAGGAGAAATGCTCGGATGTGGCGCTTAAGGAAGGTTCACGTGGGCACGGTCAGTATATGGATGGGTTATGGCAGTTTATAAGTTTCAGACCCAACAACGGGATTAAGACATGGGAGTAGCATTTGACATAGGGGAGGGCAAAAACTTAATTTAGGGTTCATAGGGTGGCAAAATGACTATATTCTTCAATCAAATCAAAGTCCAGCGGGTAAGGCTACTACTCCCCACCCTTGCCTCGCTATGCCCATCAACCCCTCAGGAAAACTATTTAGTATATACACAGGTCGAAGTCAAATCAGATCAGCTGATTAGTCTCACCTGACGAGCAAAATCAAGGCCATCAGATCGCAACCAATGAGCATGTAGAAAACCGTTGACCAGCTCCCACTGGACACCACACCTGCCATCATTGGACCTACTGCTGCACCTGGTTACAAATAGGGTTTTTATAACCACTTCTTAAGCAACCTCAATTGGAGTTTTATGTAAGGAAGCCTCAATAGCTCAACGGTAGAAGGGCTGACTACGCTCCGTTAACGCGAGTCGCAGGTTCGATTCGGACCCATTGGGCTATTGTCGTACCCACTCCTAGCGCAAGCTTCGAGCTTTTTTAGAGATGCAATAGAGGGACCTTGAAAAAGCATTACTAATATTCTTAAAAAAAAATCTTTTTTTTTTTAATAAAAAGTATTTTTTTAAATCTGATATTTGTGACAAAAAATTAAAATTATTTTCCCGTACCGGGAATCGAACCCGAGCCTTCTGGGTGAAAGCCAGGTATCCTAGCCACTAGACCATACGGGAGTTGACTTGTGTGTTAAAATTATGAACCAGTTATTACTTTTACATATATCTAGACTCTAAAGTGGCCTAGACGCCATCAATAATATTGCACAATATTATTAATTAAAATTATTAATAAACGCTACACACTCAACGGCCCCCATTAGGATAGTGATATCCTGTGTCGGGGGTCCGGAAACATACACAATGACAAGAACAAATACACCCAGACCGGAAAATATGCTTGCATGGTCAATACAAACATATTATGCTCCGAGCGGGAATCGAACCCGCGACCGGTGGCGTTTAAGGCAGGTTCGCTACCGCTGCGCCACAACGTCGTTATAATTATAATTTCACAATATTATGTGAGATTAGTAATAGACAGTACAATAAGCCTGTTAATAATAACATGCTACCTGTGGTATACTTGAAGTATCACATGCGCGTTGAGAACCCAAGGGGTAGGAGGGAAGGGAACAAAGGGTGGGAGATTGGGCCTCCGGCGCTCTCACTCATCGCACGAAACGCAACAGTACCTAATGATACTGTTACTTTTCTGTGAGAGGGAAGTACTTCCCCGGTCGAGCCGGCCCATTTGTGCTGGGAGGAGCAAGGCTATATTACTACTAATGTTATATTTTCAATAATATTGCACAATGTTATTGAAGATTTATGGATCACTATAGTGTCTAGATTTGAATGTAGTAAGGAATTGATAATTTTAACAATCTTATCAACTCCCGTATGGTCTAGTGGCTAGGATACCTGGCTTTCACCCAGGAGGCTCGGGTTCGATTCCCGGTACGGGAAAACTTTTAAATTTTTCGTTACAAATATTAGATTATAAAAAATACTATTTATTCCAAAACATTAATATTTATCTTAAATAAATACTTATTGTATTTATTTAAGTTTTTTTTTAATAATTTTACTGAGCCTCATTTCTTACTAATAAAGCCGGTCATGCGTTGCTATGGTAACAAAGGTTGTGGCTTGACATTTTTCATCACTTCAACCAATTTAGACAAAACCTTTACAAATTATATACATAAAATTTTGTCATGAATAACTCTGTCTATTAGTGAAAGCTGCATGAAAATCCGTTTAGAAGTTTTTGAGTTTATCGCGAAAAGACAAACGCGCGGTACCATGGCCCCATCGCCCTAAAGTAGCTGAATCGCATAAGTGTAAATGCTAACTCAGGATTTCGATTCATTGCAATTTTATATTTTAATTTCTAAATAAATTCATTCTTATCTCAGATCAAATTCTATAAACACATATTGTAATTTCTTTAATTGTAATTAAAATAAATATTTTTTAAAAAAGCGTTTTCTTATCGTCCGAACATAACTCGCGGCAGGCGAATTTTTGTTATTTATGTAGTGATAATATTTTTATAAGGTTCACTATATGTAAATAAACTACACGCTCAAAAGCCCCCATTAGGATAGTTATATCCTGTGTCGGGGGTCCGGTAACATACACAATGACAAGCACAAACATCTGCTCCAAGCGGGATTTTTTTAAGGGTGTCTATTGCTTTTGGCCCCAGTGGCCTTGACAGCGTCACCGGTGCGGTGTCAGGTTAGTAAATTCGGAAGGTTTTTAATAAAATTTCACTAAAGACATTAGAATCAAAGGTATTTTAAAATCGAATCGGTGGCAACTGTTGCCACCGCACCACAATGTTCCACTTACCAATACTTCCGGTGCCATCTATGATGGCGGTGACGGTGGCTAAGGCCTGTGCGTCTCCCGCCAGACTGCTGTGAGTACCTTCAAATAAAAAAAAAATCCAATGTAGAAAAAAATTACAGTCATTATAGGGTTCCGTAGGGTAAAAATATCAAGGTTCTTGTATGGGTTTACAAATACAAATACAAATAGTTTTATTGTTAAAAGAAAAATTAATTACAATTTGTATACCTACGTTAAACATTATTAAAGGGTATGTAGTGCGGTTAATACAAACAGTGATAATATTAGAAATTAAACAAAATTTTTTGCTTGCTACCCTCGGCATCAACTAGATACTACAACGCCTCAACATCATAGGAAAAGGAGTGTTAATCAGTGAGTCATACGGGTCGTTATAGCGTATGTGGTAGACCCATAGCAAGCGGCAAGTAAAATTAACCACTAAAACTGAGAACTAAAATTATTTTAAAATTTCAAGAGTAAGTATTATAAATTATAATATTATAATATATTTTTAAAAGTATACAATGCACTAGTACCTAAACTAGGCCGAGCCTGTGCTATAGGTACTAGTTCCTAGGTTCCTAGGTTTAGTAACTATTTTCTTGAATACAGTAATAACTAGTTTGATTGAGGGTTTGACAGGTTACTAGTTTTCACACGGAGCGATTGCCATCTGACCTCCGCAACGCTAAGGGCGAACCTGTAACTCATTGGATAAGAGCAAGTTACTTAACGTGCTCTTCAAGGCATGGACGGGACCCCACAAGGACAAACGCCCAGACCGAAACAGATATTGACAACAATCTGCCCGAGCGGGAATCGAACCTGTAACTAGTTGGATACTATAAAGTGTATTATTTACCAAACTCCAGGGGGTGGGGGTGGTTGAATGGTGGTTATTTAAAAATGAATGGTGTTACTAGGGCTCATAGGCATGGACAACCGCTTACCATGAGGTCGTACGCTTGCTTACCAACTTCACATAAAAAGCTGTATAGGAACGAAGTTAGTCACACGCCAACTCATGACTAACTTCGTATCTTTGGACATTTAATTCGTATAGCAGTAGGTGTTTGTAGGTGTGTTGGAAAAGTAGAGGGCAAACGATGCGTTGGAAGAAGAAAAAGTACTGGTTGCGTAACATCCGCGAAGGGATTTCACTGTTGGTAGGTCTTAGTTGCAAGAGGCCGGCTAGGTAGGTACCACCGCAGTGTCAAATATTCTGTCGCCAAATAGTAGTGCTTAGGCACTACTGTGTTCGGGTTTGAAGGGCATTGTACGCTAGTGAAATTACTGGGCGAACGAGATTTAAGAACTAATATCTCGAGGTTGGCAACGCGCGAGTGGCACCTACTAATGGTGCTCCAAGCGCTCATAGGCTGCGGCAGCCACTTACCATCAGGTGGGCCGTATGCTTGTTTGCCAACTTCTAAAATAAAAATAAAAAAAAGGGACCAATATATCCAGCGTTGAAAAGCTATTTCGCTTGGCTTCGCTTTCGCTCCAGTAGTGGAGAGGCTCAAGAAGAAGAAGGTGTTTACCAAGCTCCGCGCTGACGGCGGTGGTGATGAGCGCGTAGGGCCCGTTGACCAGCACGCCGGCCGTCACCAGCAGCGCCACGTTCAGCACGTACGAGCTGGTCCCCCACGACTGGTAGGCTAGCAGCTGGGGGGCGAGAGCACAGCTTATTGTGACAGTGTATTAGTGAGACTCCTCCTAGCACGATTGGGTCGGCTGATCAGCTTGACGAAAGAAGTACTACCCTCACAAAGATAATCAGCGTACAAGTTACAGTACTGCTGCGTTTCCTGCGATGAGTGCAAACGCCGAATGCTCTATCTCCCATCCCCTTTGTTTCCCTCCTTCCTATCCTTCGGGTTGACAATGCGCATGTGATACTTCAAGTATCATCATGTCATGATATAAAAATCGATTTTCGTGTTAGGGCACTGACCTATAAGTGTACTACCAAGTACCATGTAGTGTGACGACATATTCGTAATTCTCGTGTAGGTGCGCTGACATATTAGTTTTCCTTCAAATTAGTGTTACGACATATTATTATTTTATTCTCGTGTTAGTGCAATGACATATGAGTGTACTCCCAATTTGGTGTTACGACATATCACTGTATGACAACTGGTGTTCGTGTACTGACCTGATAGTGTAGGTTTGATGACACGTAAGTACAGTGTTGAGTTAGCGTGTTGTTAAAAGATATGTCAGTGTAGTATAAATTCTGTTCAGGATTTGTACGCTGATGTATCATTGTAATTTTATGTCGTTGCGATGAAGTGCCAGTTTAGCTTTATGTCAGTTTATTCATATAAATAATAATAAGAAACGCACACTCAACGGCCCCCATTAGGATAGATATATCCTGTGTCGGGGGTCCGGTAACATACACAACGACACGGACAAACACACCCAGACCGGAACACATGTCTGTATGGGCAATACAAACATGTGCTCCGAGTGGGAATCGAACGTTCTCATGTGTTCTCGAGTAGATATACTTACGGCCGGTGCTGCGAGCGCGTAGAAGGCTGCACAGACGAGCGCGGGCGCGCCGGCGCAGTCCGCCAGCAGCCCAGCCAGCGCCGCACCCACCACGCCACCCACATCGAACGCGGTGCTAAGCTCCCCGGACTGCTTCGGGGTTAACTTTGCTGGGGAAGGGAGAAATGAAATTGATATAATACTAAGCCCCTCTTCTTCTTAATAGCATTATTCCCGGTATTATACGAGTATTTACCCAGGGTCTGCTTATTACTCTTGTCCGGATTTGACAGGTTACTAGTTTTTACACAAAGCGATGACCATCTGACCTCCGCAACAAGGACTAAAGCCCAGACCGAAAAATATATTAGTAAGATCAATGCAAACTTCTGCCCGAGCGGGAATCGAACCCGCAACCATCAAGGCTAAAAGCAGACTCGCTACCCACAACGCCACAACGGTGTCATAAGCAATAAACCCCATTAGAATAGTAATAGAGAAATATTTTTCCGATAAAAATGCTTGGGACTCTTAATATTTCTGGATCTCATTCAAGAACCAAATTTTATATGAAAGAATACAATTGTTAAAAACATATATTTGAAAAGAGTAACTGTCGAGTTTCTTGTCGGTTCTTCTCGATAGAATCAACCTTCCGAACCGTCGGTAGCGCTTGACTACTGAAAAGTACTTTTTAAAAGTCTACTGGAATAAAAATAATTTAGATTTTTGATTTTTGAATAGCCTGTGGGGTCCTGAAACAAAGATTTTTATGGATGAAGAGTCAATTTTCATAATCATCTGTTGAATAAATATATTTTAAAATATTTATGTACGGGCCATTCACATATTATGTCAAACGTAAATGGGAGGGGGGTGATATTGTGTGACATGGGGCGGGAGTTCGTGACGTCATATTTCAAAACCAATTATATCTAAGTGATAAAACGCGAAATATGAACTGTGAAAGCAACTTTTTAATAATTCACAAATGTAAAATTGCAAATATTATGTGACGTCTATCTAAGGTAGACAAGGATGAGGAGGGGTCAAAAAGTCATGAAATTTGTAAGACGTAATTTATGGATGGCCAATATATACAACTACCCTCAAACCTCAAGGTAGACCTTTAATGCCAATAGTGTAATATTCCACCGCAAAGCTGCTAAAAAGGCTAATGAAGTTACTGGGCAATAGAGATTTACGAACCAATATCTCTCGTTGGCAACGAATATGACACCTACTAATGGTGTTGCTAGCGCTCATTGGCTAAAAACCGCTTAAGTGATAAAAAATATACTTACTCGAAGAGTTTATATACAAAGGTAGCCAATACAGAAACGTGTAGCTGACTAGCTTAGCGAAGAATAATGATAGAGAGAACTCTATCACTCCCGGTATAGCCAAGGCGCGCGAGAGCGAGACAGCACCTTGGGAGTGAGACGAACGACTAGATAGAAGAGCCGTCTCCTCTGTTATTTCTTGTTGGTACTGGAAAAGAAAAAAAAATAAAATAAATGCTACACACTCAACGGCTCCCATTAGGATACTTATATCCTGTATCGGGGTTAATATACAATGACAAGGACAGACACACCCAGACCGGAAAAAATGCCTGTATGGTCAATACAAACATCTGCTTCGGGCGGGAATCGAACCCAAGACCTGTGGCGCTTAAGGCAGGTTCGCTACCGCTGCGCCACAACATCGTCAAATTATGGGAGATGTTCCTTACCTGTATATCAACACTTTTTACACGACTTCATAAAGAAATAGGTTATTAATTTCTTCGTTTTGAAAGATACTCTCTAAGCATCTGATATCTCTAAGATCTGGTGATGGGATCTTGGAAAATCGAGGGAACTCTTCAAGTTTTATAAGCACACCTATCGCGATTTGGATATTTTAAAAGTAACTTGTGCATTTGTTACAGAAAAGAATTCAAGGATTGGAATGGGGTGTCACGGGTGGGTTGGTGAGCATTGGCATGGCAGGCAAGGAGTGGCAAGGGTGGTATGGCGATGGTATTTATGGGGTGGGGTGAAAGGGGTGGTTCTCGAAAAATATCCCCACTATCGGCTGTAGAGAACGCTTACATCAAGATGTTTTGCAGAGAAAAGTTAGGTATACGAGGGTCACCGATTCTTTAAATAACTGAACTCATGCTTTTTAACAGCCTATGTAAGTCTTAGTATTGCCAAAAATAGAACAATGTATTTTTCCACATTCCTTTTCAGATATTAAGGTAAAGGCTTGGACTGAGAATCTCATAGACGGATCCATACCCTGTTGCCGCTCTTGTAACCTTATTTCAAAGAAGATATTGCTATCTTAGTCTGTTGCTCGGAGTACTAATACGAGTAAAAGAAATATATATAGGTTTGGCAATTTATTTTTTTATTTCCTAAATGTCAATTACGCACACATTAAATACTTAAAATATCGGCACGCATTTTTTAGCTAATGCTCCTTCTATCTTATTTCTCTTTCTAAGGGTAAAGGTAAGTTCAGTTAAGAGGTAAGTGCTATCTATATCTAATGTTAAATCTTACCGGCGGTGTGTTAGCCGAGTGTCGAGACGGACGCAAGCTCGCCGCCTGCAAACATGCTGTTATTTAGTGAATCGTGAGGTAAGTGTTGTCTAAACTTACCTTACGTGAGGTAAATGTGCATTACCGACTGTCCCTAAGTAGACTCTTGTGAATATAGCTTACTCTAAAGGAGAGCAATTTGAAATTTTATGGTTATAATCGTTGTAGACCACGCACAATCGAAACTAAGAGTTCCACAGCTTGATAATGACGATCTTTAAGGACTTTAAAAATAATAACGAATTACCGCAAAATGTTAATTTCATAGCAATTATTTAAAGTAATATAAAAAATAAATCTATGTAAAACTATGTGGTTGAAAGCTCATTTAATATTGTACTAACTAATAGACGGAGCCAATAGCCTCCAAGTAAAATAACTGTGACAAATGGACAGACAGACATGACGAAATTACAACAGTTCCGTTTTTGCCATTTGGCTACGGAACCCTAAAAATTAACTACGACTAATTATTATTGTAGTTTTGTTTTGTGCCCACGTTAAAACAAATAATAATAATAATAATAACATCTCGCTATGCTACGGCAAAAATAAAAAATGAATCTTTTACGTATTAGACAGTTTACCTAGAGACAGTCGATACAACAAATAAGCGAATACAAAATTATAGTGATTTACGTGCAGAGATATGATTTAGTTTTAACATAGATATCTTAATAATGAGGTACTATACAGGTGACGTTGATGCAATTGTGACTTGTTAGCCACGAACTGTGCATTAGTGTCACGTTCCTTACCATTGCTGTATAAGTTATTCAATATCCGGAGTGATACAAGCGGACATAACAATGTAATGTGAACCTTACGATATCATCGTGAGTTGTATGTAGTAGTGACAGCATGGGGGGGAGGGATCTAGCTGCAAGGCGACATGTGTTTCTTATGTAATGAGCAATTTTTAACATTTGTAGTACCTTATTATTAAGATTTCTGTGCTTTAATATGTGGATACCACGTTAAATGCAAGACGCCATTTCTAACAAAAGTATTATGAATGAATCTTACCTTATGGGAGGAAATAATGAAAAGGTGCAGTTATGATGCTATTACTCGACTAACCCCCAGTTTGGTTCTATAACTTGATCTAATTCATCTCAACTTGACATACCAAGTACTGAACGCTGATTGGTTCCCTGTTGATAATCAATTGTCTTTAACCAATGAGCGTTCTATATTTGGTATGTTATGTTGACATGAATTTGATTAACGTTCGAGAAACTGATAGTTAGTTAAAACCGGGGCTTAGTTAGTATTAGTGATGTTATTAAAAATGAATGCTTTATCCCAACTGCCCCTACTAATATTATAAATGTGAAAGTAGCTCTATCTGTCGGTTACGCTTTCACGCCTAAACCACTAAAACGATTTTGATGAAATTCGATACAGAGATACTAGATCTTAGGAAAAGACATGGAGTATCTGTTATGGCGAAAGAAAGGCTGTAAAAGTTTGTATGGGAAACCAGTGGAAAACAAACCAACCAAAAAAAAAACTAAGTTAGCCACATGCTAACTTAATTGTTGCAAGCTTGTAACTAATACTGTAATAAGAGGTCTATGGTTGCATTAAAGAATTTTATTCGCCTCATTCAATGCCACGCAGGTGAAGCCGCGCGCAGTAGCTATATTCTTTATACATGGAAGTCGATAAATTCTTTTTGATTAAATGTAGCTAACATCTAAGGTGAAAAACCTTAGATGTTAGCTTTGGATCCAATACAACAAGAAATTAGTAGATTAAAGTAAGAAATTTCCAATTTAATGCGTGCACAGCCATGTGAGTAAGCATATGGTATGAATAAAGATCACAGTTATCAAATACTTAAGCTGTTGTATAATTTATATAAGTATTTTGTCAGTCTGTCACATTTACCTGATCACCGACAATGACTTGTGTTGTTTCTTCTTCATCATCAGATCGACGTGATTGTCTGCTTGGCTGGGGATCATAAAAAAATTTCATTATAACAAAGAAGTGATCGACATAGCAACTCCCAGCTTAAACTTCTGGATCTAGAAAGTTGAATTTTTCACAGGTGTTGTTTCTAAAACGTAGAACAAGAAAGGTTTTTCCGAAATGCCACCCTTAAGGGGTTGAAAGTTTGTATTGAAGTCTGTCATTTTTGAATTGAGGAATGAAACATTGTTTTTAGACGGACAATTGAAGATAAAGAAAAGTGTATGTTTGGATGTTTGTTACTAAATCACGCAAAAAGGCCGAATGGACTTGGATGAAATTTGCAAGTGTATTAAAAATCTACGAATACATGCATGATTCGAAAGAAATTAATTCATTCTTATTAAAAACTATTTATTAAAATATTAATAGTAAAATAATATGGGCGTTCTTCAAGGAGTGTTATTTGGTCACATAGTATTCCTAATATACATCGATGGTAAAAATGGCGATGGACTTACAGGTCTATCAATTATAATACCGACGTTTCTTGGCTCTGGCGCTAGAAAAAGGAACACCAAAAACGCAACCAAGCCCATCACAAGAGCTGGATAGACAAACGAAAGTGACCAATCACTTTCTACGTATTCTGCCGCCATGATTGTACCTTGGAATGAAAAATTATTTAATTAATAGATATTATTTTATTAAAAGATGTGATATTATATTGATTAACATATGGGAATGCATTTAAGAAATACCTAAAATATTTCCAAGTGAAGTGTGCGAGTTCCATAGTCCGAATATGAGTCCCTTTTTGGCATTGCCAAACCATTTGCCAACGATGGCTACCGTGCCAGGCCAGCCCGTGGTTTGAGCTATACCAGCACCTGCCTGTGGATATGTACGAGTCATTTTTAAATCTCCCACCTACTTATTCGATCGAAGGACAAAATAAAACCTGTATGTGTAGGAATTTTGTTCAGAGCTGATGTCTTTAACGCAGGCCGTTATTTCAAAACAAATTATCATGATCATAAACTCTTATTAATAGTTAATGATTACCCGGCGCCGTGATGTGACGACCCTATCGCCCGCTGTTGGGATAATCTCTGTCACAGCGGAGATTATTCCACGAGTGCAATCAGTCAGCCAGCTAGGTAGGTACCACCACAGTATCAGATATTCTACCATAAAGCAGTAATATGACACTGTAGTTAGTGAAGTTACTGGGCAAAGGAGATTTAAGAACCAATATTGATTAATCAGATTGGTAGCGCGCGAGTGACACCTACAGATGTTGCGCTCGCTCATAGGCTACGACAACCACGTACCATCAGGTGGACCGTATGCTTGCCAACTTACGAGTAGTTACACAAACAAAAAAATTTGGTAGAAAATAATACTGTACCTGTACAAGTAGATAAAATGAAATATCATGAATGTCTAAAGTCTTTCCCAAGCCGAAGAGGTAGCAAAAGACAGCGGACACCAGCATCCCCAGAGACAGAAAGTATCTGAGGTCCACTCTCTCCGCTATCATACCTAAAAAGCATGGTTTTTTGGTCATATTTATATGTATATGTATAAGTTATTGGTATTGAACAAAGAGGTATGTATGTGTTCTGGTCTGGGTGTTAGTGTGTGTCTCCAGACCACCTAATTTGTAGTGTTTATTTATTAATGTCACGGGTTCGATGAACTCTGGTTTCGGTCTGAACATTGTCCTTGTGTGTTCAACAACATATAATTATAAATACAAACCTGAAACAAACATGGCGCCAGCGTAGGAGAACAGAAATGCCGAGTCAAGTGTCCCCAACAGCGTGTTCGCGTCATTTGTGTCTGAAACAATACTAAAATTAGCTATATCATTAAGTTACGATTACTGGAAACCATTGTTTGATGAGAATTGACTTTGGCTTTTAACTTTATCAAGATTAAGTATTTTAGACTTAAGTCCTTTGATGATTTTTGAAGCGCGTACAGACGCATTTTTGCCACGCGTGCAACTCTTACAAGCGTTGAGGCTTTTATATGCTCGTATACCCGCATAATAATTTTAGAGTATTTTTTTCTGTTGACTGAGAAATTTGTCTCGTTGCATGTATTGCAAATGCTACATCCTCTACACGCCGGATTAAGGCTCCCTGTCAATTGACGCAGCAGGCAGCTGAGCGGAGCAAGCGAGTATTGCAGAGCGGAGTTGTGGATAGTTTTATCCCATTCCCCCGAAGCCGGTCCGTTTCCCCACCGCCGATCCGTCTTCTCGCTCCGCTGCTCCACACCGCTACCACGCACCACTTCCAAAAATGTATGAATTTTTAAACTAGCAGCCTCGCTCCGGTTCAGTTAATAGGAAGCCTAAGCACGTACCGTGTACACGGTACGCTTTTTTGAAGTTCGTGTATAAAGCTCGTATTTCGAAACGACCGCTCGAAAAAATACGCTGGTCTGTAACAGCCTAAATATAAATTTATCAAAAAAACTCATCATACTATAAAGAAAGATAGACCAGCAACATTTAAATAACTCGCGAGCATAGGCGCGCATAAATGCTCGTATGATTTAATTTTTAAAAATTTGACGTATGAAATGACCATTAGTTTGATGGTGGTAGACCAATTATTGCGCGAGGCCAGCGAGGTAGGCACCACCTCATTGTCAGTTATTCTATCGTAAAGCAGTACACTGTGCTTCGGTTTGAAGGACATTATAGCTAGTGAAAGTACTGGGCAAAGGAGATTAAAGAACCAATATCTCGAGTAACACGTGAGTGACACCTACTAATGGTGTTGCGCGCTCATAGGCTACGACAACCTCTCACCATCAGATGGGGCGTACGCTTGCTTGCCAACTTAGTCTTATAATATACTTAGTCTTATTAATTTTGAAAAGGTTGTTTTTTATTTTATAGATATTTTCGAAACAATTCAGTTGTCGTGTATATATTTAAAAGTATACCTTTGAAATAATACGGTGACCTATTTTGTTCGCTTGAATATAATTATCACAAAGCCGTCACATATGACCCGTTTTCTATTATCTATATTCTATACAAATAAATAAAATGGAAGTATCTGAATTGAATGATATTTATGCCAACCAGTTTTTAAATTTGAATCTGTATGATTGCAGAAATTTCGAAATATGTAGGTCGTTACCCCTTTTATGAATAATAAAAAAATACATAATTTGTAAATTGAAATTATTAACAATCGTCCGGTAACATTCTAAAAGTCTAATATGCACGCGCGCCGTAAGTCTGAGGTAGCACATGAATCATGTCGGTGAGGCCAATCCAAACGTTTAGCCCCTATAAAAAGTGTTAACCGATCACCGTCGCCCATGAATATCTGCTACACCAGAGGTTGCATGCAAGTTAATTGCCGCCTTATAGGATACAACTGATCATACGCTGACCTCGAAACGCGCCAGGCTATTTTAAGTCCTACCACCAGCATGCATATGTCTTATAATTTCTCCCACGACATGCAGGTTTCTTCAAGATATTTTCCTTCACCGTTAAGCACGAGATAAATTTGATACATAAATTAGAAACTCAGAGGTGCTGGTCCGGATTTGAACCCTTGACTTTCGGGTAGAGTAGGTGTGGAGGTGATGACGTGTGAAATGCCTCCAACACAACGGGAGGATCCTCCGACCAGGCGGGTGATATTGCCTGGCGGATCGAAGCCCTGGGCCGAAGCCCGACGACTTACGTTGGAAAGTTGTATATATATCTCAAGAGCGTAGGAAACTTTGATAGCGCGATTTAGGATCGTGACGTTCGTTGGTCGTCCATATCGTTGCGTAGTATGCCCTGTAGGTGTCGTTGTAGCTTGATGCGACATTGTGACAATCTTGTCTTTCTATTGCGTTACGTCATGTTGCGTGTAGATGTCGCTACAGTAGGTCTACATTAGGCCACCTGTCTTAATAAATTCAAATTTCAAAAATATACTTCTTTTATGTTACTAAGTTGGCAAGCAAGGACACGGCCCACCTGATGGTAAGCGGTTGCCGTAGCCTATGAGCGCGCGCAACACCATTAGTAGGTGTCGCTCACGCGTTGCCAACGTGAGATATGGGTTCTTAAATCTCCTTTGCGCAGTAATTGCACAAGCTTATAGTGCCCTTCAAGCTTTGCGGTAGAATATTTGACACTGCGGTGGTACCTACCTAGCTGGCCTCTTGCAACAAAAGACCTACCACCAGTTTAACTGATTGCACCGGTGGAACAATGTCTGCTAAAAACCCTAAGCATAGTAACGGCGGGTCGCTTGTATTACAAATTGATAACTAACTGACACTGTTAGTGATAAGTAATTGTAACTTGTAATGATAAAATGGACTTGAATTTGCTTAAGCAAGGCTAACACGACTATAACCAATTTAGGTGTGATTAGCCTACTTTAAACTGGTCTAGGGGGCCATTCGTAAATTATGTCACACGTTTGAGGGGGGTTGACGAAGTGTGACATCGTGTGACAAGGGATGGGAGGGGTCCTTTCGTAACTTCATATTTCAAAATCTAATATATATGAAACTAGCTTCTGCCCGCGGTCCACATGACGATTTTTATACAAACTTTCAACCCCTTTATCACATATTCAGGAGTAGTATTTTAGGGGATGACTGTTGTGATGGTAGTGACCCTGCTTTGAGCAACGGCGGCTTTTTAATGGCGTCGGGATGTGACGACCCCATCGCCCGCTGTTGTGATAACCTCTGTTACAGCAGAGATTATTCCACTAGTGCAATCAGTCACACTGGTGGTAGGTCTTTTGTTGCTAGAGGCCGGCTAGGTAGGTACCACCGCAGTGTCAAATATTCTGCCGCCAAATAGTAGTGATTAGGCACTACTGTGTTCCGGTTTGAAGGGCACTGTACGCTAGTGAAATTACTGGGCGAACGAGATTTAAGAACTAATATCTCGAGGTTGGCAACGCGTGAGTGGCACCTACTAATGGTGCTGCAAGCGCTCATAGGCTGCGGCAGCCACTTACCATCAGGTGGGCCGTATGCTTGTTTGCCAACTTCTAACATAAAAAAAATAAAAAAAAACGATGGCGGGTTCGATTCCCGTTCGGAACAGATGTTTATTTATGAATATCTGTTTCGGTCTGGGCGTTTTTCCTTATGGGTCTCCCTACCGTGCCTCGAAGAGCACGTTAAGCTGTCGGTCCCGGTTGGTATCATAACAAATCTTGTGAAAAATACCGGTAATAATGCTAGGAAGAAAAACAGTGCAATCAGTCACACTGGTGATGGTCTTTTGTTGCAAGAGGCCGGCTAGGTAGGTACCACCGCAGTGTCAAATATTACCAACTAATATCTCGAGGTTGGCAACGCGTGAGTGGCACCTACTAGTGGTGCCGCAAGGGCTCATAGTCTACGGCAACCACTTACCATCAGGTGGGCCGTATGCTTGTTTGCCAACTTGTAACATTAAAAAAAAATAACTCACTAAATGGCGGCCAGTTACACCACTGATCGTCACCGGGCTTCACATCCGGCGGCGGTGTCAAAGCGCTGCAGTTCTGATGGAGGACACTCTTCACCACCGATATCGGCTTCCTCGTCAGGTGGTACGTCATGTATGTGAAGTACGTCAGGATGAGAACGCTCGCTTGGTAACTGAAAAGAAAAATTACTTTTGAATTTTATGCTTTACCATCTGGCCGCGGCTGCGCCCGCCTGAATTACGTTTCACATTGTAACGATGTTGCGGCGCAGAAGAAGCGAGCCTGCTTTAAGCGCCACAGGTCGCGGGTTCAATGTCTGCTTGGTACAGATGTTCGTAATGACCAAACAGGCATGTTCTCCTGTCTGCGTATGTTTGTCCTTGTCATTGTGTATGTTTTCTGACCCCCGACACAGGATACGTTTATTACCTTCTTAAATTTGAAAAGAGTAAGTCGAGTGTCTTATCGGTTCTTCTCGATAGAATCAAACTTCCGAACCGTCGGTAGCGTTTGACTATTCAAAAGTAATTTCTTTTTTTTTTTATAAATAAACGTTGCACACTCAACGGCCCCCATTAGGATAGTAATATCCTGTGTCGGGGGTCGTGAAACATTCACAATGACAAGGACAACTACACCCAGACCGGAAAATGCTTGCATGGTCAATACAAACATACTTTTAAGAGTCTACTTGAATAAAAATTATTTTAATTTTTTTGTCTGGATTACATAAGACAAGAGACGGGATATAAAGTATCCTATAGATCTGTTTCAATATCATCCCAATTCGTTTATTCGTTTTGCGTGATTGAGTAACAAGCATTCAAACATCAGCACACAAACTTTCACATTTATATACTAAACTTGCGGTCCCGGCAGACGTTGCCCTACCAAAAAAAGAGACCCGATAATGGCGCCACCTACTGGGTCCAATTGTGAATCTAAACCATTCTCGAATCCACTGGAACACACACGAAAATTTCATCAAAATCGGTCCAACCGTTTAGATGGTGTTGAGTGACATACACACGTACAGTAGAATTATATATATATAAAGATAGGATATTAGTCCATTGAAATGTTACATTTTTTAGGCCTTACCTTGCGTTTTTTGGAGGACGCAATTTTATTTTTTTGATGTGTTTTTCAAAACATTTTCGCTAATAACTTTTTTATTTATAGTTCTACGACAAAAGTTACTGGACCAAAGTTGTAGAGAATTTAATTTGCAACAAAAAATGTTAACAAAATTTTTTTATCAGATAAATAGTTTAAGAGATATATTGTAAAAACCATTTCAACCCCTATTTTCAAGATGGCGGCCGTGGGACAAGGGTGGCGACCCCACAAACTTGGTTTAGCTTTACACTGACCCCTACACATAAAAAAATAATATTGCGTCCTCTAAAAAACGCAACTCTAAATGTAACTTTTCAATGGACTATATGGTTTCCGTGACCTCGATCCCAGCAAAAACGACCTAGCAACGATCTCGTGTAACACGTGTGCGCGTCGCTTTGTTTCGTTATATGTAAATAACACTATCGTACATAGTCAAATATGGCGCATAATATGGAATCATAATAATCAAAATGAATCATGTTTACAACGTAATTATATTCAGAACGATATCAAAATGGCGAAAATGATTCATTAATTATAAAATCAGCGATAGGTAGGCATTTTATAAATTTTTTTTATACCACGATGGTGGCAAACAAGCGTATAGCCCACCTGATAGTAAGCGGTCTTCTTCTTCTTATCGAGTGGTTACTTGCCAACCTAGTGTCAGAGTTGTGCTCATATAGGCCTCTGACTTGACTTTTCAACTATTATCAAATTGATAACAGTCGGGACCGACTTTTACGTGCCCCCGAAGCACGGAGACGCTCAGTTGTAATACCACTATACAGTTACCCATCTAGTGACTGACCGCGCCTAAAGTTGCTCAACCCACTGATCGTTTACCGATCAGTGAGTGACGCTTGCAACCCTAGAGGTATCGCATGCGTGTTGCCGACCCTTTAAAACCTTTTCAACCTTCCCTTGAAAAACACCATACTGTAGGGTGTTGGGAAAACCTCGGCTCATTTCACAACCGGTGGGTTCGCGGTAGAAAATTCCTCTGGTACCACACTGTGCGCGACGATATAGGTTCCAATGTGTGTGGATGAATACCCTGTCGACGGCGAGCGGTGTGGTAATTGAAATTGCATGGGTCCGGCTAAGTAGATACCACCGCAGTATCAGATATTCTAACGCAAAGAATTTGGCATTACCGTGTTTCAGTTGAAAGGAGTGTCTAGCTAGTGAAATGCAAAAATGCAAAGGTGACTTTAAAACCAATATCACCTCAATGGCAACGCGTGAGTAACACCTACAAATTGTATACAAGCGCTCATAGGCAACGAAAACCGCTTAGCATCAAGTGGGACGTATGCTTGCTGATGATGACATTACTAATACCCTCATTGCCCCTCCAAATAAGCTCGAAGCTTGCTGTAGGAGTGGGTACAACAATAGCCTAAAGAGGTCAAGATCGAACCCGCAACTCTCGCGTTAACAGAGCGGAGTCGGCCCTTTTACCGTTAAGCTATTGGAGTTTTATAAAAAAGATCTTTTTCATTTTTAGTCCACAAAAAAAGGTTCCATGAAGTGATCTTGTCTAATTAGGTCTTACTTTGAAGAATTCCGTTCGCTAAAGACCTTGACTTTCAAAGTGCAGACTACTTCATAAAAACGATTTAGGAAATCGATTGATTTAAATTCATTGGATAAGAGCAACTTACTTATCAAGAGTTAACTATTATTATCAGATGTTATGATAACAACCGGAACCGAAAGCATAACGTGTTCTCCGAGACACAGTGGGGGCACCTGCAAGGAAAATCGCTCAAGCCAAAACAGATATTTGTAAGATGAATACAAACTTTCGCCCCGAGCGGGAATCGAACCTACGACTGTTTACGCTAAAGCCAGCCTTGCTCACAACACGCCACAACTGTCGTGACTTTTTAAACTACACATATAGATATAAAAAATATATTACATAAGGTATAACATTGTTTTAATAAAACCATTTATGTGTCGGACATAGATACATAAAAGATATAATATTTATCATTTATCATCACTTTTAATGATTGTCATATCTTTTCCGACTTTAAAAATGAAAGAGGTTTTTTATGTGACCAAGTCGGCAAGCAAGCATACACACCACCTGACGGTAAGCGGTTGTTGTAGCCTATGAGCGTGTGACATCATTAGTAGGTGTCACTCAAATGTTGCCTTCAGAGATATTGATTCTTAAATTTCCTTTGCCCAATAATTTTACTAACTACAGTGTTCTTCAAACGAAAACACAGTATACTGCTTTCCAGTAGATTATCTGACATTGCCGTGGTACCTACCTAGCTGGCCTCTTGCAATACAAGGCCAAGACCAGTACGAAGGAATGTCAAATACTGTGATATTTTTACATGTCATGATATGAAATACTTAAGGTGTCACATACATATTCAAACTTGAGGAATAGGAGCGTAGGGAACACAGAGGTTGGGTTTATTGGGTGTCCGGCCCTCTTACTAATTGCAAAAAGCGCAACATTACTGATGCTGTAACTTTACAATAATCAACATCCTCACAAACTTTCACAATTATAATATTAGATAGGATAGTAAGATTAATGTTTGTTAGTCTATATGGTATATAATAATAATAATAATTAATTTTTATTTATTTTCTCACACAAAGGAAAAAATACATAACAACCATCATAGTACGTATTCTTAGATATAAAGAACTTTTCATTCCTTTGTGAGAGACTGGTATCCATACTAGTTTTACTGTGTTACGGATTACCAGTCCGTCCGTTATATGTGTCCTACTATTCAATTTCAAAAGGATATATAAAAAAAGAAAATAAGCTCCTAATAATTACCTCTTCACAAGGAGCAAGGTTTTATTAATGTAAATTTATTAATAAACAATATTGAACAAAAAAAAAACAAATAATTGATAAATTAATTCTTTTTGTCAAAAAATATATTTCATTAAGTTATGAATACTACAATTTTACCTTTATTTTTGTCATCAGAGTAATATTTTTTCGTCTCAAGTACGCATAAGGAAATATATATATAAAAGATTGTTTTCCTTATTTTACTAATTCAGAATGACATAAATTTTTATTCTGAGCGACAAAAAAAAGTTTTTGACGATAAAAAAGTGTTTGTACCGCTTACCATCGTAATCTGTTAACCTGGAATCGCGGACAGCACCAGGAACCAAATTTTTGTATACACTGAATACCGATCGGAGCTTCCCTGGACACGCCGCTCATTTTAAAAAATTTTAAGCACTTCCCTCTCATAAATAATTCTCAAATATGTTATCAACAAATTCCCAGTCACACTACCGCACAATGATCTAATCCAAAGTCATTATTTATAATAATTCTCTTTGTTGATCGCCGACTGTTTAAATGCTGACGCTATTTCTTTGTATTATTCTAAAGTTATACACTATTTATTATGTTATAAATAGTTTTATTAAGAATAAATTATTAACTTCAAGATGTTTCGTGAATTGGAGCCGTGGTAATAAATTATTTTCGTGTTTATTTGTATTGTAGTTCAAAATCGGTTGCGAATCGCGATATTTTGACACGTCCCCATTACGACATGTCATCTGTCAACTATCAAATATCAATGGCAATTATCAAAATAAATACCATTTACGTTCCGACTTCTGCAGTGTATTATTATTTGTAAATATTCTGCCTTTGTTACTGCACTGCACTCACGGTATAGTACATTGCTAATATTATTGTTACAATAATGAAATAATTTTGGCGACTGTTAAAAATCAATTCTAAGCCCTTAAGTCATAGATATAAGCAAATACTAAAAATTATACTAGATCTTAAACCATTGTTGTTAAATGGTCTATGTACTAGATTTGTCAATAATAGGCCAATCAAAAACTAATACAAAATTTTAAATGAATTAATTTGGCTAATAGCCCGCATTAAATAATATAGCATAGTGAATTTATTAAGATGTTATATGAGTGCATAAAAGTGCATGAGTGTTAATATTCATTTAAAAATAAACGTCTCTAACGTAATAATCGTATTTTAATTAAACAATTAATGATCCGTATAATGAATTTGATAATATCAATATTTAACTGCTTTTGTAATTAACAGATTTTAATTCGCTGTGCGATGTTATACTTTGTAAGTAGTTAAAATATTAGAAAACAATTGGGTATAATTTAAACTTTTAATAATATTTTTCTATATCGATTACAAATTACGATAATCAATGGTAATATTATAATTAAAGTACATAAAATGAACTAAATAGTTTTTTTTATTTGCAAAGGCTATAAATATGTAATATAATATAAAGCATAGTATACACCTAGGAGGATATAAGTAGCCATAGGTAAGGCAAGCCGTAGGCACGTACGAAAAGTGACAGGTGAAATTCTGAAACATGTATTGTATGTACCAATCCACAGTGGGGCAGTGTGTTATATTAAGCTTTTAATTCTTCTAATTAAAAGTAAAAAGGCCTGTGCCGAGGATTGAGATGTTATTAAATTGTTATTACAAGTACTTCTTTACTGGTGTGGTTATGCTTTTCATTGCAAGAGGTCGGCTAGGTAGGTCCCACCACAGTGTCCGATATCTTACTATAAACTACTATTTTTGCGTGTAAGGAACACTTTAGCTACTGAAATGAATGGGCAGAGGAGGTATTTGAACCAATATTTGGAGGATGGCAACACGTGAGTGACACCTGCAAATAGATGGTGTTTCAAGCGATAGCCGTTTACCCTTAGGTGGGGCGTATGCTTGTTAGCCATCTTAGTAACATATAAAAATTTTGTTTTAACATAATATTATAAATAATCATTATTTTAGCTGGCAGCACTAACGGCGTTGTGGAGTACAACAGTGCTGTCTAACATAGATATCAGACGCGCTGGATGGCTAGATCGAGTCGTTGCTTATCAGAAGAATAAATTTTTGAGGATCTTAAAAATTGCCAAATGTTCAGATTAAAGGTACAGTAGACAGTCATTTTTTGTTTATATGTATTATATACTGTTTGCCCTTCTACCTTTGATAGCATCACCGGGTGAGGGTGACTGAGTTCTGAAACCAAGCCGTTTCGTTCTTAGGCTGCCTCCTGGCCTCGAGGCCGAGTCACGGCTATGGACATCTTCAGGAATGGTGACGCATTGATGACAAGTCATTAGGCCGGGGTAGTAGGTAGGGGAAAGGAGCAGAGGGGTTGGAATATTGGGCTTCCAGCGTTGTCTCTCATTGCACGAAACGCAACAGTACTCTGTTACTTTACGCCGATTTTCTGTGGCCCATTTCTGTTGGAAGAAGCATGGCTATACCTACTACTAGGTACAAGATATTGTTACGTGCTGGGGTTCGAAGATTTGGAATGAAACACCTGATGTCTCTAAATGTAATACTTTAATTAGATCTTCATGATCACAGATCACAACTTCACAAATCACAGGTTAATCGTAGTCCAAAAGGATAGCCGAGGCTACTAGTTATCGGAATTGATAACTTGTGGCACTTATGGTTTCTTAGCTCGTTGCTCATTGGTTGACGCGCCGGATTGCGTACATACAATATATATAATTAACGCGAAACACGGGTTCGAGAAAGTTCCATAAATGGAGTTTAATACGATTCGGGAACACATCTTTACGAGGGAAGGGCGTTACGAGGGAATGACATAGAGATAGTAGCAAGCGATTTCAAACCTTATGCCTCTCTTGATAAGGTTCTTCGTAACAACATAACAAGAATTTTTAAAACAGAAATATTTTCACCAGCGAGAATCGAGCATGCGCCGCCCGGATATGTGGACTCACGGGACTGGAATTATGAATCAGTTATCCGTCTCCTCACACTGATCAGGGAAAGCGATGGTGCGAAACCAGTTATGAGAGCGATAAGGCGCTCGATGAAATCAAGTCGTCGCTATATAATGAACTTTGCTGACACTTTCAAAGCTTTCCCTAGTCTGGCAAAGGTAAATTCTTTTCTCCTTATTCTTCTTTGCGCATTCCCACTTTATGTGGAGTCAGTTCTCCCTAATTTTGTTGCGTCAGGACAATCTGAAACTAATCAAGCCTCAATAGCTCAACGGTAGAAAGGCCGACTTCGCTCCGTTAATGCGAGAGATGGTTCGTTCCCGACCCCTTGGGCTATTGTCGTACCCACTCCTAGCGCAAGCTTCGAGCGTATGCCTTGAAAAGGCATTGCTAATATTCTTAAAAAAAAATCTTCAATGTCGCGTTTGATTGAATTATTATTGGGTGGAGGATTAATTATTAGGTGAAAAATCTGTGCTATAATTCTGTAGACCTAGCGAGCTCCGCTTGGATATTGGTTTTATCTAGTTACAACTTATAGCTATCGTTTAAAAATGTATACTCAATAGCTTTGGTATTTAAAAAATCATGAAAGTATGAGTCAGAACTACAACATATTTAATTCAATACTAACTATATTTACAAATAATTAAAACTGTAAACATGTCCACGGGGAATACTGGTAAGAATGCTAGCTGCATTTCCACGCTGAATTGCAATCGCGATTTTTTTGGGCGCAAAATGAAGCCCTCCTGTCTCCTGTGGAGGCAATAAGTCGGGGTGTAATATCTTTTAGAAATTGTTTACTACTGCAAACGGCACAAAGATGTTATTGCAACACCATTAGTAAGTGACACTCACGCGTTGCCAGCCTCGAGACATGGGTTCTTAAATCTTTTCTGCCCAGTAATTTCACTACAAATACGAATGAGGCCTTCGAGTGCTTCTACGACACACTGAAACTTTTCTTTAATTTATGTTTCCCTTTGATAAATATTAAAAAAGTAAACAAACCGATCAGAAACAAGTGGCTTACAAAAGGTATTAAGCTTAGCTGTCTAAAAAAAGGAAATTGTATTTAAAGTACCGTTTCTGTTGCGAAAATAAAAATTGTCATAAAAAAGTGTACCACACTTACTCTAAGATATTAAAAAAGTGTATTACGCAATCACAACGGATAGAAAATACAACATATATAACCAAAGCAAAAAATATAAGTAAAGCATCTTGGGAAACAATAAAAAATAATATAAATATGACGCAAAACAGTGAAGACATTACACAAATTATAGAAAATGGAATAATATATACAAATCCTATTGACATAGCAGAAATATTTAATACATTTTATATTAACTTGACAAATACAAAGAAACCTGACATTATTTATCATAATAACATTAATTTACCATCTAATTTTGACAAATCTATATTCTTATCCCCAATTACTAAAAATGACATTTATAATATTATTATGAAGTTAAAAAATACCAACGCAGTGGGATACGACAATATTCCGACAAATATAATAAAATTATGTGCAAATTATTTATCAAATCCATTGAGCCACATAATAAATTTATCACTCGAACAAGGGATATTCCCCGCACAATTAAAATACTCCATAGTTAAGCCTTTATACAAAAAAGGAAACAAAAATGACCTCAATAATTATAGACCTGTGACTCTAATACCTATTCTATCGAAGATTTTTGAAAGGGTTATATTTGATAAAATTTATAACTTTCTAAATAAATACCAGTTACTAAAGCATGAACAATTTGGATTTAGAAAAAATAAATCTACCACATTAGCATCTTTTACGCTAATCAAGCTCATAACAGAAAATCTTAATAACAAGACACCAACCAGTGTAGTATTTTTAGACATGTCAAAAGCCTTCGATTTTGTATCACATAAAATCTTATTAGAGAAACTTGATAGACATGGAATTAGAGGTACGGCTTATAAATGGATCGAAAGTTATTTAGAATTAAGACAACAATGTACAGAAATACAGAAATTTGTAGGAACACATAAGACAACGTTTCGTTCTGAATATAAAAACAATAATTATGGTGTGCCACAAGGATCACTACTTGGTCCATTACTATTTTTAATTTATATTAATGATTTTCCAGAATATGTAGAACATAAATGCATTCTTTACGCAGATGACATCACGTTAATCATTGAGGGTAAAAACATGAGTGAGACAGAATATGAAAATAAAATTAATAATACATTAGCTATAGCAATAAACTGGCTCACCAAAAATAATCTTAAAGTAAATACATCAAAAACTAAAATGATACAATTCATGACTGACAAAACCAAAAGGAAGAATATTACTATTAGCAACAAAGACACTATAATTGAAGAGGTGGAATCAACTAATTTCTTAGGTATAACTATAGACAATAAATGTAAATGGACTGAACACATATCTTTTCTGTGTAAGAAACTGGATAAATTTGTATATGTTATAAACAGAATACGTAAAATAGCTTCATATAAGGCCGCATTAATAGCTTATCATGGGTATATTACGTCAAACCTGCGTTACGGAATTATCATATGGGGAAACTCAACAGAACTAGATAGGCTGTTCAGAGTTCAAAAAAAATTAGTAAGACTTCTTTGTAACGCAGACTACTTAGAAAGCTGCAGGCCTCTTTTTAAGAAAGCTAATATTTTACCTCTGCCATGTTTATACATATTTGAGAGCTGCGTATTTGTCCGAAATAATCTGGATTACCTTAAAACATATATAAATGAAGAATACTTTAGTAAAAGACATAATAAATTAATAATTCCTAAACAAAGATTAAAATTATTCAGCAAAAATTGTTACTGTATGGTCATAAGATTGTATAACAAACTGCCAAAAGAATTTAGGGAGTTACGTTTTAATTTATTCAAAAAAGAATTATTCAGATGGTTATTGGAAAAATGTTATTATTCCTTAAATGACTTTTTAAATGATTACATATAAAAATTAAAATATATATTAAATGTAATAGTTTGTTGTCCATTAAACATCTCAGATGTTTCATCTCAGATTATTTAAGAATATAACTAAAATTTTTATAATTATTTTTATTATTATTAGTAGCTAATCAATTATTCACAATACTTCTTATGTAACTTTTATATAAACTCATTAACAAAATTGTAATTCTATCCTTTTCTTTTATTCCTCAACTAGTTGTTTAAGATATTATTAGTGAGTTGGATAAAATATTGTACAAATTATTTAAACATTTTAAACATTTGAACGCTGGAGACAGCAAAATATGTTGTACTTATGAAATGTAGATATATCAAGACCTTGCATTACCATATTTCCATCAAATAAATCGTATTATTATTATTATTATTATTATTACAGTGCTACAGTGCCCTTTAAAACGGGACACAGTAATGCCTAAGACACTACTGCTTGGCGGTAGAATATTTGACACTGCGGTGGCACCTACCTAGCCGGTCTCTTGCAACAAAAGACCTACCACCAGTGTGACTGACTGCACTGGTGGAATAATCTCTGCTGTGACAGAGATTGTCCCAACAGCGAGCGATGGGGTTGTCACATCCCGACGCCGGAGAATTTTTATTGTTGTAAAAAAATTATACATTTAGCATTAAAATTATCACTCCCCTATCAGCAACAGCAAATCAACTTGGAATACGACGTAGATATGGGGGAGTATTACGCGGATGTGCAAAAGTCGACGGAGATTGAAACTTTAGAGGATGAGGATTTAATCGTAGTCTCCAATCCTGTCGAAGCGAAACTTCCAAGTGCAAGGATAAGCGTACAACTACTCAGGTAACATTATTATTTATATACAATACTATTTTTTTTTTCGGAATGTGTATTGCCGTTAGCCCAGGCATGAAAAAGGGCAGCCCTCACGGGGGCTCAAATATGATTCCGTCCTTAGGGTGCCTCCTGCGAAAGCAGACTACGGCTAAGGACGTAATCGGAGATGGAGGCAGCGCTCCGAGCGCATTCTATACGATGGACTCACCCGACGGTGTGAGCGCGACGCGACATGCGAAACAAAGGACCTCGTCCTCGCCGGCGAAGACGGTGTTGTGTGCGTGTCTGTGCTGTGTAAGGGGCATTTTCTAATGTAATCCTATCATCAGGGTCTTGCAGGTCTTCTATACTATAGTATGAACATCTATCTATATACACAAAGAATCAATTTCTTTTGCTTTTCGTTAGTTGACACCGTTGTGGCGTTGTGCAGATGTTTGCATTGCTCTTACAAATACCTGTTTCAGTCTGGGCGTTTGTCTCCCCACCCTCACCGTAAAATCTGATAATAATCGTCAATTCTTGACAAGTAAATTGTTCTTACCCAATGAGTTACTGGTTCGCTCTTAGGGTTGCGGAGGTCAGGTGGCAATCGCTCTGTGTATAACCTAGTAACCGGTCAAATCCGGACAAGAGTGATAAGTAGACTCGAAGAGAAGGGAACGATCAATACAAATATTCGCTCCGAGCGGGAATCAATCCCACGACCGTTGACACCAAAACTTGCCATTCCTGTAACATATTGGCTAAATAGTGCTCTATTCTATGTCATCAATTTGCACTTTATTTGTAAATTATTTTTGAAAATATTCTGTAGGTCTATTTTAGAAAACAGGGCTGATGCAGGGCGCTACGTGTCATCGACAAAGAAGGCTATGTAAGTAGCTTAGATAATGATTTTATTATAAAACATCTTACAGGAGTATGTGCAACTAGATATCTGGTTTCTTAGGCTAGAGAAGGCTTGGGCGCATTAAAAAGTACCTTGTCCTTTCTCAGGTTCTACACTATTTGTGTATCAAATGTGATTTAAATCAGTTCAGTAGTGTTGGCGTGAAAGCGCGACAGACAGAGAGAGAGAGTTACTTTGAGAGAGAGTTTACATTCATAATGTTAGTATGGATAAGGATTTCCACTGTAAGGATGGACCATTTGTGCTGGAAGGACCTTTTTCGTCGATCGTTCTCTTATGACATCTGGCCGATAAAATGGTCCGGCTACAACAGGGAAGTACCCACTGCCCTCGTGAGAATCGGAGTAAAATAACAGAGTACTTCGCGCTTTGTGAGATGAGTCAGAGCCCTTCAAAACGCAGTACTGTCTTTGGCATTATTGTATTCCGGAAACTAATGCCGTAATGCCAATTTGACAAGGCGATGGTACCTACTTAACCTGCCTCTTGCAACAAAAGACCTACCACCAGTGTGACTGACTACACTGGTGGAATAATCTCTATTGTGACTTGTGACAGAGGTTACACCGACAGCGGGCGATGGGGTCGTCACGGCCCAATATTTAGAATACCGTCGCAGAATTATATACATACATACGTGACAAGTAAATTGCTATTTGATATAAGTAGGCGATAACAATGTGTTATAATTTCAGACCTTGGCCTTCGACAAAACAAAAAAATGGAAAAGGTTCAACTAAAGGTAAACATTTTTTTTTCATATTTTAAAACATGTGTAATAATATTGCTTTATCAAGGCATTACTAATATTCAGTAGCGGATTTACAAATTATTAAGATATAGGCTGTAAGGTATTTGCTGCCTCTACCTCTACAATTGTCATATCCTAGATAATTTTTACAATCCAAGAAAAGGCCGATTACTGGTTGGGGCGGCGATGAAGTAGCTGTTTTATTGCAGAATACGGAAGTTTTCTTCTTTAAATGTAAAATGATAAGTCAGAGGGCAATGTCATAGACAAAATTTATTGGAGATTTCTACCTGTAAAACATCAGAAAACCGTAGTGCAGAAATCTTATTGATTTATATGAGGTAGCAAAAAAAAAATTCTTTCTCCAAATTTGACGCCCCAAAAATCTGCCACCCTAGGCCTACTCAGCCTGCTGTTCAATCCGCCACTGTTCCTATTGTCCCTCCAAATAAGCTTGCCCTAGGGGTGGGTACGACAATAGGCCATTTTTTTACTTGGGGAAATGCTGTTACGTACTCGAGCGCCGGAATGGGTGCAATGACGCAGATGTGGGACTCGGAGCCTGGCCCCCTACCCACTAAAACCACCAACCTCTCATTTAGCGGCATAGTGGGACGTCGCGGGATCGCTGACGCATTCAACCGCGATAACATCCTTTTCAAAGCGACAAAAACTTCGACCGGGGAAGTTAAGTTCCCACAGAAAATCAGCGTAAACTATTCAAGTTTTTAAATTCACATTTTTGATCATGTATTTTTTTTTTCCAGACATTTCCAAAGACACAACTACATATCAACACGGGACTACAATCGATTCTTCTGGTAATGGCTCTATAACTACTGTATCTCCTACATCTGTACAGACAAATGTCTCCGAAACGACAAAAGCATAACAATAATAAAAAAATCATTTGAAAAAATGTAGTTTTAAATGAAAGTTATAAAAAAATGTTAACAAAAAATTATATTAGTTTTTTCTTCTATTTTATGTGTGTAGTAAAGTACAACCCTCAAGAGTTGTATCGTAAAATGTGAAATAATTAGTAGTTTTTAGTAATTCTGATGGTGACTTGTTGTCATCATCAGCAGTTCATCAAATGTTCCGTTTCCAGATCAATTTAACAAGCTACTTTAAAAATATCCATGTGTTGCTGTTGGCCCTATTGGCCTTGACGGCGTAATTACACTCAGTTGAGCGTGGGGGCAGAGTGGAGAGTCCCGGCCGTGAAAAAGGGATACCCTTAGGGGCTCATCGAAATTTGATTTAACAAACTGCAGCTAAGCATGGCATCGAAGAATAAAAAATACCCATATCACAATAGGTGTGCCTATAAAATTAGAAGTGACGTCGGTTTCTCCGGGACCCCATCATCAGACCCCGACCAGATTACAATGGGCACTAAACCATTTTAAACGAAAAAGAATTACCCAAATCGGTCCAGCATTCTTCGAGAAATTGAATAATATTAGAAACATACAGTCGAATTGATAACTTTTATTTCATTGTTAATTCTTTTTTGTGTTGTTTATAATACGTTAAATTTTTTATTTGTTTTTTTACTTTTTTGTTATCATAATGTTGTCGAAGCATAGGCATTTTAAAATTGTTTTAAATTTTATAATTTTTTTATTTATTTTTTATTTTGTTTTTGTGTGTGATAAATAAAGTTTTCTTTCTTTAAACAAGTTTCAAATGTACAAAAAAAAAATGGTTATTGGTAAGAAGAATATTTTTCCGATAAAAATGCTTGGGACTCTTAATACTGGTTGGATGAAAGAATACGATTGTAAACATATATTTGTCGAGTCCTGTCCGTTTTCGTCGGTGGAATCAAACTTTGATTTTGGTTTTGATTTGACCTCATGTAATGAACGACCAAAACATTTTCGGGTGATAGCAACACTAGTTGCCAATGAAACTGTCACGTGTACAAAAGGTTTTATTGTGATCGCGTGGGGGGCCAGTCGAGGTGCACGGCGCGCACGTCGAGCGCCAGCAGGTCCACGCGCGCCGCCAGCGCGGCGCCCAGCGCGGGCCGCGAGCGGCGCAGCTCGCCGTGCGCCCACTCCTTCACGTACGTGCCGGCGGACGTGCGCGCGCTGATCAGGAACAGCTGCCCGTGCTCTGGGAGACGGGATATGTGTTTTTGAAGTGAAACTTCTTTAGAATCGTTGTGATTTCAAACCGGATGCAACGGAAAAACGACAGGTAAGAGACAAAAAAAGAAAAATGTGTAGGATGAAGCCGGCAAAGAATGAGACAGAAATATACATACTATTTTACATTATATATATTCATTCATTTCAGACAGACAGACCGACAGACAGACAGACCGACCGACCGACCAACGGACGGACGGACACTAATTTTTGCTAAAGAAGTTTTACTTCAATCGTGTGGTCTAAAGCACACTTTTTTATGTTACAAGTTGGCAAACAAGCATACGGCCCACCTGATGGTAAGCGGCTGCCGTAGCCTATGAGCGAGCGCAACATCTTGAATCTCCTCTGCCCAGTAATTTCACTAGCCTACAGTGACCTTCAAACCGGAACACAGTAATGTCTAAGCACTACTATTTGGCGGCAGAATATTGGACACTGCGGTGGTACCTACCTAGCCGGCCTCCTGCAACAAGAGACCTACCACCAGTGTGACTGATTGCACTGGGGGAATAATTTCTGCTGTGACGGAGATTATCCCAACAGCGGGCGATGGAGTCGACACGTCTCGACATCTAAAAATATGAACGAGATTATGAACTCACCAGGCACTAAGCTAGCCTTTAAATCCAGTATCTCCCTGTTCCTGGACAGCAAGGGTCGTCTATGGAGCACGCGGATGGGTGTCCTCTGCTGTATACTAATCCTGACCCCATCGTCTTGTGTATTTGTGAATGTATTTATATTGTCTATGTCGCGTTGTGTCACTTTGATGGGAGAATCTGGTTCCACCTTGAAACAAAAGTTTAAAAACTAAAAAAATAATAATTTTTCCACCAAGTCTTTGCTAATGGAATAGCAAAGTTGTGGATTTTTTAATTTTGCTATTTTTTCTCCTTTTTAGTGACGGGCAAAACGCAAAATGAACAATTTCGTAAACTTGGGTGATATATTCATCCAGATATTTTGCTTTAAAATCCAATTTACAGAACCGATTTTGATGAAGTTTCCAAAACAGTATGACAGAATGTATCCTTCCAATATTTTTTTATAAATAGATAATTTAAAAAATCAAGCCCAAAAAATTGGCTCGCCTAATTTTTCACACCATGGGTTATTGAAATTTCAATAGGAAACCTAAAAAAGAATTTTCCAAATTGGTACACAAATTCCGCAGTTCTGAGGTCACAAGGGGGCCAAAAATTTAAAAATATGGGTACGTTCCTTAACTCATTTTAGCTACTTGTTCACATAAGTTCACATCAAAAAAACTCTAATTCCACCATCACCACCTCGATGACTGGGAATCCACTAAAGCGCGATTTAAAAGACATTTTCTTCGGAAAACCTTCCACCGGCGGTCTTTCCGAACCGATACGACTTGGGAACCTTCAAGAGAAGAGCGTATTCTTTCCTTAAAGGTCTGCAACGCGCCTGCATGCCTTCTGGTGTTGCAGATGTTCATGGGCGGCGGTGAGCACTTAACATCAGCTGAGCCTCCTCCCCCCTATTATGAGCGTTTACCCCCAAAAAAATAGTAAAAAGACTCACATCATCGTAGCTGGAGTGTGAGAGCTTTATGCAGAGAGCTTCGTAAGTCTTACTCTTCGTTTCTTCGCCTTTCTTCAGCTGGGTCAAGTCGTCTCTGTCAATGTAACAATTCTATTACAATAATGGATAATTAAATTTCTTATTACGGATTGGCTTAGGCGAGGGAAACGGCAAAGGGTGGGGGCAAGGGGTGGCAAATGTTGTCAAAGAGTGCAAACGGTTGAAAAACGGCAAGGTGGCATGTACTGGGATATGAAGTGAAATTGATGGTGAAAAACTATAGTGCGAAATAAAATGAAGTTACTTAGGTGAGGTAGGAGTGTGGAGTAGGGTGTCAATAGGTGGCAAATAGTGGCAACGGGTGGCAAAGGGCGAGGTGACAAAGGGCGAGGTGGCAAAGGGCGAGGTGGCAAGGAAGCATACGGCCCAACTGATGGATAATCGTTTACCGTAGCCTATGAGCCTTTGCAATACCATTAGTAAGTTCCACTCAAGCGAATATCTGCCACTGCGGTGGTACCTACCTATCTGGCCTTTTGCCACAAAAGACCTACCACTAGTGTACTAGTGTGGACACGATGGAAGAGAACGATAACAGGGGAGGCTTTAGGCCTATAATGCAAGTCGTTATCCTCACCTGGTAATGGGTACCATGCTCTTGACAATAACTTCCCCGCTCTCCGATATCAGCTTGCACGCTTCGCTCAGTTCCTCAGCACTCAATTGTCTTGTTGGATCGCTTATCTAGAACGAAAATAGTTTTTTTTGGTGACCCTATTTTCGAAACGAAGTTCCTTAGCGCGGGTTCACGTTTAAAAGCTGTTTAAGACAATTTAATTTTTATTAATGGAGTGGCATTAGGTGGCAATGGGTGAGTTGGGGTGATACGGGGTGGCAATATTTCCTTTATCCGATTCTTTGTTTCTCATAAAATTAACACAAGGAACAAAAATAAATTAACAATGCCAGTTACTAGACTGTATAAAATTAGTAACTCTTTTAAAGGTAACTGTATACAGTTTTACAATAGGATCCCAGAAAGCGTTCAGAAACTTTCTATTAAGAAATTTAAAAAAGGTCAAGGGACGTTTGTGTGGGGCGGGCTATTATAAAATTAGTGAATACCTTGAGGACACCACGCCTTGGGAATGAGAAAGTCACTCCAGGCTTTTCAGAGGACATAATGTGTAAACTACTTTGGCATTAAAAAAAAATAATATAACCCCTCGAGTTTGTTCCGCCGGCTCTTCTCGGGTAGAGGTTTAAATTTGGAGCCGGTGGTAGAATCTGACTTTCAACTAAAAAAAAAAATATTTGAATTTGAATTCTCAGCCCTTATCTTAAGTGACTTCCTTCTTCCACTTCTGTGACTCACTTTACCACTTGCTCATTATTGTTCCTCCACTAACTTCCACCTATCCTCTTATTTGGGAAATGCGAATGTAACACCATTTTGTATTGAATGTAAAATATATTATGGTGACTGCATACCATTTGGCACGCTTTTTTGCCACCAGTGTCAACAATACACACACATTTTTGAAATCTTCATCTTTTTACTGTGTGATTAGTGCCCAATCAGATTTGTTCATGTCGCCCGTATAGACCTCTGACTTGACTTAACAACTATTATTACATTGATAAGTCAGGACCGACTCTTTCCGTGCCCGGTCCTCGACAGCCTGGAGACGCTCATATGCGGTCACCCATCCACATACTGACCACTACTAAAATAACTTAACCCAGAAATACACGTCGAGCTAAGTACAACAGACAGTACCTCTATGGCGAAAGGTCTTCCATCACCGAGACACCTCACATCAACATCTTCTCGACCGGCCGCTATGAACTTGAGTCTACGGTCCGCGTCCTCTGCTTCAAACCTTTAAAAAAACGTATTTAACGCTCAGGAACGAAATTAGTTACAAGACAGCGGAACTAAGTTAGTAACAAGCCAGATGAACAAATTTTGTTACAGCCTGCGGAACTAAGTTAGTTACATGCTAACGGAACCAAATTAGTCGCAAGCTAACAAACTAACGGAACGATATTTGTTACAAGCTAAGGATTGCGGTGGTGTTGAATATGAAGAAGCACCAAACACGTCTATGACATTTTGTGCGTGAAAAGGCCGCTTTATAGTATAAACTGTGTTATAAATCGAATAAAGAAACACAATCTGTGTCTGTTTAACAGACACAATTGACGTACATTTTTTTTCGACATCCTTTGTGTCGCAACGATAGCAACACTTGTATTAAAAGCCATTGAACGAGGGTTCGATTCCCGCTTGAAGCATTGACATTACCACCTTTACTCCAACAAAAAACTCACTTGTAATATTTACTGATCGGTCCAAATATGATTTCCTGTACCGAAGACGGAAGAACTCTTCTCCCGTCTAGTATCCATGGCGACTGGGGTAGATTACGACTCAATTTCAGGTATCTGAAATAATTTCATTAATATAAATTCGTACAAATTTTATATGGCCCACCGACGTACCTGCGCAGTAATTTTTTTATGTAAGAGGGGGCAAACGGGCAGGAGGCTCACCTTATGTTAAGCGATCACCGCCGCCCATCAACATCTGCAACACCAGAAGGCATGAAGGCACGTTGCCGACCTTTAAGGAAAGAATACGCTCTTCTCTTGAAGGTTCCCAAGTCGTATCGGTTCGGAAAGACCGCCGGCGGAAGTTGATTCAACAGAGTGGTTGTGCGAGAAAGAAAATGTCCTCTAAATCGCGCTGTTGTGGATTTCCAGACATCGAGGTGGTATGGATGGAATTTAGAGTTTTGTCGCGATGTCCGATGGTGAAATTCTACCGGCGGGATCAATCCAAACAATTCCTCAGAACACTCTCCGTGATATATGCGATAGAAGATGCAGAGTGATCCGACATCTCTACGCAATGCCAAAGGATCAAGCCGATCGGAAAGGGCTTGGTCGTCGACAATCCGAGCCGCTCTACGTTAAATGCAATGAACCAAATCGTTAGAACAGTTTTTGAGGTACAAATGTAGACGATTTGGATTATTATATTTATTTATTTATTTATTTAAATTCTTTATTGCACACACAAAATAAATAATTACAAAACAAAATGTTAACAATGTATATAAGTGGTACAAAGGCGGCCTTATCACTAAAAGTGATCTCTTACAGGCAACCTATTATCGTAAAAGAATCTTCAGTCTGAAGGGCTGCGAATTGTGCAATTTGTGTATATAATATATGCTATATTAGTATACACAATATAATCATAAATAGACGTACATAATAGAAAATACTTATAAAAATACACAAATACATAGATACATACATACATACAATATATAAATATATATATATATATATATATATATATATATATATATAATATATTTTGATACATACAATACATAATATATTTTTGAATTAAATATAACGTGCTAATTGCTAAGCGTCAAATAGTACTTTTTTAGACGACTTTTAAATGTGCCGAGAGACTCAGAATGTCTAATGTCCCGCGGAAGGGCGTTCCACAGCTTTACAGCTTTGGCGGTAAAGGAGTTACTATAACACTGAGAATGACATAGAGGGACTTCCAACAAGTTATCGTTTTGGGAGCGAAGATCAAAAGGGAGTTGGGATTTCGAGCCAAGAAAAGAAAACCGCTTTTTAAGATATGAAGGAGAATAAGGAAGGAAAAGTATAGAGTATAGGAGAGTTAGAGTGCGCAAGTTACGGCGTTGGTGTACTGTAAGCCATTGTAGTTGGATGCGATGCTGAGAAATATGGTCAAATTTTCTAAGTCCAAAAATAAACCTAATGCACATATTCTGCAGGCGCTCAAGCTTATTCAGCAGCTCCTGTGACAAATCCAGGTAACAAGTGTCCGCATAGTCTAGAAGCGGAATGAGAACCGATTGTGTCAGCATTTTTTTGGTTCCAATTGGCAAAAGATGTTTCCACCGCTTCAGTCTACCAACTGTATTAAATATTTTACGGCTAACTTCATTGACTTGCGGACCCCAGGATAGGCTGCTATCCATCATGATACCTAGATTCCTCACAGAATCACTAAATTGCAAAACGGCACCGTCAAATATGATAGGAGAAAAAAGATTAGAATTTAATTTAGAAATTTGGCTCCGACTGCCAAAGAGAGCGACCTGTGACTTGCTAGGATTTATCGACAAACCATACGACTTGCTCCAGTTCCTTATCTTGTCAAGGTTAGTATTGACAAGATCAATAGCTTCATCTATGTTATTAATGGTCGTCGTAGTATAAATCTGCAAATCATCAGCATATAAATGAAAAGGAATAGAAAGAAGGTTAGTAACAGAATTAATAAAAATAGAGAAAAGTAAAGGAGAGAGTATACCGCCTTGGGGCACTCCGGCAGCAAGACTACACAAGGAGGAGTATTTGCCGTCAACGCAAATGCGTTGTTCGCGATCATACAGATAGGACCTAAACCATTCTACGGCATTAGAGGAAATGTTTATTGATTTTAGAATGGCCAGAAGTATATCAAAATCAACAGTATTAAATGCGTTAGAGAAGTCTAACAGAGCAAGAATCGTAATTTGTTGGTTTTCAATACCTAACCTAATGTCGTCACAAACTTTAATGAGCGCTGTCGTCGTGCTGTGACCGTTTCGAAAACCAGACTGGAAAGGAGAAAGGATGTTATTTTGGGTAGTATATAGAGAGAGTTGCTCATGAACAATACGCTCTAACACTTTGGATAGGAAAGGAAGAATAGAAATTGGACGAAAGTGTGACACAGAAGACGGATTACTAATTTTAGGTAATGGAATTATAGAAGCAAGACGCCAGATTTTAGGAAATGTGTTAGTGGAAAGTGAATAGTTAAAGATATGACAGAGAATGGGAAGGATATTATCTAATGCCAAAATAATCATTTTGCGACTGAGGCCATCACAGCCAACAGCATCAGACTTAATTGACAATATGTGCTTTTTACTGTCTTAGGAGTAATAGAACTAAAAGAAAATGGAGCAGAGATAGGGATGGGAATTAAAGAAAGAGAGTTCAAAGTACAACTTTTAACTGAGTCATTTAGTACACAGCTAGTAGAAAAATGTTTGTTAAGTACATCTAAATCTATATTGTTCAAATATGAAATCTTACGCTGACTGCTTATACCCATGGCATCGAGAAATTTCCAGACGTTGGCCGGGCTGTTATCAGAAACTTTTGAATATATGTATTTGCGCTGAGCGTCTCTGCAAGTCCTACTACATCGATTCCGTAGAGTTTTGTACCTGCTAAGGTTTTCTTCTGTTGGGTGTAATTTATACTTAGACTTGGCAGAGTTGCGCTTAGCCATCAAAATTTTTATGTCATGCGTTAGCCAAGGTGCAGGTAGATGTTTAAGTTTAATCGGCCGAAGAGGAGCATGTGTATCAAATAAATCAATCAATATCGAGTTGAAAATATCTAGTTTCTCATGAATACTTTGGGCATTGAAGATATCATCCCAGTTAATCTGATTTAGATCATGCATGAAACTCACATTACTAAAGTGCTGAAAGCTCCTTCGCATCACAACCGTGGGTTTCACTTTGGGTGGACGAATTTTATAAGACAAATAAATTAAGTCATGATATGAAAAAGCTTCAGCATTCAGTTGGCCATGAGCGATAACGCGCTCAGTAGATGATACTATAGTCAAATCTAGTAAGGATGGCAAGCAATTAGGAAAAAAATGTGTAGCATTTGCTGGAAGTAAATTCAGGTTCGCACCACTGACAATATTCCTTAACCTATTAGCGCGATAGTCATTTTTAATCAAACACGTATTAAAATCACCCATTATAATACACTGATCCACATTTGGAACATATTTTTCTAATAATTCTTCAAAGAATTGAAAATAATTTATATGTAGTGAAGGACTGTAAAATACACCGAGTAACAATTTGGTAGTACCGAAGAGAAGTTGTATAAATAAATGCTCTGATGATTCAGTATATTGCGAGGGTGATTTGTCTAAAATAGAAAATGGGATATGACTACGTAAATAAATAGCAACTCCCCCACCGCCCTTGCCAGACCTATCGTTTCGAATTAAATGAAACCCAGGTAAAGCATATGACGTGGAAGGTAGACATGGCTTTAAAAAGGTTTCAGAGATAAGGATAGCGTGGATATTCTTAACATCAAAAGAAGCTAATAGATCGGGATAGTGAGCGGGAACGCTTTGTGCATTAATGTGTATTACATTAAAAATTTTCGAAAAGCTGCATAATGTTGATTCTATTACAGAGTTTAATGGGGTACACATACTATAGTAGCTATCATTCGAAGAAGAGGAGGCACATTGATGAAAACTGTCATCATCTGAACTAGCACAATCATATAATAAATTGTTCATAATTATAAATGGTTATATCGTAATAATAAAAATATATTGCAATTATAAAATAAATAAATATATAAAATTAAATACTATATTTAAATATGTTATAAAAAATAAATTAGGGTAACACATCTCTTGCCTACCAGCAGATCCAATATTTATAAGATATTGTAAACTTAAAAATAAATCTAAAAATATAAAATAACTAAAAATTAAAACAAAAAAAAACACAAAACAAAACAAAAATAAACAACTTACACCTAAGCAAAATGAAAAGATTTTCATTATCAGCTTAATTGTCTATGAAAATAAAAATCAGATATGTCAACTTCAGAGTAAAGTGACAGTTGACAGTTGACATTTATGTCAATAAAATTTTTGATTATAACTAATGTCTTAAACATGAAAACAAATAAATATAAACGAGGGTAAAAGATTAAGATAAATAAGGAAATAAAATAACAATATAACTATACATCTAGATGCCTAGTAAACAGTGAAACAAAAAAGAAAGACAAAAATAGTAAATAGTAGTGAGAATTAATTTTGCAAAAGAACTTAAGATTTTGATTTACTTTTTGATGATTCTTTTCGATCGAGATACCTGTGTAGCTTGTCTTGCCTTTAACCCTGAAGGAGCAGCAGAAGGAACAGCTGAAACAATTTCTGGTTCCTGTTCAAGTGCACTGGAAATGCTGTCAAGCTCTGCAATGGACACTATTTTGTGGCGTTTTTCGTCCGGTCCATCAATAACAATAAGTCCATCCTTAGTCCAGCACTTCGAGATACCAAAGCGTTCCCTCGCCGCTATAAAGGCCTGATGTCTTGGCTTGGTTAGGAATTCGGATATTGTAATGCCTGAGTTTTTAAAACTAGTCTTGGAAAACCACACTTTATTTTTAAGTGAAAGATCTCTAAATTTTATGAGTATGGCTCTTGGCTTCTTGGTGACCGAAGAACCTAAACGGTGGCAGCGACTAAGATCATCAACAGAAAGATCCGATATTTTGAGATGATCCGTGAAAACCTTGATGGCTGTGGTTGATACATTTTCCTTTTTATCTTCAGCAACTCCATGCAGCAAAAGGATTTTTCGTCTACTCCTCATTTCAAAGTTATCATACTGCTTAGTAAGTAACTGTACTTGCAACTGGAGACCCTCGAGTGCTGACAGTACAAATGTTCTAAATGCACTGAACTGGGCGGCTAAATGAGATGTTGGACTAGTAGCCGGGATCGAAGAATTCAAGTTTTGTTGAAACTCTGCCATTTTTGTGTTAAAATGTTGTGTCAGTTCCTGAATTGAGTGCTTAATGGATTCCATTTTTGAGATTTTCATGTTTCAGTACAAACACTATTTAACAAGATTTAGTGAAGTAGTAATTGTGGTATGCAGTTATTACTATTACTGTAGGATATACTGCTGGCAGGTAGGGATAACTTTTAATTACTTATATACATTTAAAAGTTGTTAAAATACTATTTAAATTTAATATTATACATACATTTACAAAATTTAAATCTATTAAACATTACTTTTTTTCCGGATTGTGTATTGCTGTTGGCCCTACTGGCCTTGACAGCGTCACCGAGCGGGGGCCGAGTACAGAGACTCAGTCGTGAAAACGGGGCAGCCCTCATGGGGGCTAAAATTTGATTCCGTCCTTAGGCTTCCTGCGAAGCCGAACTACGGCGGAGGACGTCATCTGAGATGGAGTTGGACTTTTATTATCTATGCCCTTATTTATATAACAGAATTAACGGCGAGATACCCACGCACGCATACACACACACACACATACACACGCAGACAGAGCGCATAGTTAAATAAACTTTCTTTTGTTAGAATTTAGATTTACCATGTTACAATAATCAAGATGTAAGCATAATGACATGTAAAATTTTAAGAAATAAACTTATTATTATTATTATTAAACATCTGATGGGTTTAAATGAGACTTTAATGAGATCTTCTACATCACAGAACAGAACTTCACAAATCGCAGGTCAGTTGTATCCAGAAGGATAACCGGGGTCACCAGTTTTCGCACTTAATCTCTTGTATCCCGCGTAGTTTCTTCGCTTATCGCTCAGAATTGAATGACACAGTCGAAGCAGAATACGGGTTCGAGAAAGATCCATCGACGTAAAGCATATACGGCACTTTTCTAGAACTTATCCGTTACGAAGGAAAAACATTAGGTGAGTCCTGAGAGATTTCGAACCTTATAACCCTGGTAATAAGATTCTCCGTAACAATAATATATACATGAATTTCTCGTTTAAATTAATAAATATACGTTACCTGCCGGCAAGATAGATCGGCGCGTGCGCACAAGTCACGCTCACGCACGCCGCACGAGCGCTCACAGTTTTCAGTGCGTCACCCGCCGAGCGTAGCCTCGCCAGCGTGGCGTGTTCTAACGCCTACGGATACGGAAATTTTATTAGTAGTAGAGCACCCAATCTCCCGCCGCCTTAGTCCCTTCCCTCCTACCTTGGGTCGTTATCGCATGTGACACTTCAAGTATCACGCGTGTCTATAGGTTTCGGTGACTGATTACCATCAGGTGGATCGTATGCTTGTTTCACAACCACCACGACATAAAAAAATATATCAAAATTCTTATTTATTTTGTCGGTAAGAGTTTTAGTAGTTTCATAAACTAGCATGTTCAATATTATTTAATTTGAAAAAAAGTTTTGAAAAAAATTTAAGGGTCACCAAAAAATTGTTTGGTTTTTTTTGGGGGTGGCAAGGGGTGGCAAGCTATGGCATGGGGTTGGATGACAAGGGATGACAAGGTGGGTGACATGGATAAGCAAAATATGGAAAGGATGACAAGGCAAGAGATGGGGAGGCAATGAGTGGCAAGTAGTGAGGATATGAAATGAAATTGATAGCGAAAAATGATAATGGGAAATTAGAAGAAATTAAAGAAAGTTTTAATTTTCTATAACATATACCTGTTCAACAGATCTCCTCGTGAATTCTGTGGCAAAACGTCTCTTCTGTTTGCTACGCTCTTCGAAAAGCTTTGGTGATACAGTTTTCAGTATCTCTAATTCCTGTAAAAAAAATGAGTTCTTCTTCTCAGAATAAATAGTAGAACGTGCGGTAGAAGTAAAAAGGGGCTTAACGGATTTTGATTTAAATCCAATATATCTCGGAAAATACAATTTTACAGTGAATTAAAAGAATTAAGGGTAGCAGTCCATACATGAAATAAAAATTCCAGTATAGACAAAGTGTGAGGTATAATTGGATAGACCTTACAAAATAACAAGGAGGTTTGATTTTGACTATTTATAAAAGCATTCCTCCTCCCAGCACAAATGGACAGGCTCGACTGGGGAAGTACTACCCTCGCACAGAAAATCGGCGTAAAGTAACAGTATCAGTAGGTACTGTTGCGTTTCGTGTGGTGAATGAAAGTGTCGGAGGCCCAATCTCCCACCCTTTCTATTGCCTTTCCCCCTATTCCTCAGGTTGGTAATACACAAGAGACACTCCAAGTATTGCTAGCGTTCATATGATTGATTACCATCAGGCATGCCGTATGCTTGTTTGCCAACCGTCATGACTTATAAATAATAACACCACATCCTTTTACAAAGTTGGTTATTATTTTACAGAGTTCAAAAACTACTCACCTGTGTATCATCAACGTAGTCCATATTAACTGTTATAAGCAAAGGTGAAATGGCACCAGAGTCCAGTGTCTTATTAATGTAACCAGCAAGTTTTATGCCAAATGACCATTTCCATGCCTCCTTTAGTGGTGTCAGGATTTCTGTAATGATAAAAATAATAACACTGTTTAGATATAATTCTAACGCCAAAGATTTAAGGCTATTTTGAGTTCTATTCTGGTCTGACGACCATGATCAGATCACAAATATTGGATTAATCTTTAAGCTGTATGTATCCTGTGAAAAAAAAATAAATTAAAGAGATGGCACGGTGTCTGTAAATATATATAGCTAGCTACTAGCAGCAACTTAACTTCAATAATGATTTTAATACATAGTATGATACCCCATTTCAGGTATGGTATTTTAGAACATGTTCTAGTCTTAATATAGTAGTATAGATAATGCGTAGTATCATATGAAGTTGCTGTAATATTTATTAGTATTACAAATTATAAAACACATTGTATGCTAGCCTAATTAGTGTAATTGGTCTTGGACCGTACTAATTAGAATAAATAAATAAAAATAAATAATAAAAAATAAAATACAAACTTTGATCCCCCGTTTCAGGTATGGTATTTTAGAACATGTTCAGTCTTAAAAAGATAGAGTAATACGACCACCTATTACGGTTTGTGCAATAATCTCTGTTGTGACAGAGGTTATCCCAACAGCGGCGATGGGTCGTCACATCCCAACGCCTATAAAGTTAGTTTTAGGTTTTCGTTTCCATATGGAAACCTCATAAAGAACGAATATTTCTACAGTTGTTACAGAATATCTGTAATTAGAAGAATATTTGTAATTAGTCTTACTAGCATCATAGTTAGTGAATTCATCAGTAAGGTGCAGAGTTATGGCTCTTTCACGTAACAGTGTTGCTATTGGCGAGGACAAAGCGCATGCAAAAGTTTCACTTTCATATCTGAAAAATAAAAGTTCACTTTAAGACATATTAACAAGAGCAAGTGATAAACTCAAACTCAAACTCAAAATATTCTTTATTCAAATAGGCTTTTAAGCGCTTTTGAATCGTCAAATATACAGTCTGTTATGTCCGCCTAAGTGAAGCTACCGCCGATTCGGAAGGTAGATTCTGCAGAGAAGAAACGGCAAGAAACTCTACAGTTACTCTTTTCAAAAATAATCACATTACATTTGTCAAATGTACAATTAAGATATATATCCCGCATGAAACTCAATGTATATTAATTCCATGCCACATTATCTGCAATATATTCATTAACGGAATAATAAGCTTTATTTAGTAAACACCGCTTGATATAAGATTTAAATTTCATAAGTGGTAGATTCAAAATAACCATTGTACTATGGTTGCACTACTGTTAGTGATGGAAACCGAATATCGAATTTTGAAGTCGTAGAATCATGCTCCGCTCAGTACACGGGCCAGCACATAACGTGTAATGTAACAGTAGTAGACCAAATTTCCCGAATATATTGCTCCATTCCTTTTTTCCCTTCCCTCTTATTAATCGGGTTGGCAACACGCATGTGACACTAAGTATTGCACTTTCATAGGAAGCGGTGACTACTTATCATTCGGCAGACCATGGGCTCGTTTGCCAACAGTCATAACATAGAAAACCGCAATACCGCTGGCATAATTATACATATCTGAGGTGAGAAATACTAACCCCTTTTTATCCAACACTTCCTTAACCATTTCAAAGCTTTCTTGCCAATTTTCTTCTTGTAAAACCCCTAAGCAACTAACGCATATATTCAATTTACGTTTTTTAATAGCTGGTTGGTCCCCATTTAAATCTTCTGTGTGACCATTTTCTTCAGTAGTAGATTTATTTATATTTTCTTTGCTATCTATAGGATTAGAATTTCCATTATCCATTTTTGTACTATCTGTGACAATGTCATTATTGTCTATGGTAGTGGGGTCCTTTTCTTTTTCCTCAATAGAATCATTTTGCTCCTGAAACTAGAATATGAAATCTAAAACTATAGCCAAGAAGGCTTTAAGATCGAAAAGCTAAATTTCTAATTAATATTTTCTTTACAATTGTTAATTTTTTAGTGTCTCGTTGCTAATATATAACAACATTGTGCCGCAGCGGGAGTGAATGTGCCTTAAGCGCCACAGGTCACAGGTTTGATTCCCGCTCGGAGCATAGTGAGTTTATATTGACCATGCAAGCATATTTTCTGGTCTCGGTGTATTTGTCCTTGTCCTTGTATGTGTTTCCGGACCCCGACTTAGGATATCATCACTATCTTAATGGGGACCGTTGAGTGTGCAGCATTTATTTATTTATTTATTTATAATATAATTAAAATCTTCAAATTTTTGTTTTAATATAACAAATTATGCAATAATCCTTACTTACCTCTTAAGATATAAAATAATCTCAAATTTAAAATATCTTCAATAAGAACTCGATAAAAATAAAACGAAAATACGAAGCAATTATTATCAGTATATATATAGTAAATTTCAAAAAGTTTTAAGGTTTACTTATAAACTTATTTCGTAGAAAAAGTTAAAAAAAAGTATACCAACTTTGGTTACAAAATCCGTTGAATTGTCGTATGCGTTTGGATTTTTAACACCAAGATATCGAAGGCAACATGCTTCACAACAGCCCAGGTTTTTGCAAAATTTGTATATTGATGTTTGATCCATATTTACATGTTTTTTGTAAATAATTTAATATTCAAAGTGCGCGTGCCATCCGGCAAAACATGTTTTTGTGGAATTTGACAATTTGACATTGACCACTGCTTTTGACAATTAACATGTATGACAATAGTGCATTCCGTTGTTCCACATAAATATAGAGAATAATAGATGTATTCCACGTATAGAAATTGTTAAAAATTTAAGGTTGAACTACCACCAATGAAATGATTTGAACAAAAAAAGACACATGTGCCAATTCAAGGTACTGGTAGCGCCTACGTATGCTGATAATATTTGGCCACTTGTCAGATCGTGCTTCAATTATCTTAAACGCTTTCTGTCATTTTACTCCTAAAAGACCAAAAATCTACTCCTTCCTATATCTCCTAACTACATCTATTCAGATAGACATATTTTCATTTTGTAATATAATTTTTAAAAATATTTTTTAGTTATAGTATATCTTTTACATAAACTAGACTCGTAAAAAGAAACAACTATTACAGCATTGCCATTGTATAAAAATAATAGCTGATTTACAAAATTAATCATGATTTTATTTTTATAACTTTATTTGTTTAAAAGTAGATTTATAAAATCAAAAACTAAAACAGAATCAGGACTATAAAAACATTAGGATTTTTAGTACCATATATTAAATGATTAAAATAAAGATAAAATTTGAAACTGTTGCCATAACAAAAAACAAATAGGTACAGCCGTCAAATCTGTGTATTTATGTAATTAAAAATAGAAAAATTCCAAATTAATATAAAATAAAGTTTACAAATTTCAAATTTACTGCTAAATCCTTTTGCCATACAAAATGGGAACAGTACATGCTAAGGTAAGGTATTTAAATCTAATTTTCGGAATCAATATAATAAGGTTATGTTTGATAATCTTATATAAATTAAAATCAAATTTGAAATACAAAATAGTAACTGAAACTCTAACTAATTAAAGAAAAGAAAATCATTGTTTATTTTAAAGAAGACCACATGATTTTCTTATAAGACAACTTCTTTTAATTCGAAACTATAAAAAATATATTAATTTTAATAAATATGTTTTTAATGTAAGGTATATTATGTAGTTCATCATGTGTCTTATTGTATATAAATTTGTTCTTATAGTTTCGTAATAGGGACTATGAAAATAATACGAGTGAGAGTGCCGGAGGCCCAATTTAGCCAGCCCCTCCCCTTTGTTCCCTTCCTGTTTTTTCCCTTCTCATCCTGTCCCTCCTGTTTCTTGGGTTGGCAAATCATTTCGAATTTCGTATTTTTATGTTTTAAATGTTTATAAGTGTAACACATATTTACACATTACATTACACATAAGTGTAACACATATATGTAAGAGTGCACAAGCATCCTTAAGCTTAATGTTGATTGATGCTGATAAATATAATTCAGGCCTTAACATGACACTGGGGAAGATTACGAAAGTGTTCCCGCACCCGGCGGCTAAAGGTGCCGAGAAGGAAACCGTGGAGTTTTAGCCGGCACGAGTCGGCATAACCTATCGAGGTATCAATGATGGATTTCCCCACGGAAAAAAAAAAGGCCTTAACATGACAGAAAAGATATATGTTTCAAAAATTATGAACTTCGAAGCAAACGTTTAACCCCTTTTTAATCCCTTGAGGGTTGGATTTAAAAATAATTTCAATATAAAAATTTCTTAGTGCTCTTGTAAAAACAGCACCAACAAAAAAATTCGCATTTTAGGTCGAAGGGCTTAGGCTTGGCGTTTATAAGTAATTCAGGTCTTCTACTTTTATATATATAGATAACTAATTAATTATTAATTCTATAACTAAAAAGTTTTAAATAAAATAAATTATTAAATAAAAAAAAAACCCAACTGCATTAATAATAGTTCCTAAAAAGCTAAAAACAAGCTGATCAATAAATTTGTAAGTGGATGATGGAGTTTAAAGGCAAAAGGTTAAATTAGGGACAAATATAATTATTATGATTTATTTCAATTCTTGTCCCGTCTGCAGCACCTTTACTAACGTTAAAGTAACATTTATATTATTCCACCAGTGCAATCAGTCACACTGGTGGTAGGTCTTTTGTTGCAAGAGGCCGGCTAGGTAGGTACCACCGCAGTGTCCAATATTCTTCCGCCAAATAGTAGTGTTTAGGCACTACTGTGTTTCGGTTTGAAGGGTATTGTACGCTAGTGAAATTACTGGGCGAACGAGATTTAAGAACTAATATGTCGAGGTTGGCAACGCGTGAGTGGCACCTACTAATGGTGCTGGAAGCGCTCATAGGCTGCGGCAGCCACTTACCATCAGGTGGGCGTATGCTTGTTTGCCAACTTCTAACATAAAAAATAAAAATATATATATATATATATTATAGTAGTCGTTATAGAGCTTGTTTATAGTTTTTTAGGAATTATTATTAATGCAGTTTGGTTTTTTGTTTAATTTAATAATTTATTTTATTTTTAATGTATTTTTTTTTTAAATAATATTGGTTTACATTATAATCACTGAAAAGCCTGGAGCGACTCTCGTTCCCAAGGCGTGGTGTCTTCAAGCTATTGACCAATTTTATAATAGCCTTTACCACACAAACGTCCCTTGATCATTTTTTTTTAATTTATTTATAAAAAAATAATAATGAATGACCTGCCGACCTTGGTCTTCCCAACCACCTACAATATAGGTACCTTCAAATCTAGAGTGAATAGGCATCTTCTAGGCATGTGCACTCTACCTCAGGCTGTATCACCACTACACATCAGGTGTGATAACAGTCAAGCGCTGGCCTATACATTTTAAAAAAAAATCTGCATTATTTTTGTTACAGGCTAAACAAGATGGTGATAGTGGGACAGTGGGTGGGTTATTTGATTTTGAACAGCCAACTGATTTAGAGGAACCCGTCACTAAAACGAATATTAAGCTAAATGGTGTGCGGGTAAAGTTATCTTTTTTTATTAATTATTGTTTTGTATAATTCAATAGTGAACTTTATCGAAACCAATAACTACGTGTGTTTTAGTAAGTGGACAAAGTAGTTACGTCTTTACTGTAAGGGCACACTTCATTTTTATAGTAGAGGGGCAAACGAGCAGGAGGCTCACCTGATGTTAACTGATCACCGCCACCCATGAACATCTACAACTCCAAAGGCATGCAGGTGAGAACCTTGCCATTTTGCCGCAATGTCCGATGATGAAATGCCCATGCCCAGGGCCTCTCGATGGCCAAGATATATACATATTCTGTGTAGGAGTGGTAGTTCAAGGGTCTTCCCGCTGCGTTTACTTTAAAAACTGCATTAGTTATAATAATTAGAAAGATTCTACAAATATTTTAGCTTTATTCTGTTGCACTTCCTTCTTCATCTTCATCCTAGCATTATTCCCGGTATTTTTATGTACCCAGGGTCTGCTTATTACTCTTATCCGGATTTGACAGGTTACTAGTTTTTACAGCGCGATTGCCATCTGACCTCCGCAACCCTAAGGGCGAACCAGTAACTCATTGGATAAGAGCAATTTACTTATCAAGAGTTAACGATTATTATCAGATGTTATTGATAATAACCGGGACCGACAGCTTAACGTGCTCTCCGAGGCACGGTGGGGAGGCCCACACGGACAAACGCCCAGACCGAGACAGAAATTTTAACAAACATCTGCCCGAGCGGGAATCGAACCCGCAACCGTCGAGACTAAAGGCAGACTCGCTACCCACAACGCCACAACGGTGTCCCTTTATTCTGTTGCACTGTCAAATTTAATCAGTTAGTCACGGTTCACCAGAAAATATGAACCTGTATGTTAGAGGGACATCATAACCTATCTCTCCTTTTCTTTCTTTGGCTTCTGAGGCTAACGGCAGCCTCATCAACATACGACAATGTTCATCGACCCCGTCCATTATAACAGCCTTTTCCCACATTAGTGGTCCACAAGGGTATACGCCTCCTCCATCTTTTTCTTATCTGCATTTTTAATAGTATTGTCCCCCTTTTTTGCCTTGCCTTCCCACACTTCTTTTCCCCGTTGGGCCACCCCATTTTGTTATTTGGAAAGACCATCTCATATCTTTGTATCTCGCTATGTGATCTGCCCATCTCCACAAGTTGGCAAACAAGTCACGGGTTGCCAATCTGGAGATATTAGTTGTTAAATCTCTGCCAAGTAATTTCCATCTCTTATTATATTATTTTACAGGCTCGAGTCGATCGTGTCCACATCGACGGTCTCAATAGAACCAAAGATGATATTGTACGTAGTACCGTTGATGATCTATTTCAAGCCACTGACTTTGAAGATGTTATTGTAAGAGCTCATAAGGTAAGACTTTATGAATTGATTACATTCTATATAATTAGTCTGAAATTATTACATTAGAAATACATTTTATGATTTAAATTTCCAACCAAATCAAGTAATTCACAATATTGTAACGGAATGTAGATTTTTTGAGTTTTGAATACTTAGTTTCAAAAAGCGTAAGCGCTGTGAATAGTGTGAAAAATGATAATTTATGGAAAATTTTACACATCAATGAAAATACTCTGAACCTCTCCTCTCCACCCTTTTACAAACTTTGAATGTCGTATGTATTTATATCGAATCAACAACCTAAACAATAAGTTTCAAGCTTCAATTAAAATCGGAGATTCTTCATTTAAATCAAGATTTCATGTAAATCGGTTCAGTAGTTTTGGCGTAAAGGCACAACAGACAGACAAAGAGACAGAGTTAGTTACCTTCGTTATTTACAATTTAGTAAGGATTTTGCACCAACATCTCCTATTCCCAAAAATATAATAAATGTTTAAATAATTTCAGGTGCGTCGTGCTCTCGACTCGATGGGTTGTTTTAAAGACATTGGTGTTTTTATTGACGTGTCGAGTGGTCCAGATGCAACGCCAGAAGGCTTAGAGGTACATGTACATGGAACACGTAGTGTCATTGAACATGCACATGTTTTAATACACAAATTCAAATTACACTCTTTACAGTTAAATTGTTCTATATTTTATGACTATTAGATAATTTACGACTTTAAGATACAGGGCCATCTATAAATTACGTCACAAGGGTTCTATGTTTCATGAAGTCATATTTCAAAATATATTACTTAATTCAAATCTTAAAAGTATTACTAGTCTTGTTTCGGAAATGCTGTTTTAATTAAATAATTTCTAGATGTAAATCGCAAAAATTATTTAACGTTATAGGAACGGAAAAAAAAAACAAAATATTTGTGTAAGAATATATGTGTAAATATATTTACCTTCACTGGCGACATGTGAATCGTTCCAACATGTGAATTTTTATTATTTTGTAGGTAACATTTCAAGTTAAGGAACTCTCACGTATCGTTGGCGGTATTAATACCACCGTAAGTGAAAATGAAGGAAATCTAGTTTTGGGTGAGTAAAAAAATTTTATAATTGAAGCCAAAAACATTTTGAGTACAGTTTCTTCATAACTGAATGAAAATTTGAATTTTTGACAGTTGACAAACAAGCATACGCTCCGCTTGATGGTAAGCAGTTACTACGACCTATGAACGCGCGCGATGAAGTAGCATATGCGCGTTGCTGAGTGTTACGAGGGAAGGAATGAGAAGGGAGCAGGGGTGGGAGATTGGGCTTTCGACGTTCTCACTCATTGCACGAAAAGCAACAGTACCTGCTGATACTGTTACTTTACGCGGATTTTCTGTGGGAAGGTAGTACTTCCCCGGTCGAGCCGGCCCATATGTGCTGCAAAGAGCATGGCTCTAGAAAATGCCCCTGAAGTAATGTGTCCCTACCACCCAAAGGCGTTTGTTGTTAGGCTTAAGAGTTTAGGGGTGGCATGGGTTGAGATATGAATTGAAATTGAAGTTGAAAATGAAATAAAGGAAATTTGTTCCAAACATGCGTTACCATTAATCTACACTGACTCATTTTATCTACATGTTAACGTACTCAGGTGTTAAGCTACCGAATGTTCTGGGACGGGGGGAGAGAGTGGCGGCAGAGTATAGCGTGGGACATCGTAGCTCGTCGAACTTTAACGTGTCCGCGATGAAGCCCTACCCGCACAGTCCTCTCACTCCAGTGTGAGTAAATGTGCATGTTTTTATACACATACATGTTTGTACACGTTTGTTATGTCTAAATGACGTACATTTATCGTTCAAAAGTAACTCATACATATTAAGTACTATAAGTTTTTATGTATTTTGTAACTTAGTGATACCGCCATTTCTTTTATCGTAAGTCATTATATAAGTATATTCTATACATGCAGCAATAAGATCACATTTTCACGCTTTGTTGTTTATAGTGGTGTCTTTGTGTAAAATGTCAGAACATCAATGGCATTGTTTGACAACATGCACATGTTAATAGACACATGCACATTTTTTAATTATTAAAAATAGAATTGATTTATACTAATAATTGTATGTATATTTATTATTTATTATTGAATGATAATGTAATTTATACAGTACATTTTATCCCACAGATTATCAACTACAGTTTACCAACAAAACCACGAATACCCGTGGTCTGGATACAAGTTGCTCGATCGTGGGCTATTGCTCGATATAGCATTTAGGACATCGCCAACGGTAAAGTATACCCGACATTTTACTATTATACCCGAGTCGCAGGTCACAAGGTCACGAGGAGTTTGAAACAATAGATCGTCAACCTTACAATCTGGGGCACTGATGATAAATTTGTACACGTAAACAACTATAATCCATTATTCCTACCATAAATGTGGATTATTTTATTTATCTTCAGAAAATTTTCTACAGAAAATAGCTTTTTCTATAGAAAAATTATTCCATAAAAAAAGTCAGAACGCAAAGTACATTCAGAAAAAATAATGGTTTGAAAAATCCTTCCTTTATTTTTTGGGAATTAACTGTAAAATCAAAAATAATTGTTGTAGACAAAACACAATTTGCAATGGGAGGGGATCGTTCGTGAAACGTCAGTTCTCAGCAAGACGACCAGTTTCAAAGTGCGAGAGAGCAGCGGTAAGTTGTCCTGACTAAAATCCTTATTCTTATTAATACAATAATTGCGAAAGTAAATCTGTCTGTCTGTCGCGCTTTCACGCCAAAACTACTGAACCGATTTAAATGAAATTTGTTACACAGACGGTCTAGAGCCTTAGAAAAGACATAGGCTTGTTAATGCGAAAAAAAGGTTGTATGAGATTGAAAGGAGGGGATGATAAGTTGTATGGAAGTATCGTCATTTTTGTACATTGAAATTATTTTTTTAGGCTGTTGATTTGATATGAATAGATATAAAATTCAAAGTTTGTAAAAGAAGGGTGGGGGTTCAGAGTTTGTATTCAAATCGTTATTCACGCGGGTGAAACTGGTGGCAGAATCTAGTTATAAATGACTCTGTTTGTCTGTCTGCTATATTTTCATGAATAAACCGTTGAACCAATTTTATTAAATTATGTGAAGTCAGAAATAGATGGGGTTTTGGTAAAGAAAATAAGCTTCTTTTTGTAGCAAAAATAAAATTTGAAAAGTAAGAGGTTTGTTAATCAATTACTCAAAAATGACTGAAGGAATTTGGATAACATTTGGCACCAGTATAATATTACCTGCATTAAGGAGGAGGAGGCGGAAGAGGGAAAATGTTAAGTTCCTTTGGGATAAAAAATGTACTAAAGAACGTATATATTTCAAATTTGATATTAACCGCTGTGACCGCTTACCATCAGACGTACCGTTATAAACTTATTCTGGTCCCAAAGGTCCACAAATGAAATCGGTGATCCGTCACATCGTGAGTGTGGATCACCGTGACGAGAGCGTGTTCCCGACGTATGGGACGTGGGTTCAATTCAGCAGCGAGGTGGCTGGGCTTGGAGGGGGGGTCGCCAATATACGCACTGAACTCCAGGCTGAGGGGAACAAGGAAGTGGCGCCTGGTATTGTGAGTATGGTTTTTGAAGATATACTTCTTTAGTAAAACTAGTAACCTGTCAAACCCTGATAAGAGTAATAAGCAGACCCTGGATAATTACCGGAAAAAAAATCTAGGAATAAGGAAAATTCTGTAGTTTTCTTATGTAGTAGTAGACCCCCGTTTTCAGTATGAATTGGCCAACTTGAAGTACTAGGAGTGATAATTTACTGCTAGTAGGTACTGGTTAGCTATTACCTTACATTCGGATACCGTATAACCCGTAGCAGGTAGTAGTAGTAGGTAGGTAGGTTGTAGGGAGGATGCGGGAGGCTAGTGTAGTTCAACTTGTGCAACGGTATTAGCAGCCTGGGCGTTTTGACCCTACTTCTCTTACCATCAGGTAGAGTAGAGTCATCTGCCATCTGTGATATGGTCAAAATCTAGTAATAATTAAACGCTACCTGACCTAAGAATAAAAAATGATTATTGAAGTATGCATAGGTCTTCCAAGCATCAGGCGCTCTGGGAGTTCTCCATGACGTGTACGGAACAGATATACCTGATCATTTCTACCTGGGAGGCCCGGCCACTGTGAGGGGTTTCAGACAGCGAGGCGTTGGACCCCACAGTGACAATCACGCTTTAGGTGGTACGGTGAGTATATATCCATGTTTTAACAGGCACATGTTAATTGACACGTAATTACGTTGAAATTGATCTGACGATAACTTCTATCTGTTACAATAATTTTTGTGTCGTTCATTATTAACGTGCAACATCAATTAATATTTGTAACTGAAGACATAATGTTTAACGCAGTATGCATTTATTTGTGCATGTAAATATACACAGACCTACGTGCATGCAAATAGACTGAAGATTTTTTACAAATTTAGCGATTTTATTGACGATCTAACACATCGTAACAATGGCGATAATGTGAAAACTAAATAATCGTTAATAACATGGAAAAAATATCTGAGTTTGTATGATTAAATTCACTATCAGTTGTTTGATTTACGAAACATGCACATGTACATGTATGTGCATGCAAATAGACACGTAATATATAAAGTAAGAGCTGCATCATTGAACAGGTATACTGGGCGTCAGGACTGCACATATACGCTCCCCTCCCCTTCCAGCCAGGCAAGGGGGGGTTAGGTGAACTGTTCAGGTCACACTTGTTCCTCAACGCGGGCTGTCTTGCACATCCTGGTGAGTAGATTGTGATAGATTTATATTAACTTCAATATTTTTTTAGTGACGCCTGTCTTTTGTGTATGTACAACTTTTTTATTTAAAGATTATAGGCAATTATAAAAAATAAAGGTATGTAATAAGTAACGATATATGTATATCCAAATATATGCTCCAGATAAAAATGAGAGTGGAATAAAATATTTTATTCAACGTAAAAAACATTACACTTATTTGTTGAAAGTCTGAAAAACAGTGCAACAAACTCCTACTCTCCTAATAGAGCACCGCATCACCTGGTTCTTCTCCCCCAGAAGCCGGATATCAGTTAGCAGATTGCCTATTCAATCAGTTTCAATTTTTTTTTCCGGTTGCCAAGTCTTGTGTATTCCCATGGCCTTCCTTATACTTGTAAATATATCGAAATCATAATCAAATATTTTTATTCAACGTAAAAAGCATAAAGTTTGGAAAGGAAGGCACATGTTCATATTTAAGCATGCTTGTGAGTATGCTTAAAACTAGCATGCCCTGCATCTGTTCCCATTATAGTAGTTTTCATCATACACATTGATAACATTAGTACTTACTAGAATTCTCATAAGCAAACCTATTCAGACGCGCTCGAAGGACGACCCCCTTCCACTCACCTCAAGTAGCATGCTCGAAAATCAAACGACTGTTGAATTTTGAGCAAGCCCGAAATAAGCGTGCTCATTACTAGCAACGCTTAGACACACATGCTACTAAGAAGCAATTGCTTATAAATAGCATGTGTGTTAGTACTCTAACAATCTCCAAAATTACACCTCTACCCGAAAAGAACCGGCGAAACAAACTCAGAGGGTGCTTTTTTCAATATATTTTTAAATTATTATCGTCTTATACACAGAGGAGACTGGCATAGCCGCTCTAGAGTCGTTGACGGAGGCCCGAGTGTCGTGCGGAGCGGGCGTCGCGCTCCGATTAGGCGGCGCCGCTCGCGTTGAACTCAACTATTGCGTGCCGCTGAGAGCGCGCGCCACCGACGCGACCGCACCCGGTCTGCAGCTCGGAGTCGCCGCGCACTTCCTCTGAGAGAGTCACTGTCGATAGGTAAGTCGTTACCGGCGAGAGGTGATGCGTTACCGGCGAGAGGTGATGCGTTACCGGCGAGAGGTGAGTCGTTACCGGCAAGAGGTGATGCGTTACCGGCGAGAGGTGATGCGTTACCGGCGAGAGGTGAGTCGTTACTGGCGAGAGATTAGTTATTACCGCTGAGAGGTGTGTCGTTACCAGCTAGAGGTGACGCGTTACCGGCGAGAGGTGATGCGTTACCGGCGACAGGTGAGTCGTTACCGGCGAAAGGATTTAAAATGAACACAATATACCATTTTTCTCTTAAAATCATGCTTATGTACTTTTTTTCATTATAAAAAAATAAAACTAAAGATAATAAATACTTAACAGTTATTAAATGTGCTATATACGGTATCTTTTAGATGATCTATTTTTCTTTCAGATGAATCTACATCTTCCGAATTACATATATTCTATCGAAATTGACGGAATTGTTTTATTATAATAATTAACATCAGCGAGAAACGACGCAATAATTATTTATTGATGAAAAAAAAAAGACCTGAATTTGATTTTCTTTGTAAATAAACTTTTATTATTTTCAAATATAAAAAGGTATTTTATTATTTAGTAGCGTTATCTGATTTCGAAAAATACATTTGAAAAATTAATATAAAGAAATGGTTTACATTGTAATTCAAAAAATAATTTTTTTCATTCAAATTTTTAATTATATAAATATTTTTATGTCACTTTGACGTATAAATGACGTTTATCAAACGTAAAACTAACGTCTACATAATAAACGTTTATTTTTGTTGCGTTATTATTATTTACATTATTAATAAAATATACAATAGTACGTTGTTTAAATTTTTAGTATAAATGTAAAATTATGTAAAAATAGTTTTAGTGTTGTTGAAATAAAATATTTAAATTTTGAATTTGTCTTTTTTTCTTTTGTATTATGTATCTACTGGGCTATGAGACGTTATAACTCTCAATAGAAATTGAACCCTGCGCAGTAACACATTTTTGGGTCTCAACCGTATGCGGTATGAAGGGGGCCGCGTAACTATAGCAACGCGGTGACGCTCGACCCTTTTAGTAGGCTCGCTCACGGTTGTATTAGTTCTTTAAAAATAAATTATTAAAAATTAAATTAAAATATAAATTATTTTTGTCAGGTTGTAAACATTTAATTTTATATCAAGATAAGGTGTCATCTTAATAAGTGATTAAAAATGTGCAATTACTATTATTTTTTATATACCTTTTTTCTATACTATTTATTTGTTTTATTCTATTTTGTCTGGACCAACATTTGGTTGCGAATTGCCTATTTTCTTCAATAATTATTAGTTAAAGCGTTCAAAATACTTTATATTCGTGTATTCCTCAGTTTTTAGCAAGGACCAGAGGACAGCAGAGGGGCTGCTCCTATCTCGCTAAGCCCATGTGACTAGACATAATTCACACTGTGTAAATGGACGCAAATAAGCAATACCATGTCAACCCACACGAATGTCATTTCGAGAAAAACGCGTTTGAAAATTTTGAACAACTTGCTTTATAGGATTTTTTTTTATTTATTGGTCAAGTTTTTGGCAATTTCAGATTTATGTAAATTATTTTACTTATTTTTTGTGAAAATAAGTAAAATAATTTACAAACTGCATATTTCGTATATAATATAACCCAAAACGTTTAAAAATACATAAATTGCATGATTGAAAAAATGGCTCTTTTAGAAGTTTTAAAGCTTAAAACCCTACAAATATTAAAGAAAAATTTTCTTTAGCCATTTACCAACACTTCTGCATATATAACTCAGTTTTTTCAATTTTGTGGGTTGACATGGTATTGCTTATTTGCGTCCAAATAGCCAATCCAATTAATCCTTTTATTTTAAAACTAGCTGTTCTCGTGGCTTTGCTCGCATGATCTACAGAATTATTATACTGTGGTCATAGACTAAATATGAAGAAGCCCTTCCATACTAATAAAATGTCAAAAATTTCGCTTTATTCTGTCGCAAGCTTGACTAACTTCGTTTCGGTGCGATATCGCGAATCTATGAAAGAGCACCAGGGAATCTATGGCCATTTTTTCTGTATAGAAGGGCCTGTCCTTGGTAAGTACGTCAATGAGTCGTCTAATTTTAATGGCCGGTGGATAACGTTGACTCACTTCACTGTTTTCTTAACGGCGACCGTTGTGGCGTGTTGGTAACGAGTCTTTCTAAGTCTCTAAGGTCGCGGGTTCGATTCCCGCTTTCTGGGTCTCCCCACCCTGTCTCGGAGAGCACGTTAAACTGTCGGTCTCTGTTATAATAACATCTGGTAATAATCGTTAACTCTTGCTAGGTTATTTTCTTTTATCCAATGAATTACTGGTTCGCCCTTAGGGTTGCGGAGGTCAGATGGCAATCACTCTGTGTGTGTGTAACATTCTGAGCAAAATTTTTTTTTCTTAAACAATACTATCAATGCTTCTTCAAGGCATTACTAATATTCCTATTGGCCCTCCAAATAAGTTCGAAGCTTGCGCTAGTAGTAGGTACGACAATAGCCAAAGGGGGTCAGGATCGAATCCGTGACTCTCGCGTTAATGGAGTGGAGTCGGTCCTTCTACCGTTTAGCTAGTATGGCTCCATTAAAATACCGGGATAGTCTTAGAAAAAGACTTCTTAATGCGAATGGACTGTAAAGATATATCAAACAAAAGTAATTATTTTTAAATCATATATTTGCCTATATCTTTTATTTACATTACATTCTAATAAAATCTAACTAAATTAATATAATTCTTTCTCGTAAAGGTTCTCGTAGTGCAGTTTTGACTGTAGCATGTCGTTTTCGTTCATCTCGATGTGTAGTGGAGGCAACATGGCGCCGGCGACCGACCTGAGACAATAATTCAAATATAGTCCCCGTCACGAGAATGATGGATTCTGGTAAAAAAAATGAAAGCAATATTTCGATATATTCGGATTGTTTTATTATAAGCACTTTTGCAACAACTTGACATTACAGCGATACCGGAACAGAAAGAGATACACACAGAGTAAGTTAACTACAGAGGTGACTAGAAGTCGTAAACCTTGTACAGATTAATAATGAACAAATATATATTGTCAAGTTTATACTTTCCAACAGAGAAGCTATACATTTTGTAAGCAAACATTCAGCGGCTGGTTACGGTTGGATGAAATAAAATCAATAACTCTTTCCAAATAACAGTAATACTTACAATAATTAACAAAAACAATATTTAACTAATTAAAAAAAATACAGTGTGCCTTAGACCACACGATTGAATTAAAACTTCTTTAGCTAAAATTAGTCAGCGAGTAAAGGCTTAATCTGTTTGTCTGTCTGTCTGTCCGTCCGTCGTCGTCTTAAAATAGTATGTATATTTCTGTCTCATTCATTCCTACACATTTTTGTATTTGTGTCTCTTACCTGTCGTTTTTCCGTTGCATCCGGTTTGAAATCACAACGATTCTAAAGAAGTTTCACTTAAAAAAAACTAATTAAAAATAACAGCTTCATTTTCGAAAACAACACAAATCTGAGACGAACACAAGCGTGAACTTATTTCAAAATGTCGACGAAATGTTTATGTCCCATGAGTCGAATGCGTTCCAGTACCACAAAACATTAGACAAAGCCCCAGGTCGCGGGTTCGATTCCCGCTCGGAGCATAGTATGTTTGTATTGACCTTGCAAGCATATTTTCCGGTCTGGGTGTATTTGTCCTTGTCCTTGTATATGTTTCCGGACCCCCGACACAGGGTATCACTATCCTAATGGGGGCCGTTGAGTGTGCATCGTTTATTTATATATCTACAGCTACATCATCTACATAGGAAGTGGAATGTGACAAGTTACCACAAAGTCTCAATAGATGTGCCTATAAAGAGTTCCCTCGATTTCTCCAAGGCCTCCATCATCAGATCCTGACTAAATTACAATGGAGCTATGTAATTTGTGTTTTTATTGTAGCTATTTTAAGCTATTGCTTTGAGCGCGCCGACCGAATCAAGAAATTCCGTAACGAAAATAAAACCTAACATCCCCACTCCGCCTACCATGTAACTCGGCGGAGCGTTCCCTTAACTATTAATTATATTCCCTTAACTATTAATTATGTTCCCTTAACTATTAATTTGTTAATTATTAATTTTAATATATTATTAATGTTATTATTATATAATATTATAAATTAATTAATTATTATTTAACCTTTATTATTTTATATATTATAAACTAGCGGCCCGCTCCGGCTTCGCACGGGTATAAGAGATCCAGTAGTTTTGATTTATTCATTACTGCCGGTAGCCCTCACGCGTTAAATGAAATTATTTACGACATCACATTAGAAACCTCAAAAATTAAATATTTTTCTCTCCACTATTTAATGGATGTTATTATACATATAAACCTTCCTCTTCAATCACTCTATCTATTAAAAAACCGCATCAAAATCCGTTGCGTAGTTTAAAGATTTAAGCTTACATAGGGACAGAGAAAGCGAGTGTTTTATACTATGTAGTGATTATTATTCAAAAAAATATTTAAATTAATAAATTAATTAATAATAATAATTAATATGAAAAAATGTTATGCAATAGCTTTACCGCCACAGATTTATGCTCCGAGTGCCACAGATTTATTTTTTTTTATAATTAAATAACATAAATAAGTAAACGCAACACACTCAACGGATAACTAGGATTGTGATATCCTGTGTTGGGGGTCCGGTAACATATAATTTCAACGACATACTAACCCAGACCGGAACACATCCCTGTATGGTCAATACAAACTGCAGGAATTGAACAATAATTAAAGTTGACAATGAATGATATTAGTGTATTTCTCTTTAGAAAGCATACAGAGGTAGGGGCAGTTGTCCCCAATTAAATACGTACCTGCCCTCAGCGTTTAGGAAATTGAATGTTGAACAGGCATGTTCTGTTGGTAAAATTTCAGCATTCAATTTACATTGTCTCGTGGCTTTGAAAACTGAATCTATTACATTTCTCTCGTTCGTTTCTAGTCCTATTATCTGAAAAAGATTTTTTTCTATATAACTAGTAAATAAATAAACGCTACATCATTACATAGTATTAAATAAAGTTGCTTTCTATGTCCCTATATCCTTATGTATGCTTAAATCCTTAAAACTACGCAACGGATTTTGATGCGATTTTTTTTAAATAGATAGAGTGATTGAAAAGGAAGGTTTATATGTATAAAATAGTGGAGAAAAAAAAAATATTTTTGAGGTTTCTAATGTGATGTTGTAAATAATTGCATTTAACGCGTGCGGGCCACGGGCAGTAATGAATAAATCAAAACTACTGGATCGATTTTAATCATTTTTTCAGTAAATTACATAGGCTATATATTTTATACCCGTGCAAAGCCGGAGCGGGCCGCTAGTAATTTACAAAAATAAGTTATTTTTCTTATTTATTTTTAATTTTTATCTCTACTGACACATGATCTAAGCCTAAGAACCCCCCAAGGCACCTGTGACCAATGGTAGTATGTTAAAAATACAACCCGCTACAAATAAATTAGAAATAAAAAGAAATTTTTGTGTGTACAGCAGTGCTAAACGGGTCAAGTTGTCATTCACACAACTAACACAGAAGATATCAAGTGTATATCCACACAAAGGGCGTCACCATAATAGAGCATCATGCCATTTACCGTCACAGTATATGAGAGAATGAGTTTGGTTAAGACCCACTTGATTCAAAACATAAGCAATGCTATTTCAAGTCGGTACTAAAATTCCTATAGTTCACCAAATAAGCTAGTTGCTTGCGCTAGGAGTGGGTACAACAATAACCCAAGAGGGTCAGGATCCAGGTTCAGGGCTTTTAACCGTCATGCTATTTTTTATTTACAGACTAACATACAAATTAAATATTATAAAACACTTAGATCTAGCACCACGTAACACCATAAATCTTACTAAAGAGTTTTTGATTTCCTTTCCCTATATCACAACTGAGGAAGACGTACGTATACGTGGCCACAATCTGGAGGAGATACGATTTGAAGTTGGTGTCACAACTTGACTCAAGTTGTTGCAATTTTTTTTTCATATTTTCTTTCCCAATGTCGTTAATCATTAAAGAATATTGCTTACCAAAAGATCAATCTTAGGTTCCAACATCTTAAAAAACCTTAAGGAGTTCTCATTAATATCATTTGAAGTACGTACTTGCCACGATAAGATTGTCCTGTAAAAAAATAAATTAAAACCACTTAAAATGTAGCTTATAGTGGAATTTGAAGCGATGAAGTAGTATACTATAGTATTATCACTGGTGTTATGCCTTTTATTGCAAGACGCTGGCTAGGTAGGTAAAATCTATCAACTCATCTAGCACCATAGTGGGACGTCACGGAATTGCTGACGACTTCAACCGCAAGGCCAGCAAGGCCAACAGCAATACACATTCCGAAAATAGCTCTCCTGTTAATGGAGCAAAGTCAGTCCTTTTTTGTTGAGCTATTGAGGATTTAATTAGATAATTCATAATTACCTTGGGAATATTGCTATCGGTCCCAGCACTGTGATTCCATTGTTTAATCTAAACCCATACTGAAATAATTATATCATAATAAACATCATTCTAATAATGAAATAAAAAATAACACAATGCAAAAACTTCTCCGATATTTTTTTCAAAATTTTTGTGTTTTAGCACACAAAACTTTTTTTTATATTATTATATTTTCTTTTTAGTAAATACTTGAAATATTCCTAAATACCATTTTATTGATAATAAAAAATTGGTGATCATATTTGTGAAATTTTTAACTCACAGTGGCATAGGTGTCTATCATAAGTCCGAGGTCTTGCTCTTGATTTAAAACTCGCACTGTCGTCTTTCCGTCTCCCTCATAAGCGGCTTTATTTCTAGTACTGCTAATATTTAAAGAAATATTCTCTTTTATAATAATAAGAATTATATTACATTGCTTTATATAATATTACAATAACATAAAAAAACAAACCTTAAAAATATTGGATTTCTGTGTAACTTTACTACTACTTGTCTGCATCTATTCAGCAACATTTTAGCGTTGAAGAATTAAGCCTGTTAAATTATTATATATTGCGCACTTTTATTTAAATTCCTCAAAATAGAGCAACTCAAAATATAAATACAACTCAACCTGCTCGACAACAATGTCACAATGACATTGACAAGTTGATTAGTTAACAAGTTCAAGTTGAAAATTCAAAGTTCGGAGTTGAAGCAATGATTTGAAATTTAAATTATATTATTATAGTAACATTTTATAGAGAACAATAAATAAAAGTGAATTTTTCCTGCTCTTAAAATAAATTAATACGGAGAAATTTCCATCACATTCAAACATTTTAATGCGTAAATCGTAACGCCATAATGACGTCGTTCAGGATCAGGAATGTCACATTTGTAGCATTGCAGATGCGCGGTATTTTAAAATTTAAACATGTAAACCATTGATTTTCCCTGAAATTTATTTTCGTAGCCCCTTAAACTCATCGCACATTTATCGTCCGTCCGTAATTAGCAATAGTAATTTACAAATCTTATCACTAATCGCAGTACAATACAGAAAAACATAAACAAATAATAAACATTTTAAAGTTACGAAAATTATAATAAATATCGAATATGGATTGTGCTATTACATCAACGGAGGTTGTTTATAGACAAAAAGAACGTAATAATGTGTACAAGAGTGATTATGATTTGGATTTTTGGAAGGAAATAAAGAAAAGGTGGATGGTACCCGGCGTCCTTGTCTCAGTGGCTTTAGCAGTTCTGGCGCCAAGTTACGGGGCTCCCGGAGGCAACTACATGCATGCTCACGTAGATATACCTAGAATACATTGCACCCATTCGCCCATGTAACTATTTTAAAGTTTTTATCACTTCTAGATAATATTTTTTTGTAAACATTTCCTTTTGCTTATTTTATAAATTAATAAAAAAATATTTTAGGTAATAATGCATTAAATTTAGTCTATAAATCATGATTGTATTTACAATTATAAACTTTGGGACATACACAAAATTATGTGCAAAGAATATTTATTACATTATACAACAAATTCTGCTTTTTAGTTTAGTTTTGTTATTTAAATAATAATATTATATAGTTATGGTTTACTAGGCTATCATATTTATAATCGTCACAAAAAATATTTTGTATGTTGTCAAATTTAAACTATTATATTTATTTTTGATTCAATGACTAAACATAGAGCACTGTGATGGTACCTGGATGGCAGCTACCCTTATATTTACCACTGATTTTGATTATAATTTTAAATATAGGTATTTAATTTATATAGAAACTAACTAAAACTTTTTGGATATTCAAGAAATCAGTAATTTTGCTCCTGCCTTAGCCAAAAATAGTATTTTGCCATTTCCTGGGTAAGTATGTACATTAATGGGATATTGGACCTAATGCACTTTCACTTATAAATAAATAATAAACACTACACAGTCAAGGACTCCCACTGGGCTAGAAATATATGGTCTTATCATACGAAATATAGCAGTTTTGTTATATCATATAAATATTCTGTTCGAGTGTATTATTTGAGCATTATATTATATGTCCTCCGGCGTTGCAGTTGTTCATGGGCGGCGGTGATCACTTAACATCAGGGGAGGCCTCCTGCTCGTTTGCCCCCTCTAATATAAAAAAAAAATTATGAGTTTCAATAGGGCAGAATTATTTCTTTATGCTGAAAACAGTAAGGCTTGACTATTACATACTTGTAGCAAGTATGTATAACAATTTAAAATAGTTTCAATACAATAATTTAGTTTTTTATTTTCCATTAAATTTAGTTAAGTTTATAACTAACTAAAAATACCATACATTATTCAGTTAGTTTTAGTTTTTTTAATTATTTAAATTTTATAGAATAATTATTATGAATACTGTTTCAAATATTTTCTTTTTAAATGTAAATATTTTGTGTCCTTGGCAGGTATTTTTCATATGGAATATATAAGCTATATACCGCGAACATACATATATTATAGTGCGGGTCGTGCACGGATGCATGGATGTCGCATGCGCATGTACGCGTTAACTGCAATACATGCACATGTTGTTACGTTCATTTTGTCAGCTGTCACTGTTAACGCACTTTCCGTCGCGTTAGATCGACGGGTTATAGAGGGGTAAGAATTATTGTATTTTTTTTTTGATAGCCAAAAAGAACAGTTATTTTGGTCACAAGTTTTTTTTTACACAAGATGTGTCAACTATTAACGATTAATTCATTTTTGAATATAATGATGAACTTTGTTTTCACAGCGACGCCTGCGTAATTTATACATATATCTTTATATGTATCAATAATAAGAAGTGCTCATGTAGATCATTATTTTTACGTATATCCAACCGATTGTTTGGCTTATGCAGATAAAGCAGTCCGCTCTTTTACAAATGTTAAATATGTTGCTCAATCACAAGACACACACACTTTATTTTTATATCGTGACGATCGTGTTCACAAACAACGATCGATCGTACGATCGTACGATCCGCCTGATGGTAAGCAGTCACCGAAACCTATGAATGTGCATGATACTGGAAGTGTGACATGCACTTCGAAGGAAGGAAGGGTGTCGGAGATATGCCCTTCGGCGTTCTCACTCATCGCACGAAACGTAATAGTACTCTATTACTTTACGCCAATTTTCTGTGATAGAGTATTACCTTCGTTCGAGTTGGCCCGTTCGTGCCAGGAAAGGCATAGCTCTACTATGACTGAATTTCGTGCTATTGTTGATGCTTCGTGCTTTGTTAAACTATAGGGTATAGATAATTTCTTGGCTTCCAATGTAATCCTGTTAAATGTTTTAGAGCAATATTAGCATCATTAGGGAGACCTTGTGCGTGGCTACCTCTGTCTCTCAACAAAAATGGTTTTACAGCATCATTAGCTGCAACGAGTTACGCTTTATCATTTTTGTTCTCGCCACTTGCTCATCTTTTATTGGTGAGTATTAATCAAAGGCTAATTATATGAAGTTAAGCAAACTATTTATTACTAATTTATATTTATTTAATATCGTATTTTACATAGACTTACAATGAACAGGCTTTACGGGTGGTAGGTCTTTTGTTGCAAGAGGCCGGCTAGGTGGCTACCACTGCAGTGTCAAATATTCTGCTGCCAAATAGTAGTGCTTAGGCATTACTGTGTTTGGTTTGGAGGGCACTGTAGGCTAGTGAAATTACTGGGCAGACGAGATTTAAGAACCAATATCTCGAAGTTGCCAACGCGTGAGTGGCACCTACTAGTAGTGCTGCAAGCGCTCATAGGCTACGGCAACCACTTACCATCAGGTGGGCCGTATGCTTGTTTGCCAACTTGTAACAAAAAAAGAGAGGCAAAATCTTTAAAAGGCTAATAATAATTGAATTCAACAACAATGCAACAGAACAAATTAAAGCACAAGCTTCATTGTGCATACCACAAACGAATGAAATTAGCGATTGAGTAATATCATTCTGTTGCATTGGTGTTGGATGTACAAAGGGGCACCAGCTATTTTTTTCATTTTGTATATATATAGTATTTATTTGTTATATTCTAATCTGTGAAATTAATATTATGTATATGGCAAGTAAATAGAAATCAAATTTTTAGTGTGGGCGTATACCATTGCCTTCTATGCGAGGTGTTATTATTACTGCATCGACTGCTCTAATACCTTTCGCACTTGGTACATTATCACAAAAAACTGAAATAGGTATGTACATTATGATATTAGTATATAACAATAAATATTAGTAAAATTTGAACCTTACTATTTTTGAAGGGGCTGGATTGACTAGATTGGGCTATATGGCTTTTGGCGACAAAAACTACTAGAACTTTAGAAATTTAACAAAAAGAGAAAGTGATAGTGTGATAAGGAAATTTGTGAAGATGATCAGCTTTGATCAACATTATTAAAAAAATCCATGTTATGTATATATATAATTGAGATTTTTCAAATAATTAGTCGATATCACCCAATTCATATAGCTCATTATTACATTGATTGTATTCTAACTCACATATTATAAAAAGATCCAATCAAATAACTTAAATCAAATTTTATTAATATTTTACGTATTTAAGAAATATTGAAAATTATTTGGTTATCTTTTCAGAAGTGACAATAAATAAAATATCGGCACTAGCGTTATTGTACAGTGACTGTTGTTCACTGTTACGGGAGGCTGAGGGTAGTTTGTACGTCATCGATGTTATGTCAACATTATTTTTAGGTTAGTGTTGACTATACATGATAAAAATATATTGATGTGTAATATCTTTCCCCATAAATGCTTTCTTGAAATCTGCGAAAGTGATTTTGTGAATAGGGACGGAAGTGTGTAACAGGAAGCCGGGAATATTTGATTTGACCAATGAGCGCGTGTATTGTTAATAAGCAACATTAATATTATATATTGAGTGATATGTCATATGTTACACATCATATGCAACCACCGCAATTTAATTTTTCACATGACATGCTCGACTAATATTGGCGTAACGGTATTCTGACATTAAAAAGAATACAGAAAATAAAATAATAAATATATAATATAAAATATATACATATATTAATGACGAACGTTGCTGCAGTATTAGTGAAAATGCCTTGAATTTTGATGGGTTTGCTTGCATTGAACAGGCATACTTAAATGAATAAATGAATGATACTTTATTGGGTTAAATTTGGTTACAAGATAACGTTCGGTAAATAAAATAACTTCGTTTAGGTCGTTCATGTTTGCCACAGAGAGGGATGCAAATTGTCATGATTAATGTAATTTGGTCTGTGCTTGTATTTGTGTGTATTTCCGGACCACCGTCACAAGATATTGCTATCCTAATTATTGTTTATTGTTATTTTATGTTCTTGTCATGGCCCAAAAGTTCGTATGACGATATTCTAAGAGTGTATAAACTGTGAATTATTAGATTTCTATACACAAGATTACCCGCAGAAAGGGGCACGAGATTATTATGTTTCTTTTTGTTTAAATTTGAAAAATGTGTTACATTAATGTAAAAATATTTAGTAATAAGCTGGCTAACAACAGTAATGGCGTCAGCTTATCTATACGTGAGGTGTGGATACCTCACGGCGAACGAAGCTCAAGTTCTCTTGCTGATAGCTACGCCGAAGTCAACTCATATTGGTGAGTATATACACAATATTCTACGCAGTTTAACACTACCGCCTCCACGATCATTTAACATTTAGCCTAAACTTTCCAAAAGAGAAAACTATATTTCAACCAGTTTTGAAATCACATTTTTAGTCTACTTTAGCATTATAAAAATTTTGGGGCGAAATTTATGAAGTTGCTAATTTTTCGAACGCAAGCTGTTATTTCATTTGTATAAGTAATCATGACTATTAAATATATGAAATATAACACTGGACATGTTCTAGCCGAATTCAAATATACTATAATAATTATGATGAAATGTTTCATTGGAATACCCAAATTACTTTTATAAAACAAAATAGTTTCCAAAAAAAAAGTGTAAAATTGACATTTTATTTTACTAGTAGGCTTGATTTGTTATGTTTTGAAGTCGTCTACAATAGTTGTGATTACTAAAACAAGCGATTCATTATGGATTCTTGTATGTATTGAAGAGAATGATAGCAAACTTTTTTCATTTAACTTTTAGAAACCCAGACACCCACGTGCTTCAAAGTCATATAAGTGAAAATACATAAAAGTGCCTTTTCTCAAAGATTTTATATTTTAGTTCATTATCGTTTTAATTATTCTTTGAATCATTAGAGTGGGTATCATCAACAATATGTACTCCGTCCGGCCTCGCTCGCCTACCCGCGGTGTTCATAGCACCCGCGCAGGCCTTACTGCTCGCCGCTGTCACCTCCGACCAACACAACAATGATCCTGACCAACTACCTAAATAGAATTAGATATACATCAAAACCTCAATAGTTCAACCTTTGAAGGGCTGTGTTATCACGAGAGTTACAGGTTTTATCCAGACGTCTTTGAGCTATTATCATACACACTCGTAATGCTATATATGCTTAGTTGGATGGAAAATAGAAATATTAGTAATATCTTGAAAAGGCGTTACTAATATTTTTTTCAAATAGTTAAAGTTAGTCAATTAATTTTAGTCAACAGTAAAATTAGTTGACTGAAGTCTTGTTCTAGTTTTCTATTTCACTTAATTATTGAAAAATTACTTCCATTTTAAAAATATTTTATGCTTCCAATGTTATTGTTCTATCGTTAACTAATTAATTAGTTAACTATTTTGAATAAATATAATTGTTAAAGTTTAAGGATTAAGCTTTTTTCCAGTAATTTATAAACAAATTGCAATTTTTTATCTTTAATTTTAGGTAGTAAATAATATTATAATTATAAAATTTTACAAATACAAACATTGAAACATGGTCCAACACAAGAGAATTGTACAAAATGTAACAATTTAACACCGATATAAGCTCAGTTTTCGCAATTCCATAGAAATTGCTTATAAATTACAAAATTGATATATTTTGGCTGTTGCAAATTGCTTACAATTTGTACAAGTTCTAGTTAAATTAAATTTATATAGAACTGAAGTTGAAAATAGGAAACTAAACTAAAATACTGAGGCCTTATAGGATATCGATGTGATTATTTAAATAATTCAAACAATTTTCATATAAATAAGCTGAAATTGTAATATTATAATTTTAAATGCTTTTAGTTTAAAAATAGTAAAATATGTACGTTTTATAATCTTTAGTATTTAGTGAGATTTCCCAATGTAGGACGTAATTATTGAACCAATAAAAGCTAGTTGAAGAAGACGAAATTTAAGAGAGTTAATATGAAATTTGAGATTTGTCGCTTGCCGTCTTTACATGCTTTGAAATTATCAGCCATATAGTTCGACTTTATAATAATAATCTTTATTAAAAACTCGTATAAATTTTTGGCCTTTGAATTTAACATAAAACAAAAACTAATTTAAGTATTTGTAATCCGAAAAAAAACTAAAATTAATTGCGTTAAATTTAGTCAGTTTAAACTAATTAAAAAGATGTATCGTTATTACCTAGAATATTTTTCTTGGCCATGGGAAAGAAAACTCTTTTTCATATTTAGCACTAGAATATATTTATTTATAGCAGTTTTCGCACTGCTACGTCCTTCTATCTCCATTTTTCCTTCTTCTAATTCTTCTTACTTCTTCTCCGTCCCTCTCTCAATACATTAGGCAGGTCATATGTTTATTTGCCAATTGGAGAATAAAAAGTGCCGTATAATTTGTTTAAATAAATAATAAATGTAATTAAAAAAGTTTGTGATAGATGCTCAAGTTTTCATAAATATTAAAAATATTTAATACCAAAATCAAAAGCTTTTAAAAGCAATTTTGAAACCGTACATTTTGGAATGAGATTACTATGAAACTACTAGTCTGTTCTAGTTTTAAGAATTGTTGATTGCAAATAAAATATTATGCATTAAATTTAGTTTTTTTTTACCTTTTCAATTTTTATTTATCCTAATAATTTATGGCGATTTGACGAATAGATTGACGTAGATCATAACCGAAGAAAATATCATTAGCAAAGCTTTATGTCCTTGAAGAAATCGTTTTCCGATGACGTCATGTTAGTAGGGTCAACAACATATACATTAAACAAATTTGCTCATGAATATACCAGCTTGGCACCTTCAGTGGTATGAATAATCTTGTTAGGATATTATTTAGCGGGCTGCAGAGAGGAAAAAACTCATTTTTGTTATCAGTTTTGTGAGGAGTCTTTAATCCTTTTTGTTTTTTTATGTAAAAGCCCGTTTGCCCCGGGCGGAGGCTGACCTGATGTTAAGCGATCACCGCCGCCCATGAACATCTGCAATACCAGAAGGCATGCAGGTGCGTTGCCGACCTTTAAGGAAAGAATACGCTCTTCTCTTGAAGGTTCCCAAGTCGTATCGGTTCGGAAAGACCGCCGGCGGAAGCTGATCCCACAGAGTGGTTGTGCGAGGTTGAAAATGTCTTCTAAATCGCGCTGGCGTGGATTTCCAGACGTCAAGGTGGTATGGATGGAATTTAGAGTTTAGTCGCGACGTCCGATGGTGAAATTCTACCGGTGGGATCAATCTAAACAATTCCTCAGAACATTCCCCGTGATATATGCGATAGAAGATGCCGAGTGATCCGACATCTCTACGCAATGCCAAAGGATCAAGCCGATCGGACAAGGCTTGATCGTCGACAATTGTACTCAAAATGTGTCTCTAATATTCTCCACCGAGCGCGAAAACATTAATGCATACTCGCACCTTGAAGAGGTCAAGGTTGTAGGCGTTCGTTCGGTAATACAGACGCTGGAAGAGCATTCCACTTCCTGTCCCTAGTGGCCTCGACAGCGTCACCGGACAGCAGTGGGGCGTGCTCTTAGTTTATCTTTCTTCTTATCGTGTGGTTAGTTTAGAAGAATTCAAGCAAAGTCGATGGTGTATATTTAGACAAACAAAAGTGGAAATATTTGAACTTAAATTTATTTAAACATAATATAATTACATAGTCATGATTTGTTTATTAAAACCCTTATTGGGTTCTTAATTCTTACAAATTATTTTAAAATCACAGTCAATTTCTTATTAACTTAATATACTAAGTTTTGCCGTCAAACTACATGGCGATGCCTTTCTATACAAATGACGTATGTACAGTCAGCAGCCTCAAGAAATTAGTAGTCTGTGTTGTTTAAATTCGTAAAACTACATAGTGTATATTCAATCAGCTGTGTCTCTGTAAGTATTTATACTATTATTTCGTGCTGTAAAGATATTGAGACTAAGTATTGACCACTGAGTCGGCAAAACAAAAAAATCTTATGAAGAATGATCAGTGTTTAAATTACATCTATTTAGATTGATTCAATTTTTTATAAAGATCTAATTCATTAAAAAAAAACTCACTTATTTCTAATTAATTTTTTTCTATTATAAATTAAGCTTAACTTAAAATGGCGTTAAAAAGATGGCGTCTGCTATGATTTAGCCTCTGATGGTCCTTGCTGTTGTAGCAACTCCCAGTATAAGCCTCTTTTACGGACCAGTTCATCATGAGAACCACTTTCAGCTATCACACCTGAGATATAAAGTATCGGGTTATTTAAAATATAGAAATTAAGTCAGTTTTTAATTTTGGCATAGAATAACGGCCATTACTACAAAGTTACAAATCTTTCTTTGTGAATAATTTTTATTATGTTAATAAGTTGTCAAGCATGCATACGGCCTACCTGATGGTAAGCCGTTGTCGTAATCTATGCGCGCAATACCATTAGTAGGTGTCACTCACGCGTTGCCAACGAGGGATATTGGTTCTTAAATCTCCTTTGCCCGGTAACTTCACTAGCTACAGTGCCCTTCAAACCGGGACACAGTTTGCGGTAGAATATATGAGCGGTTTCGCCCGTGTGAATAACAATTTGTAATGAGGCACCTTTATTGCAATATTATTGGAGTTTCAGTAAGGGTCCCTAATTTTTTTGAAAATATAATATAGCCTATGTAACCCGGGGATATGGGCAAAGCGAGGTGGGAGCAAAGGGCGGCAGCTCCCCCTCTTGTAAAATACGAGAAAAGATTTTTTTTTCACTCACCCCTATCCACTACACATATAATATCCGCGTGACGCACTGTGGCGAGACGGTGGGCTATTATTACTGTTGTTCTATCTTTTGATGCTGTCTCCAGAGCAGCTTGGACAGTCTGAAATTAAATAATATAAATTGCATACTATTCTTTAATCAGTATAAATTAGTCTTGCAAAAAATAGGTACCAAAATTACAGACTTATACATGGATCCGATCGCGTTGTGTAGTTTTTTGATTATCTTACGGGAACTCAATATTTTTCCGGGATAAAAAGTACTCTTTATGTTAAGCCAGGTAATTAGTTATGGGTGTACAAAATTTCATCCAATTCCGTCCCAAAGTTTTTGCATGAAAAAGTAAAAAACATCCATTCATCCAATCAAACTTTCACATTTATAATATTAGTAGGACTAGCTTTTGTCCGCGGCATCGCCTGTTTTAAATGATTGTTAACGCACCTTTTTTGGAAATTACACACTGTCGTAAGATACGTGACAGAAACCCGTGCAGAACCGCTCCAGAGGGAATGGTGTTTGGATATTTGTTAAACGATCACGCAAAAACGGCTTAATAGATTTGGATTAAGACATAGTATACTTTTTATCCCGGAAAAATGTTCGGTTCCTATGAAATTATCAATAAAATGAACTACAAGATTTGAATTTTGATATTTATAGATACGTCTTATGGAATCCAGATTCCAGTAAATGAATCCTTAAAAAAAGACGTTACCTTTTCACTAGCAGCATCCAGTGCTGATGTTGCTTCATCAAGCAGAAGCACTCTAGGGTTCCTGAGCAAGGCCCTGGCGATTGCCACCCTTTGCTTCTGACCCCCAGACAACGCTGCACTACCCGCCTCTAACACCGTGTCGTAACCCTGTTAATGAAAATCATATATTTTTATTAAACATAAAAAGCAATTGGAAGCCTCTATAGCTCAACGGTAAAAGGCCCTTGGGTTATTGTCGTACCCACTCCTAGCGCAAGCTTCAAGCTTATTTAGAGGGGCAATAGGAATATTAGTAATGCCTTTAAAAGCATTGCAAAAAAAATACAGCACTTATTTGTTGAAATTCAGATTTTACCACCGGTTCCAAAATTAAACCCTTACCTGAGAAGAACTAGCGAAACAGACTCTGGGGTTATATTTTTAGTGTAATTTTTAATGTGATTTATTTATATTTATGGTCTGGTCTTCTGGAAGGCCTGGAGCGATGGTCTATGTGTGTCTAGGAGGGAAGGGATGAGAAGGTAGCAGAGGGGATGCGAGATTGGGTCTTCGGCGCTCCCACTCATCGCACGAAACGCAACAGTACCTACTGATACTGTTACTTTACGCCGATTTTCTTTGAGAGGGTAGTACTTCTCCAGTCGAGCCGGCCCATTAGTGCTGGGACAAGCAGGCCTCTGAATTTTCAATGGGTGGATCATAATATTGATCTCTAAAACATGTATTAGTCGTTGAAAGAAAACTTTTTAAACTTGAGTACAAAACACGTCACGTGAGTGTTGTACTCGCACGTAAAGGGTGCCGTATCACCGTAGAATATAATATAACATTAAAGTAAGAGTGTATTATAATGCTAAAAAGTCAGAAGATAGAGGATAGGTAGAACTAGCTAACTAACTTAGTTAAATCGTTGAACATACCTTGTTCAACGATTTAACTAATAATTATTGAATTTCTAGACCTTAACTTAAGCTGTTGCCCTCCCTAGGCCAAATAAATATAGAAACGCTACACACTAAACGGCCCCCATTAGGATAGTCATATCCTGTGTCTTGGGTCCGGAAACATACACAAGGACAAGGACAAAAACAACCAGACCGGAATAAATGTTTTTTTTTTATGTTACAAGTTGGCAAACAAAAATACGGCCCACCTGATGGTAAGTGGTTGCCGTAGCCCATGAGCACCATTAGAAGTTGCCACTCACACGTTGCCAATCTGAAGATATTGGTTCTCTAACCAGTAATTTCACTAGCCTACAGTGCCCTTCAAACCTATCCGGCCTCTTGCACCAAAAGACCTACCACCAGTGTGACTGACTGCACTGGTGGAATAATCTCTGCTGTGACAGAGATTATCCCAACAGCGCGCGATGGGGTCGTCACGTCCCGACGCCGGGTAAATACATACATCTGCTCCGAGTGGGAAGGCACCGTTGTGTCACAACGTCATCAATAGTGAAATGGTTGCTGTACTTACCAATGGTAAACTAGCAACAAACGAATGCACATTTGCTTTCGTCGCTGCCGCTATAATCTCTTCATTGTGAACTTGTCTAGTGTTGTCCCCGTACGCGATGTTGTCCCGTATCGATCTCTCGAACATCACCGGCTCCTGCTGTACCAGACCGAGCTGGGCTCGGAGGCGGGACATCGTGATATCCCGTTTTATGTCCCGTTCATCAAGTTTCTGGAACAAATAGATTTTATTTGCCAATGAAAATATACATTTTTTTATAGTGGCAAGATGACTCTACTCCACCTGATGGTAAGTGGAAGTAAAGTCCAAACGCTAAGGTGGCTAATACCATTGCAGAAGAAGAACCACACTAGCTCTTACCATGACGCTTCATGACTTTTTTACCAAGGTACGGTGATAGCTAACCAGGCGAGCATTTAGCTCATCAACCAGCAAATTGTAGTAAAAATGATATATTATGTAAATAAATTCCACAATTCAACCCTTAACCTAATTGTATGTCAATAAGTTGGCAAGCAAGCATACGACCCACCTGATGGTAAGCGGTTATCAAAGCCTATGAGCGCACGCAACACCATTAGTAGGTGTCACTCGAGAGATATTGCTTCTTAAATCTGCTGTGCCCAGTCACTTCACTAATTACAGCGTCCTTCAAACCGGAACACAATAATGCCAAAGACACTACTGCTATGCGGTAGAATATCTGACACTGCGGTGGTACCTACCTAGCCGGCCTCGCGGAGTAAAAGTATAAGTAATCAATACACGTTAATTATCTACCTACAAAGACAAAAATAGTTTAACAACTTTTCTCCAATTCGTCAGTTGTTTTTTTGTTTAATAACAATTTATGAGTTTTAGCGGTAACGAAAATTTGGAAATCCGTAATCATGACTGTGGTCATTGTGATCTGCATTTTAAAAATAATATTATACTCACAACACTGCCCTGGTGTGGATCGTAGTTTCTCATCAAGAGATGCATGATGGTGGACTTCCCGCAGCCAGAGGGTCCGACCAGAGCCAATGTCTTGCCCGGAGGCAGTTCCAGTGTCAAACCGTTCAGTACCGACACGTTTGGTCTCGTTGGATACCGGAAGTGGATATTGTTGAAATTCAGTTTGCCTGTTGCGACCTGTGGGCAAAAAAATTGATGTACAAGTACTGACATAAACATTTATCCTAGCATTTGTTAGGGTCTCGCCCACATAACGCTTTCTCAATTTCCACGAGAACACAGGAAGTGTCCTGGAGTATAAAATCCAGGAGGATTAAAGTTGCACTTTTGGCAACGTGCTAATGTTACTTCAAGTATCGCGCGTTCATAGGTTGCGGTGACTGCTTATCATCAGGCGGACCGTATGCTAGTTTGCCAACCGTTATGATAAAAACAGTTTTTATGTGAGAGGGGGCAAACGGGCAGGAGGCTCATCTGATGTTAAGCCATCACCGCCACCCATGAACATCTGGAACACCAGAAGGCATGCAGGTGCGTTGCCAATTTTAAGGAAAGAATACGCCCTTCTCTTGAAGGTTCCCAGGTCGTATCGGTTCGGAAAGACCGCCGGCGGAAGTAGATTCCAGAAAGTGGTTGTGCGAGGTTACTCGGAACCAAGGCTGCCAGTGAAAATGACAGGTTTGGCTATATAGGTACTTACAAACTCGGGATCATCAATCGCCGTCGCTTCGTCTTGAACAAGTGGTTTTCGCTGTAAGGCACGGATAATTCTTGCACCAGAGCGTCGCGCCGCCGCGAAGTTAGGCGCAAATGATAGAGCTTCTGCTAACATCCAAGCGCCATAAATCAATGCCTCGGATACTCTGAAAAGGGGAGAAAATGACTGATATATTTTGCGATGGAAGCGGCCCTACTGGCCTTGACAACGTCACCGGACGGGGAAATCTATGTACTGAAATTCGGCCATGGAATACTGAAAAAACTAATTTCTGAAATTGAGTTAGAGTGTTTTTGTTTCTGACAACCTAGGTAAGCCATGCCTCCTTAGAGGAGCTACGGTGCATTTAGCTCCTTCGCACATTATCATAGCGGAAGCAGATGTTCTTACCCAGGGCACCTTTTTTGTCGGGCCGTCATGGGTGCTTGGGTAAGAGACCCCGAGCGAGTTTTAGTGGGTATCGCTGCGGCCGAATTCCACACTATCTCCTAGTGTACTTGACGACGTATACTACGTGCAGTGGTGTGCGGACATACAAGTCATTACAGCTTCTACCAGATACCATAAACACGTCTTGCTCAAGACAAAGCTTTCCTCGTGAGCTTAGAAAATACCTCGTCAACCATTATTGTATGAGCCATCAAGATGTCTGTTTCACTTTAAAAGTGGCTAAATATTTTTAATAGTAAAAATAAAATAATAAATAGCTTACAATATAGCGTATTCATAGCTAAGGTCTTCTCTAGCGATCAGGTATCCTCCATAAGCCAGCGACACCGCATAACCCAGCGTGGGAGCGCAGAGGCAGAGTCCGTACACTGGACCACGTATCCAACGTGTACTGCCCTGTCTATTAGCGTCTTGTAGTGCTTTTTCGTAACGATCTAGTATTGCATGCTCTACACCTGTTGGAGAAAGTAAATAAACATCTCTTTAAAAGATTGCAGAATCGAGACGGACGTTCTCTTCCTTTTTAAATTAGTAAGTGGTGGTAGGTCTTTTGTTGCAAGAGGCCGGCTAGGTAGGTACCACCGCAGTGTCCAATATTCTGCCGCCAAATAGTAGTGCTTAGGCACTACTGTGTTCCAGTTTGAAGGGCATTGTACGCTAGTGAAATTACTGGGCGAACGAGATTCAAGAACTAATATCTCGAGGTTGGCAACGCGCGAGTGGCACCTACTAATGGTGCTGCAAGCGCTCATAGGCTGCGGCAGCCACTTACCATCAGGTGGGCCGTATGCTTGTTTGCCAACTTCATAAAAAAAAAAAAAGTAAGATATTATTTAGATTGTCCATTTTTTTATGTTATAAGTTGGCAAACAAGCATACGGCCCACCTGATGGTAAGTGGTTGCCGTAGCCTATGAGCGCTTGCAGCATTATTACTAGGCCTCTCACGCGTTGCCAACCTCGATCTCCTCTGCCCAGTAATTTCACTAGCCTACAGTGCCCTTCAAACTGGAACACAGTAATGCCTAAGCACTACTCTTTGACGGCAGAATATTTGACACTGCGGTGGTACCTACCTAGCCGGCCTCTTACGTCCCGACGCGACGCTGGTCGTTTTCTTAGTAATATTAACATAAAATGTCCTCGTATTCAAACACGAAATAAATCTGTTTTTCATGTACCAAAAACGAATACAAATTACGCTCGAAATAGTGTATTGCATAGATCTAGTAAGATTTCATAAAGACGTTGACATTTTTCTACATTCATTAAAAGCTTTCAAATTACAAAAATAGAATACTTGAATCTGACTACTTTGTGGCGCAGCGGTAGTGAACCTGCTTTAAGCGCCACAGATCGCGGTTTCGATTCCCACTCGGAGCAGAGGTTTGTATTGGCCATACAGGGAAGTTTTCCGGTCTGGGTGTGCATGTCCTTGTGTATGTTTCCGGACCCCCGACACAGGGTATAATCTTAATGGGGGCCGTTGAGTGTCTAGGGTTTATTTATTATTTATTAATTGAATGAAAAAGCTACATGGGCAATCTAAATAGCTCTGACGCAAGATTGGCCACTCACCTCACGGCAATAAGAAGTTTTTTTTTAAAGAACATTAGCAATGCATTTTCAAGGCATTACTAATATTCCTATTGCCTCTCCAAATAATCTCTGCGCTGGTGCTAGGAGTGGGTACGACAATAGCCCAATGGGGTCAGGATCGAACCCTTGACCCTCGCGTTAACGAAGCGAAGTCGGCTCTTCCACCGTTGAGCTATTGAGGCTTTTGAGTAGACAATAAGAAGAAGTTCTTACCTAAACTATGTACTGTTCGTACGTTAAGCACAGCCTCTGTGGCTAGTCGTGAGGCGCTTTCTAAAGCACGACGCTCTTTCTCTTCGGATTTCTTCGTTATCCATCCTTCTAAGCAAATACCACCTATTACCTATAAGAACAAAGAAAAAAAATGGTTTCATTAACGAAGGTCAGTGTTAACGAAGGACGACATTGTGGCGCAGCGGTAGCGAACCTGCCTTAAACGCCACAGGTAGCGGGTTCGATTCCCGCTCGGAACATAATATGTTTGTATTGACCATGCAAGCATATTTTCCCGTCTGGGTGTATTTGTCCTTGTCAATGTGAATGTTTCCGGACCCCGACACAGGATATTACTATTCTAATGGGGGCCGTTGAGTGTGCAACGTTTATTTATTTATAAAAAAAAAAAAAAAGGAAAAAACTTTTATACTAAAAAGAAAACTTACTAAAAAGACTAATGTTTTCAGTTTATCAGCAAATCTGAATCCTATAAGATATGAGAAACAAGCGTACGGAATGCTTGGTAAGCGATCACCTTCCTTGGATCATATCCGGTACGATTATTATCAGATGTTATGTGATAACCATCGTGACCAACAGTTTAACGTCCTATCTGAGGCACGATAGCTTAACGGTAGAACGTCCGACTTTACTGCGTTAACGCGAGAGTCGAGGGTTTGATCTTGACTCGCTTGGGCTATATTAGCGCACGCTTCGAGCTTATATGGAGTAGCAATAGGAATATAGTAATGCCTTGAAAAAGCATATATAATATTCTTTAAAAAAAAACCAAAAAACATTGGTCGTCAACACGTCACAGCGTTCATTGGTGCATGTGCGTGGTGTTGCCACAATGGAGAGTGGTGGTAAACGGTCACCGAAATCCAAAAAGACATCGAAATAAATGCAACAAACTACAAACTGTGAGGGTACTGCTCTGGGTGAGTAGACACACTTAGCATAGCAAGGCATATTATATTACTAACAATGAACTATTGACTTTGTGACGCAGCGGTAGCGAACCTGCCTAAGCGCCACAGGTCGCGAGTACGATTCCAGCTCGGAGCAGATGTTTGTATTGACCATACATGTTTTCCGGTCTGGGTGTTTTTGTACTTATCATTCTGAATATTACCGAACCCCCGACACAGGATATCCTAATGGGGCACGTTGAGTGTGCAGCGTTTATTTATTTATGTTATTTTAATGAAGTTTAATAAGATACTCACACAAGGTACGCTAAGTAAGCTAACTACTGTCATCTTCCATGAATACGCCAACGCCAATCCGACTCCTAGGACCATCGTACTGACGCCTTGTAACATAGTGCCGAGACGAGTACCTACAAAAGATATCTTGTAATTTTTCACTTAGGCGAGCAATTGGATGCAGTAATCGCGGTCAATTACTAGTTTGTCATGGGGCAATAAAAAACACACACACATTAAAACACAACAATTCACAAGAACGATTAACTAACAACAATAGTGGCGCAGTTCCATCTCATCCTCGTTAAGACCTTCATCTTAATTGGGGTAAGTCCCCTCTTGTAATACAAAATAGTTTTATTTTGGTAATTTATGTACGATAAAGATGTCATCAAAACTAACAAAAAATTTGATAAATTAACCGCAGCCAACAAAATTAAGGCCGTGATAATAAGCGATCACTATAGGTTATGAAAGCTTCGTGAAGTGATGTGCTCACATGCTTGTTGCCAAAATCACCTTCATCACGTTGTAAAGAATCTATTGGAGAAGAAAAATTTGTTGTAATTACCAGTAGCACCCTGGACCGCAGCACAGTCAGATGCCAGCCGAGCGCACAGAGCACCCACCGAGTTAGTTGGAACGTCAAACCAGCCTTGTTCCTAAAAAGGAATAAAAGTCAATAACATGAAATATATCATTAGTTACAAATACATTTACAGATACTGTGATACTGCCTTTAGTCTCGACGGTTGCGGGTTCGATTCCCGTTCGGGCAGATGTTTGTTAAAATTTCTGTATCGGTCTCGGCGTTTGTCCGTGTGGACCTCCCCACTGTGCCTCGGAGAGCACGTTAAGCTGTCGGTCCCGGTTATTATAAATAACATCTGATAAGAATCGTTAACTCTTGATAAGTAAATTGCTCTTATACAATTATAGTTACTGGTTCGCCCTTAAGGTTGCTGAGGTCAGATGGTAATCACTCCGTGTAAAAACTAGTAACCTGTCAAATCCGGATAACAGTAATAAGCAGACCCTGGGTACATAAAATACCGGGAATAATGCTAGGATGAAGAAGACATTTACAGATACTGTGTTTTTTAAGGATTTTATCTTATTTCCGGCTACCATAGCTATGTTTCGGTTTTATGAAAAATTTTTCAAGACTAAAAATGATGCTTAAATTTAAATCATTTTTTGGGTTGGTTCAAAAGAATTTTTAGGCTTTAAGGTTAGGTATAGGTATTTTATAATTATTCGAGTTAAGAAAACTCCGATAACGGACTTGTTCAGTTCATATTGTTGACAAATTAAAAATTATAAGACGTCTAACATACTCGATCATGCCGCCTAAAAGAGGCATTAGTGCCCGTGATGATGGTGAACTTAGAATTAGAAGAACCAAATGGGCTAACACAGTCAGCTTAAATAGGTGTACGTATAGAGAAATTACGGACATTTATTCTTTTAAATATTCAGATTTCGATTGGATTTTTCATAATTCCCTGGGCACTAATTACCAAATAAACGCTACAGACTCAATTTTTAGGATAGGATAGTTATATCCTGTGTCAGGGTCCGGTATACATATACAATGAGAAGGACAACACAACCAGACCGGAAAACATGCTTGTATGGTCAATACACAATAACATCTGCTTGGGCGGGAATCAAAACCACGGTCTGTGACGCTTAAGGCAGGTTTGTTTGTTTTGGTTTATATACCAAAACCCATCAATGAAATTCAGGAACTTTTGGAAGCTCTATTTTTATATGTAAAACAACTTACGTACCTGTACTAAGTAATTCTTGAAGGTCATCACCCTCAGTCTATCAGTTAGCTTAGCGCCCGCCAAACCAAACAGCCAAGCTTGTAGGAAAGTCACCAGGCCACTAATAGCCGCTGCGATCCCGAACATGCCGGCATAGATTTGAGAATAGCGTAGAATTTCAGCATGGTCCGGCCATGAGAACATCTGAAAGAGAACTTAGATTAGGAAAGAGACATAATGTGAAATAATGGAAGTAGCAAAATTTCGAATTTAATAAATGGCGCATTAATTCATCACAAGTACTATCTATAAAGACGTAACATGAGCTCTGGAGTGTTACATGAGCTAAATATATTTAAAAGACCTCACACCGCGTCATTTGCGAGAGTCACACTGGTAATAGGTCTTTTGTTGCAAGAGACCAGTTAGGTAGGTCAAATATTGTACCGCAAAGTTGTAGTGTCTTTGGCATTACTGTGTTCCAGTTCGAAGGGCACTGTAGGCTTGTGGAATTAATGGGCAAAGGAGATTTACGAACCAATATCTCTCGTTGGTAATGCGTGAGTGACTCCTACTACTTTGACACCGTTGTGGCGTTGTGGGTAGCGAGTCTGCCTTTAGCCTCGACGGTCGCGGGTTCGATTCCCGCTCGGAGCAGATGTTTGTATTAATCGTACAGCCATGTTTTCCGGTCTGGATGTGTTTGTCCTTGTCATTGTGTATGTTTCCGGACCCCCGACACAGGATATAATTATCCTAATGGGGGCCGTTGAGTGTGTAGCGTTTATTATTATTATTATTACTAATGGTGTTGCAGTGTGTGTACAAATTGATCGTTAACTTACTCCATATAATTTAGAAAATAGAAAGGCGAAGACAGGCATCGTTGCTCCAATAAGTAGAGACGCGACGCCTCCACCGAGCAGGAGTGGCCATTCCTTGCCGTTCATCTTGAGGAGTTGAAGTGTTGATACATTTGCTTCTTTTCCATCATCCTCTTCTTCATACTGTGGGATAAAATAACTGCTTTATTAATCAAGCTTTTAAAGCAAATGTTAACATAGAACCACCATGGTAGCGTATGACTCGTCTGATGGTAAAATTACTGCTGCAATGGCTTCAAATAAGAATAGATTCATATTTATGTTTACGGAGGAATTAGAAAGATAAAGGAATTTATTTTCATGAGTCTTTTTTTGATAAATAAATTCTACACACTCATAGGCCTTTATTATGACAGTGATATATTGTTTCGGGATACTCAAAGACAAGGAAAAACTCAATCAGACACACACATGCCTGTCATGTCAATACGAACGTCTGCCCCGAGTGGGAATCAAACCCGCAATCTGTGGTGCTTAAGGCAAGTTGGCTACCGCTGCCCCACAACGTCAATTTAAGATTGGAACTCTGGTATTTTCACTCATAGAACAAACGAACAGTACGAATATTAATTTATTTTGATAATTTGTAAGTGTCCTAACGAGCCGGTTCATTCATATAAAAAACGGCATGGGTCTTCTACTGGTTAAATACATATTGATATTGCTATAAAAGTTGCTATGGCATCGTCCCACGATTTGGTCTGCATGGACATCATTATATTTAAAGAAAAATTACAGTTTCTGTTTTTTGCACTTTCAGAGGATGGCTTTCTAAAAATTTTGGATGAATTATTCTTTTGATGTCAAAAATTCCAACCCATTTTTTTCTATTTTAGAGGTAAAATTTCAAAAATCTTAGAAACTATTTTCTACAAGGAACCTAGCTACACTACTTCAAGTCTGTAGCAACTTCATTCTTCTTCTTCTTACCGAGTGGTTAGTGGCCAACCTGGTGTCAGAGTTGTTCAGATCACACGTTTAGACCTCAGACTTGACCTGTCGACTATTGTCAAATTGATAACAGCCGGGATCTACTTTTTATGTGCCCTCCGAAGCACGGAGACTCTCAGTTGAAATAACACTACGCGATCACCCATCTAGTGACTGACCGATCGTTTACCAATCGATGAGCGCACACAGTTATGAGCTTCTTAAGCAGCTTTGAGCTTTTGTGCTTAAGCAGTGGATTTCGCTTTTACTGACCTCATCCTCAGTGTCCACTGGCGTGTTCACGACAGACATTGAGCCGAATCGTTTGCTGCCTCGTACAAAACTGTCTCTTGAGAAATATTCTGTGAATAAGGAAATATGAATATTAACTTAAGGTCAGTATGGTTGTTTGTGCAAGCGTCATGACGTCTCATTATGGTGATGAGGGTTCCGCTGAGTGGGTATTGCCGTTTGACTATAAGGTGGCCGAGTCCCACACTACCACTGCCTAGTGTACTTGACGATTACACTACGTGCAGTGGTGTGCGTAAATGAATTTATTAGCGAAAAAATACGGGTCAGTATATTTGTTTGATTTTTTTATATGACTAATTTGAAAAGTAAGCGTACCTGATGGTAATTGGTTAGCGGTTGTCGTAGCGCTTGTAACACCATTTGTAGATTGATTCTTAAATCTCCTCTGCCCAGTAACTTCACTAGCTTCACACTACTGTTTTACGGTAGAATACCGGACACTGCGGTGGTACCTATCCAGCCTCACGCAATAAGAGGCCCACCATGAAATAAGCTTGTCTTAGGAATTAGACGGGGAAGCATCAGTAGTTTTCAGTATTCAGGCTTTATTTTTGAAGTTACAAGTGATTAATTTTTTCTATTGCTGTACGCCTTTTTGGCTTTGACAGCGTCAACAAGCGAATGAGTGTGATCGAATGATGAATGAAGTTTGAATGAATGAGATCCAAAGCAATATACCTTTATTCCTTGAACAGATGCTGCTGTTACGCCTTATAAGTTTTTCTTTCTTCTTTGTCTCCACTTCTATGTCCTCATCATCATTTACAACCTCCGGTAAAGATGCTATTGTGCTTCTGTTAAAAAAATATTATGTCAGAGGGGACAAACGGGCAGGCCCACCTGATGTTAAGCGATCACCGCCGTGCATGAACGTCTGCAATACCAGAAGGTATGCAGATGCGTTGGCAATCTTTTTAGGATACAACTGGTTATGACCTCGAAACGCGGCCGACGAGCGCTTCATGAGTTTTTTCACCAGGTGGTAGCTAACCAGGTGGTTTGTAACTTTAAAATAACACTCACAAAAAATCGCACAAAGATAGAGATTTATTCTGACTAATAATTAATGGACTTTTAATGGCAGATAGCTTAGGGCTGTAACACATCCTGTTTTGTTTTTAAAGAATATTGCCAATGCCTTTTCACGGTACCGCTAATATTCCTATAACCCCCTCCAAATAAGCTCGAAGCTTGCGCTAGGAGTGGGAACGTCAATAGTCCAAGGGTGTCACGATCGAACCCGCAACTTTGAGGCTTAGTCTAAAGCCTTTACTAAGCCATTAATTTTCTTACTTGTGTGTCATGTCATCTTGCAGTAATTGCCAATAAGCGCCTTTCTTTTCGAGGAGTTCCAAATGTGTCCCCTGTTCGAGTACAGCGCCCTGTTCGATGTACACGATGCGAGATGCATTGAATATTGTTGATAATCTGTTAAATAAAAGTAGGTATAATATAAACTTAGAACTTTATAAAAACCGATCAAGTGCGTGTCGGACTAGCGCATATAGGGTCTCATACCACCATCGATTAAAAATATCTAGTTTTTTTTAATATTGGGGTTATGTTTTTAATTTTGAAATGAAATTTGATATTTTATTTTTTTATTTATTTATTTAAATAGGAAGCCAACAATATACAACATATTTATCTTATTTTATACACAAAAAGTTTACAAAAAAGTTTATACATTGTATATCCCACTTATAGGCTAACATAACATGTGTAACAAAAAATGATTGCTTACTCTAAAAACAAAATAGATTTATAGCTAAAACTGTAAAGGTAGCATGCAAAAATCAAAATGTTTAAAATAATAACAAAAATATGGAAAAAATGACATCATCGAAACATTATGTATAAAATGTAAAAATTAAAATACCAAATACCAAAAAAAAAAAAAACATCTAAAATAAAAATAAAAATATAAGAAATTAACTATTAATATAAAAAAGTATGAAAATAAAAAAAAAATTAAAAAATTAAAATATTAAAATATTAAAATAGGGACAAAAGAACTAACTTCCATTCTGTAATTTAAAATACTTTATAATTTTAGTTTTAAATGTTATAAGCTTATCATTAAATATGTCTAGACCGGCTTTATTTTGAATCAAATTATAAGTTCTCATTATTCTATTTAAAGGTGCAGCTAATCCTAAATTCGACCGAGAAAACCTTGTTTTAAACGTATTTATATTCTTGTGCCTGCTATTGTGTCTTGGAACTAGTAAATTTATTTTGTCTAATATCATTTTACAATCTATTTCTCCTGATATTATTTTGTATAGAAAACATTGATCCAACGTTTCTCTACGGTCTGAAAGTGCGAGTGTGTTATAAACCTTAAGCAAATTTTTATAACTGTCATGATGTAATTCATTTTTATCTGTATAAGATAAGTAGCGTAAATATTTCTTCTGTACTCTTTCCAACCTATCTCTATGACAACGATAATAAGGATTTCATGAAATTGAACAATATTCTAGTTTACTACGCACCAATGAGTTAAATAGTATTTGTCTACTGCGAGAGGTTTTAAATTCTTTCGTGCTTCGTTTAATAAAACCTACAATTTTTAATGACTTATTAATTACATCATTTATGTGGGGAATAAAACTCATTTTAGAGTCGACTATTATTCCCAGATCCCGTATCTGCGACACATTTTCCAAATCATTATTTTTTATACTGTATGTGAAATTGATAATTGATTGTTTCTTACTAAATGTTATACTTTTGCATTTCAAGTGATTGAGGTTCATATTATTTTCCGTGCACCATGAACTTAATCTATTCAAATCATCCTGTAAATGTTTTGCGTCATCAGTTGTTTTTACATCTAAATAAAATTTTATATCATCGGCATACATTTGAAATTTACTAAATTGAAAACATTGAGCTATATCGTTAATAAAAATATTAAAAAGAATCGGACCAAGTATAGAACCTTGTGGTACACCAGATACAGCGTCGAAAGTTTGAGATTGATAGCCACCTAAAACTACATTCATTTTTCTATTTTCCAAATATGATTTTATCCATGAAAGCAAATTTCCATTAATTCCATAATTAACAAGTTTTTTTATTAAAAGAGAGTGGTCTACAACATCAAATGCTTTTGTCAAATCCGCGTATATACAGTCTACTTGATTATTGCTATCTAATGACTCCATTATATCATCAACAAAAATGGCTAAATTGGAAGCAGTAGATTTTCTTCTTACAAAACCATGTTGATTATTTGACAATATATTTTTAAAATGCCAAATCAAAGAAGAGGAAGACAGGGATTCAAAGATTTTTGCAAATGTTGATAAGATACAGATAGGTCGATATTTAGTTATATCTGCTTTATTACCATTTTTAAATATCGGAACAACTCTTGCCTCTTTCCATTTGTCTGGAAATGTACCTTCACTTAATGATCTTTTATAAATTAGCAGCAATGGCTCATTTAATGATTCCGCACAACGCTTAATGAAATAAGGAGGTATGTTATCTGGACCTACACCCTTCTGCTCATCAACGCTTTTTAACTTCTTATCTAAATCTTTATAAGTTATTATTAAATTTTCTAATTGTGGGCAATTTATATTCAGGTTTCTTAAAGATAATACATTGGACGTTTTGTGATTGATATAGATAGTTGAGAAGTGTTTGGCAAATTGATTGCAGATATCCTGTTCGTTACTAAAGTATTTGTTATTATACGTCATTAAAGCTGGATAATCACACTTATGGTCACGAAGATTTTTTACGTATGAGAAGAAATATTTTGTGTTACGCTTTACCTTCTTTTCAACATTGTTTATGTAATTTTTGTAATCAATATCAATGAGATTTCGACATCTCTCACGTAAAAGCTTAAAAGAAATTTCATCTAACGGATTACCATATTTGTTGAATAAAATTCTGTATTTATTTTTTTCCTTTAGTCTTTTTATTAAATTTTTAGAATACCATATAGGAAATTTTTTATTCCGTTTGGATAAATATTTAGGAATGCATTCATCTATAATACTTTGCAATCGTTCGTAAAAAATATTAACCATATCATTATATTATTATTTGTTATTATAGCGGCTACAGAAATACTCAATCTATGACAATTCCAACTTTTTATCTATTACGTTTCATGAGATACAGCAAAATACGTAAAAATATCAAGTTTCTTGTATGGCATTTTCTTTTATAATTTAAATTTATTTTTAGTATTAACAAGATAATGTTAAAAATGGACGCAAATAAGCAATACTATGTCAACCCATACGAAGAAAAACGCGTTTGAAAATTTTTAACAATTTTCTTTATACGATTTTTTTATGTATTGGTCAAGTTTTTGGCAATTTCAGATTTATGTAAGTTATTTTAGTTATTTTCACAAAAAAAAAGTAAACAAACTCCATATTTCGTATATAATATAACCCAAAACGTTTAATATAATACATAAATTGCATGATTAAAAATGGCTTTTTTAGAAGTTTTTAAGCTTAAATATTACAGAAAAATGTTCGTCAGCCCTTTATCAACACTTTTGCATATATAACTCAGTTTTTTCAATTTTATGGGTTGATATGGTATTGCTTATTTGCGTCCAAATATAATATTATATTAAACTCACCTGTGGGATACCACTAGAGTAGTTCTACCTTTGCTAGCGGCGTCTAATGCGGCTTGAACCTGACAGAAATAAAGACATTATTATATATGTAATTACATTTTTAAGCATTATTAATATATAATTTGAAGAGTTCTTTGTGATGTGTAGTATATTTTCTCTCCCTTTCTTGCATTCTGTGGGATTGATTTCGTGAATAGGGACGGAAGTGTGTAACAGAAAGTTGAGAAAGCGCGCGCTTTTTGATTCGACCAATGAGCGTTCATTGCTTGTTATATATAATGTTAACTTAGCTTGTTGCATAACAGACTGTATATTTGACGATTCAAAAGCGCTTAAAAGCCTATTTGAATAAAGAATATTTTGAGTTTGAGTTTTGAGTTTGAGTTGCCGACGTGTGATGTCTTATGATGTATAAGCGACCGCTGTAATGTTTGTGTTGTTTTTTTTTGACAGGGTATACCAATATATTGGTCACATATCATTTTGTAATGATCTTTTTAGATTCCTACCGGGCAGAGGAGATTTAGGAACCAATATCTCTCGTTGTCAACGCGTGAGTGGCACCTACTAATGGTGCTGCAAGCGCTCATAGGCTACGGCAACTTACCATCAGGTGGGCCGCATGCTTGTTTGCCAACTTGTAACATAAAAAAATACCCACGATTGGACCTGAATCTCGGACGGAGTCGACCTTTTAACCGTCCAGCTCTTGAGGCTATTATTAAGATGATAATACCAACCTGTCGTTCAGCTGCGGGGTCCAACGCTGATGTGGGCTCATCCAGCAACAGCACAGCTGGTTTCCTCAACAACGCACGAGCTATCGCCACCCTCTGCTTCTGACCACCTGATAGCTGGGCACCTTTCTCACCAAGAACAGTGTCATAGCCCTACATGGAAAAATATTTGTGAAAAAAGCCATGAACATCAGCACCAGATGGCATGCAGGTGTGCCGACCTTCGAGGAAAGAATAGGGTCTTCTCTCGAAGGTTCCCAATTACGTAACAGTTTGGAAAGATCATAGGCGGAAGTTGGTTCCACAGAGTGGTTGTGCGAGGAAGAAAATATCTTCTTATACTGTAGTAGAGCCATGCTTCTTTTACGGTAGTAGAGCCATACTTCTCTCAGCACAAAAAGGTCGGTTCGTCCGGGGTAGTACTACCCTCTCAAAGAAAATCGGCGTCAAGTAACAGTATCACTAAGTACTGTTGCGCCGGAGGCCCAATTTCCCACCCCCTCTGTTCCCTTCTTTTTTTCCCTTCTCATCTGTGTCCCTCCTGTTTCTTGGGTTGGCAACGCGCCTGTGATACTTCAAGTATCGCGCGCGTTCATAGGTTGCGGTGACTGCTTACCATCAGTTGGATTATATGCTTGTTTGCCAATCGTCACGGCTTAAAAAAAATAGCGCTGTTGTGGATTTCCAGAGGAGGATACTTACGTTTACCAGTTTTATAATGAAATGATGCGCGTGCGCAGTCTTCGCAGCCTCTATCATATCAGCTTCTGTCGCGTCATCAACGCCTAACATGATATTCTCTCTGATGGTACCACTGAACAGCACAGGCTCTTGACCTACGACACCTGTTGAAAAGTTAATAGATTAGCATTGAACTGTTGTGTATATTCAGGGTATGGTTGTGGTCGATTGACAGAAGGTTATTTTTCTATTCCAGGAAACAGTCCTTTGTTGTACCCCAGACATCTTGTACGCAAAGTATCGACATAATCGCTTGAGTATTAATGAAAAAAGTATCGACATTAAGTGTGGACATAATCGTTTGAGTATTAATGAAAAAAGTATCGACATTAAGCATGGACATAATCGCTTGAGTATTAATGAAAAAAGTATCGACATTAAGGATGGACATAATCGCTTGAGTATGAATGAAAAAAGTATGGACATAATCGTTTGAGTATTAATGAAAAAAGTATCGACATTAAGTATCCACTTAATCGCTTGAGTATTAATGAAAAAAAATTTTTTTTTTCCTGGGCAAAAAAACAGTGTACTATTTCTTACAAAAATAGATAAACGCGAAACAAATAGTTGTAAGATCAATACAAACAACCGTCTAGGCTTAAGGCGGAATCGCTCCCACAACGCAACAACGGTGTGATGTATGGACCGTCCTCGTACATGCATTCTTGGTTAATGAAGGAAGTTTTAATACAGTACGAGCGTGTGAATTATTTAATTACATTCTTATTACATTTAGCATTGTGAAGTGATAATGTAGTACTTTGTTAACAGACGATTTATTTAAGTGAATGATTTATTTAAATTGTGTGTTTACATTTTTTGTAATGTAAATGTTTAATTGTTCATTGTCTTAATGACTTATAAGGCTATTAAAATTATGGTGCAAAGCAAGGTTTTTATAACATTCTGTATTTTTTAATAAGAAAATAATTTCAAGAATTTTTCACGTTTAAAAAACTCTAAATCATCATTTTATTTCATTTTCCATTCTCACTATGATTTAATTGCTGTTAACCTGCACAGATTTGAACCTGCGACCATGAAGTCTACATTTTATCACCGTTATACCATCTCGGCTTTTTAACAGTTGCGATAAATATATATATGGACTTTAAAATGACTGAATTTTGATCACAACAATAAGGCTGTCTTCAGTTAGCCACTGATCTGGTGAGTTTGGTGGTGATCTGACCAATATAAGATTTCTACCATTGCAAACCTGACCTAGTACCTAATGAAATTCAAAATCGGTCTAAAATATAAATAAAATTACCAATACTCCGTCTGTAGTGGTGCAAATGTAACGTATTCAGTTTCTGCCCGTCAATGGATATGTTGCCACTGTCAGGTTCATATGCCCGCTGTAGTAGTTGTAGCAGGGTCGATTTACCACACCCTGAGCCACCAACAAGTGCTACCGTCTCCCCTGCATTCACCTTTAACGTAAGCCCTCGGAGAACCTGCAAATATTGAAGCCTTTATAGGACCCGACACAACAATGTGAGAGCCTTTTCTATCAGACAAAGAGAGTTGACATATGCAATGCCTTTTTCAAGGCATTACTATATTCCTATTGCCCCTCCAAATAAGCTCGTAGCTTGGGCTAGAAGTGGGTGACAATAGCCCAAAGAGCTCAGGATCGAACCCGTAACTCGCGTTATTGGCCCCTTCGTTCTTCGGCCCTTCTACCATTGAGCTATGGAAAATTTTATTACTTATTTCTGTTTGGTAAAGAGAAATGAGATTGTTTGAAAGCTGTGACACTTAAAACCAGGAAGAGAAGCTTACATTTCGGTCAGTTTATGGCCGAATGTTATCAATTTGATAATTGTTGATAAATCAAGAAGTCCATCTGGACAACCATGATATTAGGTTGACAACTAACCAATAACAATATGACAAGAAGAAGACTTCAGTTGACAGATCAGTATTAGAATCAACCTGCGTACCAGGACAGAAGATCTTCAAAGATTTTTTTAATTGGTATAAAAATTCTTACAGCTACAGATAAACATAAAGATATACAGACACACTGAAAGACATTTTAAACTTTATACACCCCTATTTTTGGGTCAAAGGTAAATGTTATAAAAAAAGTGAAGTCTTATATTTACCTTAACATCAGACCTCGAAGGGTAGTTAAAATACAAATTCTCAAAAACGATATCGCCTCTAAATGCATCAGGTTTGTTCCCGGAGCCATCCAGCGCGTTGATCATGGACTGCCTCTCCAACAGTTTGAAGAGCGATTTGGCGGCTCCTCGCGCTGTCGAAAATATTTCTAAATGCGGGTTGCACATTGCGATGTTCTGAGCCGCCATGAACGTGCAAAATAGTACCTGGAAATTTTTATTTAAGAATCAGCAAAATATCATGACAAGGTAACCAGTAAGATGGGAGACGAGGCAATGAAATTAGGTGACATCTACTAATGGTGTTTCGCGCGCTCATAGGCTACAGCAACCGCTTACCATTAGGTAGGCCATATGCTGGTTTGCCAATTAAGTAACATTAAAAAAAACTTTCGCGTTTCACAAAAAAAGCAGAATGAAGTCACACCTTTAACCTTAGAGCTATTGAGGCGTAATTGCTAAAACTATAAATCATGTAAAAACCATACTCACTGTAACCATAACTCCTGGGTGATATACCCTATCTTCGACAGGTAATGGCATGTCTTGGACACAGAGAACGGCGCCGTACGCGAACACAATGGCATTTAAAGTGTAGGTCAACAACCAACCGAGTCCAGCGCCTGCACCGGACCAAGCGCACCGCTTGCGCGCTGCTGAGCTTGCTCCCGTGAGAAGTTCTGAGTATCTAAGTGGGTAAAATAATAATAATAATAACAATACAACTAGGTGTCAGATATAGCCCGTGTACTTAACAATCTTATTAATAATTAGTCTAAGTTATTAATAATAGTATAAAATATTTTAAATGTTATTATATGAGTGTGTGTGTGTTGTTTGTATTGTGTAAGTGTGTGAGTTTAGGAGCTTGTGGATGAGTGTATGTGCGAATGGGTATATGAATACAAGTCAATATGGGCTGGGAAGAAATTTCAAACAAGAAGAACCTCGGTCACAGAATAATTTAACTCATTAACCATTTTATTTTACAGTCTCTTCTATTTAGATTATGAATGAAATCATTAACAGCTGTTCAGAATAGAGTAGAATATTATCGGCAAAAAGTGGGGAAGCTCGTTTCTGTTACAGTTTCAGGAATACAGCAAAAAACGCAAAATTATCAAATTCTTATAAGATCCATTTTATGTTTAACACTTGACTTGACTTCAAAAGGGCATTAATCACGTGATGTTTTTCTTAGCAATTTTAATCCCTCCTCTTGGTGACACGTAGTGAGGTTTAAGACTAAAAAAACATCAAGGTTGGTTTCATCAAGCCGCCTGACGCCGCACACTACACGCTTTTCGGTTTAGAAATCATGCGTTTGACGAAAAAATTTCAACGTAATACGTGATATTTTATTACACCTCTCTCCTCCCTTTCAAGCCTCACGTGATTAATGGATGGTCCCCTAGGATTAAATTTTATTAAATATTGTTTTATCCGTGTTTTCAGGCAATGAAAATTCCGGTTCAAATCCAGATGTATTTTATTATTATGTCATAATTCAAACTAATAACTTACATGTAATTCGTACCTACCGAAAAAACCAGGTACTAGTATATAGTAGCACTGAAAAGTAATAAATTCTCACCTGTTCACTTCCACTTGCTCGCCCGCGTAAGCTCTAACTGTACGTATGGCGGAGAGAGCTTGCTCCACTATTCGTCCAGCTGTACCATATGCTACTACTTCCGCTGCAGAATATCGAGTTTGATACTAGAAAATGAATACATATATTACACATACGGATAAGTATAAAGTGATGGATTTTTTAAATCCATACCTTCGAACAAAAATGGAAATGGGCGGGACAAGTGGCGGGACGGCAGGATAAAAAGGGTCACGACACGGGTTGGTCCTAGGGAAAAGCGTTGCAAAGGTAGACCGCTTACGAGATGGTATGATGAGATCATTAAAATCGCTGGGCATGCTTGGATACAAGGAGCTCAGAATAGGGAACATTGGAAATCTTTAGAGGATGCCTTTACCCAAAGAGGGGTTGTGGAATAGAAGTAAGATGCTCATCATAATATAAAAAAAAAAAAAATTTTAGAAACGATTAAGAAATAGAAAAAGTAGGTTAAGCATACATATTATTCAACTAACAACAAAATGTAATTTTTTCCAAGAAATATAAGGCTTTTTTTCTTATTTTTTTTTTTGTTTTTATTTTTTTATTTTTTTATTTATTATCGCCATCTAGTCTTAGTCGCTCGGAGCACTGATACGAGTAAAAGAAATAGATATATATATAGGTTTGGCAACCTTTTTTTTATTTCTTAAAGTCAATAATGGCATGTTTTATACCCAGTCTAGACTGTCAAATGTATAGGTAATTTGACATTACGCACAAATAAAATACGTAAAATAATATTAAAAAATTAGAAACGAGTTAGAAATAGCAAAAGTAGGTTAAGAATACATTATAATACATCTAACAAAATGTAATATTTTTTTTTCAAGAAATATAATGCTTTTTTAATTTTATTTTATTTATTACACATAAAGGCTTTCTGCCTTATGATGATTTAAATATTGATCGTCACTAGATGATTGCTGCGGTCAGTCACTAGATGGGTGATCGCGTAGTGATATTTCAACTGAGCGTCTCCGTGCTTCGGAGGGGAAAAAATCGATCCCGGCTCTTATCAATTTGATGACAGTCGATAAGTAAAATCAGAGCCCTATACAGGCGACCTGAACAACTCCGACACTAGGTTGGCCACTGACCTCTCGATAACAAGAAGAATAGCCTCTAACACCACCATTATGCCCATCGCACCTCGGAGAGCACGTTAAGCTGTCGGTCCCGGTTGTTATCAAATCATCTGATAATAATCGCTAACTCTTTATAGGTAATTTGCTCTTATCCAATGACTTAGTGCTTCAACATTAGGGTTTCGAAGGTGAGATAGCAATCGCTTTGTGTAAAAACTAGTAACCTTTCAAATTCGGATGGGAGTAATAAGCAGACCCTGGGTAAATACCGGGTATAATGCTAGGAGGAAGATAATTGATGTTAAAAACCTTTGCGACTGTAGCAGTGACGACTAAAGCGATTGGCACAACGGACAAGCCAACCAGCGTCAGTTGCCACCCATGTGCCATTGCCACCGAGGCGCCGACGACCACGCTGCCACCCAGATATGCTGTCATCGCGACATGCTCGCCCACGCCTAGTTTTAATTTGTCTAAATCTCTGTTGACACAAATTATAAATTTTTATTATTTCCGTCAATAAATTAAAAGAGGCTTAAGCAAAATTTTAAGTAGATTGGACCATACCAACTTTGCCCCCTTTTTCAAAACCCTATAATCAGGTAGAAATTCGGAAAATACTTTCTTATCGGATGCCTACGTCATACAAAGAAGCAAACATCCATCCATCCATCCATCCATCCATCCATAATGCCTTTTCACACGTGCCGGTTGCCGGGTAGCCGGCTTCGGGTATCCGGTAGCGAAGTGTATGAGCATGTGTGGCAGCTTTCACACGTACCGGCGTAATTTTTCCCGGCAAGCGGTCGCCGGGTGCATGCCGGATTCACCACTGTGCGTAGGAGCTACTAGATTCGAATTTGGGTCGTGTGAAAACGATATGTACTACCGGACAGACGGCGCCGGATACCCGGTAACCAGCACGTGTGAAAAGGCACCAACACTTTCACATTTTTACAATATTATAGGACTTACTCTGTTAAAGCCGAAGCGAAGTTCATTGTAGTGTTGGTATCAAAAAAAGCAGTTTCTTGACTTAACACAGACCGTAGAAGTTTCCATCTTAACCTTGTTACCTGAAACAATTAATATTAATAAAAACAATGCTCAAATTATAATATTATAAGCTTCAATTCCCAAAAAGACTTTACCCGCAAGGATAACGATTTTTAACGATGCACTGTTAAAGCAACAGAGAAATAAATTGTTCTAAATTATCTAAAAATGCCATCACCATTGCTGTTGGGATAATCTCACAGCAAAGATTATTCCACCAGTGCAATCAGTCACACTGGTGGTAGGTCTTTTTGTGCAAGAGACTGGGTGGATATTATCGCAGTTTCAAATATTCTACCGCAAGCAGTAGTGTCTTTGGCATTACTGTGTTTCGGTTTGATGGGCACTGTACGCTGGTGAAATTACTGGGCAGACGAGATTTAAGAACAAATATCTCGAGGTTGTCAATGCGTGAGTAGCACCTACTGATGATGTTGCAAATGCTCATAGGCTACATAGGCCAACTCTAGTAACATAAAAAAACTCACCCTCGTTCAGGTTTTGTTTCCATGACAAAAAGTAGCTTAATTTCTTCTTTAAGATCGTATTTGGTACAAAAATTCCACTAAATCCACTAAATTTGAGGTGTGACTACATTACACTGCTTAAAAGAGTTTTTTTTGCCTCAGTCACGTTGGTTGTCAAACAAGCATATGGTGTGCCTGATGGTAAGCAGTCACCGCAATCTATGAACGTGCGATACTTGAAGTGCCACATGTGCGTTGCTAACCCGAGGGATACGAGAGAAGGAATGAGAAGGAAGAAGGGAGGCAGAGGGGTGGAGATTCCTTTCGTATTTATAATATTAGTCTGTAATTACCATTTTAGAAGCCGCCCAGTTAGCCAGTGTGACGGCCCCAGCCGCTGCCACGAACTGACAGATCATTATAGCAACGCTAGCCACAGCGAAGGATATTGAATCCTCCACCAGAGCGTCCATATGTAAAGTTCTGTTACCGCCATCTCTGCAACAAAAAGAAACAGTCATTTTTAAATAAATAATAAATAAATAAATGATGTTATATCTTGTGTTGGGAGTTCTGAAACATAGACAACGACAAGGACAAGCACACCCAGACTGTATGGCCGATACAAACATCTGCTCATTAAGGGCGCGTTTACGTATTTGACGAAAAATAGATGTTTTTTCGATCTAATTTTCGACAAAATCAAAGTAAATTTAATGGAACTATTAATTACTATGAATAGATCAGGCCTTTATCTTTAATAACGCTATAAAAAAATTCTTATTATTTTTGATAGTAAAACCGATTTTCCGGAGCCTCTTCACACAAAATTAACGATATCGAGCTGAGTTTAGGAAGCCTTATAAACTATTTCTTACGTGATATTGATTTTAAAAAAATACCTCTAGCAGTAAGACATGTTTAACTCAAACCGTAGATAGAAATATTTATAATAATACGATACATTAGCTCAAAAAAATATATCAAATGTATCTTTTTCACATATTTTGCTTCTAAAGTTGTACCCTAAGCTGTTGCATTAAGGCCTATTTTGTTTGATGACTGCCATGATTTATTGTTCAAAATTTTCTAGTAAAATATTAGTCGGCGCTGAGACGCCTTCGTGAGTGGACGCTATGTCGCTTGTAAGCAGCAGGTTATATAGAATAAGATCACTAAAATATAATATTATATAGAAAAATTTGACTATAACTACAATTCTTGATACTTTATTATAAGGACAACTTGATAAAGATTTTCTTTTGTTTAGAGATTATAAATTCAAATTCGTCTTAGACTTATTGCTCAGACCTGAAGGTCTGGCTGCTGGTGGAAGTCTCGGATGATTGTAGTTCTTTGTGCCGTGTTAGGGCTCGTTACTATGAAACCTTACCACCGAACTTGTTGGAGTGACCTGAAGGTGTACTTCGATGACAGATACAGGATCTGCAGCTAGAGTAATGGCAAGTCCGCTGATGTTTTTACTACTGTTTTGTGTGGTGTATCTGTCTGTCATTTGATTCAATTCAATAGTATACATTTAATTATCTTTAAACGAGCAATTCTTGTATGTACTTATATAATCTGAATCTCGGGAACGGCTCCAACGATTTTCAAGAAATTTGGTATGATGTCTCAAAGATGTTTTAAAGTTCTTTCTTTTGTGAAAAAACTATTATTTTCCAAACAACACGAGTAGAGCTCGGTCATCCAGGAACTATTATTATAAATTTATAACAGTGTTCTAAAGTGTACCAAATGACGTACGTTTACATACATTGCGAGTAATAGACGCGAACATTACAAGGTCAATAGTTCAAAAAGCCGAAATTATATCAAACAAAAAATGTAAACAACAAGCTATTTGTCTCGCTCTAACTCGCACAGTCCTGTTCTTAGGGTTCAATACCCAAAACCGCCCATCCATGTGTCAGCGGGCTGTATATTTTACCTTTATAGGTTGAACCTTAATAGGTTTTCATTTTTGAATTATCAACCAATATTACAACATGCTTAAAATTCAACACTAACTATATTTACAAATAATTACAACTTCTAAAAACACTTCTAAGCTGAAATAAACTGCAATAAAATAAAATCCACATATGTTTTCCACCATAGATCACTATGCAGTCGGCTGAATCTTATGAATTGTAACAGATTGACAGTTGGAATAAATTTTGTATTTTTATGGCCGCTATAATAACAAATAATTAAAACAAATTTAATTTCAAAATTAAAGTTGATTTATTATCCTGCACAATTCGTTAGAATTTATTGAAGAACTAGCTTCTGCCAGCGGCTTCGCCCGCGTGTAAAACATTGACAACAACCTTACATATTTCCATACAAACTTTCATCCCCTATTCCCTATTGTTATTTTACACCCTTGAGGGTACAACTTTCACAAACTTTGAATGTCATATTTATAACGAAACAACAGCCTAAAAAATAAGTTTCAAGCTTCCAGCTCTAAAAATGACGATACTTACATACAACTTTTAATGCCCCTTTTCAAACTCTTACAACCCCTTTTTTCACATTAAAAAGTAACCTATATCCTTTTTCAGGCTCTAGATTATCTGTGTGGGAAAGCGCGACAGAGAGGCAAACAAAGTTACTTTTTATAATGTTTGTAAGGTTTATTGTTAGAATTCTATTATTAGTAATGCAAAAAGTATATGTTTTTTATTATTTTATAATAAGGAAGATGGTCTCAGATAATCTTTGAATCTATTGTTTTATTAACAATAGCATACTTTTGGTCAAGGCATTGGACTATTTTGCCGTGACCTAAAATTTTTAATCTTCTATTAATCTTACTAATATAATAAATGTGAAAGTTTGTATGTTTGATTTTTTATGTTACAAGTTGGCAAACAAGCATACGGCCCACCTAATGGTAAGTGGTTGCCGTAGCCTATGAGCGCTTGCAGCACCATTAGTAGGTGCCACACACGGATTGCCAACCTCGCGATATTGGTTCTTAAATCTCCTCTGCCCAGTAATTTCACTAGCCTACAGTGCCCTTCAAACCGGAACACAGTAATGCCTAAGCACTATTATGTGGCGGCAGAATATTTGACACTGCGGTGGTACCTACCTAGCTGGCCTTTTGCAACAAAAGACCTACCACCAGTGTGACTGCGCTGGTGCAATAATCTCTGCTATGACAGACGTTATCCCAATAGTGGGTGATGGGGCCGTCCCAACGCCGAATGTTTGTTACTCGATCGCGCAAAAATTTCTAAAGTGATTTGGATGAAATTTGGCACATATATAGATTTTTACCACGTCTGAGGTTTTATCAGTATTTATTTTGAATCAAACTAAGCTAAGCATAACCTGGAGCCTGTATGAATTTCATCCAAGTAGGTAAACATTATGAACAACTTATTGGAAACAACAACGATTTAAACCCCTTTACTAGATAACACAATAAATTGCACAGCACCGTAACTACTACGTCGGATTTTAACAATTCGTCCTTTTATATGCAGTACGACAAAAATTTTCTGCATGGTGAAATACTGAAGTAACCATCAATGTGACGCTTCGTTAGAATGACATCTTTTCAAATATTGTCTTCTTATCCAACGTATTAAATAGGTTCTATACTTCGCCATGCTCCAACATATGTATAAACTATATTTTTGGCGCTATGTGACCTAAATATCGTGATAAATTTTGACACAAGAAGTTTCTTAATTGTGGGAGTGACATTGGATACGGTTAGAACGAATGATAATCGGATACATAATTTTTTTCAATTAATTTTGTTATAATTACGAGTTTAAGAAGTTAATAAATAAATAAACGCAACACACTAAACGACCCTCATTAGGATAGTTATATCCTGTGTCGGGGGTCTAGAAACATGCACATGGACAAGGACAAACACCCAGACCGGAGCACATGCTTGCATGGTCAATACAAACATCTGCTCCGAGCGGAAATCGGAACCGCGACCTGTGGGCCTTAAGGCAGGTATTACATTTCCTTTCATCAGATGAAGATGGCGGCGGTGTCTACCAAATGCCGCAAGCCGTCCTCACCTCTAGCCCCTTTACCCGGAACTATATAAATAGGGCATGCCCGCAAGCCATGGCCGCACAAGATGGAGAACCTGTACGTCCGTGTTGAGCAGCCCTAATGGCAGTCGGTGTGGTCCCGACTGCCGTGCGCAAATCCGTGAGAAGCGGGGGTTTTCCTCCGACTGAGCTCCTCGGATTCATCGGAGGATAAACGGACTGAGGCTTACCACTGAGGAGGTTTTGCTGGAAGGGCGACCTGCGTGCGTCTGCGGCTCATTTCTGACCGAGCTAACCAACTTCACATCTATATAATGATGATTATACAATCAATAAAATAAAAGTAAAACTTTGACAAACTCACAATCTCCTCCCACCTCCAAACAGCTGTAATATAAGCGCTGTCCCTGGAGGTGGCTCAGCGTTATGTCTTTGGATGAACAGCGCAGTCAGCTCTCCGTATATGAGAACAGCAGCCACCATGCCACCAGAACAGATGACACCGAGAAGTGCTCCGAAAGCAGTGGCAAGCGCCTCTCCCCATGTTGAATATCGCCACTGAAAAAAATAGATATAATTAAAAACTGATGTATTTAATCGACTTCAAAAGGAAGGTTATTAATTCTACTGTTTTTCCCGTTGTAATCTAGTCTGGATCTGATGATGAGATCGTGGAGAAATCAAAGAATTCTTCAAATTTTATAGGCACGCCCATGGGCGTAGCGAAGTAGGAGGAAGGGCGGAAACTGCCCCCCCCAGACCCTACTAAATACTGAGAACTTCATTTTGCCATTTATACCCGCCCTAGCTATTTTGCCCTTCCGTAGGCCCAAATGCTGGCTACGCCTAAGGGCACTTTAGCATTTGCTCAGATAAAGCACTATTTGATAAAGTGAAACTGCTGATTGTATAAATATTTCACAGGTTGTGATACTTCTTAGCTTTGAAGTGTAAAATAATGTCTTTTAGACTTTAAAAAGAAATAGTTATTCTTTTTAAATCTGAATTCTAATGTGCCCGTGTCCCTCGCAGGATCGACATCTGCTCTAGACAATTTTTATTTCGTTATAAAGTTGGTTGTTTTAAGCAAGTTTTTAAGTAAAATAAATTAGTAATCTTGTCTCCCCTAGGATCTAAACTAATTTTGTTTTTTTTTGTTACTAATTGGCAAGCAACCATACGGCCCACCTGGTGGTAAGCGTTGCCTTAGCCTATAAGTGCTTGCAACACAACAGTAGGTGCGACTCACGCGTTGCCAACCTCGAGATATGGGTTCTTAAATCTCCTTTGCCCAGTAGCTTCACTAGCCCACAACGCCCTTCAAACCACAACACAGTAATGCCAAAGACAATACTGCTTTGCGGTAGAATATTTGACACTCCGGTGGTACCTACAACAACAAAAGACCTAGCACCAGTATGACTGATGCCACTGGTGCAATAATCTCTGCTGTGACAGAGATTGTCCCAAAAGCGATGGGGTCGTCACGTCCCGACAAACGAAGTCACCTTTGGGCCTCCCATGATCAAACCAATAAAAGTCCATTGTATTACACTTAATTGAAATGCCTCGAACAATTGTTATTGCAGACGCGAAGTAATTGTCCGAGTTAGTCGCTTCATGGAATCGCGGCCTTATGCTTCGTTTTAATTGAATGTTATTAAAACATATTATGATTTATTGAATTGTTAAAATCATAACTAACATTATAAATGTGACTGTTGGTTTGTTTTATTTTTGCACCTTAACTACTTAATGATTACTGATAGCAACACTGCCACAAATTTATTACATTTTTATATATTTTTTTATATATGGCAACTCCCTCTCCCTTCCACCTAGCCGCCATAGGAAAAGGAAAATACGAAATTACTAAAGAAAATACGGTGCGTAATAATTAAAGTTAGTGCATGGAAAGGTCACGTGTGATTTTTTTTTTAAAGAATCTTACAATTATCTTCTTCTTCATCCTAGCATTATTCCCGGTATTTTTATGTACCCAGGGTCTGCTTATTACTCTTATCCGGATTTGACAGGTTACTAGTTTTTACACAGAGCGATTGCCATCTGACCTCCGCAACCCTAAGGGCGAACCAGTAACTCATTGGATAAGAGCAATTTACTTATCAAGAGTTAACGATTACTATCAGATGTTATTGATAATAACCAGGACCGACAGCTTAACGTGCTCTCCGAGGCACGGTGGGGAGACCCACACGGACAAACGCCCAGACCGAGACAGAAATTTTTAACAAACATCTGCCCGAGCGGGAATCGAACCCGCAACCGTCGAGACTAAAGGCAGACTCGCTACCCACAACGCCACAACGGTGTCAAGAATCTTACAATTATCATCTTTCTTTATATCATGACGATTGGGAAAAAAGCGTAGGGTCCGTCTGATGGTAAGCACCGCAACCTATGAACGCGGGCGATACTTGAAGTATCATATGCGCGTTGCCAGCCCAAGGAATAGGAGGGACGGGATGAGAAGGAGCATAAGGGAACAGAGGGGGTGGGAGATTGGACCTCACTCATTGCACGAAACACAACAGTACCTACTGATACTGTGGGAGGGTTCAGAACGAACCAGTCCACCTCTACTGAGAGGAGCATGTCTCTACTAATAGTTACTTATATATATTTTGTATATGTTTTCATTTTATTTCTTATCTAAGCGTTTAAAGGACATTAACGACTATTGAGACATATTTAAGATAATAAAATAATATCTTTATTTAATTGCTTGCCATTTAAACTCGTTTCTAAAAATGTCAGACTTCATAATACTAGTAATTCTTTTTATGTATAATAATAAACGCTACACACTCAACGGCCCCCGTTAGGATATTCATATCCTATGTACGACGTACATACACAAGAACAAGGACAAATCACCCAGAGCACATGCGTGTATGGACAGTACAGAAATATGCTCCGAGCGGGAATCAAAGCCGCAAACTGTGGCTGCTAAAGGCTCGCTACTACTGTGCCACAATTACCTCAAGTTCATTCTAGCCCCCTTATCTTTTTTCTTGCTCAGCATCGACTTCTGTTGAATTTTTTTTTTTTGTATTTTAGTTTTTAGGTCAGTATTTTTTTAAATAAAATATTGACAGATTTATACAACTGTGCAATTTATAAGCATCAATCACATCGAACCCACAACCTTTACTTAGCTACTTAGCATATCACGAGAGAAGTCAAGGGCGGATATTATCTAGATTTACAGACTAATTATAAATGCGATTACTCCGTCTGGCTGTTACGTTTTAACGCCTAAACTAAACTGATTTTAATGAATTTTGATATAGAAATAGAGTAGACCTTGGAAAAGGATATAATTATGCTACTTTTTATTTTATTTTAAAAGGGTTTGGAATAGATAAATAAACGCTACACACTCAACAGCCCCCATTAGGATAGTTATACCTTGTGTTGGGGGTCCGGAAACATACACAATGACAAACACACCCAGACACAAGATGGCTATCAATCTGTGTAAAAACTAGTAACCTGTCAAATCCAGATAGGAGTAATAAGCGGACCCTGGGTAAAAATAATACGGGGAATAATGCTAGAAAGAAGAAAAAAATGTTTTAACATTTTCAAAAACTCCACCCCTAAAGGGGTTGAAATGGGGGTTAAAGTTTGTATTAAAATCATTATTCACGCGGGCAAAGCCACTAGAAAATGCTAGTTTATTATAAAATACAGTAAAATATTGACTTTGTTTCTCGTTTAAATGTAAATGCTACTTAAATATGACTCATCTTTAAAAGCGGAAGATATAATAGTATTTTAATAGGAGTATTTATTAAAAGAAGCCATTATTTTTTATAATAACTTACACATGACGGTGAGGTTGTGGAGCAGTAGTGAACTTGCCTTACACGGTTCATGTCCCGAGAAAATATCTGACACAGTTCACACTGGTGGTAGGTCTTTGGTTGCAAGAGGCCGGGTAGGTAGGTACCACCGCAGTGTCAAATATTCTACCGCCAAATATAATAGTAGTGCTTAGGCATTACTGTGTTCCGGTTTGAAGGGCATTGTAGGCTAGTGAAATTACTGGGCATAGGAGATTTAAGAACCAATATCTTGAGGTTGGCAACGCGTGAGTGGCACCTACTAATGGTGTTGCGCGCTCGTAGGCTATGGGAACCGCTTACCATCAGGTGGGCCGGTTGCTTATTTGATAACTTGTAACATAAAAAATATGTATTTGGGTATTTCCGACGACTGAACGAGGATTAACGAGGTACCATATTTTATTTATCGAAGTTGTGGCGCAGCGGTGGCGATTGTGCCTTTAGCGCCACAGGTCACAGGTTATATTTCCTCTAGGAGCAGATGTTTGTATTGACCATACAGGTATGTGTTCCGGTCTGGGTGTGTTTGTCAATGTTATTGTGTATGTTTCAGGACCCCGACACAGGATATCAGTATCCTAATGGGGGCCGTTGAGTGTGTAGCGTTTATTTATTTTAAAACCCCTAAACTAATTTTGTATTCAATGCGTGAAAACCCGCGGATACAACTAGTGAATTAAAAAATAGAACTGTATTTTTCAGATCGCATCAGTTTCGCCGATAAATAACACGCCTCCATGTCTAATAAACTATAATTAATTATGTAATTTGTAAAGAACAATGCATTATTAGTAATAAATATAAAAACAGGTACTTAATTTATAATTATGATTACTTGATGTAATGAAAAAAATATTTTTAATGATTATTAGGTCTATCGGCACGCGATAATTACTGTCCGACCTTGATGAAAAGTTCGATTTTAATCCCATGTACGAGAGACAAAAGTGCCTGATTGTCTCTCGGCCTCAATAGTTCAACGGTAAAAACGGTTATTTTATTTATAAATGCTACAATTGGCAACCCTTACAGGTTGCAAGCGTACCCATTATTTTTAAGCAACTTAAAAATTGTTTTTTTTTTCGGAATGTGCTGTTGGCCCTACTGGCCTTGACAGCGTCACCGGGCAGGGGCCGAGTACAGAGACTCAGCCGTGGTAAAGGGCAACCCTCACGGGGCTCAAATTTGATTCCGTCCTTAGGACTTTAAAAAAGGAGGTTCTCAATTCTTCTCAATATAATTTTTATTTATCGTAACGAAATTATTCTGAAGAAAATATTATTTTACTTTTTTCTGTGGGACCTTTCATTAATCACGTGAGGCTTGAAAGGAGAGGGGGTTAAACAAAAATCACAAAATATCACAAGAGGGGAGGGGAGTGTAGTAAGATATCAGGTGTATTTGATTTCTAAGTCCTAAACCTCGCCGTGTATCACCAAGGCGGAGGGGGGTTAAATTGTTTACTCAGAAAAACTTTTTAGTTTTGATGAGCAAAAATTGGTATTTTTAGTTAAAAAATATAATTGCAAGGATTAATACTATTTTTTAAGCCTTGAAAACAGTGCAATGATAAGCATTACTTAAAAAAAATTCCCACAAACTTGAACTCGAAAAACAATAGAATTTTCCTACACAAACGTCATTCTGACTGACGTTAATTTGACGTTTGACATTTGATATATTTATTATGTCTTAAGATGAGGTCTTTACGAAATAAATAATTGGGCATGGGTGTAGAAAGAGAAAGGAGATAGAAGGCACATTGGATAAAAACCGCGTGCCAATTTTTTACGTATTTTATTCGTATTCTTTTACTCGTATTAGTGCTCCGAGCAACAGACTAAGAAAATAGTCATTTTGCCCCCCTCTGGAGCCTAAATTAAGATTTTACCCTCTCATAGGCCAAATGCCGTCTACGCTCAGAGGCTGTACCCATAGACTAACTGCTTTTTTTTTTTTCGGAGTGTCTATTACTGTTGGCCCTAGTGGCCTTGACAGCGTCACCGGTGGGAGGGCCGGGTCTGGAGACCTCAGCCGGTAAGAGATGGACTGCAAGGGGCACAAGTTGAATCCGTCCCAAGTCCCCTCCTGCGATGTCGAGCCTAGGCTTGGGACGTCATCGGGAGGGAAGACTAACTGCACCCGCGGCTCCCCTCGCGTAGTGTAACAATTTTTCTCATCTCTAGGTAGTAATGCTTTGAAAAAGCATTGCTAATATTCTATTTAAAAAAAAACAACGTTTCTCACACAGGCGAAGCTGCTGGCATAAGCTAGTCTGGGCACTGTTGTCACTGTTCATAGAAGTCAATAATATTTTTTTTTTGTTATTGAAAAACTGTATATCATGATAGAATAATTTACAACTATTATTTATTATTTGAAGTTATCATTAATGATTAGATTTTATATTTAAAATACTTTTACCCGAGAATGTATTGTTTCACCAGACACCGTTATGGCGTTGTGGACCGCTCGGGCAGATGTATTATCTTACAAATATCTGTTTCGGTCTGAGCGTTTGTCCTTGTGGGTCCCCACCGTGCCTCGAAGAGCACGTTAAGCTGTCGGTCCCGGTCGTTATCATAACATCTGATAATAATCGTTAACTCTTGATAAGTAAAGCTGTTATCCAATGAGTTACTGGTTCGCTCTTTGGGCTGCGGAGGTCAGATGGCAATCGCTCTGTGTAAACTAGTAAACCGTCAAATCCGGATGAGAGTACAAACGGATCCTTGGTTAAATATAATAACGGGAATAATGCTAAGAAGAAGAAGAAGGTATAAGGTGTACGCATATAAATAAAATTATTATGTGTAAAGTGCGTTGTGGACTACCCACAGTCGAAGCTAAATAGTTCCGAATAAGTTGGTAATTTCATAGTAATTATAAAAAGTAATATGAAGAACAAAGATAGGGGAACAACTTATATATCTCTAAAATTTGTAGACCTATCTTCTTCAAACCAAATGTGGTTAAAATTTCATTTGATGTCCTACAAGCTCAAAAGACTTAATGAAAAAAGTCAAAATCAAACCTCCTTATCATTTTAAAAGAACTATCCAAAGATATCTCACACGTTGCCATACGTTGATTTTTTTTACATCTCTCAGTAACATGTATGGACTGCAATCCTTAATTTTTATATATTTTAGGGTTTCATAACAAAATCGTGTAGTGGTTCACAGAATACACCTATTTACTAAATTTCGTATAGATAGAGCCAACAATCTTCGAGTAAAATGACTGTGACATACAGACGGATATGACAAAATTATAATGGTTCCGTTTTTGCCTACGTTTATTTAGCTACGGAAACCTAAAATATATAAATCGATATGACGGCTTACAGTTAAATATTGGCACTCGTATTTCCTCGTGTTGTTTTCCTCACACGTGTTTACAATTATGTTCCTTATAAAACCGTTACGGTATAAATCGTTGATAAACACTGCTATTATTCATAATTTATTACCGTGCAAGGAAAAGAGTTTAAAACAGTGGTTATCAATAAGTTGCCTTGCGTATAATTTCAAATAATCAGTCAAGTTCAAGTCGGACGACAGGGCAAAGTAAATGGTTCCACAGCTTCATTGAGAATCTTTAAGACTGTTTCTATAACTTGTTGGGATAATCTCTGTCACAGCAGAGATTATTCCACCAGTGCAGTCAGTCACACTGGTGGTAGGTCTTTTGTTGCAAGAGGCCGGCTAGGTAGATAGCACCGCAGTGTCAAATATTCTACCCCAAACAGTAATGCTTAGGCATTACTGTGTTCCGGTTTGAAGGGCATTGCAAGCTAGTGAAATCACAGGGCAAGGGTGATTTATGAACCAATATCTCTCGTTGGAAAAGCGTAAGTGGCAACTACTAATGGTGCTGCAAGCGCTCATAGGCTACGGCAACCAGTTACCATCAGGTGGGCCGTATTGTTGTTTGCCAACTTGTAACATAAAAAAAAAATTAACCAATTAAAAACGACCTCAGTAATAGTAATTAATTTTATAAGAGCAAATAACCTATCTAGAGTTCATGATTATTATCTGATTTTATTTGATAACAACCGGGATCGTCAGCTTAACGTGCTCTCCGAGACGCCTAGACCGAAACCATTTCTAGCATTTATTGTTGTAACCGCAACAGAAATACACATTCTGTGAACATTTCAACTGTCTACCTAGTATGGTTCGTGTGTAGGATTCGTGTTAGTTTGCTGTTGGCCCTACTGGCTTTGACGCTACCGGACGGACGGACAGCGGAGGCTTAGTAATAGAGTTCCGCTGCCAACCTTTTTTACGGAACCCTAAAAATAACAAATAATAATTGTTGAGGAAATCGCATAAATTCTTTGAAAACGAAGTCCCCGCGACATATGGTAGTCGGATTACGTAATATTTATAAAATTACCCGCTTGAATAAAGGAAATAGCTTCTAGACTATAATTTATAATAATTGTTATTTAATACGTATTCTATGGCGTTTAATTTATTTATATCTACAAATAAATAAAATTAAAGTGTCTGTCTGTAGTAGTAGAGCGGCTTGACCGGGGAAGTACTACCCTCTCACAGAAAATCGTCGTAAAGTAACAGTATCAGTAGGTACTGTTGCGTTTCGTGCGATGAGTGAAAGCACCAGAGGCCCGATTTCCCACTGCCTCTGTTCCCTTCCTTTTTCCTTCTCATCCCTTCCAAATGTCTAGAACTTTCAATGCCAAATGTTAATAAACAAGATTTTATTTTAAGTATGAATAATACAAATCTTGATATAATTGATAATACAGTGTTTTTAGGAATAACACTGGATTCAAAACTTCCGTGGAACTCTCATTTAACATCCCTTGCAGGAAGACTCAGCTTCTATAATAAAATTCCCCCGCTTCTATAATAAAATTCCGCAGACAATTTTGAATCTCCCACTTTTGAAATTTAAATCTTATATTAAACGGTGTTTACTTAATAAAGCTTATTATTAATGAATATATTGCAGATAATGTGGCATGGAATTAATATACGTTGAGTTTCATGCGGGATATACAACTTAATTGTACATTTGATAAATGTAATGTGATTATATTTGAAAAGAGTAACTGTAGAGTTTCTTGCCGTTTCTTCTCTGCAGAATCTACCTTCCGAATCGGCGGTAGCTTCACTTAGGCGGACATAACAGACTGTATATTTGATGACTCAAAAGTGCTTAAAAGCCTATTTGAATAAAGAATATTTTGAGTTTGAGTTTGAGTTTGACTTCCCTCCTGTTCTTTAGGTTTTCAATGTATGCTTGCTGGCCAATCGTCATGACATAAAAAAAGAAAATAAAATCCTAAAGATAACACCTTTTTATGAAATGCATACGCTGTCATCACGTCAGCTTAAGGAGGTCCACTGCTAGACATATCTCCAATGAATAATTACTGGACATGCCACAATGAACAGTTCAGACATTACCTACACAAATTTTGTTTTATTTAGAATCTCTGAAACGCGAGCGATTTTGAAGTAACCTTTACTGGCAGATTACTGATGTTAAAATTTGTGATAAAAAAGGTTATTATATTATGATAATTAAATAATTAATGTACATATGGAAGCGTGGTGACTGTATTACAGGTTTTTCCACAGTCATCAACGATTCGCAACCATTTTACAATGATTAATTCTAGAACTTTATAATATTGTATTATGGTTTGAGGTTAAAAGATAAGTTTATTATAATTATGATATACAACGCTAGCTAGCTAGTAAAGAAGTGGGTTGCTACCCCAGGAGGACATCGAAAGTGGCAACCACCGTCACTGTGGAATGTGCGAGCGAGCCCACGACGTCGCACTATGGCCCTAGACTTTGGTTTGGTTTTAGTGGGTATTGGGGCCAGGTCCCATAAAGACCATTACACAAGGCCTCGAGTTCCATACTCTCCGTACAATCTTTTACCATCCGTCCCGGCGCGGGAGTATGTAAGTGCACCTAACGAAAGTGTCGTTAACGCCATAACAGTGTCATAAATAAAAAGCAAGATAGCACGTGGTCTAATTTTACCTATTAAAATTCTCCACCAATGACCCATATGTTCACCAACAATGATTCATATTGTTTTGCGTTACAAACGATTAAATCAAAACAATTCGTTAGAATAGAAACTGGAAATTTCCTTTGTTGTTGTCGATATATCGATTTTTAAATATCTAACGTTTGGAATTTTATAATTGGTAAATATTTACGTTTTTAAAATACTTTGTCACAAGTCCGTATTGCACTAAGTATAACCTATAACTTATAACCAGACCTTTTCTGTGACTTGTTTTTGGGGGCACGCTAATTCTAGAAAGTTGTAAGTCCATAATTTTTAACACCCTTCCCCCTCACCGCTGTGTTCTGAGCAAAAAATATAAGTAAACTATATTATTTAAAAATATTTATTTTTATTATTTACTAGCGGCCCGCTCCGGCTTCGCACGGGTATAAAATATATAGCCTATGTCATTCACTGAAAAAATTATTAAAATCGATCCAGTAGTTTTGATTTATTCATTACTGCCCGTGGCCCGCACGCGTTATATGTAATTATTTACGACATCACAGTAGAAACCTCAAAAATTATTTTTTTTCTCCACTATTTTTATACATATAAACCTTCCTCTTCAATCCATCCATCTATTAAAAAAACCGCATCAAAATCCGTTGCGTAGTTTTAAAGATTTAAGCATACATAGGGACGGAGAAAGAGACTTTGTTTTATACTATGTAGTGATAAACAGAAGTAATTTTTTTATGTAAGAGGGGGCAAACGGGCAGGAGGCTCACTTGATGTTAAGCGAACAACGCCGCCCATGAACATCCGCAACATTAGAGGGTATGCAGATGCGTTGCCGACCTTTAAGAAAGGAGTAGGCTCTTCTCTCGAAGGTTCTCAAGTCGTATCGGTTCGGAAAGACCGCCGGCGAAAGTTGGTTCCACAAAGTGGTTGTGCGAGGAAGAAAATGTCTTCTAAATCGCGCTGTATGGTCAATACAAACATCTGCTCACTTAAGCCAGGTTAAAATGTATTTTTTCCAAAATAAAGGATATAATTTTTATCAGGAGTCTTTTAACCTGCCCTCTGGGCTGATACTCAAATCCAGTATTGTTTCTGTATAAATCCGATACTTATCTATGTAGGTCGCACTTCACCAATATTAATAAACGCTACACACTCAACGGCCCCCATTAGGAATTAATTATTCGAGACCGGAAATCCCAGTATTTGACCCCAGGTTCAGGGTTAGTGTACACAGAGAGAATGGAGGCATGGAGTGGGGTGGCAAGTGGTGGCAAAGTGTAACAAGGGATGGCAAGGTGAATGTGCAATGAAAATACTTCATTCCTACCTCAAATCCCGTGACAAGTTTTGATTTTTTTCTATCCCTCGGAAGCAGTAACTCATATACGAAACTCCGTGATGATTTTTTTTTTTTTTACGTTAGAAGTTAGCAAACAAGCATACGGCCCACCTGATGGTAAGTGGCTGCCGCAGCCTATGAGCGCTTGCAGCACCATTAGTAGGTGCCTCTCCCGCGTTGCCAACCTCGAGATATTAGTTCTTAAATCTCGTTCGCCCAGTAATTTCACTAGCATACAATGCCCTTGAAATCGGAACACAGTAGTGCTTAAACGCTACTATTTGGCGGCAGAATATTGAACACTGCGGTGGTACCTACCTATCCGGCCTCTTGCAACAAAAGACCTACCACCAGTGTGACGATGGGTAAGGATGGGAAGACTTTTTTTCACTATTTGCTACTAGTATTATAAGTGTGTATATAGTGCGGTGACCACTTAGACATGCGGGCCGTACGCTCGTTTCCAAGAATTGTGGCTTGAAGAGAAATGCCACTAACAGCTAAACCAGTTTTGCGATCTTACATCCATCCATCAGTTTTTAGAGTACCGTAACCGAGTGGCAAAAACGGAAAGCTTATAATTTCTTCATGTCTATCTGTCCGTATGTCACATTCTTTTTTATCGTATTATATATATTTAATACTTAATTAATTACAATGAAATTACCAACTTTTTTTTTTTTTTTGTTTTTATGGCAAACAAGCATACGGCCCACCTGATGGTAAGTGGCTGCCGCAGCCAATGAGCGCTTGCAGCACCATTAGTAGGTGCCACTCACGCGTTGCCAACCTCGAGATATTAGTTCTTAAATCTCGTTCGCCCAGTAATTTCACTAGCGTACAGTGCCCTTCAAACCGGAACACAGTAGTGCCTAAGCACTACTATTTGGCGGCAGAATATTGGACACTACGGTGGTACCTACCTAGCCGGCCTCTTGCAACAGAAGACCTACCACCAGTGTGACTGATTGCACTGGTGGAATAATCTCTGTTGTGACAGAGGTTATCCCAACAGCGGGCGATGGGGTCGTCACATCCCGACGCCTTTAAAACTTATTATAATTATAATATTAGCAATGCTTTTTCGATCTATTACTAATACTCCTATTCCCCCTCCAAAAGCTCGCAACTTGTGCTTTTTCGTACCCACTCGGCGGGATCAAACCCGTGTCGCTCGCGTTAACGGAGCGAAGTCGGCCTTTTTATCGTTGAGTTATTAAGGTTTCAAATTTCAATTCTAATTTGAATTCGTTAAGTTCTAAAGATTCTTCATGACCAAGCTGCGGAACCCTTTAGGTACTGTCCATGGTCCAACGTACTTGGCCGGTAACAACTTATATTGAAGTTATACTTCTTTAGGTGCGTTGAAAAAATGATGAGAGTGAAATTATTAGATGCGCGCGCATGAGCGTCACACAAAATTCACAGGTAGAAGTTGTCCGCAAAACCGGTCATTAAGTCTCGAAAAAAAGCTACTGATCAATATTTTCATATTTATATATTTATCAAGATGTTTCTTCGTAGTTTCTACATTCATAACACGTGTTTTAGTTTCGTGAAACTGCAAATTATATATTTGTTAATTTATTTAATTTTTCAAATTTAAACTGAAGCTTATTGACTGTGTTGACTATCCTTCTCCAGACCTTTTATTTTATTGTAATTAATTATTTGCATGCAATTAAAAACTGTTTTGTTAATGATGCCAAAGAAGTATAACTTCTGACGCGCGTACACACGTGCGTGTAGTAAACACGCACCCATTTTTTTTCTTTTATATAATGACTAATTTAACATTATAACAGGAAAATTCCTGGTAATACCTGGAGGCTGATTCTTTAACAAAAAAAATCGTTTTAGTTTCCTTCTATCTCTCTATATTATAATTACTGTTATTAAATAAATTATTTTGTTTTTTGTCAAATAAAAACCACCGCTCTAAGACATCTTTAAGAAAAAAAAATATGGCCAAGTGCGAGTCAGACTCGCACACGAAGGCTTCCGTACCATTATCTATAAAAATGGAAAAAAAAAAAAAAATAAACGCTACACACTCAACGGCCCCCATTAGGATAGTGATATCCTGTGTCGGGGTCCGGAAACATTCACAGTGACAAGGACAAATACACCAAAACCGGAAAATATGCTTGCATGGTCAATACAAACATATTATGCTCCGAGCGGGAATCGAACCCGCGACCTGTGGCGTTTAAGGCAGGTTCGCTACCGCTGCGCCACAACGTCGTCATCAAAAAATCTTGTTTGTTGTATAAGAGTCTCGATAAATATATATTTTATTCTGTTTTTAGCATTTGTTGTTATAGCGACAACAGAAATACATCATCTGTGAAAGTTTCAACTGTCTTAGTAATAGGTTTCAACCTTTGGATACGGAACCCCAAAACTGTGTAAAACTATTATGGAACAAAATCTCCCGTCGCGTCTGTCGGTTCAGGATAAACTCGAAAAAAAATATTTACATAGATTTTTTAAAGAATATTAACAATGCTTTTTTCAAGTCATTAATAACACTCCCATTGCCCCTCCAAATAAGCTGGTAGCTTCCGTTAGGAGTGGGTACGACAATAGCCCAGGGGGTCAGGATCGAACCCGTAACTGAGTAGCTTTAACTGATGAGGCATGAGGCTTCAATATTGTACAATTTCGTACAATTAATTAATATTAAATAATAATAAATAAATCAAAATCTGTATTAATATTTTATTTAAATATTTAATCTTTTACATTGAGACCTACAAATTTTATATTTTTATAATATCTTTATATAATATATTATTTTTATTAGTATGTGTAAATAAATAAAATAATTATAAATTGCCATCTCGTGGACGGGCGATGTGCGAGTGAGACAGCAATATGTCAACGACAAACGAATAGAAAGAGAAGGATCCTGGCTGGATTGCCCCTCTCATATATTTAATGGGATTTGAATCAGGTAAGTACTTAATAAGCGGTTTAACGGTATGTAAAACGCCAAAATTTTGATAATATCTTTATTTATATACTAAATAATTTATTAGCATGTGTAAATTGTATAAGTTCCTTTCTGTTTGATCTAAATGGTGATTGAAATTAATTATTATTATTATAAAGAAATGCACACAGAACTGAATGAGACGGCTAGTACATTTTGCATGTGTAAAAACCCCCAGGACTCGTTATAGGTCAATGCACTCTCATGACGACGCGCGCATTTTAAGCTTCACATTTCTCGTGTCGGGTGATCCGATCGGATGCAAATAGCAGATTACAACTAACGTTTTTTTATTATTAGTAGAATCACTACATAGTATAAAACAAAGTCGCTTTCTCTGTCCCTATGTATGCTTAAATCTTTAAAACTACGCAACGGATTTTGAAGTCTTTTTTTTTTAATAGATAGAGTGATTGAAGTGGAATGTTTATATGTATAATAACATCCATTAAATAGTGGAGAAATACTGTTATTTTTGAGGTTTCGAATGTGATGTCGTAAATAATTACGTTTAACGCGTGCGGGCCACGGGCCGTAATGAATAAATCAAAACTACTGGATCGAGTTTAATCATTTTTTCAGTGAATGACATAGGCAATATATTTTATACCCGTGCGAAGCCGGAGCGGGCCGCTAGTAGAATAATATAGAATAGACTATCGCTAGACCACGTTGTGGCGTGGTGGTAGCGAAGCTTTAAGTGTCGATGGTCGTGAGTTTCACACTTACGGTTCCGGTATTTTACCCAGGGTATGCTTATTACTATTACCCAGATTTGACAGACTTCACTATCGCGAGAGTGACGGATACTATCCAGACCCTCTTAAGCTACTGTCGTACCCACTCTTAGCGCAAGCTTAAAGCTTATTTGGAGAGGCAATAGGAGTATTAGTAATGCTTTAAAACAGCATTGCTAATATTATTTAAAAAAAAACAATATTAATTAAAACCATGTCTGTGATTTTATCAGTTTTTATTTTGAATCAAACTAAGCTAAGGATAGTCTTGAACCTTTATCACATTCATCCAAGTAGGTTAACATTATGAACAACTTATTGTAACCAACAATACTTTTAATCCCTTTACTAGACAACACAATAAATTGCACAGCACTGTAACTACTACGTCGGATTTCAACGATTCATCCTTTTATATGCGGTACGACAATAACTGTCTGTATGGTGAAATATTCAAGTAACCATCAATGTGACGCTTCGTTAGAATGAAAGATTTTCAAATATTGTCTTTCTAATCCAACGTATTAAATAGCTTCTATACTTCGTCATGCACCAACGTATTTAATTAATTTTAGGAAATATTCAAATTCTATTGAAACCGAATATATTTAGGCTGTTTGACGTAAGTTGAGAAACTTCCGCGATTTGAAACAACAAGGGATTCCCTGATAGCCCGCGTAGAGATAACTGGAAACGACGTCATAAATTACTTAAATTTACATTTTTTCCGCTTTAAAAAACTCCACCAAGCTTTTGCACTGCACAGTTTTGTTATTGTCGTACACAGATAAGGAAATAGGCTACTTTTTAATGCGTAAAAAGGGTTGTAAGAGGCTTAATAGGAAAGGAAAAAGTATTGTAATTTCTAGAGCTTTTATTAGCGTTTTTATAGAGAACTTTTTAGGTGTTGATTCGATTTAGATAAATACGACATTCAAAGTTTGTAAAGGGGGCTAAAAGCTCTAGGTTGGTACCACTGCAGTGTCAAATATTCTACCGCCAAATAATATTGCTTAGGCATAACTGTGTTCCGGTTTGAAGGGCACTGTAGGCTAGTGAAATTACTGGGCAAAAGAAATTCAAAAACCAATATCTCTCGTTGCCAACGTGCGAGTGGCACCTACTAATGGTGTTGCGCGTCTCATAGGCTAACAACCGCTTACCATCAGGTGGGCCGTATGCTTGCTTGACAACTTGTAACATAAAAATATATATTAGTGGACGAAGTCGGTTAAATATTGCTTTGTTTACAATATACGGTTTCTAGAGAAACGAACAATCTAATTTTATATGTTAATTTATGCTTATCGTGTCGACGTTGAACTAGGTGAATAATAAAAAAAACTGTTTGGAATTCTGCCTACTAAATGTTTTTGCAAGTTTATTATTTTTTTTTATGTTAGAAGTTGGCAAACAAGCATACGGCCCACCTGATGGTAAGTGGATGCCGCAGCCTATGAGCGCTTGCAGCACCATTAGTAGGTGCCACTCGCGCGTTGCCAACCTCGAGATATTAGTTCTTAAATCTCGTTCGCCCAGTAATTTCACTAGCGTACAGTGCCCTTCAAACTGGAACACAGTAGTGCCTAAGCACTACTATTTGGCGGCAGAATATTGGACACTACGGTGGTACCTACCTAGCCGGCCTCTTGCAATAAAAGACCTACCACCAGTGTGACTGATTGCACTGGTGGAATAATCTCTGTTGTGGCAGAGGTTATCCCAACAGCGGGCGATGGGGTCGTCACATCCCGACGCCTTAAATTTTTTTTTTATTTCTTTCTAGCATTAATCCCGGTACATTCCCCAGGGTCTGCTTATTAATCCGAATCCGGAAATATTATCCGGATTTGACGGATTACTAGTTTTTACACATAGCGATTGCCGTCTGATCTGTGCAACCCTAAGGTGAACCAGTAACTACCAGATGTTATGATAACAACCGGGACCGAAAGCTTGATGTGCTCTCCGAGGCATGGTTGTCGGTTCATAGTTGGGAGGATGACATCTGCTCCGAGCGGGAATCCAACCAGCAACCGTCGAGAGTAAAAATGGTCTGATAAGGACATGCTATATCAATGTTAGTTCTTAAAACTCTCATTCCACTGCCGTCATAACCTATGCTCCATTCTTACAAAAGCACCAAACGGATAGAAAGAAATTTGAGTCCACACGAGAGCTTCTCCTTAAAGGTCTGGTCTCAGTATTCGACTTTTTTTTTTTTTTTAAAAGAATATTAGCAATGCGTTTTCAAGGCATTACTAATATTCCTATTGCCCTCCAAATAAGCTCGAAGCTTGCGCTAGGAGTGGTACGACAATAGCCCAAGGGGGTCAGGCTCGAACCCTCGACTCTCGCGTTAGCGGAGCGAAGTCGGCCCTTCTACCGTTGAGCTATTGAGGCTTCATTCAAGACCAGTTTAGCAATAGTAATACATATTTAAGAAACTTTTAAGGAAAATATAAAGAAAATTGTGCGTTCGGGTAACCCCGTCAGGAACGAAGTTTCTTACGTTTTTCCTTCAACTCCGAATGTAATTCGAAGTGAAATCTGTATATTTCAATAGGCTATATGATAAAAAGAGACAGGGACATAGAGAGAGAGAGAGAGAGAGAGAGAAAGTTGCGTCCCCGGCTGCCACTCACACTCACTCACTTGCTCGTGTGCTCATTAATAATAAATAATAATAATAATAAACGTTGCACACTCAACGGCCCCCATTAGGATATTAATATCCTGTGTCGGGGTCCGGAAACATTCACAATGACAAGGACAAATACACCGAGACCGGAAAATATGCTTGCACGGTCAATACAAACATATTATGATCCGAGCGGGAATCGAACCCGCGACCTGTGCGTTTAAGGCAGGTTCGCTACCGCTGCGCCACAACGTCGTCATTAACTTGTAGTAGGCTCGACACACATATGTACACACACAGCAAACGGCATTTTCGTTATGACGATTTCTACTAAATCGCACTACCCATAAGCCGCGTTAAGGAACTTCGATCCAAAAATATTTATAAATTGTATTGGCAGGTTAAAATGGTTTAGAAAAAAGATCCCGAGACAAGTCTTACGCATGCCAAAGGCAAGAGGAAAACTTCCGTTGACGCATTACGGAAACTTGACAGTTGAATGTGACGAAGCTTTAGAACAATTCTGAAAATTAAAATTGATTATCATTTATCTAAAACAACGCCTTTAGTTGTCAGTATTCATTTTGAATCTAACTAAGCTAAGGATAGCCTTGAGCCCCCATCAATATCATCGAAGTATATTAACTTTATAAACATCTTATTGAAACCAAGAATGCGTTTAATGCTTTTACTAGATAACACAATAAATAGCACAGCACTGTAACTACTACGTCGGATTTCAACGGTTCGTCCTTTTATATGCGGTACGACAATATTTTCTGTATGGTGAAATATTGAAGTAATCGATAAGTAATCGATGCGATGCTTCGTTAGAATGACATTGTCTTTCTAATCCAACGTATTAAATAGGTTCTATACTTCGTCATGCGCCAACATATGTAATACCTTTTAAAGACCAATTCTTCCAGGTCACGGAAACGGCTTTAGCGATTGAAATTTAGTATGCTGAGTTTCGGGGGCGATAAATCGATCTAGCTATGATTCATTTAAAGATAAAGTCGTTTTATCCACGTTTCCAGGCAATGAAAACACCCATATGAAGTTGGAAACCAAGTTTACAATAAATAGTTTTTATGTCTACCATTCGATTGTACCGGATTGCACCAGTTTTTAAATCGTTTGTACCTCAAAGGTGTAAAAGTTATGGGGGTCCGAAACTATATTAGAAAACGAATTTAAGAGTTGCGGATTTTTGACGATGCCATCTAAAAGAGTGTGTACCGCATTGTACCACCAGAAAAACTTTAAAAAAAATTAAAAGTAACACGTTTTCCCGTTACATATATATTAATAACTTATGAAATTCGAAATATTCGAATAAAAAATTAAAGAACCTTCGATTTATATCATTTAGGTACAATCGAGATATCTAGGGGTACCGGCGTCGGAATGTGACGACCCCATCGCCCGCTGTTGGGATAACCTCTGTCACAGCAGAGATTATTCCACCAGTGCAGTCAGTCACACTGGTGGTAGGTCTCTTGTTGCAAGAGGCCGGCTAGGTAGGTACCACCACAGTGTCAAATATTCTGCCGCCAAACAGTAGTGTCTTAGGCATTACTGTGTTCCGGTTTGAAGAGTACGCTAGTGAAATTACTGGGCAGAGGAGATTTAAGAACCAATATCTTAAACGAACGACATAGGAACGAAACCAGAAACCACGAAACTAGGAACGAAAATAGGACCTAACGAAACGATAAAACCTAAAACGATGAAAAAAATGCTTAGTGAATCTTATTCCGATGGTTTCTTTAAGAACATAAAGAAACCAACCAGAACATTTTGGCAAGCAAAAAGATTCTGAGAGAAGAGATTTCATTCCGACTTGTGCTATTTTCGTATCGACAAACTAAACGCGTATTTGGCGTGGAGATATAATATTATTAATGACTTTAAAAGTAATGCTAGTATGTATGTGGTCATAAATCTAAAATGTCGGAAGATTTTTGTAAAACCGGTTTTGAGGACCGGTTTTTAATTTAATGATACCTCAAATTTTATTGATGATTCTGTGTGACGAAAAAACTGATTTTTCAAATTATATGAAACTCGTTTTTAGGGTTCCGTTCCCAAAGGATCATCAGACCTGATTACTAAGCCTCGGTCTGTCCCTCAAAAAGGTCTGTCTATCAGATAGAGTTGCAATTTTCACAGAATTACAAGAAACTTGATATTTTGCCATTTTTGCTGTATCTCATTAACTGTAATAAAAAATAGTTGAAATTTTCATAGATTGTGTATTTCTATGAAAGGGTAAAGTAACAGTATCAGTAGCGTTATGTCTGATGAGGAAGACCGCCGGAGGCCCAAACTCCCACCCCTCTGCTTATTCCTTCGTATCCTTTCCCTCCTATCCCTTATTTTCGCAACGCACATGAGATACTTCAAGTATCACGCATACCATAGGTTTCGGTGACTGCTTACCATCGGGCGGGTATGCTTATTTGCCAACCTTCATAAAAAAAATTCAAAATTTACGAACCCCCATATAAAAAACTTATGCTATGGTTACTGTACTCCGTGGTGCTACGGAACCCTTTATGTACGAATCTGACACGCACTTAACCGGTTTTACCTACTTATATAAAATATCTAATTTTGTATTCTCTGTTCTTACAATATATACTAACGTCTTTTTAAATATAAATTATAAAAAAAATTCCATGGACTAGAATTATTTGGAATTTTACCACAAACGAGGGCGTCCACACCTTTTTCGATCTTTGTTTTGGTTTATTGTTGTTTAAAAGCTCATAAAAGCTTTACCTATATCTACCTACTAAAGAATAAAATAATTACAATACAGTGCGTTTTAAATAAGAATAGGACTGGACTCGTAGCTAACTTCAGACTGATAAGTAAAAGTAGCGTTAGCACGAACCAGTAATGATTATCTTAAAATAAATAGCAAAGTGTTTTTTTATTTATTTATATTATATCAATTAATTTTAAATCATTTCATAGCACAATTTAATTGAAATTTTATTTTATTTAAAAAAATAGAATGAATAATTTTGAAATTTATAAAATTCAATACAAACATTGACTATTATTAAATTGAATAATATCAATGCTTTTCTGTCGAAACTGGGAGTATTAGTTGTTATAAGAAAAAATAATTTCCGTTGATTTTTAGTATAATTACTATACAGCATTGACATATTATGCGTTAGTCGTATATATATGATTATAAAAAATGAGACGCACATAACCGAGTGCCCTACTTAGCGGTAAACGATCGATAAGTTAAGCAACTTTAGGCGCGGTCAGTCACTAGATGGGTGATCGCACATTGGTATTTCAACCGAGCGTCTCCGTGCTTCGGAGGGCACGTAAACAGTCCGTCCCGGCTGTTGACAATTTGACAAAAGTCGAAAAGTCAAGTCAGAGGCCTACGCGCGACCTGATCAACTCTGACACTAGGTTGGCCACTAACCACTCGATAAGAAAGATTATTAAATTATTGTGATTTATTAAAATACGTTCGTTATAACATGTTCGTTCGTTTTTTTTATATAAATTTTACTAAAAAACCTGAAGTTGTTGAGCATTCCGGTTCAAGATGGCGGATTTTTCAGTCCTATTCTTATTTGAAACGCATTATACAATACAATAAGCTTAATAAAATAAAATATTGACACCTGCACAATCTTTCGTATATGACATTTTCTTGGTTATTTACGTTAGTTATTTGCGCAAATATGGCTATGTTTGGACTATTGTTACATTGAGAATTTTGTTTAAAGTCATTTTACGCTGATAACTCAATTTTTTGTGGCATTTTGTTCTCAAAGTACAATATAGACAACTTCTCAACGTAAAACGCCAGGCAATGTCACTGGTCTGATCAGAGCATCCTCCCATGATGTTGGGGACTCATTTGACAAATCGTACCATCTACAAGGGATAAAATTTTAAGGTTTGTTAAGTGAAGTTTAAGAATGAATTCTTATGATACTCATGATTGTAATCAAGTAATTATATAACGGAATTCCATAAGCATGACATTTGCTTGCGTTGAGAACTAGTATATTTTATTATGTAGACTAAGGGTTGCCAACCATTATTTGTCAAATTTATTATTATTTATTAACCAATTAAAAGTCTTGTTTTTATATGTGTTACGTTCCCACGTCTCGCGGATTCAAGGAAATAGCAGACCACCGGGTTTTCGCCGTAATAACCATTTTATCGGAAAGTTCAAAAGTGTTTAGTCAGAGTTCACCGTATTAGTTTAAATTGTTATAAATGTTTAATTTTAATTTAAGATATTGGTTTAATTTATATTCACTCTTGTCTTTCACATCGAGCAAGTAGTACTAGTTTTAAGTTTAGCTTGTAATTTCATTATTAAGTAATTAAAGTAATAATAAGTAGTTTTGTTTTTTTTGGACCCTCCGCTGCCGTCGTACATAATTTATGTCATGACGGTTGTCAAACAAGCATACGGTCCGCCTGATGGTAAGCAGTTAACGCAACCTATGAACGGGCGATACTTGAAGTGACACATGCGTTTTGCCAACCCAAGGGATACAAAGGAGGGGATGAGAAGGGAAAAGGAAAGGTATATAGAGGAGGGATCCCCCTCCACCCTCACTAATCGCATGAAACGCAACAGTACCTACTGATACTGTTACTTTTATGGGAGAGGGTAGTACTTCCCCGTTCGAACTTGGCCATTAGAGTTTGGCGTGATGACTTAAAAATAATATAATCAATCGGTAGTTCAAAAAAACTTCTCAATCAATTCATCATAAAAAACAAATTATATATTATAATTTATTATTCAATTAGTGACCCTATAACTTGTCGAAACTGGTTTCAACGAGAAGTCGGACACGTGTGAGGGTCAAGTTTAAGGTATCTCGAGATATTGACCTTTGGAACAAATAATTTTAATAAATATATTAGAAAACATGAGACTAGATTTTTTTGAAACGGAATTTTCCAAAAACGTAATGAAAATACTGGGACATAGATAAGAAAACTGCTAACCTTTAAACGAGGAATTCTTGTATATATATAATCTGAATCCCGGAAACGACTCCACCGATTTTCATGAAATTTAGTAAGCGGAGTTTTTCGGGGGCGATAAATCGATCTAGCTAGGGTTCATTTTTATAAAATTGTAATTTTTATCCGTGTTTTCAGGCAATGAAAACCCCAGTTCGAGTTTAGATGTCTCCAATCCGATTTTTTAAGGATAACAAAAAATATTATTCATATTTCATAATTATGTATCTAAATATAATTTCCAAAATATGCGATTTACCTAGCAAATTGTACTTGGAGAATTAAATAAATGTGAGAGTTTGTGTGTTTGGATTTTTGGACCTTTATTACTCAATCAAGTAAAAATTGCTGAAGGGATTTGGATGAAATTTTGCATGTACATAGTTTATTACTAAGATTTACACATAGGATACTTTTGGTCAGAAAGAAATGTAAGGTTCCCGTGAGATTATCATTAAATTACAGGACGTATCAACTTGGAACGTGGTATAGATGTACATATGTATATATGTATTTTTATTTCATGACGGCTGGCAAACAAGCATACGGTCCGCCTGATGGTAAGCATTCACTACAACATATGAAGGCGTCGGGATGTGACGACCCCATCGCCCGCTGTTGGGATAACCTCTGTCACAGCAGAGATTATTCCACCAGTGCAATCAGTCACACTGGTGGTAGGTCTTTTGTTGCAAGAGGCCGGCTAGGTAGGTACCACCGCAGTGTCAAATATTCTGCCGCCAAATAGTAGTGCTTAGGCACTACTGTGTTCCGGTTTGAAGGGCACTGTACGCTAGTGAAATTACTGGGCGGACGAGATTTAAGAACTAATATCTCGAGGTTGGCAACGCGTGAGTGGCACCTACTAATGGTGCTGCAAGCGCTCATAGGCTACGGCAACCACTTACCATCAGGTGGGGCCGTATGCTTGTTTGCCAACTTCTAACATAAAAAAAAAAATTAAAAAAAATGCGATTTACCTAGCAAATTGTACTTGGAGAATTAAATAAATGTGAGAGTTTGTGTGTTTGGATTTTTGAACCTTTATTACTCAATCAAGTAAAAATGGCTGAAGAGATTTGGATGAAATTTTGCATGTAGATAGTTTATTACCAAGATTTACACAAAGGATACTTTTGGTCAGAAAGAAATGTAAGGTTCCCGTGAGATTATCATTAAATTACAGGACGTATCAACTTGGAACGTTATATATGTATTTTTATTTCATGACGGTTGGCAAACAAGCATACGGTCCGCCTGATGGTAAGCATTCACTACAACATATGAAGGCGCATGACACTTTAAGTATCACCTCAAGTATGGCACCCAAGAGATAAGACATAAAGGATGAAAAGGGAAAAAAGGAAGGGTATAGAGGGATTGAATATTGGACCTCCGACGCTCTCAGTCATCGCACGAAACGCAACAGTACCTACTGATACTGTTACATTAGGTATTTTCTGTTCTTCTTCTTATCGAGTGTTTAGTGGCCAACCTAGTGTAAGAGTTGCTCAGGTCGCCCGTATAGGCCTCTGACTTGACTTGTCGACTGTCATCAAATTGATAACAGCCGGCACCGACTTTTTACGTGCCCCCCGAAGCACGGAGACGCTCGGTTGAAATACCACTATGCCATCACCCATCTAGTGACTGACCGCGCCTAAAGTTGCGTAACCCACCGATCGTTTACCGATCAGTGAGCGCACCCGGCTATGAGTGTCGCGATTTTAAAGGGTAGTAATTACCCGGTCGAACCGGCCAATTGGTGCTGGGAAAGCATGGCTCTACTACAAAAGACTAATTATTCTTTAAATTTAGCACAATTTCGTCTATCGAAGCATCGCGGTCCCACCAAGACCTCTAAGGTCAATAAATCTATTATGCTATTTCCAACACAAGGTCAAGACAAGTTTTTTAATGATTCATCTCGACTTTTTGACTGGTGGTAGCGCTTGATAAAAATAATTTTGATTTTGACGAAAGGTTGCTATGCGAGCTTAATTAATAAAAATAATTACCAGTTGTGCGGTTCATACAATACACACACCTATTTAGTAAATTTCGTGTTGATAGAGCCAATGGTCTCCGATTAAAATGACTGTGACATACGGACGGACGGACGGCAGACTTGACGAAACTACAAGGGTTCCGTTTTTTCCATTTGGCTAAGGAACCCTAAAAAAGAAAGCCGATGTCGATGACAAGCTTTTATATATAAACCAGCTGAACCGACGAACTTCGTACCGCCTTAGAATTTACAAGAATCATTATATCACTAACGTTAACACTAGAAACAAAAATAAACTTTGTAATCCTAGCTTTCGTCTGCGTAAAGTCAGCAATGCTTTTAAGGGGCTAGGTATTCGCATTTTCAACAAAATTCCAGATTGCTTATTGGAACTGCCAACAAGCAAGTTCCAAATGTACATTAAAAATAAACTTACCAATAAAGCCTATTATTCGTTAGAGGAATATTTTTCCAAAAAAAATGCTTGGGGCTCTTAATATTGCTGGATCTCATTCAAGGACCAAATTTTATAATAAAGAATACAATTGTAAACAACATATATTTATATATTTGAAAAGAGTAACTGTCGCGTTTCTTGTCGGTTCTTCTCGATAGAATCTACCTTCCGAACCGTCGGTAGCGCTTGACTATTCAAAAGTACTTTTTAAAAGTCTATTTGAATAAAAATAATTTTGATTTTGATTTTGATTAAAATTGTTCGACAGGGGCTGTTTGTATGGAAAATAAAATTATTACTTTTACTACTTTTCTCGCATTTTTTTCCATTTAAACCTTGCCAGAAATTCGACAAATAATTCAAAACCAAAATTAGCCAAATTGATCGAGCCGTTCTCGAGTTTTAGCGAGACTAAAATTAAATTGAATTGAATTTATTTGAATTATTTATTTATACTAGCGGGCCCGGCAGACGTTGTCCTGCCCCGAAAAAATCTGGGACCCGATAGCAGCGCCCTCTACCCGGTGAAAGTTTTTGATTGACTAATAAATTAAAAAATTAAAAAGCAGGGGTTGGTGATAAAAATTGAAAATTTAGGGTCGTATGTATTTTTCAATGCCACATAATAAAAAAATAGGAAATAAAAATTTTATCCAAAAAATAAAAAATAAAAATTTGGGGTGGACACCCCTTATCACTGAGGGGTTTGAAAAATAGATAGTAGCCGATTCTCAGACTTACTGAATATGCATAAAAAAATTCATAAGAATCGGTCAAGCCGTTTCGGAGGAGTATGGGAACGAACATTGTGACACGAGAATTTTATATATTAGATTTGGACGCAAATAAGCAATATCATGTCAACTCACACGAATGTCGTTTCGAGAAAAACGCGTTTGAAACTTTTGAACAACTTGCTTTATATGATATTTTTTATGTATTGGTCAAGTTTTTGGCAATTTCAGATTTATATAAGTTATCTTACATATTTTCACAAAAAATAAGTATACAAACTACATATTTCGTGTATAATATAATGAAAAATTCTTACATGAAAGCATTCTGTTATAATGTACGCGTAAATACCATAATTGACATTATTTATATATACTCCAGTGGAAGTACATTGACCCGCTGTCCATATCGACGTGACGTAATGTGATTAGAGCATTGCGCGGTAATGTTTGTTTATTGGATTAATTGTTGTCTATAATTCGCACTTTAAGAACGAAAACGCCACAATAAATAAAAATCGAAAATTTAGTTATCAGCGTAAAATGACTTAAAACGAAATTCTCAATGTAACAATAGTCCAAACATAGCCATATTCGAGCGTAAATAACTGACGTGAATAACCAAGAAAATATAATATACGAAAGATTGTGCAGGTGTCAATATTTTTTAAAACTGAAACCATTAGTAGGTGCCACTCACGCGTTGCCAACCTCGAGAAAATGGTTCTTAAATCTCCTTTGCCTAGTAATTTCACTAGCCTACAGTGCCCTTCAAACCGAAACACAGTAATGCCAAAGACACTATTTCTTTGTGGTTGAATATTGGACACTGCGGTGGTACCTACCTAGCCGGCCTCTTGCAAGAAAAGACCTACCACCAGTGTGACTGACTGCACTGGTGCATTATCTCTGCTTATGTGAGAGTGTATAATGAGATAAGATGTTATGATAATAACCGGGACCGACAAATTAGCGTGCTTTTCTAGGAACGGTGCCATACAGTACTGTATAATAATAGTTTTTCTTTTTCCTTAACCTTGATTTCTGTCGCTGCTATTTAGAGGTCAAAACGAAAATACATTGTGAATGTTTTAATACAAAAAAGTGGCGACTTTTTTAATGAAAATTTGACACGCATTGGTTGCGGATATAATATCAAAAGCATTATGGGCTCAGTCGTTAACCAGCCTTTGTTGAATTTCCGTAAAAATGATTTTTATAAAAAAAAACGACAATTGTATAAACGTATAAATCACTTAAGATCCAAAAAAAAATTATGAAACATCTATCGCACTACATAACTTCCCCAAACACTGCGTATTAAAACGATATGAAAAAAACCGACTTCAAATGCAAAAAATGAATATTTGCTACAGAAACCGTGGCTTCTGTGCCGATATTTTATTCATTTTATAAAGAAAATATTTATTCATCCCCGAGCGGGAATCGAACACACGTCATTGGCGTTTAACGCAGATTCGTTACCACTGCCCCAAATCAATCAAAAGTTTAATTTTCTCTTGCCTTATGCTTTTTATAGGTAGACATAGACAAGTGCCGCGAATCGACTCATATGGTCTTCAAAATTATTGTTTTTTTATGCGCGGAACCTCCTGTTAAAATCAGTGTAGCCATTTTGAAGATACGATAAAAATACAAAAATATTAACAATTGTTTTTTTTTGCTATAACTACCGTACATACTTTCATATGCATTCAATAAATATATCGTTAGAGAAATATTTTTGTCCGATAAAAATGCTTGGAACTCTTAATTGATGTTTCTACTCAGGGATCAAAGTTTTGTGACTATTATACAACAATTGTAAACATTCTTTATTTGCAAAACGTAACAACCTAGTTTATTATCTGTTCTTCTCGATAGAATCAACCTTCCGAGCCGCAGGCACTTGACGATTCAATGATTGTTTAAATACCCCTTAGACAACGATTTTTAACGCGTCACCGTTAAATCACTACATAGTATAAAACAAAGTCGCTTTCTCTGTCTCTCTGTTTGCTTATATCTTTAAAACTACACAACGGATTTTGATGCGGTTTTTTTAATATATAGACTTATTGAAGAGGAAGGTTTATATGTATAATAACATCCATTAAATAGTGGAGAAATACTGTTATTTTTGAGGTTTCTAATGTGATGTCGTAAATAATTACATTAAACGCGTGCGGGCCACGGGCAGTAATGAATGAATCAAAACTACTGGATCGATTTTAATCATTTTTTCAGTGAATGACATAGGCTATATATTTCATACCCGTGCGAAGCCGGAGCGGGCCGCTAGTGCAATATAAAAATAGTCGATTTCCCAAACAAATCTTCATCCCCTCTTCCACCCCTGCAAACCATTTTCGCGGTCAAAGGTAGTCTAGTCTATACTATTTCTGTATCAAATTTTATAAAAATCGGTTCAGTATTTTAATCGTAAAAGCTTACAGTAAGTCAGACTTACTTTCACATTTTCTACTTATAATATTAGGCCTGAATTACATTTGTCAGTATCAACCAGCATTTAGCTGAATTGTTTTGGAAACACTTATGATCATCGCATGCTTCAGCATCCCTAAGCACGCTCAAGCATGCTTCAGCATCCGTAAGCATGCGTACGCATGTCAAAGTGACAGTTTGAACAGTTGACAGATGTTTCGTACTGTAAAATGTTATTATCGAGTGTTATAGTTGTAAGCATTTAAAACAATATGCGAAATCCGAATCGATGCTAAAATGAGAATTGATGCGTACATAACTACATACAAAATAGCTACTTTCTATAGACAGAATGCTGATTGATGCTGATATAAGTAATTCAGGCCTTACCAGGTATTACAAAATGACATACGATTTTTAGGGTTCCGAAGCCAAATGACAAAAACGGAACCCTTATAGTCTGTCCGTCCGTCCGTATGTCACAGCCATTTTACTCAAGGACCATTGGCTCTATCTATAAACAATTTACTTAATTGTTGTACTCTATGAACCGCACAAGGATTCTGTAATGAAATCTTAAAATATATAAGATTGAAGGGTGGCCGTCCAAACATGTAACTGAGTGTTGAAAAAAAATTCAACGTATTTCAAAGTATGAGATATCTTTGGATTGGTCTTTGAAAATGATAAGGAGGTTTGATTTTGACTTTTTTCAATTATTCAGTACTTGTTGAGATATAAGCCCCTAAAGTCATAAAAATCCTCCCCCCCTCTAACTTTTGAACTATAGGATTCAAAATTCTGAAAAAAATTGAGTAGGTCTACAAATTTAAGAGATATATAATTTATTCCCATAACTTTGTTTTTCATATTACTTTTAATAATTACTATGAAATTACCAACTTATTTTTGCGGACGATTTCAATTCGTTATTATTTTTAAAGTTCTTATATATATAGATTCTTCATCGTCAAGCTGCGGAACCTTTTAGTTTCAACTGTGCGTGGTCCACAACGCACTTGACTGGTAATTTTTTATTGTCTAGACTAGTGTCTGTGCTGATGTGAAGGAGATTTACGACCCAAGTCTTGTCAGTGTATCGTAATGAATGAATTAACCAAGGTCAAGGTACTGCAAACATTAACAGTATTTTAATTGCGTGGGAAAAACCGTTAAATAATGTATAATTTACAATACTTATTTACGAATTATATTTATGTTTTTATAACACGAAACCATTAACGAATGTTGGTAGAGCATTTTTTTATGGTTATATCTTTATATATTATATTATATTAAAAGAACGTCTGTCCGATAACACGAATTAAAAAAAAATAGCGAACAAGCAAACAAACATACATACATACATAGAAATAGTTTTTTTTATTATGACGGTTGGCAAACAACCATACGGTCCGCCCGATGGCAAGCAGTCATCGCAACCTATGAGCGCTTGCGATACTTAAAGTATCACAAGCGCGTTGCCAACGTTGGAACAGGAGGGAAGGGTTGACAAGGGAAAAAAGGAAGGAAACAGAGGGGGTGGGAGATTGGGCCTCAGCGCTCTCACTCATCGCACGAAACGCAACAGTACCTACTGATACTGTTACTTTACGATGATTTTCTGTAAGAGGGTAGTACCTCCCGGTCGAGCCGGCCCTTATGTGCTGAGAGAAGCATGAGTCTACTGCCGGTAAAAAAAAAACTAGAAACTAAAATAAAAATTAAATTAAATGAAGTCTCCGCGGCCGGCTAAAGTCCGACATGCTACAGACATACCAATAATTTTAAATCTCTGACATGGGGTTGACAATTAACCACGTGACAATAAGCAATAAAAAGTCGAGCGCGGTCGGGCCGGGTCACTAGTATCTCAAAGGGGATAATTACCCGACATATTTAAAGGCACCGTCACACAATTACAGTAGCTAATTCAGCTTCGAGTCATTGTGGTTTTTCTACTTGTATTTCCTGGTAATGCCCGACATTATGAGTCAAAACTATTCTTTATATCATAAAGGAAACATTATAAACTATTTACAAGAGTATAATTGTCAAATGCGATACTTTAGTCCGACTCCCGCTCGAACAGATGTTTGCATTGATCTTATAAATATCAGCTTCGGCCTGGGCGTTTGTCCTTGTGGGTCTCCCCACCGTGCATCGGAGAACACGTTACGTCTTTCCCGGTTGTTATCACATAACATCTGATAATAATCGTTAACTCTTAAGTAAATGGCTCTTATCCAATCACTTACTGGTATAAGTAGACCCTGGGTAGATAAAAATACCGGGGAAAATTTCTGGGAATAAGGGTAATAATTGGAATGCTAGTAGTCGTAAGGCCATGCTTCAAACACAAATGTGCCGGCTCGATGGGAAGTACTACCCTCTCACAGAAACGCGTAAAGTAACAGTATCAGTAGGTACTGTTGCGTTTCGTGCGATGAGTGAGAGCGCCGGAGCCTTTCCCTTCCTCCTTTTTCCCTTCTTACCTTGGGTTGGCAACACTATTGTATCAATTTTTGAATACATTTTTTTTCGGGAATTTTGTGTCATATTTTCAATGAACATAAAATTCTAAATGTCACGCAGACGAAGCTAAGAACAATTATAAATGATCGTCATTAATAAACTGACACGGAAGATAAAGGGGTTATCAAATCGCGGGAATATTTTTGTGTTTTAATCTTTTGTGTACGTAAAACATTTTATTGAATGTCTTTAGCCGCCGATTTTTGATAGGGAGCTAAACGTACGATTCGTGTCTTTGTCATGACGGTTGTCAAACAAGCATACGGTCCGTCTGATGGTAAGCAGTCGCCGCGAGCTATCTTCTTCTTATCGAGTGGTTAGTGGCCAACCTAGTGTCAGAGTTGTTCAGGTCGCCCGTATAGGCCTCTGACTTGACTTATCGACTGTTGTCAAATTGTCAACAGCCGGGACCGACTTTTTACGTGGCCTCCGAAGCACCGAGACGCTGGGTTGAAATACCACTATGCGATCACGGATCTAGTGACTGACCGCGCCTAAAGTTGCGTAACTTACCGATCGTTTACCGATCAGTGGATCTCCGACCGCGAGCTATGAACGACCGCGATACTTGTAGTATCACATGTGCGTTGACAAATACAAGAAAAAAAGAACAATGACAGATAAAATGGCGGATTTTTTACTTATTAATAATTTACTGTTAAGTATATTATATTCCAAACAGAAATAAGTTGTTTTTTTTATATCATGACGGTTGGCAAGCAAGCATACGACCCACCTGATGGTAAGCGGTTGCCGTAGCCTATGAGCGCGCGCAACACCATTAGTAGGTGTCACTCACGCATTGACAACGAGAGATATTGGTTCTTAAATCTCCTCTGCCCAGTAACTCCACTAGCCTACAGTATTTTTATGCTACTAAGTTGGCAACTTAGTAAAAAAAGTCTTTTGTTTATGTTTATATTTGCTTTAAGGAAGAAATCTTATCTAAAAGCTTTATAACTTATTGAATTATTTTAATAATGACTGGTTTTCTGCATATATAAATAATACATGTTTAAGTTTACAATTATATTTAAATATACAATCAAGCAAAATATTCATAGTTTAAAATAATTGTGTAATAATATGTAATAATTGAGCAACAATTATTTATTGTAGTGAAACTTCTAATGCGACTTCCAACATGGTTGCGTTAAACGCTTAACGCACTAGAGAGAGAGAAAGAAAGATACACAAAGTTAGAATGTAGGAGAGAGAGAGAGAAAGAGAGTGAGTCGGTAGATCCCAAGCACATGCGCGTGGTATTCTTGCTATGCTGCGAAGTAAACAGAGTTATTGTAGATGTGACGACCCCATCACCCGCTGTTGGGATAACCTAACGGCGTCGGGATGTGACGACCCCATCGCCCGCTGTTGGGATAACCTCTGTCACAGCAGAGATTATTCCACCAGTGCAATCAGTCACACTGGTGGTAGGTCTTTTGTTGCAAGAGGCCGGCTAGGTAGGTACCACCGCAGTGTCCAATATTCTGCCGCCAAATAGTAGTGCTTAGGCACTACTGTGTTCCGGTTTGAAGGGCATTGTACGCTAGTGAAATTACTGGACGGACGAGATTTAAGAACTAATATCTCGAGGTTGGCAACGCGCGAGTGGCACCTACTAATGGTGCTGCAAGCGCTCATAGGCTGCGGCAGCCACTTACCATCAGGTGGGCCGTATGCTTGTTTGCCAACTTCTAACATAAAAAAAAAAAAAAAAAAAAAGATTTGGATATTTCTCCACTCGAAAAAGACAATTAAAAATCAATTTCTACCCCTTCCTATTTTCATTTCCACATTACGAAGTTTCACTTCTTCCGCGCGGAGGGACTCCACGCACTATTTTTTTAGTATTAAAATGAAAAATGATAATCATTAAATGAAACAAAAACCCGACTGTATTAAAAATACTAAAATAATTGCAACGGAAAAAAATCAATCTTTAAACATCGATTTCTCGTAAACCAAGCAATATATCGAAAAATTTTATTCTAATTTTTCGTCTTATTTTGTCGAGTTCTACAAGGAACCATCATCAGATTTTGTCGCAAAAAAATTACAATATTTATTAGGGAATATCTTTTTCCCACCGGTTTCATATTGTAATAAAATACTATACGTCACTCTCACAACTGAGACGAATCTAATGACGCCTCATATGTTGAAATCCTTCAAGTCTCGACTGTAGAGTATCACAAAGAAATAGACATACATACATACGCTCGAAAAACATTACCCTACTTCGGCAGTAGAGTAAAAACGCAAACTGGGTGTCTCACTCGCTTATAAAAGGCTTCAAACATCTGTATATTAACATATTATTATTTTTTTATTATTTACAAATAGTAATTACTAGTATTAAAACTGTACAATTAATAGTATTAAAACTGTACAAAATCATGTTCACGAGGAACGGTGGCAAGAATGCTAGTTGCATTTCCCCGCTGAGTGGCAATCCCGATTCTTTGGTCGAAAAATTTTTTTTTTTTTAAAGTATACTAGCAATGCTTTTTTAATGGCATTACTAATATTCCTATTGCCCCTCCAAATAATCTCGAAGCTTGCGCTAGGAGTGGGTACGACAATAGCCCAAGGGGTCAGGATCGAACCTGCGACTCTCGCGTTAACGGAGCGAAGTCGGCCCTTCTACCGTTGAGCTATTGAGGCTTCGAAAATGAACCTGCCCTCTTATAACCCGTGGAGGCAATGTGTCGGGTGTATATTAATTTTATTTAATACTAAGTTATTGACCCAGATATTTGATAAAAATAAAAAAGAATAACAAAACGTGTAGATAAGCGCAAGTGTGCCTGTGTGCTTGTGTATGTATTGTTGTTACTAATATTACAAATGTGAAATTGTATATATTTGTGTTTGTTAATTACGCAAAAACGGCATAACGGATTTGTATGAAATTTAGCACACAGATAGCTTATTATCTGGATCAACACATAGGATACATTTTGTATGTAAAATGTTCGGTTCCTGTGGGATTATAAAAAAACATTCTACAGGGCGTACTCAATTGAAATTTGGTAAAGATGCGTCTTATGTAATATTATTTACTTACAAATGATTCATTTCTCTATGGAGCTAATTCTAAGGTCTCCGTGGACGAAGACGCGGCCAGATGCTAACTTAGGATACTGAGTAATAATGGTTTAAGAGACGTTGAAAATCGACCTTCACCCATCCGATAACCATTTGATACAAATTTTTTATCAAATTTTATTGATTTCTCAACACGCCTATGATATCTTGCCAGGGCTATTTTATAAATAAATAAAAAATCAGTCGAGATTTTCAATAAATTAATAAACACTACACACACAACGGCCCCCATTAGGATAGTTATATCCTGTGTCGGGGATCCGGAAACATACGCAATAACAAGGACAAGTTCGCGCAGACCGGAAAACATGGTTGTATGGTCAATACAAACATATTCTCTAACCCGCGACTGCACCACAACGTCGTCAAGCCATCGTTATGATGAAACAGAATTATTATTGCAGAATTAAAAGTGGTTATCATTCTTCTTCATCCTAGCATTATTCCCGGTATTTTATTTTACCCAGGGTCTGCTTATTGCTCTTATCCGGATTTGACGGGTTACTAGTTTTTACACAGAGCGATTGCCATCTGACCTCCGCAACCCTAAGCGCGAACCAGTAACTCATTGGATAAGAGCAATTTACTTATCAAGAGTTAACGATTATTATCAGATGTTATGTGATAACAACCGGGACCGACAGCTTAACGTGCTCTCCGAGGCACGGTGGGGAGACCCACAGACAAACGCCCAGACCGAGGCAGAAATTTTAACAAACATCTGCCCGAGCGGGAATCGAACCCGCAACCGTCGAGACTTAAGGCAGACACGCTACACACAACGCCACAACGGTGTCGAAAAGTGGTTATCATTATATTCAATATATCTTTTCCTGTATATTTTGTACTACTATGGAGACTTAATTATTTAGTATTATTATTTATTATTATTTTTACACACACACACACACTACTACTACTACATCATAACATAAATAAAAATATATAGTTTTTGTTTAAATAATATTTAGTAAAGAACTTGTATCGTGTGTTTATTTGTGATTATTTTATATCTTTTTAGCTGTTGTAACTTTTTTTTATATATTTTTGTACCACGTTATTCGCTAAGCTACCATTATGTTAAATAATTAAAAGAGTCTGAAATACAGATTTTCTTAATCTACTTCAGACACAGATGATCGTAATTCTTCTTGTTATTTTAGCTATGCATACCTTAAAATGTATATTTTTGTGGTTTTTACTCCTGAAATAAATAATATTATTATTTATCGTTTTAAGAGTTCCCTTTATCAGACACCGTTGTGGCGTTGTGGGTAGTCTGCCTTTAGTCTCGACGGTTGCGGGTGAGTTCCCGCTCGGGCAGATCTATGTTAAAAAAATCTGTCTCGATCTGGGCGTTTGTCCATGTGGGTCTCCCAACCGTGCCTCGGTGAGCACGTTAAGTTGTCGGTCCCGGTTATCACATAACATCTGATAATAATCGTTAATTCTTGATAAGTTAATTGCTCCTATCCTATGAGTTATTGGTTCGCCCTTAGGGTTGCGGAGATCAGATGGCAATCGCTCCGTGTAAAAACTAGTAACCTGTCAAATCCGGATAAGAGTAATAAGCAGACCCTGGGTAAATAAAATACCGGGAATAATGCTAGGACGAAGATTAAGAGGTCCCTCTTGAGATCGATCATCACCTCTAAATATTTTTTTTCAAATAAAAATAAATAAATAAATAAACGCTGCACACTCAACATAAATACTCAAAATAGAATTAAAATAATATTAAAATAAAAATAGAATTATCGAAACCGGTCCAGCCGTCTTCGAGTAATCGATTAACAAAAAACATACAGTCAAATGCCTACTTGATAGCCTACTTTTTGAAGTCGGTTAAAAGCACAACCTCTGTGTCCCAGTAACAAAAATATAAAAATAAACAGCCAGTCAAATTGACAACCCCCTTTTTGAAGTCGGTAAGTAACATTTTGTGTCCCTCCGTCCGCTTGTAAACACAACTTATGAACCACTGGTTTCACATGGTTCTTTTTTAGAGTTCTCTAGCCAAATGGCAAAACAGAACCCTTATAATTTCGTCAAGTCCGTCTGTATGTCACAGTTATTTTACTCGGACTGTTGGCTCTATACGAAATTTAGTAAATAAGTGTATTCTATTCGCAACACGATTTTGTAATGAAATGTTAGCATTTATAAAAATTAAGGGTAGCAGTCCATACATGTAACTGAGGGTTGAAAAAAAATCAACGTATGGAAACGTGTGAGATATCTTTGGATAGGTCTTTCAAAATGATAACGAGGTTCGATTTTGACTTTTTCATTAAGTCAATAGTTGTTGAGATAAACCCTAAAGTCATAAAAATTGCATCTCCTACATTTTTTATTTTCACTATTTTTGGGGTCGATTTTAATTCGTTATTATTTTTTAACCTTTAGTTTCACTGTGTGTGGTTCACAACGCACTTGAGTAATAATTATTTTAATATAGAGATATATTATTTGACAACCTTTTAGTGTTAATTTGGTTACGATATGTAATCTATGGAATTTCAGCCCATGTCGCAATAATTACGCACAGAACAAAAAGTTATTGTAAATATAAGTTATTAGTAAATAGAGACGCTCATAGCCGGGTGCGTTCACTAACCGGTAAACGATGGATGGGTTAAGCAACTTTAGGCGCGGTCAGTCACTAGATGGGTGATCAATTTTTTTTTTGGGAATGTGTATTGCTGTTGGCCCCACTGGCCTTGACAGCGTCACCGGGTGGGGGGGCGAGTACAGAGCCGTGATAAAGGGGCAGCCCTCACGGGGTCTCAAATTTGATTCCGTCCTTAGGGTGCCTCCTGCGAAGCCGAGCCACGGCGGCGGACGTCATCGGAGATGGAGGCAGCGCTCCGAGCGCATTCTATACGATAGACTCACCCGACGGTGTGATAAAAAAACGTAGTTAATATTAAAGCCACGTGAGATACTAGTTTATAAAAAAAAAAATACGCATACTCTTATTTTATGACCTGTCCATGCAAACAAAATACCCAATTCGCAAAATTAATAATTCGCGAATATATGGATAATTTTGCTACATATAAAAAAGCCAGTCCTTAGTTTTATAGTAGTATGATTTAATCAGTTTAAGCCAAAAAAAAAACGTTAATTTTTAAACTATAATTATTTGTATTTATAAATACTAATTTAAAATTAAAAATAATAAGCACGGAAAAAAACAACTTTTAACATGTGACAAATATTCACATCACGAAACCAGTTGTAAATTTTAAAAAAATACAAACAGTATAACACCAAAATGTCAAAAATTCATACCAAATCCAAAAATCCAATGCTCTCATCCTTTTTAACGCCCATATCATACGCGTTCCCTTTATGATTGATAAACCTCTTGCTCTGCCCCTTCATCACTGACTATATCACTAATAAACACACTGCTATAAAAATAATCACACGACACATCCGTCCAAAACGCTGTAGCAGACAGTACTGACTCAGTTTCACGATCGTCGAGAAGTAAATAAAACCGACGCTGGGAAACCCCTAGAGCTTTCTAAATTTAATATACAATTAAATATTTAAAATATCACCTATATGGTTTAGCTGTTTGTCATGTTTTACGTCATTTAAAGTTAAATATTTAACGGCTTTGAAAGAAACCGTAATTCTATGTATCAACCGGTTGTGAGCGTCAGGTCAGGTCTGTTAGGGATTGTGTGTGAGCTTTTGTGGACTTATTTTTTACTAGCGGTCCGCTCCGGCTTCGCACGGGTATACAATGTATAGCCTATATCATTAAAAAATAATTAAAATCGATCCAGTAGTTTTGATTTATTCATTACTGCCCGTGGCCCGCACGCGTTAAATGTAATTATTTACGACATCACATAAGAAACCTCAAAAATAACAGTTTTTTTTCTTCACTATTTAATGGATGCTTTTATACATATAAACCTTCCTCTTCAATCACTCTATCTATTAAAAAAACCGCATCAAAATCAAGCAAGTTTTAATGATTTAAGCATACATAGGGACAGAGAAAGCAACTTTGTTTTATACTATGTAATGATAGTAATTTTGTTAACACGCAGTATGTTAATAATATAACAGTAAATTTTATCAATTATTAATTAAGTTGTAATTGAAAACATGCATTGAAATTCAATATAAGGATAAACTGATTATTAATATTATTCTTGGTAGCGCGGCGACATGTGATATCAGCGGGCCTACCATTAACTCTTATTGCGATTCAAACATTGTCCAATATATATGTATCAGTACCTGGTTGACCGAGCTATGCTCGGTTTTTTGTTTTTGGTAAATCGAAAGTCATTAAGGGTAACTCGATTGAAGCCTTACCTGGATAATAAAATAATGATTTCGACAACAAGTTATATCCGCAAAAATTGGGATTGTTGAGTATTTTGTTAAATTCTAATGGACGCATCGCTGTCAGTCAGTGACATATTATAATAAATTAAAGAAAACGTCAACTGTCATTGTAGAAATGTTTGTCATTCGATTCAATTCAATAAATCCTTGTTGCCATAGCAACGCGTGGTCGCTCAAGTGCGCTGTGAATTTACTTATATATTTTGACATTTTTAATTTATTTTGTTGATAATAGATGGCGTGTCGACAACGGCGTGAAAACACGGACAAAGCCACATTTTCTAAAAATAAATCCTAGCTAGATCGATTTATCGTCCCCGAAAACCCATGCATACTAAATTTCATGATAATCGGTGCAGCCGTTTCTGAGATCCCAATTATTATATATGTATATATATACAAGCATTCCTCGTTTAAAGGTATTATAAGATGACATATATATACGTCATGCTAATATAAAATCTGAATATCAGAATGTCCGAATTTTAATGGCGTCGGGATGTGACGACCCCATCGCCCGCTGTTGGGATAACTTCTGTCAAAGCAGAGGTATGTTGTGCAATCAGTCACACTAGTGTTAGGTTTTGTTGCAAGAGGCCGGCTAGGTAGGTACCACCGCAGTTTCAAATATTCTGCCGCCATATAGTAGCGCTTAGGCATTACTGTGTTCCGGTTTGAAGGGCACTGTACGCTAGTGAAATTACTGGGCGGACGAGATTTAAGAACTAATATCTCGAGGTTGGCAACGCGTGAGTGGCACCTACTAATGGTGCTGCTAGCGCTCATAGGCTACGGCAACCACTTACCACCAGGTGGGCCGTATGCTTGCTTGCCAACTTCGAACAAAAAAAAAAAGAAAAAAAAAACTATCGCGCAAGGCGTGACCTTTGGTAGTTTTAGTGGGTAGAGAGGCAAGGTCCTTAGAGACCATTGCACAGGCTTCGAGTTCCACACCTCCTGCACCTTTGAGTCGCAATAAGAGTTAATAAATTAGTGTTTTGAATGACGACCTAATAATCCAATTCCATTCTGACATTCACATTTTATATGAACATGACGTATAAGTATATATGTCACTAGCTCCTGCCAGCAGCTTCGCTCGCGAGAATAACGGTTGTAATACAAGCTCTGAATCCCCCCTCTCCCTTTTAGAAACTTTGAATGTCGTATTTATTTCGAATCAACAACCTAAAAATAAGTTTGAAGCTTCTAGGTCTTAAAATGACGATACATCAATATAACTTTTCATCCCCTCTCTCTCTTGACGACGTTGTGGCGCTGCGGTAGCGAACCTGCCTTAAACGCCACAGGTCGCGGGTTCGATTCCCGCTCGGAGCATAATATGTTTGTATTGTCCATGCAAGCATATTTTCCGGTCTGGGTGTGTTTGTCCTTGTCATTGTGAATGTTTCCGGACCCCGACACAGAATATTACTATCCTAATGGGGGCCGTTGAGTGTGCAGCGTTATTTATTTATTTATTTATTCTCTCCAAGGTCCCATCTAGCGCCATAGTGGGACGTCGCGGGGTCGCTGAAGCATACAACCGCGACGCCCCGGCGCTTGCCCCGAGGCGCCCTCCGGTGGCGGCAACCTACTGCCGCCATTAATACATACACTACATACTAATACATATTTACCAATACATACCAATGCGCGCGAACGCGCCAGGCCTTTCGGCCTCCACCTTGGGCGGCACCATACTGCCGCCATACATACTATACATATATAAAAGACTCCACGGCGCTTTCGCGCCCCTCCGACCGGGACCGAAAGGCCCCGGCAAACTCAACCAAGGGAGCCCTGGGTCCTAGGGCTCCCCCCGCCGAGACTAACTTTTTAATGAGATTGTTTCCCTCTACGACCGACCACCGTTATTTTTTAAAGAGGTTTTCTTCCTCTACCGCCTGACCGGGGCTGAAGGCCCCGGTTAAACACACCACCGGTGTCGCAGGAGCCGCTCGCAGTCCATTCTGATAAGCAGAAAAGTACCGGACGGACCCATACGACACACCCTCCTGGACGCGGTCTGACGTAAAACGCCCCACGCCCGAACCGTCTGACCCTGTTAGCTTCACCGGGCAGTCGAAGGTGCCACCTGCACAATCGACTCCCGGCTACTGAGCCCCCGGCACGACAAGCCCAGGGTACCGCAGAGTTTGACCTCTGCGGTTGGGGGGGAACTTTTCATCCCCTCTTCAACCCCTTATAATGCTTTTTCCGCATTAAAAAGTAGCCTATGTCCTTTCTCAGGCTCTAGACTATCTGTGTACCAAATTTCATTTAAATCGGTTCAGTAGTTTTGCCGTGAGAGCGCGACACACAGACAGAGAGACAGAGTTACTTTCGCATTTATAATATTAGTAAGAATTAGTAAGGACAATAAAATGGACGCAAATAAACAATACCATGTCAACCCACAAAATTGAAAAAACTGAGTTACATATGCAGAAGTGTTGGTAAATGGCTGAAGAACATTTTTCATTAATTTTTGTAAGGATTCTTCACAACTTCTAAACAAGCCATTTTTCAATCATGCAATTTATGTATTTTTAAACGTTTTGGGTTATATTATATACGAAATATGCAGTTTATATACTTATTATTTGTGAAAATAAGTAAAATAACTTACATAAATCTGAAATTGTCAAAAACTTGACCAATAAATAAAAAAATCATATAAAGCAAGTTGTTCAAAATTTTCAAACGCGTTTTTCTCGAAATGACATTCGTGTGGGTTGACATGGTATTGCTTATTGGCGTCCATATATTGGTCGTAATTTGAATCGCAATAAGAGTTAATGGTAAGCCCCCGGATCATGTGTCGAGTCATTTTTGTTCTATTTTAAGATCAACACGTTTTAAAATAAGGAGCCATCCATGAATTACGTCACAAGTATGGTTGGGAGGGGTCCTAACTTTCGTGACGTCACATTTCAATATCTAATATACCTACCTAAGTGTTTAGACGCAAAATTTTAACTGCTAAAGAAGAACTGATGTCGGAGCTGGTGTTTTAATTTAATAATTTCGAGGTGTTAAATATGACATCACAAGAAAGGAGAGACGCTCATAGCCGAGTGCACCCGCTGATCGGTAAACGATCGGTAGGTTAAGCAACTTTAGGCGCGGTCAGTCACTAGATGGGTGATCGCATAGTGGTATTTCAACCGAGTGTCTCCGTGCTTCGGAAGGCACGTAAAAAGTCGGTCCCGGCTGTTGACAATAAGACAACAGTCGATAAGTCAAGTCAGAGGCCTACGGGCGACCTGAACAACTCTGACACTAGGTTGACCACTAACCAATCGATAAGAAGATAAGAAGAACAAGAAAGGGGAGAGGTAAAAAGAATCATGAAATTATGGATGGCCACTACAGTGATGTTTTTTTACGTATTGTAATATTTATAGCAAAATAAAATACCGGCTTCAAAACTAAAAAACAAACAATAAATATTTTCTACAACAGAAGTCGGGGCTATGTGCTTTTACGGTAGTAGAGCCATGCTTCTCTCAGCACAAAGGGCCGGCTCGACTGGGGAAGTACTACCTTCTCACAGAAAATCGGCGTCAAGTAACAGTATCATTAGGTACTGTTGTATAACTTTGAAAACGACGAACTCCATACAAATGTTCATCACTTGATCCTTATTTTACCCCTTAGGAACATTGTTGTTTTATCGTCAGCTAAACATCATAAAGATACATACGTGAATATTTAAACTAAATTATGTATAAAGGCATCAGAAACAGCATTTTTGCCCAACATCTTGAGGAATTCCCCTCGATTTCCCCAGGATCCCAGCACCAGATCCTGATACCCTGGACATGGGACCAGCCTTGAAGTATCCTCTTTCTAACAGAAAAAGAGTTATAGAAATCCATCCATAATAGGCGTTGCTATCGCGTAATATACATACAAAAAAAAAGTGGTCGAAATGAGGACCTCCTCCTTTTTAGAAGTCTGTTAAAAATAAAATGACACAAACACCGCGATGATACTGAAAGCGAAAGTAAAAAACTCGCAAAACTAAAGAACTATGGAAAGATCTTTTTTTTTTACGTCATCACGGTTGTCCAACAAGCATACGGTCCGCCTGATGGTAAGCAGGTACCGCAACTGAACCGATATTTTACTAGGTTCTGACTTCTGAAGAAATTTTCCTAGAGATTATTTTATTTTTTTGCTTTTTAGTTTTAAAGTTATATTTTTTTTTTCAAAATAATTTTGTTTTTACTTAACTGATTAAGTAGTTTTTATCCAGTCTCAAAGTCCATAATTTTTTTGGGATTTTTTGTTGTTGGGTTTGTTTATAAAATAAATCGTGATTTTTTTTTCCTAAAAGAATTAACCTTAACTAGTTTTGAGAATTTGAAACTAGATTTATAAAGGAAATGAAAAAAAAACGTGTTGCCATTATAACATCCTACGTGATTTGATCAAATCTGTTTTTATTATACGCCTACAACTTAAACTCAAAATATTCTTTATTCAAATAGGCTTTTAAGCACTTTTGAATCGTCAATAATTCGGAAGGTAGATTCTGCAGAGAAGAAACGGCAAGAAGCTCTACAGTTACTCTTTTCAAATATAATCACATTACATTTGTCAAATGTACAATTAAGTTATATATCCCGCTTGAAATTCAACGTATATTAATTCCATGCCACATTATCTGCAATATATTCATTAACGGAATAATAAGCTTTATTTGGTTAACAATTTTTAGTAAAGCATTTAAATTTTGGAGTTGTTTTGTCATTATTTGCTATATCTCATGAACTGTAACAGAATAAAATTTCATAGATGGCGTTATGATAGCAAATAATAAAAAAAAATCAAAATTAAAGTTGCTACCCTTACTTGATATTTTTATTCTGATATTGAAGTGAAACTTCTTTAGAATCGTTGTGATTTTAAACCGGATGCAACGGAAAAAATGGCAGGTAAGAGACACAAATACAAAAATGTGTAGGATGAAGCCGGCAAAGAATGAGACAGAAATATACGTACTATTTTATATTATCGGTTTCTCCTCTTTGCGCCATGCTTCGTAGAATTTCCACTTCCGTCTTCTAAGCATAGTTACTGAAGTTTCACTTCTATCGTGTGTGAATCGCACACACACCTTTTTTTTATTCTATTGTGGTACGGAACCCTTTATGTTCGAATCCGAAACGAACTGGGCCAGCATTTTTCCTAAGCACGGAGATTTCTACTAAGCTAAATTACGTTTTTTTCGCATTCCGGTTTGTTGGTATCTCTATAGGCATACAAGGTCAATTTAAACGAGTTCGAAACCGGTTGAGACATTAGCCTCTTTCGAGCATGAGGCTGGGCGGAGAATTACCTTCTTACAGTATATTGACGTGAAGTAACATCCGTAGTACGAAGGCTAGAGTGCGCTGAAGGCCCAAGAGGCCAACACCGACGCCAACTTTGTCGTGTTTTTTTATGTAAATAAGTTGTCAATCAAGCATACGACCCACCTGATGATAAGCGGTTGTCGTAGCCTATGAGCGCCCAAAACCATTAGTAGGTAAATGGACGCAAATAAGCAATACCATGTCAACCCACACGAAAGTCATTTCGAGAAAAACGCGTTTGAAAATTTTGAACAATTTGCTTTATATGAATTTTTTTATGTATTGGTCAAGTTTTTGACAATTTCAAGATTTATGTAAGTTATTTTACTTATTTTCACATAAAATAAGTATACAAACTGCATATTCGGTTTATATAATATAACCCCTTTTTTAGAAGTTTTAAAGATTAAAATCCTACAAATATTAAAGAAAAATGTTTTTCAGCCATTTACCAACACTTCTGCATATATAACTCAGTTTTTCAATTTTGTGGGTTGACATGGTATTGCTTATTTGCGTCCATTAACGACCTTCCCCAAGTAACTTCACTAGCTACAGTGCTGGAAGAAAAAAATCTAACTGTTAGTGAAAACCAATCAAAATCCGTTGCATGGTTTCGGAGGAATTAAATAAATAAGTAAATAAATAAACGCTACACACTCAACCCACCCACAACGGAAAACGTGCCTGTATGGTCAATACAAACATCTGCTCCGAGCGGGAATCAAACCCGCGTCCTGTGGCTTAAGGCAGGTTCGCTACCGCTGTGCCACAATGTCGTCAACAGTGAATATACAGACAGACACGGAAAGCGTCTTTATTTTATATGTGGAGACTTGGCTTATTTGCGATGACGCAGTTTTCTTGATTTTCATTGTAAAAAATGAATTAAAAATTAAAGTTTCTTATTCAAACTAATATTTCAAAGCGTAAAACCTAATTAAAATTTGTAATATAAATGTTCCATTACGAAAGAGACTATCTGTAATTTATACGGGGTATTTACGTGAAAACAGAATGATTATGGGTTCAAAGGTCCACGACATTAGAATATCGTACAGACTACAAGAATATTAATTAATTTTTTTTATGACCGGATGGTAAGTGGTTGCCGTAGCCTATGAGCACTTGCAACACCATTAGTAGGTGCCACTCACGCGTTGTCAACCTCGAGATATTGGTACTTATATCTCCTTTGCCCAGAATATTTGACACTGCGGTGATACCTACCTAGCCGGCCTCTTGCAACAAGTGACCTACCAACAGTGTGCTAACATCGTACGTTAGTGAAGTGACTTCTCATCAGCAGTTTCGGTCACCCAATATATCAGGGTAGGATTTAGAGGTCTGGAGGCCTCGGGGCAGCAAAGGAGTGGAGGCCCCCTGACCATAAATTATTTTCCAAATAAAATGAACAATTGTTTTAACTAAATTGTGCAAACAAGTAGATTCTTTCTTCTAGATAAAAGAACTTGTCGGAATTTGAAAGTCTGTATTGTGGGGCCCTCTTGCCATTCCCTACTTTTTAATAAAAAAAAAGGGTTGTAAGGAGTTGAAAGGGGGGGATAAAAAGATATTATGAAGTATCGTCATTTTTTGAGCTAGAAGCTTGAAACTCAGTGTTTACATTCCATGTTTTAAGTGTTAAAGGGGGTTGGTTATTGTGCTACCGCGCGGTAATTTGTAGATGTTGTCCGGCATAACAATAACGCGGAGAAACCGCGGGCGTTGCTAGTTTGTAATATAAAAAAGGCAGTTAAGTACCAAAACTAGCATCGAAATTCGTTATTTAAAGTTTTATATCACATGAAGTTTTAAAGTGTTAAGTGTGTTCAACGAAAGTTCAAAGACTATCCGATAACAATGTTATTTATAGGAGGGTATTAGCCTTGTCATATGTACGATATAATACTTCTAATCGTTAATTGTTATTATGTATATTATGAATGTTGAACGGATGTATGAGCATGAATGTAAAATAGAAATGAGTGTATAATGGGAACTTTGAAAATAGCTTCAGTGACTCAAGCACTAAGGAGTGGAAGGTCTTGGTATGGACGTGTTATGCGAAGAGATGAAAGTTATGTGACCGAAAGACTCTTCAGATTACCGCTGACTTTCATGTCTTTAAAAGCTCTAAAAGTCCGCGACAGTATATGTCTATCTTTTAAGGTTGATTATATAACATCACGTAACGATACAATAATCATAAACACGGGTGAAACCACGGGCATAGATAGTGATATAATATCATATTATGTATGTTTTGTCCTTGATATTGATAAATGTGTCACATCTGCCATTTTGTGGGCGACCGCGTATTAAAATTTTATTACGCACTGCGGTTTCTTGTGTGAAAATAACTAGTATATAATATAATACAATATTACTTCATCTAAATCGCCAAAAACTGTGTCTATCGATATACCATATTTAGAATGAGACGCTCATAGCCCGGTGCGCTCACTGATCGGTGAACGATCGGTGGGTTAAGCAACTTTAGGCGCGGTCAGTCACTAGATGGGTGATCGCTTAGTGGTCGGTCCCGGCTGTTATCAATATGACAATAGTCGATAAGTCAAGTCAGAGGCCTACGGGCGACCTGAACAACTCTGACACTAGGTTAGCCACTAACCACTCGATTAGAAGAAAATTGAATATACAATTTTTAAAATTGGTATACCATATACTGATGTACAATCTTTAGTAATAGGAGACTCGTGACCTTCCCACCATAAAATCAGTCTTCTTGCTGTCTTTTTATCCAGTAAATAATTGTAAAAAGTATTTTTTTTTATGTGAGAGGGGGCAAACGAGCAGGAGGCTCACCTGATGTTAAGCGATTACCACCGCCCATGAATATCTGAACCACCAGAGGGCATGCATATTCGTTTTTTTAAGCACGAAATAAATTTGAAACACAAATTAAGCACTTGAAAACTCACAGATGCTTTCCCGGATTTGAACCCGCGACCTTCGGTTAAAGTCTACGTTTTCGTTCCATTGGGCAATCTCGGCTTTAACAGTAGTAATAAAAATAAGTATTTTCAAGAACTTTATTGTTTAACAACAATGGCTTATTATACAGTATGGGTGGCAACCCTACATACCGTTTTGCGGTTAACACGGCTACGCCCTTATGCAGGAACGAGGTATGTCCCTCACAACTCAGTAAGAGGATCCTTTGAGCAGGCCGGTGATATTGCCTGGCGAGCCGCAGCCCAACGACTTACGTTGGGAAGTTGTTTTTCTTTTTTATGTTACAAGTTGGCAAACAAGCATACGGCCCACCTGATGGTAAGTGGTTGCCGTAGCCTATGAGCGCTTGCAGCACCTTAAGTAGGTGCCACTCACGCGTTGCCAATCTCAAGAACTAGCTCTCAAATCTTCTCTGCCCAGTAATTTCACTAGCGTACATACAGTGCCCTTCAAACCGGAACACAGTAATGCCTAAGCACTACCATTTGGCGGCAGATTATTTGACACAACGGTGGTACCTACGTAGCCGACCTCTTGCAACGAGAGACCTACCACCAGTGTGACTGATTGCACTAGTGGAATAATCTCTGCTGTGACAGAGATTATCCCAACAGCGGGCGATGGAGTCGTCACATCCCGACGCCAGGGAAAATATAATTTACTGAATGTATATATACTGTACTAGCGTAGAAAACTCTGATAGCGCGATTTAGGATCGTGACGTTCGTTGGTCGTCAATATCGTTGCGTAGTTGACATGTAGGTGTCGCTGTAACTTGATGTGATATGTGACAATCTTGTCTTTCCATCGAGGTACGTCGTGTTGCGTGTAGATGTCGCTACACCCTATTTGAAAGAAGCGATTAAGTAAAGCTGTATGTTTTAATTAGAGTATAGATGTCTAATTAGTCTTGATATCATAAAATATAAAGTCAATTATTTCTGCAGATGTTATTTTAATTAATAATACAATTAGTAATTAGTTATTAATAATATTTAGTAACCGTATATGACGCTGTCTTTATGTGAAATATTATTATTATAGATTTTTGATACTCGCGTTATGTAGTTTTTTGACGATTCCGTAACACAACATTTTTCCTGGATAAAAAGTATCCTATATGTTAATCCAGGTAATAACCTATTTGTTTAATTTTCATCCAAACCAGTGTAGTAGTTTTTGCTTAAAAGAATAACAAAAATCCATCCATCCACCCAAACTTTCACTTTCAGATAGTGGGATAGCATAGCAGTTGTAGAGGCATGCTCCTCCCATCACCAATATGCCGACCGGGGAAGTACTACCCTCTCACAGAAAAACCACACAAAGTAACAGTATCAGTAATGTTGTGTTACATGAGAGTTTCGGAGGCCCAATCTCCTACATCCTCTGTCCTACCCTCCTATACCTCGAGCCGCAACGCGCATGGGCTACTTCAAGTATCACCCTCGTTCACAGGTTGCGGTAACTGCTTACCATCAGACGGACCGTATGCTTGTTTGACAACCGTCATAATAACACTTGCTCCGAAGATCAGCAGAATGCTATAGATTACACGTTTACGCGATTACCGCTCATACGTCTGAACTTTTAAGTGTGTGAACCAATTTTGATGATTCTTTTTTCTTTTACAAGTTGGTGCTTCTCACGTAGTCCCATTTCAATTTTGTTCAGTTATGATAATGGCATCTTCGAAAATCGTAGTGGCAACTAGTGCGCTTGTTAAATCCGTAACTAGAATGTATAAAATAAAATAATTAAAAACATAACAATAATATTTTTATCAGAAGTCGGTGTTAAGTATAACCGCACAACGAACCCATTTAGTTTTTAGTTTTGAAGTCGTAACATTTTTTCAAAAAAAAATATTTTTTATTTCCGATTTTTCATTTTAACAAATCTACCAAAATAATTATAATAATTAATTGTAACGGTAAAAAAATGATAGAGATAAAATAAACATTAACAGTTTCGTATTTAAATCGAAGTATTATTAATTTAATGCTTTGTCTGGATTCAGTTTTGTAACTAAAATGTTTATCATAGTACGTTATTATTTTATTCTAATTAATTAACATAGATAGAATATAGATTTGTGTTGGTTGCATTTGTTTATAGATATAGAAGCATTTTAAGCGTGTTGCTGACTAATAGGAAGAATGGGAAAGAGAAGGGAGATAAAGGAAAGAGATAGAAACAATACAAAATCCAAAAGAAGCACACGGTCTGCCTGATGGTAAGTGGTCACCGCAGCCTATTAGACAAACGTGCCACCGATACCAGGACTAAGATGGTCAGAATGGTATTGAGGGAATTGGAATTTGATGACTCACAGAACGCATTTGTACAAATACTGCTACTTCACGTCAATATTCTTTCTTTTATGTTACTAAGTTGGCAAGCAAGCATACCATCCACCTGATGGTAAGCGGTTGTTGTAGCCTATGAGCGTGCGCAACAAAATACATTTGTATCAATAACGCGTTTAAAACGAGAGATATTGGTTCTTAAATCTCTTTTGACCAGTAACTTCACTAGCTACAGTGTCATTCAAACTGGAACACAGTATACCACCTTACGGTAGAATAAGACACTGTCATGGTAAAGGTACCATGCCAGTCTCTTGCAATAAAAGGCTTACCACCAGTAGTGTGTGTATTCCGAGTGAGGACTAGATACCACCGTTTTCTCGAGTTATTTTACCGAAAAGCAGTATAATGTGTTTCGGTTCCTAGGACACTGTAGCTAGTGAAGTTAAGGAGATTTAAGAACCAATATCTCTCGTTGTCAACGCGTGAATGACACCTACTAAGAGTGTTGCGCGCGCTCATAGGCTACGGCAACCGCTTACTATCAGGTGGGTCGTATGTCTGCTTGCTAAAACAGATATATGCTAATCCCAGCAAGGTCTAACTAATATTCATAATATAAGCACTGAAATCTTTTTTTTTTCAAGGTTAATATATTTTTATTATTATTTGGTCTGCATTCATCTTCCGGATACACAATTGCAAAATTCAAGGTGAGTTTAGATTTATTTATTTATTCATTACACATTATTGTAAACAACCACAAAGAGGGTGTCGAGTATTATACTTCTGATATAAATTGCGTTTCATTAGGTACTAAATCCTTCCTATAATATTATAAATGCGAAAGTAACTCTGCCTCTCTCTGTCTGCCTATCGCACTTTCACATCAAAACTGAACCGATTTAAATGAAATTTTGTACACAGATAGTCTAGAGCCCGCGAAAGGACATAGGCTACTTTTAAAAGCGAAAAAAGAGTTTTAAAGAGTTGAAAGGGGTGATGAAAAGTTGTATGGAAGTGTCCTATTTTTAGAGCTAGAAGTTTGAAACTTATTTTTTAGGCTGTTGATTCGATATAAATAAATATGACATTCAGAGTTTGTGTTAAAATCGTTATTCACGCGGGCGAAGCCGCTGGCAAAAGCTAGTATTAAAATATAAATGTTTTTAATACATTTTAGGCATTACTGTGTTCCGGTTTGAAGGGCACTGTAGGCTAGTGAAATTACTGGGCAAAGGAGATTTACGAACCAATATCTCTCGTTGTTAACGCGTGAGTGACACCTACTAATGGTATTGCGCGCGCTCATAGGCTACGACAACCGCTTACCATCAGAACCGGTTGCTTGCTTGCCAACTAAATATCATAAAAAAAGGAAAACGTAACGAAAATGCAGTCCTACTTATCTTTTCAAAAACAATTGTAATTTCCAGATCCAGAATGACACAGAAACATACGAGATCAAGGAATTGCCAAATAAAACGATACAATTTATTACCCCTAAGCGAAACGAGCCGACATTACGGGAAATAGTCTACTACAGGATATTGGAGAAACCATATATTACAAGGGACATTGATAAGGTATTAAATATAAAATAATATAAAACTATAAAAGAACTGTTCAAAAGGCAGTTCAGGCATTTAGCTCCAATATGGGCCACCGGACACTAATTAAGAAATTAATTAAGAACTATTTATTTTATTTTATTTAAATTCTTTATTGCACACACAAAATAATTAATTACAAAAGAAAATGTTAACAATGTATATAAGTGGTACAAAGGCGGCCTTATCACTAAAAGTGATCTCTTACAGGCAACCTATTAACGTAAAAGAATCTTCAGTCTGAAGGGCTGCGAATTGTGCAATTTGTGTATATAATATATGCTATATTAGTATACACAATATAATCATAAATAGACCTACATAATAGAAAATACTTATAAAAATACACAAATACATAGATACATACATACCTACCACTACGCAAAATAACAAAGAAAACATTTGGTAAGAAGTTCCTGAGTTAAATCTTAACAGAATAATTTTACTTTTTACAGGAGGATGAACCAGAATCGCATTTTGAAATTGGTACTCGACCCTTCATCAACGGCCATGGATATCAATTCCAAGACCCTGACTCTCTTGCAGTAAGTTTTTAACACCATTATAATAACGTGTAAAGCGAGCGCCGTGACGCTGATCTGTCACCGTAGCGTAAGAACGCTTGCAACAAAAAGAGCGTCGTAGTACATTCTCCAAAGATTTGGAGAAATAAGGGGAAAATGGAATTGAACATAGCTGAAGCGTTTTTACTTAGCCAATGACTGTTCTCCACCTTATGTCAAGTGGATGTAGAGTCCATATTCTCGGGCGGCTAATGCTGTTGAAAATGGCGAACTACACTAATCCCATGATACAACTTGTTATACGAAGGCTGATCTCGAAACGCAGCATTTATTAAATGTCTGACACTCGATTTGATGAAACTCCTCAGAATGGAATTAATTATAATTATGAGATCGAATTATTTGATTTCAATGAATATGTATTTTTTATTATTTTTAGGATAACAATGACAGTGAAGATGATAACACTTCAAACAACAATATTGGTGAAGATATTGAAGATGATGAAAACATAGGTGATGAAGAAATTCCAAGTCATGTAGAAACAGATAATGAAAATTCAGTAAATAATAGCAAAACACAAGAAAATTATGATAAAGATATACCGAGAGCAGATCAAACTGATGTAAGGCCAACCTTTCTGTAATTAATTCTTTATGATAATTTCTAAGAAATAAATTTGTAATAAATTGACGTACCCCTTATAGAAAATGTTTTGTAGAGCTAAAAGTTTAAGCGCTTTGACAAACTTAATCACGTGCAGCATCATCACCCAAATATTTCGATTCAAATGTCACTTTTGTGGCAAAGGCACAACTGTACTGAAAGCATGTAATCGTTCTCTAAAAAATTTCCTAATTTTATATCTAAATTCCGAACGGTAACTTCCAAATCCATGACAAGGCCCGTGCAAGAAAATTACTGTAATAAAATTCTGACCGTTTCTCCGAAATAATGATGCAAATTTTATTTTAGTACTTTCAGACATTTCGTCTCTGTGATTGATTAGGACGTATTATATATTTCTAAAATAATCATATTCAATATTTACAGGACGACTCAAAGACGAAACAAAGAACAAAAAGAGACACACATTACAAGGTAAGTTCAAACATCAAAATTAATCTATAACCTGAGCCGAAATTTTATTATATAATAATAAAAAACACGTTTTACAGGATATTTATAAAGGAAAATATAATATAAAAGATTATGAAATAAGTAAAAGTAATGAAATAAAAAGAGGAGAAGAATCTAAAGATTTAAGTAATAGAGGATTTTTTGGCAAAATTAACAAAAACCTGCACGATATCTACAAAAATATCTATGGACTGTTTTCTTCGAACGAGAAGAAACACAAAACATTTGCAAATAATTTGAGAGGAAATAAACATCATCAATTGAATGTAAGATGCTTTAGATAAAATTAATAATAATAATAAATATTCTTTATATACCATGATACAGATAAACAATATAATTTCACAGTTTTAGTTAATACTTGAATTTGGATGTCAATAAATTAATTATCGGACCCTTACAGGCTGGAATGCGGGGTAAGGCAGGGAGGACTGACCTCTCCTAAGCTATTCAACCTCTATATTAACGCTCTTATAGAGGAGCTTAGCAATACCCATGTCGGTTGTCATATAGACGGTGTATGCGTTAACAATATTAGTTATGCTGATGATATGGTGTTATTGAGTGCCTCTATATGTGGCTTGCAGAAACTTATTATGATTTGTGAAAATTACGCTACTCATCATGGCTTAAAATATAATGTATCTAAAAGTGAAGCTATGGTCTTTGGGGTCAAAAATAAATGTTACACAGATATACCACAAATAAAACTAAAAGGCTCACTATTAAAATTAGTCACTAAATTTAAATATCTTGGACACGTGGTAACTTCTGATCTTAAAGATAACGCTGATATTGAGCGAGAACGCAGAGCGTTGCCTGTGAGAGCTAACATGATCGTTAACAGATTTTTAAAATGTTCCAAAGACGTCAAGGTGATGCTTTTTAAAGCTTATTGTACATCTTTTTATACAAGCAATCTCTGGGTTGATTATACTCAAAGGCAATACAGTGCTATAAGAGTACAATACAATAATGCTTTTAGGATGCTGATGGGGATGCCCAGGTTTTGTAGTGCTTCGGGAATGTTTGCGGAGGCTCGTGTTGACTGTTTTTATACTACTATAAGAAAGAGATGTACATCCCTCATAAACAGAGTTCAGGGCAGCTCTAACAACATCCTTAAGATGTTTTCAGCTTAAGATGTTTTCTGTTTGATTGTGAATATATGAATAATTGTAATAGGATTCATTTATTGACTACATAAGTAACATAATATATAAAGCTTTTGATATTTGTTAATTGTGATTGAATCAAATAGGTAATTTCTAAGCATTTTCAAAATAAATTATTACATTGTATATTATTTACTTTTTGAAGCTCATTTAATAAATTGGTATTTTAAAATTTTACTTTACTTTTTCAATATTTTTATTTTTCATATAATTCAATCACTTTTAACACATATTATTGCTATTATTATTATTATTGCTTTTAAATTATAAAATAATTTATTATATTATTATTAGGTATTATTATTATTATTAGATAGAATTTTTGTACTAGTTATGTTATGATCTACGTTGATTGAAATAAATTATTATTATTATTATTATTATTAATAAATAGTAGTTTTTTCCCAACTATAACATTATCCACTATTAAATAGTAGATTTTTCCCAACTATAATATTATCCACTATTCCACTATTAGTCATGTAAAATGTCACTATACTCTACTGTCGTAGCCAGTTTTTTTGCTGCTTAACAGTTTGTAAGTAAACATGATTCTAGTGGTTCATCAACTTAAAATGTATCCTTTAGTAAGCATCTTTATTAGAAAAATTATTTTAATATAAGATGAAATATTTATTATTCAGCTAAAGCTTACGTTTATTTTTATCTTCTTTTTTACAGATTGCTAAGCCAGACAAAATCCTGTCTAAAAATTCGCCACCAAGTACCCAAAAATCTACAACACCGAAAGATTCAATACGTAATCCATTTGGCACTATCAATGAAATAGCGAAAAGTCATCTATCTACTATTGAGAAAAATATTAAGGATTTAAGACTGAAATTAGTGAAAGCATTTGGCAAAATACTAACTCATTTACTACCTAAAACTACCAAATCAAAAACAAAAGACAAAAGCCCCAATAATGATTTGAATAATGAAGGGAGCAATAAAAAAAATAATAATCATGGCACACATTCTAAAGGGAATCAAGGATATGTTTGGAACGTAAGTAACTTTTGAAAATTTGAAATAGACCAGTGATAGGCAAACTCGCTACTTTTTCTAATATTTTTAAAGTATAATGGCAGTAAACAGTACAGTATGATTAATAGATACAGTTACTAGAAACAACAACAAGATTGGACGTTTATCCTCTCCCGATATTTTGTACGAGGGTGGTACTTCCTGAATCCAGTCAGCCTAAATGCGTCAGTCATTAAGATATCGGAGTATTCACAATTACTACAAAGAAACTTTACTACCACTCTTCAAAAATTTATTCCAATATCAATGTGATACTAGGAAACTGGACACTAATTCACGATATCAAATCCGTAACGTCATAAGCAAGCTCTGTAAAAATACTAAACTTTTTTTAACTTTAAATCTCTTTATTTATAGCAAAATGAAAACATTTCCATCACGGAGCTCTCAATAAAAATAGATAATGAAAATAGTTTTAAGCAATTGGGAACAAAGCAACCATCTACAGGAGTAACTAATTTAGAATTAGCAACTACAGAAGCAGCTACTATAGGATTACCTTGTACAAAAGAATCTTCTACAGAAACACCGACTACATATTTGACAACAAACTCTGAATTATCAACTACAGAAAAAACTGTTACAGAAGTATCACCTACAGACGCACTAACTACAGAACTCTCTACGACTATAGAGTCTAGTACTGAACAATCAACCGTAAAAGTTGGTACTACAGAAATATCTACAAAATTACCTATTACAACAGTGCTGAGTACAACAATATCACCCAATACAGTAGTTTTAACCACAGCATCCACTACAGAAATTATCACTACCGAAGGGCTTCCTGAAACACTCAGTACAGAATTAATAACAACAACAATAGATATAGAAAATAATGAAAACGCCAGAGCTACAACTATTTTTCCAACAACAACTGAACTGACCAATAATTCTAAGCCAGAAACGGATAGCAATGAATCAATAAATACAACTTTAGATAACTTGTTACAAAAGGTAAGCAAAGTGAAATTAAAACCAATTATTGTAAATAATACTTTTGTATGATATCTATAATTATTATTAATATCATCAAACTGGATTATAATATTTTATTTTGATCTATAGGGTCAGTTTTGGGATTGGCTATCGAGTTGGACTGCAGATTACGTACAAGGATTAAAAAAGGTACTAATTACTACTATGAATTAATTTATTTTATACTAATACATTAGTTAATTTGATATTTTATCTTTTAAAGCACGTGGAAATACTCGTAAAAGATGAAGTGACCAAGCAACTAGAAAACATTAGTAGTGTTCAAAATGACAGTAAAATAAATAAAGACATTGTTAATAAAACAACAGACAAAAACGAAGATGATAAAAATATTTTTCAAAATAACACAAAAATAAAAGATAATAATCAAAATAAGAACAGTACTAATATAGGTCCCAATGTAGTCAATGACAATAAAATTGAACCGGATAATTCAAGTGCAAATAACATTAGTAAAATAGAAGGAAATAGAAAGAAAGTTAAGAAAATACCACCTGTAAATATAAAAGCTCGAACAATTTATGGAAACGGTATAGGTAACGATCACGTGACAAATATATACATCTTTTATCCTGCTGCTGATTTAAATAAAACCATTGCAGCCTTAAATCCTATTATGAATGATATCAATAATGAGTCAAAAATGTCACAGCGTCTCAAAATGGTAATAAAAATCACATAAACAATAATACAATAAGTAATATAGCAACAAGACCGTCTATTGAAAACTTTATACCAAGTACTACAGAGAGAAATACAGAAACAATAACTGAAAAAGAAGATAAAGCTACTAAAATTACGACACAAGCTTCTACAATAGTAAAATCCACAAGTAGTAATCCGAAAATAAAAGACAAAACAGAACCTATGAATTCACATGAAGATAATAATTATACTAAAAATCCTATAACAACTGTAACGCAAGTAACAACTGAATATGTAAATACAATTACTTCGGTTGTAGAATCAACAACGGAAATTGGCACAAATAATCCTGTATCAGATCTTATGACTAGTACAAAAAATGTGAATTCAATATTAATCAATAATAATACTGGGAATAATTCAACTGACTTAAACGAAACTACAGGAACAATGACTAAACCTACTACAACAACTGAATTAAGTATGACAACAAAAAATCTTGTAACTGAGAATGCCAAAACAACATCTACAACTTCTGCTGCAGCTGAAGATAAAACAAGTAAATCTTCAATAAATATAAATAATCTTGTGAACGATCACACCACATTGCGACTATCTAAATCTACTCAGAGCAATGTTAATGAAAAATCTACTAGCTCTGCTTCCACTGAAGCGACAACTACACCGTCAATAGAGTTTTTAACTGTAAGTCAATCAAATAATGCTGAAAATTCAACTCTCTCAAGTACAATATTTGTTGCGACTGTAACAGAATCTTCAACTTTAGGAAAGTTTAACGATACTGTTAATTTTATTGATACAACTACGGCAGCTACTCCCTTAACAGAGCCTTCAACTATAGCCCAGTTTACTAGTGAAGATACTACTAAGCTGACAACATCTGAAGTTTTGATGAATACAACAATACAATCGTCAACGATAAATCAATTTATTGATGCTGAAATTTCTACTATCCCGATCACGACGCTTGCTGTTGCTACTATCTCGACTGTAGCTCCCACTGTAGCTCAGTTAAGCAATGTTAAAAATGTTACTGAGCCTACGATTTCGAAACTTTTGATGAATACAACAATACAATCTTCAACCGTAACTCAATCTGAAGAGACCGAAAATTCTACTTTGAAAGCGACAACTTCGACCACGAAAGCTACATTTACTACCCCAACAGAACCTTCAACAGTCTCTCCATCTAGCGGTTCTGTAAATCTCACCACCTCTGTGCTCGAACCTAAAGCCACTACCACAACCAAACCTTCAATTGATACTTCACCTAGCAGTTCTAAAAATATCACCAACTTTGTGCTTGAAACTACTACCCAAACAGAACCGTCAACTCTGGCTCTATCTAGTGGTTCTGTAAGTACTGCTAACTCTGTGCCTGAACCTGAAACTACTGCCTCAACAGAACCTTCAACTGTTACTACATCTCAAGCTTCTGTAATTATCACTAACACTGCACCTGAAGCTGAAACAAGTAAGCAAATAGAACCTCCAACAATTACCCCAACTAGCGGTTCTGTAAATATCACCACCTTTGTGCCTGAATCTGAAGCCACTACCGAAACAGAACCTTCTACTGTTACCCCATCTATCGGTTCTGTTAAAATCACCACCACTGCGCATGAATCTGAAGCCACTACCAAAACAGAACCTTCTACTGTTACCCCATCTAGCGGTTCTGTTAATATCACCACCACTGCGCCTGAATCTGAAGCCACTACCGAAACAGAACCTTCTACTGTTACCACATCTAGCGGTTCTGTTAATATCACTACCACTGCGCCTGAATCTGAAGCCACTACCGAAACAGAACCTTCTACTGTTACCCCATCTAGCAGTTTTGTTAAAAACACCACCACTGCGCCTGAATCTGAAGCCACTACCGAAACAGAACCATCTACTGCTACCCCATCTAGCGGTTCTGTTAATATCACCACCACTGCGCCTGAATCTGAAGCCACTACCGAAACAGAATCTTCTACTGTTACTCTATCTAGCAGTTCTGTTAATGTCGCCACCTATGTGCCTGAATCTCAAGCCACTACCAAAACAGAACCTTCTACTGTTACCACATCTAGCGGTTCTGTTAATATCACTACCACTGCGCCTGAATCTGAAGCCACTACCGAAACAGAACCTTCTACTGTTACCCCATCTAGCGGTTTTGTTAATATCACCACCACTGCGCCTGAATCTGAAGCCACTACCGAAACAGAACCATCTACTGCTACCCCATCTAGCGGTTCTGTTAATATCACCACCACTGCGCTTGAATCTGAAGCCACTACCGAAACAGAATCTTCTACTGTTACTCTATCTAGCGGTTCTGTTAATGTCGCCACCTATGTGCCTGAATCTCAAGCCACTACCAAAACAGAACCTTCTACTGTTACCACATCTAGCGGTTCTATTAATATCACCACCACTGCGCCTGAATCCGAAGCCACTACCGAAACAGAACATTCTACTGTTACCCCATCTAGCGGTTCTGTTAATATCACCACCTATGTGCCTGAATCTCAAGCCACTATCAAAACAGAACCTTCTACTGTTACCACATCTAGCGGTTCTGTTAATATCACCACCACTGCGCCTGAATCTGAAGCCACTACCGAAACAGAATCTTCTACGGTTACTCCATCTAGCGGTTCTGTTAATACCACCACCTATGTGCCTGAATCTCAAGCCACTACCAAAACAGAACCTTCTGCTGTTACCACATCTAGCGGTTCTGTTAATATCACCACCACTGCGCCTGAATCTGAAGCCACTACCGAAACAGAACCTTCTACTGTTACCACATCTAGCGGTTCTGTTAATATCACCACCACTGCGCCTGAATCTGAAGCCACTACCGAAACAGAACCTCCTACTGTTACCACATCTAGCGGTTCTGTTAATATCACCACCACTGCGCCTGAATCTGAAGCCACTACCGAAACAGAACCTTCTACTGTTACCCCATCTAGCAGTTTTGTTAATATCACCACCACTGCGCCTGAATCCGAAGCCACAACCGAAACAGAACATTCTACTGTTACTCCATCTAGCAGTTCTCTAAATATCACCACCACTACGGCTGAAGCTGAAGCTACTACCCCAACAGAACCTTGAACTCTGGCTTCATCTAGCGTTTCTGTAAATATCGCTAATCCTGAGTCTGAAGCTGATACTGAAAATTCTACTATAACACAATCTAATGATGCTGAAAAAACTACTATTGCTTTTGAAGCTGTGACTTCTACAACTGAACTTTCTACTGCCACTTATAATGCTGTAAATTCTACTAACTCTACTTTAACTGAAGATGAAACTAATACCCCAACAGAACCTGCATCTGTAACTCCGACTAGTGACGCTAATTCTACTAACTCGATTACTACAGAAGTTATAATTAGCACAACTACTACTAATTCTATTGATGCTGTCAATAATACCACAAAGGAATTGTCGAAAAAGAATAGATCATATAGGTTTGTTGCTAAATCAAATAAAAAGTGTCAATTTATAATCAATAATAGAAAAACCAAAATGCAACACAAAATGCTAAATAAAGTTTATGCGATTATATAATAATGTGACAATGAAACCAGCTAATAAGACTTGTAAAATAATAACTATTTATAATATTGTACAAATAAAACTATTTATAAAGAAATATATATCTTATTTTTAGTGGGACCATCATCAAGATTTGTTAAATCCAATCTAAGGACGGTTACAAACAAACCCCATTTCATGCTTCAAAAAGCCAAACGCAGATATATAAAACTTATTTCAGCGTGTACGCTCGAATCGGTGGTGGCGAATGTTGTTAGCATATTTTCATCGCTTTTTATTACACGCGTATACGAGCTTTTAAACGCGTCAACGCTCGTATGAGTGACGCTAGTGGTAAAAGGCGCGCCTATAGGAATTTACACGCGCTTCGAATTTACGCTACGACGTTGGTCTGAAGCCACCCTAAAAGTCTCCATTATCTGTATTTAATACAAACATGAATATTTTATTATATCATACATATTTAACGATTTTTTCTTGTTAAGTTAAACTTTTGACTAAAAAGAAATACATTAACATTTATATTATCTTTAAAGATAAAATTAATTATTTTTTTAGCTACAAATTATTATTTTGGAATACTACTTATAGATAAATTAGGCTATTTGAAAAAAATAACTTATAGGATGTTGGTCTTGACGACGTTGTGGCGTGGTGGTGGCGAGCCTGCTTTGAGCCTCGACGGTCGGGGGTTCGATAATTCGATTCCCACTCGGAGCATATGCTTGTTTTAAATAACTATTTCGGTATGCGCGTTTGCTCTTGTGGGTTAAGCTGTCGGTCCGATTATTATAAAACCATCTGATAATAATCGTTAACCCTTTATAAGTAATTTGCTCTTATTCAATGTTACTGGTTCGTCAAATTCGGATAATAGTAGCAGACTCTGAGTAAAAACTGAGAGTAATTCTAGGAACAAGAAGTTGGTTTGTAGTCCTTAGCCTCTTACTGCGAGTTTTCACCAAGAAATATTTAACATGTAATGTTTCGAAACTTGTCATAGCCTCATAAGAAACAAATCGAACATAATAATAATAATAATGATTTATTCGCAGAAACATTGACACAAATAAGATGTTACATGGTATTAAATAGTAACAAATGTTTCGCCTTATACAAAAGGCAGGCAAATTTTTATAAAATATAATTATATTTGGACGCAAATAAGCAATACCATGTCAACCCACACGAATGTCATTTCGAGAAAAACGCGTTTGAAAATTTTGAACAACTTGCTTTATATGATTTTTTTATGTATTGCTCAAGTTTTTGGCAATTTCAGATTTATGTAGGTTATTTTAGTTATTTTCACAAAAAATAAATATACCAATAAATAATGGCTAATTAAAAAGTCTATTTATTCATATGACGAGTTCTTAAGTCTAAAATATTTTTGGTTGTGGTTGTGTCTGTGCAAGTGTCAAGAAACCGGATATTAACTATTTCAAAAAGCACATTTGTGTTCCTAAGCAGATAAGTTTTATTTATCTGTACAGGAAACTGGCAAGTGAATCGTGACGTCATATAATTAATTATTTATGTATTTATTATTGAATTTTATGTGTGAGTCACTAATTGTATAAATGAAAGAATGAATAAATTTGAACACATTTAATTCTAAATAACTAAATAACAATTCTTTTTTATGGCACATTAATGATTAAAAACACTTCCAATCAATAAAATTCATATATTTTTATAATAACCCAACCATAGACTTACAAAATACTATAGACAGGCCATCCATAAAAATAAAATGTCACTGACTCGCTGGTGCCCCTTCGCAAGCTAACTTCATGAACTTAGTGTTGGTTGGTGTTGAAATTACGAAGAAGCACCAACGAGTCGGTGACATTTTGACCTTCCCATAGTATATAAGTGTCTATGTACCCAAAATATATGTTACAGCTTTTTAATATATCTTATTTTCAATAAAAATAATTTATATATTAAAGTGATTACATTTTAACTTATTGAATTATATTTATATATAATGGCAGTTAAATATTTCTTATATATTTTTCTTGTGCACAATAATATTTTATTTCTTATATAAAATAACTAAATCTTTAATAATGCAATAGCGTGTCATTCTAATATCATCAAAAGTATATATAGCCAGTGAGAAGTAGTTACCTTAGCTATGTTTATTAGCAACATCAGAGGCAATACCTTGGGTTACCATCAGGAGGAGAAGGAAGGAAGGGGGTAATAAATTAATAAATATTATTTCTGAACGCGTTTAAAAGTGACACCATTTTGGTCAGAATTGGTCCATTCTTACTTATCACCGGTTAACTGTCACCGGAACCATATGCCGCGCTATTGCATTATTATTAATGAATTATAAATAAAAAAACTAAATATACAGATATTTTTTTATCTATAAATAGATCTAATATTTAAAATTAGCGTGCCTTTTATAAAATATAGCTATTGGCAATACCATAGACTTACTATATGTTATAGACATGCCAATATAAATCCAAAGACTCACTGGTGCTCGTTCGTAAATTCTACTTCAACGCAACAAAGGAAACTTTATTCGATTATGTTGCAAGCTTGTGACTAACTTCGTTGCTTTGATGTTGAATTTACGAAGGAGCACCAGCTAGTTTTTGACATAGAAAGTATAGCCTGTCTATAGAATATAGTAAGTCTATGGACAATGACAATGTTATGACCTATTTCACTTGCCTGTATCATTAGGCAGATTTACACTGAGCCAGTAGCAGGGACGTTGCCCCTATTTAAAGAGGCCACAATTAAAAAACCATCACCCCTTTGGATAACTAATCCCCACAAGTTACTGAACCATGTGTTAATATTAGAGTTCTTCATCTTATACTGTGGTTAGTAGCCAACCTTTTATCAAGAAATATTCAGGTCACCCCTCACTCGTCATCAAGTTGACATCGGCTTTTTATATGAACGAAGACATTCATTTGAAATACCACAATTACGATCACCTATCCATAGATTAATCACGACTACAGTTGCTTAGCGACCAGTGATAAAACCCGTCTAAGATTGTTTCAATAACAGGGCGCAAATACTTGATGTTACAATATAAACAGGCCGAACATTAACATTTCCTAATTATAAACCCTATCGACATAGACTTATATATACTATAGACAGGCCTTTCCATGTCAAAATGACAAACTCGTTGGTGCTTCTATTCAAATTCAACACCAAGGAAACGAAGTCACGCACTAACATCATTTGATTATTATATTGCTTCTAGTTAGAATTTACAAAGGAGCACTATAGTCTATAGTATATAGTAAGTCTATGTCTTTCGCTCATTACAAATTGCTAATCATTATCTGTCAAAATGACAGTTAAATAAATTTCACAGAAGATAAATATAAAATCCACAGTCGAGAAATGATATAAAAACATGTAAAATTTATTATATATTTATTATCTAATACTATTATATAATATGTTAAATAATGAATATAGTTTTTAAATCATTTATTTAATTCGAAACTTCAACAAAATATACATATATATTTTACTAAATAGTATATTGAAATATTTTCTCTCATTTTGTTTCTCTATAAAAGAAATTTTAATCTTATTTTTGAATTATAAACTAAAACTTATCAATCGCCCAATTCACTCAGTAAAAACCGTTTTATTTATTAGAAAAGATTAAATTCAACCCTATAAAGTTTTACACTTAAGCATGTTGATGAAAATTAAAAAAATAACCCAAATAACAAAATTATCGACTTAATTTCAAAAAGTGGTAGCGATTGACAATTCAAAAATACTTTGAATAAGTGTACAGGAATAAAACTATTTTCATTCTAAATATTTTTATGGCAGTTAAGATATAAATATATTTCTAAAGCCATTCCTTAATGTAATAATCTATTTGAAATTAGAAATTTATGTATTTTAACAATAACATATAGGAGTGGTATTGAAATAAAAATGACGGACCCTATAAAAACAATCATATTTTTATATTTAAAGTTTCTAATAGGAACTAATCGTTGTTTGTATATAAGGTAATAAAATAAATACTACTAAATAAATGTAATAAAATAAAACTTTTACGTACAAAAAAATTTAAAATGGCAAGAATAGAAGATATTATTAAAAAGTGGCAACACTTCGACATAGATAGTATTTAGAGCATTAGAAAAATGATATATAATCTGTTATATTTATATAATTCGGCCTATTGTAAATATTCATTAATAAAATTTGTAAATTTTAAAAATTCATATATCTTTACACATAACAGTCACACATATTTCATTAAAATATAAAAGAAAATACCGAAAAATGGTATCTTCAATAATCTGTAAATCCCATAATTAAAAAATGTATAAAAATAATTCGATTTAACATAATGACAATATTTTTATATATATATATATATATATATTTTTACTAATTATATTATGAGACGTCCTTGACTTAAGGCGCCACCGTCCAATGTATTCTCTCGTGGCAGTTAGGTTTTTAAGACAGATTAAAAGTATATTTTTATATTAATTTTTTGTAATTACGAATGTGCAAAATCTTTTATAATTAAAAAATAAATAAACATCATAGATTAAAAAGAAAGAAATTAGAACTTGGCAATAAAACTATACTTTTTAAATCGCAAAATGGCCGACAATACTCATGACAACTAAAAAAAAAAGATCCTTAATTTGAGACATAATTTGGCAGTTTTTTTAAGATTTGTGAGGATATTAAAAATTGTAAGTAAACTAGACCTTATTACTTACATATAGAGGTCATTCCTAAATAAAAACCTTAGATCAAAAACTCACAACAGTTCAGCCGAATGTGGTGGCGCTAGTGTCGTTTCCATAATATATTAAATCAGTGTATATTTCATTAATTATCTGTGATCCTCAATTCAGCGAGCTCCTTCTCTTCGTCGACTTCGTCTTCGTCTTCCGATCCGTGGACTGAGGCAGCTGGTGTTGTCGCTCCTATGGAAAAATTTAATTTTTCTTTAGAATCGATTTTTATCTTAGTAATGGGCCACCTATGAATCACCTCCGACTATAAAGCTTAGGATACTTACAAATACTTTTGTCCCCTTGAAGGAATGAAGGGAATGGGTAATAAGGAGTTTTATTGCACCTAAAGGAGTGGGGAATCATTAAAGGAGTTTAGTTTCCCTTAAAGGAGTTACAAGAATCAGTACAAAGAGTTCTGCTAGTCTTTGACTAGTTGAGATAAATTGTAATAATAAGAGACCTTAAGACGCGTAATAATTTTATTTTAAAAATCAATAAATACAATCTTTTATGTTACTATGTTGGCGAGCAATCATACGACCCACCTGATGGTAGGTGGTTGCCGTAGCCTATGAGCGCGCGCAACACCATCAGTAGGTGCCACTCACGCGTTGACAACTTCGAGATGTTGGTTCTTAAATCTCCTCTGCCCAGTAATTTCACTAGCTTCAGTGCCCTTCAAACCGGAACACAGTAATGCCTAAGCACTACTATTTGACGGCAGAATACTTGACACTTCGGTGGTACCTACCTAGCCGGCCTCTTGCAACAAAATACCTAACACCAGTGTGACTGATTGCACTGGTAGAATAATCTCTGCTGTGACAGAGATTATCCCGACAGCGGGCGATGGGTCGTCACGTCGTTAAATACTAAGTGCGTAGAACACAAATCAATTCGTGAACTGATCAACTTTAGCACACAATCCAAATATACTAAAATATTTTGTGCATGTCTTATTACTACAAGAAAATCCGTGATCTAACGACAAACTCCTAACAACTACACGAGACTTGGAAACGATTCAAAAATAACCGAATAAAATTTGACATTTTCGGTTTTTTACTATTATTATCTCAAAATGGAATCTTTTTTGAATAAAGAAACCGCTTTGAAGCGGTTTATTTTAACAAAATCTCTTCAACGAGTTTTACCAAAATGATATTTTTCCAGTGTATTAGCGAAGTTGACATCAACTGATCCTTTTTTGATCTAACTACAACAAATCTAGCCAACCAACCAACCAACCAACCACCCAACCAACCAAACGCACCTAATTCGAACTATCAACACAATCGCCCAACTTAGCTATCAACTGATCGATTTGTTCAGTGACCGCTTCGTTCAAAGGTTCCAAAAAATCATTAGGCGTCTGATACTCGTCATGTTCGCTCTCAGTAAAGTCTAGATTTTTCTCAAAAGTTACTTCCAAGTCGGCACCGCTATCTATGTCGGTAATTTCTAGAATTTCCAGTGACTTTCTGAAGATTGCGTTTCGTTTTAAATCGAATTCGGTTTGAACTTCTACGTCCTTTATATCTTTGTGACGTTCGATCTCCTTGTGGTAGGACGCTGTGAGCCACGACGTCTCGTGATGACTACGACGCACTATTTAGTTATTATTGTGTTAGTATAATTATATCAAACTAGCTTTTTCCAGCGGCTTCGTCTACGCAATATTGATTTTAAGAATTTGGTAAGACTTTGGAATGTGGAAAGTTCCAAAAAAATTATACTTCTAGTTTCAAAAATGACAAAGTTTCAAACAAACTTTCAACCCCCTTTTAAATTAAAACTCTAAAGGGGTGACCCTTTAGTTTTAATTTCGAAAAATCTTTTCTTAGTGTTTTTAGTGCTATGTTTCTAAAATAATACCTGTGAAAAATCAGTTTAACAGGTCTAAGGGTTTAGGCTGGGAGTTTATGTTAGTCAGATCTTCTTTTATAGAATAATATATTTTCGATTCTCGGGACAACCTGTTTTGACCATAATTATAGACATGTGTGTGTAGTTGTATTTCTGTTTGTGCGTTCCGAACCTCCGAAACAGTTGCAAAATTTAATAAATATAAGTTAAGAAACTAAAAATTAAAATTTACAAACTAAAATCAGTGTGTAAAGTGTGTCATTTTAGTAAAAAAAAAAAATGGAAAATAAATCCATTTTTAAATTTATAGTGAAATGATTTTAAACATCTGATTATTTTGTCTTAATAATCACTTTGCAAGTTTTAAGTTTAAATGCGTAAGAATTTATGAAAATGTTTTTCTTTGCACAGAGTATATACACTTAGTGTAGTATAAATCAATTCATTTTATGATTAAAAATATATTTTCGTTAGACTTATTATATAGGTCGGCCATTTCATACAGACAAACGTCACACTCTTTAGTAACCAAATTAATCACTTAATTTCATTCGGAGATAACAAATTTTGGTAGCGTTGGTGTTGAATTTACAAAAAGGCACCAACGAGACCATGTCATTTTATCTGTATAAAAGGCCGGCCCATTAGACATAGTAAGACAATACATATCATTTTTTTTTATAAAGAATATTAGCAATGCGTTTTGAAGGCATAATTAATGGCCTATTGCCCCTCCAAATAAGCTCGAAGCTTTCGCTAGGAGTGGGTACGGCAATAGCCCAAGGGGGTCAGGATCGAACCCTCGGCCCTTCTACCGTTGAGCTGTTGAGTACTATGTATGTATGTTGAGTGTTATGTATTCATGCAAAAGGTGAAGGGCTACTGACTGGAGTGCGTGGGGCTGGGCGGCTCGGAGATGGGCCGCGGGTAGTTGAAGCGCTTGCCGAGCTCGCGGTCCATGCGGTCCACGTAGTCCGGGAACACCTGCTTCAGCGCCTGCGCGCGCGCCTGGCGGTAGTACTGCGGGGAGAAGCATGCTCGCATACATACACGCACGCACGCACGCACGCACGCACGCACGCACGCACGCACGCACGCATATGTATAATTTTGTTTTCTTACGCTCATATGACACGCTCATAGCCGAGTGCATCCACTGATCGGTAAACGATCGGTAGGTTAAGCAACTTTAGGCGCGGTCAGTCACTAGATGGGTGATCGCAGTCGTGTTTCAACAGAGCGTCTCCGTGCATCAGAGGGCACGTAAAAAGCCGGTCTCGGCTGTTATCAATGTGACGATAGTCGTAAACTCAAGTCCTCGTCCTATACGGGCGACCTGAACAACTCTGACACTAGGTTGGCCACTAACCACTCGATAAGAAGATAAGAAAGAAGTATTTGTTTTAATAACTAGATAACTTTAATTTTGTATAGAATCTTTTTGTTTTTGACCATTGTTGACTCTATTATAGTGTCGGTGGAAGAACGGGGCACCCAGTCATACGAGTCTTACCCAGTACAGGTGCCCTTGCAACAAGTTTAGTAGTTTGTAATGTCTTTGTTACCAATAAAAGGGTTTTAATTTTTTATTTAACAATCGCTTAATAGAATCGACAGCAAGGGTTGCACAGCTCTCTTTCTCTTTCTCTCTCTTTATCTCGTGTCTCTTTTTATCATATAATCCATTATATATAGATTTCATTTCGTATTACATGCGGAGTTGAAGAAAAACGTAACTTCGTTCCTGACGGAGGTCTCCCGACCGCACAATTTTTAATTTTTTTCTGCATTTATTAATGTAGTAGTATATATAGATAGTGCTTGCCCCTACGGTCGCGGGTTCGATTCCGGCTCGATACCGCAATGGTATTTGAATGTGTAACGTTTTATTTATTTATATCATTTATTGTTAGAAGATATTGTGACACCGTTGTGGCGTTGTGGGTAGCGAGTCTGCCTTTGGTCTCGACGGTTGCGGGTTCGATTCCCGCTCGGGCAGATGTTTGTTAAAATTTCTGTCTCGGTCTGGGCGTTTGTCCTTGTGGGTCTCCCCACCGTGCCTCGGAGAGCACGTTAAGCTGTCGGTCCCGGTTATTATCAATAACATTCGATAATAATCGTTAACCCTTGATAAATAAATTACTCTTATTCAATGAGTTACTGGTTGCGGAGGTCAGATGGCAATCGCGCTGTAAAAACTAGTAACCCGTCAAATCCGGATAAGAGTAATAAGCAGACCCTGGGTACATAAAAATACCGGGAATAACGCTAGGATGAAAAAAAATTGTTAGAAGATATTGTAAATAATTGTTTCTCAGCCTGGTTTGTTAAATATAACTCACAATTCCTAAATTCCTCCAGTCCATGAGGTCTGAGAGTCGCTCCGTTCTGTTCCTCTGTATGATGCGCTGTCTGCGCGTCAGTCTGTAACAATACAAAGCATTACATGTTAACAATATATAGTAACTTCTTTATTGGAACGAAGTTCCTTATCGCGCGTTGTGAAAGGGGGCTAGACGGAAAAATTCTTACGAAAAGTTGTCACGACACTTTTCGCTATAGTAAGCTATTGTAAGCTGTGCGGCGTCGCATGTTTCTCTGTCTGTCTCTCTCTCTTATAGAAAGCAAGCCAGATATTTTCATTTCTATTTTGCATTGAACAGTGTGGTGTCGCGACGATTATTTTTGTTGAGTGTATACAGGTTTTTTGTAAATAATAAATAATGTTAATAATAAAAAAATATTATTATAACTTAAAAAAAATATATTACAATTCCTTCACTAATTAATCGAAAGGAACTTCGTTTCATCCGGGTGTCCCTTGACACCTCTCATTTTTTTTATTTATTTATATTCAAACAAGTACATAAATTTTCACATTTGCAAAAGTATCGCCAAACTGCAGCACAGTCTGTTGGCGATGCATACACTGTCTTTACCGTAAATATCATTTTATATACCTTTCTTTACAGTAAATATAATAAAAAAAGATAAATCTTATTTACTATTTATATTTATAATAATTATCTACCACTCTGCAAAGGGTTGCAAGAGGTGGGATGACAAGAAATGGCAAAGATTGACAACAGGTGGGGTGACAAGGATTGGTGAATGGTAAAGTGGCAAAGGGTGGTATCGCTAGGGTTGGGATACGAAATGATAGTGGGAAAAAAATGAATTTGTGTTTGTTCGTCAAGTATAAGAAACAATAAACTCCTTGTAGTACTTGCCTCCCTACACAAGTACATATATCATATATATTTATGAATTTTGATATGTATCTAAAAACATTTTTTTAACTTTCTTTTTAAATAACCTTGGCACAATATATTTCCTAGTTCTTTTACATTAAAAAAACGGTCAATGGTGTGTCGCACATTTCGTACCCTTTGGTTCCTTACCATATAAATAAATAAATAAATAAACACTGCACACTCAACGGCCCCCATTAGGATAGTAATATCCTGTGTCGGGGGTCCGGAAACATTCACAATGTCAAGGACAAATACACCCAGAACGGAAAATATGCTTGCATGGTCAATACAAACATATTATGCTCCGAACGGGAATCGAACCCGCGACCTGTGGCGTTTAAGGCAGGTTCGCTACCGCTGCGCCACAACGTCGTCATAATATATAATACATAAAATTTACGTATTAAAGTCTCGATTACAATTACTTGATTACAATGACTTACAGTACAAAAAGTGTAAAAATATTAAGTTTCTTGTGTGACTCTTTTAAATTTAAATTTATTTTTAGTATTTGTTTTAGCAACAACAGGAATACATTAATACACATTCATGATACAGTCAGATGGACGGACGTACAGCGCAGCCTTGGTAATAGGGAGGCCCCTTTGAGTATGGAAACTAGGGGTGTGCGAATATCGTTCGAATCGAACCGAATCCAATATCTATTCGATCCGATTCGAATTCTAAAATTCCACGAAAAATTCCACAAATAATTTTCAAATAATTCGCGAATCAATGAAATATCTCTGGATTTTAAATCGTTTATCACCCTATTCAGTATCGTATTTATTATTTTTAAACAAACATTTGTAGAAAATTTTCAAATATTGCATTTTTCATAATATTTTCTGTATTTGCAACGATATAATTTCTGTTATTTCATTCTCTCTACCATAAAAAATTATAATAATTGTTCTATTTGTGTAACTTTATCTCACGGTTTGAATAAAATGTATAAAAACTGTTAAATTCATATTTGAATATTGAACATAAGAAGCCTCGCAAAAAAAAAGAATTCAAAATACTCGAAAATTCACTAATAATTTAATAGTTTACGAATAATTCGAATTTTTACTACATAATATAATATTAATATTCGATTCGAAACAAAAAAACGAATTATTCGAAAAAAAATCGAATAATTCGAGTTTCGAATCGAATATTAATATTTAATCCGGAACGAATAATTCGTAAGTTCGAATTAATCGCACACCTCTAATGGAAACCTAAAAATGTATCTCAGTAAAGCACTTACTTTGTGAAATCGTACATGTACTGAGCTAACTGCTGCACGGAACCCTCCAGCGAGATGTAGCGGCGGTCCACCACGTAGATACCGTACGACATCGGGTCCGCTATGTGCTCTTGCATGAAGCAACCGAATCCTACCGACAGAAAATATACCATTTACGTACAATCAACATCATCATCACTATCATCATCATCGTCATCATAATCGTCATTATCATCATCATTATCATCATCGTCGTCGTCATCATAATCGTTATTATCGTCATCATTATCATCATCATCACCATCATCATCGTCGTCGTTATTAGCGTCATGATTAACATCATCATCGTCATCATTAACATCGTCATCATTATCATCATAATCGTCATTATCATTGTCATCATTAACATCATCATCGTCATCATAATCGTCATTATCATCATCATCGTCATCATTAAGATCGTCATCATTATCATCATAATCGTCATTATCATCGTCATGATTAACATCATCATCGTCATCATTAACATCGTCATCATTATCATCATAATTGTCATTATCATTGTCATCATTAACATCATCATCGTCATCATTAACATCATCATCGTCATCATTATCATCATCATCACCATCATCATCGTCGTCGTCTGTTTAGAATAGCTCACCGGAGAGGTTGGTGGTGATGCTCGGGATGCCCATGACGGTGCACTCGGCGGGCGTGTACCCCCACGGCTCGTAGTAGGACGGGAACACCCCCAGGTGGCAGCCGCGGACGAACTCCTCGTAGTCCAGCCCGAACAGCGGGTTCGTGGACGTCAGGAACTCCGGGTGGAAGATCACCTGAGACGTATAGAGACACATATTATATGGCCCATGACACCGTTGTGGCGCTGTGGGTAGCGAGTCTGCCTTTAGTCTCGACGGTTGCGGGTTCGATTCCCGCTCGGGCAGTTGTTTCTTAAAATTTCTGTTTCGGTCTGGGCGTTTGTCCGTGTGGGTCTTCCCACCGTGCCTCGGACAGCACGTTAAGCTGTCGGTCCCCGTTGTTATCGCACAACATCTAATAATAATCGTTAACTCTTGATAAGTAAATTGCTCTTATCCAATGAGTTACTGGTTCGCAATTAGGGTTGCGGAGGTCAGATGGCAATCGCTCTGTGTAAAAACTAGTAACCTGTCAAATCCGGATAAGAGTAATAAGCAGACCCTGGGTACATAAAATACCGGGAATAATGCTAGGACGAAGAAGATTATATGGCGCATCGATGTACTTACTGTAGGTCTCTAGGTCGGAGTTCATTCAAACACATATACATATTTATTTGCTGTAAGCCTTTTTATACGATGGCGGTTGGCAAACAAGCATACGGTCCGCCTGGTAACCAGTCGAATACTTGAAGTGTCAGATGCGCGTTGATGACCCTAGGGGTAGGAAAGGGATGAAAAGAGGAGAAACTTACCTTGACGCTGTCGTGGATAGTGTTGAAGAGTTGACAACGACGTACTGAATTCAAAACTGGGTCACTCCAATCGTCAACCTGAAAAATTCATCTAACATTAAAACAAATGAATGAATGAATGAATGAATGAATGAATGAATGAATGAATGAATGAATGAAAGAATGAATGAAAGTAGCCTAAACTTTTTCATATATACAGGCCCATACAACAAGAAATAAAGCGTCAAAGACTCGCTGGTGCTCCTTCGTAATGTGGACATTTTGGTCACCAGCGAGAGTGGACATATAGCCTGTATGGAAGGGCCTGTATATAGTATATAGTAAGTGTGCTAGGCTCACAATGTTGTGCGTGGTGACGGGGGGCAGCCCGTCCCGCTGCAGCGCGTAGATGCAGCGCTTGAGGCGCACCGTGTCGTCCTTGTGCAGGAGGTCCGACGCCTCCGGGAGGTGACCCCTGGTTACGAACGGAACATTATATACTTAGAGGTCATCCAGTATTTCCAGACTAAGTTTGTGCTAAATATTTTTTTGTTGTAGTGCCATGCTCCTCAAAGCACGAATGACCCGGTTCGACCAGGGAAGTTCTTCCCTCTCACAGAAAATAAACCTATTATTGCAGAGTACATGCGTTACGTTCAATGAGTATGAACGCCGGAGGTCCAATCTTTTTTTTATTTGAAAATTAGGGCAAATAACTCTACAACACCGGATGGTGGAAGATGGAAGCGGCCGTAAAGTCCAAATGCAAAGGCGGCTACAGTTGCGGAAGGCAACCGCCTTAGCCACCTTCACCCTGCCTACTCGCAAGACGCCTTTTAACACCTCGTTTGAAGGAGCCCAGATTATAGGAAGGAGTGAACACCTGTGACGGCACTTACAGGTCATGGGGACCCACTACCATGTCCGTGCGTTGGCGACATTTAAGGTAAGAATGGGTCTTTTGAAGGTTCCCAGGTTGTATCGGTTCGGAAAGTCCGCCGGCGGAAGTTCATTCCACAGAGTGGTTGTGCGAAGAAAATGTCGGTGTTGGGGATTTCCAGACATCGAGGTGGTATGGATGGAATTGAGAGTTTTGTCGCGATGTCCGATGGTGAAATTCCACCGGTGGGATCAATCCTCAGGACATTTCCCGTGATGGATGATCGCGATAGATTTGACATATTGTTGCCCACCAGCACCTTTACCCGGGGCTATATGAATAGGGCGTACCCTCGGGTCGTCGACGTGCAGTGCGGGGAACCTGTGCACCCGTGTTGAGCGGCCCTGAGGAGGACGTGCTGGGGGGCTTACCATCTCACCCCCCCTCCCCGGGAGCGAGCTCCGCTAGCCACGAGTGCGGGAGAGCATGTCAGGTCGCGTACTGAGGTCGGCCACCGAGGAGGTGTCCTGGAACCCCACGTAACCCGGTTCTCCCCCAGTCTCCCATGGACCGAAGGAGCTCTGAAGGCCTCACCGCAGGCAGATGTCGTACATCCGGCGGCCGATGCTCTGCTGCACGTCGTGGATGGTGTCCCGCAGCGCCTTGGTGACGGCGTGGCCGCGGAGGCTCTCCACGTTGAAGTTGTTGGTCTTCGCCGGGAAGATGAGGAACGCCACCACCGTCATCTCCGAGCCTGACGACTGCGGACACACGGCTATATTAATAACCACCCACGTCCACAAGCTCTTCTTCTTCGTCCTAGCATTATTCCCGGTATTTTATGTACCCAGGGTCTGCTTATTACTCTTATCCGGATTTGACCGGTTACTAGTTTTTACACAGAGCGATTTCCATCTGACCTCCGCAACCCTAAGGGCGAACCAGTAACTCATTGGGTAAGAGCAATTTACTTATCAAGAGTTAACGATTATTATCAGATTTTACGTGATAATAACCAGGACCGACAGCTTAACGTGCTCTCCGAGGCACGGTGGGGAGACCCACACGGACAAGCGCCCAGACCGAAACAGAAATTTTAACAAACATCTGCCCGAGCGGGAATCGAACTCGTAACCGTCGAGATTAAAGGCAGACTCGCTACCCACAACGCCACAACGGTGTCAAAAGTAAACCAAGCTACCTGCCAATAAAAGTTCCTTCAAAATGAGTTCAGCCATTTCAAAATCATTCATCTCTTGATAGACAATTCTCTCTTATCCAATAGGTCACTGGTTCCAGTTTCTTCCCAGGGTCTGCTTATTACTCTTATCCGGATTTGAGAGGTTACTAGTTTTTACACAAAGCGATTGCCATCTGACCTCCGCAAGCTAAAGGTCGAACCAGTAACTCATTGGAGAAGAACGTGAACGTTTAAAGTGCTCTCCGAGGCACGGAGGAGACACACAAGGACAAACGCCCGGACTGACACAGGTATTTGCAATATAATAATAATTCAAAGCAAGGTCGGGACCTCTAAATTACCTTCAAATAGTGGTTCAGTCTCGCCAACGCCTCGATGAAGATGTCGGCCCCCTTGTTGCCGAACTCGTAGCGGCCGGCGATGAAGAAGTACAACGTTTTGTCCAGATCGAAGTTGAAATGTCTGGAAATTAAAATATATTTAAAAGCTGGCCACATGAAAGCCTTTTATTAATAATTTTCAAGAAAACTAAAGTTAGTTCAAGGCGTCGGGATATGACGACCCCATCGCCCGCTGTTGGGATAACCTCTGTCACAACAGAGATTATTCCACCAGTGCAATCAGTCACACTGGTGGTAGGTCTTTTGTTGCAAGAGGCGGGCTAGGTGGGTACCACCGCAGTGTCCAATATTCTGCCGCCAAATAGTAGTGCTTAGGCACTACTGTGTTCCGGTTTGAAGGGCATTGTACGCTAGTGAAATTACTGGGCAGAGGAGATTTAAGAACTAATATCTCTCGTTGGCAACGCGCGAGTGGCACCTACTAATGGTGCTGCAAGCGCTCATAGGCTACGGCAACCACTTACCATCAGGTGGGCCGTATGCTTGTTTTCCAACTTCTAACATAAAAAAGAAAAAAATAACAAAGTCACGTTGGTTCTACAAGAAAGTAGATTTTAAGCCCCCCTTGAGCTAATGTCGTACCCACTCCTAGCGCAAGCTTTGAGCCTATTTGAGGGGGCAATGGGAATATTAATAATGCCTTGAAAAAGCATTGCTAATATTCGTAAAAAAATTAAAAATGATTAAAAACATAGACTTAGTAATATTCTTTAACGAGTCTGTAATTTTCTCCCTATAGAAGGATATTGACTCGCTAGTGCTCACTTCGTTAATTCTTACTTCATTGTGCACAACTACATTGAAGTTAGCGAGTGACTAATTTTGTTCCGTTGCGTTGGTGCTGTATTTACATAGGAACACCAGTAAATCTGTAACAATTTGTCTTTCAATTGAAGTGCGCATGTGACTATTTTCGTTCCGTTTCGTTGGTGTTGTATTTACAACGAGGCACCAGAGAGTATGTGACTTTTTGTCAGTCCATTGAAGTTAGTATGTGACTAACTACTTTCCATTCCAATCGTATTGTAATTACAAAGGGGCACCAACGAGTACGTGACATTTTGTCTGTCGATGGATGTTAGCATGTGACTAACTTCGTTCCATTGCAATCGTATTGTATTTACAAAGGGGCACCAACGAGTACGTGACGTTTTGTCTGTCGATGGATGTTAGCATGTGACTAACTTCGTTCCATTGCAATCGTATTGTAATTACAAAGGGGCACCAACGAGTACGTGACGTTTTGTCTGTCGATGGATGTTAGCATGTGACTAACTTCGTTCCATTGCAATCGTATTGTATTTACAAAGGGGCACCAACGAGTACGTGACGTTTTGTCTGTCGATGGATGTTAGCATGTGACTAACTTCGTTCCATTGCAATCGTATTGTATTTACAAAGGGGCACCAACGAGTACGTGACGTTTTGTCTGTCGATGGATGTTAGCATGTGACTAACTTCGTTCCATTGCAATCGTATTGTATTTACAAAGGGGCACCAACGAGTACGTGACGTTTTGTCTGTCGATGGATGTTAGCATGTGACTAACTTCGTTCCATTGCAATCGTATTGTAATTACAAAGGGGCACCAACGAGTACGTGATATTTTTCTGTAGATTGAAGTTAGCATGTACTGTCGTCATTCCGTTTAGTTTCCGTTAAGGTCTGTCTTTAGTCTTTATGGAAAGTAAGTGTATGGGTTTATCCTTGAATTCAGATTTTTGGGTTTTTGAGTCGTTGAATTCAGGTAGCCCGTATAGGTCTCTGACTTGACTTTTTGACTATTGTCTAATTGATAACAGCCGTAAAAGACATTTTTCGTACCCTCCGAAGTACGGAGATGCTTAGTTGGAATGCCATTACTGTGAGAGGGTAGTAGGTACTTTCCAGGTCGAGCCGGCCCATTTGTGTTGGAAGGACCACGGGTATGCTACTAACTTTTTTTTTATACGTCAGAGGGGAGAAACGGGCTGGAGGATCACCTGATGTTAAGCAATCACCGCCGCCCATGAACATCTGCGACACCAGAGGGCATGCAGGTGCGTTGGTGACCCTTTTTAGGATACAACTGGTTATACGCTGACTGACCTCGAAACGCGGCTGACGAGCAGTCACTTCACGAGTTTTCCACCAACGTACAGTAGAAAAGCGTTAAAGTGAAACGATGAAGTGAAACTTCTAATTTCCAACAAGGTTGCGTTAAACGTTTAACGCAACACTGGACGCGGTATGAAAGAGACAGCGAGAGTGAATGCGTGGCACTAAAACGCATGCGCGTAGTATACCTGTTACAGGCGCGAGCGTTAATAAAGTTAATGTTATTATTATTATATTGTTACGGAGAACCTTATCACAAGGCAATAAGGTTCAAAATCGCTTGCTACTCTCTTTGTTTACTTCCTCGACCGTCGCATGGGTTCTAGAAAGATTTATTCTCGAAACGTAGTAGTTTCGCGGACGGAACTTTCTCGATCCCGTGTTCCGCGTTGTATAAGCGGCCCGGCGCGTCGACTGAGTCATTCAGTTCTGAGCAACAAGCGAAGAGACTACAAGTGATACCAGTGAACAAGTGCGATAATTGGTGACCTCGGCTATTCTTTTGGACTGTGATTGACCTGCGATTTGGACCTGTGATTTGTGAAGTTCTGTTGTGTAATCTAGATCTTAATAAAGTCCTATTTAGAGCCATCAGGTGTTTGTATCCAAATCTGCGAACCCAGCCCGTAACAATATGTTAATAAAGTTTATCTTTAAGAAACAATATGATTTCACTAAAAATCAATTTCAAACCCCTCCTATTTTCATTTCCACATTACGAAGTTTCACTTCTTCCGCGCGGAGGGACTCCACGCACTATTTTTTTAAGCCTAACTTCAGCAAAACTTACCCATAGAAATGTCCCCTGGCGAATTCGTTGATCTTCTCCTTGGCCAAAGCGTGGAGGTTCTGGAACTCGTGGATGGCGGAGAACTTCTTCACGTTCAGGCCGTTCGGGGTTATGAAGTCCGGCTTCCTCTTCAACAGATGCTCTGCCTCGTAACCTGGGAAAGGCAGTAGCGTTAGTTATTGTTTAAGGAGATGACGATCCCATCGCCCACTGTTGGGATAACCTCTGTCACAGCAGAGATTATTCCACCAGTGCAATCAGTCACACTGGTGGTAGGTCTTTTGTTGCAAGAAGCCGGCTGGGTTTGAAGGGCACTGTACGCTAGTGGAGTTACTGGGTAAAGGAGATTTAAGAACCAATATCTCTCGTTGGCAACCCATGAGTGGCACCTGCTAATGGTGTCGCGCGCTCATAGGCTACGGCAACCGCTTACCACCAGGTGGGTCGTCATGATTGGTTGCCAACTCAGTAACATAAAAAAAAATTACTTTTGAAAGGCAAAAAATTTTCAGATCCCCTGCCTTCCTAGAGCTGAAGCTTACATTTTAAACGAAACTCATAATGCTACTTTCTAATATACTTTTAAAATATACCTTATTTTCAAAAGCCACTTCTTCCTAAGCCATTTCAACATCTGCCAATTTTTCTGCGCCCCTGACCCCCTATAGGCCTCCATAATAAAAGACACAGGCGGTCACTGACGATAGAAGCAAAAACTTGAAACTTTGAAATAATAATTTTTTTATTTTTTTATAATACGAATATTTGAAAAAAAATAATTTTTTTAGTTGATATTAGTAAGATTCACCCGGTAACATCCAAAGAGTACAACATAATTAGTTTTAACTTTTTTTCATGTCTTTTGACTATGTGACTTACACCTAAGAATGCAAGCACTCGGCTATGATCTCTGTTCGTTGGCTAATCATCACCATCATCACCACAATCATCACAACTCACCGGTGATGTCGGAGACGGTGGTGAAGACGTGCGTCATGTGCGCGGCGGCGCGCTCCATGCAGTAGCGGTGGTATATCTGTCTCTTTCCCGCCTCCTCGTCCACCGAGAACTAGAGAGAGACAAATATATATCACTATCCATTTCATTTTATCAATATGAGCATATGTTATATTATGTAATGTTATAATTTTCATTGTTATGGCAGCCTGATTTTGCGTCGACGGTCACGGGTTCAATTCCCGCTCGGAGGAGATATTTGTTAAAAATATCTGTTGCGTTCTGGGCGTTTGTGGGTCTCCCCACCATGCCTCGTAGAGCATGTGCAGCTGTCGGTCCCGGTTGTTATCATAACATCTGATAATAATCGTTAACTCTTGATAAGTAAATTGCTCTTATTCAACGAGTTGCTGGTTCGCCCTTAAGGTTGCGGAGGTCAGGTGGCAATCGCGCTGTAAAAACCAGTAACCTGTCAAATCCGGATAAGAGCAATAAGCAGACCCTGGGAAAAATCCTAGGAAACAGAAAACTCTTCTAGAAAATTCTTTTTTTTTCCAGTTGGACCATTTTCTCGTTACGAGTAGACTAGACTTTTAGCCCAACAGTGGGACTTCCGGTTTAGTTATAGAAATATAAATTCTTTCCAGTGTTACCTTATCCAAATTATTGTAAAAATCAGTGTTGCCAGCGCACAAGTACCGGCCGAGGAGCGTCGCGTGCGTCGTGAACACCGTCGCCACGTCCACGTGGCGCACTCTGGAACACGCGGACAGACTGACATTAACATTTGCATTTACAACTCAGCCATAATGTTGAAGAATCAATAGCTCAACGGTAGAAGGGCCGAGTCCACTCCGTTAACACGAGAGACGTGGATTCGATCCTGACCCGCTTGAGCTAATGTCGTCCCCACTCCTAGCGCAAGCTTATTTGGGGGGGCAATAGGAATATTAGTAATGCCTTGTAAAAGCATTGCTTTTAATAAAAACGTTGCAACATGATCAAATAAAGGTGACTAATTTCGTTCCAGCAGCACCAGCGACATTTTGTTTGTATGAAAAGACCTGTCTATAGTGTTTTTACTCGTGATAGGTACAAGAGGCCGGCTAGGTAGGTACCACTGAATGCCACCTACTAATGGTGCTACGCGCTGTTACGGGAGTCTCGGATTTAGTCTTTAAAAAATTGAAATAAAAAGAGATTGAATTTTGAAACGACCGCCGCTGGTGGATGATGGATGGAGACTGACTGAGTTGGATAGGCGACTGAGGCGTTAGGAGGAGGAAATGATGAGTAGGCGGTAAGGGAGAGGAGTCAGCAATAAGGGATACATGGGACGTCTGTAACACCTCCCCGGGGTAGACTAAACTTCGGGGTTGAAGTCTCGAAGTTTAGGAATAGGAAAGATAAGGGGATCATATGTTTCTTCTGGTGCTAGCACATGGGACATCTTCTGGATTTCTGGGCTTTATCTTAACTAGGGGTATAGGATCAGGTTCAGGGGTAGTTTCTTCGGGTGAGCTTGAAGGAGCTGTTCGGGAAAATGTGGGAAGTCTATAAGGGAGACGGTTGTGTACTTTAATGTATAACACCAGTTTGAATACACAAAATAAGAATACAATGCTAGTTATAACAATCAATACAATCGAGTAGTGAGTCTCGTATTTTATGATATTATGTTGGTTTATAATTTCGTCGGCTTTTTCTAAAATTGATTTTAATTTCGATTTATTCTCTGTGAAAATATCTAAATCAATATTCTGGAGTTTTATACGAGGTTCAGTACTCATTTCTTTTATAAACTTATTCAGAGTACAGCAGGAATCATTAATTATATTAAAATCTTTTCATCAGCTCATAGGCTACGGCAACCGCTTACCACCAGGTGGGTTGTATGGTTACTTGGCAACTTAGTAACATAGAAGAAAGTGTCACCTGAGTACAATAAGGCCGATGCCAGCTTGCCACTCGTGGAAGTGCGCCACCACGCGTGGGGGCGTGTCGCTGTACCCCTCGGCAGCTTTGCGGAACTAGGACAAAACATATCATTACTGAAACATGTCCGAATTAACCCTTTATCGCCCTTCTTATAAAAAGGGGGGATACATCACTTGTAGGCTTGTAGGCCTCTTATTGCGCGAAGGCTGTCTTGGTGTGTACCACCGCAGCGTCAGATATTCTACCGCAAAGCGTGACACTCTAGCTAGTGAACTGGATAAAGGCGATTTAAGAACCAATATCTTGAGTTATTGAATTTTTTTTTTGGAAAACATCATCACAAAGTTGAAAGAAAATCATTTTATCCATTATTAAGGTATAGAACTTCCTTTTTGAAGTACACTTTTTTAAGTAGACATTGAAAAACTGTGTCTTATAAAATCGATTGTCGGGAATTGTAATTTTCTGAAATGTCTATCAATTGACAAACATTATTTTCCGAAATATATGTACATAGAATAAACTGGTTATCAGATTTTTGTGATGCTAAAAAAATCCAAGCCTAATAAAAAAAAACAAGGTAAATTCTTGAACTTTTTTCATGCGATATACCTTCGGATTGCTTGAAAAGACACACTCATTTTTTAAAAACATTTCACAACTCAAACATTTTTTATTCAAAAATCTGAAACCTAGAATTTCAGGGCAATAAAATTCTAATTTTTAATCTTCTAAACGATTAGTTTTCACTGAGATAAAGCCCGCCGAAAATTACCAAAAAATTTAGGTCTTTTTGTCTTCTTTAATTTTTGCCACTACTTTATTTTGGAAAATGGTCCAAAAATAAAGAGCAGTTACAACAATTAAATCCAGTAATAACAGAATTCAAACCACTGAGGCTGGAAAACAAGGCAATTTCATGGCTACTTACCTCAATAATGAACTGCGCCACCATAAACCCGAGTATGACAGCGTCGTTGGCTTCCACATCCAGGTGAGGGATACCAATGCTGGAGGTGTCCCAGAGCTCCTGCTTGTAACCGTCCATCCTCCACGCGGCTGAGCCGATATCGAACAAGATGATCTGAGGGTTTCCATCTACCAACCAAGTCCCTGTATGCAACTGAAAGGAGATAATTCTAAATAATTTAGGAAATAGAGGTATATGGTGATATTTTTTTTTTGCCCACGGCTTTGGACGACAATAGAGGTTCCCCATACAATTTATCCTGCCTATGAGCGCTTGCAGCACCATTAGTAGGTGCCACTCACGCGTTGCCAACCTCGAGATATTAGTTCTTAAATCTCGTTCGCCCAGTAATTTCACTAGCGTACAGTGCCCCTCAAACCGGAACACAGTAGTGCCTAAACACTACTATTTGGCGGCAGAATATTGGACACTGCGGTGGTACCTACCTAGCCGGCCTCTCGCAACAAAAGACCTACCTCCAGTGTGACTGATTGCACTGGTGGGATAATCTCTGTTGTGACAGAAGTTATCCCAACAGCGGGCGATGGGGTCGTCACATCCCGACGCCTTTAAATTTATCTTAGTAGCCAATGTTCCTTTCCAACTCATCTATGTATACTAAAATCATGGATCAGCTTCGAACAAATTTCTTCTCGAAACGTAGACCATGGAACAACCAATATGTGCATCAGGACATTCGCTGACATGCGCAAAAGCGTACTAGTAATGTTGCCAGCAAAACGCATCTTTAAATTTCGGAAAAATTGACATTCCGATTTCACCGATTTTCGAGAGCCATATGTTTGTATTGACCTTACAGAGGCCATTGTTCCGAGCTGTCTCCGGACACAGGAAATAACTATCCTACTGGGGGCCTTTCAGTGTGTAGCGTTTATCTGTTTATTTTTAAATGGCTTCCAGTTATTTATTTATTTATTTATTTATGCACCAATAGATATAAGTTAGTGTACATTGGAAACACAAAATAGAGGTACAGAGGATATCTTATCTCTATGAAGAGATCTCTTCCAGAAACCCTAGGAGATTATTATATCATAAATTTTAAGTTAAACGTGGAGTAGGCGCAATAGATAATAACAATAATAATAATAATAATAGCCTTTATTAACGATTACTTTACAAGGTTAATTCAGCAAAAGCATCTCATATTTCAATTCTTGTTTCTAAGTTATAATCATTTCAAACAATTTTCTTTATATTACAAAACACAATTGCAATAAATACATTTACAAAATAAACAATTGGCATATGTGTTGTAAGCTTAACTAAAATTATCTTCATACCCAACAATTTTATAGTATTATAAAAGTCTTAATATTATAAAAAACAATTTATGTACATGTCTATTAATTTATAATAAATATATTTTAATTAGGCGCAATAGATAATTATATTTAAATACGAATACCTAACATAATAAACACTAATCATATAAAAGTACATATATACTAATACACATATATATAAATATACATATACAATACATACATATAACTAACATATACACATACATATATTACAGCGATATAGACAGATAATAATCCTTTAGTCTACGCTTGAACGTACTAATATATTTATTATTTTTCTGAGAGCTGACAGTTCATAAAGCCAGCTGTCATAATTGGCTCCAATTATGGTCCACATTTTGCGCGTCTACTATCCCTGTGTGTTATAATTTCATACATATACAATAATATATGACTAAAAATCTTCAAAAATGGCAATGTATATGGGTATTAGTTACCTTATAACCTTGGCTCCTCATAGCGTTGACGGCGGCAGTTAGAGGGGAATTAGGAGGAAAGTCCGCCTCTTCCACCTCTGTCCTGGCACAGTGCTCCTTGTATGGACCTATGTCATACAAATATACCATTATTTTCCAAAAATCCAAATGAACAGAAGATAATACCAAAAATAATACAAGCCTCAATACCTCAACGATAGACGGGCCGACTCCACACCGTTAAGGCGAGAGATGCGGGTTTGATCCTGACCCCCTTGGACTGTACTCGTACCCACTTAGCGCAAGTTGTTTGGAGGGGCAATAGGAATATTAGTAATGCCTTGAAAAAGGATTGCTAAGATTCTTTTCAAAATAAAAATAATAATAATAATATCGGAAATAGAAAATGAATACCCCAAGTTTTAAAATGAAAATATAGTCTATATTTTACGTAAACGTAAGAAAAAGTTTTTTATAGTTTCTGAAAGCTTGATAACGCAACTCCAAATGTAACTTTTCAATGGACTATTAGCTAAGAACGGGAAAATGAGCAGAGCTTTTCTGGACGTCACTCTGGAAAGAAGTCGAGCCGGCTAACCCTAGCGTATAAAGTATTGTAAAGAGAAAATAAGTGTAGTTGATAAATACAAAGTATATTGATTTAGATCTTTTATTACTCGTAACGAAAATTCAGCTCCATTACAAAAATTTCAAATTTTCCTTCTTTTTTAAGACTTTTACGTTTAAATCATATTTGCCGGCTGTTTAGATTACTTCATTATTAAGTATGAAAAGCTTACCCAAAAGACAGTAATTCTCTCCCATTTCCTCGGTAGAAACATAGGCCTTCGATCTTATCACCGTGTATATACCGCCAACTGGAAAGAGTTATTTTATTGTAGTACACATAACAACTCAGATATACATAAACTTCTTCTATTTATGACTAAATTTATTGGGCTTAGCGAGGTAGGAGCCAGGGGGGGCTTGGCAGCTGCAATACCCCCCCAACCTTTTAAATATTGAGGAATACACGAATATAAGGCAATTTTAACTTTTTAAATAATAACTATTTAATGATAGTCATTTTGTCCCCCCATTTTGCGCTTCCCTAGCCCAAATGCTGGCTACACCCATGAACTAGCTTCTGCCCGCGACTTCACTCACGATTACCTTACAATTACTTCAAGAGAAAAATAACAATTTTGTATGTAAATATTGTTCCATAAAATTAATGTACAATTTGAAGTTAATACGTCCTTTAGTACGTTTTTATTTATAGCCCTAAGGAAACCGAACATTTTTCCGGGATAAGGAGTATTAACTCTTGTTGAGTAACTTACTCTTATCCAATGAGTTACTGGTTCTCAACGATCGCTCGCTCTGTGTCAAAACTAGTAACTGAATAAACAACAGTAATATTGCCAGTAAGAACAATTTTTTATTTATATTTCCATCCATCCATTGAAATAGAATGTAGATTTTCAATGCCCACTTCATATGGAACTAGTTGTGCTTCGCTCGCGTTATTAAATTTTTTGATGATCCCATGGGAACCCAACATTTTTCCGGGATAAAAAGTATCCTATATGTTAATCCAGGTAATAAGCTATGTGTGTAAGAAATTTCATCCACATCTGTCCAGTAGTTTTTGCATGAAAGAGTAACTAACATCCATCCATCCAAACTTTCACATTTATAATATTAGTTTTTAATAACCAGTGTAAAGTATGCATATTTTAAGCGTCTTCAAGATCTAAAACAAGTAAAACCGGTCTAGTTCCATCGTTGTACATGCTCTGAATACGAACAATAGGCTTTGTATGAAACTCGTTGTGGTAGGGACCCTAGCACTGGGAAATACTAAATGCTAAAATAAAATTTTTAATTTCTTTCAATTTATTGACTTATTTTACCCCTTCAGGGCGTGGAACTTAAGAAAATGTTAAAACGCGTGTTTCTTTATTAAAAAATCAAAACAAAAATCTTTCTTGCTCCAAGGGTTTATGCTGGGCGGTAATACGCCAGTCAGGACTTCTTTTATATGTATAGATAAAATCGGATTGAGTTTTCAAACATGTGTCAAAATAAAATGTAATTTAAATCAAAAGCAATAAGGAGTATTGATTTGGCAAAAATTTCGGTCCGGGACCACCCATTGTGTGAATGTGGTCTTGACGAAGGTACAATGTCCCATACTCTTTTCGCCTGTCCAAAACTCCTCTATCCTATCTATGATGTCCTCCCCTGTAACGTCCCCGTCCCATAAATGTTGAATGTCTATTAATGTTTGTATTTAGTCCATTGTGTGCGTTCTTGTGTAGATATATTAAACGTAATAGAATTAAATTATAAATAGATATCATGTACATAAGAATATAAGTTACTTTTAAGTGTTTCGTCCTTCTATATATATATTTTTTGTTTGCGTTGTTTTAGGTTAAGGACTAACAAGAAATCCCTTCTATTTCACCTGACTACAAACTAATTAAATGTGTAATATCATCTGACTGTTCAATCTCCTTCGTGACTTCGCATAGAATATGCGACATTGGCGAAGTACTCTGTGCTAACCTAACCTAAGAATTGAATTGAATTGAGTATTGATATTAACTTCGAAGCAAATCACAGCTAAAATAACTTTCTACCCCTTTTTAACCCGTTGGTCGATGAATTTCAATAAAATACGAAACACATATTTTATCCCTAAAGGGTTGAAAATGGCGCAAAGTTTATATTGCACAACGCAAGTGCTTGGTCCAATCTACTTCCAATTTTGCATAAACCTTTTTTTACAGAAGACGTTCAGATCAAGTTTCAAGTTTATTATACGATTATTATGATTATATTTATCTTTATAAATATTCATAAACTAATAAAATACGAAATTATGCAGATAAGTGATAATATTTGATAGCAAGTCTGAATTAAGCCTCGACGATTGCGGGTTAGGTTCCCGCTCCGGGCAAATGTTTGTATCTTACAAATATTTTTTTTCGGACTGGGCGTTTGTCCTTGTGAGTCTCCCCACAGTGCCTCGGAGAGCACGTAAGAACGTCCCGGTTGTTTATAACATCTGATAATAATCGTTAACTCTTGATAGGTAATTTGCTCTTATCTAGTGAGATACTGGTTCGCACTTTGGGTTGCAGGGGTCAGATGACAATCGCTCTGTGTAAAAACTAGTAACCCGTCTAATCTGAATAAGAGTAATAGGCCGACCCTGGGAATAATGCTGAGAAAAATATATCAATTCAGATGACACGCTTTTGATAAAGATATTAACATAAGTTATGTAATTATAATCAATCAAATTATCTCTTTATATTTATCTATAAGTCTTAATAAATAGTACAGATAAAAGCAAAATATGCGTGTTGTTAGCACCCCAACAGATAAGTACATGAATCACAACATTTTAGTGCCGTTTCACACGTGCCGGTTGCCGGGTAGCCGGTGTCGGGTAGCCGGTAGCGAAGTGTATGGCGGCTTTCACACGTACCGGCGTAGTTTTGCTTGGCAAGCGGTCGCCGGGTGCACGACGGATTCACCACCGTGCGTACGAGCTACTAGATTCAAAATTGGGTAGTGTGAAAGCGAAATGATTTATCGGACAGTCTGCGCTGGATACCCGGCAATCGGCACGTGTGAAAAGGTACTTCCACGCCATCATTTTTTTTGTTGAATGTAACTCCATGGACATTTTTCTTATATCATATACATACTTTTAAAATATGATACAGGGAGTGAAGTGATTACTAGCACTGACCTTTATTAGCAGCCTCCCAAGCTGTCTCGAAGGTCCATCTGTTCTCCTCCAGGGCCGCCTGACCCTTATCCAAGTAGGACAGAAGGTCGTGAGTGGACTCAGCGCGGTAGAACCGTCTCGAGGAACGATCTCGTGACATTGTTACCTGTAAAGGTTTAGATTATATCTTTGAGTTTCGGACTCGATTTTTACAAATAAATGATTATTTATTTATTAAACGCTACACACTCAACGGATTGGGATAGTTATATCCTTTGTCGGTGGTCCGGAAACATACACAATTACAAGAACAAACATACCCAGACCGGAAAACATGCTTGTATGGTCAATACAAAAATCTGCTCCGAGCGGGAATCGAACCCGCGACCTGTGTTGCTTCAGACAGAATCGCTACCACTGAGCCCCAACGTGGTCTTAATAAAAGTCGATTTTAAAATTACAGCTTTTTTTTTGTATAAGGTCTTTTAACAACGTGAGGTTCAAAAGGTTAAGGGTTCGGTAAAAGTCAAGAAATATCATAATTAACTGAAATTGATGGTGAAAAATTATAGTGGGAAATAAAATAAAATTAAGGAACTACGTTCTTACCGCGCGTCACGCGACACGTTTTTTTTCTGAGATATTCCGTAACAGAAGTGCGTAATTTTGACAGCGGGAGGGGCTAAGTCTAAAACGTTAGGTTGAATCCTTTAATTTTTTTTTTATGTTACTAAGTTGACAAACAAGCATACGGCCCACTTGGTGGTAAGCGGTTGCCGTAGCCTAAGAGCGCGGACAACATCATTAGTAGGTGAAACTCACGCGATGCCAACCTCGAGAAATTAGTTCTTAAATCTCCTTTGCCCAGTAATTTCTCTAGCCTACAGTGCTCTTCAAACCTAAACACTACTGCTTTGCTGTATAATATTTGACACAGCGGTGGTAACTACCTAGCCGGCCTCTTGCAACACAAGAACTACCACCAGTGTGACTCACTATAACAGAGATTATCCCAACAGTGGGCGATGGGGTCGTCACTTCCTGACGCCAGAAAATGCAAATGGACTCTGATATAAAATAATTGGTTTTGCGTTTAATTAATTGATAATCTCGAGTAATACCGTAACCTAAGACTCGACATTTAAAAACTGTCTCATCTATAATTATTCCACCACACCCATTTTTTTGTGTTCTGCAACACATGAATTTACGTAACATTTTGGCACTGGTCTACTAAACGTAATAGTTTACGTCAGAGAATGAAATGTTGGAAAAACTTATGTATCTCTAAAATTTGTATACCTTCTTCTTCAAAATGAATTTGGTTGAAATTTCTCTTGATGTTCTACAACCTTAAATTTTTCCACAATTTTAAATGCCATTCAAAGTTAGAGAGGTAGAAAACAATTTTTATGACTTTAATATCTCAACAACTACTGAATTAATCACAAAAGTCAAAATTAAACTCTCTTATCATTTTTAAAGACTAATACAAAGATTTGGCACACGCTACCGATACGATGATTACGATGATTTTTTTTTTCAACCCTCAGTCACATGAATTGACTGCTACCCTTAATTTTCATATAATTTAGGATTTCACCACAAAAATTTTTTCTTAAACCTTTTACAGATAGAGCAGACTCGGGGTAAAATGAAGTTTTGTGTAATTATGATTGTCATTATTTTTAAAATTTATTATCATAAGCAAAAATTACTAAATGCATTTCACGTGACGACATGTATTAACAATTAATAAACCTTACATTACTTAATTGAAATGACTTTTTATGTGTGCCATTTATTGCGCGAGGTCGGCAGGGTAGGTTAGTACGTAGTGTCAGATATTCTACCGACTTTTGGATTACGGTGTTTCAAAGGAGATTTAAGAACCAATAAATCTCGTTGGCAACGCGTGAGTGACACCAATGTGTGGAGTCGCAAGGCTACGACAACTGTTTACCAAGGGGTGGGTCAACATAAAAAAAAAAAACTTATAAATAATCTAAATACGTAATAATCAACCCAATAATAAATATATTAAATTTAATGTATGAATCACGTGAGTATTGGCGTTATGCCAAAAACTCATTGAAATAATCACGAGTTACGTCGTTGTGTGACGACATTGTACTAAACTATGGATGTATACAAAATTTTCTATTGACTTATTTCACATAACTTCTAAAACACTGTTTTGGTTTTTTTATTTAATAACGGTTGGCAAACAAGTTTGTATTGTTTCAAACTCACATAAGATAGAAGTAGAGCCATGCTTCTTACAGCACAAATGGGCCGGCGCGACCGGGAAAGTACTCCCCTCTCGCAGAAAATCGGCGTAAATAGCCTTACTGTTCTCTTTTTCTTTTCTCATTCCTATCCTCCTATCCTTATATTATCCCCTCTTATCCACCTCTATAGTATTATAGGTAGGTTAACCCCCTGCAAAATACTAAAAAAATACAGAATATAGTCATTTTGCCCACCTCTGGACCCTAAATTAAGATTTTGCCCTACCCTACACCAAATGCTGGCTACCCATGCAAACGACTAAACGGAAAATCGTTATAAAGTTAACACAGGCGAAGTCGAGAGTAGATGCTAGTAGACTGTAATACTAATAAAGAACATTTTTACCGAATGGGCATATTATCAGTTTTGATAAAGGTTATTGTTGGCAAACAACGTCTCCGTGCTTCGGAGGGCACGTAAAAAGTCGGTCCCGGCTGTTGATAATTTGAAAACAGTTGATAAGTCAAGTTCGAGGCTTACGGGCGACCTGAACAACTCTGACACTAGGTTGGCCACTAACCACTCGATAATAAAAAGATAAAAGTTGCCACCCGTACTTTAAAACAAAGTATTGTACGTTATTTCGTGTATATACTTTACGAGAACAATAACATATACCAAAATTTTGCTCGATCTGTTTTTCAATTTTAATGTTCCTACGACAATAGCATTCACAGAGAGCTTTTACGTCAATGAAATGGGGAGACGAATGTAACAAAGCTTGTCCGAAGTATAAATAAAAATAAAAATAAATTAAAATTAAAAAAGCCTTATATTTCTTGGAAAAAAAAATATTACATTTTGTTAGTTGTATAATATGTATGCTTAATCTACTTTTTCTATTTCTTAATCGTTTCTAATTTTTTTATATTATGATGAGCATCTAAATACTTCTATTCTAGAACCCTTCCTCGCGTAAAGGTCTCCTCCAAAGATTTCCAATTTTCCCTATTCTGAGCTTCTCCGAAGTATAAAAGAAATTAATTACTTATTTACTTTAACCTAAAGATGTGTAGCAATGAATTTCCGTCGTCGGGTCGTGACGACCCTATCACCCGCGGTTGGTATAACCTCTGTCACAAAAAAGCTTATTCCACCAGAGCAATCAGTCGCACTAATAATGGTCTTTGGCAAGAGGCCGGCTAGGTAGGTAGCACCGCAGTGTCAAATATTCTACCGCCAAATAGTAGTGCTTAGGCATTACTGTGTACCGGTTTGAAGGCACTGTAGGCTAGTGAACCAATATCTCGAGGTCTGCAACGCGCGAGTGGCACCTAGTAATGGTGCTGCAAGCGTTCATAGTCTACGGCACCACTTGCCATCAGTGGGCCGCATACTTGCTTGCCAACTTGTAACATAAAAAAAAGAAAACCAATAAAAAATATATTTTTAAATATTAATGATACTTTATTTTGACACCATGTAATTTTTTTTCCTAACTTGAATCACCAATGTACTTTAATTCCAAGAAAAAAAGGTGGCAACCCTAGTCTTGATATGCGTTAGATCCTTATCAATAATATGAGATAAGTAGTATGCGTGCCTTGGGTGTTTATTTCTTGCGTGTTTGCGTGATAATCGCAAAAGTTGTGCATATTTCTTGTAACATTTTCGTTAAAAGAAAACTTTGTTACAATTCAGTAGTTTCAATTTGATACAGACAGAATATCATCATAATCATCATCATTACCAGTTCTTTTATGTCAGGACATCTGCAACACCAGAGATGCAGATGCGTTGACGACCTTTAGGATACTACTGGTTATACCCTAGCTGAGCGCGAAACGCGGCTGAAGAGCAGTCACTTCACGAGGCATTCGTACGGTGGTACGTCCTAATGCCTACCACCAGCATGCCAAAAAGTCTTCAGCAAAATTCATGAACAAAAGAAAAATTGACCACAATAAAGACAACACAACTTGGAGTCCCATTGAATATGGGGTCCCATTAGAATAGTTATATCCTGTGTCCGGGTCCGGAAACATACACATGGTCAAGGATAAACACACCCAGACCGGAAAACATGCCTGTATGGTGAATACAAACATCTGGTCCTGTCATGGCGATATCCGTTGCCTTAGGTAATTCCACAATTGAGATTGTGGAATAACCTCGACAGGGAAATCGATAGACGTATTCAGTTGGGCTGGGCAGCATTTCGGAAGTTTGGTCAGGTATTCTCGACATCAATACCTCAAAGTCTAAAGACTAGACTAGACCAGTCATGACTTACGCTTCCGAAACCAGGATTCTGACACTGGAACTAGTTCATTAACTTAAAGTGGCACAGCGAGCGATGGGAAGGGCTATGTTCGGGGTTTCATTGCAAGACATAATCCGAAACAAGGAGATACGGCAAAGAATGAAAGTAACTGGCATAGCCCAAAGAATCGGAACGCTGACATGGCAGTGGGCTGGACAACTTTGTCGTAAAGCCGATGGCCGTTGGAGCAGACGAATTCTAGAATGGAGACCGAAAATCGGTAAGAGTAGTGTAGGACGCCGTCCGGCCCGAGCTGATGACTTTAAGAAGGTAGGTGGTGCCGGCTGGATGAGAACAGCAGAGGACAGAATGTTGTGGCACACCTTGGGAGAGACCTATGTCCAGCAATGGATAGATAAAGGTTAAACTGATGATGATAGCGAAATTAGATAATTCCGAAATGTATGAAATAATAGTGATTTATCGAGCTTTCGAAATACATATATAATAGTGATTTATCGTTTCAGATTGACATCGCACAAACGTAATTGATTTTCGAAATGGAACAACACGGAGCGATTGCCACGTCTCCCTCAAGTCCTCTGGACTAACCTGTCAATCTAAACACACTTCTTACCACACGTCAACCCGAAATACAGACCCATCCAGATGTAAACCTTATGGTTAAAATTGTGAGACGTAGTTAGTTATTATTTTGTAATAATAAATTAATCTTAGCATGTGTTTTTCTCTACATCTTTAGGTCAATGGCAATAGTAAAGTCAATGAAATGATAACAATCGTTATTGATAAACATATTTTTGTACAATCTGCGAGTTATTAGATATTATATCTTTACTATTTATATAATAATCATAATATATAAAAACATATTAATAATAATGAGTATTTATATACCATATTCTCTATCCAAAGGTTGTTTTAATCAGACCTCTTTTTAAGCGATAAGGCTGACTTTTGAAGTTCTTTCTTTTCATAGTATGAAGTAAAGCCAAGCTTTTTCCAGCACAAAGTGGCCCCCTCGAATGGGGATGTAGTACCCTCACACAGAAAATCACCGTAAAGTAACAGTATCAGTAGGTACTGTTGCATTTTGTGCGAGTGTGTACCGGAAGCCCAATCTCCCACCTTCTCTGTTCCCGTATCATCCCCTCACTCTTATCCCTTGGATTGGCAATGCGCAGCTAACACTTCAAGTATCGCAAGCGCTCATAGGTTGCGGTGCCTGCTTACCATCAGGCGGAACGTATCATTGTTTGCCAATCATCATGAATTTAAAAAACCAAACATCATACTGATTTGTTTATTTAACATAGATGAAGTTTTTACAATTTTTGAATGATAATAAAACAATAAAGAGAATATTCAATTCTTAAGTTAACCATCTGCATATATTTTAAAGTGATATTAATAATTATAAATGTAAATAAGAAATAAGTTTAATATAAATAAAATTGATAAACAAATTAAATTAAATTAAAATTAAAATCGTAAAAATAAATGTTTTAAATTGATAAATACTTTTTAAGTAAAGTGAGAAATTGTTTTTATTAAAATATACTTTTTTAAGAATTTTTTTACCTAAATATAAAAGTATAATATTGTATTCTGCCAAGTCGTTCAAAATAAAGTAGGAATTTCTATACGAATAATAATAAAGCGTAAAAATAAGGCGATTCTTAAATGATGTTTATAAAATAAACGAAGATAGTAAAACTATTTTTAAACCACGCCGGTGTATGAATGAAAGTCGCCGTGAAGAAAGTAAAAAAAAATAAACTCACCGATTAAAAAGTATTACAAAGCGTCGATACGCGAACTAATAAAACTGATATCACCGAATAACACAGAACACGTGGCACAGAAAGTTTTAACACAGTGTGTTAAAAATAAAAGTTATTAAGGTAATTTTAACGAATACAGCATGTCTACGCGGGTAGAAAATTCAAATGAAAATAGTTTTTTTCTATCGCACGTTTGCAAACGTCAAACTTGGTGAACTTGAAGGTCACCTTGAACTGATGCTAAAAGTGTTGCAAGCACTTAATATTATGGAACAGTAAAAAAAATAGTTGAAAAAACCACTTAAATTCTAGCAAACATACCTACTAAAGCTGCAGAAAAATACTGAAATTTAGCAATTACGGATAAATGGTTTCTATATACCAAGGGTTTAATTTAATTAATTTATTTAATTTAATTTATTTAATTTAATTTAATTTAATTCAATTCCTTCGCGAACAAAGAAGTTTGCCAATTCTTTTCTTTGTCGTACTTCCAAAAGTGGAACTCATTGCCGGCTCACGTGTTCCCTCCTTCTTACAATCTGGGCTCCTTCAAACGAGGCGTGAAGAGGCATCTTGCGGGTAGGCAGGGCAAGGGTGGCTAACACGGTTGCATTCCGCAACTCTGTTAGCCGCCGTCGCGTTTGGACTTTATTTCCACTTACCATCAGGTGGAGTAGAGTCATCTGCCCTACTTTCCAAATAAAAAAAAAAAAAAATGTTAAAATTATCATTACATTGCTTTATAAGTGTCACAAATGGTGAAGACATGGCAAGAAAGCAATTATGGCGGAAAATTTAAATTGAATCAAAATGACTAAAATAACTGCAGTGTGTCTAAATGAACCCGTTGAATTTTATACGATTTTACACTGAGCAATTGCCATCTAATATAAGAGCAAATTAGCCATTCAGAGTTAACACTTATTATAAGATGTTATAATAACAGGCGGGACTGACAACTTAACGTGCTCTCCGGGGTACGGTGGGGAGACCCACAAGGACGCCCAGACCGAAACATAAGATATAAAAATAAATATTTAGTCTACATTTCTAACTAATAAAATCTTTTTTTACTCATAATTAAGGTCACAAAAATTATCTAATTGTGTTTAAGACTAATAATGTTTTTAGAGTGCAGCTGTAGCCATATTTCTACATTGTAAAGGGTAAATGAAACACAAATAACTTATATGTTTATGTATTAACACTTTACACAATTAAATAACAAAATAATTATAAAAAAAAAACAACTTTTAGAAAAATGTATAAACAATTATGAAATATATAATTCTTTAACTACTTTTTACTTACAACTCTCATAAAATGAATCAACAAATATACTTTATAGGCATACCAGAATCTGATGGTATTAAAAAAAAAATAAAGGTTTTTATATGGCAATATGGATGTCAACTGTCATATCTAATTAAGACTTTTGCTAACCGTTGCTTTTATGCGGTTTTTTAAAGATGTTGAAATCATTTTGAACATGTTATTTGCATTATTTATCCAACAAATTAATATATAAAGTAATATACAATTAAATATTCTTAATTTTCCCCTCGTCATGAGATTCTGGTAGGCCTATAGTTAAAGATAATTCTTATATTATTTCGCCATAGACTTAACAGCGCGTTAGACGTTCCATCACAGAATTATTATTGTCGACACAAACTAAATTAGTCTTAAGCGTTGCTGATAGTGGGATCGTATTTATCATACAGGCATTTGTTCAAATCCGTGATTGTGTGTGTGAGTTACATGTGTATCTGGGTGTTTCCGAAATGAAGACCCCGACTTGACATTATATAGAAGTATAGTAATTGGAGGCGCCAAGATTGTAGCGTTTATTGATTCGATAAGACCTTTTTATATTTTTAAATATACATTATATAATTAAAAACTTAAAGGCGGACTGTATTCAAATTCTTCGGCAAAAGGATCCGTTTTTAATTTATCTTCACTATTATCACAAAAGTTTAATCTAACAGGATTTATACTTTTAATATACGTTGTATTTAATACTGGACTAGAAATAATATTTTCGGTAACGTTTTTAGTACTAGCAACATCAGGTGTTTTGGTATTTTTAATACTGGCAACATTATTTGAAACGTCACTTTCTTTTAATAAAGGACTTTTATAAGATGGTATCGTCTTTGAATTATTTAGGTGTATTAAATTTAATGGCGGCGGGTCACCGTATTTTTGTAGTTTATCTAATTTTTCTTTCACTTTCTTCTTTCTTAGCATTGTCTTTGGAGATAATAAATCTTCTGTAAATGAGTCCAAATCTATACCAGTAAGGTTTAAAGGAGATTCTATTGGTATTCTATTTTTGTAATCGTTATTTAATCTGTTTGGAGTCTCGGTGTTACCATGTCTAATAATTGTAAAATTATTCTTTATAGTAACACACTCTTCAATAAACTTTATCTTGTTTATGGAAGAGAATTTCTCCGTGAATTCCTCTGTTAATTTTCTCATGACATCGATTTTACACGTTTTTGTAAAATATGTGAACTCCGTCACACGGTATTGCGGTATAATTTTCTTGGTGTTGCCAGAACGCGATTGTAAATTCACACATGCAACAATCTGTCCTGTGTCTATTATATTTTCGAAACCAAACTTTTTAATGCTACCCCAAAAATTAATTGATATCATATTTTTATTTTCATCAGCCAAAAATACGTTTTGGAATTGATTTGTAGTTTCTATTAAAAATATAAAACCTATCGTGTCTATTTCGTTATAATCTGTGCTGGTTGTTGTTTGGAGTTCTTTTATATGGTAACACTTTCGTTTCAATGTGTCTGTGTGTGCGTTTATTGTGACGTCATTTAATTTTGACTTTTGAAATATCGATTGGCGACCAGCTGATAGTTGTATTTCCGAGAGTCTGAAATCAAACATAACATTTTTAATCATAAAACGTGGTAGTAGAGCCATTGAGGAAGTTTTACCCTCTCACAGAAGATGAGTGTCACGTTCGATGAGTGAAAGGCCCAATCTTCCATTTCTTCTGTTCTCATTCTTTCCCCCCTGCCCCTTGTCAACGCACATGTGATACTTCAAGTACCGCGCGCCTTCATAGTTTGCAGTGATTGTTTACCATCAGACGGACCGTTTGCTTGTTTGACTGCAGTCATGAAATAAAAAAAACACCCATAGGGCTCATTTCTGTTTGAGGTGTTTTTATTGATTCAATTACCGTAGACAGGCCTTTCCATATTGACAAAATATCAAGACCTGGTGCTCCTTCGCAAATTCAACACCAACGTATTGGAACGAAGTTAGTCACTTGCAACATAAACAAATGAAGTTAGCGTGTGACTAACTTCGTTCCGTTCTAAGTAGGCCATAAGAATATTTATAAAATGCATATTTATTACCTATAAGCTGTCGGCACAACATTATAAATATTCAACCAAGCACCCTCTTTTATAAGATCCAGTAAGTATTCGTTCGGTCTCCAGATGGTAAGCATGGCTAAAAACGAAAAAAAAATACAAAAGTAATAGATTAAATGGACGCAAATAAGCAATACCATGTCAACCCACAAAATTGAAAAAACTGAGTTATATATGCAGAAGTGTTGGTAAATGGCTGAAGTACATTTTTATTTAACATTTGTAGGGTTTTAAGCTTTAAAGCTTCTAAAAGAGCGATTTTTTAATCATGCCATTTATGTATTATGTTAAACGGTTTTGGGTTATATTATATACGAAATATGCAGTTTGTATGCTTATTTTTTGTGAAACTTACATAAATCTGAAATTACCAAAAACTTGACCAATACATAAAAAAATCCATATAAAGTAAGTTGTTCAACGTTTTCAAACGCGTTTTTTTATTGCTTATTTGCGTCCAAATATGGACTGACTTGTTTTGAAAAATATAGGACTATAAATTATAAAGATATACATAAGTTGTTCCCATACAACACCGTTGTGGCGTTGTGGGTAGCGTGTCTGCCTTAAGTCTCGACGGTAGCGGGTTCGATTCCCGCTCGGGCAGATGTTTGTTAAAATTTCTGTCTCGGTCTGGGCGTTTGTCTGTGGGTCTACCCACCGTGCCTCGGAGAGCACGTTAAGCTGTCGGTCCCGGTTGTTATCACATAACATCTGATAATAATCGTTAACTCTTGATAAGTAATTTGCTCTTATCCAATGAGTTGCTGGTTCGCCCTTAGGGTTGCGGAGGTCAGATGGCAATCGCTCCGTGTAAAAACTAGTAACCTGTCAAATCCGGATAAGAGTAATAAGCAGACCCTGGGTAAAATAAAATACCAGGAATAATGCTCGGATGAAGAAGATAAGTTGTTCCCATAACTTTGTTTTTCATATTACATTTCATAATTACTATGAAATTACCAACTTATTTTTGCGGTCGTTAAGATACTTCATCAAGCTGCGGAACCCTTTAGGTTCGACTGTGCTTGGTCCACAACGCACTCGACTGGTAATTTTATTTATAGTTACCTTTAGATATGTTATTCTTGTCAACATCAGCTACCCTCATCTTCATCAGCGGCACAACATTCCTCACTGCGTCCAGTCCTCGCTTCTTCACCAGCTCTTGAACTTTCTTCTGTAAACTCTCTATTAGCTTCTCACGCTTCTTCGTCGCGTGCTGATGGAGAAGATTGGTTTGGGATTCTGTGAGGTTTACCTGGAAATATATATTTTAACTTCATTTATTATATTTTTTTGTGATATACTTAAACTTTAATATGATTAACAATAAAAATTAAAAATAATAAAATTTAAAAAAATTAATAAATTACAAAAATAAAAATCAAAGTCGAATCAAATATATACTGATGCCGCATCTAGCGTGGGCTGCTTTGTATCCGTGTATAACATTGTTGAAGTCTGGTCGCTCTTGCGTCTTGTGATTTTGTTTTAACTTTACCCGCAAAAAAAAAAAAAGTGTAACATTTTATGATATTTTGTGTATTTCGTTTTTTTTTGTGACTGTGATTTTGTGAAAGCTCAGTTTAATTACTACTGTTTGCTTTAATATTGTTCTCAGTAAGTGAATTTTTATTGTAATTCTTATGAGAATAAAGATTCTTTAACCTTTATCATGCGCATTGAGGACCTGAGGGATAGGAGGGAGGGGATAAGAAGGGACCAGAAAGGGTGGGAGATTGGGCCTCAGGCGGTCTCACTCCCGCACAAAACAGAACAGAACTGATAGGTACTGTTACTGATTTTCTTGAGACGCTCATAGCCGGGTGCGCTCACTGATCGGTTAACGATCGGTAGGTTAAGCAGCTTTAGGCGCGGTCAGTCACTAGATAGGTGATCGCATAGTGGTCGGTCCCGGCTGTTATCAATTTGAAAATAGTCGAAAAGTCAAGTCAAAGTCCTACTCGTATACGGGCGACCTGAACAACTCTAGACACTAGGTTGGCCACTAGCCAGTCGATAAAAAAAAATCCGATTTTCTGTGAGAGGGTAGAACTTCCCCGGTCTAGTAAGCCCATTTGTACTGGTATAAGCAATACTCTACTACTACAGACGACTACTACCTTATACTTAACATCATTTTTTTTTTAATTATTGTAATAACTTAGTTTTTTTTAATCTTTTTGTGACATTGTTACTGCTCATCACCATTGAAAGATGTCAGAGGAAACTTAATTGGTGTGTGTACCATTTTTCATGTTTGTAAAAGTACCTAAATACTGTATGTTTCCCGAATAAAAAAATAAAAATAAAAATAAAAAATCTTTCCCAGCCCAAGGTTGTCTGGAAGAAATCGCTGACAAGCGATAAGACCGCCTGTTTTACATTTTTGTTTTTTTCTTCTATAATATTGTGTCCCCTTTTTTCTAGCGTACAATAATTAAATAAATACAGAATATTCTATATTTTGCAAGGGCTCATGTGTTCCAAAAGTCTTTTTTTTTTTTTTTATGTTAGAAGTTGGCAAACAAGCATACGGCCCACCTGATGGTAAGTGGCTGCCGCAACCTATGAGCGCTTGCAGCACCATTAGTAGGTGCCACTCGCGCGTTGCCAACCTCGAGATATTAGTTCTTAAATCTCGTTCGCCCAGTAATTTCACTAGCGTACAATGCCCTTCAAACCGGAACACAGTAGTGCCTAAGCACTACTATTTGGCGGCAGAATATTGGACACTGCGGTGGTACCTACCTAGCAGGCCTCTTGCAACAAAAGACCTACCACCAGTGTGACTGATTGCACTGATGGAATAATCTCTGCTGTGACAGAGGTTATCCCAACAGCGGGCGATGGGGTCGTCACATCCCGACGCCTTTAAAAGTCATATATTTACCTTAAAGTCAGTTGAATACGTATTTCTCTTCATATATCTATAAATCTGGGAACCACTTTCAAGATTCCCTTTATCAGCATCCAATCCTTCAGAATCTTGCGACTCCTGTGTATAATAAATTAGAAACTTAATTTATAATTATAAATCTGGTAAAATTTTGGATAAGTTATAGATAATCTGGGTTTAAAACATGCCTTTGCTTCCCTCACACAGAAAATGGGCTTAAAGTAACAGTATCAGTACTGTAGAGTTTCGTGCGATGAGTGGGAGGCCCAATCTCCCACACCTACCGTGTTTTCGCAATACAAAAAGGCAGGCTCGACAGGGGAAGTACTACCCTCTCACAGAAAATCGGCGTCAAGTAACAGTATCAGTAGGTGTTGCGTTTCGTGCGATGAGAGTTCCCTATCTCCTACCCCTCAGGTCGACAACGCGCATGTGCTACTTAAAGTATCACACGTCCATAAGTTGCGGTTGGTCTTCTTGACAACCATCATGATATAAAAAATAAATTATAATAAATCAAAATGTTCTCCGGACCTGGTCTGACATTTTCTCCAGTTCATCATAAAGTTTCTCCATCTGATTCTGTCTGTCCGATTCATACTTCATCTGATATTGGTGTTCCAATCGTTCTGATCTTGTCACTACGATAATAATAAAAAAAATTGCCATGAATACAAAGTGAGGTGATTTCGCAGAATAAGCCCAGCCATTTGACCGAGAAGTCTTCTTCTTCGTCCTAGCATTATTCCCGGTATTTTATGTACCCAGGGTCTGCTTATTACTCTTATCCGGATTTGACAGGTTACTAGTTTTTACACGGAGCGATTGCCATCTGACCTCCGCAACCTCAAGTGCGAACCAGTAACTCATTGGATAAGAGCAATTTACTTATCAAGAGTTAACGATTATTATCAGATGTTATGTGATAACCGGGACCGACAGCTAACGTGCTCTCCGAGGCACGGTGGGGGGAACCATGGACAAACGCCCAGACCGAGACAGAAATTTTAACAAACATCTGCCCGAGTAGGAATCGAACCCGCAACCGTCGAGACTAAAGGCAGACTCGCTACCCACAGCGCCACAACGGTTGACCGAGAAAAGTAGTAAGTATATGTATATATATATATATATATTGTTTTTTTTTTTAAGTATGAATACAATTCTAATTTTAGTTTTATTTTTATTTTTATTTTATTTTATTTAAAGGTCACCAACAAAACACACATCAATACAAGATAAAAGTACATAATCGATTTACATACAAATATAAATGGTGTCTCAATTACAGGTGACACTACATTAGTAAGGCAAAGGTAAATAAATTTCAAAACTGTACACAATTTAAACAAAATAAGAACTTAGAACTTTTAAAATTTAATGTATGGATAAATAAATCACGAACTAAAAAAAAAAAAAAAAAGAAAATAAAAAACTACAGTGACAGAATGAATTTTTTAAATTTAGGTTTAGAATCATCAAAAATATCAATGTTGTGAACATTCGATAATGTATTGTAGGATCTTATTATTCTATTCAGAGGCGCATTATAACCCAGATTAGACTTAGACACTTTTCCTTTGAATAAAGTGAATCTATTCAATCTTGGTAGTCTAGACGGAGCAGAAATATCAATACGTGAAAGTAAGCACATGGAATCTAACATACCTCTCATCAGTTTAAAAAGAAAAAGGTTATCGAGCAGATGTCTTCGAGCAGCCAGAGATTTCATATTAAAGTATTTTAATTTATCCTCGTACCTACATAATCTTTTGTCTATATTGCAACTATAACAGAGATGCCAAAGAAAACGTTTTTGCACACTCTCGAGTCTTTTTGTGTAGATATCATAGTAGGGGTTCCATACAACACTACCATATTCGAGACCACTACGCACCAGTGAATTATATATAGCAATTTTGGTAAGTGGATTCTTGAGCTCTTTGCAGTTTAACCAAAATTACATCTAATATATAAAATTCTCGTGTCGCGCTGTTTGTTACCAACTCCTCCGAAACGAGTAGGTCTGAGCATCGGTCAACATCTACTTTTCATACCCTTAAATGTTTAGGGTGGTCCACCACAATTATTTTTGTAGAAAAATTTTTTTACTTTTTTTATGATGTGGCATTAAAAAAACATACAACCCTAAAATATAATAAAATTTTCACCCTTCTACCATCGAACCCAATTTTTTAATAGCGATATTAGTAATTCAATAATTTTCACCGGTGTCACTTCTGTTCACAATTAGACTCAAAACCCGATAGCAGTGCCAGGTCACTGTTATCAGGTTCCCGGTTTTTTTTTTCGGCAGTACAACATCTACCGGGCTCGCTAGTATTATCTAAAGATTTCTAAAACTATTCAACAAAAGCTCTCATGCGGGAAAAGATGGATACGTTGTCATGGAAACCAAACCGGGTGGAATTATGATGTACTCACCAGTGCTGCCATCTTCAAACCTTTCAACATATAGCGTAGGGTACACTCTTGTAACAAGTACACGTAGTCGCGAAACCTTCCCACCTTCCGCTCTGACAGCTGACAGTGGGGACAAAATGGCGCCATTGCCATGGAAACCGAGCCGCGTATACCATTTTGCACGCCGCGTTGAGTTGCCAAATATTCTTAGACGCACTGATGATGTATCCTGGAATTATGAAGGATTTGTACTGTTGCAATTTGTTCGTTAAAGGAGTCCAACACCCTTTGGAATAAAAAGAGTTTGAACATCTGCAACACCAGAGGTGATGCAGGTGCGATGCCGCCCTTTAAGATACAACTGGTAATAGGCTGGCTCATCTATAAATGCTGACGAGCAGTCACTTCAAGAGTTTTTCACCAACTTAAGGTTTAACTTAAGGGTTAAAAGGCTACCTAGAATGGACGGATATACATATCTTAGAATTTATTCTACGAAACGATATTTCTTCACGACGTTTTACTTCACCGCTAAGCACAAATTAAACACAACTCAGATCGATTGCCCGGATTGGTCGACCTTTGCTTACAGACTACGTTTTCTACTGGGTCAGCTCCAATTTTTTGAGTAATATTTGGCTAACAGGATTCGAAATTAGTTTTCTTATTTAGAATTCTAGTAAACCATTCACAACCCAGACAGTAGACACAATTAGTCAATTGAAAAGTTACATTTGGGGTTGCGTTTTTAGAGGACGCAATTTTATTTTTTTGATGTGTAGGTAATATATGTATAGTTAAAGAGTACCCACTTCAGAGCGCTGTAATACCTTAGCTATTGACTTAATGAGCAAATGTTGCTTATAAAAATGTTAACAATTTTTTTTTATCAGATAAATAGTTTAAGAGATATATCGTAAAAACCGTTTCAACCCCTATTTTCAAGATGGCGGCCGTGGGACAAGGGTGGCGACCCCACAAAACTTGGTTTAAGCTTTACACTGACCTCCCCTACACATCAAAAATAAAATTGCGTCCTCTAAAAAACGCAAGGTAAGGCCTAAAAAATGTAACATTTCAATGGACTAAATAGTAAAATAATAGAACTGAGCCAATTGTGGTTCAGCGGACTGGGAAACTTTCCGGTCTCCCTTTACCGCACTTGTTTCCTACTGGACCATTTTGAGACGCTCATAGCCGGGTGCGCTCACTGATCGGTAAATGATCAGCGAGTAAAACAACGTTAGGCGCGGTCAGTCTCTAGATGGGTGATCGCATACTGGTACTTGAACCGATCGTCTCCGTGCTTCGGAGGTCACGTAAAAAGTCGGTCCCGGTTGTTGACAATTTGACAACAGTCGATAAGTCAAGTCAGAGGCCTACGGGCGACCTGAACAACTCTGACACTAGGTTGGCCACTAACCACTCGATAAGAAGAAGACTGTTCCATTGTGCGTAAGGTAAAGGTGCGGGATGGGGTCAGTCAGCACGGCCAACCCAGCTGCCTGATGCCTCATGAGCGCCTCTCGGCTGTCCCACTGCTTTACGGAGCGTGTTTGGATTCCCAAGGAGCATAGCCCTGTGCTCAGCCACCGCAGGGCATTTTAACATGACTTGTATAAAGGAGGCTATTCTATAAAGGGGGCTGTCCGTTACACCCAGGACAGGGAACTTGTTAAGCTATTGAATAAATTAAATAATAACAATTTTACATATTACCTCCCAAGGTGCAATTCCTTGTTCACAATTCAGCAGCTCAGCACCATGAATCGCCAGTTTCGTGCCAACGCATATCCTTCCATCATATATCAACTTATCAATCATTCTATCTGCACAAGTCTTTACACAATACCAGCCATCTGTTAATAATAGTTCGATGTTTTGTGATGTGTCAGCAACACTGCAAAACCGATAATTTGAATATTTGAGACAGAAAAAGATATTTTCTGATGAACTTTAATCACAGAAATTTGGAGAGAAAGACGACATATATCTGGTGTTTATTTCATTGTGCCCTTAACCACTGAGATTAAGATGGAAATTTATAAATTAAGCCTTGAAGATTTTGTGGTGGAGCGGTAGCGAACGTGCCTTGAGCTCCAAAGGTTGCGGGCTTCATTCCCAATCGGAACATATGTTTGCTTTAATCATACAAGCATATGTTCTGGTCCCAGACCAGATATATTTGTCCTTGTTCTTGTGTGTTTCCGGACAAAATCACTATCCAAATGAGAGTTTTTGAGTTTTTTTAGCATTTAATCTCATACCTTATTTAATATTTTGCCGTCGAGACCCGAGATTTGAACCTATCGCCCGCTGTTGGGATAATCTCTGTCACAGCAGAGATTATTCCACCCGTGCAATCACACTGGTTGTAGGTCTTTGGTTGCAAGACGCCAGCTAGGTAGGTACCACCGCAGTGTCAAATATTCTACCGCAAAGCAGTACTGTCTTTGGCATTACTGTGTTTCGGTTTGAAGGGCACTGTAGGCTAGGGAAATTAGTGGGCAAAGGATATTTAAGAACCAATATGTCGAGGTTGCACCATCAGGTGCACCGTATGCTAGCGAAGTTGACAACTTAGGAAAATAAAAATAAAAAAACAAGTCCTACACTCACCTAACACTAGCACCATCTACATAAAATCCAACGACACACAGAACCATCATTTTTGAAGGCACCTCGTCTTTCTCCAAAACTTTCCTTAGCGCTGGCCTTTCAACATTATACAATTCTCTATCATATCTATATTTTAATTGAAACAAAATATTTTTGACAGTACATATATTTTTCATACAATTCGGAAAAAATATTTCATATGATAATAATTTCCATATTATCAATTTTAAATGATTATTAATCCAACCATCAGGGATGATCTTCTTGTTTACGTTATCTGTGAAGTATTTATTTATTGTATCTGTGGTCCAAACGTCAATGTCACTGCCAATGTCATTTCGTTTCCCGTCAAATTTAACGTGAAGTAAATCGTCAAATTTGGAATTTATTATACTTGTATCGTCATTTCCGACGAAATTTTTTTCCATATCCTTAACGTCTTTTAGATTATAGTTTTTATTTCTTTTATAATCATCACAAAATATAGTATTATGAATAGGCTTAAAAGATTCAATCGTATCAGGATTATTAGTTTTGCTTGTACTTTTCGGTGTTTTAAACTTTCTCTTCTTTGCTCTAGGACATGATAGTATTGGACTGCCAGAGCGTTTGCTCACTGGTGTTCTATCATTACGGAAATCTTCTGTATACAATGATTCTTCTAAGTTCTTCATAACTTCTGTGTTAATTAAATCTTCTATATCTAGAGGATATTCATGAAGATGATCTTCAGTTTTCTTGAGACAGTTTTCTTTACTATCCAAAAAATCTTTTGCTTTTTTAATTGACTCTTCAGAAACACTTACATTATTATTATTTGCTGTTTTAAATCCGAAATCTTTGTTGGCTTTGCTTTGATTATCAGCTGCTTTATTTACATTAAAAACTGAATCTGTTTTAAAATCGATATCTTCAAATATTTGTTTACTCTTTGCCAAAGCTTCTTCTGATATTCTAACGATCTTCTTATTGGCTGTTTGAAATCCAAAAAATATACTTTGATTTTCAGTTGACACCGTTTTTTCATCAATGACATCTCGTAAAACTTTTCTCGATTTAGCAAGAGCCTCATTAGATATTTTAACTTCTTTATTACTAGCTGTTTTAAATCCTTTAAAGACAGAGTCAGTAATTGTATTTTCGGTCTCATAATTTGTCATTTGATTTTCACCTGTATAAATGAAATCTTGAAAGATTTTCTTACTTTTACTTAAAGCTTCATCAGACACTTTAACATCTTTATTACTAGCTGTTTTAAATCCTTTAAAGACAGAATCAGGTTTACCATTTTTAGGCTCAAAATTTGTTATTTCATTCTCATCTGTTGGAATGTCTTGAAAGATTTTTTTACTTTTAGCTAAAGCTTCAGCAGATATTGTAACTGCTTTATTACTAGCTGTTGTAAAACCATTTAGATTTATGTCTATCTCTTCATTAACATGATATCCATCAGTTTTAGACATATTTTCTTCAAGATCATTGAATTCTAGATCCTTAAAGATATTCTTAGTTTTGGCTAAAGCTTCGGCAGATATCGAGACTGGTTTATTACAGGCGGTTTTGAATCCTTGCAGAGTGTTACGCATTAAATGACTTTTAGAATATTTGTAATTAATACGACTATTACAAGTATCTTCTGTATTATCATAATGAGATATGTCCTCAAAGATCTTTTTACTTATCTTCAATGCGTCGTCTGATATTTTAACGGGTTTATTACTGGCAGTTTTAAAACCGATATTATTGAAAGAGTTTGCAACTTGTTTATTATCTAAAGTTTCTGTGATATTATTTTCATTACAAATATTTTTATCATTTTCATTATCATTATCTTTCAATAATTCAATTTCACTTTGATCACATAATATTTCCTTAAACATTCTCTCAGACTTCACTAGAGCTTCTTTAGATATAGCAACTGGTTTTTTGCTAGCTGTTTGAAATCCTATAAAAGTTGGTTTTAGTTCAAAATTACTATTTAACTTACTAGACTCTGCAGACAATTTATTTGTTAAATTACTGTCTATTCTCAATTTTGTTAAAATATCATCCTTTTTATTTGCTAACAAAGGATTGATAAAACCACCATGTTTTGTACTCTTAGCTTTTGAAATTGTAGTTTTATTGACAACTGATTCTAAGTATTTTTTGTTAATAGTCAAAGGTTTCTCAGTGGGATTTTCGTTTGAAAAAATACTTTCTTCATCAATATTGTCAAAAATATGTTTCGTTTTAGCTAAAGCTTGTTTAGATACGTTTATAGCATTATTATTAGCTGTTCTAAAACCAATTACGTTTTTACTTGTTGACGGTTGATTATAAAAATCTTCATTTCTATTATAGTTCTCTTTATTTTCATTTTGATCATCAACTAGATCATTAAAATTGAAGTCTTCAAAAACGTTTTTCATTTTTGCAAGTCCCTGTTCAGATATTTTAATTTGATTATTGCTAGCCATTTTAAAGCCTCCAAATGTATGTACGTCGCCTTCTACATTATTGCGATAATTGTTTATATTGTTTTTCTCAGTTTTATTTAGAACATTATTATTGTTATTACTTTTTGTTAAAATATCATTATAAATATTATCAACTGTAAAGTTATTTTCAAATTCTTTCATAATATTTTCATCTATGGACACATGTTCAGCATGTTTAAGAGCATTTGAATGTTGACTTTCATTTATATTTTTCTTATTTATATTAACACATTGGTTAATATCAGAATTATTCTTCTCAATTTTTGATTTCACTTTAATCATAATATCACTTTTAGCCTCTATTTTATAGTTGTGTTTCGTATTTGTGGACAACCTTCTCTTTTTATTAAAACTATCAAAATTCATATCCATATCTTTATCGTTTTCTAACATATCTTCAAAAATTCTTTTACTTTTAATTAAACCTTCTTTGGATATGTTGATATCTTTTCCAAGTGCTGTCTTAAATCCAATTATCGCAGTATCACGTGGACTATTATCAACATCCTTATTTGCTGCATTAATATTATCTTTGTCATTTAATTCAATCATATTTTCATTAAAATTATTTTTAGAACTACTATCAATAGCTTCAACAAGTTTAGTAAGAGACACATTTTCAAATATTTTAACATTATCTAAAATATTTTTGGCTTTGCAGTATGAATCTGTTTGTACTTGTATGGACTTGTTGCTAGCTGTTTGGAAACCAACATACATTGTTTTGTTTAGATCTTGTTGGTTATAGAATGAGGTAGTCAAAGCACACGTAAGTGGTAGCTCATCTATATTATTCTTATAATCATTTTCCTCATCACTACTAAATAGGATTTCGTCTTCGAATGACACACTTTTTGCTTCACTGACTTCTTTTTTTAAACTTATCCTAGGTTTCTTGGTTGCCCTTAGAATAGGGCTAAGTGATTTATCTCTATCGCACATAACTGGATCAGCATGACTTTGTATGAACAATTCACGGTTGATTATTTGTGAATTTATAATTTTTCTTGCAGACTCAAAATCTAGATTTTCATTTACAACTGGTGTTGCTATTGTTTCGAATTTTTCAAATAATTCCAATTCATATACTAGAGGTTGTGTTGTTGGGTTTTCATCTAGGTCACTACTTACATTAATAGAAACTTCAGTGTCTGTATTATTAGATACAGTAATCATTTCACTAGGTCCTGCTAAATGTTCAGTGTTATTATTAATAATTTTCATATCTTTAGATTTGTTACTATTATTTATATTAACAGTTTCACTATGTGACTGATTATTGGCACAATCTTTTCTATTAGAACTGCCTATATCTACATGATGTTCTTGTTCTTGCACTATTACGTGTTTATTAACATTTAAGTCATCACTACTTTTACTACATTTAGCATCTAAGTCTAAATGATTAAATGTTGTATCAAATTCTTGATTAACATCTTTTTGTTCATCTATTAAAGCTTCGGCTTTTAACATAACATTGAAAAGTTGAGTATCCAATTCATATTGTGTTTCAAAGTTATTTGTTACATGTTCCGAGGGCTGAAATAAACAAAATGAAAGAATATAAATATTTTTTTCATTTATAATGCATATATGTTTTATTTTAATTATTAATTCCTAAGTTATATTTGTTTCAATATATCAAAATCTTTAATCTTTAATATATTATATAACAAAAGAATTTAAAATTCAAGGATGAGGCTATTTATGGCTGCTACTTGTAAGGAGAGATGGAATAATTTGATTGAAATTTTTCTAATAATTGTTTAAAGGAAGTTAAAAACATGGCCGGATTTAGGGGAGGGATACTGGGGTAACGGCTCAGGGGCCTCTACAAAAGAGGGGCCGCCACAAGTCTACGGAAAAAAAACTTTTAAATTCTTCTTTTAAATTCTAAATTCTCTGACTCTTTAACACTAAACATATTTTACCCTTACCTACTAAAATTTAATTTCAATTTCGCGTTTCTGATTATATTTACATTATGTTTATTAACTACATACTACAAGAATACTTCAAGAGTCTACTAGGTTGCACAATAAATTATTTGTTCAAAAACTGGAATAATAAATTGGTATTATTTATTTAGAAAATAATTTGGAGCCAGGGGCCTCCATTCCTTTATTGCCCCTAGGCCTCCAGACCACTAAATTCGGCACTGGTCATGATGAAACTCATTACACTATCTTCATAAAATCTGACCAGCATACAAAGATTACTACAACACACTGAACGTATCTTCAAACAATCAACTTATAGATTTTTATAATACATACTTACTACAAAAAAAACTTAAGTACCTGTTCCATTGGCATCATGGCAATAGGTATAAACTCACTATTTTTATATATACTTAAATCATTTCTCTGTTTACCGTCCTTTTTATCACTATCCGCACTTTGTATACATTTCATTTGCTTTGCAACACCTAATATTACTTCATGTAAATTGTATTTTTCAGTTTTGTTATGAGACGGTTCTTTATTTTTATCGTATGGGACAAGTGGTTTTTTTGTACTGTGTTTCTTCAATATTTCAGCGAATACATCAGCTTCTTTACTTTCCATTACAAGTTCTATAAATAATATTATTGATTAAATATCACAAAAATCAAAACCGCGAATCCCCAAGTATGAAGTAAATATTTAATAATTTGACAAATGACATTTGACATTAGTAATATTTTGGATATTTGATTTTAACATGTATAGAAGACTATGGACGGTATATTATAAATAATTTTGGCACGTTTTCCTCCATTTAAAACCTTAAAGATATTCTTTATTTAACTTAATTAAGGAATGCGTGGTGAGGCAATAAAAATACACTCGAAAAGTACCCATAGAAATACATATCTAAAAAGATTCCGTAACCATCCGTAAAATTCAAATCTTGTCCTAGGGGCTCTTGACTTTGGCCACAACACTAAATGTATTATGTTTTCTGTTCCACTTATGTGTTAAGTAAACTAAAGTGCCAAATCATTTCATAAATTTAATATGACCAATATTTAAACGTGTATGTACTTCTCTCCATATATTATATCTATTTCTAATATTATTCTCTTTCTTTCTAACATTACCTGAAAATAATAAAAATCATAATTATTTTCTAGCGATAATTTTTCTTTAGAACAAGGGGCACTAAAATACCTAGATGAGCAATAATAAAACTATGTAAATTGTGAAATAATTCTGTGACATTAGATTAATTAATAATTATGTAATCTGTGATTTTTGTTTCCAAACGTAAGCTTTTCGGAACACCGAATTCAGTGCAAGTCAAAAATATAACGGTTTTACATAAAAATAAAACCGATATTATGTGCCGAAAGGGAAAACATGCAGCATTGTCTATGAAGAGACATTGTATACTTAGCTATCTATGCGCGGTCTTTGCTATTGATGAAAGTGTTCAACGAAGTACTACTAGATGTCGCTGCTATCGCCACCAGCTAGGACGTCGTTACCGACGTCACTTAAAGAGTCATAGTCTTCACCAGGAAGAGCTTCCTGCAATGCTGCATGTTTTCCCTTTCGGCACATAATATCGGTTTTATTTTTATGTAAAACCGTTATATTGATGTGCCTCCGGAAAACATGCAGCATTGTCTATGAAGACGTGTTTGTTATCTGCTGGTGAACCATTTAAAACACAACGCTATGATGATTTATTATTGGGTCAATTATAATTAATTAAAAGAAAAAATATAATTATATGTATTCCGACAATTGTTAAATAATAATAACAAATATTTGTTTCGATTAGTTGTTTATTATCTACGACACGACAAATTTACTTCATAATTTATATGTATACAATCATATTCTGAACTTTTAAGTATGACGTAATTACATTTGAACTTATCATGTTTATATGGCTTTTTTTTTTTTTTTAATTATTATTATCAATACATAATGTAACATATAACAATCACCAAAACTTAAGATGGGGTAAATGTATTGAAAAATGTGTTACGATTATCTTTACGAAGCTCTATTTCGCGACAGTAGTGATTAAAAAATGTATTGGATGATTTCCAATTTCCCCGTGACAGAATGTCATCTATTGATTGATTTTCTAACCACCTAAAAGATGCTACTGCCAGTCTACTACTCCCTGGAGATGCATGTATCCCACTATCTTTGAGAACCGAGCGCACCCAGTTACCAATTACAGTTCGTGAGGCAGCTTTTATTCTATTATTCACGGTAATGAAAAGACTATTCAAATCACCGATTTCAGACCTTCTTTTACTAGTTTTTTCTGTGAAAAGCCTAACTAAAGTGACCGGACATATATTTTTATCTTGATGTTTGGATAGCTTCCAAGCGGATTGGCGATTATGATACGTATCTGTCTTAGATCCGAAAGACGGTATTAAATAGATATTTTCTCCATCATCGAAAAAACTTTCTTTCGTAATGTTGAGGAGAGTTAGATCATGAACTCTGCGGCCTGAAGCTAACAACAAAACTGTAGCTGTTCTGCGAGCTAGATCAAATAAAGTGTCTTTTGGCGAGTTGGATGAAAGCCAGTCTAATACGATTCGTGGGTCCCATGTAAAAGCAGACATTACTTTCTTTGGTCTAGCTACTCCTATTGCCCTGAGAGTATGTTTGATGATGAAATTCGAAAAAAAATGATGTTCTACGTGAGGACCACAAAAAGTTAAAACCGCAGATTTGTGTACGAGGATTGTGCTATATGATAGGTTCTGTTCTATAAAAAGATACATTAAAAATTTTGCTATGTCAGCAGGTTGAGGAGTTTTCGGATTTACTTGGTTGTTAGAGCACCATGTCAACCATTTTCTGAGTGCTGGTAAATATGTGGCTAAGGTGGACTGACGCCAGCTATTCTTTAGTAATTGTTTCTCGTGTGAGGACCATTCCTTTATTTGGGCACCCCACCCCCAATTTTCCAGACTTTCAGGGTCAATGTCTGCACTTGTGGAGGAGGTCGTGACGTTGCCACATCTATTATCATTTCCGACAGGTTCTGAAGTTCGAGTGGATGGTCCAGTGCTCTGGATTTCAGATCTTGAAGCCAAAAGACTCGAGGCCACTCTGGTGCTACTATCAAGTAGACCCCCGTCGCGTTGTTCAGATGTGATAGAACCCTTGGCAGGAGGCTGGGAGGGGGGAAAACCCATGCTAGTTGATATCTCCATGGTCTGCTGAAGGCATCTATGTAGTTTGCGGATAGATCTCTGCAATCTAGTGATACGTAATTTTCTACTACAGCAGTCTCTCGAGTGGCGAACAGGTCTATCTCTGGTCGACCCCACTTCTCGAAAACTTCCGACGTTGCTCGAGGCAGGAGATGCCATTCTGCGGGTTGTTTTGCTCGAGATAATCTGTCTGCTATTATATTGTATTTTCCCGGGAGGAAATGTGCTGATAGAGTTATCTTGTGCTTGTCTGTTAGGTGTAGCAGTTTGAAGGTCAGTGCTAGTAGCCCCAACGATCTGGTTCCTCCTTCTTTCCTTATGTACGCAATCAGGGTACGGTTGTCGGATTGAATAAGCACATGTGAATTCTGTATTGTCTTTACGTTCCTTTCGATTGCTGCTATTACTGCATAGAGCTCTTTTTTGTTGCTGTGCCACCTTCTTTGGTGAGTTAACCATGCACCGGACATTAATTTTCCGTCCAAATGAGCACCCCAACCCCAATCCGAAGCGTCCGTCGCCAGGAAATGGGTTGCAGGTTTTTTGTGTATTGGCAATATGTGACGTGTGGCTCCGCGCCACCATCTCATCTCTTGATACACCACTTGAGGAATCGGCATTCTTTGATGGGGTCGTGCCTTGTCGAAATGTCGTAAAAAGAGTTGTATTTTGCGACAATGCAGTCTGCCGCGGGGTACGACGAAGTTCGCAAAGTTTAACTGTCCCAATAGACTTTGTAGTTTTCGGAGACTTATGCGCACTCTCTGTAATAACCGATCTAGAGTACAGTTGAGAATGTGTCTTCTTTTTATCGGTAGTGACATTACGTTTCTTGCCGTTTGCCAATAAATGCCAAGGTATTCCAAGTCTTGAGTCGGTGTCAAGACTGATTTCTTGTAATTGATCTGCCAGCCCAGGTGCTCCAAGTGCCTCACGGCTTCCGCAGCCTGAAGACACAACTTGGATTGGTCTTGGTTGACCAGAAGGAAGTCGTCTAGGTAGACTAGCACTCGACATCCTTTTGCACGTAGGGTCTCCGAGACCCAACATGTTACCGAGGAGAAAAGGTGAGGAGCTGAAGCCAGGCCGAAAGGTAAACAGGTCATCTCGTATAGTTGGCCTTTGTAACTGACCCTTAAGAAAGGCTGGTGAGATTTTGCTACAGGCAGGTGGAAATAAGCCTGAGAAATATCTAATTTTATCATCCAGTCTCCCTGTTGGAGAAAATCTGGCACGGTGGCATGAGAAATCAGACGAAAATTCTTCGCCTTCACGAATTTGTTCAATTCTCGTAGGTCGAATATAGGGCGCATCGATCCGTCGTTTTTCTTCCGCAGAAACAACTTTGAGATGAAGCTGGGAGTCATCCCCGTAACTGGTTGCAGGACACCTTGATCCAAGAGTTCTCGTATTATCTGAGACATCGCAGGTGATGTCTTGGTTTCGTATTTTGTCATTATCCGATTTGTTGGCATTACCAGAGGAGGTTTCCTGTATAGAGGTATTCGAAATCCATTGATTGCTGATATTATGAATTTGGTGGCACCCAGTGCTTGCCAACGTTTTTTGAAAATTTTTAGACAGCCCCCTCTGAAATGCGTCGGATAGTCACTTTTTTCCGCTTTTGTTGCGAAATGCAGAATTCTTAACTTGTTTGTAACCATCACTTTTCCCCTTGTATGTTTGTTTAACTTGTTGTTTCTTGTAGGTATCTCGAAAATTATTTTTATTTTGAGTTTGTGATTGAACCCTGTATCTCGATGTAGATGGTATAGGACCCCTGTATTTGGTTCTGAGTTGTTCATTAGTTTTCGAGGTTGGTGTAGGTGATAGCCAAAAATGAGGTCCTCCGAGAGATTGGATAAGAGATGTTAATTTTGCTTTATCAAATAAAAATTCCTCACTAGGCGGAATGTTACTGATTGTAGCTTGAACATTTTTATTTGGAATTTCGCATATTAATCTTTTACGTCTAGTTTCAATACATTCGGCTCTTTTGCCGCAGATAATTTGTAAAGTTTGTTCAGAGAGCTTATAAGAAGATGAAGTATTACCAAATTTTTCAGAAAATTTATTAAAGAGGGTATTCGAATTTAACTCGGCCGGGTTATTGTGAGCCCAGTCAATTATGCCCTGTAATCCGGATTGTAATAATTCTCTTTGCTGTAACAAGGCGTTGGTAGTCGCTGCCATGATTTCTTCTGTTGAAATCAAAAAATCTGTTTCTTTGCTCAGTGAACAAAGTTCATTATTAATTTTTAGATTGCAAAAACCCGGAGATTCGAGCATATCTACCATAGCCTTCTTATAACGAATATGTTGCCACGTGGGACTGTTAAAATGTTGAAGATTTATTAATTGTTGTAATCGTTTTTCATTGGCCGGTTTAATGACCTTATTTTCATCATAATTCGTCATACATAAACCCAAATCTAATGACTTTGGCGTATCTCCCGACGGGTTTGACAAAAAATCACTATTAATAGCATTTGGATCTGCAATCTCATCATTATTAGACACGTACGTGTTTGGTACAGACTGTTGGTGCATTATCAAATTTGTAAGGAGACTGACCTGATTGAATAACGCGTCGATCCGGGGATCGACCGTTACCTGTGAATCTCGCTTCTGTTTCTTGTGTCGTCTAAGTCCCTCTCGGATGCCGGGGAACCGGAAACAATCGATCTGTTGGCCGCAATGGCCCTACCGACATCGTCGTTCGGCGCGGGATTCATTACGATTTACACTATTTTAAATCGCTATGAACTGATCACTATTTCACTATAATATTTTCTTACACTTTTTCCTCTATGATAGATAATTTTGAAATAGATAACTGATTCCGGATTTCAACTATTGTTGACCGCACAAAACGAAGGTACACAACGCTATGACTCTTTAAGTGACGTCGGTAACGACGTCCTAGCTGGTGGCGATAGCAGCGACATCTAGTAGTACTTCGTTGAACACTTTCATCAATAGCAAAGACCGCGCATAGATAGCTAAGTATACAATGTCTCTTCATAGACAATGCTGCATGTTTTCCGGAGGCACATCAATAGATAATTCTCGAAAATCGTAATTTCTATAAATCTAAAACAAGTGACACAGTTATTTGTTAACTGTAACAATTCTTATACGTTTTTAAGTAATACTCAATTTAAAAATGGTAAATATATGTTTTATAAAAGTGTTAATTTTCGATTGGTAAAAATGGCGCTAACTGAGGTTATGTTTTTAGTCCCACACGATTTTACTGGTGCAGCCTGGGCCTAGGCCGGAGACGAGGACATATTCCGACTATGAAAGCGTAAATGACTGTATGGAAGGCGTCTGTAAGATATACGAAGAACATTTGAAAAGACGCAATCCAAATACGCCGACTATCACATACGATATTTCTCAACTCTTTGATTTCGTTGATCAGGTAAATTTCTCTTGATATAACATTTAATTTAATCCCTAAAAGATATCCAATTCAATAAATATCAATCTATCTATTCATAATCTTCAAAGGTACTAAAATACATCAAAAATCCAGTATTTTAGACTGTATGATACAACATGTATTTGTATTCACGTATTGGTGTAACAATGCAACAGTAAATAAAAATTATTAAGTTATTTGTGGTTTTTAAATCATGACTTTTGACAAACAAGCATACGGTCCCCCTGATGGTAACCAGTCGCCTCAAACTATGAACACTTGCGATACTCGAAGTATCGCATGCGCGTTGCCAACCCTTGGAACAATAAGGAATAGGTGAGGAGGGAAAAAGTAAGGAATAGACAGATGGTAGATTGGGCCTCCGCCGCACTCACTCATCCCACAAAACGAAATAGTACAGTTATTTTATGCCTATTTTCTGTGAGAGTGTAGTACTTCCCGGGTAGAGCCAGCCCATTTGTGCTGGGAGAAAAATATTGTATAGATATATATAGAGTGGTATAAAAGTTATTGAATCAAATCAACTTTTTTAACATTCCAGCTAGCAGATTTAAGTTGCTTAGTTTACCAAAAATCAACAAATACATATGCACCATATAACAAGGATTGGATAAAGGAGAAAATTTATGTATTACTACGTCAAGCTGCAGGTCAGAGCGACTGAATAAAATAAAGTACAATTTTGGTATAATAAATGTCTTGACCTCTTTTGTACATATTACATTGATTGAGCACATTTAAGTAACTAATAAGTGTAGTATAAAAAATACTTCTGAAAATGCCAATAAATTGATTAAACAAGCTTCATAGATGTTAAAATTTATTCAAGTGAGGTTACCGAGATAGGTATCATATAAGAATAACATTTAACTGATATAAAATAGTTACAGTAATAATGGTGTCATCCACAAATAATGTCACGAATTTTATGATTAAGCATCTTGTCCTGGTCACATTTGTGGTATATCACCCTCACTAGTGTGACATAAAATAATTTTTGCAATTTTTTTTATCTAGAAATTATTAAATTGCCTTAAGCAGTTTTAAAATTAGTTTGCCTTGTCACATTTTGTCAGCCACCTCCTTCCACGTTTACGTGTGACGTAATTTCTGGATTTCTCATTCAAAATCATACATACAGTTACTTATAAGTACATAATAATTTAATTGTAATGTTATAATATCTTATAAAGGTTTTAAAAAAATATTCTTTATTTAGTCACAAATTTCTGACATATTGATCAAACAAATTATTCCATATTCATGTTTACGGAATGAGACCTGAGCAATGTCAATCAAAATGGTGGGAAAAGTAATAAATTTAAACAAAAAATTGTAAATGTATTAGAATGATGTGCCCTTCAAACCAAAACACAATAATGCCAAAGACACTACTGCTTTACGGTAGAATATTTGACACTGCTGGTACCTACCCAGCCGGTATCAAAAGACCTACCACCAGTGTGACTGACTGCACTGGTGCAATAATCTCTACTGACAGAGATTATCCTAACAGCAGACAATGGGCTCGTCCCAACACCTTTAAAATTGCTACCGATTTGACTTTAGCGTGCATATTTTAAAATTTAACATTATTATTTTCAAATACCAAGTGTGACCTACCGTTTGAAGTGGTATTCTCAAAATAAATGCCATAAAAAGTTTGTTTCCTGTGGCTCCCACGAACACCCCTGAATATTTTGTCCATGAATAATCATTTCATGTGTCACTATTTTTTTAAATTGATTATTTAGATGTGCTCAGTAATAAATTGTAAGACTACACATGTGTATTACCGACACTTATTGATATAAGTATTTAAATGTAACGCAAAAAAAAACAAATGCTATACACTATTAAAGGGATTTTGAATCAACTTTTTGAGCTTTTTTTTTTGGATCTAGAAGCAGAATAGTTTGACTTTTAAATATAAGTTTTAAGGGTCTATTAAAATTTGCTTTAATTTAGTAATTCTCTATAAAATACATACAAAAAATAATTTGCATAATGATGGGTATGGTGAAATATTTTTTGTTTGATAGATTAAAATAATTTCTTAATACTGTCAAGAGTATGTCAAGAAGCACTAATTTTGCGTTATATATTTTATTTGCATGTAACATAAATACAAATTTGAATTCTCAATAGCTCAACGGTAGTGGGTAGCGTTAACGCGAGAATCGCGTCGATCCTGACCGGTCGATCCGGACCCTTTGGGCTATTGGCGTACCCACTCCTAGCGCAAGCTTCGAACTTATAAGGCAATAGGAATATTAGTAATGCCTTAAGAAAGCATTGCTAAACACATCCGCAAAGAGCGAGCATCGAGCCCTCGACCGTTGAGGTTAAAGGCTGCCTTGCTACCAACAAGCCACAACGGTCCCAATATAGAACTGACGTTTGTTAAACATACCGCATCGGTTTTTCAAAGTTCTTGACATGCTTTTAAGTTTTATTTCTATTTATCACATAAAAATCCTTCCCCTCCCCTGCCCCCAGTGGGCGCAGGCCATATTGTATTATCTGAAATCGATATATTTTATTTGACCTTAACCCATTCACTGTCGCTTAAAGAAGTGTATTTTATCGCCATGCCGCTTTACTATAATAAAACAATAATCCCTAATCTCAATTTCTTTTATGTTATTTGCCATAGATATTATAGTATCAGAGAGACGCCGATAGGCGAAGTCGGCATGTGAATAGATGTTTTGGCCGCCGATGGGCGTCGACATTGAATGGGTTGAATATAAACTTAAATAGTGTATGAGCATTTTTCATTAATATTTTCTTTTCCTGGATTATTTAAGGATTTTTTTTATTCACTACCGTAGTTTTATATAATGCCTTTATTTTATAAATAAAGTGAAATCTATACTTTTGGTTACAAAGTGCGTCCTTCTATTAGCACTCGTGTTTGTGTTAAAACTCATTTTGTTAATTATAATTGTAAGTTTATATTAAGAATAAATTTTTGGAAGTGTGCCTTTTATTTATTTACTAGCTGACCCGGCGAACTTTGTTCCGCCTTAGAAGTTATAAATAAGTCAATGTCCTTCTCTCTGGTTCTAATCTACCTCACCACTAATTTTCAGCCAAATCAGTTCAGCCGTTCTTGAGTTATAAATAGTGTAACTAACGCGACTTTCTTTTATATATCAAATCAAATGAAATATTTTTATTCAACGTAAAAAGCATATAACTTATTTGTTGAAAGTCAAAATTCTACTACCGGCTCCAAAATTAAACCTCTACCCGAGAAGAACCGGCGAAACAAACTCGGCGGGTTATATCTTTTTATAATATATTATTATTTTTTAAAATGTCCAAGTAATTTACATATTATGTTGACTAAAAAGCCTGGAGTGACTGTCTCATTCCCAAGGTGTGGTGTCCTCAAGGTATTCATTAATTTTATAATAGCCCTTACCACACAAACGTGTCATGACCTTTATTTTAAATTTATTAATAGAAAGTTTCTGAACGCTTTCTGGGATCCTATTGTAAATAGCTCGCTTTTGCAGCACAAAAATAGTATTTACATCAGCCGCGTTACCCCAAAGTAAAATTCCATATGACATAATGCTATGGAAATAACTAAAGTAAACAAGTTTGGCTGTTTCTATATATATACATTAACACCTACTCTAATGCGATTGGATACCAAAGGGTTCCGCTGCTTGATAATGAAGAATCTTTAGGACTTTAAATATTAAGGAATTAAAAGCGACCGGAAATATAAGCTTGTAATTTTATAGTGATTATTAAAAATATTATAAAAAAGGAAAAAAGACACGAAGTTAATGACTTTAGGAGCTAATATCTCAGCAATTACTGACTTAATCCAAAAAGTCAAATTCAAACATCTTTGTTATTTTCAAGGACCTATTTAAAGATACCTTATACGTTGCCTTACGCTGAATTTTTTTTTCAACCCTCAATTACATGTATGGTTTGCCCTCTGATACACTTAATTTTTAAATATTCTGTTATTTCACGACAAAACCCTGTAGCAGTTCACAGAATACATCTATTTATTAAAACAAGTTATGCTCGATCTGTATGAAGCAGTTGCTGGTGGTAGATCCATGGTTCCCAATGACTGCATCTGTGTGGGATCGTTTCAAAGACCACGAAGATTGCGTAAACCGTTGGTTTCTTGTGGCTAAGCAATGGATTGACTGAATTTCAGGTATTATTTAGCGGCGGGGGCGCGGGAATCGAAACCCCAACTTGTGGCATTCATTGTCGTCACCCATCATCAGACTCTCTTTTTTCTTTTAATTTTGCGAAACGCATGTACGCGCACTGCTAGGCAGTGATAGTGTGGGACTCACAAATCGCTAATCAAGCTAAGTAGTATCCCCTAACACACAACGATCCGCCTGGACCATAATGAGACAACCCGGACCTCCTCAAGGGACCCCTAGAGCCCCCTCCACCGAGACTAACTTTTTAGTGACTTTGTTTCCCTCCACTCATTATTCTCTTTGAAATGAAAAACAGAATTTTTTAAAATGAGTTCACAATTGACGGACATCTGTAAAAACGAACTTAGAATCTAAAATAAAAGATAATTAAATTTGAAATATTTATTCTGTGACAGAGACGTTTTACAATTTTGGTAAACTCTTATTTATCTAAGAAATATCTTTACAATAAACTATAAAATACAACACACGAATTAGAAATTCACTTCCCCTTAAAAATAACGTGCATTTTTACTAGACCTAATCTAAATATTTAAGACCTATCCTAAAAATTTTAAGAAATTAAAAAAATCTTAAATGTAAAATTCTTACATAATTACAGACGAAGAAAAGTAAATACCTTAAAAAGTATATACAAATGTATATAATTTATATAACAAAAAGATCTCTAATAACTAAATTACAGCATTCGTTATATTACAAATATTTTCCATATTATAAATATCGATAATGCAATAGGAGATACAATACAAAAACCATGGGAGGAGAGAGGTAGGAGCTGGGGGTCAGCTGATCACCCTAGGCCTTGTTAAGAAATGGAAGGATGTAATACATTTTGAATTATTTAACCAATAACTATTGGTGGGAATATTCCTTTTGCCCCCAATTTAAGATTTTACCCTCCCCTGGACTAAATTCTGGCTACGCTTATAAGAAAAACTGTCGGACTCGCTGGTCCTTCGCAAATTCGATATCGTTACGCTTACTTCATTTTATTATGTTACGAGCTTGTGACTAGCTTCGTTTCGTTGCGTTGATATTGTAAAGGAGCAGCAGAGAGTCTGACAGTTTGTCTATAAGGATGGGCTTGTCTATATATTACAGTAAGTCTATGATTCAACAAGAAAGAAAATGGCAGTAGCTCAAATGTCTTTAATTTTATTTGTGTTTCCAAATTTCAATTCACATTAATTAAAATTAAAAATTCAACACAAAACAAATTTAGTTATCTCGAAATAGATTTTAAGTTCATCAATTAATTTTAAAACATGACCAGAGGCCCCTTATTATTTTCACACTGTTGACAAGCGGCCCCAACACGTGACGCGAATATGACTGGCCCCTAATTATTGTCACATTATGTAGACAAGCGGCCCCTTCAAGTGACGCGATTATGACTGGCCCCTAATTACTGTCACACTGTTGACAAGCGGCCCCATCACGTGACGCGATTATGACTGGACCCTAATTATTGTCACACTATGTTGACAAGCGGCCCCATCACGTGACGCGATTATGACTGGACCCTAATTATTTATAGTCACACTATTGCATTATCGAAAATTATTCTTAACTTTTTAATTGAAATTCTTCTAACTACACGAGTTTTAAAACAGATCTAATAAATTTCCGTTGGTTTTTTCATATAATTTCTTGAAGTATTTCAACACGAAAAATAATAATACTGCAAAATTCGATCATATTTTATTTTGGAATTCAAATAGAATGTCAAAATGTCACAAAAAAATTTAAAGCATTTAAATATTCTTGACGAATTGAATAAGTAACATGCTTTCTAGGAAACATATTCAATTTGAAATAAGTAACAATAGCCGTAAATCCAGGGTTTAATGTTATTAATTAGATTTAAAAATGTATATTTTTATAATTATTTACAATAAAGAAAAATGGATTTTGTCCAGAGTAATAAATACTATAGTACTAGGGTACATGTACCCCATGTACCCTAAATTTAGATTTGCCCTCCCCTAGGCCAAATGATGGCTACGCCCATGCATGTACCCTTAAACCCATAGACATATTATGTATGGACAGGGTCTGCCATACTAAGAAAATGTCCAGAATTGCTGGTGCTCTTTTGTAATTTCGCACCAACGCAACGAAACGAAGTTAGTAACAAACTTTAAATATAATCCAATGAAGTTAGCGTCACAAGCTAAATAAACGCTATACACTCAACAGCCCCCATTAGGATAGTTGGACGCAAATAAACAATACCATGTCAACCCACCAAATTGAAAAAACTGAGTTATATATGCAGAAGTGTTGGTAAATGGCTAAAGAACATTTTTCTTTAATATTTGTAGGGTTTTAAGCTTTAAAACTTCTAAAAAATCAATTTATGTATTATTTTAAACGTTTTGGGTTATATTATATACGAAATATGCAGTTTGTATACTTATTTTTGTGAAAATAAGTAGGGTCCGACCGAAACTGGTTTTTCAGCCGAAACCGAAACCGAAACCGAACTTTCGGCCTCCCTCTCAGTTTCGGCCGAAACCGAAACCGAAACTGAAACTTTTTAAAAAATATTTGAAATTACGTTTTTTTACTGAAATTTGAATTTCAAGTTTTTTTAACATTTATTTGCATGTATACATTCGCAGTCACCTAATTAGGAACGGAAAGTAATTTGGTTAAATATTTTAAAAGTTTAATTTCATGAGATACTGTTCGTTATAAAGTGTACTGGTGTGTACTTTTTTGAAGCTAAGAATATTGTAATATAGTTTATTTAAAAAGAATCCTCTTGCATCGAAATTGCTCATTTACTGGCTAACCATCTCATTAGGGATAGCAAGAGTTAGTGGTTTATATTCGATTTTTAAAAAATAAAAAAGTTTATAGTTTTGATTTCTAAAATTAATATCACAATTTATTACTTAAACATGGGTCATTTGATTTGCTCCAAAAGTATGGTTTGCAACGCTTTGCAATATTTTCAAACCTATAAAACTACTGAAACTGTGTACCTAGAAAGAAATTTAGATCGCAGACTGGTAATAGCTTTATAAAAAGTACCCTTTGTAGGCTCTGTAATTATTAAAAGAGAAATATTTGGACAAGAACTTAGTGGCGAAGTTACATGGGGGCTTTAACACGAAAACAATCCAAAATATACTTCACTGTTTATTAAATGATTTCTAGCCGGTCAACTACTACCAGTTCTAAATTGGCATGCCAATAGCCTAGACATGAATTCTTTGGAACATTTGGATGCAAATAAGCAATAACATGTCAACGCACACGAATATAATTTCGAGAAAAACTCGTTTGAAAATTTTGAACAACTTGCTTTATATGATTTTTTTAATGTATTGGTCAAGTTTTTGGCAATTTCAGATTTATGTAAGTTATTTACTTATTTTCACAAAAAATAAGTGTACAACTGCATATTTCGTATATAATATAACCAAAAACGTTTAACATAACACATAATTGCATGATTAAAAAATGGCTTTTTTAGAAGTTTTAAAGCTTATAGCCCTACAAATATTAAAGAAAAATGTTCTTCAGCCATTTACCAACTAACGAAACATATCATTATTTAATGTTAATTTTTAAAAGAAAGCGTTACTTTTAAAATGAATTTAATATAAATGTACATTTTTCTTAAGTGTCCCTAAATACTTGTCCAGAGTTACATTAGCACGAAGGAGAAGTAAAGTTAAATTTTAATTGTTGTTATTTTTAATTACAATCCATTCCAATAATTATTTATTCTATTCAGAAAACATTGGTTAAATGATCAAGATTAGATCAACATTAAAAGAACGTAATGAAGACTTCATGTAAACTGAAATTACGGAAAATATAAATAAATGTTACTCTTATTATACCAATGTCCCTAATTAGTTGACCACCACTGTTTATAATATAGACAGTTAAATAGAGTTAAATAAAATAAAAACTAAAAATTCATTAAAGTCATAACCATTTTTTGTCATGAATATACAGGACTTACTCTTAGGAGTAAACTTAAATAAACAAACAACTTGTACTTAGATATACTAGGTACATAACTAACTAGTTATATGTTGTGTTCACAATATTTTAAAGATCAATCTAAATACTTATTTCTGGAGATTTTTTGGGCGCGTCAGCGAGCGGTCACGAGTTAGCTGCGAAGTTTACCGAACAACGCACGAAAACTCACGAACACTCGAGTTTCGGCGAGGCCGAAAGTTTCGGCTATATTTTGGCCGAAACCGAAACTAAAGCCGAAACTAGATTTTTGGCCGAAACTGGCCGAAACCGAAACCGAAACCGAAATTTCGGTCGGTCACTAAAAATAAGTAAAGTAACTTACATAAATCTTGAAATTGCCAAAAACTTGACCAATACATAAAAAAACTCATATAAAGCAACTTGTTCAAAATTTTCAAACGCGTTTTTCTCGAAATGACATTCGTGTGGGTTGTCATGGTATTGCTTATTTGCGTCCAGTTATATCCTGTGTCAGGGGTCCGGAAACATACACAACTATAAGAAAAAACATCCAGACCGGAACTCATGCCTGTATGGTCAATACAAACATCTGATCCGAGCGGGAATCGAACCCGCGACCTGAGCCCTTAAAGCAGGTTCGCTACCGCTGCGCCACAATGTCATTAGCGTCACATGCTGTCAACATCACCAAATAATGTGTGACTAACTTCATTTCGTTGCGATGGTGGGAAATTACAAAAGAGCACCAGGGAATCTGGACATTTTTCTGTGTGGAGGGACCGATTGTTATTTTGTTAAGTCAATGATTAAACGAGAGAAATAAGATCAGTGATGTAACGAAAATTGGTGACATTTATATAAATGTTTATAAAGAATGTTCGAGAAACATTGAGAAAATACATTTTATCCCAAGATATGAAAACAGTAACAGGCCTTCATTTAGCCCAAATACATTGCCACCTGTAGTGGCAATCTTTACAGTAATATTATTAAGGTTTCACAAAGTGTGACATCGAAACCATATTACCGTCTGTCTGTCAGTGGGCTGTATCTCACGAGCCAAGTAGAATGTGTTGCAATTCTCACACAATGTGTATTTCTGTTTGCCACTACAACTAAAAATACCCTAACAGATAAATAATTGGAATTTTCATAGATTGTATATTCCTGTGAGCACTATAATAACAATTACTAAAAATTAAGTAAAATTAAAAAATAAACGGTGACCCCATATTTTGTAACTTGATTTTTTTTAGCCTCAACGATCGCGGGTGCGTTTATCGCTTGGAGCAGATGTTTGTACTCCTGTGGGGGAACATCAGCTGTCTCGGCCTCGGCGTTTGTCCTTGTGGGTCTCCCCACCGTGCCTCGGAGACCACGTTAAGCTGTCAGTCCCGGCTGTTATCAATAATAAATAACGGGAATAATGCTAGGATGAAAATGATAGAAAACCAGACCAACACGCACATGATCAGTTTTTCTCTGCTGAATTTCTACCACAATAAGTTTAAAAAAAAGCCGTGACGTCACAAGATAGGTTTAAAATTAAAAACACAACGAACAATGTACACTTACAATTCTACATACATTTATTCGCTATCCGAATGTACCTTTTTCTTCCTTCGTCCCTTCGGATGAATTTTGTACGTGTGTTTCCTGAGGTCCTTCAACTTGAGGTACTTGCATGGGCACTGCTTGCATCTAAACTTGAACTCTTCGGGGTCCCCGTGGTTCCTTATCGAGTGCCTGTCCCTGATGGCTTCGGATATGAAGGAGCGGTGGCAAGTTGCGCATTCGAAGGGTTTTGATGTACTGTGCGACTGGAAATTAAAATTATAATTATTTGTAAAAATTATGACAAATTAGAAATTCTTTTTCAAAGGCAATAGGGATACCTATTGTTCTCCAAATAAGGTTATTTATAGTGACCGACCGAAATTTCGGTTTCGGTTTCGGCCAGTTTCGGCCAAAAATCTAGTTTCGGCTTTAGTTTCGGTTTCGGCCAAAATATAGCCGAAACTTTCGGCCTCGCCGAAACTCGAGTGTTCGCGAGTTTTCGTGCGTTGTTCGGTAAACTTCGCAGCCAACTCGTGACCGCTCGCTGGCGCGGCCAAAAAATCTACAGAAATAAGTATTAGATTGATCTTTAAAATATTGTAAACACAACGTATTACTAGTTAGTTATGTACAAGTTGTTTCTTTTTTTAAGTTTACTCCCAAGTAAGTCCTGTATATTCATGACAAAAAATATGGTTATGACTTTAATGAATTTTTAGTTTTTATTTTATTTAACTCTATTTAACTGTCTATATTATATACAGTGGTGGTCAACTAATTAGGGACATGGGTATAATAAGAGTAACATTTATTTATATCTTCCGTAATTTCAGTTTACATGAAGTCTTCATTACATTTTTTTAATGTGGATCTGATCTCGATCAGATGTTTTCTTAATAGAATTATTAAATTTTGGAATGGATTATAATTAAAAATAGCAACAATTAAAATTCAACTTTACTTCTCCTTCGTGCTAATATAACTCTGGACAAGTAATTAGGGACACTTAAGAAAACATTAGAAATAATGAACGCAGAATGTAATGGAAGAGAAAAATGTACATTTATTATTAAATTCATCGAAAAAGCAACGTTTTCTATTCGAAATTAACATTAAATGTGATTGTCATTATTAGCTTTAGCCATATCGACATCGGCGCGGCATCAACTTGATCAAATAATGACAAGTTTCGTCAGTGAAGTTCTTCCAGGCGTCTTTAGAATTACTATAGAGTTGGTTTAAATTTCCAGTTTGTTGTACCACAAATGTTCAAAACAATTCATGTCTAGGCTATCGGAAGGCCAATCTAAAACTGGTAATAGTTCACCGGCTAGAAATCATTTAATAAACAGTGAAGTATATTTTGGATCATTTTCGTGTTAAAGCGCCCATGTAACTTCGCCACTAAGTTCTAGTCCAAATATTTCTCTTCTTATAATTACAGAGTCCGCAAAGGGAACTTTTTATAAAGCTATTATAATTATTAGCTAAATTTCTTTCTAGGTACACAGTTTCAGTAGTGTTATATTGGTTTGAAAATATTGCACAGCGTTGAAAACCATACTTTTGGAGCAAATCACATGATAAGCTATTTTACGGTATGGCCATTTACGTTGAGATAAAATTGTTTTCGCTTAGTTAAATAAGTAACCCATGTTTAAATAATAAATTGTGATATTAATTTTAGAAATCAAAACTATAAACTTAAGAATGACGCCAAATAAAAATAGGAAGGTTTTCGCCTTTGTATTTCAGGTTTATTTTTTAAAAATCAAAAATAAAACACTAACTCTTGCTGTCCCTAGTATGGTCAGCCAGTAAATGAGCAATTTGAATGCGAGAGATTTCTTTTTAAATAAACCTACCATAAAATATTCTTAGCTTCGAAAAGTACACAGCATTAAACAGTATACTTTATAACAAACAGTATCTAATAAAATTAAACTTTTAAAATATTTAACCAAATTATTTTCTGTTCCTAATTAGTTGACTACGAATGTATACATGCAAATAAAAGTCAAAAAAATTGAAATTCAAATTTCATTGTAAAAAACGTAATTTTAAATATATTTTTAAAAGTTTCGGTTTCGGTTTCGGTTTCGGCCGAAACTGAGAGGGAGGCCGAAAGTTCGGTTTCGGTTTCGGTTTCGGCTGAAAAACCAGTTTCGGTCGGACCCTAGTTATTTATAATATTTGTGGAGGTACGACATGTGAAATCTCTCCAACTCAAAGGGAGGATTCTCCGACCAGGCGGGCGGGTGTTACTTATTTGAAGGGCCAATAAAAGTATTGACTTGATTGAAATGGAGCAATGACTTGAAATAGCATTGTTAATATTATTTATAAAAAAAATATTCGATTAACAATCAGCAGGCTTAAGTAACATCGGCCGAAGTCGGTCTATGGATGGGTGAGCGCAAAATTGTATTTCAAGAAAGGATATAGAAAACGGCTATAACGATTTCGATGAAAATTTATATTTTATCATTAAAAAATAACTTACTACTTTCAAATGCCTCTTCAGACTGGAATTAGTGCCGAAACTGGTGTTGCAGATCTCGCAGAGGTAAGGTCTCTCGTTGCGATGTGTACGTTCGTGGACCTGAAATATAAATTATAAATAATTTATTATGTATGACGGCGGCAGCATCGGCGTTAGAAAGAGACGGCGATATCATGCGCTAGCGTGACATGCACCACGTGACACAGCACGTGACTCGACACTATAAAAGCCAGTACGCCGGTGTATCGACACGCATTTTCTACGGATGCGTCGTGGTGGACGGACCGCTGTATTGACCACTAATTGTTGTCTGGATGATATAATCTTAGATAATTATCTAAAATTAAGGCTAAGATTACCCGGCGTCGGGACCTGACGACCCCATCGCCCGTCGTTGGTATAATCTCTGTCACAGCAGAGATTATTCCACCAGTGCAGTCAGTCACACTCGGTAGGTCTTTTGTTGCAGTTAGGTAGGTACCACCGCAGTGTCAAATATTATAATTGTGTTAATGAAATAAGTGGGTTTGGGGAGGGGGGATAATGAGACCCTTGACAAAATTACCACACCCCCAAAACTCCCTGCCCAACATTCGAGGCTCACATGATTAATGAACCATCCCATTAGAGAACCATGCAATCATAAAAAAAAAATCAGTAATATCTCCACATTTGACACCGTTGTGGCATATTGGTAGCGAGTCCGCCTTTAGCCTCGACGGTAGCGGATTCGATTCCCCCTCGAGGCAGATGTTTGTACTGATCTTACAAACATCTGTTTCGGTCTGATCGTTTGTCCTTGTGGGTCTGGGTTACGCTTTCGGTGGCGGTTGTTACCACAACATCTGATAATAATCGTTAGCTCTTAATAAGTTTTTTGCTCTTATCCAATGAGTTACTGGTTCGCCCTTAGGGTTGAGGAGGTCAGATAGCAATCTCTCTGTGTAAAAAAGTAGTAAGTTAGAAGCAATTAATTACATAGAACTGTGAGTGTTCATTCACACCAACTTTGCAACGTAATTAATTTAAGTCAGAAATAATCAAACAATTTGATGTGTTTGATGTGATTTGGCGAAAGGGGGATTATGACACCCTTAATCTCTCCCCAACTTTCGAACCTCGCGTGATTTATTAATCAATTGCCAAATAATAAGGTTCGAAAGTGAAATTGACAATCCCAATACAACGACGACGACGACGTTGTGGCGCTGTTCAATCAAATTATTATATTTCTCCAATAGATTGCGTAAAGCAATATTGTATTAGTATGTCTATGGATATGTCTATGGATACGTCTGTGGATATCTATGTCTATGATTTTTAAAAAATGGCAACTGAAAAATTCCGCATCCGTAATGCAATCATGCAATGTGCAAACTTGTAATAGTATAATTATAGTAATTCAGTAAAGAGATTTTTGCGACAAAGTGTTTTAATCACAACTTCCAATAGACAGTAGTTACGTTAACATTTTGGTCCAATCGATTCGGATAAGTAAACTTTTGTAAAAAGTGAAGTTGTGTACCGGCAAAAAGCACGTGCCACGTGCTGTGTGCTTTATCATAGAAAAGTTATAAATCAGTGTTCTTTGGTGTGTAGGAACTATAAAACAGTGTTTAAACAAAGGATTGGTAACCGTGAGTAATTATTTCATAAAAAGTGAATATTTCTCAAAATATAATTGACTTTGAACATTATAAATTATCAGTGGTCAGAGTGCAAAGACTCGTTATTAATAAATATAGCATATTTTCTTGACTACATATTTCATCATATTATATGTGAAAACAATGGAGGCTCTTCAGTTAGAAACATATTCACAAATAAAGCATTTATTAGAAAATTTCAAAAAGAGTCCTAAAGAACGTTTAACTCAAGGATATTTAGATACTAGATTGGAAATCCTAGAAAATAACTGGAAAAAGTTTCAAATTAATCATGATAATTTAGTTACAACAGCAGAACTTAAGTCGGACTACTTTAAGAAAAATATATATGATATTTGCTTAGATATATACCTTGATATGAAAACTAGAATTAAAGAAATGCAAAGTTTATTAAAAGAGAAATCTCAAAGTATAAATATATCAAACAATGAACAGTCATTGCAAATGGTTGCAAAGTTACCTTCCATTTCTATTCCAAAATTCTCTGGGGATTATAGAGAGTGGCTATCATTTCATGATCTTTTCAAATCGCTGGTTCATGATAATCCAAACTTAAGCAAAGTTAATAAGTGTCAATATTTAAAGTCAAGTTTACATGGAGAAGCTGAGAACTTAGTCAGACAGATTTCCATCACGGAATCAAACTATGACATAATATGGGATATTTTAAATAAAAGATACAATAACCGTAGAAGTATAGTTAACGCTTATATTGGCAAACTTATAAATCAAAAGAGAATTACTAATGAATCTACCAAAGCGATTAAGGATCTTTTAGATATAACATCAGAGTGCTTGATATCTCTCAAAGCTATAAATATACCTACTGAGCATTGGGATGACCTAGTCGTCTATATAGTCATACAGAAATTAGATTCAGAGTCACATAAGCTGTTTGAGCAAAGTATTGAAAGTCAAGATTCACTGCCATCGTGGAAAACATTATCAAAATTTTTAGAATTTAGGTTTAGAACCTTAGAAGCAGTAAAGTACAAGGATACACAAATCCAACATAGAAACCCAATTAGCGCTAAAAGTTTTACAACTAATATGAATTCATCTGTTTTCTGTATATACTGTAAAGGGGACCACAAAATTTACCACTGTAAAGGTTTTTGTAAACTTAATGTAAATGAAAGACAACAGTATATCCAAAGAAATAATCTTTGCTTTAATTGTTTGAAAAAAGGGCATATATCAAAAGATTGCACACAGACAGGTTGTAGAGTTTGCAGTCGCAAACATCACTCTTTACTTCATGGGTATTCTATCCCACCAAGCACATTGGAACCAAGTACACCATTAGCACAACATGTTAACATAGAAAACATACACAGTTTAAAGGCCTCTATAAGTAAACCAGAATCAGTTATACTAGCAACTGCACTTGTAGCAGTACCGTCAAACAGAAATAGTATCCACACCCTACGTGCACTTGTTGATCAAGGATCACAAGTCTCATTGATCACAGAAGGGGCGTGTCAAGAGTTGGGTTTAAAGAAATCACCTATTAAGGGAGACATAGCTGGCATTAGTTCAACAAAAACAATAACCAAAGCACTAGTAAAATTTGAAATAATGTCTTTACATGACCCAAACAAGATAATACAAATAACTGCATATGTACTTCGGAATTTAACATCTTATATACCACAGCATATACACAAGATAAACTGGCCACAACTAAATAGCCTACCACTAGCGGACCCATTGTTCACACAGCCTGGTCGTGTTGATCTACTCTTGGGTGCAGGAGTGTTCGCAGACATTATTCAACAAGGTCTGATAGTATATAGAAATGAATCAACTTCACTTGTGGCACAAGAAACGTCAATAGGGTGGTTAATTTCAGGTCGTAGCAATAGAACAAGTACTGACAACCAAAAAATCCAAGCTTTCACTTATCATGTAAAACTAGAACTAGATCATCAACTTCGTAGATTCTGGGAGCTTGAAGATGCTGTACCTGGAAAAAGAATAATGACAAATAATGAGATTAAATGCGAAGAGCATTATAATACAACACATAGTAGAAATGCAGATGGTAGATATATAGTTAGATTACCTTTTCTAGTGGATCCTCCAGATATTGGTGAATCTGAAACGATTGCATTAAAAAGATTAATGTTAGTTGAAAGGAAATTTAAGAAAAATCCAGATTTACAAAATAGTTACAATGAATTTATGTTAGATTATTTAAACCAGAAACACATGGAACCTGTATCCATAAATAATAAACCTGACAAAAGTGTGTGTTACCTTCCGCATCATTCTGTAATAAATGAACAGCATCTAACCACAAAGACACGTGTAGTGTTTGATGCATCTGCTAAGACGAGTAATGGAAAATCACTCAATGATAACTTAATGATAGGACCATCGCTACAAAGTGATATTAGACAAATAACTTTAAGTTGGCGTAGACATGCTACAGTTTTGATTGGAGACATACGGCAGATGTATAGACAAATACACATTCATGAGAAAGATAGAGACTTCCAAAGGATTCTTTGGCGATTTAATTCTAGTGAACCAATACAACATTATAGACTGACTACTGTCACATATGGAACTTCTTCAGCTCCATATTTAGCAATAAAAACACTTAAACAGTTAGCTCTTGATGAAAAGTGTAATTTTCCACAAAAAACAATAGATGTTTTGCTTAATGACTTCTACATGGATGATTTACTTACAGGAGCATCAACACCTGCTGAATTAAAGGAATTACAAAGTAATTTAATACAATTGTTGAAAAGAGGTGGCTTTATCTCACATAAGTGGGCATCAAATACATCAATTACAGCAGATTCCATACAGTCTAATAGAAAGATTTTAGGAATCAACTGGAATAATAAAACCGATAAATTTGAACTTGCATTTGAAATAAAAAATTGTAATGAGAAGCCAACTAAAAGGTCAATCTTAAGAGATATTGCAAAATTATATGATCCAGCTGGATGGCTAGCTCCTATAGTAATTAGAGCAAAAGTATTCTTACAGAAACTGTGGACAGAAGGTCTAGATTGGGATGATGAAATTTCTGAACAATTAGAAACAGAATGGATTTCTTTTCGTAGTCAACTTTGTAATATGTCAATGATAGAGCTTGATAGATGGATAGGCATAACAAACAATATAACTAAGATTGAAATTCATGGATTTTCAGACGCCTCAGATATAGCATACTCTGCTGTAGTATATTGTCGTACAATTCTACCTGAATCTATTAAAGTGACAATGATTGAAGCTAAAACTAGAGTGGCACCTGTCAAAAGAATATCCACACCTAGACTGGAATTATGTGGAGCTGTATTACTGGCTAAACTGTTACACAGAGTTCGAACAACACTTGATATTCCGATACACGACACTTATGCATGGACGGATGCAACAATAGTTCTGGCTTGGTTACAGCGTTCCCCTAGTTATTGGAAAACTTTCGTTGCAAATAGAGTGACGGAAATAATAAACATAGTTAACACTGATAGATGGTTTCACGTTGAATCTTCAACAAATCCTGCTGATGTAGCATCCCGTGGGATTTCTCCGCTTGAGCTGCAGTCTCACGAACTGTGGTGGCAAGGTCCATCCTGGTTACGAGAAAATAGTGAATTACCTGTGAAAAATATAAGTGAAATAATTAATCTTACTGAGTTGGAGAAAAAACCTGAAGTGAAAGTGTTATTAAGTTATAGTGTCCTACAGGAATCTGAAAATAAAAACATTTTTAATAAATATTCTAGTTATAAGAAATTGTTAAGAGTAATAAGCTATTGTTTTCGATTCTATTACAAGTGTAAAAGTAAAGCCAAAAAGAAAAACTTACCTGAATTTGTAACTACCACTTATCTAAACTCAAAAGAATTGCAAAATGCTGCCTATACTCTAATAAGGTTATCTCAAATGATTGAAATAGTAAATGTAAAGGATATATCAAATTTAAATCCATTTATTGATAGTCAAGACAAATTATTAAAGGTAGGGGGTCGTTTACAAAATGCATGTGTAAGTAATGAAACTAAGCATCCAATAATATTAGCAAAAAATAGTAAATTAGCTTACCTGATTGTCAAAGACTCGCACAATGCTACCTTGCATGGTGGAAATTTGTTGATGTTAAATTACATTAGAAATAAATATCATATAATTGCTGTAAAAATTTGATAAAAGGGTAATAAGAGAATGTACCATTTGTTGTAGAAATTCAAGTAAAACTGCAAAACAATTGATGGGAAACTTACCTAAGTATAGAGTAACACCACAAAGAGCTTTTTTTGTGAGTGGAGTTGACTTTGCAGGACCAGTTATTCTTAAACAATTCAGTGGACGTGGATCCAATAGAACCACTAGAGCTTATATTGCCTTGTTTATTTGCACTGTCACTAAAGCTGTACATATAGAACTAGTAACTAGTCTCAGCACTGAAAGTTTCTTATCAGTCTTTCGCCGATTTACTGCGCGTAGAGGTCATTGTAAAAAATTAATTAGTGATTGTGGTACTAACTTTAAAGGAGCATGTAAGGAACTTGAGATTTTGTTTAGTAAAACCATTAGTAATTTGCCTAAAGAGATTGCTGAATTATTAGCACAAGATGGAACTGAATGGCAGTTCAATCCTGCTAGTGCCCCACATATGGGAGGTTTATGGGAATCAGCAATTAAATCAACAAAAAAACATCTTAATAGAGTTCTTGGTGATACCAAATTAACTTATGAAGAGTATTCAACATTATTATGTCAAATTGAAAGTTGTCTAAATTCCCGACCATTAACTTCATTAGATGATGACAAACTTGGTGTAACTATTGCGTTAACACCTGGTCATTTCTTAATCGGTGAGAACCCAATAGTTGTACCTGACAGTAACTTAGAAAAGGTGTATATACCTTATAATAAGAGATGGATTTATTTACAACAAAAATTGCAATCATTTTGGCGTCAATGGAGCCAAGAATATCTTGTAAATTTACAGAAACGTAATAAATGGGATAAAATTCAAAATAATTTTAAAATTGGTAATATAGTTTTAGTCAAAGATGAAAGATTACCACCCACTAAATGGTTACTGGGTAAAATTGTTAATGTTCACCCTGGTACAGACGGTTTAGTTAGAGTTGTAAGTGTAAAATGTAAAGACTCAGTTCTACAGAGACCCATTCAAAAATTGTGTATACTACCTACAGAATCAGAACCTTAAATTGTATATTAAAAAAAAAAGGGTTATTTGACAGTCCATTTGTATCTCGCTCACTTGTATTTGTACATCTTAAGTTTTGTATACATGTAAAATACAAATATTAATGCCTGTGTATAATTATATAGCATTGCCTTAGTTTTTTTATCATTATTATTAACTTAATTAGTTTTGTTTTCTTTGTTATTTAAAGTTCTGACGCACTTTGAGGGGCGGAATGTTCAATCAAATTATTATATTTCTCCAATAGATTGCGTAAAGCAATATTGTATTAGTATGTCTATGGATATGTCTATGGATACGTCTGTGGATATCTATGTCTATGATTTTTAAAAAATGGCAACTGAAAAATTCCGCATCCGTAATGCAATCATGCAATGTGCAAACTTGTAATAGTATAATTATAGTAATTCAGTAAAGAGATTTTTGCGACAAAGTGTTTTAATCACAACTTCCAATAGACAGTAGTTACGTTAACAGGCGCAGTGGTAGCGAACCTGCCTTAAACGCCACAGGTCGCGGATTCGATTCCCGCTCGGAGCATAATATGTTTGTATTGACCATATTTTCTGGTCTTGGTGTATTTGTCCTTGTCCCTGTATGTGTTTCCGCACCACCGACACACGATATCACTATCCTAACGGGGCCGTTCTGTGTGCAACCTTTATTTATTTATTTACAATAAGCCAGTACTAAATCCCCATACCTGCAAGCTGTAGGATTCGAAGAACCCCTTGGCGCAGTAGGTGCACCGGAAGGTCGCCCCGCGGAGCGCTCGCTCGTGGGTCTTCATGTGCACGTTGAGCAGCGCCGCCGAGCCGAACTTCTTTGGGCATTGCGCGCACGCGTGGGTCTTCTCCTGGGGGGGACATCGGTTGATTTATTAGGGGGTCTTTGGGAACAGTTTGGGAAGTTATGTCTAATTGACCATATTGCGAAGAATTAGGGAGAGATTTCATTTATTATATGGACACAAATAAGCAATACCATGTCAACCCACAAAATTGAAAAAACTGAGCTATATATGGAGAAGTGTTGGTAAATGGCTGAAGAACATTTTTCTTTAATATTTGTAGGGTTTTAAGCTTTAAAACTTCTATAAAAGCTATTTATCATGCAATTTATGTATTATGTTAAACGTTTTGGGTTATATTATATACGAAATATGCAGTTTGTATACTTATTTTTTTGAAAATAAGTAAAATAACTTACATCAATCTGAAATTGCCAAAACCTTGATCAATACATCAAAAAATTCATATAAAGCGAGTTGTTCAAAATTTTCAAACGCGTTTTTCTCGAAATGACATTCGTGTGGGTTGACATGGTATTGCTTATTTGCTTCCATATAAGGAGTTTAGGAGAAAGGGGAGTTCTCGGTAACTATGTGTTATTTTTCGCCCTTTTTAAAATAAAATACGCATTTCGAAAAATCTCACCTAAGATTAGGGAAGGGGGCGAAATCTCACAACATCTCACCAATAAATATTTTCGAAAAATTGCCAAAATAGAGATTTTTATTTTTAATTGAAACCACTAAAATAGGACTAAATTTCTTATTAGTATAATCTCTACTAATATTATAAAGGTAAAAGTAACGCTGTCTTTAAAAACGCTTTAACGCCGAAATTACCGAACCGATTTTGATGTAATTCGTTACATTTTTTGTTTCATACCATTCGTTTTAATACATAGACTAACCTTGGAAACGGTCATGGACTACTTTTTGATTAGAAAAAAGGATTTCAGAATATCGAAATATGGTATGAAAGTTTTAGTCATAGCCAATAATGGTACATCTTTACAAACCGCCATTGATGCGGGCGAAGCCGCGGGCACATGCTAGAGTATGTAATAATAGAGCCACACTCCTCCCAATACACAGAAGATCGACGTAAAGTTACAGTATCAGTAGGTCAAGAGCGCCGGAGGCCCAATCTCCCACCCCTTCTGGTCCTTTCCTTTTCCTTCTCATTCCTTCCTTCCTATCCCTTGGGGTGCCATCTCATCATGGCGACTGCTTACCATCAGGCGGACCGTATACCTGTCCAACCATCATGACATAAAAAAAAATCCTCACGAGATGCGTGTCCTTGTGTTTCGCCAGCGAGTGGGGGTGTTTGAACTTCTTCGGGCACTCCGTGCACTCGTAGCCGGCCTCGCTGGTGTGTGTCGGGAGGTGGGCCCTCAGGGCTGACCAGCTCGAGAGCTTCTTGCCGCAGATCTTGCAGTCACGTGTTCGGGTTGGGTGGTACCTGGTGTAAAAAGGGGATATGGTTACAAGAATTCCCAGTAACTTTGCTCGCTTGGAAGGTGGATGGAACTTAGGAAGATATTTATTTGGAAAGTAGGGCAGATGACGCGAAGACGGCCAACGGGATTGCGGAATGCAACCGCGTTAGCCACCCTCGCCCTGCCTACCCGCAAGATGCCTCTTCACGCCTCGTTTGAAGAAGCCCGGATTATAGGAAGGAGTGAACTTTTTAGAAATGAATGAAAACAATTGACAAACTTCTTTGTTCACGAAGGAATTGATGCCACATTTATTGACCATACAGGCATTTCTAAAAAATTTTTTTTTAATGTTACAAGTTGGCAAACAAGCATACGGCCCACCTGATGGTAAGTGGTTGCCGTAGCCTATGAGCGCTTGCAGCACCATTAGTAGGTGCCACTCACGCGTTGCCAACCTCGAGATATTAGTTCTTAAATCTCGTTCGTCCAGTAATTTCACTAGCGTACAATGCCCTTCAAACCGGAACACAGTAGTGCCTAAGCACTACTATTTGGCGACAGAATATTGGACACTGCGGTGGTACCCACCTAGCCCACCTCTTGCACAAAAGACCTACGACCAGTGTGACTGATTGCACTGGTGGAATAATCTCTGTTGTGACAGAGGTTATCCCAACAGCGGGCGATGGGGTCGTCACATCCCGACGCCTATTAATTAATAGAGAATAATAAATATATTCTATTAATTAATAGAACAATACTTGAGCACCCTTTTGTACCACATCATCCAATAAAGTTGATTAATATGTGTAGATTCAGTAAAGGTGATGAGAGACTCATAGCAGAGTGCACCCACTGATCGGTAAATCGGTAAGTTAAGCAACTTTAGGCGCGGTCATGCACTAGATGGGTGATCGCATAGTGGTATTTCAACCGAGCGTCTCCGTGCTTCGGAGGGCACGTAAAAAGTCGGTCCCGGCTGTTGACAATTTGACAACAGTCGATAAGTCAAGTCGGAGGCCTACGAGCTACCTGAACAACTCTGACACTAGGTTGGCCACTGACCACTCTATAAGAAGAAGAAACCGCGGACAGAATCTATTTAACGATATTAATACAGCGAAGCCGTGGACAATAACTAGTCGACGACACTCAACTGTTTATGTTTGCCTTAGCTGTATTTATTTAGGACTTATTTATTTAAGAGGGACCAAGAAACAACTGTATGGAATTCTCAACCCTATTTCTTAGGTAATAAAGTACATGTGTGAGAAAATCAACACGGCCGAGGATGATCTTTGTGTGAATGCCGTCTTATTATTAAGACAAGAAGTGCTATAATTGTTTGTAAAATGGATAAGCATTATTGATTTTAGCTCTTATAGGGGAGTTTGTCTAGTTTTTTTTTTGATGTTGGTAAGGTTCTCGTACTATGTAGAATATGTTTTAATTTTGAACCGATTTCTAAAAGAATCTAGGTACTGCCCTCGCACAGAAAATCGGCGTCAAGTAACAGTATCAGTAGGTACTGTTGGGTATCGTGCTATGAGTGCCCGAGGCGCAATCTCACTTCCCCTCAGGGAACACCTTCCTTTTTTTTCTTTCTTATTTCTTCCTTTCTATCCCTCGGGTTGGCAACGCGCATGTGTTACTTCAAGTATCGCGCGTTCATAGGTTGCGGTGACCGCTTACCATCAGGTGGACCGTATGCTTGTTTGCCAACCGTAACGACACATAAAATAGTTGTGACTTTATGTTGTTGCTGTGACGAAAAAGCATTGACCTATTATATATTGAACGTTCAATAGCTCAACGGTTAAAAGACCTGCATCGCTCCGTTAACGAGAGTCGAGGGTTCGATCCTGACCTCTATAGGCTTTTATCGTACCCACTCCTATCGCAAGCTACGAGCTTATTTGGACAGGCAATAAGAATATTATTAATTGAAAAAAGCATTGCTAATATTCTATAAAAAAATTAGCATTGCTTTTTCAAGTCATTACACTCCAAATAAGCTCAAGGCTTGCACTAGGAGTGGGTACGACAAATGGCCAAGTGGGTCAGGATCAAACCAGCGACTCTCGTCTTAGCGGAGCGGAGTTAGCCCTTCTACCGTTGATTGAGGTTTCTTTAATTCTGATTATTCCTTATAAAAATATCGCTGCTACAAAATGATACAGGCGAGGCGCGGCCTTGGATGCGGTACATCTCCTGTCTCCACTTTTTAAATCTCTGATATCAAAAACTTCACAAAAATTATCTGCCGGTGAAAGTCCCGTTAAAATCGCTTCAGAGATTAGCCGGAACAAACAGACAGACGAAAATTCCAATTTTTTTAAATGTAAGCACCATATATACATGCATTACATATACATATACACATACAGACACTCAATTTTCATTTATTTGTACAGATATGGATAATTTTCTATTTGACATAAAGATTTGCCAGCAAATGACATTTTGCCACTAATTAAAACAACAACTAACCTTTGTCTATGATTCTTCAAGCTGGATTTAGCACGGAAAACCTTATCACACTCCTTGCAACTGAACTTCCTCCCAGGAGTATCCGCATCGGTGATCTCACTCTGTTTCATCCGTGCCGCGACCCTCGCCTCCTTTCTCATGTTCTTCATCATTTCTTTCTCTTTCTGCAACTCCATTCTCTTTGCGTTCGTCAATCCGAAGGAGTGCCACTTTGTATGAATTAGGAAACGTTTCGGATGGTTGAAGTACAAATTGCAGTGGGGACATTCGAAGTATGCTCCTTTGACGGACGCTCCTAGAATTATTGTAAAAAAAAATGTTTATACATTGAAATTATCAGAGAAAATTTAAGTAACTTAAGTAACTAAAGATAGAATTTTGCGGAATGTCAGTAGTGAACCTGACTTTACCCTTGACAGTGGCAGGTTGGATTCCCACTCAGGCAAATGTTTATAATTATCACACATTAAGGTATTGGTCCCGATTGCTATCATAATATCTGATAATAATCGTTAATTCTTGATAGGTTATTTGTTCTTATCAAGTTTCAGGTTCATCCTTAGGGTTGCAGAGGTCAAATGGCAAATAAAAACTAGCAGCCTGTCAAATCCAATGAGTGATAAGCAGATCCTGAGATAATACTAGCAATAACGATAGGAAGGGAGATAATTAATAAATAAATAAATAAACGCTACACACTCATAGACATCTGCTTGAGTGGGAATCAAACCTGCAACAGTTGAGGCTAAAGGCAGACTCGCTACCCACAATGTCACAATGGTGGCAAGGAAGACAGAGAATAATAGCATGTAAAAACTTACCAGTTTTCATAACTTCTTTAGCAACATTGACACTGTTGTCAGAATCAATAATATCGTTATGTGAAACATCTTCGCTTTGTATACCGAATATGTCTCTGTGAAACGGATTTAGATGTTCCATATCAACAATATTCGGTATTACTTCAACTTTTACAACAACATTTTCTGTTTGCATTTCTTGTTTGTTTTCTATAACATGATCTTTAAGCAACGGGGGTTTAACGTCTTCAGTGTCTGAGGAATAATCGTCACTTTCACCTTTATCGTTATTTGTATTTTCATTATTGCTGTCGTTGGGTTCTTTGGTCTCATCCAATTCCTCACTCTTGTTTTCAGTTTCCTCATCTTCTATTTTATCGTTATTGACATTTGTGCACTCTTGACTTGTTTCACTATGTGAGTAATCCGTTGGATTGTCTCCATTAGATGGTGATGGGGAATTTGGTTTGCTGTTTGAATTATCGTTACTACTGTTTTGAGATGCTTCTGAATCTTGTGTGGTAATCGTTGTTTCTTTCTTTTCTTGAGCTTGATTTGAGTTATCCTGATAATAGCTACTAGGTTTTCGTGAGTTTGATGAATGTGAAAGTATGTTTTCAATCATTTTAACTGTATTTTCGAGACTGCGACGTCTTGAGTCTTGGTCTTTCAAAAATCTGTTACCCAAATCTGAGTATTGGAAATTATTACTTAAAGTATCTTGTTTTTGAGACTTTGCTAAGTTCACATAGTCATTAGTACGAGACTGTTCAGTGCTTTTGGAGGAATTGTCTATCTTCTCTTGATATGTTGGGGCTGGTCTATCATCTATCTTTTTAGGCTTCATACTTAGATCTAAATGGTTGTTTGGTTGATTACTGATACTACCATTTTCATTTTTAGCCATTGATAAATTTAATTCACTATTCTGATACGGTCTTGCCAAGTTATTTATTAGCTCAGGTTTTCTTACAGCTATGTTCTGATCTAAATACTGTGGGCTTGGTGTTTCGATTCTCTCTTTAGCAATATTTTGGTCTATTTTTCGTAAATTATTTTCAGGTTTATGTATCGAATTGTGTAAATTAAAATCGGGATATTGTCTAAAATTTGGATTAAAGCTATGATAATTGTCGATATCCATTCCCATTTGCTTATGAAACGCCTTCGTTTGAACTTGTGGGATGTTTAAAGGTTTATTAATGTGGTCCTTGTATTCGTTCAAAGAATCTGGCTTAGGGTACGGATATCCTAGCATATGTTCGTTATGCATGTTTAAATTCATAGGTAGCAAGTTGTTTTGCCAACCCGTGTGAAGGGGACCCTGAGAGTTGCTCGGCGGAAAGCCTATCGGATGGTAATTTTGAAAGTGACTCAAATTCGTGTTCATATTTAAGCCGTATCCTCCATAATCTGGTAAATTGTAGGGCTGTACTGGTTGAGGGGGTTGATGAGCCATTTTACTCATGTTATTGACATTATTATCAATACTTATTCTATCATTCATGGCTGTCATACTTGTTTGTGGATTCATATTCATTGGCACATCACTTCCGAACTGTCCCGTATTATGCAACATTGTTAACAAAACTCACTTAAACGCGGTAGTCAAGTTTAAAGCAATTTAATCGACACAAAAACACTACATAAACACCAACTAAAAAGTCCATTTTGACATTCTCATGTAGATTCAGAGCAATAAAATGATTTTTGATGTGGGAACGCCTGGGCTGTGATGTCCTATATTAGGTGTTACCAGAATCTTTTTAATATCCCTCTTTAATTGAGCACAAATATCTCTTTCTCTTTTTACCATCGATGTAAACAGTTTTTCTCTTCTTTTTACATTCGGATAATCGTATTTCTATCCTTATTCAAGGAATTGGAAAAGAGTATATCCGAATTTACAGTAACATGACACATCATTTCTATTTACGCTGATTATATTGCTGTGTTGCATATTTTGATAATCTTTATAATATTACTTATTTCGATAATATAGATATATTTTATTATTCTACATTAATTACATTATTTTTACTTTATTTAATTTATAGAATAAATAAATCACAACCAACATTAATTTATATTATAGCATCTGCCCACGACTACATCTGCGGTAACCTTCGAATTGACTTGAGAGAGAAATAAGCTACATCTATATCGAATTTCATTTAAATACGCTGCAGCAGGCATTATTTTGATAATCTTACAAGACACGAAAATATTTTGTCTGAGATAAAACGTATGTAGTAATTCAGATTATAAGTATCTATTTCATTCCAATCCGATAAGCAGTTTATGCGTGAATACTGAATGACTAGCAGTATATTTTTTGATAATCCCACTTATAATCGAAGTGAAAAATTGCTGGATAAAAAGTATCCTCTATTATAATTCAGGTGCCAATCTATATCTGTGTCAAATTTTATCTCAATTTGTTAAGCAGTTTTCACGTGAATTTCAGCATCAAAATGTACAAGCTTTCAATTATATTAATGTAGGAATAGGAAAATAATGTAGTTAAATTGGTAAAATTATGAAACTACCAAATAGTTACGGATTAAGGATTTATATGATACATAATGTACATAATGAAAAATTGCTGGATAAATACATACATAATGCATATGTACTCAAATATTGTAAATTAATAATTAAAATCTATTTATTTCCATTTTTTGTTTCTCCTCCTAGTTTTAGAAGTTGGTAAAAAATTATCAGCGAATTCTCAGTTTACATACACTACACAGTGGATACGTGGAGTGGTACGCCATCTATATAAATCTCAACGTCTGTACTCTGTATTGTCTGCAGTGCAGTGTCTCTTATCAATTTATTATAATCTGCGACTCTACGATTATAATCTTTGAAGTCACCTGCTGTCTGTGGTTAATAAATTAATTTCATTTATATATTTTGACGTGAATGTAGTCGGTTGTGCATTTCCTATTTGTAATAGCAAATTGTTTTATGCAATTACGTGACTAATGTGTAAAAAAAATTGTATAATATAAATGAAACAGTGAAAATATCACGCAATTATGGCGTTGAGCGCCGCAGCGGAAGAGTATTTCCGATCAATGAACCCTCTAGCTTCTAAAATACACGATGATATTATCGAAACGAAAAATTCATACGAAAATATATGGGAAACTCTTACCGACAAGGAAAAGGTAATTAATTTCGAAAAATTAAATACAACTTCCAGAAATTAATTTGGTAAATGTAATGTGTTGCTATAAAAAGCTTTTTATTTGTAAATTTTTTCAGGCGGAAATTATAAATGAATCTATAATAAAACCTGAGATAGTACTCAAATATGCTCTACTCGATTCTTTGGAATTCGATATAAATGATCCACCGGTGAGGAAGGACAATTTAATGTCTTTTTTTGGTCGGGAGCATGGTTTAAGAGTTATACAAGATGAAAATACTTCCTACCGGGATGAACATTCAGCACCTTTCCTCTATCAGACTAAGAGCCAACTAAATTTATGTGTTTTAAGCGAGCATAGAGTCTCTAAAGATGTGCGATGCACTTCACCACCACCAATAATGACTGAATTAGCATTATCACATTCAAAAGTAGTCAATGAATTGAAAAATGCTTTAAAATCTCACGACGTATTGAAAAGTACATATAAAGAGAAAGAGAAAGAGTCTCATAACAGAGACGTTGTATCTCCTACGGGTTTTATTAGTAAGTTTATGGGTAATTTTAAGAGTAAAGACGAAGAGAGGGAATGTTTAATGCCGACGCTAACTCAGACCCAAATCGTGGCATCGTCGGAGAATTTCTTTAGAACTAGCTTCAAGAGTCCTCAAAATGAAACTAAGTATGAAAAAGAATATAGGAGCAGTGTTATTAAATCTCATAGCGGTAAGTTCTTTTAAATATTTAGCGTACTAGCATCTGCCAGTGGCTTTGCTTAGCATTTTTAATCAGAACAAAAACTAAATGGTTATTTTTAAGATATATATTTTAAAGAATATTAGCAACACTTTTTTAAATCCAGAACACAAGTTTTTATAGTCAATAAAAACGTCTGTCCTGCACGGGAATCCAACACATTATCTGTGGTGATTATGCAGTGTGCTACCGCTGCCCCACAATGTCATCATTATTAGTTGATTATTTTGTGTATTAAAGAAAAGACCTCTGATTTGACTTTTCAACTATTATCAAATTGATAACACCACGGACCGGCTTTTTACGTTCCTTCCGAAGCACAGAGACGCTCAGTTGAAATACATTACGATTACCCATCTAGTGACTGACCGCGTCTGTGGAAGGCGACGACGTGTGAGAAATGTGTCTCAACACGAAGGGAGGATCCTCCGACCAGGCGGGTTATATTGCCTGGCGGACCGAAGCCCGACGACTTACGTTCGAAAGTTGTATATATACCTCAAGTGGGTTGGAAACTTTGATAGCGCGATTTAGGATCGTGATGTTCGTTGGTCGTTCATATCGTTGCGTAGTATGCCCTATAGGTGTCGTTGTAGCTTGATGCGACATTGTGACAATCTTGTCTTTCTATTGCGTTACGTCATGTTGCATGTAGACGTCGCTACACGTCTAAAGTTGCTTAAACCACCGATCGTTTACCGAACAGTGAGCGCACCCGACCATGAGCGTCTCTAACGTACTAGAAATGTTCCGCCTTGCCACTAGATTGCCACCCATGCCCTCACTACTAAATACGCACGATGATATCGTCAGTTTTACATTACATTTCATGGTAAGCGAAGTGGATAAACAATACTAATGCATTTTCGTTCCATTTGTGGCTTATAAGTCACAATTACGGTGACAATCAATAAATCATTCTATCAATTATAGAATTTATGTGGATTATATTCTCGCATCGATTTCTTAATTACTGAGGGTCGTGACCCCTTCCTCGAATCACTTTTTCACTGACAATGTGACGCCATCTCGATCTATGCCCAGCTGTATGTATTTTAGTGTCACGACCAACACAGGACTTCGCCCGCCTGGTCTTTTCCCCACGATCTTGCCAGTTAGTAGGTTTTCTAAATTGTACTAAAGAATATTGTGTTAAAGAATATTAGCAATACTTTTTAAAGGCATTACTGATATTCCTATTGCGCCTCTAAATACAATCGCCCAAAGGAGTCACGATCGAACTCTCGTTCTCGCGTTAACGGAGCGAAGTCGGCCCTTCTACCGTTGAGCTATTGAGGCTTCTAAAGCAGATATATAAACGTTGCACACTCAACGGCCCCCATTAGGATAGTAATATCCTGTGTCGGGGGTCCGGAAACATTCACAATGACAAGGACAAATACACCCAGACCGGAAAATATGCTTGCATGGTCAATGCAAACATATTATATGCTCCGAGCGGGAATCGAACCCGCGACCTGTGGCGTTTAAGGCAGGTTCGCTACCGCTGCGCCACAACGTCGTCAATATAATAGAAGATAGTACGTAGAATCAATATAATCATCTAAAGTGTAAAATGATAGGGCATTAGTGTTAAGACATGACTTAGGAGTCTAATCCGAAAAGCTGATTTGTAGTTTTTTTTATTGTGACTAAGTTGGCAAGCAAGCATACAACCCATTTGACTGTAAGATGGTTGTCACAACCTATGGGCACTTGTAAGCTTATTGTTGCCTACGAGAGATATTGGTTCTTAAATCTCTTTTGCCCAGTAATTTCATTAACTGTAGGTTCCTTCAAACCGAAACACAGTAATGCCAAAGATACTACTTATATTTGACACTGCAGTGGTACTTACCTAGCCGGTCTCTTGCAACAAAAGACCACCACCTGTGTGACTGATTGCACTGGTGATTTTAAGACACCATTACTAGATGTGACTCACGCGTTGACGAGAGATGTTGGTTCTTAAAACTCGTTTGCGTAGGTTTTTTTTTCTGATTGTGTATTGCTGTTGGCCCTACTGGCCTTGACAGTGCAACCAGGCGGGGGTGGCTGAGTACCCGGCCATGATAAAGGGATAGCCACCACTGCTAAGGACGTTATTGGGAATGGTGGCAACGTTCCGAACGCATTTTAATAGACGGAATCACCCGACGGTGTAAGCGCCTCGCGACGTGCGAGATCTCGTCTTTGCCGGCGAAGACGGTGTCTGTGCTGTGTACGAGTCATTTTCTAATGATCTTATCGTCAGAGTCTTGCAGGACGTGCTTGGGACACCTGACTTTAGTCGGTTTAGTCTGTCTAATCAGGGGAGGACACCTTTGTCCAGTAACTACACTAGAGTGCAGTGAAACACATTACTGTACTACTGCTTCGCGGTAGAATATCTACTACTGTGGTTGTACCTACCTAACCAGCCTCTTCTAATAAAAAGCCTACTGCCAGTGAATTATTAATGATCAGCACGCAACTACATTTGCGTTGACTTCGGAAGCCTCCGTCATATTAATCTCCCGATCTGTACTCCAGACATCTTCCTTACTTACTTACTTACTTACTTACTGCGTTGGTTCAGTGACCCAAAGAGGATCTTGGCCTCCGACACCAGAAGACGCCACTTGTCACGGTCCTGCACCACTTCACGCCAATCGGCTCTTTCTAGGACGTTCAGGTCTTTTGTGACTGAATCGATCCAGCGATATCTGGGACGACCGACTGGCCGTTTACCACTCGTATTGTATTTTCAGACATCTTCCTAGCATTATTATATTATATTATAGCCGGTATCTACCCAAGGTCTGCTTATTACTCTTATCCTGATTTGACCGGTTACTAGTTTTTACACAAAGCGATTTCCATCTGACCTCCGCAACCCTAAGGGCGACCCAGTCGCTCATTGGGTAAGAGCAATTTCCTTATCAAGAGTTAACGATCATTATCAGACTTGATTATAACTACCGGGACCGACCGCATAACGTGCTATCCGAGGTACCATGGGGAGACCCACAAACGCCCATATCAAAACAGATGCTTGTAAATTGAGACACGAACCTCAACCATGCAGATCCTAAGAGTAGTTCAGTTTTTGGTCGTCATTTGAATAGCAATAACAGTTAATGGTAAGCCCCCTGAATAAAGAAAATAATAATATAATAATATACTTAATTATACACCAGGATTTAATTTAAAAAACATTAAAAAAACAAAGAATCCAGTAAGCAATTTCTGCCAGACAACCTGTTGGTGAAAGAAATATTATGCCAAAATAATGAAGTGGATAGGTGGTGTACCGATAAAATTTTAAATATATTTTTTTTTAATTTTAATTAACGAAAATAGTGATGAAAATGTGAATAGAATACAATAACTCTGAATTGTCGTCTGCTCAATTGGAACGACATGGTCACCCATCCAAAAACTGACCGCACTTAAAGTGACTTAACCCTTATACGCGACAGTTATATAATGTTGTTGATAGATTATTTAAATAACACATTCTAATATTTATCTAACAATGCATACTGATGTTTTACGAACAATAGAACTTGTGACATAGATTGAATAATAATAAGATAATTTACATAAGACAATAGATAACCGTTGTAGCGTGTTGTAGCTGTCTTTAGCCTCAACGGTCCCAGGTTCGATGTTTGTGATCTTACAAGCATATGTTTCGGTCTGGGCTTTTTTCCTTGTGGGTCTCCCCACCGTGCCTCGGAGAGCACATTAAGCTGTCGGTTCCGGTTGTCATCATAACATCTGATAATGATCTTTAACTCTTGATAAGTAATTTGCTCTTATCCAATGAGTTACTGGTTCACTCTTAGGGTTGCGGAGATCAGATGGCAATCGCTCTGTGTAAAAACTAGTAACCCGTCAAATCTGGACAAGAATAATAATCAGACCCTGGGTAAATACTTGTATAGTATTGAGAATAATTCTAAGAAGAGATTAAAGGGAATCTTCTTCTTCTTATCGAGTGGTTAGTGGCCAACCTAGTGTCAGAGTTGTTCAGGTCGCCGGTAGGCCTCTCAAACTCAAACTCAAACTCAAAATATTCTTTATTCAAATAGGCTTTTAAGCGCTTTTGAATCGTCAAATATACAGTCTGTTATGTCCGCCTAAGTGAAGCTACCGCCGATTCGGAAGGTAGATTCTGCAGAGAAGAAACGGCAAGAAACTCTACAGTTACTCTTTTCAAAAATAATCACATTACATTTGTCAAATGTACAATTAAGATATATATCCCGCATGAAACTCAACGTATATTAATTCCATGCCACATTATCTGCAATATATTCATTAACGGAATAATAAGCTTTATTTAGTAAACACCGCTTGATATAAGATTTAAATTTCATATGTGGTAGATTCAAAATTGTCTGCAGAATTTTATTATAGAAGCGAACACCTTGCCCCAAAAAGGACATACTCACTTTGTGAAGCCGAAAACTTGGTGTAACAAGTTTATCTTTTCTTCTTGTATTAAAGCAGTGTCTGTCACTGTTTGTGTCAAACAAATCAACATTTTTATGAATATAAAGGATATTGCTAAGGATATACTGCGAAGCAACCGTCAGTATGCCTGCCTTAGTAAACACATCCCGAAGAGAGTCTCTAGCTTGCAAATTATAAATCGCCCGAACAGCTCTTTTTGAAGAATAAATACAGTCTCAATGTCTGTAGCATTACCCCAAAGTAATAGGCCATAAGACATAATACTGTGAAAATAACTGAAGTAAACTAATCGAGCAGCATCGATATCACTTAATTGTCTAACTTTCCTAACCGCGTAAGCAGCAGAGCTGAGTCTTCCTGCAAGGGATGTTAAATGAGAGTTCCACTGAAGTTTTGAATCCAGTGTTATTCCTAAAAATACTGTATTATCAATTATATCAAGATTTGTATTATTCATACTTACAATAAAATCTTGTTTCTTAACATTTGGCATTGAAAATTCTACACATTTTGTCTTCGCCGCATTCAAAACTAGGTTATTTACAGTAAACCATTGTTGTACAAGCGATAAAGAATTGTTTACATCGTCATAATTATGCTTATTCCTGTCAACCTTAAATATTAGGGAAGTATCATCAGCAAACAATACGATATCACATATACTGTTTACATAGAAAGGCAAATCATTAATGTAAATCAAAAATAGAAAAGGGCCTAGAATTGAACCTTGTGGAACGCCCATTTTTAGTACAGATCCAGAAGACTTTATTCCATTAATTGATACCTGTTGTAATCTATTAGATAAGTATGAGGCAATGATTTTAAGAGCTTTATCAGTGACACCGTAATGGTTCAATTTATTTAAAAGCGTCTCGTGTACAACACAGTCAAAAGCCTTAGACAAGTCACAAAACACACCAATCGCATTCTGTGACTTCTCCCAAGCGTCATAGACATGTTTTATGAGCGTCACTCCAGCATCCAATGTAGAACGTCCCTTGCTAAAGCCATATTGTTGGTTGTGAAAAAGGCTATTTAAATTGAAATGAGATAGAAGTTGGTTAAGTAAAATTTTTTCAAATATTTTACTTAATGACGGGAGTATGGAAATTGGCCTATAGTTACCGGGATTAGTTTTATCGCCATTTTTATAAAGTGGTAAGATTTTACTGCATTTCCTCTGACTTGACTTATCGACTGTCGTCAAATTGTCAACAGCCGGGACCGACTTTTTACGTGCCCTCCGAAGCACGGAGACAGTTGTAATACCACTAAGCGATCACCCATCTATTGACTGACCGCGCCTAAAGTTGCTTAACCCACTAATCATTTACCGATCAGCTAGCGCACCCGGCTATGAGCGTATCTAAGGGGATAAAAATTGTAGGCACCTCACCTTTTTTCGTGTTCATACAGATATTGTGTATAATTTAGTCAGAATAAGAATTATCTCTGACACTTGTAACAAGACCGTTATTCGTCTTTGTGTATTTAATTAGTCCTCGGTCAGTGGAACACGCCTTATCTCATCGTGATTCATCACGTACGGCGTGAGATGGACCCGGCTGCTTTAAATATATTAACTAATGTCTCACTAATTAGCTTAGTATTACTATCTGTGCCCGCGGCTCTGCTCGCGGATGTACAATTTTTTCTATATTGCACGGAACCCTAATTCTTTTTCTAAAATAAAAGTAGTCTAAGTTACTCCGTATTACATCAGCTGCCAATAAAGGTCCCGTCAAAATCGGTCAAGCCATTTCGGAGATTAGCCGAAACAAACAGACATACAGACAGACGAAAATTGTAAAAAATGTTATATACACCATATACCGTATATGCATTCGTACAAACTGACACTCCAATTTTATTATATGTATAGATAGATACATGGACCCTCACTAGCAAAATAACAACACTCAAAGACCACATTTGGATAGTTATTACCTGTGTCGGGGGTCCGGAAACATATACAATGACAAGGTCAAAACATACCTGTATTGTCAATTCAAACATCTGTTCCGAGCGGGAATCAAAATTCGGGACAAAATGTCCATAGATTCGTTCCTACGTAAATTCGTACAAAAGCAACGAAATGAAATCAGTCACGGTAAAAAAATAATTTTGATTAACTAATAATCATTGAGAAGTTATTGGGGATTGAATTGGAGCAATTAACTAAAATATAAATTAATAAATAAAATAAATAAACGCTACACACACAACGGCCTCCGTTAGGATAGTGATGTCCTGTGTCGGGGGTCCAAAAACACATACAAGGACAAGGACAAATACACCCAGACCGGAAAATATGCTTGCATGGTCAATACAAACATATTATACTCTGAGCGGGAGTAGAACCCGCGACCTGTGGCGTTTAAGGCAGGTTCGCTACCGCTGCACCACAACGTCGTCGAATATGGTTTAGTTATAAAAATTGATTATTTTTCGTTTTATACATATATATAATTATTATTTTTAAAGCTGTTATTTTTTTAAATTTAATTTTAAGGTAATTAACTAATAAGCATAGAAGTGAAGCAATTGCAGATTCTAGTAGAGCATTTAACGAGCAATTAATTGATATATAATTTGATAAAAAAAATCCTTTCCTGCTAATATTGTTCCGCTTGATACGAACTTTGTTACGCTACGATTTTTTCCACTTCATTTATCACTAGCGGCCCGCTCCGGCTTCGCACGGGTATAAAATATATAGCCTATGTCATTCACTGAAAAAATGATTAAAATCGATCCAGTAGTTTTGATGTATTCATTACTGCCCGTGGCCCGCACGCGTTAAACATAAACACTGCACACTCAACGGCCCCCATTAGGATAGTGATATCCTGTGTCGGGGTCCGGAAACACATACAAGGACAAGGACAAATACACCCAGACCGGAAAATATGCTTGCGTGGTCAATACAAATATATTATGCTAATTAAATGTAATTATTTACGACATCACATTAGAAACCTCAAAAAAAACAGTATTTCTCCACCATTCAATGGATGTTATTATACATATAACCCTTCGTCTTTAATCACTCTATCTATTAAAGGAAACCGCATCAAAATCCGTTGCGTAGTTTTAAAGATTTAAGCATAGGGATATAAGGACAGAAAGCGACTTTGTTTTATACTATGTAGTGAAGTTAAATATCATTGATAAGTGAAAAATATTGATATGTCGACATTTAGGGTGAAACAACGTATGCACTTGTAGCTTGTTCCTAGACATTTTTGGTAAAAGCATGTTTGGTGATTTTTTTTAATAATCGATTATTTTATAGGAAAATATTAATATTATTATAAATTATTTTAGATAAGCCTAATCTCGTGTCGATATTATTCATTCAGTAATATCTATTCTTCATAAAAATTAAAAAAAATGTACGGTCTGGGGTTTCCCTTCAGGATCGAAGTTCCTTACGTGTTTTCTTCAACTCCGAATGTAATTCGAAATGAAATCTGTATAATTCAATAGGTTATATAACGACAAGACCCTGACGATAGGATTACATTAGAAAATGCCCTTACACAGCACAGACACGCACACAACACCGTCCTTTGTTTCGCACGTCGCGTCGCGCTCACACCGTCGGGTGAGTCTATCGTATAGAATGCGCTCGGAGCGCTGCCTCCATCTCCGATGACGTCCGCCGCCGTGGTTCGGCTTCGCAGGAGGCACCCTAAGGACGGAATCAAATTTGAGCCCCCGTGAGGGCTGTCCCTTTATCACGGCTGAGTCTCAGTACTCGGCCTCCCCGCCCGGTGACGCTGTCAAGGCCAGTAAAGCCAACAACAATACACATTCCGAAGAAAAAAAAATGATAAAAAGAGACAGAAAGAGGGCTGTCATTTGCTTGGAGCGGACTCGATACACACGCACACAGCATACGGCATTTCGTTACGTGACGATTTCTACCCGTAAGCCGCGTTAAGGAAAAAATTTCAAAAAAATGTTAGTAATGTTTTTTCTAGGAAGTTTTGCGTTAATGGCCGTTCTACCGTTGACTTATAGAGGCTTATTTTCATAATTAACTTTTATAATTTCAGATTTATCAGAAGAGAATCGTGGCTTGCTGTCATCGAGCCAAGCATCATCGGGTACGGATTTCCAATCGACAGAAACCTTGACGGAAACCAGCACCCTACCGAAGACTGGTTACGACTTCTTAGACAATTGGTAACCTTAGGTATCATAAGAAACCCTTTTTAAAAGTTGGCGTAGTCAGATGAACTGAATTATTGTATGATATAGGTAATTAAAGTTTTAATTTACTATAAACTATAGACAGTACCTTCCATACAGAAAAAAGGTCAAGATTCGATGGTGCTCCTTTGTAAATTTGCACCGACGCAAAGAAAGGAAGTTAGTCAAACGTTAACATTATTCTATAATGTTGCAAGCTTGCTACTAACTTCTTTCCGTTGCATTGGTTTGTATGGAAGGTTTTACAGGTTTTTTAAGATCCAATTGAGTATAACTTTTATCTATGAAGAACAACTCCTGGAACCTTCTGGAAGACAATCTAATTCCGATTGACTTTGGTCAGAAGGGTTTGCTTCGATGTAATTTTTACATGAAATCAAAAACTAGAACAAAATTACTAAATTTTTTTGAAGGGCATTGCACGCTAGTGAAATTACTGGGCGAACGAGATTTAAGAACTAATATCTCGAGGTTGGCAACGCGTGAGTGGCACCTACTAATGGTGCTGCAAGCGCTCATAGGCTGCGGCAGCCACTTACCATCAGGTGGGCCGTATGCTTGTTTGCCAACTTCTAACATAAAAATAAAAAAAAAAATAAGGGTTTATTAGTGTAATCTTGCCGGGAGAGAATCGGGCACTTTTATCCCTCGTACCAGGGACTAAAAGTGAACTTTTACCAAAGTAGGAAAAAATATTTTTGGAGTTTAGTCCTTAAGAATCGAATTTCATATAATTCCGGGGACTTGGATTTTTACGAGCATGCCCGGATTTAGGGGGGATATTTACACCATAGACTTCGGAAAAAAAAATTCAAATTCCGACTAGTAAACATTATTATACATATTTTACCTTTACCAACTAAAATTTCATTCCAGATAATTCTTGTTTCCAAATATGCTCTAAATACTTGGTTGCAAAAAAAAAAATTAATGAAAAACTCAACCGAATATTTTTTCATTTTCTTTGAAAAATAATTTGGGGCTAGATGGCCTCCATTCCTTTGCTGTCCCGAGGTCTTCAGACCTCTAAATCCGGCCTTACTATTCAAAGGCAACCTTACTTAAGGCTAAGTACTAAACAACAGTCGTGCGTCGGACCTACAGACACGCGTTTTTTTTTGTCAATTTTATATAATCTGTCTACGCCAATAAAGACAATCTCAAAACTTATAGTTATAAAAATTAATATAAGTAATAATCTCATGGGATTTCACTGCCAATGCTAGCTATTATTATTATAGAAATCAAAATCTTAATTCTCAAAATAGGTTACGATAAATAATAGACTTTTTTGTTCTTATTAATAAAATAAATATTTTTTTCACTGGCAATTTCATTAGATAAAATGGTTTTTGTACCAATGAATCTCGGGCGCATTACAGTATTATATTTAATCAAATAGTATAGATTTATACTACAATTTGTGTTGTTTATTTCTGTTTCAATAGAAGTAAAAAACATTATTTTGTTACGGGCTGGGGTTCACAGATTTGGATTACAACAACTGCTCTTAATGAGATTTTAATTAGACCTCCAGGTCACGTAGTCCAGAATGATAGTCGCGGTCACCAGTTTTCCCACGTGATTTCTTACCGCTCGTAGTTTCAAAATAACCAGTGGCGGATTTACAAATTTTGAAGGTATAGGCTGTAAGGTTTTTACCGCTCTTGCCTCTGGTTGTTAGTGGGGAAAGGGGTAATAGAAAACTGTCATACAGATATCTTTTTGATTTTTATGAGGTAGTAAAAAGAAAAAATCGGTCCCCTAATTTGTCGCTCCAAAAATCTGCCGACATAGACTCAAGCCTACTCAACCTGCTGGTAAATCCGCCACTGAAAATAAGTTGATTAGTACTAAAATACTTTGCCATGACACGCCATCAGTGAGCGCCGGCCCTTACTTTTATGTAACATTAAGCACGCCATCTTTCGGCGAATCTGGTAAAGTCGCTGTTCTCAACGTTTAGGTATTAAATTACTATTAATTATATGATTTTTATACATATTTTTTAAGAATTATAAAATGTAACTCGCTCTCAAATATCACTGCATTTATGTTTATTATTTTTTATACCATTAAAATGTGCTATTAATATAATAAATATCATACAAGTATAAAGTAAGTTTTTGTCTTATCCTTGTCGTGTGGTAAGTGACATATTGTAACTAAAAATGTCTATACAAGATCGAAACTCTGAAGTGATCTGTGCGCTCACAGGGAAGAATTGAGAAGAATTAGGCGAGAGCTCCACAAAGGGACTAGGCTAGCTAGAACTAAGTCGTAGAATTAAAACTTGAACTAGTCGGAGAATTCTTTTTCTGAATAGTCTTATTGTGGGGGGGCTCGTCTATTGTGGGGGGGCTCGTCTATTGTGGGGGGGCTCGTCTATTGTGGGGGGGCTCGTCTATTGTGGGGGGGCTCGTCTATTGTGGGGGGGCTCGTCTATTGTGGGGGGGCTCGTCTATTGTGTGGGGGGCTTGTCTATTGTGGGGGCTCGTCTATTGTGGGAGGGCTCTTCTATTGTGGGGGCATCCAATCTCCAACTCCAATCTACCCTCTTGGGGGATCGTCTATTGTGGGGGCATCCAATCTACCCTCTTGGGGGCTCGTCTATTGGGGGGCTCCAATCTCCAACATCCAATCTACCCTCTGTTCCTTTCCTTTCTTTTCCTCCTATCTATCCCTAGGGTTCGCAACACCAATGTTTTAATCATATAATTTTATGTACGCTAATAGAGCCATCCTCCCAGAACAAATGGGCTGGCTCGACTGGGACAGTACTACCCTCCCAGAAGAATATTAGCAATGCTTTTTAAGACATTACTAATATTTTTATTGCCCCTCCAAATAAGCTCAAAGCTTGCGTTAGGAGTGGGTACGACAATAGCCTAAGGAGATCAGGATCGATCGTTAACGGAGCGGAGTCAGACCTACCGTTGAGCTTTTGAGGCTTTAAAAAAATCAATTTCATATAAAATGTTTATAAATGAATTAAATAAAACACAATAATTTCCCTTAACTTTATTAAGCAATTTAATTGCATATTCGAATAAATAGTCAGTAGACACTTTCTTCTTATATCATTACTGTATCGTTTTCGATGCGATTAATATCCACTAATAATCATTCCCTTTTCAACTTGATCGGCTTTCTCCTTTCCGGTGAGCTTCTCGATCAATGTCAAACCGAACCAATAGGCTGTACCCGGACCCTGGAAAATGTAATTATTATAACTGGACGCAAATAAGCAATACCATGTCAACCCACAAAATTGAAAAAACTGAGTTATATATGCAGAAGTGTTGGTAAATGGCTGAAGAACATTTTTCTTTAATATTTGTAGCGTTTTAAGCTTAAAAACTTCTAAAAAAGTATTTTTAATCATGCAATTTATGTATTATGTTAAACCTTTTGGGTTATATTATATACGAAATATTTATTTATTTTATTTATTTTTATTTATTTATTTTGTTGCATTCCACAATATATAGTATGTTGTTATATGATGATAGATACAGATATACATTGTGGACCCTGTCGGGTACAGCAAAGTAGGAGAGAGGAAGACTGACATTATTATTATTATTTGTACATATTTATATTTTTAATTATTTTAATGTTTTTAATTTATTTATCATTTAAGTATTCATTAATACTGTAGTAGCATTTAGATAGTAATAGTTTCCTTAGTTTATTTGAGAATGTGTGATGTTTAGTTTCTTCTTTAATGGTATTGGGTAGATTGTTGTAGATTTTTATTGACATTACGTAAGTGCTAGTAGAATGCATCTTTATTTTGGAGGTGGGTAGGTTCAATTTATCATTGTGGCGTAGTGTATATTTTGATTGGATGTCTTCTCTTTTTGAATAGAAGTTATGGTATTTTTTAACAAATTTACAGATTTCAAGTATATATATACTAGGGAGGGTTAAAATATTATGCTTTTGGAAATGAGGTTTACAAGTGTTAGTTTCCTTTATGTTTGCTAAGATACGTATTAGTTTTTTCTGTAGTGTGAAGAGTGTAGGTGCATCTGTACTGTTTCCCCACAGTATTATGCCGTAACTTAACCATGCATAGGCATACGCATAGTAAGTAGTGAGGGCAGTTTCAAGGTTGGTAGTTTTTTTGACTTCTCTGAACGCGTAGATAAATTTTGATATTTTAGATTTAATACTATTAATATGCGGTTTCCAGTTAATGTTGGTATCTATAGTTAGACCAAGTAGGGTAAATTCCGGGACGTTTTCTATTTTAAAGCCCTTATATGTGAAATTTATATCTAATGGGGGTTTTTGATGGGGCTGGAAAGACATTATTTTGGTTTTGGAGAAGTTTATTTCTAAATTATGTTTTTTCATCCAATTTACTGTCTGATCCAGTATACAAGTTAAATTTTCATTTAAGTCTATATTTGTTTGGCATTCTGTCAAAATTGAGATGTCGTCTGCAAACAGGACACACGGGCCCTCTATATGTTTGGGAAGGTCATTAATATAAATAAGAAATAGGAGACATCCAATAACACTACCTTGGGGGATTGAGGCGTTAATTGTTATGCTGTTGGATTTGATATATCGTATTTTTTTAGTAGTGTAGTCAAAATGCTCAATTTGTACTAGGTGTTTCCTATCTTTTAAGTAAGATGTGAACCATTCGAGAGCTTTACCGCGAATCCCTATTCCCTGTAACTTTTCTAATAATATATTATATTGGACTTTATCATATGCCTTTGTCATGTCAAGTAAAATGCCGATGGCATATTTTTTTGTATTAATTACATTTAGGGCTTGTTGTATAAATTTATAGACAGCTAATATTGTTGATCGATTTTTTCGGAACCCGTTTTGGCATTCGTCGAATATTTTATATTTTTCGCAGAAAGCGTAAATATGCAGTTTGTATACTTATTTTTTGTGAAAATAAGTCAAATAACTTACAGACATCTGAAATTGCCAATGACCAATACATAAAAAATATTCATATAAAGCAAGTTGTTCAAAATTGTCAAACGCGTTATTCTCCAAATGACATTCGTGTGGGTTGAGATGGTATTGCTTATTTGCGTCCATATATTTCTTTCAATTTGAACCAATAGTTTAAGAATTATAACTAGTCAAAATTTCTTAATTTTGTCACTCACGATAATCAAAATTCTAAGGCAGACATGGAAGCTTCAAATTTACAATAAAATTAGTGTTTAGTGTGTGACTTAAGGAAAAACTAAAATATTCTGTAATATCGGTCCAGTCTAGATAAACCAACTGCATAAATAACTTTGTAATCTCATATAAATGTATAGGATTACAATGTTACATTTGCAGTTAATGAATCAGTGTACCCTATAAGAGGCGTAGATAGGTACCTAGATAATATAAGATTACATTCTTGATGTAAAAGGTACAGGAAAGAAAACAGTAGGACAATCTACAACAAGATATGATATTCCATCAAAAACATAAAAATTTAAATAGATCCAAGTCTCGCAACGCAGTTCTTCTACTACAATAAGTGGTGAGATCTCATGTATAACTACGCCTGAAACTTGGCACTTGTACGGCAATAAATGTTTGCACTTAGTATAGTTCTCTCAATTTAAGTTGAACCAAAATGGCGACTTCTGCGCAGGTACAATCATGGATAAAAATGTTGATTTCGTCTTATTTAAATTTATTAATTTATAAATTGGGAAAATGGAATTAAGTATATAATAACGTTATTGTATCTTCTAAATTCAATTCCTTATTTGGACGCAAATAAGTAATACCATGCCAACCCACATGAATGTCATTTCAAGAAAAACGCGTTTGAAAATTTTGAACAACTTTCTTTATATGAATTTTTTATATGTATTGGTCAAGTTTTTGACAATTTCAGATTTATGTAAGGTAATTTATTTATTACTACCAAAAATAAGTGTACAAACTGCATATTTCATATATAATATAACCCAAAACGTTTAACATAATACATAAATTGCATGATTAAAAAAATTGCATTTTTAGAAGTTGTAAAGCTTAAAACCCTGGGAATATTAAAGAAAAATGTTCTTCAGCCATTTACCAACACTTTTTTTTTTTTTTTCAATTTTGTGGGTTGACATGGTATTGCTTATTTGCGTCCATTTATTCATTATCATTATTAATTACTTACTTAGAATAAAACAAATAAATAGTATAGAAAATAGGTATATAAAAAATAATAATAGTTAATGTACATTTTTAATCAGTCACTATTCCTTAGTTTCCTTGGAAAGGAGGAGAAGAGAAAAAAGAAAGAGAAAGGAGAGAGTGGGAAATTGGGCTCCCGGCCCTCTCACTCATCACAGGAAACGCAGCAGTACCAAAGTACTTTATGCTTGGAGAAGGATGGCTCTTCAAACTAATGGTGACCCTAATTCAAACCTTAGTTTTCACCAATACATGGGATCTTCAATTTATATTTTTCTAGGAACAACACTAACCCGACTGGTGACAATGTTGGCATCAACCACGACTCGTTCTCCCTCAATGTAGGTATACTCCGATGGGATCTTGTCCTTAGTAGTGGGGTAGGAGGTCACCCTTTTGCCCTTCGCAATACCGTGAGCGACAAATGCCGTCGGAGCTGGAAAAAAAACACAAAATTCTTCTCCTTATCGAGTGGTTATTGGCCAACCTAGTGTCAGAGTTGTTCAGGTCGCCCGTATAGGCCTCTGTCTTGACTTATCGACTGTTGTCAAATTGTCAACAGCCTGGACCGAATTTTTACGTGCCCTCCGAAGCACGGAGACGCTCGGTTGAAATACCACTATGCGATCACCCATCTAGTGACTGACCGCGCCTAAAGTAGCCTAACCTATCGATCATTTACCAACCGAAAATTATTACTGGTCTAAGTGAGTGTCGGACTCGGAAATAGTGGGTTCCGTACTTTTGGAGAGTAAAACTATCAAGTTTCTTGTAAGAGGATGTTTTTTAGGGTACGTACCTCGAAAAGAAACCTTTATAAAATCACTACCTTGTCAAGTTTAAACTTAAGATATCTTGTTGTACTAAGTTTTCGCGAAAATCTAAATCTTTTTATCGTATTGACTCAGGACATTGATTTTTATACACCTAATAAGGACTATAGACCTCAGTATCTGGTTTAAATTTCAACTTGCTAGGTCCATTCATTCATGAGAAAATCGGTGATGACACACGGACAGACGGCCAAGGAAGATATCTTATAAGGTTTCCTTTTTTTACCTTTTGAGGTACGGCACCCTAAATAAGGATTTTCAAAATCTGTTCACAACTGACAGTGAAATGTACCTTTTTTGAAATCGGTTAAAACAAGTTTTTTTTTAGATAATATAATCTGTATACACAAAAACTCACCAGCGCAGATGGCGGCTACGATTTTCCCGGAGCCCTCGTGATCCTTGAGCACATCTCCCACCACCTCTGACTTGGAAAGACGCTCGGAGCCTTCCAGACCGCCAGGGAGTATCACCTGAGGGTTTAAGCCTTTTTAGAGTTCCATAGCCAAAAACGAACCCTTATAATTTCGCCATATCCGTCTGTCCGCAGTCCCTCTGTATATCATAGGACTCGGAGACTATTGGCTCTATATATCTTATATGAATGTTAGTAAATAGGTGTTTTCTATGAACCGCTACACAATTTGTAGTGAAATAATAAAATATACAAAATTTAAGGGTAGCAGTAATTGAGGGTTGAAAAAATTACAGCATAGCATGTGAAGCATCATTGGATAGGTCTTTAAAAATAATAGCCAGGGTATTGACTTTTTTGTTTAAGTCAGTAGTTCTTAAGATATTATCTCCTAAAGTCATAAAAATTGTGTAAAATTGTTTCCCCCTCTAACTTTTAAACAATTTAAAATTCTGGAAAATTTTAAGGTAGTAGAATGTCAAAAAATTTCCCCACGAAAATTATTTTGAAGATATTTAGCAGATACCCAGCCTCCTGGGTAAAAGGATCAGGATATGTAGGGTTCCATGTCTGACCAATCTATCTCATTTAAAACACGGTTGCCCACCTCAGTGTGTGTAAAAAGCTCAAAGTGCTTCTGTGGAACACACTCTGGGCCAAACTCTACACACTCAACAAAACACTTATGACAACAATTACGATAGTTATATCCTGTGTCGGGGGTCTGGCAACATACACAATGACAAATACACCCAGACCCAAGACAGAACAAGTGCCTGTATGATCAATACAAACATCTGCTCCGAGCAGAAATCACACCCATAACTTAACTATACTTACAGCATCATACTGAGTTTTTTCAGCCAACGCATCAGCCAAAGATTTATCCGGCACAATGGTAACTTGCCTTGAACATAGCACTGGGTCCTTACCATCGAGACCTGCCAATGTTACTGACACCTGGAAATAAGATAAATGATATTATTTAACACATACACTGGTGTGCTGGTATCATTGCGGGTTCAATTCTTGCTCCCCACCATGCCTGAGAGAGTACATTAAGTTGTCAATCTCAGTTGTCATCAAAATGTCTTATAATAATTGTTGACACTTGATAGGTAAGCTGCTCTTACCCAATGAGTTACTTGCCCCTTAGGGTTGTGGAGATCACATTGCAATTGCTGTGTAAAATCTAATTTGAATACTTTTTAAAAATAAAGGAACTCCTAATTGTATTATTCACACATCAATAATTAGGCAAAAAAATCTAAAACTAATAATCTGATCGGAGGCAATGCTCCACAAGCCAGAATAGGAATATATATATATATTTTTTATGTTAGAAGTTGGCAAACAAGCATACGGCCCACCTGATGGTAAGCGGCTGCCGCAGCCTATGAGCGCATGCAGCACCATTAGAAGATGCCACTCGCGCGTTGCCAACCTCGAGATATTAGTTCTTAAATCTCGTTCGCCCAGTAATTTCACTAGCAGTAGTGCCTAAGCACTACTATTTGGCGGCAGAATATTGGACACTGCGGTGGTACCTACCTAGCCGGCCTCTTGCAATAAAAGACCTACCACCAGTGTGACTGATTGCACTGGTGGAATAATCTCTGCTGTGACAGAGGTTATCCCAACAGCGGGCGATGGGGTCGTCACATCCCGACGCCGGTGAAATAGCTATCCTTGGATATGACAATAGGAAAGAATAAAAAATATACATGTGGTGGCAAGCAACTAGAGGGGATAGAGAGAGTAAATACATGCCACTCATGGTGACCAAACATAATGCAATAGTTTAGATACTGCTACTAAAATAGCAAAGCTTGATTACTATGGTATGGTAATACTATGGTAGTGATGCATACAACACATTAGAGGTTTTTTCTTAACTAAAATCACATTCATTTTCAATATAAATGTCTTTTTAATGCGAACTTACACCACCCCTTCTCAGCATGTCGACAGTAATGATAGTCTCCATCTCCTCAGCCCCCTGCGCCAGGATCACCAGCGCTGACTTGGACATGTTTGAGTTTGATGAGGTTGAAAAACTGTGGATAATTGCGGAGAATAAAAATTTAAAGATGAAAAATAAAAACAGCATCATATATTTTTTTAAATTTTTTTATAAACGTTGCACAGTCGACGGCCCCCATTAGGATAGTAATATTCTGTGTCGGGGGTCCGGAAACATTCACAATGACAAGGACACATACACCCAGACCAGAAAATATGCTTGCATGGTCAATACAAACATATTATGCTCCGAGCGGGAATCGAACCCGCAACCTGTGGCGTTTAAGGCAGGTTCGCTACCACTGCGCCACAACGTCGTCAATTTAAATAAGACTGTGGAAGTTTTGTAATAAAATAAAGGCTTTAAAGTTTTATTTTACAAATGGTGTTCAATTGAAATGAGGCTTTTTAATTAAATATAAAAATTTGGACGCGTAGAGTTCAATAATTTGTAGAATTAGTTGTTTTCCTTTTAATATAATATTTAATTTAAGTACAAATATAAAAGCCGACAGATGAGATTGATGACCTGTCTAAATACAATAGAATTATAAGAAATATAATAAACTTACTTCACTTGTTGGTTAAATAAATGTTTCGGTGTTGAAGCCAAAACTGATATAGTTCTTGAACTTTGTAGACAGAACTTTCTTGTAGGGTTTAAAAACATTAATTCGAATTTAGAATTCCAATTCTGTCAATTTTTTGCAGTAAATGTCAATTCCCAAGGTCAAAAATGTTATCAATATATCGTCGAGAATTTTCGGTTATGTAACAAATATAAAATGTATATGTTTGAGAAACTAATGCTAATTAAGATGTATTAAAATACAACTTTTATAAAATTGTGTATGATTGTTATTTAATGTGTAATAAAATCTTTTCGTGATCTGTTTTCACGAGTCATAGACAATATACGACAGATGTTCGTTGACGGCAATTCTACATTGTCTTTGACCAGCTTCCTTTCTTTTGCTCGCTAACGTCAGGCGAACAAAAATATTCTTTTGTTTTATTACTTTTACGAATAAACTTGACCTTTATATGTGAATCATGTAATTTCTTAATCCCGCTATCATTTGGTTTTTTCCTATAATTTTTAGTGATTATTTTATGTTAGTAATAAGTGTAAATAAGTCAGTTAGGTTAGAAATCGAACGTTATAAGGAACCATTAGTTTTTATGTAGTTTATTCAAAAATTATTCAAATTAATATGGATTTCGTAAAACGAGAGGATAGTAGTATTATCGACGAAGAAAACTACAAGTTATACTTGGACAGTGTAAGTAATAAACACTTTTAAAAACTTTTGAAAACTAAATTTTGAAACTTACATCGCACTGAATTGATGCACTTCACTTTATAAAAGAAAAGATTTTGCAAAAACGGTTCTATTTATTAAGCAATGTTATATATTCTAATATTTTATTTTTATCATTGTATCACTTAAAGTATGAGTAAAAAAATTTACAATTTTTTTTTCGTGTTATTGATTTTTTTTTTGTTTTTCCATGATTAGTTAATTAGGAATCTTGATAGTTTCCACCTATAATTAAATAAAAAAATGTTTATAAAAATGTTAATCCCTTATTAATTTTAAATATGATGCAAGGTCATCACCAGGTAGACCACTATAGATCTTAAAATTATTACACTAAAGACTACTGTTTTAATTTTTTAAACTTTTGTCATATTATTTTTGCAATAAAATCTCTAATCTCAAGTGTGACCACTATCAAGATACTGTTCCTAAATCCAATTTATTTTTGATAATAGATTTGACATTATAACTTAGTCATAATAATAAATAATTATTTTGTTACAGTTGCAGAAATCGCACCAAATTGACACAACGGATTACCAAACCACAGCCATATCCATGGAACAACTGCATCAAGCTATGCAGACATCGTTAAACAATGGATCGTTAGTTCATAACTTCCAGTTGCCAATATCACCACGACAAATGTCGACGCTAATGCTCAAAACAAACCATCTGTCTCGTTCTTTAAATTTCAACGAGCTACCAGCTCATTTACCAAAAAATCTAACAATGGAAATGGAACTCATACCTCTACCCACCGACATACCACAAAATCTACGTCACGATGATATGTTAACACAGAATTTGTCACGTAATCTTGATATAACATTAGCACGTTCGTTGAATAACGAAATAGAATTACAGAATAGCTTAGCCCATGTTCAGAGTTTGCACGAACACGAGCTAACGAGAAACATCAGTGCTGAGCTGAATCATTTAAATAGAGTTAACGATTTATCACAAAATATTCATCGTGATCTCCAACATGAATTAGGTAATGAAATGGATTTGTCACATTTAAGTCGTTCAAACTTAGAACCTGATGTTATAATAAACCAAGACGAATCTAGAAAGAATTTGGCTGTCCAAACTGTTATCGACAACCATTTAATTGAGCAGCATTTGACACAAAGGTTGGAACAAAACATTGCGGTCAGATTGGATCAAATGGATAGATTGGAACAATTGCCTCAACGTATTGACCATACATTGATGCAAAGATTGGATCAAAGCTTGGCGCAGAGGTTGGACCAGAGGTTGTTCAATGCGGGTTTGTTGCACGACCAGAAACAATTGGAACAAAATGAACAGTTATTCTCTGTGTCGTGTCAAATTAAATCTGAGCAAGAAGATGATGGGTATTTTTACGAGGGTATAAATCCAGGAATTAATAGCACTGGAATAAACGGTAAGATATAATTGTATTATTTTTAATTACTATTGAAAATCCCCCCACAAATTACGTCACTCCAATTTCAATATTTTTGAGTCCATGTTACAGATTGTCTTGCCCTTAAATAATTATATTAGATTTTGCAATTTTGAAACGTAATTTCATGATACTTCTCTCCCCTTCTCTTCTCTCCCCTTGTCACACTTCGACCTTCTCCCCTTACGTGTGACGTAATTATGGCATTTCGAGGTTAGCCAGCTTATAACTGGTTGCATATTATGGGTAGGCAAGTAAGAACGACTAGTGCAATTCCTCTTCTGCATCAGTATTAGCCTTCGTGTTTGGACTCACACTGGTGGTAGGTCTTTTGTTGCAAGAGGCCGGCTAGGTAGGTACCACCGCAGTGTCCAATATTCTGCCGCCAAATAGTAGTGCTTAGGCACTACTGTGTTCCAGTTTGAAGGGCACTGTACGCTAGTGAAATTACTGGGCGAACGAGATTTAAGAACTAATATCTCGAGGTTGGCAACGCGTGAGTGGCACCTACTAATGGTGCTGCAAGCGCTCATAGGCTGCGGCAGCCACTTACCATCAGGTGGGCCGTATGCTTGTTTGCCAACTTCTAACATAAAAAAAAAAACTCACCTGGTGGAGTGGAGTAGAGTCACACGTTCTCGGACTAAATAAAAATAAAATAGTGTGCACATACCCGGCATACTAAACACTCTTCTGACCCTTTTTACGATATACATTTTCGTCTCTTACACGTAACGACATGTTCTGTAATGTGACGCATCCTTGAAATTTCACTTTCAATTCGACTTCTATCAATTCTTTCTATATAATCTGAATCTCGGAAACGCCTTCAATGTTTGTTCATGAAATTTAGTATGCAGGAGGCTTAAGAGGTGGTAAATCGATCTAGCTAGGATTCATTTAGAAAATCACATAATAATAATAAAACATCATCAATCAAACTCAAACGTGAGAAAAACGTTTATTTAAAAAAAACAGGATCGGTCTAGGTTCATATTATCGAAATGCTATTTATTTATTTATGAATTTGCACTTTAAGAGTGGGTTCAGATAAGCGTTTTATACGAGTGTATAGGATCGTTTGCCACCTATAAATATATAATAATACCTTATTGGTAAAAAAAAATTTTTTCCGGCGTCGGGATGTGACGACCCCATCGCCCGCTGTTGGGATAACCTCTGTCACAGCAGAGATTATTCCACCAGTGCAATCAGTCACACTGGTGGTAGGTCTTTTGTTGCAAGAGGCCGGCTAGGTAGGTACCACCGCAGTGTCGAATATTCTGCCGCCAAATAGTAGTGCTTAGGCACTACTGTGTTCCGGTTTGAAAAGCACTGTACGCTAGTGAAATTACTGGGCGGACGAGATTTAAGAACTAATATCTCGAGGTTGGCAACGCGTGAGTGGCACCTACTAATGGTGCTGCAAGCGCTCATAGGCTACGGCAACCACTTACCATCAGGTGGGCCGTATGCTTGTTTGCCAACTTCTAACATAAAAAAAGTTTTTGAAGCACGCGCTATATAATACCTATTGAGTTGCGCTTTTTAAGGACCATATATTTCAAAATTGAAGTTAAAAAAAACGTAAATATGATTTTGTCGCGGATGAAACCACGATGTTATTTAAGTGAAAATATGACCTTAAACGATTAGGATAATTAAATCGATGATATTAAAGAACGTGTTCCAATCTGACCTTTCCAACGTGTTTCTAATAAAAAAAAGGTTCGTAACCTTTACGATGTAATAACAGGTGAAAAAAAATGTATAATTATATCATTAATCTCTAAGTTATTTTAATTGTGGTAAGATGAGATGACCCTGTTGATTTAATCGTGGTTTTCTTTTAAATGGCAGCCCCATTGCTAGTTGAACCATATCTGAGTTTTTCGTGTCATGATGTGCAGTCATTTTACATTGACACCGTTGTGGCGTTGTGGGTAGCGAGTCTGCCTTTAGTCTCGACGGTTGCGCGTTCGATTCCCGCTCGGTCAAATGTTTGTTAAAATTTCTGTCTCGGTCTGGGCGTTTGTCCGTGTGGGTCTCCCCACCGTGCCTCGGAGAGCACGTTAAGCTGTCGATCCCGGTTATTATCAATAACATCTGATAATAATCGTTAACTCTTGATAAGTAAATTGCTCTTATCCAATGAGTTATTGGTTCGCCCTTAGGGTTGCGGAGGTCAGATGGCAATCGCTCTGTGTAAAAACTAGTAACCTGTCAAATCCGGATAAGAGTAATAAGCAGACCCTGGGTACATAAAAATACCGGGAATAATGCTAGGATGAAGAAGATGTGCAGTCATTTTACAATCTATACATAAATGTTAGTAGAGTTATGCTTCTCCAAGCACAAACCCCTGAGCACCCCATATTCCCTTCCTTTTTTCCTACTTTTATCCCTTTACTGTTATTCTTTGGGTTGGCATCGCCCATTTGATACTTTACGTGGTTGCCGGTTGCCGTGACCGTATGATCATCAAGCGGACCGTATGCTTGGTTGAATGTTTTTGTATGGGTTTTCTGTGCGCTTGTCAAATTTTGAAGTGCATTAATGAGTGCTAAAAGCTCTACATGCGTCTCAAGTGAAATGAAACAACTCAGGGCGCTCCCTACACACACTACTAAGACCAAGCTGACTTAGTGAAATGAAACAACATTATAATTCAGTGGTTCCCAACCTTTTATTGACTATTTGTACAAAATATTTATTTTTGATGTTTGTTAACTCAGAACTTCGATATTTATGACGGTTCAATTGTAAATTATTTTTAATTTTATTTCGGAATATTCTGTTAAGTAGCGATTGAGTTAAACAATATTTATGGATGACTTTAAGGTTTTATTTTATATTTCAAAAAATGAAATCGTTCGTGGGCCATATTTTGTATCTTGTGGACCACTGGTCCGCGGATCCCTGGTTGTGAACCATTGGTGTAATATAGCGTATTCTAATCGTATTGTATTATTTTATAACGTTATAATTTCTTTTTCCAGGTGATATCCCACAACAAACGAACACACAGCCAGCGAACTTACATCACGACCAAATATACTCAATATACAACAACCAAATACCAATACCAGCTTTAAATCCGATCGATTTATATTCGCGCCAACAGAATTACGTTCAAAACTATATAACAGATGTTTCCCGCGAAAATCCACAAAATTTAGTTGTCAACAGACAGTTTGACAATAACAGTCCATACGCGAGCGAATTTAAAAAGTTGCGACAAGAAGACAGGAAGAAAGATGAAGAACCAAAAGAGAATTTAAAACCGAACGATAATAAAATATACTATGAATATACGAACGATTACATCGTTGCGGAAAAAAACGAAAATGACTCAAGTTCGCATAATAAAATTGACGATTTGTCTATGAGCATCAAAGGTGAATATTCCTGTTATAAATGCCATGAAGTTTTCCCATCGAAGAGATTGTTAAAACAACATGGAAAATCCTGTGAAAATGGTGAAAATAGTGAATTGGAGAAGTTGGGGAAATTTAGTTGTAGTCAGTGCGCTTATAGATGTCAATCGCCGGCCATCTTGAAAATACACGAACGCACGCACACAGGCGAGAAGCCGTACGCTTGTACGTTTTGCGATTATAAATCCGGGCAGAAAAATAACGTTGCGAAACACATATTAGTTCACATGAAGCAGAAACCATTTAGCTGTCAGTTTTGTGACTATCGTTGTGCACAGAAGAATAACTTAGTCGTTCACGAAAGGACGCACACAGGTGACAAGCCATTCGCGTGCCCATTTTGTGACTATAGGACAGTTCAAAAGCCGAATTTAGTAAAACATATGTACTTACATACAGATCAGAAGCCGTTCAGTTGTGATATATGCAACTATAGATGTGTACAGAAGACAAATTTAACTAAACACAAACAGCGGCACATGAATGAGAAAGATGGAGAAAAAGTTGATATGAAAGCTCAAATCAAACCTTACAAGCCGAGACAGAAGTCAGTAAAGTGTCCGCAGTGTTCTTATAGATGTGTACAGAAATCTAGTTTAGAAAAACATTTGCAATTCAAACATGGTGAACTTCAAAATAACGGTTTGAATTTGAAGAATGATACATGTGAATCATTGAATTTGAAGAATGATACATGTGAATCAATGAATTTGAAGAATGATACGTGTGAATCAATGAATTTGAGTGTTAAAAAGTGTGATTATGGAGTTACGGATAAGTTTGAAACGTTGCCAATACATTCTTAGCTACGTTTAGTGTTTCTTTGTAAATATTTTAAACTAGTGCGACTTGAAGTTAGCCAATTGTAATGGTTTCCATACTACGTATGGGATGGTGCAAATGTCTTTTGTGAAGTAGTTAGGTGAAATTTTTTATTGTTCGGTGTTTAGTAGAGTAAGCAGAATTACTACAAAAAATTTAGGGACAAGAAATCATGCGGCTACATAATATATCAACTTATATTTCTTAAAGGGGATTATCCATAAATTACGTCAGACGAATTTTATGATTTTTGTGTGTTTCCCCCACCCCTGTCACAAGTCGTCACATTTTTTATCCCTGTCACAGCTGGTCACATTTGTATGACTCCACATAATTTCCGAAAGCAGTTCCGAAATTATTTAGTTAAGTAAGTTTTGTTATATACTTAGATATATTAGATTGAAATGTGACGTCACGAAACTTAGGACCCCTGCCACCCCTTGTCTCTTTACGTGTGACGTAATTAAAGGATGGCCCCCAAACGTCTGAGGTGATATTTTCAAAAAAGCTTTAAGGCATAGCATATTTAATTTCTCTGACGTAGGCACTGCCTGAATTGCCTATATGCAATATACACCACTGGCTACTGGTATTGCAAGTGTCTATATAATGTGAAAGCCTACCATCATGTTGGCAATGGTCTGCTTACCACCTTTGTGGTAAAAGAATTGAAAGTTCAAATATGAGCCTGGTTTTTGCGTTCTAAAAGTAATATATTGAGAGGCCTTAGTTTAGGATGAAAGTGCTACAGACAATGCGTATCTAGTCAAGACAATGTCTTATAATGCGTACACGCCCTAAGGGTTCTTGACCAAAAAACGAACTGAAGCCATAGACTACTATGTATTATAGAGAGGTCCTTCCGCATACAGGCAAAATGGCTAAGGATTCGGTGCTCCTTCGTAAATTCAACATCAATGCAATAAATTCCAATTGAACTCAATCTCAGGAACTGTTTGGTTGAACACGCTACTCTCAGGAACTACTGGTTTGAATTGAAATCTTTTTATATTGAATAATCCAAAGAGGAAGGCTTGAAGCTATGTAATGACGTGACGCTACGACCAATTGGAGCTCAGCAACAAAAATGTGGCAAAAACGAGAAAAGAAAATTACTTTTAGGAGCTCTCGTTGCGTGAGCGTAAACAGTTAGAGTAACGCAAGAATAATGTATGATGGAATTGTTTCCCTTTAAAAGTTGTAACAAAAAGTTAGCGACAGCATATGTCTATCTTTTAACTCACTATAGTCTTTTTTATGGTAATCAAATCTGTTCTATAACATCACCCTACGAGTCAGTAAACATAAACGCGTGTGAAACCGCGGACGCAGCTAGTAATCAAATGAAGTTAGCATGTGACTAACTTCATTGCGTTACGGTTATGTTAAATTAACGAAAGAGCCAGCGATTCTTTTGACATTTTGTCAGTATAATAATTGTAATTAAATTAATAATTGTAATTTTTGCCCTCTCTACAGTATAAGTAAGTCTATGGTCTAAGATGATTCATTTACATTTTAATTACTCTGCTAAAGTAGCCGATATCAAAGTGGCGTGTGACTTCATTATGTACTTATTTTCTTATGTATTTTTTATGCTCTCTTAATTTTTATTGGGTGTATTAATTTTAGTTTTCTTTTATCTTTATTAATCTGTGGTTGTACATAAAAATATATCATAGAGTTCAACAAAACAAAAATCAACTGTTTTGGGAAATTAATTTTTGATATCAATGCACAACTCAAAACCAATCCACCTTTTTTAAAAAGTTGATTAAAGATTTTTTGTTATGTAAATTGAATTCTTGGATATACAATTTAATGAAATCATATCATTTGTATGTCTCTGATTCGGATCGATTCGCAAGAAATCCTTTTTATTTGAAGAACTAAATTTTTAGTCAAAGCAAAATTTTTATCGTGATTTTTTCTCGGTGCATGTTTTTTTTTTTCAAAAGACAATCAGACATTTGTATATTTTTACTTTTTGACGTATATATTTTACTTAAAAAACAGAGAATCGGGAATCCTTTTTGATTTGAGTGCCAGTCAAGCTAGTTGGCACGATTTGTCGTACTTAACAGTGAGCGTGGCGTGTCATAATAAGACTATTGAAGAAAAACACATTAGCAAAATTTGTAAGAGAAGTGTAAATATTAACTGTATTCCAATGTTTATTTGATACTTTGGGTTGGTTCGAGTTTTTATTATGGTAAATGAATATATTGTCCATGGAAATAAATATTTTTCGAACGCCGCCATTTTGTGAAAATTTTGCACACTTTTACAAAGATAGTCTGACATTTTTTGAAAACAATTTTTGTAAAACATGCATCGACTCAACATTTTGGGATATTTGATAAATATCTTTTATCCTGACGATAAATAATAAGCAAGAAATCGTGTATATTAATGTTTTTTAAATCATAAACTTATATGGACAGGCCCTTTCATAGTAACAAAATGTCTTCGAGACATAATATTTTATTATTATTATTAAGTTGGCTTCATAGATTCGCACCAAAGTGGCAAAGCCAACGCAACGCCAACGCAACGAAACGAAGTTAGTCACAAGCTTGCAACATAAAGTTAAATACTTCATCTCCTTGGGTTTACAAATTTACTAAGGAGCACCAGTGAACCTGGACATTTTTCAGTATAAAAGGTCATCATTTTGTCAGTATATATTTTTAATAGAATGATTTTTTAATATCAAAGGTTGTATTACGTGAAATTTTTGCCATTTTTTTTGTATTAATTTAAATCGTCATACGCAAAGAAAGGGTTGAATTTTGTCATTGAATGATTTAACATAGTCTTTTTAAATTAATATTAATAATTAATAATAATAATGCCTATAGGCTGTGATGGTGTTTCCATGATTTAGCGTTACCAAGAGATTTTAATGTACCTTTAGTTTAGGCATCACAATTTTTTTTTATTCTAAGATTTCGTTTTAAGATTTTTAGTGATATTTTTTCAATTTTATCTTTTGTATGTTCTTTTTTTGTAATTAAACGCCGCTTACCAAAGTGTTTGAAATTGTTTTTTTATTAAAGACCACTCAAATATTACTATCCACTAGACGGCGCTGTTTAGTAACAACATTTTGATTACGTTGTTTCTCCTAGTTTTTCCCAGAGTTTACTTTCAATTATACTAAATAATTATTAAACTATTAACATGTTAAATTCGGGTAATAGTACCCGAATTTAACATGTTAATAGTTTTGAAAGAGCGATGAAATTACCTATAAAAATAATTTCCACTCAAGTGCGTTGTGGACCACGCAGTCGAAACTAATTGCTTCATGATGAAGAATCTTAAGGACTTTAAAAATAATAACGAATTAAAATCGACCTCAAAATGTTGGTAAATTCATAGTAATTATTAAGAGTAATATGAAAAATAAAGTTATGGGAATAACTTATTTATCTCTAAAATTTGTAAATCTACCTATAAATTTAACATCCCTTGCAGGAAGACTCAGGTCTGCTGCTTACGCGGTTAGGAAAGTTAGACAATTAAGTGATATCGATGCTGCTCGATTAGTTTACTTCAGTTATTTTCACAGTATTATGTCTTATGGCCTATTACTTTGGAGTAATGCTACAGACATTGGGACTGTATTTATTCTTCAAAAAAGAGCTGTTTGGGCGATTTATAATCTTCAAGCTAGAGACAAAAGTTAGGGGTTTACCCTCAGTTACATGTATTGACTGGTACACTTAATTATGATTATATATTTTAGGATTTGACTACAAAATTGTGTAGCGGTTTATAGAATACACCTATTTACTAAATTTCGTATAGATAGAGCCTATAGAATATTGTGAGATGTTATGCGGTAATAGTTAAGATCTATTGCTTTATGTCCAGACTGGAATAGATATGTCAATAAAATTAAAGTGGAATCCGCTAGCATCGGTGATAAAAGTTTACTGGCGCAAAGTTTGTAAATTTTGATCACTAATTATATGATAGAAGGTGCTGCCATCTTGAAACTAATTTTTACATTACATAGCATTTCTTTGGTTAGTTATTAACGTCTAATAACAGATGGCGTTTTGTTACATCGCTATCCGCTAATAGATGGCGCTAGTTATAAGATTTTAAAACTAATAATTCCGTGTATAGTACAAAAACTGCTTAAAAGCCTATTTGAATAAAGAATATTTTGAGTTTGAGTTTGAAAAACAATTATATCTATTTTTATAACCATTAAATAACTGAGTTTTTATTAGTAATCCGTTGAATAACTTTTGCGTGAATTGTTACAAGTTTAAACTTTTAAAATAGTTTTTAATTGCATAGATTTACAAACAATCACTGTTAAAGTTAATAAATGTGAATGTATGTTCTTCTTCTTATCGAGAGGTTAGTGGCCAACCTACTGTCAGAGTTGTTCAGGTCGCCCGTATAGGACTCTGACTAGACTAATCGACTATTGTCATATTGATAGCAAGCGGGACCGACTTACTACGTGCCTTCTGAAGCACGGAGACGCTTAGTTGAAATACCTCTATGCGATCACCCATCTAGTGACTGAAGTCGTTTTTTTTTTATTTTACTAAATTGTCAAGCAAGCATACAGCCCACCTGATGGTAAGCGGTGGCCGTAGCCTGAGCGCGCGCAACACTATTAATAGGGGCCACTAACGCGTTGCCAACGAGAGATATTGGTTTTTGAAACTCCTTTGCCCCGTAATTTCAAAAGCCTATAGTGCACATCAAACCGGAACACAGTAATGCCTAAGCACTACTATTTGGCGGTAGAATATTTGACCTACCTAGCTGGCCTCTTGCAACAAAAGACCTACGACCAGTGTGACTGATTGCACTGGTGCAATAATCTCTGCTGGGACAGAGACTATCCCAACAGCGGGTGGTGGGGTTCTCACATCCCAACGCCGGTAAAACCCACCGATCGTTTACTGATTACTGATCAGTGAGATCTTTGTAGAAATTTGTAGACCTATCTTCTTCAAACCAAATGTGGTTGAAATTTTATTTGATGTCCTATAAGCTCAAATTTTTCCATAATTTTAAATCCCATAGTTCAAAAGTTAGAGGGGACACAATTTTTATGACTTTAGGAGCTAATGTCTCAACAACTACTAACTTAATGAAAAAAGTCAAAATCAAACCTCCTTATTGTTTTGGAAGACCTATCCAAAGATATCTCAAACGTTGACATACGTTGAAATTTTTTTCAACACTCAGTTACATGTATGGACTGCTACCCTTAATTCTTATATATTTTAAGATTTCATTACAGAATCGTTGTGCGGTTCATAGAATACACCTATTTAGTAAATTTCGTATAGATACAGCCAATGGTCTCCGAGTAAAATGACTGTGACATACGGACGGACGGACGGATAGACGGATAGACGGACAGACGGACAGACGGACAGACGGACAGACGGACAGACGGACAGACGGACAGACGGACAGACGGACAGACGGACAGACGGACAGACGGACAGACGGACAGACGGACGGACGGACAGACGGACGGACGGACAGACGGACATGACGAAACTATAAAGGTTCCGTTTTTGCCATTTGGCTACGGAACCCTAAAAATTTGATGAATTTTCTATAAAAATAAATGGGACTTTAGTAAAGACGTAAGCCACTTTTCTTTGGGCAAAAACATGAAGTGGGTGAAATAGGGGATAAAACTTTGTATCGTGTAACATTCATTTAATAAATGTGCTTCATTACAAACCGTGATGTAATGATATTGAAAAATAAATCTAAAACAGCCAGTCCCTTTCGAAGCGTCGATATGCAAAATACTGTATGTTTCGAAGTTTCCAGTAAGCGAAATGAAATCCGAACGAGGGCTGCGCCTGACCGCGCCTCGGGCAACGTCAATCCATCCGAAGCCCGCTAATTGTTTCTGTTGTTGAAATGTTGCTGTTTACTGTTGAAATTGTTTTTAAAGTTAATTTTAAATACCTTTTACGAAGGTATAAGCATTTTTAAGAATATTAGCAATGCTTTTTCAAGGCATTACTAATATTCCTATTGCCCCTCCAAATAAGCTTGCGCTAGGAGTGGGTACGATAATAGCCCAAGGCGGTCAGGATCGAACCCTTGACTTTCGCGATAAAGGAGCGAAGTCAGCCCTTCTATCGTTCAGCTATTGGGGCATTGGTTTTATTTGTAATATATAATTTGTACGTTTTCTGTATTACTACCGTCCGTTTCTGTATTACCGTCCGTCCGTTTTCTGAATTAGTCCGCGGGAACCTTAGATTTGGGTCTAGAGATTTTTTTTTTCATAATTGTTCATTTGTAAGTAAATAATGCTCTAAAAGACACAGCTGTAGCGATTTTTAATTGAATACGTCCTATAGCATATTTCTTGATAATCCCAACATTTTTCCTTGGTAAAAAGTATCTAGATAATAAGATATGTGTCACTTTTGATCTCAATCAAAACAAGCAATGTAAAAAAAAATACAAACTTTCAACATAGATAGATCATCTGGAAATCCGCAACAGCGCGATTTATAAGACATTTTCTTCCTCGCACAACCACTCTGTGGAACCAACTTCCGCCGGCGGTCTTCCCGAACCGATACGACTTGGGAACCTTCAAGAGAAGAGCGTATTCTTTCCTTAAAGGTCGGCAACGCGCCAACCAGAAGGCATGCCTTCTGGTGTTGCAGATGTTCATGGGCGGCGGTGATCACTTAACATCAGGTGAGCCTCCTGCCCGTTTGCTCCCCTCTCACATAAAAAAATAATAAAAATAATTAAAAAAAAAATTGTAAGTAATATTTTTTCGGGATAAAACTGTCCTATGTCCTAATCCAGCCAGGTTTGTATGCCATATTTTATCCAAATCGGTTGGTTGATTCATGCCTGAAAGAGTAAGAAACATTCATCTATCCTAATAAACTTACATTAAGAAAGTTTTATAGAAAATTATATCTGTTTTAATCAAAACGAAGTTGAGAATAAATAAATAAATAAATACTGCACACTGAACGGCCCCCTTTAGGATAGTGATATCCTGTGTCGGGGGTCCGGAAACATTCACAATGACAAGGACAAAGACAACCAGACCGGAAAATATACTTGCATGTTCAATACAAACATATTATGCTCCGAGCGGGAATCGAACCCGCGACCTGTGGCGTTTAAGGCAGGTTCGCTACAGCTGCGCCACAACGTCGTAATAAAATATTAATAATGATAACTTGCGTTACCAATAAGTATCAATATGTCATTTTTATTTTCATATTAATACGACGACTCTAAAAACCGAAAATAATTAAAAGATTTACATTTATATATGATATTTTAAAAATTGTAATAATAATATATGAATAAACGCTGCACACTCAATAAAATGATCATATATTCAACTGTTTACATTTTGACTAAATAATGATACCCTTAATCTAAATATTCTTTTAAGTTACAGTAACAGACATTAATTAACCACTAAGTAAAATGTAGTTTATTTGAGAAAAGCCGCGGGCGAAGCTTATAACATGGATAGGAAATAAAACTAAACACAAAAGGATGTAATTTAAAAATAAAAAAGCCACGCTCAACGGGTAGAAGGATCCCATTGTCGAACTGTCACTCGCAAGCATTCCTTATCTGCATTCCACTTTCATCTTATCAATCCGGGGTCACTGAACCCGAGTATGTGCTCTGAAGGGTGGTTTCTATTCCGATTTGCTTCTAATGTATACAAGCTTTTTGATACTGAAACTGAAAATATTTTATTCAAATAGCTTTTAAGTAATTTTGAATCAAATATACAGTCTGTTGTGTCTGTGGCCAAATGCATCGAAAACGTAGACCTTAACCGAAGGTCGTGAGTTTAAATCCTTAATTTGCGTTTCGAATGTGTACTTTTTTATGTCATGACGGTTGGCAAACAAGCTGGTGCTGTCTCATGAGCTACCACCGTACGTTGGTGAAGTGACTGCTCGTCAGCCGCATTTCAAGCGTAGCTAGCGTATAACCACTAGCAACTTGCGGGTAGGCATGGCAACAGCGGCTAGTGCCAGCCATCTTCTTCTTTGCAGAGTCCAAACTTTGTCTCACTTACCATCAGGTAGAGCAGTGTCACCTACCGGGCTACACAAATTCAAAAATATAAAACCACGTCTGAGGTTGTATCAGAATTGATTTTGAATCAAACTAAGCTAAGGATAGCCTGGAGGCTTTATGTATCTTATCCAAGTGTTAACATTATGAACAACTTATTGTAACCAACAATGCTTATAACCCCTTTACTAGATAACACAATAAATTGCACAGCACTGTAACTACTACGTCGGATTACAACGATTCATTCATTTTATATGCGGTACGACAATAATTTTCTGTATGGTGAAATATTGCAGTAACCAACAATGTGATGCGTCGTTATAATGACAGCTTTTCAAATATTGTCTTTCTAATCCAACGTATTAAATAGATTCTATACTTCGTCAACCAACAAATATATTAAGTCAAGCAAAGCCGCGGTTACTTTCACATGACAAAAGAAATAATAAAGATCCTATTAGGTAGTTACTGGAATTCTAAACGAAGAAATTTACTTCTACTCCCTGATGGTTTAGTTTTTCTGCACTAAAATGACTTTTTGGCTCTGTATGTATTGGTTTTCCATCAATTTGTAACACGAGACGATGTTAAGTGCGACGGTAAATACAGGGGTTTGACCACACTTGTAGTTTATATTATTTGGGGTCATATATTCATTCTTGATTAAGGATATTTTTGTTTTTGAGAGAGGTTGTCGAAGCTTTCCGAAGCTTACACTGGTAGGTCTTCTGTTGCAAGAGACTGGCTAGGTAGGTACCACCGCAGTATCAAATATTATACCGCCAAATAGTAGTGTTTAGGCTGTGCTCCGGTTTGAAGGCCACTGTACGCTAGTGAAATTACTAGGCAGAGGAGATTTAAAAACTTATATCTCGAGGTTGACAACGAGTGAGTGGCACCTAGTAATGTTGCTGGAAGCTCTCATCGATACGGCAACCACTTACCATCGAGGGACCGTATGCTTTACTTACTTTATAGCATTTATCTGGATTACAGTCTGTAGTATTTTCAGTTCTACGGTAGATGTCGCCCCTTTACGTCTATTAGCGGCCATTGATTTTCCTTGCAGTAAATAAAAATCCATTTCGTATGTATCGTGTGTTGTATTGAATGTTAGCAATTTGTTCGTAACATAATACCTCTACGATTTTGAGAGGAAATAAACAGGCACGGACTGTGTTCGATGAAATTATTATTTAATATATTACTTAGATTTTGAAATGATTATGGACTCATCGAGAAAATATTTGTTTTAATTTTTTTTATAACAAATGTTATTATTAAAGGTATATTTTATGTGCTTTAGTAACCACTAGGAAAGGATATTACGTAACTTTTACAATCACTAGGCTACAAAATAATTAGCATCACAGGTCGACTTGGTCGGGTTCGATTCCCGCGGAGCAGATGTTTGTATTGACGATACAGGCATGTTTTCCGTGTATTTGTCCTTATCGTGATATCACTTTCCTAATGAGGGCCGTTGAGTGTGTAGCGTTTATTTATTTATTTATTTGTTATATTAAAATTAGTATTTCATTTCTGTCGATCGTGACAGCTAGTGCTAATAATAAGCAATAATAAGCATATAAACGCTACACGCGAAATCGAAAACACGAACTGTGTCGTTTATGACAGCTTCGCTACTGCTGCGCCACAACGTCGGCAATATATTCGTCTCGTAAATATAAATAAACATTTAAGGCAAGAGGGAGACACTGTTGTGGCGTTGTGGGTAGCGAGTCTGCCTTTAGTCTCGACGGTTGCGGGTTGCGACCCTGGGTAAATAAAATACCGCAAATAATAATAATAGGATGAAAAACATTTAACGTAAGATAGATAAAACTTTCCTGGGCACATACACTCGCCTACAAACTTTCGCCGATTATATATTATAATATTTAATCAGCTCAATAAGCACATCGCTAAGACAGGGCCCCAGTTGGTCACTAACAATCGGAAAATCATATTTTAATCGAGATAGTTATAGAGGCTCCGCGATGAAACTATCATGATAATAAATCATCACAGTCCGTCCCTGTTCCCGTCAAGCGGCGTGTTTACAAGCACTACGCGGCTCGTACACAATTGATGGCTCTCAGAACTAACTAGCTTGGATGTGGCATTGTAATTTAATTATATATTATATAATCTTAGAATAGCTCAGAACTAGGGAGGTAAACTGTTTTTCCTTAACACAGGCTGCTCTGCAACCTAGCAAGGAGAACAGAAACTCATTTTGTTTTTGTATTTTGTTCTTAAGTTAAATAAAGATTATTATTATTATTATTATTATTATATATAACTAGCCTTTGCCACTGACTTTGCTCGTGTTGATAGCGAACTTGAATACCACATATAAAAGTAATTTCTTCATACAAACTTTCATCCCCTATTTAATGTGATGGGAAACAGGCATACGGTCCGCTTGGTAAGCGGTCACTGCGACCTATGAACGCGCGCGATACTTGAAGTATCACAAGCGCGTTGCCAACCCAAGGAAGAGGAAGGATGAGATGAGGAGGAAACAAAAAGGAAGGGAACAGAAGGAGTGGGATATCGGTCCTCCAGTGCTCTCACTGATCGCACGAAACTCAACAGTACCTAATGATACTGTTACTTGACGCCGATTTTCTGTGAGATGGTGTACTTCCCCAGTCGAGCCGGCTCTTTTGTGCTGAGAGAAGCATGGCTCTACTACCGTAAAAACCTTTTACGTTCAAGTTTTTCATTCGCGCCAAGAAGCCTTTAACCGTCTTCAGTCACAAACAAACAATATGGGTCTCGCATTTAGTATTAGTTTGAAAATAATTCAAGTCCAGAAAAATTGCGGGCAGATGGAAGTCACGTGGCAGTAAAAAATATATTGTAGGACCAATATTGTACCTGAACAGCTCAACGGTAAAAGGACCGACTCCACTCTGTTGACGCGAGAGTTGCTGGTTCGATCGTGACCCCTCGGGCTACTGTCGTATCCACTTCTAGCGCAAGCTTCGAGTTTATATAGAGGGATAATAGGAGTATTAGTAATGTCTTGAAAAATCACTGTTCGCTCAGCGACTCAAAATGAGTGTTGATGAGTGAGAGAACGCCATTTAGTTTAATTTTTGGTTATTTCTCCCCATTAGCTTGAATGTCTTTAATGTCTTTAAGATCAGCGATACCTAGTATTAGTGCAGCCATGATTCCCCCAGCAAAAATGGGCCGACTCGACTACGAAACTACTAACCTCCCACAGTGCGTGATAACGCTTAAGACCCAATTTCCCACCCTTCTGTTCCCTTCCTCGTTTTCTCTTCGCATTATATCTCTCCTACCCGTCGAGTCGTCAACGTGCATGTGACACTTCAAGTATCGCGCGCGGTCATAGTGGCGTAGCCTGTCCTAAGGCCCTGTATACAAATTTTCGGGGCTTTGAGTGAGATTGTGGATAGCACTTTACGAATTTTTGCTTCCACGGGTTCAGGGCCTCTGTGGTCTTTGATATAGCTTAAACGGCGGTGGCTACACCTCTGCTGCTTACCGTCAGGCGGATGCTTGTCTGCAAACCGTCATGTCATGACGAAACAGTACCTGGTACAGGGCCGATGTATATCTCAAAGTGTATTTGAATGCGAATATATTAATATTGTACGACGCACGTGTAATATATTCGTAGGTCGTTGTCTTGTAGTTGATGTAATACAAGCAACATATGTAAAACGTAGAGCTACGGCAGTTTAATATTCATTAACTAACTGTTGTTACTAAATAAAATAAAATCTATATAAAATAAACACTCAATAACCCCCATTAGGACAGTTATATCCTGTGTCGGGGTTCCGGAAACATACACAATGAAAAGGACAAACACACCCAGACCGGAACACATGCCTGTATGCCTGATCAATATCAACATAGCGGGAATCGAACCCGCGACCTGTTCCACCGCAACGATGTCATATATTGATTAGTTTTTTTTTATTTGCAAAGCCCTACTTTTTATTCTATAAATAAAATTTCGAAGATTAGTCTGAAAAAGAGACAGTAAGGTAGACATATTCAATTTCTTTTTTATATACAAGATACTTATTGTAAAAAATAATGATAGTTCCACACAATTTAATATAAAAACTTAACAATAATTATGTAGAGGACGCGAGTACTTGGAGATTAAAATTTAGTCTTATCCAATGAGTTACTGGTCCGCCCAGTGAGGGTTGCGGAGGTCAGATGGCAATCGCGCTGTAAAAACTAGTGACCTGTCAAACCCGGATAAGAGTAATAAGCAGACCCTGGGAATAATCTTAGGAAGATGTAAAGGACGTGAGTGGAACTGCGAGTAAAGCTTGCGTGGATAAGATTTTTTTAAAACAAATTCTTGCTTTTTTATATTTTTCTCACGCACGTGCAATTGTTGCGAATTGACGTAAGATACCTGTTGGGATTAAGTTTTGAAAGCGAGCAGAGGCTTTAGAGGCCACACGCAAACAAGTTTTTATGTTGAACTTGTTGTGCGCGCGATTTCGCTTGCGTGGTCTACAGATTTATAGTTTAGTTTTTTTACTGCCCAGAACCGTTTTTATTTTGTTTTTTTTTTTTATTGAATCTGAATCCTCTGATCAGACAGGCTAGTATCTATACAGACAGAGATGACAAATTAATTAAAGTAAGGCGTCCTGCAAGACCCTGACGATAGAATTACAATAAGATATAAAATGCCCTTTACATAGCACAGACACGCTCACAACACCGTCTTCGGCGGCGAGTACGAGGTCCCTTGTTTCGCACGTCGCGACGCGCTCACACCGACGGATGAGTCCATCGTGTAGAATGCGCTCGGAGCGTCGTCTTACATTCCCAATGACGTCCATAGCCGTGGTTCGGCCTCGCAGGAGGCAACCAATGGATGAAATCTAATTTGAGCCGTGCTTAAATAAAGCCTGTTTGAATATAGAATATTTTAAGTTTGAGCCTCGGTGAAAGCTGTCTCTGTTTCTCGCTTGGGGCTCAGTACTCGGCCACCCCCGCCTTCGAGGTCGCTTTCGAGGTCTAAAAAGCCATACACATTCAGAAAACAATCAAGCGAGCACATTTTATTTGTATGGAAGGGCCTGTTCATATATAATAAGTCTATGGTTGTTTTTTTGAAATATTGGTGCCTACACTGGAGTTATTTCTACACAGAGCGTCCACTATTATCAAAACTTGTAGTTTCTATGTGTTAAAAACAAAAAAGCTCGTAAAGTTAGGTATATAATATACAATTAAATTATGAAACATAGGTGTTTTTTATTAAATTTAATTAATCGAAAATTAAAGAAATTCATTTCATATAATTATTGATTAAACTTTATTTAAATTAAAAAAAAATGAAAATCGTAACATTCTTAGACTTAAGTAATGGGTACGTTGTTCAAAAACTATAATAACAAAAGCAGAGCAGCGTGAATTAACAAGTACACAAAACCGTAAAAGATCACCCCTTTGTAAAAAGAAATAAACGCATGAACGAACCGAAAAAAAAAATCAAACAATGGCCGACAATATGGCAGTCTAATTTGACATTAAAAAAGGCGCCAATTGTCGATATAATTTATAGATGTTTTGATAATAAAAGTATTTAGTAATGATGTAGTTTTTACAATTCATTCTTACGTATTTTTAAGCAATAAATTATATTTTTTACGCCACAGTTACTTTTAAAGATTACTAATGTTTACAAATTGTCATTGTCAAAATGACAGTTGGGGACTTGTACTTTAAATGCGAAAGTAACAGCGTCCCTTTTATCGTTTTTATTTTTTCACATTCTCCTTCCTAGATTAATCTCGATATTTTACCCAGGGTCTGCTTATTACTCTTATCCGGATTTGACAGGTTACTAGTTTTTACACAGCGATTGCCATCTGACCTCCGCAACCCTAAGGGCGATCCTGTAACTCTTTGGATAAGAGCAAATTAGTAATACTTATATACCTTAACGTGCTCTCAAAGCCACTACGGAGAGACACAGAAGGCCAAAGGCCCAGAATAATCTAACCCTCCCTTCCCTTTTCATACAAGAACTACGTGTGCCGGTCTCCGATGTCACCGTCTAAGTGTGGCAACAATTCTTTCACGAACAAAGAAGTTGCCAATTCTTTTCTTTGTCGTACTTCCAAAAAGTGGAACTCATTGCCGGCTCACGTGTTCCCTCCTTCCTACAATCTGGGCTCCTTCAAACGAGGCGTGAAGAGGCATCTTGCGGGTAGGCAGGGCAAGGGTGGCTAACACTGCATTCCGCAACTCTGTTAGCCACCTTCGCGTTTGGACTTTATTTTCACTTACCATCAGGTGGAGTAGAGTCATCTGCCCTACTTTCCAAATATAAAAAAAAACCCGCGACTGTCGCAGTCAAAATCTGTATTCTGTAAACTAAATTGTTAGTATCATCCAGCATTATTTTGTCTCCAATTGCCTGTTTATTTATCTTTCATAACGGATTCATTCTTTTGACAAGTCACAAGACTCGTAATAACTAGTCAAAACTGGTTTTTTTAATGTTTGTAATTTGACTTCCGCTACATATAATCTTTATAAGGAAATTATTAAGCGTTAAATTATTTATTTCATGTTATGGAAATGGCTATTGTTACCAAATATTTTTGTTTGAATTAAAATCATGTCTTCTTGTTTATAGCTTTATTCAATAATAAAGTAAATGTCAATAATAAAGTTTTGAATAGATTTTGAAAGATATAATAATGTCGTTTAATTTGTCTGTTTTATTTTAAAATAAAATTGATGATTTTAAAATAAAATAATAAAAAAAGTTATAGTAATAAGGATAAATATTTTTGAACACAAAGACACCGTGTCAAGTGACCATGGTCATATACTATGGACCGGCCCATTGAACAGACAAAATGTCGCACATTGGTTGGTGCTCGCTATACATTTGTTAATTCAAGTAACTGTGACTAAGTTCGCTCTTAATCTACTTTTTAGTTCGTACTTAGTAGTTAGAGGGCGCTGTAGTACTAAGTTAACGGTGAAGGAAATTAGTTAAATCTTATTTATTAATTATAAATTGATGCTCACATACAATTTCATAGTTAGCACAATACAGGACTATAAAAAAATTATTCCCATATAATATACTTTACATCTAACTTGCAAAAGAGCGTTTCATTTTAAGCTTTTTAAAAAAATCTGCCATTTTTATCCTGACACCTGAACTCCCCCGTGGCATGTCAAAAGCGTTCGAAATTTGAAATAGGCGAGACTCAATCAAAGCGAAACGCTGCTTCGGGCAGCTGCCATTTTGTAGCGTTTTGTTTTATGTTGTTTTCCCGCCTTTTTCTGCCTTCCTGAAATCGTTAAAAGTTGAGGATATTTTTGCTTGTTGAATTTTGAATTTATTAATCGTTTCAATTACAAAAACACATAATTTTTTATTTTCCTTTTCTTTCGTTTAGCTGTTAAAATTATATTCGTACTTATCACTTACGACAAAAAAATGGCATTATAATTTGTCAATAAATCAATTAACTAAACTAATCGTCCGTAATTCCCTTATAAATATCAATTCAATAATAAACGTATTGAATTTCGTAACTTACGACCCCACAGATTGTTACATTAAAGTCTCGTAAACTTAACAACCCTTTTTTGCTAACGTGCATTATAAAGAACCTTTTCAAAAAAAGTTAAACGTCATTTATGACAAATAGTTGGGAGATAACAGGGCTTGCGTCTGTGATATTTACTTTGAACTAAAGTCACTCAATTTTGTGTCTTGGCTAGCTAAGATTCTTCTTCTTAGTATTAATCCTAAGATATTTTGCCCAGGGTCCGCTTATTACTCTTATCCGGATTTGAGAGGTTACTAGTTTTTAAATAGGGCGAACCAGTAACTCAGTTGATAAGAGCAACCTGCCCTCCAAGAGTGAACGATTATTATCAAATGTTATGATAAAAACCAGGACCGACAGTTTAACGTGCTCTTCGAGGCATGGTGGGGACCCATATGAATAAAGATCCAGACTGAAACATATATTTTTAAATATGTATCTTTTGTACAACTAATCAACCGAACTAATTCTCGATATGTGAAGAGCAATAAAATAAATACGTCCATAGCTAATTTCTGTCTCTGATATAAACACGCGAGCGGGCGGAGTGTTGAAGTGGTCACGTGACTGACACGCGTCATCTGCTCGGAGAAAGAGACAGACAGCTTGTAAATCCTAATAAACTTTGTAATTTTAAATTTTATTTAAACTAAGCTGACGTGAGTAGAATTATAATGCTTAATTAAATCTACTATTGATATATTTTTATTATCAGTTTTCAAAGTTTAATCTCTGTCCAAGCAAAGGTTATTCCACCACTGCAATCAATCACACTGGATGTCTCTTGTTGCAAGGGGCCAACTAGGTAGTTACCACCACAGTGTCAAATATACTACCGTCAAGCAATAGGCCTTAGGCATTACCGTATTCTGGTTTGAAGGGCACTGTAGGCTAGTGAAATTACTCGGCAAAGGAGATTTAGGAAACAATATCTCTGGTTGGTAACGCGTGAGTGACACCTACTAATGGTGTTGCGCGCGGGGAGTGTGCACCCCGGGTAGTTGCTTATCAGGTCGCAGGTGTTCTACGAGAGTTCCCGTAACCTGACAAACGCACTGAGGGTAGTCATCGAGGAGGTAACGTCATTGGGACCTACCCTATGACGTTGTTCAAGTGTCAATATTTTAAAACTAATTTTGTTGATACCCAAAAAATTGCTTTTTGAGTCACATCATTTTCATGCTAATATAAAATTTTAATTGATGTCCTGTAAAAATTGGACTGAATCGAAATAGAATTTCTACTAAAAGTTAATGGTAAACCCGCAGTTTGCGACCGTTAAACGTAAAGTCACGGTTAGCGGTACGCAAGAGCGACCGCCATGTTTACCCTTACGATTTATTTAATACACCCCTAAATAGTTGTTCAGATCAAACGAGGTCCTGTTCCTGACGTTAGTTGGTGGTCACGTGTCGTCTGGCACACATCGATCCTTGATTTTTTGATATTTCTAAACTACTGTTTACCTAATAACTGCCTACGACTTTGTTATATAATGAAACACCACTTCAAAGCAAGGAACTGTATTGAAAGACCAAAATATATTTACATTACAAATGACTTATACTTCTAGCCGGGATTCTGGCCAGCGCGATTCAGAAATGTTCGATGACATTAATAATGCCATCTATTGACATATATGCTCAAACATACCGCCCACCAAGAACCCTCAGTTCTTTCACTTAATGAAAAGGCCGCTCACCAGACGACATCATTGTTTGGTAATAGAATCAATGTGTAAACAGGACGTTTCAGTATCTTTGGTTGTATCATAGCGCCTCGGTGTTTTAAACAGACGACACACTGCCGATGGCACTTCTGCGATAGCTGTTTGAGACCAATGGTCCTGTAAAGGGTCCTTGAATAGTTCATCTTCAAAACTATGTTACCGTGTAAAGTATCTGATAAGCAGTAAGTATTTTTAGGAATTGATATAGATAGCGAGCATAGATACATGAGAAGCTTGTATTCTTCAACCAATCCGTAGAAGCTCATCGTCATACAGGTAAGTTGACAACAAAATAATTTGCTTTTCTTTTTTTTGCTTTGTCGTTATATCATGTATCTCTTCTGAAAATTCTTGTTGCTGTATAGTTTTAATGCATGTCACTAATGTGCTACTCATTTCCTCTCTAGTTAAGTAATTTTGTTTATCTTTTATTTATTTTTTTGTTTTCAGGTGCAGCAATCGTCGACAATAGCTGAGTTCGCGTATCATCTGGTAAGCATAGAAAATCTCTGACAGAGATTCAGTATTATTGCAGAAAACGTTTTCATGTCATTTTAGTTTTCTAAATTTGTTTTAGATTCATTAATTTAACAGATTTAGTAGTATCAAAATAAGTTCTTTATACCTCAATAGATTATAGTTGCTTGACCACCTTTGTAATTCAAACCAGCTCATTTCAGTTAGTTATTTACATTTCTGTGAATTTGTATAGCTTAACTTACGTCATTCGCGCTGCACATTAAGCCATCATGCTTTAACATATAATAAAATAAATTATAAAATGCTGTTTACTATATTGCTGCAACTAAGGGAAATCTTATCTTTGCTCTTCGTTTTCAGTGACTTGAAAAAGAGTGCGAACAGCCAAGACCGCAGCTGCTGCTGTGTCAAAGTTAATAATTTATTATAAACTATTCTATGATAGTCAACAATATGTACGTAATCTTTTTGTATTATTGGTCCAGGCAACATTGTATCTTTTAAAATTAATTCTTTAGAACCCTTAGTAAAAGCGTCGAATGCAAAACGTCGCTTTGTTTTATGTTTTGCGTCTCTCAGGGCCGCATGATGAGGTAAGTTTATATCATAATTGTTTTCTTCCTCAATCATTGTAATATGACCCAAAGTTTGTTTTAATTTTATATTGTATTTAAATTTTCTTTCTATGTGTATAAATTTAGATATTGTAATTTCCTTAGTATTGCTACATTTCTCTACTGGTTCTATATTTTCTATAAAACGTAAGTGTATGTTATATTTTCCAGATTCGGTTTTTACTGTTGTATTTTTAGAGATCTCTTCACACATCTGTTCTTCCTGAGTCATTTTAGGTTCAGTAGTAAGTACTTTATTTTCAGTTTCCCAAAACTTATTTAGTTGTTTGTTGTCACTTAGAGTTATGTGTGAACTAATTGTTTGTTTTTCTTTTTCAGGTTTTATATAATTAGTATCACCAGATAGAATCCAACCCAGGTATGTTGACTGTGCTATGATAGACCCAGATGGACTCTTCAGCAAACCGACATCTATGATTTTACTATAAACTTCGGCACCTAGCAGTAGTTGTATTTTATTCGGTACATAAAACTCAGGATCTGCTAGTGTTATTTTGTCTAATGCAGACCAGTTAGACATCGTAATTTGCTGTGTTGGCAAATAGTTTGTGATATTACGTATAACATACGCCTTGACTTGGACTGTGAAGGTTGTTTTAATCCTCGATCTGAGGTTGACTTCTACCATGTATTTGATGCTGAGCTGGTTACCTCCATTCAGTCCAGTGACCACGCCGTTGATTTTTTCTCGTTTCAAACCCAATGCTTGAACGAGATCCTCTGAGACGAACGAGGCCTGTGATCCTTGGTCAATGAGAGCACGGTAGGTATGCATGTTTTCGTGACTAGAGAATACATCCACCAGTGCGGTTGCTAATAAAATTTGACCAGGTTGTTTTGTAAAATGTGATACTATGTTTGTACGGTCTTCCTGACTTTCTTTTCTTACAAGTTTCTTTCTTTGAGGATGCAATAAAGAATGGTGCTTTTTCTGACAAACACGGCAAGAAGTATTTCGCAGACATCTATTTGCTGAATGATTGGGTATAAGACAGTTGAAGCAGAGATTATGTTTTTGTACGAATTCTGATCTATCCTTGGAGCTAAGATTTACAAATTGCTTACATTGATATATGTAATGACTTTCTTTGCAGTATGAACATGATATTGTATTTTTGTCAAATGCTGTATGGAATGAACGGGCTCTCACAGGTTTGGAAGTGTCTCCTATCATCTCTAGCGTCCGAAACCTTGTTTCTAGAAATTGTTGCAATTTGTCAAACTCTGGAAATTCTTGCTCTAATGCAATATGTTGCTCCCATAGTCGATGACTTTCAGAATCCAATTTGTTTACTGTTATATAAACCATGATAGCACTCCACGATTCCGTTGGTAATCCAAGATTGTTCAAAGCGTTTAAACACTCAACGGTTGAATCGATTAGTTGCCTTATGCTCACTGCAGATTCAGATGAAATATTTTTTAGGTTAAACAATTTTTTGAAAATACAGTTTGATAGGTACCTCTTATTGTTGTATCTGTTTTTCAATGTTAACCAGGCTTGTTCATAGTTTTGACTGGTTACCGATATACTTCTCAGCAATTGTTCTGCTTCTCCTGTCAACGATGATTTAAGGTAATGTAGTTTCTGCACGTTGTCTAAATGGTTGTTTAAATGAATTAATGAATTAAATAAATCGTGAAACGTGGGCCAATCGGTGTATTTGCCAGAAAAAGTAGGTATTTTTATCGTCGGCAAGTTAATTTCAGTAATTTTGTGTTGTTTGACGGCTGGTTGTATTTCTGTCTTAGGTGTCATTTCTTGAAGTTCATTTTTCAGTTCACTTTTGTATTCTATATATAACTCCTCACATAGATTATATACATCATTAGAAAAGTATGTAAAATCTTTTTTGTTTTCTTTCTTAATATGTGCTACTACTTGATCATGACCAGATTTAAATGTTTGCCATGTGTTTTCTAGTGTCTCTAAGCGAGTCTCTATGTAACTTAGAGTAATTCTTGGTTTTGGTGATTTATTGTAATTCCGTTTTCCTTTCAATATTTGTTCAAATTTCTCTTCTTGGACACTAACTATTTGTTTTATGTCTTCCATTTTTGAAAATCCAAATATAAAATTTTATAAGTCCGAAATTCACTAAATTTTTCTAAGTGTTTTACGCAAAATTCTCCAAGTCTATTTTCATCTAATTTTAAGATTCAATGTTCAATTTATTTACGATTTTAGTGTCATATCTATAGTACTTACGTTCTCACACCACTGAGGCACACTGTCCATTATTGTCTGTCGCGCACTTCACTGTATACAACTTCACATCCGGCTCGAAGGACCAAACTGTTTACCTAATAACTGCCTACGACTTTGTTATATAATGAAACACCACTTCAAAGCAAGGAACTGTATTGAAAGACCAAAATATATTTACATTACAAATGACTTATACTTCTAGCCGGGATTCTGGCCAGCGCGATTCAGAAATGTTCGATGACATTAATAATGCCATCTATTGACATATATGCTCAAACAACTACGAACAATATTTTTTGGTAATTTATATGAGACATATAACAATTTAAGATACATTTTACATTGTAAATCATGTTTTTAGTTAATTCTATTAAGCTAGCTGTGCCCACAGCTGTTATTGGGGTTATGTAGTTCTTTTGTGATACGGCAGGAATCATTTTTCCGGATGTTAATCCGCGTAATAAGCTATGTCAGAGGAAGAAAACCTCTTTAAAAAATAACGACGGTCGGTCGGACGGTAGGGAAACAACCTCATTAAAAAGTTAGTCCCGGCGGAGGGAGCCCTAGGACCCAGGAGCCTTAGGTAGATTGTAAGAAGATAATCTAACTGAACTGCAGTGAGATTTTGGATAACTCTACACAGTCTACTCACGGGGAATGTTCTAAGGAATTGTTTAGACTGATTTCGTCGGTATAATTTCACCATCAGACATGGCGCCAAAACTAAAATTCCATCACCACCTCGATGTCTGGATGTGGATGATCCACAACAGTACGATTTATTTGCTAGGGCTTTTGTTGCAAGAGGCCAGCTAGGTAGGTACCTGCACAATATCAAATATTCTACCGCAAAGCAGTAGTGTCTTTGGCATTACTGTGTTCAGGTTTAAAGGACACTGTCTTCTTTCTAGCTTGACTTCCGGTATTATACGAGTATTTACCCGGGGACTGCTTATTACTCGTATAGTTTATTGATTTTGTTAAATTTTACAGGTTACTAGTTTTTACACAGAGCGATTGCCATTTGACCTCCGCAAACCTAAGGGCGAACCAGTAACTCTTTTTTTTTTTTTATGTTAGAAGTTGGCAAACAAGCATACGGCCCACCTGATGGTAAGTGGTTGCTGTAGCCTATGAGCGCTTGCAGCACCAGTAGTAGGTGCCACTCACGCGTTGCCAACCTCGAGATATTAGTTCTTAAATCTCGTCCGCCCGGTAATTTCACTAGCGTACAGTGCCCTTCAAACCGGAACACAGTAATGCCTAGGCACTACTATTTGGCGGCAGAATATTTGACACTGCGGTGGTACCTACCTAGCCGGCCTCTTGCAACAAAAGACCTACCACCAGTATGACTGATTGCACTGGTGGAATAATCTCTGTTGTGACAGAGGTTATCCCAACAGCGGGCGATGGGGTCGTCACATCCCGACGCCGGTTAAACTCATTGGAGAAGAGCAAATTCCCTATGAAGCATTAATGATTATTATCAAATATTATGATAATAACCTGGACCGACAGCTTAACGTGATCTCCGAGGCATGGTGGGGAGATCCACAAGGACAAACACCCAGACCAAAAACAGTAATAAAGATTATCATTTATATAAAAAATGATTCTTTTGAAGCATACTAATAGTAATAACAGTTATTTTAACAGCAAAACATTCCCATCTTACATTTAATATGAGGATAAACACCTAAAGGCGTGACCACACGGAGGTAGATAAATGACCCTCTGCTCCCGACGTGTCGACACTTCGTATATATAACGTGTGGCGTATTAGCCGCCTACGCTTTTGTGTATTTATAAAACCTTTTTTTACATTTAGAGCGGCATTTTAGTACAATTAATTTATTATAGAAAAAAAATGTCTAAAAAGTGCTGCGTAATTCTTTATTATTATACCTAAATCGTTTTCTGTATACGATTTTAATACAAACTCTGAACAACAGACCCCCTCTTTTATACCATATTTATTTATATTGAATCAACAGCCAAAAAAATAAGTTTCAAACCTTTATCTTTAAATTCGACGATACTTCTTTTAACCTCTTACAACCCTTTTTTCGCATTAAAAAGTAGCTTATGTCCTTTCTCAGGCTCTAGACTGTGTACTAACTGTGTGCAAAATTTCTTTAAATCGCTTCAGAAATTTTAGCTTGAAAGTGCGACAGACAGACAGAGAGACAAATTACTTTTGCATTTATAATATCAGTAAGGATTGAATTCTTTTGAAATTTTTGATTGAAAATTTTTTTCATTATTTGGACATGATTTTGACGTTTCTTATTTTTGGCGGTAATTTTGACGGAACTATTAATTTATGATTATTAAGTCTATAATCATTGACTTACTATAAACACAGGACCGGTCCTTCCATACAAAAAAATGTCCAAAATTTCGCATGTTCTTTCGTAAATTAAACGAAAAGAAGTTAGTCACACATTTATATTATTATGTTGCAAGCTAACTTCGTTCGACTAACTTCGTTTCACTGCGTTAGTACGAGCTTACGAAGTAGCACGGGCGAATCTGTAGACATTTTGTTGTATAGAAGAGCCTGTCTATATATAATAAGTCTAAAATCAATATCAAAGACATATAAAATACTTTGGGAGAAGTTATTTCAGGGTGATGTGAAGAAAGGCGAAATGGCGTGGATTTTCAAAATTTTATTTTTCACATGAATCTTATGACATACAATATAATAGGCTTTTAATTTTCAAACTTATTTATTATTTACAATTTTTGGTGCATTATAATATTAATTATTTTAAAATACAAAGTGTTTTTTTACAATATGGTATGAATAAGGCTTTGGTAAAAAAATGTATACTTCGGGTTATCTGTTCTATAAACTATAAAAAATAAAGAATTTGTACAAAACAAAAACAGTCCATTTATAATTTAGTGAGTAAGTGAAAACTTGAAATTTCTTTTTTAATTGAAATTATTAACGTTAGTTCTGTGACATTCAAAGACTTTGTCAGTCTAACGTAAGACGTCACATGGAGCATGTCGGTGACGCGGTATGTTATATTATACTTTATTTTGATGATTATTTTAAAATTTATTATACAATCTTATTGGCTATATTTACAATTAAAATTCAAATGTTTTTTTTTACAGATTGTGAAAGAAATGAAAAATGTATAACAAAATGGTAGTTTAGCAATTATTAGTATTTTTTTCGGTCAAAAAATACTAAGCTCAGTGAGAGTAGCTGACTGAATTGGTTGCATGACAAGGGCTATCTAGTACATAGTCATGTATGTCCCTAGTCAATTGTCTATCTAGGTGTGCAATTCCTTGAATGAAGAACTGCTTGTCTATGACTCAAGATAACATTTTTCAAATCAAACTCGGGACGTTAGGTTGTGTGTAGGTGACTTTTTCAGAAAATAAATAAATAATAAATGCTGCACACTCATTAGGATAGTAATATCCTGTGTCGGGGGTCCGGAAACATTCACAATGACAAGGACAAATACACCCAGACCGGGAAATATGCTTGCATGGTCAATACAAACATATTATGCTCCGAGTGGGAATCGAACCCACGACCTATGGCGTTTAAGGCAGGTTCGCTACCGCTGCGCCACAACTTCGTCTATTATATATCTTAACACAAAAGAACAAAATTGTGCTATTATATCTTTCGAAAATAAAAATTAAACAAAACTGAAACATATTTGTTTTACTTTCCACAGACAATGCTTAATTTTATTTATAATTAAAGTTGGAATGATGTTCCATTGTTAGAATAATTCGGGTGACATCTGTCATTTTTACGACATGTATGGAGTCTACAGTGTAAAAAAAGTATCTCATATACAGGACTAGATTAATATGTCAGGGCTCCTATGTAAGTCCCGCCGACCCCTTTACCTTCTCCTAACTCGCTGAAGTATATTTTCTAATGCAATTTGATTCGTAAATATTGTTACATTATGCCTCGGTACACAAAAATCTGTCCTGATACTTGTTTTTAGAAGTCTTTAATTTTAGTATTCTATAGAATTTATTTCGGAGAATGTGCTCAGGAACTGTTCAATTTGGTTCCCCCATCACCTTTTTATTATAGGAATGCGAGGCATCGCAAGGGCCTGCATCCCTACATAGTGGATGTGCCCAAAACACGTACAAAACGCTTCGCTTCCTCGTTCCTGATACGCACCGCAAAGGTATGGAATACCCTGCCGACCTCGGTCTTCCCAACCACCTACAATATAGGTACCTTCAAATCTAGAGTGAATAGGCATCTTCTAGGCAAGCGCGCTCCACCTTAGGCTGTATCACTGCTACACATTAGGTATGATAACAGCCAAGCGCTGGCCTATACATTAAAAAAAAAAAAAAAATAGACTTTTTGGTGGACACTTTTTGATAAAATCCTAATATGAGATACTCCTCTTTGGCTCTACAGTCCATACTTGTATTTATGGTTTTTCTTGTCAGTGTGTTTTATAATCACGGAATATTATTCATTGGAGTAATCGCCTTTTTATTAATTATACATTATTAAGATTATATTCCATATAATTTTATATATTTATAGAATGTATCGTTTAGGTTGATGCAATACGTCAAGCAATTGATTATATTACAATCCTATAAGAGACTTACTATATAGTATGATCCGCCCCTTTCATACAGACAAAATTTCAAAAGACTAGCTGGTGGCCCTTCGTACATTCAACACAGCAACGGAACGATATTAGTCACTAACTTCAATCAACATAATGTGTAAAATAAAATAGCTTATGAGCGTTTGCAACACCATACGATTGTAGGTGTCACTCACGCGTTGCCAACCTCGAGATATTGGTTCTTATAACTCCTTTTCCCAATAATTCCACCAACCTCCAGTGCCCTTTAAACCGGAGTACAGTAATGCCTAAGACACTACTGCTTTCCGATAAAATATGGGATACTGCGGTGGTACCTACCTAGCCGGCCTCTTGCAACAAAAGACATACTTCCAGTGTAACCGATTGCATTGATGCAATAATCTCTGCCCTGAGATTATCCCAACAGTTGGTGATAGAACGAAGAGGCACCAGGAATCTTTGACATTTTGTAGTATGAAAGGGCCAGTCCATAGTAAACTTTAATAGCTATTGCATCACCTTCAACGATAAAAATCTTTTTAAAACACTGAAATTTACATAAATTAAATCTAACAGATATTATAAACACGTCAAGTCACATTTATTTCTTCATCGGAAGCGCTCGCGTCGCTCTCATAATCGTCTTCCTCCATATTAGTGAAAACATTTTCCCGCGTAAATGAACCGGCGGCCATTTTGTCGTAATACTCTGTCGAAGTTGACGCGTACATTTTGTTCTTAATTTCATCATCTTCGTTCGATACTGGTGACATTTTCGGTTTGTCTGCTTCAGCGTCTGATAAGTCTGGATGTGGATTGTTCTTGTTGGGCAGCGTCTGTTCCCTCGAACCGCCGGACGCGAGGAGCTCCCGCTCTTTCGAGTTCCGCCATTTCATGCGTCGATTTTGGAACCAGATTTTTACCTGTAAATAAATATCTCTTTTTAACATTATCTTTGCAAAATAAGTAGTCTAATATGAGAGACATGTAGGTATGTCGTGTTAACTGTCCGTCGGAACGTCTCTCTGAGACATCAAAAGCGGACAAAGGTATTTTTTTAATATGAGTTAATTCGGCCAGGGAGTGGAATGCTCTTCCGGCATCTGTATTCCCAAACACATACAACCTGAACCTCTTCAAGGTGCGAGTACACAGACTTCTCATGAGTGAGTTCGGTCCACCGTAGACCTCATCTATATCTCCGCACTCGATGAAAGTTGTTGATTTACTAATATGGCTATTAAAAAAATAGGGGTTGATGGTAGAAGAATGAAAATGTACGGTCGTATGTATTTTTCAATGCGACATAATAAAAAATATTGAAAAAAATTATTCAAAAAATAAAACAATAAAAATTTGGGGTGGACACCCCTTATCACTTAGGGGTATGAAAAATAGATAGTAGCCGATTCTCAGACTTACTGAATTTGCATAAAAAATTTCTTAAGAATCGGTCAAGCCGTTTCGGAGGAGTATGGGAACGAACATTGTGACACGAGAATTTTATATATTTGATATATATGGAATCATGAACTATATACATAAACTAGTAATTATAACACTATTAATTATATTAATTACCAATGAGCTGGTCGGTATGCAACTAAACGCCAAAAGAATGACATTCAAGAGAGTTTGGGTAGGATTGTTTAGCGAGAGCAGACGGTCCGTACCCCAAGACGCAATCGTTAAAAATGCGTACAGGTACTTCGCTGCATGGCTATTTATAGAAACATACTGACAATGAACTAAGATCAAATATATAACTACCGCAGTTATTGTCTAGTAAAGATCGAATAATATTTAAGTACCGCCGTGTGACGGACTACTTTTGACTCTAATTATTACAGACAGGTCGCTTTATAAGGGCAGAATATCAGACTGGCTGGTGCTTCTTTGTTAATTCAACAACAATGTAAGGAAACGAAGTTAGTCACAAGCGATTCTTTTGACATTTTGTATGTATAGAAGGGCATGTCTATAGTATTTAGCCTATGAATCTAATACGACGAGGTTGTGGCGCAGCGGTAGCGAACCTGCCTTAAACGCAGCAGGTCGCGGGTTCGATTCCCGCTCGGCATATATGTTTCTATTGACCATGCAAGCATATTTTCGGGTCTCAGTGTATTTGTCCTTGTCTGTGTATGTGTTTCCGGATCCCCGACACAGGATATCACTATCCTAATGGGGGCGTTGAGTGTGCAGCGTTTATATAATACACGCAGTGTTAAACCGGATTAACCGGCACATAAATATGCCTGGGTTTGAGGAAGTATTAGTCTCACATTTTTTTTTTTTTTTATGTTAGAAGTTGGCAAACAAGCATACGGCCCACCTGATGGTAAGTGGCTGCCGCAGCCTATGAGCGCTTGCAGCACCATTAGTAGGTGCCACTCGCGCGTTGCCAACCTCGAGATATTAGTTCTTAAATCTCGTTCGCCCAGTAATTTCACTAGCGTACAATGCCCTTCAAACCGGAACACAGCAGTGCCTAAGCACTACTATTTGGCGGCAGAATATTGGACACTGCGGTGGTACCTACCTAGCCGGCCTCTTGCAACAAGAGACCTACCACCAGTGTGACTGATTGCACTGGTGCAATAATCTCTGTTGTGACAGAGGTTATCCCAACAGCGGGCGATGGGGTCGTCACATCCCGACGCCTAAAGTTATTAGTAGTATATTTACTGTTGAATTTCGTTCGATTATTGGGAGCAACAGAGGTCCATTCTCCCACCCCTTCTATTCCCTTCCCTCCCACGCCTCGGATCATCAATGCTTATGTGATACTTCAAGTATCGCGCGCTCATGGGTTCCGGTGACTGCTTACCATCAGGCGGACCGAATGCTTGTTTGACAACCGTTATGACATAGAAAAAATTGGAACACAACCATCTTTTTGTCTGTGACACACACACACACACACACACACACACACACACACACACACGCCACTATTTACATCACTGTGATTAATTTTCGTGGATTACATTCATTTAAATTTCATTTTTTTTTCATTCTTTAAGGTGTTATCTTTAACACATGTTTTGTATACTAAATTTTGAGGAGCGAGGTCTCGTATTACAAGTATTATAATACTTAAATGGGGACCTCTATATTGTTTCATGTATTGTAAACTCTTTATTACTGAATAAATATTTTTCGATCTGTGAATTATTTTATCTGAACTAATATTATAAGTCAGTTAAACTTTCCTACAAAGGAATAATAATGCAATGACGCAGCAACCACGCCCCCCATCAATAACCCGACAATGCAGTGGATTCCGAAAATCACCAGAAAATGAGGAATCGATATCGAAAAAAACATCCCTTAACAAAATAAATCGTAAATTTTACGATTATTATAGTTTTGCGATATTTATTCCGAACGCGTGTTTTTCGATAAAAATATTATGTATATTATTGGTATACTTAACAGCTGTTATGGTTTTTTTTAAAATAATATTTTATTATTTCTAATAAGGTTTTATAACATAGTTATGGGCTTTTTAGTAGGTGGATGGACCCTATCTAAGTAATATATGTATAGTATGTATATATGGCGGTAGTGAATTGCCACCATGCCACTCCAGGTGGTCCGCGAAAGCGGCAACTGCGAGGCCGGGGTGAGTTATGGTACCTTTGGGGTTTTAGTGGGTATGGGGTCCAGGTCCTATAAAGACCATTACACATGGCCTCGAGTCTCGGTCCCGGCGTGGAAGAGCGTAAATCCATTTCCCAAAGTAAAAAAATCGAATGGACCCTATGTCTTTTTCTGTATCCCAGTCAACTTGTACACAAAGCTGCAAGCTGATCAGTTGACGAGTTAAGACTTGAGAGTGTAACAAACAAACAAACTCACAGAATAAAAAGACTCACAGAGCAAACGATGAAACTTAACTAGTTTTATTGCAAAAAGCCGTCTATATTATTAACTGCAACAGAAAATTTCAATTCTTTACCTATTACCCCTAAGACACCGTTGTGGCGTTGTGGCTAGCGAGCCTGCTTTAAGCCTCGACGGTTGTGGGTTCGATTCCCGCTCGGAGCAGATGTTTGTATTATTCGTACAGGCATGTTTTCCGGTCTGGTTGTGTTTGTTCTTGTCATTGTGAATGTTTCCGGAACCCCGACACAGGATATAATTATCCTAATGGGGCCGTTGAGTGTGTAGCGTTTATTTATTTATTAGATAATATAATTGTTTACAATTAGTTTTATATTAGTCTCACAAAACCAGACAATTGGTTTAACTGTAAGATCAAAGTAACTATTTAAGTTAAATAGATATACTAATAACAAAATTTAACATTTAAAGAAAATTTAACGTATGTCTCTATAAGAAAAAGAAACTATAGATACAGGCCGTTGACGGACAGACAGACGGACGGACAGTGGCGGCTTAGTAATAGAGTTCCGTTGCCACCCTTTTGGTACGGAACCCGAAAAAAAACTGTAACGTATAGTACGAATGTAAAATGACAAATCGCTCAAACGGCGGAACCAATCAGTAATTGATCGATATTTTGAAATTCGAATCATTTGTCACTTTTGAATATCGAACGATCGCGCGCGAAATTGAAACGTTACAGATTATATACGGATGTCGTTTGTACCAGTCATTAGGAATGGTACAGAAAAACCTTAAGAAATTATTTGCTCAATCGATTTTTAATTTTTTATGCTCAGATGCGCCATTTAATAAAATTATAAAGAATTTTAGATACGAACAGTGAATGTTCTTGTATATGCCATTTTCATTTGAGAACTTCTATCTGGTACTTTTACAGTAGAGGAGCCATGCCTTTCCCAACAGAAATAGGCCGGCATGAAGTCCGGGGAAGGCCAAGGAAGTACTACCCTCTCACAGAAATTCTCTGTTCCTTTTTCCCTTCTCATACCTTCCCTCCTATCCCTTGGATGGGCAACGCGCATGTGTTACTTCAAGTATCGCATGCATTCATAGGTAGTGGTGACAGCTTACCATCAGGCGGACTGTATGCGTCTGTTTATCGTTAGGGGAAGCATGGCTCTACTAGTACTTAATGTATTTCCTATGTCACTAAGGTGACTAAGTCGGCAAGCAGGCATTAGCCCACCTGATGGTAAGCGGTTGTCGTAGCCTATGAGCGCGAACAACACCATTTATAGGTGTCACTCACGCATTGCCAACCTCGAGATATTGGTTCTTAAATGTCCTCTGCACAGTAATTTCACTAGCGTACAGTGCCCTTCAAACCGAAACACAGTATTGCCAAAGGCACTACTGCTTTACGATAGAATATTTGACGCGGTGGTACCTACTCAACCGGTCTCTTGCAACAAAAGCCTTACCACTAGTGTGACTGACTGCACTGGTGGAATAATCTCTGCTGTGATATCCCAACAGCGGGCGATGGGGTCGTTACGTCCCGACGCATATAAAATCATTTAAATATTTAATCTAAAAAGGCTACATTGGATTAGCCATCGCATCTCTATATATAAGTAGTAACAGCTAAAGACCCTTGACCGCGTCACGTCGCGTTTAGCGACAATGCGCCAGATGACGCGACCCTTCCTGATTCTGACTTGTGATAGGGATGTGATGATTGCTTTTTTTATCGATAATAATATCGATATATATATAGAGGGTTGTAGGCGCTAAAGACGATATTGTTTTATGATTTTAGTTTGTAGAAAATTATTTTTATTTTGCAATGTGTTAATCTGAAAATATTGGTTTTGGAATGAAGTTTCTTACCGCGACCTACTTGAAATAGTAAGCCAAACTTAGTGCGATTTAATAGAAATCGTCACGTAATGAAATACCGTATGCTGTGTGCGTGCGTTTCTGTATCGAGTCTACTACAAGCAAATGAGCACACGAGCAAGTTAGCTCACAGCTGGGTGCGCTAGTCTCTCTTTCTCTGCCCCGGTCTGTTCTTATCATGAAACCTATTGAAAAATACAGTTTTTATTTCGAATTACATTCGGAATTAAAGAAAAAACGTAAGGAACTTCAGTCCTGACGGGTGTCTCTCAACCACACAGTTTTTATTTTATTTTCAATATTGTTTTTTAAATAAAAATAGAGTAACATCATTTCTCTGTCACTGAAAATCCAGTCGAGATTGTTAAAAATCTTTTTGAGATTACCTAGAACAATTAAAAAAAATATATGCATTAAGTAAAAACCTATTATTTTGACAACACAAATAGTTGATTGTTATGTATTTATATTAAATTCTATCGATAAATCTCAGAGCGTCCCATCACTATTCAAGACAGGGGTGAGAAGCGGCTAGGAATTAATTACTCACTGACATATTCACTTTTATTGCGAATTATACAGAATTAAGAGATACGGGCTGATACTATTATAAGAGGGAGAGGGGAGGAGGAATTATGACTTACTGTCTCCGTATGATTTGATTTTTTTATGATAACGACTGATTTGTAAAGAATAGATCGAGTGAACTAATTATCTTCACCTTAACTTAGCAAATACAACAGTGACGTACATTAGGAAAGTTTAGTCATACGCTAACTTCATTCGGTTATGATTTGCACAATATAACCGAATAAATATATAAATCAGTGGGTGGTGGTTTTACGAAGGTGCACCAACGCATTTGTTGCATTTTCTATGCATTATTATTTTAAGTTTAATATCAAATGAAAATACAAATATTATTTTAATTTTGACCTTAGTGGGCAAATATAAAGTACCTATGTCAGCTTGATAAAAGACAGTACACGACCGAAGCCATTGTGATTATTGAATAGTAATTCTTTCCCATAACAATGTAAATAAAAATCAAACAGTTCGAAATATAAAAAATAATAATAACAATAAAAATTAAAATAGGGTTACATTATTTAAATAAAATATTTGACTATACAAATACCGCGAAAAGTAAATATGGCATCGCGTCGACGAACAAAAGTCGACATTTCAAAATAAATAAATGCTAATATTTTTGAAATTGGAACGCGAATGTAAACAGAGCCGTTTGAATATTCATAACGAATGAATATTTCAAATTTGGAACGCGGACGTTCGATATCATTCATTGGGACCGACGGTGGACGAAATATACTCGTATATTTATATATCGTATATGTGGTGAAGCCTTTATATTTTGGACGTTCGGATACAAAACATAGAAGATAAACAATCCTTAAGGCGCAGTTAGATTCAAATTTGCAGTTAGATTTAAATTTAGAATTTCTGAAACGACACAAACGCAGTGACTGCGATTATAGTTTTGAGTAATTCTGTTTTTTTTAATGTCAAAGATGTAAGAGAAATAAAAAATTTATACGAATTACCAATCTTTTTTCGAAGATGCTTAGAATTGAATTGAACATTCTTTAATGTTGAAAATATAATTGATGCACGTGAACATTATTTCTCAACATGAGTCTGGTTTAGCTTAATGTATTTGGAATGCAAAATTTTTGTAATGAAATTTCTGGGCAAAAGAGATTTAAGAAACAAATTCTCGAGGTTGGTTATGCGTGAGTGGCATCTTATAATGGTGTTGCAAGCGCTTATAGGCTACGGCAGGTGGGCCGCATGCTTGATTACCAACTTAATAACATATATAATACACTGGCTTATTTTGAATGGTATAACCTATGACAAAATTGAAGAAAATACTGAATACCGCTATTTAGTTTAACTATAGGTATATTACCATCAGCTTAAAATACAATTGCGCCTTAAATGGAAGACATGGGTGGACAAATCTGAGGGTGAGTTTCTCTATAATGTATGTTACTGTTGGACTTACTGGCCTTGACAGCTTGGTGGGGACCGAATACTGAATCTCGGCCGTGAAAAAGAGAGAGTGACTCATGGTTTTATATATTCAAAAATTAATCTCAATAGTAAATATTACAAACTTCATATCTACCTTATGGTTGAAATTGGCGTATTGATATATTGACATTAATAAGAAGAATTTTATTGATACAAAACGCACGTCTCTAAAACATATAAAAAAATAAATATCCTTCTTAAAATTGAAATAAGTTTTCATTTTAAACAATTTGTCATTAGTTACTAGTTACATATGTAAGTCCATATAGTTAATTATAAAAATCTGTTTGTGCTTACACCTAAAACTAAAATGTATTAGTATGGAAGCAACTAATCTTACCTCCCCGTCTTCGTACACCCAAGTATTATATACATACATATATAAATATATTAATCGCTAATTCATTAAACTCAAAACCTGACAAGCCCGAGTCCCACAGATAACGCCATTGTGAAGAACAATTAATTCCAACAAAGCCTTAATCGAGATATGAATTACAACCAAAGATGGCGGATAGGATTGTCTGTGAGAAAACCAGTAATATCAAATTTTGATAAAAGTACCAGGCATAATCTGGTAAACTATTAAAAGTTACATTCTTACAGACTAAGATTTTTTATAGATAATCCTTTTGTTAAATGTTAGAGATAGTTGTGGCGAGATGGGAGCAACCTCGCTTTGAACCTCGCCGGTCCTAGGTTCGATTGCCGATCGTAGCAGATGTTTGCTATCAATATCGTTTCGATCTAGGCGTTTTTCCTTGTTAGCACGTTAAGCTAGATAATTGGCTCTTGTACAATGAGTTACTGTTTCGCCCTTAGGTTTGCGGAGGTCAGATGGCAATCGCTCTGTGTATAAACTAGTAAGCCGTCAAATCCGGATAAGAGAATTAAGCAGAGCTTGGGAGAGAAAAAGACAAGACACGAGTGACGAATAGAGGCGAGACGAGTTTTAAAGGCGTCGGGATGTGACGACCCCATCGCCCGCTGTTGGGATAACCTCTGTCACAACAGAGATTATTCCACCAGTGCAATCAGTCACACTGGTGGTAGGTCTTTTGTTGCAAGAGGCCGGCTAGGTAGGTACCACCGCAGTGTCCAATATTCTGCCGCCAAATAGTAGTGCTTAGGCACTACTGTGTTCCGGTTTGAAGGGCATTGTACGCTAGTGAAATTACTGGGCGAACGAGATTTAAGAACTAATATCTCGAGGTTGGCAACGCGTGAGTGGCACCTACTAATGGTGCTGCAAGCGCTCATAGGCTGCGGCAGCCACTTACCATCAGGTGGGCCGTATGCTTGTTTGCCAACTTCTAACATAAAAAAAAAAAAAAAAATAGAGAATACTTTATTAGTTATTCCACCTTTAGGTTTAAAGATCTTTATTCTCAATCAAGACCGCAATGCAGTTACTTCTTGGAGATCATAAACTAAAATAAAGTTATTCCACCTTTAAGAATAGAAAAAAAAATATATTAAAGCTTTTAAAGCTATATGGTATAATTATCGGCATATACACTTAAGTCAGCGAGGTATTACACCGCGGGGCATTCTTTCCTAAGCAATTCGTATTTGATGCGTGTGAAACCGCGTGATTCTGCAATTATAAGGAAGGGTTTTCCAGAGGGAGGCATTTTATTTTAGAAATAGAATTATTGTTCCATTCAGTAAAGAATACTCGGTATTAAAGCGTTAACCTGTCTATATAAAGTTCTTAAAATATAAAATTATGGCTTTACTTGACATTCAAGGCATGTAATTATTAGTCATAAATCGCATTAATTATGTTATAAGTTGAAACCAAAAAATTAACTTTGAATCATCTCATAAAACCTTATTCTCTAAATCGAGATTAAATAAAAAAAACTAATCTGTCAAAAGTATAAGTATCCGAATATCCGATAATAAAGCCGCCTCCACACCCGCGCCCGCAATCTTGCCGCGTTGCTTGCGTTTGACATTAAATAATTGTTGGGCGCCGGCCGACGGGGAAGGAACGGAGACTCTATAAGACAGGGCATTTTAATATTTTTGATGAATAATAATGAAAAAAACACTTAAAGGCACACCAATGTCAAACTTTAATAGAATAATTGCAATCATTAGTTTAATCTATTAATAATTATTTTATTTTAAATATCTTTCATCAGATCATCAAAAACAAAGATCAACATAAATTAAAGCAGAAAAATTTAAATTCTTTTTTAATAATCAACAATTTCTTCCTGGCAATCTCAGATTATGGAGAATTACTGAGCAAAAGCCGTGATGATCGAGAAACGTGGCGTTTGAAATATATACTTGTGTATAAAAATTTAATATTGAAATAATTTAAAAAATGTAACTCAATAAACGAAAGGAAAAAATATATAATTCCAGTCTATATCATCTAAAGTCTTCGCGGAGGGTTGAAGTTGGAATTTATTTAACGACGTCATCCCCCGGGCTCGAGGCGCCGGATTGTGATGCTGAGTTTTTATATATTTCATCGTGAATTAGGAACCATTGTATAATATTTGATGATCGGTAATAGGTTGTGGGAGCTATTGTTTTTTTATTGCATTATTATTTTGAGAATAATGAAAAAATAAGTTAATTAAATAACGCCCAGCCAAATAAAATATAAGCCCAAATGCCCACTGTCGATTAAGCTTATTACCTTCAGTACAGACTGCCACATCATGATAATGATGGAGTAACAGCAGTTCTATTCAGCTAGTTGTAATTTGCTAATACTTCCTACTAAAAATGTATTTTCTAAATGGTTGGTCACTGTCGCTAATCTCTTGATCCAAAAATATTGTTTTAATTTGATGATGGGGCAGTGGCAATGAGTTTGACTTAAATGCCAAACACACTTAATAGCCCTCATTAAGATAGACGTATTGGATGTTGGGGGTCATGAAATACCCATAACCAAGCACAGCCAGCAATACCGGAACATGTATGTTCAATGAAAATATTTATGCCGTACGGAATTCGAACTCATGACAAATTGTGCTTAAGGCAGATTCGGTACCGCTGCGCCATAATGGTCATCAATACTATGATAAAAATGAATACAGAGTTCTTAATTAAGAATTGAATTGATTTGACTTCAAGCACTTAGCGCGCTAACTTTGGCCTTTAAATTTCTACTACAATGTATGCCTAATTGCCTATGGCCTCCTAGTGATGTCATTGACATCCCCCATACTATGGTGATTTTTCTTATTATTTGTACGTAACTAATTAAAACAAAAGTATGGTCTGTGTGGTCTTCTGCCTGTACCGAATTTAACCTGCGACTTTCGTAGGTTATATTGTTTCTGTATCATATGGCGTCATAAATTAATTTTGTGTGGTAATCTAACTTAATTTATTAATTATTTTTTATTACATATCAAACTAGATTATAATATTAATAACAGGACATTGTTGTAATAGAAAAAAAAAATAGCAAATATAAACACAGTTATATTAAAAATAATACAGCCGTCCTATCGAACCCCACCTTTAAATCGGTAGACAATAAACCACATACAAACTGCCTAATCCGAAAACATTCAACAAACAGTAAAACCTGCTTGAAAGTATCCTATAAAAATCAGATATCATAAAAAGGCTGGTACGAGAAACCGAACGCGACGAAAAAAAAGGCTTTCAACGACCAATACGAGACGCGAATACACTTTTATACGATACAAATCGTCCAATAGAATCGCGTTTTAAGACGCAACCCCGTATCTATCCTTTTCTCTTTCCAACTCATAGAAAGTACATATATCTATTTCCTTTATACGCTCTGTCTTGAGTCGTTTCGAGCGTTATTTTGTAAATTTATAGATGTCAGGGAAAGGTACATTTTGTTTAGTGTGCAATTTTAGTTCGGTATTGTGTTTTTATTTCGTAGAAATGATCATTCCAATGGTTTTGGCGGGTCATTTAGATATTGTGGGGGCTTAAATTGAAAGAGGATTGTGGAAATGATATTTAGAATATTGTTTTACGTAGAATATTGTTTTTGAAGTTCTTTTGTTTTTAGATGTAATTTATTAATATAGCTATGTACTATAATTGACTTTATTTTGATATTTAAGTATTTTGATAAAGCATTTCTCGATATGGTCCTATAAGTATAGCTTAACCTTTCAGACATGGAAAAAAAAGTAATCAGAGGAAGCTAGCTTCCTCTTAGCGGCTAACTAGTGTTAACTTTGACACCGTTGTGGCGTTGTGGGTAGCGAGTCTGCCTGAAGCCTCGACGGTTGCGGGTTCGATTCCCGCTCGGAGCAGATGTTTGTATTAATCGTACAGGCATGTTTTCCGGTCTGGTTGTGTTTGTCCTTGTCATTGTGAATGTTTCCGGACCCCCGACACAGGATATAATTATCCTAATGGGGGCCGTTGAGTGAGTAGCGTTTATTTATTTATTAAAAAAAAAAAACTTTTCCCCGCCCGGTGACGTTGTCAAGGCCAGCAGGGCCAACAGCGATGCATAATCAGAAAAAAAATTAAGTATACATTAAAAAATGTTAACTTTTGTTAAGTAATTTGCTGTTATCCAATGAGTTAGTGATTCGCCCTTATGGTTATAGAGGTCAGATGGCAATCTGTGTAAAAACTAGTAACCCATCCTACCAGGATTATTAGAGTATAAGCGCACCCTGGGTAAATACCGGGAATAATGTTAGGAAGAAGAAGGTCACTGGGTGAGGTTGGGGAATTGGTCCAAGTTCTGATTATGAGACTACTCGTCTCCATTCTTGGAGACTCACTATGCCACTAGGCATAGTGAGATATGCTAATTTCATGATTCAAATCAAATCAAATCAAATATTTTTATTCAACGTAAAAAGCATATAACTTATTTGTTGAAAGTCAAGATTCTACTACCGGCTCCAAAATTAAACCTCTACCCGAGAAGAACCGGCAAAACAAACTCGGGGTTATATCTTTTTAATATATTATTATTTTTTAAATGTCGAAGTAATTTACATATTATGATGACTGAAAAGCCTGGAGTGACTGTCTCATCGTCACTGTCTCATCTGTCATGATTATATCGTAAAGACATCAGAGACAATATAGAACTCTGATCTGTCTCCGGATTCCATCGATATACAAGTCCTAGCGAAATCGTTTCCTCCACCATGGTGGGTGGTAATAGGTGGTAAGCCTTTTACTGCGAGAGGCCGGCTAGGTAGGTACAACCGTAGTTTTCTACCGCAAAGCAGTATGTTGTGTTTGAGTTTGTCGGACACTGTAGCTAGTGAAGTTACTGGACAAAGGAGATTTAATAACCAATATCTCACGTTCTCAAAACGTGAGTGGCACCTTCAAGTGTGTTGTGTCATAAGCGCTCATACTATGACAACCGCTGGGGGTTAGGTATACTTGACAACCTAATAGCATAAAAGAATTGGGAACGAACTTAGTCACACGCTAACTTCATTCGCGAATCATAAATAAGATCGTTGTTGCGTTTGTGTTGTATCGAAAGACCTATCCAAAGATATCTCACACATTGCCATACGTTGCATTTTTATTTTCAACCTTCAGTTACATATATGTACTGCTACCTTAAATTTTTAAATATTTTACGGTTTCACTACATAATTCTGAAGCGGTTTATAGAATACAAGTATTTACGAAAATTCGTATATATAGAGCCTATAGTCCCTGAGAAAAATGACTGTGATATACGGACGTGCGGACGGCCATGTCGAAATTATAAGGGTTCCGTTTTTCCCATTTGGCTAGGGAACCCTAAAAAGGTAGAGAATAAGGGGTGGGAGATTGGGCCTCCTGCGTTCACACTCATCGCATGATACCCAACAGTACAGTTACTTTACGCCGATTTTCTGTTAGAGGGTACTGTCCCAGTCAAGCCGACCCAATCATGCTGGTACGAGCACGGCTCTGGTTCTTTTTAATGTTACTAAGTTTACCAGCAAGTATACGGCCCACCTGATGGTAAGCGGTTCCCGTAGCCTATGAGCGCGCACAACACCATTTGGACGCAAATAAGCAATACTATGTCAACCCACAAAATTTAAAAAACTGAGTTATATATGCAGAAGTGTTGCTAAATGGCTGAAGAACATTTTCCTTTAATATTTGTAGGGTTTCAAGCTTTAAAACTGCTACTTTTGTAGGTGTCACTCACACGTTGACAACCTCGAAATATTGTACGCCTCCACGTTGTCAAATTAAAAGAAGATCTATGTTATCCAAACTGCAAGCGAAGCCATGGACAGAAGCTAGTTTATTTATAAGAATCACGATTCTTAAATTCCTCAAGTAATATTTAACCAACAGAACAAAATATGATGTATCATAATGTAACGGGGAAGGGGAGAGCGGTGTTACAAAAAATACCCTCCAACCCTCAGCGGAGGGTGCGTCAGGAACAGCCGTCGTGCTGATTACTCGTTTGCATTTTGCTATTTACGTTATAAAAAGGAATTTGTCGACTTAAGATAATAGTTTATTGTTTCTATGTTACATATAATCTAGTTTATGATTTGCTTAAGTATGGTGTCCCACCTTATTTAGCTTCTAAACTGAAATGGATTCAAGACCGGAATGAAGCTGCATATCGATCACTGCGTTCTTTAAATCTCACTATCCCACGACCAAATTTAGTATCATTTAGAGGTAGTTTCCGATTCGCAGCTTCTAAATGTTGGAATGATATTCCTCCACCGATAAGAGCGTCTAAATCGCGTACAAAATTTAGGAAGTTATGTAGGGAATGGCTTCTTACTAATCAAAAATCGGAAACTAATTGGAAAATAGTTAAATATGTTCAATAAATAGCCACTACATTGATGAAGAAAGGAATAAAAGGGAATTTAAATCCATTATTATTATTTTTTTTTGTAATTATTTTTTGTTATTTATTTTATTATTATTGATTGTGTTTTAAAATGAGTATGCTCTGCTCGCGCTTGATGTAGTGTTTAGATTATTTAACAAATTAGAAGTTTTGTACAACTCATGCATTACAATGATATATACTAATTTACTTACTTCTTTTTAATTTTATTCTAATTTAATTTTGTTACTAATTACTTACATTCTGTTGTGGCAGCACTTGCATAAGGTGTGAACTGAAAAGCAGCTTTAAGCTGAGTTCGCAACCTTTTTACTAGCATACGTACATGTTCTACTAATAGTTATTATATAGTATTTTATTGCATTGTAAAGCCTTTTTGTGTATGCTTAGTGAATAAAATTCTTTTATTATTATTATTATTATTATATAGTGGTGTGAAATTAATTGAATTATACATCACTACATAGTATAAAAGAAAGTCGCTTTCTCTGTCCCTATGTATGCTTAAATCTTTAAAACTACGCAACGGATTTTGATGCGTTTTTTTAATAGATAGAGTGATTAAAGAGGAAGGTTTCTATGTATAATAACCTCCATTAAATAGTGGAGAAATACTGTTATTTTTGAGGTTTCTAATGTGATGTCGTAAATAATTACATTTAACGCGTGCGTACGTGAATAAATCAAAACTACTGGATCGATTTTAATATTTTTTTCAGTGAATATAACTCTTTTGTTGCAACAGGCCGGCTAGGTAGGTACCACTGCAGTGTCAATTATTCTACCGCAAAGCAGTAGTGTCTTTGGCATTACTGTGTTCTGTTTTAAAGGGAACTTTAGGCTAGCGAAATTACGATGAAAAGGAGATTTAAGATTTAATATCTCGAGGTTGGCAACCAATGGTCCTCAACGCTCATATCATAGGCTACGGCAACCTCTTACCATCAGGTGAGTTCTATGCTTGCTTGTCAACTTAGTAACATAAGAAAATAGACAATACTAAACATTGAGAATGAATGAGTGAATGAATGAACGATTTGAGTGAACGGAACCAATCGAAAGAAACGCAACAGTACACATAATATTACTACACATCGATGTGTGTGTGACCTGTTCAAATAAACTTACCTGGCTATCTTTCAAGCCCAGTTTTTCCGCAAGCTTCTTCCTATCCGGTTTCGAGATGTACTTCTGGACCTGGAACCTCTTCTCCAGACCTTTCCTCTGCAGGTCTGAGAACACAGCTCTCCGCATCATACCTCGCCTCGGTTTACCTGGACAAGATTAATGAGTTATATATAAAATAAAACCTAAACCTAAAAATAATCTTATCGAGTGGTTAGTGGCCAACCTAGTGTCAGAGTTGTTCAGGTCGCCCGTATAGGACTCTGACTTGACTTATCGACTGTCGTCAAATTGTCAACAGCCGGGATCGACTTTTTACGTGACCTCCGAAGCACGGAGACGATCGTTCTTTAAGCCTAAACCTAAATACACATATAATATGTTGGCGCATGGTGCAGTTCCGTGTGACTACAGTTATAGAACCTATTTATTAGGTCGGATTAGAAAGACAATATTCAAAAGCTGTCATTCTAACGAAGCGTCACATTGATGGTAGCGCGATGGTTACTTCAATATTCATACCAAAACAATCTTCGTACCACATAAAGGCGAATCGTTGAAATCCGACGCAGTAGTTAAAGTGCTGTGCAATTTATTGTGTTATCTAGTAAAGGGATTGAAAGCATTGTTGATTATAATAAGTTGTTCATAAAAATTATAAACCCTACAGTAATGGTGGATGAAATTGATGAAGGCTACCTTGAGCTACCATTCATGCTTTAAATAATAATATAATTTCAATTTTTAACACGCTAAAAACTTACCCCTAGAACTGTGCGCCCAGGGAAAGCCACCAGGTAGGGGGAAAACTTGCGTATGTGCTTGTGCCGGTCTCACTGCGAAAAATATTAATATTTTAGTATGTTCTCCGGTTCTTCAAGCATTCGACAAGGTCTGCATGCCGTGCGTACGGCTCGCTACCGCGAACGCAGCTCTCACCCTGATGAAGGACCTCCGATGGGTCCGAAACTAGTTTGTACCTAAACCGATTGGACGTGAGTTTGAGCCGTTTAAATTTACATTAAGTTTATGTACCTATCTATCTATACTATACTATCTCATGATAGTTGAAACTTTTTCACTGTTTTTCGCTGTCACCCTTTAATTTTGTATGCATTGTACCTATTAATTAAATTTCGTAAAGACAGAGCCTCCGAGTATATAGTCTGCGAGTGAAATGACATGACGAATTATAAAGGTTCCGTCTTGGCCATTTGGCTATAGAAACCTAAAAACCGAATTGCGAATCTTCATTTTGATATCGGCTTAAAAAAACTATATTACGGTATTTTAAAAACGGTATTTTTACAGTCACACTCAATTACACCGTAATCCCTATTGTAGTAAATGTTTTAGATTTTTTTTTGTCCGTCTGTGGGGTCGGGGATAAAGAGAGGATTTGAAGTTAGCCTTTTGTTATTTTAAGGAAGATTTTGGATAACTAGTTGCTTATTGTGGTTTTGTGTGTTGAATTTAATAAAATTGTCTTACTGGTAAAATACCTACTTATTTTATTACAAGAGGCCGGCTAGGTAGGTAACACTACCGTAAAGCAGTATGCTGCGTTTCGGTATACTGTAGCCAGTGGAATTACTGGGCAATGGAGATATAAAAATCAAAAAACTTTTTTTTAGACGACGTTGTGGCGTAGCAGTAGCGAACCTGGTTTAAACGCCACCAGGTCGAGGGTTCGATTCCCGCTCGGAGTATAATATGTTTGTATGTTGCAAGCAGGCATGTTCCAGTCTGGGTGTATTTGTCCTTGTCCCTTGTATGTGTTTCCGGACCCCCGACACAGGATATCACTATCCTAATGGGGCCGTTTAGTGTTTATCGTTTATGTTTCCAATTTTTTTTCAAACGGAGCCAGGTTAATAGCTTGAGATAAAGCTTCTTACCTAAATACGGATGGTGACAATGGGCCAGGAGGTGCTGCAGATGGTGTTGGACGGGTATGGGCCGGCTGGCGATCGGCTTCGCGATGGGCCATGGGTTCCCGAGGACCGGCTGCCTGTATTCTGTTAAAATAATAAAAATAACTTCAGAAAATACAGAAAATGAACTTTTCATATTTGTGTAAAAAAGTAATACAATGGTAATCAAATAATTTCTATTAGATACAAACTGAATTGAAGAAAATACAAAAAAAATGTTATAAAGGCTTAATTCATTCTTGTTTCAATAAAAATTTTAATAATATATTTGGTCGTATTTCATCCAACGGACCAGTCTAAAAATACAAAACATTATTCTAAAATGTTAACAACATCTTCTATAACAAAGGTACAAAAAAATCTTCTAAACAACGGCGACTTTCATATGTACCATTGAAATTTATTTTTCAAAATCACTGACCTTAAATACCAACGAAAACAATTTTTTTTTTTTATGTTAGAAGTTGGCAAACAAGCATACGTTCCGCCTGATGGTAAACAGTTACCGCAACCTATGAATGCTTGCGATGCTTGAAGTATCACATGCGCGTTGCTTACTCAAGGAACATCAGTCAGATCGTATGCTTGTTTGCCAATCGTCATGAAATAAAATTAAAATTAAACAGTTCGCCTCAAACAGAACTGTAAAATAAAAAATTAAATATGTCTTCCATTATTCAATTAACTAAAGACGCCTCTCGAACGAGCATAAAACGATCGACTAATCGCTGAACACCCTAATCCTATAACAACGCTATTATAAACAAAAAGCGTATCCTCCGCGGGGCGCGATTCATAAGCTTTAGCGGGTTGACAATAAGAGAGAATAAAAAATAACCGAGAGATAATCACCCTCGCCCATTAAGGGTTTCGTGCTAGCGTAGAATAAAAGTATCAAGTTTCTTGTATGGGAACCACTTTAATTTAAACATTGACTTGGTTTTTATTACTTATTATAGCGACCATAGAAATACACAATCTGTGGAAACTCCAACCATTTATCTATTACAGTTCATCAGTCACAGCTAATAACGTCAAAAATATTAAGTTTGTTGCATTTGGAATCTGGATCTTTATTTTTACAATTTTATATTTAGTCTTTAATAGTGTAGTGGCAATAGAATATATGAGATATCTGCCAGCGTGCGTGATCACATAAGTATCTTGCACAAGACAAGATGTAAAGACTTTTAAATGTAGTCATTGATGACGTCACATATTTTTTAAATATATTTTTTATTTGAGACAAAGAGCCTTTACTCCATCTGACGTAATAGGCGGAAAAGTCCAAACGCGAAGACGGCTCTCCACGGACAGTCCACTCTCGCCCTGCCCACCCGCAAGATGCGTCTTCACGTCTCGTTTGAAGGAGCCAAATATCGAAACTATATTTTTAACTACATTTTTTAAATCTTCGATATATTTAAAAATATTTAAAATAAAACATTTGAATCACAACCATATTTTATAACAAATAATGTACACATCTTCCAAACCGCCCTCATCCGCAGTCTCGCACCACACGCCCAGCACCCCACCAATTTCTTACCCCCGTCTGTCAAAGGCACGCCGGGCGTTATATATTGTATGGCCTTTGTAATACCATTAATCACGTTTCAAAGTGTTTTGTTTTTGACTCCATGTATTAATTTAAACATATATGCTTAGCAATATCTTGAATAGAGGTTAGAGAATCGATTATAATTTTTCTGCATTTTTTGACGCTATAACGCTTACGGGTAGTGCGATTTAGTAGAAATCGTCATGTAATGAAATGTCGTATGCTGTGTGTGTGTGCGTGTGTGTATCGAGCCTACAAGGAAATGAGCACAAGAGCAAGTGAGATCGCAGTCGGATGCGCAACTCTCTCTCTCTGTTCCTGTCTTTTTTTATTACATTCAGAGGTCAAGAAAAAACATAAGGAACTTCGTTTCTGATGGAGGTCCGCCGACCTCACTGTTTTTTTAACCCCGACGCAAAAGGAACGGAATGCTATATTTTTATCTGTAGTAGTGAAACCTTGCTTTTCTCAGCCCCAAATGGACCGGCTCGACCGGGAAAGTACTACATACAGAAAATCGGCGTAAATTAACAGAGTACTGTTGCGTTTTGTGCGATGAGTGAGAGCGTCGGAGGCCAATATTACCGACCGACTTTTCACGTGCCACCCGAAGCACGGAGACGCTCAGTTGAATTACCACTATGCGATTACCCATCTAGTGACTGACCACGCCTATGCATGGATTGGATTTTATTTCTGCTACTTCGATCGCTAGGTGTAAAAATTCTGTCAAATCCGGATAAGAGTAATAACTAATAAGCAATCTGTAATGGCGTACAAAATGCAAAAAAGAAAAAGAAAGCAATATTTATAACCTGAATCTATGTGATAAGTTCATGTTGTGGTTCTTAATAAGTAAGAAAAGACCTAATTCTAAAATAATTCTTACTTTGCTAAATGATTGAACAACAACCTAAGTTTTTTGCTATATGTTACTAGTAACCCACCATGGCTTCACACGGGTAAAAATCTACCGTAGATCTGATCGGTACCAAGATTTACAAAACCACTCGCTTGGCCAGTGGTGGATTTACAAATTTTCCATGTATAAGCTGTAAGGTGTTTGCCGCCGTTGCCTCTACAATTGTCATGTTCTAGATTATTTTACAATCCAACAAAAAGGCTTATTACTGGTTTGTTGGTGAACTAGCTGTTTTACTCTAGAATATGGAGAGGAATGTTATCGGCAAATTCGTTGCAGATTTCTACCTGTAACACATCAGAAAATGGTTATAAAGCAAGCAAATAAAAATTCGATCTCCAAATTTGCCACCCCAAAAATCTACCACCAAGGTAAGCTCCAAGCCTACTCAGCCTGCCACTCCGCCACCGCCTGGGCTAATCTAAAGATTGCCTGAAAAGTTCATCAAATTGGTCCAATACAGACACATAGCCACATACATAGATTTTTATATTCAAATCATAACATAGGTACAATTCATACGAAAACACAAATCCATTAATCCGTAAAAGAAAATTGATCAATTATTAAGGGAATCATTTTATAATCGGTAATCTAAGGGCCCCCGAGGGCGTATAAAGGGACGAGAAGGCGTTGTCGTGGAAAAGTTCACCCTCGACAACCCTCCGGTGTTGTTTTAATTATTTTCATGTATTAATTTCTTGAGGGATGGGGGTGTGTCTTTAATTGACACGTCGGATTGCCTTATTGATATTATTAATGCATTAATTTGGATTTTTCAATTGTATTTCCCACTCTGCGTGTCTTGGTAACTAAATCAAATATTTTTATTTAAGATAAAAAATTTGATACTTATTTCTTGAAAGTTAGATAGATTCTACCACCGGCTCCAAAATAAAACCTCTAATGAAAAGAGCCGGCGAAACAAACTCAGGGGGGTTGTATCTTTTTATATTGTGAAATTAGTTTACATATTATGTTAACTGAAAAGCTTCGTGACTGTCTCATTCCCAAAGCTTGGTGTCTTCAAGGTATTCACTAATTTTATAATAGCCTTTAACACATAAACGTTCCTTGACCTTTTTTAAATTTGTTAATGGAAAGTTTCTGGGATTCTATTGTAAAAATCGTATACAATTGCCTTTAAAAGAGTTACTAATTTTATGCAGTCTATATAAGGTCACAGGACATGAGAATTCCGGAGTAAAATAAATCATGGTGCAAAATTCGATGTTGGCGTTGGAGTTTCATGTGACTACAGCTATAGAACCTATTTAATACGTTGGATTAGAAAGACTATAATTGTAAGCTGTCATTCTAACGAAGCATCACATTGATGGTAACGCGATGGTTGCTTCAATATTCATCGTGCAGAAAACCATCGTCGTACCACATAAAAGACGAATCGTTGAAATCTGACGCAGTAGTTACAGTGCTTTGCAATTTATTGTGTTATCTAATAAAGTGATTAAAAGCATTGTTCATTATAATAAGTTGTTCATAAAGGTAACCTACTTAAACCTACAGAAATAATGGATGAAATCGATGAAGGCTATCCTAAGCCAGAATAATTTCATATATATTAGTAATGAATTCAAAAAGCTAATGCACTTAAAAAACGACTTTATTATTAAGCCTACGATCTTTTTTACCACAAAGGTGGCGAACTACCGCCTGATAGTAAGCGGTCAGCGTAGCCAACGAAGCTTGCAATCCCATTGTATTCACCTTCACTTTTGATAAGTTTATTTACAATTCAATGTGTAGTAGATCCTTGATGTAAGATGCCGGTTTTTGGGCCGGTGATGGGTTCACTTCTTCAGACATTTTCAATTGTAGTAACAGTACCAAACTGTTGTATTTCATTTTAGCCACATTTTTCGATTTCCATCCCTTTTCAACACCCCCTCCCCCTTCTTTAAGTTTGGTTGGCAATATTTTGATACTACTGATAATCCATAGTCCATAGTCTATAGTACTAGAGTAATAATGAGTCTATAGTCTATGGTGACCGCTTGTCATTAAGCGCTTTTAAAGCTTGCTTGTCAAAAGGTTGGTTGTAAAAAAGATTCCTTGTTGTTTTGGCTATAAAAAACGCGGGATGATTCCGGTATCTAATAAAAGACTAACTATAAACACTATTGTGACAGTAAAAAACAAAAATAATCCACCAATATGTCACCACAGTGTAACAATGAGAAATATAACAAAATTAACTATATTATAAATCCACAGCTATCAAAACAGATAATAAAATGAGCTATACAATGATTTTAATAAAAGCAAAGGGGATCAAGATAAAACCTCTTTTGTCAGATGCGCCATTTTGATTTTTTTGAAGGATTAACTTTTTGTGTTCGTGAAATATTTTTATAACTTTTTATATATATTTAATAGATGTTTTCTCAAGTGTTAGTTTGTACGTCTTTTAATATTATTGTGGTGGATCTTTTGTGATTTTTATTGTGTTGTGTGTGATCAATTTGGTGTAAGATTTTTATTCAATTTAATTAGCTGTTATGTTTTTTATTTCTTTATACAATCGTTTATTGGTATTATGAACCATTTTATTGGAACTGCTCAGAATCAAAACCTTTTTTGAAATATCATTATTGATAAATGTAATTTAAGCTTTCCGTATGGTCAGCTTTCATAAAAAAATTGTTTGCGTGATTAAGTTCAATGCATTTTGTTGTTATTTTATTTTCATAATAAAATTATCTGTTAGAAAATATTTACAATATTTTGATCCCAGCATGAAAAAGTAAATTGGGGGTAGATGACTCTACCCCCCCTGATAAGTAGAAGTAGAGGGCCAAACTCGGTGGTGGTTACCATTGAAGAAGTGTAGTAACCACCCTTGATCCTCCCATTTTTTATGCTACCAAGTTGGGAAGCAAGCATGTTATGGTCCTTATGATAAGCGATTGTAGCAGCCTCTGAGCGCGCGCATCACCATTAGTAGGTGTCACTCGCGCGTTGATAACGAGAGATATTAGTTCTTAAATCTTCTTTGCCCAATAATTTCACTAGCCTACAGTGCCCTTCAAACCGGAATACATTAATGCCAAAGACATTACTGCTTTGCGGTAGAATATTTGACACTGCTGTGGTACCTACCTAGCTGGCCTCTCGCAACAAAAGACCTACCACCAGTGTGACTGTTGCACTGGTGGAGTAATCTCTGCTGTGACAGAGATTATCCCGACAGCGGGCGGTGGGGTCGTGAAGTCCCGACGACCGTGAATGCAAAAGACACTACTACTTTGCGTTAAATGTGACACTGCGGTAGTACCTAACGTAATGCAACAGTGTGAATACTGCTACATCTGAGGGTCGTACTTCCCCGTTTGAATCAGTCTATCCGTGGCATAATTATAATGTACATAGACTAGAAAGTCTTATTTCAATAAAAACTATTTCACCAATTCGTACATGAAGAGATTTAAAGCTAGTATATAAAAAATAGTACATCTTTACTTCCTTTCTTAATACTTACTTACTTGCTGTTGGGATAACCTCTGTCACAACAGAGATTATTCCACCAGTGCAATCAGTCACACTGGTGGTAGGTCTTTGTTGCAAGAGGCCGGCTAGGTAGGTACCACCGCAGTGTCCAATATTCTGCCGCCAAATAGTAGTGCTTAGGCACTACTGTGTTCCGGTTTGAAGGGCATTGTACGCTAGTGAAATTACTGGGCGAACGAGATTTAAGAACTAATATCTCGAGGTTGGCAACGCGCGAGTGGCACCTACTAATGGTGCTGCAAGCGCTCATAGGCTGCGGCAGCCACTTACCATCAGGTGGGCCGTATGCTTGTTTGCCAACTTCTAACATAAAAAAAAAAAAAAAAAAAACTTACTAATATTATAAGCGCGAAAGTAGCTCCGTCTCTGTCTGTCGCGCTTTCACGCCAAAACTAATGAACTGATTTAAATGAAATTTTGTACACTGATCTAAAATAGAGCGAGAAAAAACATAGGCTACCTTATAATATGAAAAATTATTAAGTTATTTTTTAGACTGTTGATTCGATATAAATAAATATGACATTCAAAGTTTGTAAAAGTTTTACTCTCAAGGGTGTAAAATAGGAAATAGGGGAAAGTTGTTATGGAAATACAGCAAATAGCTCATTAAAGTTTTTGCACGTGTCTTATTTGTAAAATAATTAGCCTAAATAATTAAAGGCAAAGACACTAATCTAAGCGGACTGTTAAGAAACCGGAACGTCGAACATCAATAGTAAGGGCCCCAACACTAGCACCGTGCGGGAGCGACGGCACGGCACTCACTTCGAGACGATACACGGCAACGGCCGCGAGCACTGGCTCAGTACAATAGCACGATAAATGTAATTAACCGTCAATAAAGTCATATTCAAATTCAACTGTCTTTAAATCAAGATCATGCAAAGAAGAATTCAATTTCAAACACGGACAAAGTCACGGGTACAGCTACTACAAAAATATCGTTACACGTACAACAATAACGATAAAGACAACAATCGTTATTTAATTAACTGTTCCGTTAATCGTTATCCGTTAAATGGGTCCCCGTTACCTCGGTACAATTTTTGCGAGTGTGAAAATAATTGATTTCGGAGGGGAGGCGTTTGTGGGAGAGTTTTACGTTTCTTTTAATTGACAAATGATTCGAAAAGGTTTTATTTGTTTCGTATATTGTAATTAAATAATTAAATTAAAAATAATAATAAACCACAGCGTTTGACGACCTTGTGGCGCAGCGGTAGCAAACCTAACTTAAGCACCACAGGTCGCGGGATCGATTCCCGCTCGGAGCATAATATGTTTGTGTTGACCATGCAAGCATATTTCCCGGTCTAGGTGTATTTGTCCTTGTCATTGTGTATATGTCTTCCGAACCCCGACACAGGATATAACTATCCTAATGGGGGCTATTGAGTGTGTAGCGTTTATTTATTTACAACCTTTTACGCGACAATTAAGTTCATGAGTAAAAACTAAAAGTTAATACATTACGTTATACTTTAGATTATAAAAAGCAACAAAAACATTACACACTCTACAGTTTTTGCTATTAAAATTACATCAGGCGCAAACAATAAAGATATTACTATAATGTAAAATAATTAGCTATTTCCCAACATTATAACAGCAAGCAGTTAACTTTTAACTGTATTTAGATAATATTATTGTGACTCTGCGGCTGCGGGTTTGCGTCTGGCGTTGAAGCGAGTAAATTGATTCTTTATTATATTGTGTAATTGTTGTTTTATTAATTACTTCTTAGGGGCTTAACATTAACTTTTAGTAACAATTCTATTATATCGCTACATAGTGTAAAAAAGTCGCTTTCTCTGTCCCTATGTATACTTAAATCTTTAAAACTACGCAACGGATTTTGATACGGTTTTTTTTAATAGATAGAGTGATTGAAGAGGAAGGTGGATTTGTATAATAACATCCATTAAATAGTGGAGAAATACTGTTATCTTTGAGGTTTCTAATGTGATGTCGTAAATAATTACATTTAACGCGTGCGGGCCACGGGCGGTAATGAATAAATCAAAACTACTGGATCGATTTTAATCATTTCTTCAGTGAATGACATAGGCTATATATTTTATACCCGTGCGAAGCCGAAGCGGGCCACTAGTGTCTATATATGAGCATGACGTATAAATATATATGTCATGATACGAAATAGCGATGTAGCTTAGTTTTTGACAAGTTTTTGGTCCTAGAATCGCAATAATAAATAAATAAGAGTTAATGTTAAACCCCTGTACTCGCTACGGTTTTTTTTTTAATTTATTGTTTTTGATTTATAAATTAAAAGCCAAATAATAGAGATCGCTGTCTAAAATATTAACAGAAAAAAACATTTCTATTCAATTCAATTAACTGTTTTAGTGTTTCCTACGGAACAAATTACACTAAAGGAAATTTCCATAGTTTTTAATAAAAATTATTTTACTTTAAAAGATAAATAATAAAAGTTAGAAATTTTTGTAAGTTGATATTTTTTACACTTTTTGCGATATTTCATGAACTGTAGTAGATAACTTGTTGGAAACTTCATAAATTGTATATTTCTATGGCAAGAATAAGAAAGTATAAAAACAAACATAAATTGAAAATTGATATTTTTACTCTACATTGATACGAAACCATTTTCCTTTTATCTCCCTTCTATGGTTCTTCCTCCTCTCTGGACACTTTTAATGCTACTCGAATACCAAGCGTCTTAAGCGACGTAACGATCACCGCTAACATAAGCAGTAATTTCTCGCTCTGATTAACAAAAATTATCAGTCAAGTGCGTTATTGACCACGCACAGTCGAAATTACTGGGTTTCATAGCTTGATGATGAAGAATATTAAAGACTTTAAAAATAATAACGCATTAAAATCGAACGCAAAAATAAGTTGGTAATTTTCAGTAATTATTAGAAGTAATATAAAAAACAATTTTGGGAAAAAATTGTATATCTCTCAAATTTGTAAACAATATCTATTCTTCAAACCAAATGGGGTTGAAAATGTAGCAAGTCATAGAATACATCTATTTACTAAATATGATGGAGCCAATAGTCTCTTAAGTAAAATTACTGTGAGATACCCGCCCGCCCGACGTCATCGCCCGCTGCTGGGATAATCTCTGTCACAGCAGAAATTATTGCACCACTGTAATCAGTCACACTGCTGGGTCTTTTGTTGCAAGCCGACCTGGCTAGGTAGGTACCACCGAAGTGTCAAATATTCTACCGCCAAACAGTAGTACTTATGCATTACTGTGTCCCGGTTTGAAAGGCACTGTAAGCTAGTGAAATTACTGAGCAGAGGAGATTTAAAAACCAATATCTCTCGTTGTCAACGCGTGAGTAGCACCTACTAATGGTGCTGCAAGCGCTCATAGGCTACGGCAACCACTTACCATCAGGTGGGCCGCATGCTTGTTTGTCAACTTGTAACATAAAAAAACTGACGGATGGATATGACTAGATTATAAAGGTTGCGTTCTTGACATTTGGTTACGGAAACCTAAAACCTTAATGCGGTCATCTGCTAAATGCTATAAATTGTCTTTCTATAGAGAGTCATCATCACAAAACTTTCGTTTGATCATTGATCCTTTCACAGCTGAGTCTCTATACTCGCCCCCCCGCTTGGTGGACGCTGTCAAGGCCAGTAGTGTCAAAAGCAATACACATTCCGAAAAAAAAAATGGCGAATCATTAAAGACATGATCACTTAGAAAAGGTGCAAATTTTTCGTCCATGTATATTCTCTTTAATAAAACAAGGCCAAATTGTCTAAAAGATCATAAAATATACTTCAGAAGTTCTATATAGGAAAAATTCAATAAAATTATGCATTTCGGTACCCGATTCTCATATTAACATGTCATTCGACGCCATATTGCAATAATATTCCGAACGAGTCGACCCTAACTTCGCTACGGTTGAAACGTCACAACGACAAATACGCGTTGTTCAAATAGCTACCGTATTCACAAGCGGTTACGGTTTTACGGTTTTTTGACAGTTGGTTGGAAGTTTATACGGGAGTCTTAAAGTGTATGTAAAATCGATTGATCGGTCCGAATCATTCCGATTTCGATTATCGACTGAAATAAAAGGTACAGGTGCGTTCAATTGTTATTAGTTAGTGATGTTCGATAGCTTTCCGCCATTTTGAATTGCGTAAGAATATTTTATTGTCGGCATTTGGTATTTCGTTCTATATAATTGTAGATATTCGTTTTTTTAGCTACTGAGTTGTATAAGTTGATCATCATGTACGTGGCATTTCATCCAAAACCATGACATGTTTTTTTTTTCATTCTGTTTTCTACTTTAAAAAAACATAATTCAAGTAAGCTTTGAATAGTATGGTTTTGTAAAAAAATATAATCATAAATAATAACTAATCTCAATAATCGAATAAGATAATCATAAAACCGTAACAAATAACGCGTCAGCTCACCTCAGACCGCACGACACTAATGCACTAATGTAACGAGCACACGTTCTAATTTCGAACTCGGCGACGGTTAACACGACCGCAGACGCGTTCTGAATTTAAACGACCCAATGGGATGCGGTCGCGAGTTAACGCCGTTCGAATTTCGTATTTCGGGGGCTCACCGTTTTTATGTGGCCAGTATTTTTGAGTTTATTTTTTAAACGATTGCACGTCCACGTTTATTTTTTCTTTAATATTGTATTTCCTATTAAAGAATAAATAGGCATAGTCTTACTCAGTTGTTAAGAGGAGGAGGAGGAGGCATCATTTCCCACCCCTTCGGTTTCCAACCTTTTTTTCCTTCTTATGCCTTCTCTACTATCCTTCGACTTCAGGTATCGCACGTTCATCGGTTGCGGTGACTGCTTATCACCAGACGAACCGTATGCGTGTTTGCCAATCATGAGGACAAAAAACGACATGAGCTAATTTTTGCCGCAATCACAAAATATCAGGGAATGAAAATTTGTAGCATTATATTTCTATTACAACAAATGTGTCACAGTAACATTCGCAAGAGCATTATAATTATGTATGTGTAGACTCTGTACTTTGTACAATTATACTTAAGATAATTAAAGATATGCATGGGCTTACTTATACGGTAGAGGACCCAAACTCCACTCCCCTACCCAAGAAAAAGTACTCTTCCCCTAAGGTACCCAATCTTTGTGTTACGGATATAAATTTGCTACAACCTTTTTAGTTTTAGCTTATGTAGCCATGTATTACATTTTTTTTGGAGTGTTTATTACTGTTGGTCCTAGTGGCCTTGACAGCGTCGTCGGTGGGGGGCCGGGTCAGGAGATCTCAGCCGTTAAAAGATTGACAGCCCGCGCGGGGCTCAAGTTGAAATAGGGCTCAAGTCATTGGGAGTTTTTATATGTTGGGGCAAATGGGCTGCTCGCCTGATTTTGAGCGATTACCACCATCTGTAACATCATAGATTTAAAATGCTGGTCTACTAGTCACTGTACAGTCACGAGCAATGAAATGTATACATTGTCAAATTTTCAAAATTATGTACACGCTATACTTTGCAAAAGAAAGTATACGAATTTTGCTTCATAAATATGTAAGCGTCAATTTATTTCATAATAATGTATACAGTGACATTTTCAAGACATTTTTACGTCTAAAGCAGTATATTAATTTTATTTTAAAATATATTTTATTATTATGTGTATATCACTGAATTTCTCTAATTGATTCTGATGTTTTTTTGTTTTGGGTATTTGGTATCCCTGGATAGCTAAGAATCACAATAAGGCCCAGTAGGTGGCGTGGAAATAAAGTTCTAGGTTTTATTATTTTTAGTTTTTGCTCATATCACACACACACCTTCAACTAAATATATAAACCATATTTGTTGGAACAAACAGACACTTGGTCTGTTACTGAACTGAACGTGTGGACCGATTTCGATAAAGTATACATTGACATTTTGAATAAAATCTACGTTATAAGCAGATTTTCTTTGAAATTATATAAATATATTTAGATAAAAATTTATTATGCATTTACTGCTCTTTTAAAAATAACATTTTTGTTTTTGAAAGATAATTTTAACAATATATTTTATAAGCAAATGCGTTTTAGTATTTTGGAACGAAATTCCTTATCGCGGCTTAGGTTTAGGTAGGTTGGCGGAAAATTAAATTTTGGGAGGTAAAAAAATCAAAGCAAAATATGTGGAATAGTGTTCACTAGCCGGATTTTTTTTTCCGAAGCCTCTTTTTGTGGAGGCCTCCGGAGCTTTCGCCGCGGTTGCCCTCCTCTTTATCCGGCTGTTTGTATGGCGACAGACGTAGGAGGGAATGCAAGAAAAATGAAACGTTATTAAAATGCGTTACATAAATTTACAAATATGAGCTGCTTATTTGAAATTGTATGGGTATTTGACAAATCTTTTATTTTAAGTATGTATGTATAATCCTATATTTGTGCAGTGGCATGGGTTGCGATATAATGGAGCTTGTTGAGATGGCATGGATTGTAGGAGAGCAAGAAAATAAAATGCCCATTTTGTAAAATATTTTTTTATGTGGATAGGTATGCATGTTTGTTCTTAAACTTGTTCATACCGCGTGCCCTGAGACACGTTTTAATTTTTTTAATATTAGTCGTTTACATTTTACTACAGCGTGTGCCTGTATTTTTACGCTAGATAGATACTGCGATAGTTTCAGGTTTCAAAGGAAATTAATCTTTAATTCTATATTATTAAGTCATAAAGCCTTTGATAATTAAAGAAACCGATCATGTTCCTATTGAATAAAGGATAAATTCCTTTGACACTTATATGTCACAGTATGCATCTTACGCTTAGACTAACCCCATGGACGTTGCCGCTCTTGTAACCATATTTCATAGGAGATATTGCTATCTTAGTCTGTTGCTTCGAATCACTAATAGGAGTAAAAGAAATAGACATATATATATATATAGGTTTGACAACTTATTTTTTTATTCCCTAAACGTCAATAATTGTATTTTTTAAACCCGTTCAAAACTATCAATTGTATAAGTGACTAAATGTCAATGGCATTTGTAACTGATTAAAACTATTGTAAGCATTGTAAATGATAAATTGACACATGCACACAGTGATAAAGTGACATATCACGCATACATAAAAGGCAATACATAATTAAAATATCGATTAATTTAAAATTTAATAATACCGTCATGACTAGTTTTTTCAAAAAAGAAAAACCTCCTTCAATGCCAAAAAAAATATTTTGACATACTATATACATAATATTATTCTAGTATTATTAGATGGATACATTATTTTGAAACAAAGCTCGTAAACTTTATTTTGCGATGTATTGTGAATGAATAAAAAAAACTGTCAAATTATAAATTTCATTGCTCATTTCGTATTTTAGGGTTCCATAGCCAAATAGAAAAATTATAAGGGTTACGTACTCTTATAATTAATTTATATTTTATCTCCACTCCACTAATGTGACTCCTCCACTCCATTTTATGTCACAGTCATTTTAATTGGAAATTATTGGCACTATTTATATGAAATTAAGTAAGTAGATGTATTCTATGAACCGCTACACAATTTTGCAGTAGAGAAATATTTGATTATATCAAATATAATATTGATTACATCAAATCAAATATTTTTCTACTGCAAAATTGTGTATCGGTTCATATAATACACCTACTTGCAATTTCATATAAATATGATTTGAAAATAATCAAATATTTTCGTATATATAAAAAAGCCTATCACGTTTTTGTGGAAAGTCAGATTCTACCACATATCTACATAGATCTAGAGCCTTATTAATATATAAAAAATTGAGGCTAGAAGTCCATACATGTAACTGAGCAGTAAAAAAATTAACACGTAGGAACGTGTTAGGTAGCTTTTCTTAGGCTTCGTCTTTAATAATAATTGTGTAATTTTGACTTATTTGATTGAGTCAGTAGGTTCTTTGATAAGAGTCTAAAGTCATCAAAGTTATGTTATACCCCCTTAAAATTTGAGGTTCTAGAACATTAAAACAAGTTTTCTCAATAATTATTTTGAAGAAGATACATTTTCCAGTAACCATGTTTTTCGTATTATTTTGAATAATGATAATGACATTTTATGTCTTTATATTAAAAGTCCAAAAAAAAATTGACACCGTTGTGGCGTTGTGGGTAGCGTGTCTGCCTTAAATCTCGACGGTTGCGGGTTCGATTCCGCTCGGGCAGATGTTTGTTAAAATTTCTGTCTCGGTCACAGGGCGTTTGCCTGTGGGTCTCCCCACCGTGCCTCGGAGAGCACGTTAAGCTGTCGGTCCCGGTTGTTATCACATAACTTCTGATAATAATCGTTAACTCTTGATAAGTAATTTGCTCTTATCCAATGACTTGCTGGTTCGCCCTTAGGGTTGCGGAGGTCAGATGGCAATCGCTCTGTGTAAAACTAGTAACCTGTCAAATCCGGATAAAGAGTAATAAGCAGAACCCTGGGTAAAATAAAATACCAGGGAATAATGCTCCGGATGAAGAAGATTAAAAGTCCAAAAAATTCTTTTTCATCAAGCAGCGCAACTTTTTAGTTTCCACTGTGCACGGTGCACCACGCACTTAAGTGGTTTTGAATTTCAGAAACACCTGTTCACTTAGGGTTCATTTATTTAAAGTATTTATGTGGGGTATGGGTTATATGAAAAATCTGAAAAAATAGAACTCGACTTCAATACCACCGAGTCCCGAGATTCTGAGTCTTATTATGATTTTAAGCCCTTCAGAGCCACCAAACACCAAAAAGTCATCAAAATCAATCGGAAAAGTTCAGTGAAGATAAGAATATAAATAATATTATATATTGTCACTTCAGCTTCGCAATCTTAGTGCATTTCTGATTTGATGGCGTAGAGTTACTCCAAGCATAGCTCTCTCGGCAGGCCTACTAGGTCATCTGATGACATAGAGCGAGCCAGTGGGAGCCGCTAAATACAAGTGGTGACATCATTTACGACAGACTTATGTAAGTCCAACAGTAGACGTCTACAGATTGATGACAAATTATATATAAATATGCAGCTAATTGACTACATTTAAACTTCTTTAGAAAGCTATACGCGAAATTATTACTATTATTATTATTCAAAGTAGTATAATTTTACCCGAATATACATATTTTAAAAGTATACCTAATACCTACTATAGATTTGGTTTTGAAAATGTCACTGTATACATTATTATGAAATAAATTGACGATTTACATATTTATGAAGCAAGACTCGTATACTTTCTTTTGCAAAATATTGCGTGTACATAATTTTGAAAAATTGACAATGTATACATTTCATTGCTCGTGACTGTACATTCCCATTAGCAAAGTCCCATATTTACAGTAAAAAAAAAGCTAATTCACCGCCCCCTTAGTAATAGTCCTTATGTTAGATTTTAAAAATAATCTAGGACTTGACAATTGTTGAGACAAGGACGGCAAACACTTTACAGAATATACCTTGAAATTTTGTAAATCCGTATTGTATACATGCCTTAGAATTCCTTCTACGATTGCTTTCTCAGGATGATTTCTTCCGCCTTTAAAACATGAAAATTCAGAGGCGTTTCCGGATTAGAAACCGACATCTAGAATAAAGATTTTATTACTATTTTTATCTGTCAGAAAAAGCATAGCGAAAATTAATACCAAAATGCAATTTTCCGTTGATAGTTTTTTAAATAAAACAAGTGAAAATATCGATATGTTCACTGAAATATTCTCGCGAAATAATAATTTAATAACTCTTTTAATATCAAAAGAATTAATAGAGAAATATGACATCAATAATAAAATAATAAAGCGACTTGCGTCCGACGCGAATGGTAAGAAAAAGACATATTAATTTCGACATCTCCTCTCCCTTTCCGAACGAAAGTATCTCGTATCGCATCGTCTCGCTCTCACCCCCGAGCTTAAGTGTCCCACCAGATGTTGCCGCTTTTATTGAAAAACTCCGGGCGCCATATTGCGACTAGTGAATTAAGATGTAGCGAACTGTTATTGGTAAAGCTATATATTGACCGTTTAGCGTTATTTTTTTTGTTCGTTTCGGTAATTGGTTTTCTTTTTTTTTGGAACGAAGTTTCTCAATGGTTACGTACTGCGATTTAGTAATCGTCACGTAACGAAATGGAGTATGCTGTGTGTGTGTACTGAGCCTACTACAAGCAAATGAGCACACAAGCAAGTGAGTGCGCAGCCGGTTGTGCAACTCTTTCTCTCTCTCTCTCTTTCTCTCTGTATCCCTGTCTCTTTTTATCATATAGCATACAGATTTCATTTCAATTTACATTCGAATTTGAAGAAAAACCGTAAAGAACATCGTTCTTGACAGAGGTCCTCCGATCACACATTTTTTTATTTTCTTCTATACATATAAAATGTTTTATTCTGAATTACTGACGGATCAACACACAGCCTAAATCGCTGATCATAGTGACGTGATACTTGGAGGGTATTTTCTGTGTATGACGTAGGCATCCGATAAGAAAGGATTTTCCGAAATTCTATTTCTAAAGGATCGAAAAATAGGGCTAAAGTTAGACAACACGATTCCTTGGTCTACTTCAAATTTAGCATAAACCGTTTTTAAAGAATTCATGAAAGACGTGTTTCGTATTTTATTGAAATTCATCCCCTAAAGTGTTTGAAATTCAACCCGATACATGGCATATCAACGCCCAGCCTAAACTTGAAATAATTTTTCCGATTTTTTTTACAGGTGTTGTTTTTAAAACGTAAACGAGCACACGGAAACAATGTTTCGGAATTCAACCCATAGGTAATCAAATATTTTGTAGACGCATAAAACTGGTTTTTGGCGAACGATTAAGACGTGTTTTAACATTTTCTGTAATTCCTCAACTGAAGTGGTGGAATGAAGTTTCAAAGTTTGTATTAAAATCGTTATTCACGCATGCGAAGCCCCTGGCAGAAGCTTGTCTATATATATAAAAGGGGATGACCTGAGTGACTTATAAGCCTTCAGCCTAAACTCTTAGATCTAGAAAGCTGATATTTTTCATAAGAGCTTTTTTAAACGTAAACGCGCAATAAGAAAGATCTTTTCTTAAATGATGGAGAGGAATCCTCTTAAGAGGATGAAAAAGGGAAAGTTTGTATGGAAATCCATTGTAAATATAGAAGCATGAAAGTTTATTTTTAAGTGAAAAATTATAGATAAATAAACATGTTTTTTACCATTTTCTAAAATTTATCTGAAGGGGTGAAAAAAGGCTTCAAAGTTTCTATAGTATTTAGTCATTTTTGAAGTTAGAAATAAAGAAATATGTGTTATAACATTTTCTAAAGTTGTTAAGTAAATTGTTTTTAGCCAATGAGTTATTGGTTCGCCCTTAGGGTTGCGGAGGTCAGATGGCAATCGCTCCGTGTAAATACTAGTAACCTATTTCTATTTCGGGGAGTGTGCTGATGAGCTCCATGAACTCATACCGCCATCGCCGTTTTTCTACCGGAATACCAGGCGCACTGCTGGGTACCACCCATATCTGGTCGATATACCTAATATCCGAACTATGCGCTTTCGTTCGTCATTCATAATACGAACGGCCAGGGATTGGAATGCTCTTCCGGCGTCTATATTTCCGAATGCATACGACCTGAACCTCTTCAAGGTGCGAGTACATAGGCTTCTCTTGAGTACGCTCCAACGTAGACCTCATCTATGCTTTCACGCTCGATGGAGGTCAAGCTTACCCATTTTTGAATTAAAAAAAAAACCTGTCAAATCCGTACAAGAGTAATACGCAGAGCCTGGGTAAATACGCGTATAATACCGGGAATAATGCTAGGGAGAAGACTTTCATTCGTAAATTTTAATAGACTCTTGATTATTTTAATTATCAAATCCCTCAGCCTTAATAGCTCAACAGTAGAAGAGCCGACTCCGCTCCGTTAATGCTCAGTTGCGAGTTCGATCCTGACCCCTTTCAGCTATTGTAGTACCCACTCCTAGAGCAAGCTTAGAGCTTATTTGGAGAGGCAATGGAAATGTTAGTTATGCCTTGAAAAAGGAACTGCTAATATTAAAAAAAATAACATCAAAATAACTTAAAAAGTATCACTTTAACTCATAGACTTATGAAAATATATTCCCTGCCCAGTATCCGCTGTTGATCCTGCGTAAAACTAACATCAAATGCATTGAAACTAAGTCACAAGCTTGATACATAGTCATAGTTTTTACGGTAGTAGAAGTCTCACAGAAAATCGGCGTCAAGTAACAGTATCATTAGGTTCTGTTGCGTTTCGTGCGATGAGTGAGAGCGCCGGAAGCCCAATTTACCACCTCTGCTCCATGGGTTGGTAACTTCAAGTATCGCGCACGTTCATAGGTCGCGGTGACCGCTTACCATTAGGCGGACCGTATGCTTGTTTGCCAACTGTCATGACATAAAAAAAAACTGTTGATTCTTCTTTATGGCGGTCCGTAGTCGATGCCTATTTTCTTAACTCTACAGAATTCTCAGATTTGGTACTGAGGTGCTATTAACATTATAGGTAATGACAAAAATTGACGTGGGAAGTCTTTCTTTCTTATCGAGTGGTCAGTGGACAACCTAGTGTCAGAGTTGTTCCGTTCCGACTATAGACCTCTGACTTGACTTATCGACTGTCATCAAATTGATAACAGCCGGGACCGACTTTTTACGTGGCCATCATGCGATCACCCATCTAGTGACTGACCGTTCCTAAAGTTCCTTAACCTACCGATTGTTTACCGATCAGTAGGTGCACTCGGCTATGAGCGTCTCACGTGGGAAATCACCCGCCGTGAAGTACATGTAGAGCCTGCTACTATATCACAAAATAACTAACGTAGGGTACGTTATCAATATTGAGAGGTAGAGTAGTATTTTTTTTTCACCCCAATGAAAGGTACCTCTTGGATTCGTGTGGTAAAAAATGTAGCAGATTCAAAACATGCCACACTTGTAGTCAGGCTCCTCCCAGCACAAAGCTGGCTTGACCGTGGAAGTACTACCCTCTCAAAGAGGACCAATCTCCAACCTCCTCTGTTGCCAAGCTGGCTCGACCGTGGAAGTACTACCCCCTCAAAGAGGACCAATCTCCAACCTCCTCTGTTGCCAAGCTGGCTCGACCGTGGAAGTACTACCCTCTCAAAGAGGACCAATCTCCAACCTCCTCTGTTGCCAAGCTGGCTCGACCGTGGAAGTACTACCCTCTCAAAGAGGACCAATCTCCAACCTCCTCTGTTGCCAAGCTGGCTCGACCGTGGAAGTACTACCCTCTCAAAGAGGACCAATCTCCAACCTCCTCTGTTGCCAAGCTGGCTCGACCGTGGAAGTACTACCCTCTCAAAGAGGACCAATCTCCAACCTCCTCTGTTGCCAAGCTGGCTCGACCGTGGAAGTACTACCCTCTCAAAGAGGACCAATCTCCAACCTCCTCTGTTGCCAAGCTGGCTCGACTATGGAAGTACTACCCTCTCAAAGAGGACCAATCTCCAACCTCCTCTGTTGCCAAGCTGGCTCGACCGTGGAAGTACTACCCTCTCAAAGAGGACCAATCTCCAACCTCCTCTGTTGCCAAGCTGGCTCGACCATGGAAGTACTACCCTCTCAAAGAGGACCAATCTCCAACCTCCTCTGTTGCCAAGCTGGCTCGACCGTGGAAGTACTACCCTCTCAAAGAGGACCAATCTCCAACCTCCTCTGTTGCCAAGCTGGCTCGACCGTGGAAGTACTACCCTCTCAAAGAGGACCAATCTCTAACCTCCTCTGTTCCCATCCCTCCTGTCCCTCGGGTAAGTGACACTTCAAGTGTTACACGCTCGTACATAGGTTGCGGTGAGTGCTTACCATCAGGCGGACAGTATGCTTGCTTCAATACTGTCATGATATAAACACATACAATGATTACGGGTTTTAAGCTATTATTATAATTCAAGGATTTCTTTTATAAATGCAAATTATCAAGCAAAAACGTCTAAAAGGATTTGCATAAAATTTGGCACAGATATAGATTGTTGCCTGGATTAAAGGAGGAAGGATGAGAGGGGAAAAAGGAAGGGAACAGAAGTAGTTCGAGATTAGGCTTGCGGCGCCCTCATCAGTCATCGCATGAAACGCAACAGCCGATTTTCTGTCATAGCGTACTTCCCATGATAAACACTTTTCCAATCTATCCAAATAAATAAAATTGATGTGACTGTTTATAACCAAACTAACAGCTTTTCGATAAATACATATAAAAGTCCATACGGTAATTACATAAAAAAAACAATTTTTAAATTTTGCGTCTGTCTAATTGATCCGATGAATCTCTGAAAGGGCTCGACAAATTTTAACGGAACTTCCACAGGCATATAGCTGATATTATAAGAAGTAACTTAGGCTACTTTGATTTTAGAAAAAGAATTAGGGTTCTGTGCAATAAAATGCGAGCAGAGCCGGGGGCGTAGCTAAATTAATAACAATTGCATAGCATGATTCCACTTACCATTTATATTTTTCGCGGGATCTCTTTCCTCACCCAAAATAGCACTAACACTGAATTTAAGTAACGGCTTCTTTTGTTCATTATAATCTTCACAACTCCTAACCATATCATCTGTGCTGTACTTCTCCTTATCACCTTCATCTCCAGAATTCTCCTGATAACCTGTACTCTCCTGATAACTGTGCAGATTAAAACGCTTCTCCAGCTCTTCTAGTCTTCGTATACCAGACTTCTTACAGGCGAACGGTGGACAGTCGTAAGAACCGCAGTGACAGCGTCTTGAAAGATTTGGTATATTCAAAACCTCCTTGTCACATCTCTCATCATTCCTCTGATATAAATCATGATTGTAATATACAGTTTCGTTTTTATTAAAATCGTCGTGACTCTTAGAATCATCGTCTTCGATTTTATCATCTTCATTTCGTTCATCATCATTTTCAGCTGTTTTAGCTTCTTCAACTTCTGGAGTGTTTTCTCTGGAGACACTCTGTCTTTGCATGTAGCTCTCCAGCTGTTGATTGATGAATTGGTTATGAAAGTTCACAGTTTTCTGCTGATGCAAGATATTGTCGACTAGGAATGGTGATGTCATGTTAAAAGTATTAACATTCGTCTTATTATAGCAGAGGTTTTGAATTGTCTTCAACATAATGTTATGGTTCGAGACGAATGGGGTCAATTTGATTCCATTTTTCAAATCCGTTGGGTACATAACTTTATTTTTTATATCCTATTGCATTATTAATACGTAATGTTTCGTTCAGTTACGAAGACGGGAGACGTGCACTCGATCCCGCGGTTGGACGTCGACTGAAGTTGGGGTGTGTACGTTAAAGGGGCGGGAACTGGGGTGGTTTTTAGCGGTGCTTTTGTGTACGAACGGCCAGATTATCTCGACCTCTCCCTGTATTCGTTTCGGACAAAACATTTCCCTGTAAAAGAGAGATGGGATGTAATGTCTTAGGTCTATTTCAGTGGTCACTTGGTTTTGCTTGCAAAATTAATATTACCGTTGAACGTTTTGGAAAATCGCCTCTAACACCTTGTACTACGATGTTTTTTGACGTTTTTCGATTTCATATATAACATTGTCAAGATGTATGCATCGCTATGTTCGTATGTAAGTATTATTCATAGGTAAAATATAGAAGGGTGTATGTTTTAAGTTAAATGGCGTCTTTTGTGCGCCGCGTGGTGTATTAATCCTTTATTGTCAACTTTGAGGTTGATTTTTTCATACGTTTACAATATAATCATACATTTTAATAGTACTTATATTTATTTACTAAACTAGCATCTGCCCGCGACTTCTTCCGCGGTGGTTTCAGAGAGAAATTTATAATTTGTAAGTAAATAATATTTCCTAAGACACATGCAGCATTTTTTTTTTATAATCCCACGGAAACTTAAGTATTTTCTGGGATAAAGATTATTCGGTCTCAATAGCTCAACGGTTAAAGGGCCGACCCCACTACATTAAAGCTCAGTTGCGGATTCGATCCTGACCGCGTAGGCTATTGTCGTAGCTACCAGCTTATTTGGGGGTAAGAGGAGTGTGAATGATTTGAAAAAGTATTGCTAATATTCTTTTAAACAGCTACGGAAAAGTCGTAGATCTTGTAGATTTCGTAGTCTCGTAGATATGGTAACGGCGTAGCTATTTGCTACGACAATGTTTAAGCTACGTAGGTGATCTATTTTTTTTTTTAAAGAATATTAGCAGTGCTTTTTCAAGGCAATTACTAAGATTCCTATTGTCCCTCCAAATAAGCTCGAAGCTTGCGCCAGGAGTGGGTACGACAATAGCCCAAGCGGGTCAGGATCGAACCCTCGACTCTCGCGAAATCGGCCCTTCTACCGTTGGGCTATTGAGACTCTCGAGTACATTCAATTTATATATGTTTCTAAGCCACATTTATGTAATATAATACACAAAAAGTGGTGGTTAAAGTGCCCTTTAATTTAATACTTAAAAAGCTATGCTAAGTTAGTCACAAGTTTGCAAAATAATGGAATAAAGTTAGCGTGTGACTAACTTCGTTTTGTTGACATTTTGTGTGTATAAAGACCTGTCATAGGTTATAGTAAGTCAATGATTAAAGGTTTAAAATTTTTAAATAGACTAATTTCCGCGGCTCTGCTCGCGTGGTGAACCCATTGTTATTTATAGCACGGAATCCTAATTCTTTTTGTCTGTGAAAAGTCCTAAGTCCCATTAAAATTGGTTCAGCCGTCTCAGAAATTAGCCGGAGCAAACAGACAGAAAGACAGACAAAAATTTGTTTTTATATAAGTATCATATATACTTTTATATGCATTTCGTGAAAAGCTGCTAATTCGGAATCACAAACAGACACTTCAATTTTATTTATTTGTATAGACAACAATACATAGAGAGGTCCGTCTTCGACGAAGTCTCGTCAAAGACTGAATGAAAATTAGAAGAAAAAGTCCCATGAAGAGAAAAAAGCGTTCCAATTTCGAAATTAGCCACACCCCCTTTTGTTATTGGCTAATACATTTAGGACTAAATGACGTAAGAACCGCGATACATACATAGAAATCCAGACCTTATTACTAAAGATATAGAGTTGATTTTTAATTGGGGTTCCTTAAGGAGGTAGTAAGAAAAAAGACGAGAAGGGTTCCGTATGAATATTGTTCAACTGTATTTGAAGTAGAATAATGGACGGTCTCTGCGGTGGATTATTTTGTATGAATTTAATATTCTTATTTTAGGTTCATTTAATTTATTTACAAATGGCCGTGACTTTGCTTGTTTTGATGACGGATTTTTTTTTAAGTTTTTGATCTTGGTTAATTCTTCGTATCTAGCAGAGTTAAGCCGTCTGTCTTCAGTGTTATCTCCTAAAATCCTATTGGGTTCGATTCCCGCTCGGAGCATTTGTATTGATCATACAGGTATGTCGTTGTGTATGTTTCTTTATTTATTTCATATTTATTTAACGACCATTATGGTGTGTTGTTAGCTAACCTGCCTTTAGTCTCGTCGGTCGTGAGTTCGATTCATTCTCGGGCAGATATTTGTATCTTACAAATATCTTTGTCCGTGTGTCGGTCACGGTTGTTATCATAACATCATATAATAATTGTTATTAATATCGTGGCCCAGGGTCGCGGGTTCGATTCCCTCTCGAAACAGATGTCTGTATTCTCTCTGGGTGTCTTCGTCATTGTCGTTGTGTATGTTTCAGGACCATCAATCACTATCCTACCCGTGGCTTTTAAATGCGGAGGGCTTTTAAATGCGTGGCTTAATAAATAAAATGTGATCACCCATCTATAGTCTGACGTCGCACAAAGTTGCTTAACCCAATGATCACTTACCGACCAATTATAAACAAAACTGTCTAGAATAATTTTCTCAAAATGCTTCATCAGCTTATCTATAAAAACAATTTGGGTTAATTTTTCTGATATAGGTAGATAAGCTATTTTTAAGACGGCTATAGGCCTCCATCTCCGATGACGTCCTTAGCCGTGGTTCGGCTTCGCAGGAGGCACCCTAAGGAGGGTAAAATCAAATTTGAGCCCCCGTGAGGGCTGTCCCTTTATCACGGCTGAGTCTCTGTACTCGGCCCCTCCGCTCGGTGACGGTGTCAAGGCCAGTAGGGCCCACAGTAATACACATTCCGAAAAAAAAGACGGCTAAAATTCAAAAATAATAAAATCCAAAATACATTTATATATTTATAACTTCTTTCCCCTCGAATTCCCCCGCCCAAACCCCTTTCATAGCGTTATATTGTGATAAAAAATATCACGTCAATCCTGGATAACTACCTCTGTGATAAATTTCATCCAAATCGTTCCAGCCATTATATAGATAATATGATATTGTTTTGACATCAACCCTTTCATCGCGGTCCGTGTCGAATAGCCATAATTGCATAAATAGTGGAGCAACCCCTAAATAAGGGGTTGATAGGAAACAAATAGACGCTTTCGGTTGTGATTTTTTTATTTTCACTTCAGATATTAAATCCTCAATAATATTACTGATGGTAAGTCTTTTGTTGCAAGAGGTGGGCTAGGTAGGTACCACCGCAGTGTCAGATATTCTACCGCAAAGCAGTATACTGTGTCTCGGTTTAAAGGACACTGTAGTTAGTGAAGTTACTGGGTAAAGGAGATTTAAGAACCAATATCTCTCGTTGTCAACACGCGAGTGGCACCTACTAATGGTGTTGCGCGCACTCATAGGCTACGACAACCGCTTACCATCAGGTGGGTCGTATGCTCGCTTGCCAACTTAGTAACATAATAAAAAGCGAGGTTGATAGCGACTTTTGCCACAGTATTCGTAATGACGTATTCAAGATCTATGCAAAAATCCAGCTTGATTTTTTTCCTTTTCATTAAAACCTGTGCGTCCGTGCTGAGCGACAACGCCCCCCCCCGATCCGAGGAGGCTTTACCATCTCGCCCCTCCCGGGACCGAGCTCTGCTAGCCACCGGCGGAGGACATTTTTTTTTTTTTTTCGGAATGTGTATTGCTGTTGGCCCTACTGGCCTTGACAGCGTCACCGGGCGGGGGGCGGCGGAGGAAAGTGCTTGTCCGGTCGCTTTGATTTGTTCTGCGAGAGTTCCCATAACCTTTCTTTCTTACTTCTTAACCTGAAAAACTCACTGAGATTGGCCTCCGAGAAGGTTTTAGTGGGTCCCCATGAAGGTTTTAGTGGGTCTTTGTAACAAAAACAACTCGCGACGTTCGCCTAAAATCTGGGTTTTATATCAAATGGGCTATCTCGGCTTTATTTCGAATAAATATAATTAAATTTTCACAATGTATTGTGTTTAAAACATAAGATATTTCCCATTTCCCTTTCGTAGTTCACGCGCGAACAACTGATAAATATAATACGTTATTAATTAAAATCACCCACAGATATTGGACGCGTTTATTTAAAAAGTAATAAAATTATTCATGGCCGAATGCGGTCGACAGACGGAGCGCACGTGGCGCCATCTTTTGTTCGTCGGACGCGCTTCCGTTGCGATATTAGTTACGCGGATTATAAGTTATTATTGTCATATTGTTTATTATCATCGTTTTATTTATGAGTAAAAATATTTTTAGAAAGGATTTAACGCTTGTTAAAACGTGTAACATTATCTTGTTTTGAATTCGTCACTGTGATTATGATTTTTGAATATTGGATTATTTTAAAACCAAAAAAAGTATTTTAAAGTAAAAGTATCCTAATCTCCTCCTATTATCAACTATCTAAAAGAAAGGAAGAACGGTTTTCGGTAGTAGAGCCATGCTTCTCTCAGCACAAAGGGGCCGACTCGACCGAAAAAGTACTACACACACAATATCGGCGTCAAGTAACAGTATCATTAGGTATTGCTGCGTTTCGTGCGATGAGCGAGAACGCCAGAGGCCCAATATCCCATCCCGTCTGTTCCCTTACATTAAAAAAAAAAAAAAAAACTAAAAATAAATATACATATTATTGGACAGCCTTGTAGTGCACCCAGGGTTACCACCGGTAGTTTATAATAAAATAATTGTCTATTCCTTCGACATCAGCATTCACTGAGAGCTTTTGAGTGATGAAATGGCGAGACGAAAGAAACAAAACTGCTTTGAACCTTCTAAATTAAATTACTTAGTCATATTTGATAAGCCTTAAACGCATAAAAAAATTAATTAAGAAAATTAAGAAAATGTAATTTTTTTTTTCTTTATTATTTTAAGGAGTTTATTCTATTGTAGAACATGTCACCCCCGTAGTGACCCTTATACTAAATTACAAACGACGCTTAATTCCTAACTTAACTAAATTATACAGTAACTTGGCTTCTTCCGAACAGGGCAAAGCCAAGATACTGGTGCAAGATGCAAAATCAAAATTATTTAGCTTTAATTAAGAAAATGTAATGCTAAAGGAAAATCAATGATACTTTATTTTCACACTATTTAATTTTTTGCTTGCCTGTAATTACCAATGTCAAAATTCCGAAAAAAAAAGGTGGTAACCCTAAGGGCACCCTTAAAATCGCCGGCAATTGCACGTTTATTCAGGGCGCAATCAGAGAGCAGTCGATGGTGACTGGCAAGGGAGTCTGATGCATGTAAGAGAGGATTATCAGTCTAAACTGATAGGGACAATGGTGGCGGCCATGTAACGATGCTGTCTCCGTATTTCCAAGCCTACATAATTCGTACACTTCGTCATGGGTGTAAAGTCCTGCCTACGAACCTGCGACCGTCGAGTCTAAAGGCTCGCTATCACGCTACAAGGATCGTCTACAAAAAAAACTTGCGATAACAGCAAAATCACAAAATCGAATTACAAACTAGAAGTTAGAAAAATAGATAGTAAAACTTGTAGAAGAACTAGAACAGTGGGAGTTGGATTTTTGGCCTATTGTGCTTTCGCTCCTAAAATGTACGATATATAAAAAAAAAACTTGGTACTTCCGTACGATAAAACCAGGCCATTCATTTTTAAATTAACTAAATTCTATTTTTATTGAGCCTTTTTATTGATTGAAGCAAGATACGTGTTTATTTTTTTTCTTTTTCAAGAATATAGAAAAACTTTCGTTTTGGTATTGGTTCTGCCATCTAGTGTTCAATAGCAATACTATAATATAACGACATCTGATATCAAATAGCAGAAACGTCACATCATGTAAACTTTCAGTATTATAGTTTCGTAAAACTCACAAGATGTCGCTGACAATAATTAAATACAAAAGTTGAAAAAGTATAGCTAAATGAAGTGTGATGTAAACTGTACATCAATACTCCCATACCAAAACATAAACAAGTGTTAATTTTTTCTGATGATAATACTATTTTAAATATCAGCGTTCGAGACTATATGAAGAAAAATCTAATATATTGTCACCGCTAGATGGCGTTGGTTTTCGATACAATACTTTCGAGAAGGCCTGACCAAGTTTTATTAAAAAAATTTTGTAAACTCATAAAATTTTGAGTGTGCGGTGTTGTATCGAACAGAGAAAAAAATCTATTTAATTATTTTTGCTCATTTTCAATATTTTAGGCTAATATTTAAGAATAGAGATTATGGAAGGACCTTTTGTGCTCTCGTTGCATCTGGTTTATTTTTGTATGTATTTTTTATAACTTTATTGTTTTATTTCTATTTAAAAATAGTTTTTTATTTCTTTATTTTCATTATCAAACTCAAATATGTAATTAAAAGTTAAAACATTCATTGACAAATACATTTTTATTATAAGCATGTTCACAAAACATTCTTTAATTACGAACGCGTCTATTTCCATTCAATAAAAATCCCAAAGCCACTTCGTTATAAAAAAAAAAGTAGCAGCAGCCAATGCGGGGCGAGAATTCATCTCACCGGTTAAATCTTGCGCTGTGATTGGTCCGTCAATTGAACAGGTGCTATGCGTCATACGCCATAACGTTAGTTTCTGAGAAAGTACAAGTTGTTTGCTTATAGTAATAATTCATTAATTTTGTGTTTTTTGATTATAAAAAAGTGTGTTAAATGTGTTATTGAACATGAGTGAGTGGTACAGAATGAAGAACGGCTTCAATAACAAACACAATTCGTCAGAGTTATCAGTGGAGTCATCTTGCGAGATGTCAGACTCGTACACCATATTTTCGGATAATCTGAGTCCTATACCGGCGTCTATACTTCCAAGAAAGTTAGACTTTAGTAGTTTGGACGATGACGAGGGTCTCAGGGATCCCTCGTCGACTCCAGCGTCCCTTAGTCCACCATACAAGAGGGTCAGAGCTCTTAAGTAAGTACTTTTCACTCATTACCTAATCAGGGCATAAACCCCACGTTCGCACGCCATGGAATTTCTAAAATCGTGATATTGTATACATGAAATTAGTCGTAATCTGGTTATTTGATATTGTTTTTGTTTGTTTATTATTATTTTGTTAAAAAAAAAACAAACATGTGAAAACATGTTTTACATAAAATTTTTAATTTTCAAGTTAAAAAAGCATTTCAAAGAAAGATATGAAATTCGATTTATGTTGCTTTTTTAACAAAACAATTTTGATCATTATTTCCAAAATTTGTTCCATGAAAAGAATGTTCTAGAACCATCAAGAACACTAACTGACCATGGTCGAAAATCATATTTTATTGTTGTTTTCATTATTTAATGACTTGTTTTCGATAAAGTGAACTTATTTCGCTTTGTCTTGTAATGCTAACAAACAATTTTTACTACTTAGATATTTACTAGTATAAATTTCCATAATTTTGAGCAAAATAATGGTTATAAGCCAAAAAACAATATCCGTTCCATTTTTTAATGAATTTATTATAAAAGTTTTGACATCTTTGCTTTTCTCTGGTCTTCGTATTGTTTTCGTCTTCCTGTTGTTAAAATAATGTGAGAATCCTTTATATCAATGTAATAAAAATAAATACATAATTTATGTAGCAAATATGTTAATTATTCTTAGAACCAAAATATATTTTCAGATAAAAGTTTATTTTATATAGAGATACAAAACTAACATTATATTTTATTCACTATCTAAAAATAATGGAATAACTGTCTGTAACAGGGTAAAATATGAAAATTTCAAGTCATAGGTACAAAATTAATCTTTTTTTGTTTATATAAATATCTTCAGCGTTTTTGGATAGGGATAACTTCTAGAGAGAAAAAAATGTATCAAGGACAATAGAAATACAGTACCCTTAAAAACTATAAAAACCTTAGATCACTGCATCTAGATTATATTTGTATATCTATTCTTAAGTTTTTTAGTCTGTCAATTCCTCGATATTGGACTCTACACCACTGAGCACAAACCTTGGCTACTACCATGTGACTCTTATCTATATAAGATATGGAAAAGAAAGTCGATCCATCTATTATGAGGACATCCTTTGGTAGGTTTCCCCCATCCATTGTCTTACCGTTTAGCTCTTGGGAGTTATCTTGCAAAAATTATTGCTCCATCTATTCTGAGGACATCCTTCGCTAGGTTAGCTCTATCCATCGTCTGTTCTTCAATTTGCTCATCCTGTAAGATTTGTCAATGACTTCAATCTCTGTCAGATCAATTGGTTTTGAATTTGAACCTGCAGAGACTTCATTAAAACATTCCACTTAATTAACTTAAGATGACTTCCTGTAGTTATGATATTATACTTATATACCTCTCAAGTCATTCAGCTGAGTACAGCTTCCTTTTTATCATCGTAATTTAAACTGCTATACAGACAACATAATTTTTAAGTATGATCTTAATCAGCATAGGGAATTATTTTTAATAATAGATTTATTAATTATTTATTATTTTACAGAAGAACTTTAACTTTAGTTAAGTAATAAATAGTTAGGATGGTCTAAAATCTTTCTATTATTATTCAGCTAGTAAAGATTCATTTCAAATAAGAAGTCAAATTGAGCTATTTATATAATTTCATAACTAGCATCTGCATGTAGTTACTTTTGCCTTACAATAAAAGTTCATGGCTACTGTTCCACATCTAGGTGTTCCAGCATGATATAAAGTCTATACTTAGAATTTTCCATTTATTTTTTACGTAGCCAAGTTGACAAGCAAGCATATGGCCCACCTGATGTTAAGTGATATTTTAGCCTATGAGCCCTTGCACCACCATTTGTAGATGTTACTCAAGCATTGTCAACCTTGGCTTTTGGTTTTTAAATTACTTTTGCCCAGTAATTTCACTAGCTACAGTGTCCTTCAAAGCGAAATAGTGCTGTGGTGGTACCTACCTAACTGCTCTCGTGCAATAAAATAAATACCTATCTATTGCAAAAGGATTTTATCAAAATAGGCTTAGTTCCTGAGTTTATCATTTCAAAACAAGCAAACTCTCACCTTTACAATAATAGTATAGATGAGAGAAGTCAACATTCCTGTGTTAACATGTCTTGACATGATTTCAAAACATGTTATACTCCATTGTTGCCTCGCCAAACCAGTTTTAAAATATTTTTAGGTCAAACTTTTTTTTTGCATATGAATACTGAATAGGATTTCTAGAATAAGTTTTCATTTCTTTCTTTTATATAATCCTAAAATATATTACAAACATAATCTCAAATAGGTTTATTCATAAAAATATAATTTATATTTTATTATATAAATAAGTTTTCAAATAAACGCACAGCCTTGATGCTTTTTATTTTATTTTTATATTTTTTTATATTAAGTATTGACAGTAGACAATGGGGTGAACATTAACTTACATAAGAGGACAAAGAAGGAAGTTGGTTGGTTGAAGGTTTTTGGGCCTCATACATACACACTTATCAAACAGTATTTGTAGTAGTAGAGCCATACTCCTCTCATTAAAAATGTGCCAAATCAACCATGGAAGTACTACCCTCTCACAGAAAATCGGCGTAAAGTAACATTATCAAGTACTGTTGCGTTTCGTGCATTGAGGGAGCACTGCAGGCTCAATTCATACCCCCTCGGTCCCCTGTCTCCTATCCCTCGGGTCGGTAACGCACATGTCATACCTAAAATAATTGATACTAATATAATTCCACTTGTATAAAGACAGGAGAAATATTTAGTATTAAACATTTAGAATAGAAAATGCGTAGCATCAGTGACCGTTTACCGTCAAGGCCATAGGCATGTTTAGTTATTAAATTATAATATATAGTATTTTTCTACTAACGCCCAAAATTTGACCAGAATCGTTTGTTAAAAATATCAAATTTTTAGGGTTCCCTACTAAAAACACTTCATCTGTCAGTGGGCTGTATCTCAAAAACCATAATAGATAGAGAGTTGAAATTATCATAGAATGTGTATTACAACAACATAAATACATACATACAGGAAACTTTTTGCCTTTTTCATATATTTTATTGTAGAACCCTTTATGTGGAAGTCCTAACATTAGTCAAAAACCTCTAAACTAAAAATAATTATTAATCAAGTGCATTGTGGACACTAAAGGGTTCCGCAGCTTGATGATAAAGAATCTTCAGGACGTAAAATATTAACGAATTAAAACCGACCGCAAAAAGATGTTGGTAAATTCATAATAACCATTGAAAGTAAGATGAAAAACAAAGTTATGCGAAAAGTCTCTAAAATCCTATCTTCTTCAATATAAACACTTTTGATGTTCAAATCCCATGGTTCATAAGTTGGAGGAGGTGAGGACACAATACACCTATATCGTCGCGCAAAGTGCGGTTCTAAAGGAATTTTCTACCGCGGACCCTCCGATTGTGGATTGAGCTCCCTGCCGAGTTATTACCAACAAGGAGGTTCTTCAAAGGAAGTTTGAAAAGGTTTTTAAGGGGTCGGAAACACGCATGCGATACCTCTGGGGTTGCAGGCGTTCATAGCCCGCCGCGTACGCTAGTTTGCCACCATCGTGGTATACAAAAATATTAAAAGGTGTAAGGGTTTCGCTTTTGCCATTCGTTTACGGAACCATAACAAAGTAAATCAGCGTAGTTTTGTCTATGTATATAGATCTACTCGTGAGAACAAATCAAGGCGGTTGAAACCGGTCTTTTTTCGCACACAAATCGTTTCATTTACGATGTTAAGGCCAAATTTTCGGTTGAAATCAGTTAAAGTACTGTTACGGACACAATAACATGGAGCATATGATTCAACAGCTGACATCTGCCTCAAAAAAACACCTACGCAGGCAAAAAAATCCGCCGGCGTACACCTTTCAATACAAAAACCTTTTAAAACCATTTTGTGCTTTATAACATTGTAACAACGGCTATTATCCCTTGCTATAAATTTTACGTTGTAAAAAACTTGTACTGGCGTAGAAATCGAATTTTTTGAATACTACTAATATAATAAACGTTAAAGTTTGTATGTTTGTTACTAAAAACGGCTGAACGGATTAAGATAAAATTCGATACAAATATAGATTTTTACCTGGATTAAGACATGGGATGGACAAGCCTAGCGCAAGCTTCAAGCTTAATTTGAGGGGCAAAAGTAATATTAGTAATGCCTTGACAAAAAGCATTGCTAATATTCTTTGAAAAAAAAAGGGATGGTTTTCATCTAGGAAAAATAATAGGTTTGTAGGATTATTAAAAAACTGGTCTTTTATTGTAATTGGCTGGCTAGGTAGGTACCACCGCAGTGTGAAATATTCTACCGCAAAGCAGTAATGTCTTTGGCATTACTGTGTTCCGTTTGAAGGGCACTGTAGGCTAGTGGAATTACTCGGCGAAGATTTAAGAAGTTAGGAACCGATATCTCTCGTTGGCAACGCGTGAGTAGCACTTACTAATGGTGTTGTTAATTAACCCTTTGTGGGTCTTTGCTTCCTCAAAGATATTCTTCCTCATTGTTCTGTCTCTTGTCTTCTTCCTCCATCATGAGCAACAAACAGATATAATAAAAATGTTTCAAGCGGGAATCGTACCCGCGATCGTCGTAGCTCAAAGCTCACTACCAACACGTAACAACTATCTTAGTCATAAATAAACTTCTTTTTCTTTGATTTAAGATTCGTTTTTAATCGTTTATTATTCAAATTGTGTAAAATTTGAAAAACGATTTCTAATGCGTAACACTTTTGTATTGAACTGAATTTCGACTCTATTCTCATTGCTAAAAAGTATACTTTTAAATAAACAAACAGTTTCATATCGAAATTGTCAGGTGTTAAAAATAGCACAGCTTAAGAAATTTTTATAACATTGAAAAATGTACCTTAACATCTTTGAATAGAGCTTTGATTACTAATAATGTAACTTCAGGTGTTTCTTAAGAATTTAAGAAGAAGGTTGAGCATGTGTGCGTTTTGTATACACACAAGTGTTATTTTCTGTACAAGTGTGCGTGAGGGGAAGTTAGGGGTAGGTGACAATAGTATTTTTTTTAGTGTTCTTTTATGTCTTTTAAACTCATTCACATATTTTCAAGGTCTATTAAATGCGTAATATGAAGCGTATATTGTATTACTTAAATAATAATTTAAGCTATTTGAAACTGTGTCTTAATGTGTTATGGTATTACACTAGTGGTAGGCAGTGCCGGATTTATCAGAAGGCTGAGTAGTCTTGAGCCTAGGGCGGCAAATTTAGGGACCGAATTTTTTTTGCTACGTCATAGAAATCAAAAGGATTTTTTCTTGGTTTTCTGATATTTTACAGGTAAAAATCTGTAACAAATTTGTCGATGACTTTCCTCTCTCACTTGTAATTGTACATTCTGAGTAAAAATTTCCATATTCTAGAGTAAAACAGGCAGTTCACCACCTCTCAACTCTGCCTTGTGTTGGATTGTAAAAATAATCTAAGACATGACAATTGTTGAGGCAAAGGCGACAAAAAACTTACAGCCATTTACCTTGAAAATTAGTTAATCCACCATGTGTCAAATATTCTATTGCAATGCAGTGTGTCTTTAGCATTACTGTGTTCTGGTTTGAAGGACACTGTAGCTAATGAAGTTACTGGGGCAAGGAGATTAAAGAACCAATATCTCGTTATCAACATGTGAGTGACACCTACTAATGGTGTTGCAATCGCTGATAGGCTACGGCAACCATCTTACCTTACCATCTTGTTCTTTCTAGCATTATTTCCGGTATTATACAAGAATTTTACCCAGACTCAGCTTATTATTTTTGTCCGGATTTGGCAGGGTACTAGTTTTTAACTTTTTACACACACACACACACACAATTGTCATCTGACCTCCGTAATCCTAAGGGTGAACCAGTAACTCATTGGATAAGAGCAAATTACTTATCAAGAGTTAACGATTATCATTAGATGTTAAATGATAACAATTGGGACCGACAGCTTAACCCATAAGGACAAACGCCTAGACTGAAACAGATATTTGGACGCAAATAAGCAATACCATGTCAACCCACAAAATTTAAAAACCTGAGTTATATAAGCAGAAGTTTTGGTAAATGGCTGAAGAACATTTTTCTTTAATATTTGTAGGGTTTTAAGCTGTAAAACTTCTAAAAAGCCATTTTTTAATAATGCAATTTATGTATTATTTTAAACGTTTTGAGTTATATTATATACGAAATATACATATATATTTGTATATTTATTTTTTGTGAAAATAAGTAAAATAACTTACATAAATCTGAAATTGCCAAAAACTTGACCAATAAATAAAAAAATCATATAAAGCAAGTTGTTCAAAATTTTCAAACGCGTTTTTCTAGAAATGACATTCGTGTGGTTTGACATGGTATTGCTTATTTGCGTCCATTTGTAAGATCAATCCTAACATCTGTCAGAGCGGGAATCGAATCCGCACCTGTCGAGGCTAAAGGCAGACTGTGTACCATCGTGACATAAAAAAACATGAAGTTAGAGTGTGACTAAGTTGGTTCCTAATGTACATCGTTCTTGTAGAGGGCGCTGTAGTATTCGCTAAGATAACGCTGAAGGATAATATTTCGCTCTGTTCTATATAAATTGATTTTAATAAAAGATTGTTATTTCCAGACTCTTCGACAGTCCCCACACACCGAAGACCCTTCTGGAGAAGTGCTCAACACCATCTCATCATCCGCCTAGATCCAGACTCTTCCCGCCTAAAGTCAACGCACCGACTGGTAAGACCCTACTCATAATCAAGGGCGTGGCGAGGTAGAAGCAAGAGGGGCAGGTGCCCCTCCCCCCTAGACCTTGCTAAATACTGAGAAATACAAGAATATAAACAAACTTTGAACCCCCATTTCAACCCTTTAGGGGTGAATAGTAGAAAATAGCTTCCCCCGCGACTTAGCTCGCTTGGTGTACCGCTTTATGGCATGGAATACTAATAATGTTTCTAAAATAAAATGAGACAAGTTATTCCTTATTACATCAGCTATCTATCAGTGAAACCCGGAACAAACAGACAGACAGACAGGCAATAAATATTAATTTTTTTTTTTTTGTGAAAAGCTGTTAATTTGGAATTACAGAAGGACACTTAAATTTTTTTTTCTGTATTGATATTTGCTGAAAGTCACTTGTTTCTCACCAGGCATGCCATCAGGCTCTAGCCACCACCTCCACCCACCGTCAGACGAGGACAGTGCGCTCGGGAGCCTACCACCCGACGAGCTGGACGAGACCAGGTCTGCGAGACGACCGCTGGCCAACATTAACCCTTTCACACCTGACGGTAAGACTTACCATACTTCTATATCCTAGTAATAGTTGGCAAACAAACTGAACGAGCGATACTTGAAGCATCACAAGCGCGTTGCCAGCCCAAGGGATAGGAGGAAGGGATGAGAAGGGCACAAGGAGTGGGAAACTGAGCCTCCGATACTCTCACTCATCGCACGAAACACAACAGCACCCACTGATACTGTTACTTTATGATGATTGTCTGTGAGAGGGTAGTTCCTCTCGAGACGGCTCCTTTGTGCTGATAGCATGGCTCTACTACTAAAAGATATAGATCCCACGGGAACACAACATTTTTCCGGAATAAAAAGTCCTATATGTTAAACCAGGTAATAAGCTATGTGTACTAAAATTCATCCAATTTTTTTTTTTTTTTTTTAGTAGTAGGTGCCACTCACGCGTTGCCAACCTCGAGATATTAGTTCGTAAATCTCGTTCGCCCAGTAATTTCACTAGCGTACAATGCCCTTCAAACCGGAACACAGTAGTGCCTAAGCACTACTATTTGGCGGCAGAATATTGGACACTGCGGTGGTACCTACCTAGCCGGCCTCTTGCAACAAAAGACCCACCACCAGTGTGACTGATTGCACTGGTGGAATAATCTCTGCTGTGACAGAGGTTATCCCAACAGCGGGCGATGGGGTCGTCACATCCCGACGCCTTTAAAACTGGTGCAATGAAAGAATAACAAACATCCATCCATTGATTCATCCAAACTTTCACATTTATAATATTATTTAGATGTAATAATTATTTCATATTTTTTTTTGTTTTAGGTCAAGCATTAAATAAGAAGAAGAGAGCTCTGTCAAAAACACCGACCTGGGGTCAAGGGGATGCCACACCTGAACAGCCAGCCAAGAGGCTCAGGGTAAGCTATCTTCTTCCTAGCATTATACCCGGTATATACCCAGGGTCTGCTTATTACTCTTATCCTGATTTGAAAGGTTACTAGTATTTAGACAGCGATTGCCATCTGACCTTCTCAACCCTAAGGGTGAACCAGTAACTAGTTGGTTAAGAGTAATTTACCTATCAAGAGTTAACGATTATTATCAGATGTTATGTGATAACATATGGGAACGACAGCTGAACGTGCTCTCCGAGTCGAGTTGGGGTGACACACAAGGAGTTTGTCCACACGAAACAGCTATTTGTAAGATCAATACAAAAAGTTACCCTGAACCAGCATCGAACTTGTGACCATCAAGTCCATAGGCTATATACTACAGACAGGCCTTTCCATACAGACAAAATGTCGGAGACTCGCTGGTGCTGGTGCGTACTTTGTAAATGTTCTCATCGAAGCAACAAAACGAAGTTATAATAATAATAACATTTATTTGCTTTGAATGTAGGTGTACAAATTTTTTTTTTTTTTTAATAATAAATAAACGCTACACACTCAACGGCCCCCATTAGGATAGTAATATCCTGTGTCGGGGGTCCAGAAACATTCACAATGACAAGGACAAATACACCCAGACCGGAAAATATGCTTGCATGGTCAATACAAACATCTTATGCTCCGAGCGGGAATCGAACCCGCGACCTGTGGCGTTTAAGGCAGGTTAGCTACCGTTGCGCCACAACGTCGTCGATTAGTTAGTTGTTAACAATGAATATTGTCCGTGTCCATTCATGCAAATATAATTTTGAGCAACAATTGATAAACTTAAAACTATGTTTTATCTATTAGGGAATCATTAACACAATAATAGCACTTATCAATCAGGAATTAAGGTAATTGTTTTATAAATTTTGTGAGTGTTAATTCTTTTATTGAGTTCGGTATTTTATTATATACAACAGGAGCCATGCATGTTAGTCACAATCTTGCAACATAATTGAATAAATCTTATGATTAACATTGTTTCGTTGCATTGGTGTTGAGTTTAGCATGGAGCACCAACGAATCTTTGGACTTTTTTACTATAAGGAAGTCCAGTCCTTAGTTTGTAGTGCTATGCTACTCCGGGCACAAACAGGTCAGTAGACTGAGGAAGTACTACCTTCTCACAGAAAATCGGTACGTTTCATGCTTTCATGCATTGAGTGAGAGCACTGGAGGCCCAATCTCCCACCTCTCTGTCCCTCTCTAACCGTCATGACAAAAATATAAAAATTAATAATTTGTCCCCAGGAATCCAACATATCCCGCTACAACGTGGAGTTCCTGGAGCTGGGTGTGATCGGTAGAGGTCAGTTTGGACGGGTGACCCGCTGCGTCAACAAGCTGGACGGCTGCGTGTACGCGCTCAAGAGGTCACTGCGGCCCGTGGCCGGGTCCGCTGCGGAGAGGGCGGCTCTCACGGAGGTCTACGCCCACGCTGCGCTGGGGAAACACCCCCATCTCGTCCGGTGAGTGGGGGAGGATTTTTGGAATGAATGCCCGACGAGAGCGTTACGAAAAGTGTGATCGGGTGAGGTGAACGGAAGAGGAGCAAGAGAGCAGTGCGCTGGCACATTTTCTACCTCTTTTCTTCTCATAGTCACCGCATGAAATATATATATCTCAGTCAGTAAAGAGTTTGCTAGTTTGTCAGCGTTACGCGAACGGTGATTTCTTGATTATTTCATAAACTTAAATGTTACTAAATTGTTAAACATACTGTGTATGCCTAAGAGTACTCGTTGCCAACTTAGAGATATTGGTTCTTAAATCTCTTTTGCTGAGTAAGTTCACTAGTAAAGTATCCTTCAAAATGAAACAGTAGAATGTCTGTCACAGCGGTGGTACCTACCTAGCATAATTTTTTGTTATCCAATTAATTATAACTGTGGCCAAATGACTTTACTTCACTTGACGGTAAATAGCAGTAATTTATACATAAAAGTTCTGGACCCCGGAGAGAAATATTAAGTTTCTTGTAATGGGTTTCTCTTTATTTTATATATTGTAAAGGCTCGTAAGTTAGAGGCCCACTGACAGACAGACAGCGGAGGCTTAGGTTAGGTTTCCGTGGACACCCTCCGGGTATTGCACTGCACCCGGTCTTCAATAACCGGTCCTCATGTCCCGGCAGCTACTACTCGGCGTGGGCGGAGGACGACCACATGATCATACAGAACGAGTACTGCGACGGCGGCTCGCTGCAGCAGCTCATGGAGGCGGGGCCGCTGCCGGAGGCCGAGCTGCTGCTGCTGCTGGCGCACGTGGCCGACGGGCTCGCGTGAGTACACACACTCACACACACACACACACACACACACAAGTACATGACTCTACATACACAAACACAAATGTATATGACTCTATATACACACACACACATGTACATGACTCTACATACACACACACATACACATATGTACATGACTGTACATACACACACACGCATGCACATGAGTGCATACACACGCTCACGCTCACTAAACATAAGTAAACAGACATACACGCACATTTACATGAGTGTAGTTCGTATTTAAAGTCCTAAAGTTTATTCTTTATCAAGCTGTGGAACACTTTAGTGTCCAATGTCCACATACTTAATTGGTTTTTGGAACTGGAAATGGCAGTTTTTCAACGCGTTTTACGGGTAGTGCGATTTTGTAGAAATCGTCACGTAACGAAATACCGTATGCTGCCCTCTAGAGGCAAATGAGCACACGAGCGAGTGCGCAGCCGGGTGCAAAACTCTCACCATCCTCTCCCCTCTCTTCCCTCCCCTCGCCCCTCTCTCCCCCTCTATATATAAAGATGCGTCAGTAGTCGGCACGCGCTAACGGTTCCCCTCCTCCCCTCGGCAGGTACATCCACTCGCAGCAGCTGGTGCACATGGACGTGAAGCCGGGGAACATCTTCATCTGCCGCGGCGAGGGCGGCGCCGCGCCCGACTCGGACGACGGCTACGACGACGACGAGCCGGCGCACAACCACCTGCACCACAAGTACAAGATCGGTGAGTGCGGCGCCCGCCGGCAACCAGATACTGAACCTGCAGGGTCGGTCTGTCTGTCAGTGGGCTGTATCTCGAGAACCGTGTTAGGATTTTGGAAGACGGTTAAAACTGTCACAGAATCACTAAGTACAAGATCAGTCAGTATAGGCAACCAGATACTGAACCTCAAGTGTCGGTCTGTCTATCAGTAGGCTGTATCTCAAGAACCGTATTAATTAGACGGTTGAAATTGTCACAGAATCACGAGCAACTGGTTTGTGGGTTTATTATTACTGAACCAGCCAATCGGTCTGTAAGAAGGCTGTATCTCGAAAACCCTATTAGGTAGATGAAATTGTTATAGAATCACAAATATGTGATTGGTGGGTGCGGGCAATCATTACTGAACCTTTAGTGATAGTCAGTCTGTCAGTGGGCTGTATCTCAATAATTGTATAGGTACAGAAGTTTTCAAAGAATCTTATATTTTTTTTTATCATAATGATTGTGAAACAAGCATTTGGTCCGGCTAATGGTAAGCAGTCAATCATATGTGCATTATTGACCCGAGAGATAGGAGGAATGGGTACGAAGGCGATGGGAGATTGGGCCTCCTGCACTTACAGTATTCTAAAGAAAATATTCGTTTTAAGCCATTTAGTTTTTAAAATTTAATTTTTCTTTCTATTTCTTAACACCTATTTCAACCTGCAAACCCTATTCTCAAGTTACGATGGTTGCAGGTGACCTGGGCCACGTGACCTGCGTCTCTTCGCCCTCGGTCGAGGAGGGCGACTGCAGGTACCTCCCCAAGGAGGTGCTCCACGAGGACTTCTCGCACTTGACCAAAGCTGATATATTCGCGTTCGGTAAGTTTTGAAATTTGATCATTACATTGGAATTTAAACTTCAATACAGCATAAGAAAAATAACCACAGCGGTTGCGGGTTCGATTCCTGCTCGAACAGATGTTTGTATTGATGTTACAATTATGTGTCTCGATCAAGACGTTTGTTCTTGTGGGTCTCCCCACTGTGCCTCGGAGAGCACGTTAAGCTATCAGTCGTGGTTCTTATCATAACATCCGACAGTAATCGTTAACTCTTGATTGTAATTTGCTCTTATCCAATGAGTTACTGGTTCGCCCTTAGTGTTGCGGAGGTCAGATGGCAATCACTCCGTGTAAAAACTAGTAACCCGTCAAATCCGGATAAGAGTAATAAGCACTAAGCAGACTCTGGGTAAATAAAATATCGGGAAAAAATTATAAGAAAGAAAGCAGAATAAAAATAAGACAGTAATAGTGAAACTTTCTCTCTTAAAACATCAGCTAGTCTGTGACATTTTGTCTCTATGAATATTTTATAACTATTTTCGGTCCCCAGGTCTGACCCTCTACGAGGCGGGTGGCGGTGGCCCTTTACCAAAGAACGGTCAAGAGTGGCACGACATCAGGGATGGTAAACTACCCGATTTACCGAACCTGTCCAGGGAATTTAATCAGCTTTTAAAGGTGAGCATATTATATTTATATTTATTATTTTTGAAGTTATACTTATTTAGGTGCATTTTGGAAAAATGATAGATAATTTTTATGATACTCGTACAGAGCGACAAGATTTTTCAACGCCATGAAGTTAGTCTTAAGTTGTATTGTTACAATAGAAACGACATTGTGGAACTATTGTACCTGACCAATTTGTGTGTCTGTTTGATTGTTTTTAATTTACATAAGGAAGTGGTCACTTTTAATGCAAACTAAAATGTGTCTAACGAAGGTCGTTAGACACATTATGGTTTTCAAATTATATGTAAATATACAACCAAGCCGTTCTCTCATATTACATGAAAACCACCCATTTCGAAGATTATAAAACTGACATGTTTCCAGAAAATGGTCGACCCGGACCCGAACCAGCGGCCGTCGGCGGCGCGTCTCCGACGGCACCCGCTGCTGCACCCGGCCGGCAACAAGAGCAAGGCGCAGCTGCAGCGCGAGCTCGCCGCCGCCAAGCTCAAGAACGAGCTGCTCGCGCGCAAGCTGCAGGAGGCTGCCAGGTTAGACACCGCCCACTGTTGAAACTGATCACACGTAACCCTCTGATGAGACTGATCATTCGTAGCCCTCTTTTGAAACTGATCAAATGTAACCCTCTGATGAGACTGATTATTCTTAGCCCTCTTTTGAAACTGATCAAACGTAACCCTCTGATGAGACTGATTATTCTTAGCCCTCTTTTGAAATTGATCAAACGTAATCCTCTGATGAGACTGATTATTCTTAGCCCTCTCTTGAAACTGATCACACGTAACCCTCTGATGAGACTGATCATTCGTAGCCCTCTTTTGAAACTGATCAAACGTAACCCTCTGATGAGACTGATCATTCGTAGCCCTCTTTTGAAACTGATCACACGTAACCCTCTGATGAGACTGATCATTCGTAGCCCTCTTTTGAAACTGATCACACGTAACCCTCTGATGAGACTGATCATTCGTAGCCCTCTTTTGAAACTGATCACACGTAACCCTCTGATGAGACTGATCATTCGTAGCCCTCTTTTGAAACTGATCAAACATAACCCTCTGATGAGACTGATCATTTTGTTGAGATTGATCATTTGTAAGAACGGTAAGAAACCACTCATTTCTTTCCCTCTACGGTAAGAAATCACACTTAGCTCTGTAGTGAGACTGACCGTATTCACTCATAATCCTTAGGTCAATTAAGCCAACCTAATAAAATAAAACTTACCAATACGACCACATGGAAATCACTACAAAGGCTAAGAAAAATGGTAGACTAATCACTCATGTCTGTTCCGAGATTTTTTTATGATGCTGTGACGACGACGACACCGTTGTGGCGTTGTGGGTAGCATGTCTGCCTTAAGTCTCGACGGTTGCGGGTTCGATTCCCGCTCGGGCAGATGTTTGTTAAAATTTCTGTCTCGGTCTGGGCGTTTGTCTGTGGGTATCCCCACCGTGCCTCGGAGAGCACGTTAAGCTGTCGGTCCCGGTTGTTATCACATAACATCTGATAATAATCGTTAACTCTTGATAAGTAAATTGCTCTTATCCAATGAGTTGCTAGTTAGCCCTTAGGGTTGCGGAGGTCAGATGGCAATCACTCTGTGTAAAAACTAGTAACCTGTCAAATCCGGATAAGAGTAATAAAGCAGACCCTGGGTAAAATAAAATACCGGGAATAATGCTAGGATGAAGAAGAAGAAGCTGTGACGACGACGACGCTGTGGCGCAGCCGTGACGAACCTGCCTTACATGCTGCAGGTCGCGGGTTCGATTCTCGCTCGAAACATAAACTTTGTATTGACGATACAGGCATATTTTCCGGTCTGGGTGTATTTGTCCTTGTCATTGTATATGTTTCCGGAGTGTGCAGCGTTTACTTATTTATTTATTTATTTATGTCACACTAATAATTTTCATTCTTTACAGATGCATAAAATCCTTAACACCGAACTTACTCAATCAGGAATCAGCGAAGTTCCGTACAAGATCAGCAAAGAGATTGCAACAGCCGAGAATAGATTCCAACATCGTTGAAATAATACAATCTGTCACATCACCCATCAGGATAGACAGACGAACGGACAGGAGGAAGAAAATGTAAATATATACATATTGTTTTATAATAAAAAGTTATATTGACTCGTATAATGATGATTAAAAATTCAATTGTCATTTTTTAACGATAAATGATGTTTGATAACGGGATATTGTTATTCGTTATCCGTTGTATAACGATGTGATTTGTACATTAGAACTATTGTCTTATAATTACAGTTAAGTTAAAAGCTTGAGAATGGAAATCGTTGGTTATTTAGTAAAATTACAAATTTCGACAGATAGTTTGTAGATTATATTTAAAATTCGGAAAGGAAATTTACTGCTAAAAAAAGTATAAACTAAGAAATATTTGTCTTAACCCATTCAATGTCGATGCCGCCTATCGGCGTCTAAGACAATATATGCTGGCGACGCCCATCGGCGCCTCAATTTGAAACTCGAATATCTATGGCAAATAACAGGAAAAGGAACGCAGATTTTAGGGATTGTTGTTTCGTAAAAGTATATCCATATATATATTAAAAACATATTTTTGAGGCGGAAATGAAGGGGTTAGAATTACAATGAAAGTTCACAAACTATAAATAATCTTTACATACTATATAGTAAAAATCCTCAATTCTGTCATAAGTTCCTTTAAAATACGCGAAAATATTTTTAACAATAATATAATATTATTTTTGTCTCTTGATTTAGAAGACTTACATTAGTAGTAATTATAATGACCATGAAAAATAGGCCCTTTTTAGACTCTCATAATAAAGCAAATAGCACTTTCTACATATATTTATTAGTAGCTTTTGTCCGTGTTTACTTTCGCGTGAATGAGATACCTTTAAAAAAGCAGTCTATATGTATTGGTCCTATCCATACCAAAACTAATCATAATCGGTTCAGTGGTTTAACTGTCACACACAAATGAACTCACTTTTACATTTATAATAATGGACGCAAATAAGCAATACTATGTCAACCCACACGAATGTCATTTTGAGAAAAACGCCTTTGAAGATTTTGAACAATTTGCTTTATATGATTATTTTTAATGTATTGGTCAAGTTTTTGGCAATTTCAGATTTATGTAAGTTATTTTACTTATTTTCACAAAAATAAGTATACAAACTGCATATTTCGTATATAATATAACCCAAAACGATTAAAATAGTGCATACATTGCATGATTAAAAATGGCTTTTTTAAAAGTTTTAAAGCTTAAAACCCTACGATTATTAAAGAAAAATGTTCTTCGGCCATTTACGGACACTTCTGCATATATATATATATACCTCTATTTTTTCAATTTTGTGGGTTGACATGGTATTGCTTATTTGCGCCCAGTTATTAGTTATTATTGACTACAGTGTCCTTCAAACCCAACAGTATACTGCTTTACAGTAGAATATCTGACATTGCGGTGGTACCTACCTAGCCGACCTCTTGTAATAAAAGGCCTACCCCCATTAACAAAATTAGGTACTGAAAGAGTAGAAATTATAATCCTTTGAACAAGCAGCAGTACTGATACTGTTACTCCACATACATATATACTGAATATAGGATAGTACTTCCTCCGTCAAGTCGGTATATTCATGCAAATATATCTACTAATGTGAGTCTAAATTAAACCAACTAAAATGTATATGGACATGACTTATATGTCATTACTCGACTTGTTGGCACAAATTATTTAAAATCATTTGTGTACCTTTTTTTTAATGGCAATTCGGTTGGCAAACAAGCATATGGTCCGCCTGATAGTAAGCAGTCATCGCAACCTATGAACATTGATAATTAGAAGAGTAGGAGGGTCACAGAGGGGGTGGGAGATTGGGCCTCTGAACTCATTGCACAAAACGCAGCATTGCTCTGTAACTTTACGCCGATTTTCTGTGAGAGGGTAATACTTCCCAGCCGAGGTGGCATATTGTCTTATCAACCTTCTCCATGTGACCTAAAACAAAATGCTTCATGCTTTTTGTAAGTCTACTGAATCCAACATACTTTTTTCTTAAAACTACTACTTTAATTCTTAAAAATATATCTAAAATCCATAGACTTTTTTTATATATAGATAGGCTGTTTCGTACAAAATGTCTACTTATTATATATAGACAGGCTCTTTTATAAAAAATGTTCAAAGATTCCCTAGTCCCCCTTCGCAAATTCGTATTACCCCAACGAAACGAAGTTAGTCACAAGTTTGTAATATATTCTAATGAAGTTGAGGACTTAGTTTCGTTAAATGAACAGAGGAGAAGACCAGCCAATCTGTGGACCTTTTTTTCTGTATGGAAATGGTTCTTAGTATAAAGTGAGTCTGCAACAAATTTTTAAAAATTATTTTGAGTTTGATTTATGAAACAATACTACCAAAACTTGATAAAAAATCTTAGAATTACATTGTTTTCTAACTATTTTCTATATTATTCTTGAGTAATAATTTAAAAAAAGTTTAATTAATAATGTAGAGTTAATAATTAATTATCATTAATAACAAATTGTATAATATTCTTTCAAAAACATTTTATATAATTAGCATTTTATATAATATATATTTAAAGTTTCGAGATAATTCTACCCAAAGAAAAAATTGATTTTAGTGTAGAACTTAACGATTATAGTGTTTTTAACTAACTAAAAATGACTAAAACTTACTAAAAAGTGCCTTTTGTTTGCGAAACTAAAATGTGATTTTGTTTGTAAAAAAACACGAATTTACTGTATAAATGTATGTTTAAAAAAATGATTGTTTTGTGATATTTAAACAGATAATAATTTCAAATATTAACTTAATTAAAAATTAATTTTTGTAGAATTGCTTTTCTAATTTTTGTAATAATACTAATAACAAATATGCTGTTTAAATTTCATGAATCATATTACTAAATCTTCCATTTTTTTTCCTCTCGATGTGATATGTTTGAAAAAGATTTTTAGTATAGGTTAAGTAAGTTTAGTTATCTGGAGTCATAATGTTGCCTCCGGCCTCCACCCAGTTATTCCACACTAGGATTTAAGGCAGCATCGCTTATAAATAGAGATAATAGAAATAAAATAATAAATGTATCTAATATTTATATTATTAATAATTGTATAGGTGTATAAAAATAAAATTATAATAATAATCATCCATTTCAAGAAATCCATCCATCCGATACGAGTAATATTAAGTTTATAATAAGTGTTGTAATCTTGTCCATTAGTTTAAGTTTTTATTATTAATAATAATAACAGGATTTACTGACAAATTGAAAAAATCTTTTAAATTTTTTCTCCACCATTTTCCTCTAATACATCCAATTTTGGATGGGTTGACTCATAACGGATGAAATGACACTGCTTTACATGTAATAATCGTTTTTGTAAATGCTAAGATGTATCTGATGATAATTATTAATAATTCTTATCTTTTAATAATAATGTTTCCTTCGATCGTGCCTTTCTTTATTATTAATGCAACATAAAATAATTCACTGTGAGGTTTTTATTTAAAATAAAACCATAGCTTAGAACAAGTTTCCTGATAAAAAGAAACTGTCAAAAATAAAATTTAAATCAGTTTTTTTTCATATCATATATTGAACCCAATTCCCGATTTTATAATTTCTAAGTTTTTTTTTTCTAATAATTCCTCACAGTGACATATAGGGTTGTTTATAATAAGATATTATATTATTTTAGGATTAAAATATTTATGGCTGTCCACTTGGTGGGCTGTCTTTAGGTGTACGGATGGATCTCATTATAACTGTTTTTTTTTTTACTTTATTAATATCAGTAACAAAGGAGTGATGGTCAAATCTGTTAAAATTCTTTTAAATTTTTGGCTATTTATTTTATTTCAGTTTTTGTAATAATAAAGCGGCGTTTTTTAAAATATATTTTAGTGATAGTTGGACAAATGGGGATAGGAATTACTTTTTGGCATAGACTTGTGTATAATATAGACAGGCTCTTCCATACAAAATAGCTGGTGGCTCCTTCCCTAATTCAACATGAACACAACGAAACGAAGTTAGTCTCAAGTTCTCCCAATGAAGCTAACATGTGACTAATTTCGGTGTCCTGATGTTGAATATAAAGGAGCACCAGCAAGCCTAAAATATTGTCTTTATGTAAGACCTGTCTATTATGTACTAAGTCTATTTTTTTATTTAAAATATCTTTTATAACGCTTGGCACTTTGTCAAGATAAAGTATTGTATCTTTTTCAACATTCAGTTGAATATCTATACAAACGTTTAGATTTTTTGGACTGGATTAAAATCAATTTAAATTTTTATCCAATTATAGAAAATAATCCATAAAAAAATAAATAAAACGTAAAAACATAATCAGAAGTGGGAAGGAAATTATTAATTTTGTGACGTCACATTTTAACATAATAATTAATAAACGCCGCTTTAAATATAACTCTCATTGTAATTATTAAATATTGTCAGCTTTTTAATTATTAATATAAAAATAACCAAATAAGTTTGTTTCTAAATTAGATTGTTTCGGTCGTTGTTGTTTAGATTTGACCGCTGTCGGTGAGGGGTAGCTGTGAATGTATTGCTATATATATTGTAATGATCAAATAAATGGACTTGTTTCAATATATTGTTATTTTATTTGTTTATGTCCTCGTGTGAACATGAACATTACCTACAAAGTTGAGAAATAATTTCCAAAACCAAACTTTTGGAATAAAAAAATCTTTATTATTAACAATTTATATTACAATCCTTTACTGTTAGTCCTATTATCTTTAAGTATACTGCTTCCTAGCATTTTTCCCGGTATTTATTTCCTATTCCTGATTTCATGGATTACTAGTCTTTATGCAGCGATTTCCACCTGACTACCGCAACCCTGATGCCGAAACAGTAAGTCGTTGAATAAGAGCAAATTACCAACCGGGGCCGACAGCAAACGTGCTCTCCGAGGAACGGTGCTACCAACACATTTTAAAATAATAAAATATTTTCTATGGATCTTTTAAGTAATTTGTTTGTCTATGAAGCTCTGGTATTTTTATAGAAAAAGTTGGCAAGGTTAACTCTAGCAATCAATAGCGAGTCGCAACCGAATACTTCACGCTCGGTGAATAAAGAGCGTGCATTCTTCTGGTATTGTGTCCGCTCACTAAGCCTTATCGACGCTAGAAGAGACGAGGATTATCATTTGCTCTCTTTTTATTTAATTTGAACGACCACTTCCACATTACACGATAGTCCTTTTACTAGCATAGTCTAGACTTATATGTCTATGGTATCAATAACTTTTATCAAATTATAGCTGAAGACTATTCGAGAACCGGAAACAATCATATAGCTATCAACGAGATACTGATCATTAAACAGAGCTTCCCATAACGTCACTTTGGCAAGATGTGTAGTTGGCATCATATTAAAGCTATATCTGTATGTATAAAACATAGGGGTAGTATAGACATGTCCTTCCATACAGACAAAATGTCAAGACTCGGTGATGATCCTTCGTAATTTCTATATTAACGCAACGAAACGAAGTTAGTCACAGGCTAACTTTATTCGGTTATTTCAAAACTTGTGACTAACTTCGTTTCTATGCTTTGAATTTACGAAGGAGCACCGAGAGTAGGGACTGACATTTTGTCTGTATGGAAGGACCTGTCTATAGTACTCCTATGATTTATGCATACAGATATAGCTTTAATATGATCTCAACTCCACAACTTTCCAAAGTGCCAAAGGCCTGTCTAAAATTTTTATTAAGTCTATGGCTGTATGTAAATTTTTTGTAGTTTAGGTTTTCTTAAATAAAAAGCTTCATTAATTGTCCAAAAGTTCTTCATTAATATGTTTATAAATTAAAACGTATACAGTAGTTCTGTAAATTATAAAAAAATAAATCTACATCAAGTAGTGTATGTAATCTAACAAAATTAATAAGTCACAATTGTCTGGAATTTTTCATTATTGTGTTTATAAATCAAAATCTTTACAGGTAATTCTATAAATTATAAAATATAAATCTACATCAAGTAGTGTACGCCCACCATAGACATAGTATATACTATAGACAGGTCCTTTCACACAGACAACATGTCATACACTCGTTGGTGCTCCTTCGTAAATTCAACAGCAAACACACTAACTCAATCGGTTATGTTGTGGAAATTATAACCGAAAATCAAACTAGGTGTGTGACTAACTTTGTTCCGCTGCATTTACGAAGGGCACCAAAGAATCTGTATAATTTTGTCTGTATTATAGAGCCGGTCCATAGTATAGAGTAAGTCTAACACAAGCATAATATAACAAATTTGTAGTCGTAGTGTATGTGCAAATCATCTTGATTCATTCACATACATGCCTTCTACAGTGACAAATATTATTAACAATTGGGGTCCCTATAAAAATATTCTTCCAAATATACGTAAATTCTTGTTCATCACTAGAAAAAGATGTTTGAACATGACGACTAGTTGTATTAATTCCACTTGACAATAAATAAGGTGTAAAGCGTTGTCTAGATCTATCATTTAATTTCGTTTTATAACTGTCATTTTTAGATAATTTTGGCGTTGAAGTAACAGTGAAATTGATATCTAGACTAGTAGAAGATTCAGGCTCAGAGGATGCAGTTTGTTCTGATAACATAATACTTTCTACGTCCATAGCTACGTTTCCACTAATAACATTATCACTATATTCACAAAATGACATTTCGTGAAACGTTACGGAATCTTGAGATGCGGATGTTTGTCTTAGTCTCATCAGTTCTGGTGATATTTCCATATTGTCTATCGTGTTTGAATCGAGTCCTTCTTGGCTTGCTACTGAAAAAAAAGTTTATTACTTCTTACTTACAAATATTATACTTTTACTAGTATTCATGTGACGTCATATTGACAGTTCGTCATCATATTTCTTAATTCATAACGGCGATTTCTTATTCTTTAGCTATACCATTATTTCTAATTAGGGCTATTAATTTCTATTATTTTCATGTCTTCTTCATTGTGTGGGCCTGCCTTATGGCTTTGTTATAATTCCCTAACATAGCCACAGACTTTGTATTTGTCTGTGAACGAAGCCTATGTTCAGTAGCAACAACACCGAAAGCATTTTCGTTTAGGAGTTGGGGATGAGGAGTAGGAAAAAGAGAGACAGGCAAGGTTTGGACCTCCAGTTTATACGCAACAGTATGAATGCTGCTACTATTAAAATTTCAAATTCTGTATAAGAGTCGACCTCGCCCATTTATGCTGAAAACAGCAAAGCTCAACTAGTGAAATATTTCTTATAGTGTTTTTAAAAATGTGTTATAAAACTTCACCTTATTGTACACATAATTAAGCAGCATGATTACATATTATAATTATTTAGTTAAAGCTTTTACCTGAACTTTTTGCAAGATCCATAGGCTCTTCTTCCTCATCTTCAGCTTTGTCACTCTCGTGAACACTCTCCTCATCTTCTTCAGGTATGCCACTTTCGTGAACACTTTCCACTTCTTCTTCATCTATATCACTTAAGTGGACTCTTTTCTCTTCTTGTTTATCACTCTCGTGATCACTATCCTGACCTTCTTCATCTATATCACTTAAGCGGACTCTTTTCTCTTCTTGTTTATCACTCTCGTGATCACTACCCTGGCGTTCTTCAGCTATATCACTTAAGTGAACTCTTTTCGCTTCTTCTTCATTTATAAAACTCTTGTGAACGCTTTCCTCATCTTCTTCAGGTATATCACTCAACTGAACTATCTTCTGCTCTGCTTCAGCTACATCACACTCGTGAGCACTTCCCTCATCTTCTTCACCTATACCATTTAAGTCAACACTTTTTTGTTCTTCTTTGGATATATCACTATCGTGAACACTTTCCTCATATTCTTCAGCTATATCACTTAAATTAACTCTGTCTACTGCTACTTCAGCTATAGCATTCTCGTTAACTCCTTCCTCTTCTTCTACAGCAATATCACTTTCGTGAACTCTTTCCATGAACAAGAATTCTTGAGGTATATCACTTTCATAAAGTCTTTCTTCTTCTTCTTCTTGAGTTATATCACATTCACGAACTCTTTTCTCTTCTTCTTTTTCAACGGTAACAATCGCGTGAACTCCTTCCTCTTCTTCGTCCGCAATATCAATCTCGTGAACTCTCATCGAGTCACCAATTTCACGCGCTTCTGGTTTATCGCTTTCTTTCGCAATGGTTTCTTTAGGCGATACCTCAACCTCTTTTTCATCATCTATTCTATGGACAACAGCTTTTGTTATTACTGGCTTACAACTATAGCGTTCTTCATATTCCACACTTGATTGATATTCCTCTTCATCATCAACATTGTAGCTGCCTTCTCGACTTTTTTGTAAAGGAATCATATCATGTAAATCAGCTATTTCTAATGACTTTTCGACAAGTGTGGTTTCTTTCTCGTTAGAACCTTTTTGAAAATAATTTTCATCGGCTACTTCAGAATTGTCAAGAGAACTACTATCGTCGACTCTATTTAAAAAGTCCCTTCTATAAAGTCGTCTCATTTCTTTTTCTAATTTGTCATAAAATTCTTTTGGTTCATCATACGACTTCTTTGTTTCTATTTCAATTATCAAATCAGGCAATGGCCTTTTATCTTCATTAATATCTTCATCAAGTGCCGTAGATGATGGTTCCCGAGACTCATTTATAGGAGATAGCTCTGCAATAAATAGTGCATCATTACCATATTATTTCTTAAATAAAACTACTAATAGTATCAGACAGTCTGACTAACATTTACATTTCTTTATTTCTTCATGACTATTGGCGAACAAGCACAAGGTTACTTATGAACGCTTACGTATCTATCTATGCTTACTTAAAGTATCATATGCGCGTTGTCAATCCAAAAAATAAGAGGGATGGGATCAGAGGGGAAAAATAGAACGGAGCAAAGGGGATGGGAGATTGGGCCTTTGGCACTCTTATCAAGAAACGCGACAGGCCTCTGTTACTTTACCTAGACTTTCTGTGAGACAGGTAGTGCTCCCAGTTCAGGCCGGCCTATTGTGCTGGGAAGAGCACGGTTCTACTACTTCTACTAATACATGTAAAATAATGGGACTACACGACTACTATTCTTATCAAAGTCATATATCAATTATCCTTAGCTTAATCAGTGATATTGTGTCGTATATTAATGTAATACCATTACATTTTCACCGGCGTCGGAATGTGACGACCCCATTGCCCGCTGTTGGGGTAACACAGCAGAGATTATTCCACCAGTGCAATCAGTCACACTGGCTGTAAGTCTTTTGTTGCAAGAGGCCATCTAGGTAGGTACCACCACAGTGTCAAATATTCTGCCGCCAAATAGTAGTGCTTAGGCATTACTGTGTTCCGATTTAAAGGGCACTGTACCCTAGTGAAATTACTGGGCAGAGGAGATTTAAGAACTAATATTGGCAACGCGTGAGTGGCACCTACTGATGGTGCTGCAAGCGCTCATAGGCTACGGCAACCACTTACCATATGGTGGGCCGTAAGCTTGTTTGCCAACTTGAAACAAAAAAGAAAAAAATACGTACATATTTATACGTACATATTTTATGTCCATTTTATTATATGAAGTTTTTGAAATAATAAGCAATTCTATAATCGTTTATTTTACTGTAATGTATGATCTTAAGATGGTGCTAAGAAAGATATCAATATAACTTGTCAGGAACTAAAAATCATCATTTTAATCGATTAATCGCTGCTACCACTTTGCGTCTTTAATTTCTTTTTTATTTCGTAGCCGCTACATGATATCTAATTTGAAGATTAATGAAAAAAGCAGAATAAGTAAAGGCGTTTATCATAAACAAGAAACAGTTTTAGCAAGCATTTTTATGATAGCCGTACAAGGCACTCGAGTAGGTATTGTCTGTCAACGTTTAAATGACTACTGTTCACATTTCGATAATTGACTTAAAATTAATGGGAATGACAGCAATTTCATACAGACAATGACATAATGACAAAGATTCGTTGGTAAATTTAACACCAACGCAAAGGAACAAAGTTAGTCACGCGCTAACTTTATTCGATATTAGATTATGATTAGTAACATTTTGTCTGTACGAAAAAATAGTAAACAGTATGTCTATGGTAAAATAATATATTACCAGATATATCCAAGAATAAATTTCGTAACAAGTATGACTTTCGTCTCTCCCATTCTTGTTTATTGGTTCGCCACATTTTCAAAATTCACTTAAACTCTTTTTTTTATGATGATACAGTTCAATTAAATTAAATTGGTAGATTAATGTACGCTATAGTTTGCATAACTATTATATCATTATTGTAGGTGGCCATAATTGAAATGATTTAGTCATTTATAAGGTAGGTAGTTAAAAAAAACGATAAATGATGTTAAATATTATCAAATCATCATACTGAAGTTATATTTGTTGATATCAGATTATTTAGAAAAATAAGATTAAATATAAAAAAATACAAAAACTTAATAAATAATATTGAAACAACAAAAATATTTCAATATCTTTGTAGTGTTAATTAATGTAGCACTGTATCCGAACACAGGCCAGAGGTGAGAGGAGCCAGGGTAGGGTTTTCGACTAAATGTAGGGGAAAAACTTGTACCGGGGTTTTAGGATGGAAAATTTTAGGGGTTTTTAAGGTTTAAACATATTATTGGACATATTAAAAATATTGTAACTATGTTGTTAATCCATTGTGTCCCAGACTAATCACTAAAGTATTACTTTATTGACAACAGTATAGGGGTAAATAATTTTCGGAGTAGGTAGCACTGAAAGATGTCTCTTGTCAAGTTGTCACTGTCACTTTTTCCAAATATTTAGTCAATGTACACAAAATTATAAATTAGAAAAGTATTTCCGTACTAATTATTTAAAAGGATTGTTCATTGTTAAATGCTATCGATATTTTACAATGAAAAAGCTTTGGTGGATAATATTTAGCTTATTTTTGTGTGTCGAATTATGTTCAAGCCAAAAAATAAGTGAAGAAATCATATTTCATTATAATAACACGTAAGTAATTTTATTGTATCATTAATTTTATTGTTATAACACTTATTATAGTTATACAGGTAATTAATAAATAAGTGTTTGTATAAACTACATGTGTGACAAAATTTAGGATGTTTTTTTTATATAAAAATATTTCGCAATAAATACGACCCTATTTTTCTGCTTGAATTCATATTGATACAGAATTATTGTCTATTAATAATTATTTTTCCCTTTTTTATTATTTTTAAGGGTTTTGATGGGCTAAGGGTAGCTAATATTTATTTTGTAATGAGTTTATAAACAATTTGGGTCAGGGTAGGTTACTATCTAAGCTTATTCAACTTTACTTCTTTGTGTGCGTACTGTCAATGTACCAGCTTAAAAATAGTTAAAAACCAATTATAATTATATTGTGTATATATTTTATGTTTAAGTTATAAATCTGAAATCAGAAAATATTCAGGCACAATGATAAACAAAATGCTTTTAATGTTGTAACGGTTTTGTTTTCGACAACTGCTTATTGCAGATGCTTGTATTATCAAAACAGACATTGTATATGATTGTTTTGTGTCTGGGCACAGGATATAACTGTCCTGCCGGGGTGTCATGGCTGTTTGCTCAAGCAACCCCATAACGTCACACTAAGACGATGAGAGTTCCACAGAGTTTTAGTGGGTATTGGCACTTGAGTAACAGGCAGGAGAGCCCCACACTACTACTGCACTACATACCATACTTGCCAAGTACACTAGACTTGCCAAGTATGCTATGTAGTATATAGTATACAGTGGTGTGCTTAAATGCATTTCTCAGCTAAAACAAAAAAAGGATATTACTTTCCTAATGGAGGCCGTAAAGTGCAAAGTGTATTTATTTATTCGAATGTGAACAATTCATTTTTATGAGTGCCATGCTGCTGTGCTGTGTATCATTGCACAAATAGAAAAATTATTATCTGTGTACATTAACCTGCTGATTAAATTATTATAGGTTATAATTAATGAAGTTTGTATTTAATTATTAGGTGAATGACATATTAATGAAGTTCAGTAAACTACACTTTGAAGCAACAGCCTTATAATGGGAGCTTTATAATGTTATCAATATTTTTAAGATATATTTATTTATTTACATCTTACAACTATCACAACAGGATAATCCTAATGTGGTAGTGTAGTTATATAAACACTACATAGTATAAAACAAAGTTGCATAGGGACAGAGCCTATGTTTGCTTAAATCTTTAGATCTACGCAATGGGTTACAATGCGGTTTTTTTTAATAGATAGAGTGATTGAAGAGGAAGGTTTATATGTATAATAACATCCATTAAATAGTGGAGAAATACTGTTATTTTTGAGGTTTCTAATGTGATGTCGTAAATAATCGTGCAGGCCACAGGTAATGAATAAATCAAAACTACTGGATCGATTTTAATCATTTCTTCAGTGAATGACATAGGCTATATATTTTATACCCGTGCGAAGCCGGAGCAGGCTGCTAGTAACATAATATATAGTACCTGGATGACCAATGGATGGATGGATGTACTTTGCTCGGTATTTTTTTTGGTAACTTGTGTTTTTTATTGAAAAGATCTTTCCGAGATTCAGATAATATAGACAGATATACAAGAATTGTTCGGTAAAACATATTAGATTAAATTTGTTTTTCAAAACCCATTTTCTGAACAAAAACTAAACTACTAAACAACTAACTAAAAAAACTAAATCTATTCTTTACGGTAAATATATTTGATTGGAATGTGGAACACCCTACCCACCTTAGAACTCCTAGTTTCTTTTATCAAATCAAACCGGCGTCGGGATGTGACGACCCCATCGCCCGCTGTTGGGATAACCTCTGTCTGTGCAATCAGTCACACTGGTGGTAGGTCTTTTGTTGCAAGAGGCCGGCTAGGTAGGTACCACCGCAGTGTCCAATATTCTGCTGCCAAATAGTAGTGCTAGGCACTACTGTGTTCCGGTTTGAAGGGCATTGTACGTTAGTGAAATTACTGGGCGAACGAGATTTAAGAACTAATATCTCGAGGTTGGCAACGCGCGAGTGGCACCTACTAATGGTGCTGCAAGCGCTCATAGGCTGCGGCAGCCACTTACCATCATCAACAAAAAAAAAGTGAAATATTTTTATTCAACGTAAAAAGCATATAACTTATTTGTTGAAAGTCAAGATTCTACTACCGGCTCCAAAATTAAACCTCTACCTGAGAAGAACCGGCGAAACAAACTCGGGAATTTATTTTATACTATGTCTTGACAATGTTTACAATTTTATTTGGTTTTCCAATTACTTGTAATAAAAAACCCAGACAGCAGATAGCGTCTTGTTACTATGACTCACTTTGAATTATTGTTTCAGATATAAATATGACGTGTCATACATGGTGGAAGTCAGTAAAAATACAGAGTATATAATGGAGTTTGCTGGTGGTGTAAGTACACACAGTACAGGTTTGGGCCCCCTATTCCCTTCTCATCCCTTCCTCTTATTGCGGTGACTGCTCACCAAAGTAGCATAAAATAACCAGAATTTAGTCGTAGAAGAGCCATGTATCCTCCCAGTATAAATAGTCCGTCTTGACCATAGAAAATCGGTACATTTCAATGAGTTAGAGGGTCAGAAGCACAATTTTCCACCTCATCTGCATCTGCATCTCATCCACCGACTTATCTATTGACCTGGCAATGAGCATGTGATTTTTAATTTTTTTGTGTCGGGAAGGAAATCTATTACTAGATACCCGACGTCTTGGGGAAGAGAACCGGGACCCACTAAAAGCTCCTCGGTGGCCTACCTCAGTGTGTTTGTCAGGTTACGGGATCACTCGCAGAACATACCAACGCCTGACAATCACGGTGCTCCGATTGGTAGCGGAGCTCGATCCCGGGGTCGAGATGGGTGCATGTGATACTTCATGCTGTCTTTTTCTGGGTCTCAGTACTCAGCCGCCCAACCCGATGACGCAATCGAGGCCAGTGGGGCCAACAACAAACAGAAAAATCGTGGCCTATTTTTAAGGTCAATATTAAAACATTCAGGTGTCTCTGTCGTATTTATAAGGAACTAGCGACCCGCCCCGACTTTGTCCGGGCGCATAGTAAATTGTTTTGTCTATCCCGATACCGTGAGAGTTTTAATTCCGTTCTTGGTTCTTCCACGTATAAACTATCCCGCTACTATACCTGTATACAAATATTAAGTAATACATTTTTTCCATACGAACTTCCCTACCCGTATGCCCCGATTCCATACAAACCTGGTATTTACGGTTAAAATTAAAATTTACTTTATATTTAATATTTTCTATCCTTCTCCTCACAATAACAAACACAACAAAAAAAAAAATTAGTGAAGTTGGTCCAGCCGTCCACGCGCGACCAAGGGATATAGGGATTCATTTTTATACATATAGATTATCTTAAATGTCACAGGCACAAGCCGACACGCCGGCCCGAGTGACGGTGGCCAGTGACTTCGCGAACAGAACCTACCCCCTCTTCATAACAGCGAGACAACAGAAAGGTAAGAAATAAAACGTTGTATTTTATTATCAAATCTGAAGAAAATGTTTGTATGGATCATACAAATAGTTCTTCTTCCTAGCAATATTCTCGGTACAATTATTTACCCAGGATCTTCTTTTTACTCTTATCCGGATTTGACAGGTTACTAGTTTTTATACAGAGTGATTGTCATCATTGTATAAGAACAATTTACCTATCCAGAGTAAACAATTATTATCTGATGTTATGATTACAACCGGGACCCACAGCTTAACGTGCTCTCCGAGGCCTAGCTCTCTCTGGGGAGACACTAGGATAAACTCCCAGACTGACACATATATTTGTAAGATCAATATAAACATCTGCCCGAGCGGGAATCGAAACCGCAATCGTCGGGGCTAAAGGCATCGAGGTACAAATATTCTATACTCATACAATCACCAGTCAGTTCAGTAATTAAAAGGTGCTTGCATATTGTTATATTTTAATTTTTAAATAAAAATAATGCACATCCGTTCCAAACAACCGTTTATTTCAACTGACAGGAGTAATAGATGCACTGACATTAATAAATAAATAAACGCTGCACACTCAACGGCCCCCATTAGGATAGTAATATCCTGTGTCGGGGGTCCGGAAACATTCACAATGACAAGGACAAATACACCCAGACCGGGAAATATGCTTGCATGGTCAATACAAACATATTATGCTCCGAGCGGGAATCGAACCCGCGACCTGTGTTTAAGGCAGGTTCGCTACCGCTGCGCCACAACGTCGTCACATTATAAGTGTATACAGTTTAATACAAATCAGGATAACTTATTACATAGATTAATATCATAGTATATTATAGTTCCTTAAATGTAACTTGAACCAAAATGGCCGTTTCTGCGCAGGTACAGTAATGGACAAAAATGTTAGACAAAAATATTGATTTCGTCTTATTTAAAGTCTTATAATTTTTTTATAAAGTGGGAAAACGGGATTAAGTATGTAATATACTTATTATTTCTTCTAAATTCAATTAATTATTTATTCATTTTCGTTATTAATTACTTAACTAGAATAAAACAAATAAATAGTATATAAAAAGGTACCTATATACAAAAAAAGTTAATGTACATTTTTAATCACTGTCACTTATTGGGATGACGCCTATCTTCTCAAATAAAATTAAATATTTACAAATCTGGCAAAAATAAATTATATTTATTTATTTTTAAAGAACTAAAAGAACCGTGAGCGAGTGTACTAATCGGGTCTAGCGTCGCCGCGTTGCTATAGTTACGCGGCCCCCTTCATACCGCATACGGTAGAGACCCAAAAACGCGTTGCTGCGCATGGTTCAAGTTACATTTAACAGACTATACAAATATGAAAACTGAACCCTTGTAACGACATTTTATACCTTACAATCTATCAGATTTTCTTTACTTTCTTATATTCTTCGTCCTCTGAAATTACTGTATGAAAAATTGTCATGTGACCACATCAAAACGGATAATTACAACATTTTTAAATCCTGCCTTTATCTTCAAAATTACTGAACATAAAGATACGAATTAGACACTTTTTTTATAGGAAGGCAGACCATGATGCATACCCAGGACAGATTTTGATGAAATTTGGTTTAAACATAGCTTATTATCTAGATTAACATAAATTCTACTATTTTTATTTTTAAAAAATTTTGGGTTCCCGTGGGATCATCGTACACAGCTAATAAATATAGTTCACTCCCTCTCCAGGTGTGTTCTCCTGGCAGCTGCCGATGCTGGTCCAGACTCCGGACACCTTGGAGCAGTTCACCAATATATCCAGAACCCTGTGCCCTCATAACAATATCTTCTCCGAAGATGAGGACACTTGTGGTGAGTCTCTAACAATTTGGTTATGTCGTGCAAATAGTAACTGAATGAAGTTAGTGTGACTAACTTCATTGTGTTCCGTTGATGTTGAGTTTACAAAGGGGTACCAACGAGTGTGTCATATTGTGTGTATGGGCCGGTCCATATTATATAGTAATTATAAAAAAATACTATATAAAAAATTATATAATGTGTTTTTTATAATCTGTATAATAATTTGTCAGTTTTGTGTATATTTTTCTAATGTATATTTTTGTTTCTTTTCTGTTCACGCTTGCACTAGTTAAAGGGGACAGGATTAGGGTCTACTGTGGACCTCTGATACGTAAATAGAAGTTTATATATATAATATTTATTTTATTTAAATCTTTTTACTTATTATTTATTTATTTTATTATGTACAATTTATTTTTTTGTGGCAAAGGAACTGAGGGAGGAGAAGGAAAAAAGGGGGGAGAGGGAATACACTGTGGGTCTCTAGCGTTCCCAATTATCAAATGAAACGCAACAGTATAGAGACTGCGACATCATGTCAATATCTACATATGTCAGTGTGTGAGAGGGTGTTCAATTTGGCACACAGATAGAGGGGATAGAGGATATTAAAATTAGATTTTTTTTTAATTATTTCATGACGGTTGGGAAGCACTCATCGCACGAAACGCAACAGTACCTACTGATACTGTCACTTGACGCTGATTTTTACTTATATAAAATTCCTTATTAAATTCCAGTATTTTATATGTTTCTTCCTGAGACAAAGTAAGATGATTTAATACATAGATTGCATCATTGCATTATATTTTTATAGATATTTACACGCAAAATAACGCGACGCCTAATATAGAAAAGATCGTTACAATCCTAAATCGCGGTAACGAAGTTTTCAATTCTGATTAACACGTATACAAGTTCCCCCAGAGACTTTCTTTATTTGGATGAACTCGATTCTTTATTTTGTGGTTAATGCCACTAAATAATGTTTCGGTATCATGCCTGTTTTGTGCCTGATGCGTTCGCAATGTCTTCGCAAAAAAATTATACACAGTTAAGTTTTAGAAGATCTTCTTCTTATCGAGTGGTTAGTGGCCAACCTAGTGGAGCCTCTGACTTGACCTTGACTTATCGACTACTATCAAGTTGATAACAACTAGGACCGACTTTTCACGTGTCTTTGAAGCACCGAGATGCTCAATTGAAGTACCACTGCGATGCGATCACCCATTTACCGACTGACCACGCCTAAAGTTGCTTAACTCACCGATCCAACCTTACGAATCAGTGAATATGATGATTTTTGTATGTTTGTATTGTTACAGACATATCGAATCTAAACACCCCGATAGTTCACCTAACATCATCATCACCGGTACCAATAAAAGTTACAATTGTCGTCGAGACTGTACCGGACTTTTACATAAAGATGGACTCCATCACCAACTTGACAAGCACACCGAGCCAGCCTAAATATTACTTCTATCCGTTCGATCAGTCACCGAATAAAAACCTTGATTTAAACTCTCAGAGTATTAAGAAGAAATATATATGTAACGGTGATCTGGATCGAGACGAGCAAGTGACACTGGATCGGTATATATTGAAGAGTAACCTGAGGACGGAATACGGTTGGCTCTCGAAGCCGAAAAGCGTTATAGTGATGATAGAATCCGATGATGATGTATGCGCTGTTGTGTCCATACAGAACTTTTCGGTAAGTAGTTTTTTCTAGGTCTTTGGTTGGCCATTGAAAAATAAATAAATGCTACACACTCAACGGCCCCCATTAGGATAATTATATCCTGTGTCGGGGTCCGGAAACATTCACAATGACAAGGACAAACACAACCAGACCGGAAAACATGCCTGTACGATTAATACAAACATCTGCTCCGAGCGGGAATCGAACCCGCAACCGTCGAGGCTTAAGGCAGACTAGCTACCCACAACGCCACAACGGTGTCATGTCATGTGTGATATTTGAGATGTTCTAAAGCAGTGGTTCCCAACCAGGGATCCCTGGACCACCAGTGGTACTCTGGACGCGAAATGTGAAAACGATTTCAAATTTCGCGACATTAAAAGCAATAGTTGAGGTCTGGAGGAGTGTGACGCGAGTAGGACAAACATATGTTGGCTGGTGAATTCAATTGTAACTGCCCAGAATATGCAAAAACAAAAGTCAAATTTGAACAAAAGTGGTTGTTTTGAAAAATAATTTTCCGAACCGGTTAATAACTGGTGACGTTCTGAAATAACAAACATAAAAAAAGGCTTGACATCGTTGTGGCGTTGTGGGTAGCTAGTCTACCTTTGGTCTCGACGGTTGCGGGTTCGATTCCCGCTCGGGCAAATGTTTGTTTAAATTTCTGTTTCGGTCTGGGCGTTTGTCCGTGGGTCTCCCCACCGTGCCTCGGAGAGCACGTTAAGCTGTCGGTCCCAGTTGTTATCATATAACATCTGATAATAATCGTTAACTCGTGATAAGTCAATTGCTCCTATCCAATGAGTTACTGGTTCGCCCTTAGGGTTGCGGAGGTCAGATGGCAATCGCTCCGTGTAAAAACTAGTAACCCGTCAAATCCGGATAACAGTAATAAGCAGACCCTGGGTACATAAAATACCGGGAATAATGCTAGGATGAAGAAAAAAAAAGGCTTGTACATGGTGGTCTCTGGTCGGTAAAAAGTTGAGAACCACTGATCTAAAGTTGATTACAATGAAACAAACATGACCAGAATTGGTACATCAATTAATGACTTCTTTTTTGTCTTATACCCTATGTCTCCATCTTCTTTTACAGTGTCCAGTCTTCGATAACGAAAGGGATATACTATATGATGGGTATTACTTGACGATGACGAGGCGAGGCGGTATCACATTGACGGTGAGTTAGAAAAATATTTTTTATTTAGCAAAGAAACGCTGTACGGTATTCCAAAGAAAATGGCCAAAGAAAGGTAAAATACGCATAGACAACAGACAGAAGAGAAGAATTTAAGACAGATAGAAGATTTTTAACAAAATTCCAGATTGCTTATTGGAACTGCCAGTAAGCAAGTTCCAAATGTACATAAAAAATAAACTTATCAATAAAGCCTATTCGTTAGAGGAATATTTTTCTGATAAAAATGCTTGGGACTCTTAATATTGCTGGATCTCATTCAAGAACCAAATTTTATATTAAAAATACAATTGTAAAAAACATATATTTGAAAAGAGTAACTGTCGAGTTTCTTATCGGTTCTTCTCGATAGAATCAACCTTCCGAACCGTCGGTAGCGTTTGACTATTCAAAAGTACTTTTAAAAGTCTACTTGAATAAAAATAATTTTGATTTTGATTTTGAGATAGAGTAAATTAATATTCTTTTATAGAGGGTGAGGTGTATCACTTGAGGTGTAGGTGCAATTGTAGGTGTAAGTGTAGGTGCAGGTGTAGGTGCAGGTGTAGGTGCAGGTGCAGGTGTGGGTGCAGGTGTAGGTGCAGGTGTAGATGCAGGTGTAGGTATAGGTGAAACTAAAAGCTTTACTGTTTCACATACAAATCATTTGAAGTTTTATTTTTAATTATTACAAAATTACTGATTTGGCCACAATCGCAATGATTTCTTTTTTTTTTTTTTTTTTTTTTTTTTTTATGTTAGTAGTTGGCAAACAAGCATACGGCCCACCTGATGGTAAGTGGCTGCCGCAGCCTATGAGCGCTTGCAGCACCATCAGTAGGTGCCACTCACGCGTTGCCGACCTCGAGATATTAGTTCTTAAATCTCGTTCGCCCAGTAATTTCACTAGCGTACAATGCCCTTCAAACCGGAACACAGTAGTGCCGAAGCACTACTATTTGGCGGCAGAATATTGGACACTGCGGTGGTACCTACCTAGCCGGCCTCTTGCAACAAAAGACCTACCACCAGTGTGACTGATTGCACTGGTGGAATAATCTCTGTTGTGACAGAGGTTATCCCAACAGCGGGCGATGGGGTCGTCACATCCCGACGCCTATAAACTATTTTATAAACTATTTTACAAGCTTAAAGTGTTTTAATAATCTGTAGTGGGGAGAGAGTGGAAATTTTTACAGAATGTGGATTTCTGTTGCCGCTACAACAACACATAAAAAAAAATATTTAAAATTTAAAATAAAACATACAAGAAACTACTACTAGTACGGTTTTTTTTTAAACATATTAGCAATGCTTTTTCAAGGCATTACTAATATTCTTATTGCCCCTCCAAATAAGCTCGAAGCTTGCGCCACGAGTGGCTACGACAATAGCCCAAGGGGGTTAGAATCGAACCCTCGACTCTCGCGTTAACGGAGCGAAGTCGGCCCTTCTACCGTTGAGCTATGGAGGCTTCGTTCGTTATACGGAATCCTATATTTCCAATACACGACACGACACACACTTGGCCAGATTTTTAAAACTATCTGACTTTGAGAAATTTAATTTCTGATTGATGAAACCGTATTTTATCAGTTAAATGTGAACGCCCATACATTCTACAAAACAAAAATTTATTTTTGAAGCAAGACACATTCCCACTGGGGTTCTACATCGTCTTCATAGTGAAGACGTCAGACGATGACTGCACTGGTTCCGTCGCATCGAATAAAACACTACCGAAAATGGCTCAGTACTTCGGATGGGAGGACAGCGTTAGTGTTGATACGAACGACGGAAGGGTTAAGAGGTTCAGGTTAGTATTGTCATTACCGATGTCAATTTTTTCACCCAACACAAAGGAGTACCAATGATATAAAAAGTGAAAAGTTAAGTCGATTCAGGCGCGGTCAGAATTTGGATGGGTGACTGGTTAAGTAACTACAGGCGTGGTCTGTATGTGGATGGGTGAACAGTTTAGTATCTTCAGGCTTGATCAGTATATGGATGGGTGACCAGTTAGCAACTTCAAGCGCGGTCAGTATGTTAATTGGTGACCAGTTAAGTAACTTTAGGCACGATCAGTATGTAAATGGATAACCAGTTAAGTAGATTCAGGGGTCAGTATATGGATAGGTGACCAGTTAAGTAACTTCAGGTGCGTTAAGTTTGTGGATGGGTGACCATTGAAATAACTCCAGGCGTGGTCACTATGTAAATGGGTGATTAGTTAAGTAGGTCCAGGCGTAGTCAGCACAGGTAGGGATGACCACGTAGTTATTAACTTGATATACCTTAAATTATTTGTAGTGAAAGTGTGTGTGTGTGTGTGTGAGAGAGATAGATAGATAGATATACATTAATAATGAACTCTTTCTGGTCTCGTCGTTCCAGTTTCAAGATAATCCAGACGATATCGTACCAGGAGTACTTCATAGCGGCGGGCGCGGCGCTCGGGTTCTTCATGTCGTTCTACGTAGCGTTCATACTGGCCGTCGTGTGCCAGCGGAGGGGGGGCGGGGGCGACGGGGAAGGTAGGGGCACGTTCCTTATTACTGGCCGCGGTAACTCACGTTCAGAAGAAAATAGTGGGTTTGTGTTGTGTTACTGAACTCAATCTAAAACTTGTAATTTATAACAAATCTTTTCTAAGTAGTAGTAGAGCCGTTCTCCTCCCAGGACAATCGGGCCGGCTCTTTCTGGGGTCGTCAACGCGCATGTGCTATTTCAAGTATCGCGTGCTTTCATAGGTTGCGAAGACTGCTTATCATCAAGCGGACCGTAGGTTTGACAAATGTCACGATCTATAAAAAAAAGTGTGTGTGAGGTTTACACACGATAGAAGTGAAACTTTAGTAAATCGACAAAAAAATGAGATGAATATATTAACAAAATATAAAAAAAAATCACAAACACTGTTAAATAATAACACACTACGCTGACTTCTTACTAAAAAGCTGTAATACGCAGCCGCATACATATATATACACACCGACATTTGCTCTCTCGCTTTGCTTCACTAAAGCATGGCTCAAAGAGGAGAGACCGCTAATATAAAATAGTATGTATATTTCTGTCTCATTCACTCGTACACATTTTTGTATTTGTGTCTTAAGAGACCTGTCGTTTTTCTGTTGCACGATTTCAAATCACAACGGTTCTAAAGAAGTTTCACTTCAAAAAGCCGTCCGATGTGTCATTTTTTTTTTTTTTTAAATAACGCCGGAGGGCAAATGACTCTACTCCACCTGATGGTAAGTGGAAGTAGAGTCCACACGCGAAGGTGGCTAATACGGTTGCAGAAGGCGAACTGTACTAGCCATCCTCGCCCTGCCTACCCGCAAGGTGCCTCTTCACGCCTCGTTTGAAGGACCCCAGGTTGTAAGAATGAGAGTATTCGATTCCAGAGCAGCTGATCGCCCCGCTCAGCCCGCACGACGCGCTCGCGGGCGCGGCGCGGCGCCGGCGGGGCGTCAACGACGGCAGCGGCAGCTCGCGCGCGGGCGCCGGCGACCCGCAGGCAGGTTCGTATAGACCTAACGCACGCGGCTGTATGGGACCATACAATAGTTGAGTCACGCGAATTTCTTGGTTTTTGTCAAAGGTCACTTTCATGGAACCACTCTCCTTGGTGCGACGTCACATAATTATTGCAATTGTATCTTATAAAATTTTTAATTTTTTGCAAACGTGTTTAAATGCTCAGAGCATATTAGATTTTGTAATGTGACGTCATAAAACTTAGGACCTCTCCCGCCCACTGTGTTTGAGCCCATTGCTATGAAAAGTAAAAACTAAAAACCAATCTCAATTTTCCTACTCCTCCGCCTCCAATTTATCGATACAAGATAATAAGCCTCCTTTATCCCCCCCAGACGACAGCTCGTCCTCCGACACGGATACCGATCTGTCGACAATAGACGACGGTGCGGATAAGGATATGTACCTCAATGGTGGGAAGCTGTGCGTCGCTAACTTGTCCAGGTATATATTATGTTGTATACTTAACTTTAGGAGTGGGTTAGGCAACTTTGACTGCACTCATGGATAAGTGAGACTCCGGCTCGAAGGACCATATGCTTAGGCCTTATAAAGCAATTTAAAGCCTATGTACTTAGTGACATAATATTTAAATGTTTATAGCGTTGTATATAAATGACATATACGTGTTTCTACACAGATGCCGCCCCCGGGTGCTGTCCGCGCGCTCCAAGATGTACCTGTGGAACGTGCTCACGGTGGCCGTGTTCTACACGCTGCCCGTCATACAGCTCGTCGTCACGTACCAGAGGGTGAGTCGACATGTAGCCGTTGGAGTGAGGTAGAGTGGAGTGAAATGAAGTGAAATGAAATGAAATTTTTCACTTCATAGGCTGTCCGCTTCTAATGTGTCAACATTTTTATATACTCTATGTTGGGAACATAACCAACCGCGTGTTCCCAACACTAACTTAATTAGGTTGTAGTGTGTATGCCTCCCACCAACAATTGTATGTTTAATCAGTTATAATAAAGACGTCAAAGTAACGACTCGTTTAATTTTATTTTTAAATTATGACCGTGCAGTTGCTGAACCAGTCCGGCAACCAGGACCTGTGCTACTTCAACTTCCTGTGCGCGCACCCGCTGCTGGCGCTGTCCGACTTCAACCACGTGTACTCCAACCTGGGCTACGTGCTGCTGGGCGCGCTGTTCCTGGCGCAGGTGTGGCGGCGGCAGCGCGCGCACGACGCTCGCACGCCCGCGCAGGTCTGGCGCTAGCTTAGTGTCGGCGGCCGTTCCCGCGCAGGTGTGGCGGCGGCAGCGCGCGCACGACGCTCGCACGCCCGCGCAGGTCTGGCGCCAGCTTAGTGTCGGCGGCCGTTCCCGCGCAGGTGTGGCGGCGGCAGCGCGCGCACGACGCTCGCACGCCCGCGCAGGTCTGGCGCTAGCTTAGTGTCGGCGGCCGTTCCCGCGCAGGTGTGGCGGCGGCAGCGCGCGCACGACGCTCGCACGCCCGCGCAGGTCTGGCGCTAGCTTAGTGTCGGCGGCCGTTCCCGCGCAGGTGTGGCGGCGGCAGCGCGCGCACGACGCTCGCACGCCCGCGCAGGTCTGGCGCTAGCTTAGTGTCGGCGGCCGTTCCCGCGCAGGTGTGGCGGCGGCAGCGCGCGCACGACGCTCGCACGCCCGCGCAGGTCTGGCGCTAGCTTAGTGTCGGCGCGGGAGAGAGCACCTGCTGCTAGCGTTTTAGTCGTATCGTCGTGACTGAGGACTGTCTTAAATTTGGACTAAAATTTCTAAATTAGAAAAGATTTAATGTTCGACATGTTCGACATGGAATTCACAGGAAAAACTTTTAATATGAAATTGCAAATTGCAGAAGGAGCTTGGAATCCCGCAGCACTTTGGACTGCTCTACGCGATGGGTATTGCTCTGGTCAGCGAGGGGCTGCTCTCTGCGGCCTACCACGTGTGCCCAAACAGCATGAACTTCCAATTCGGTAATTATTTATTCAACATTATCACCATAATTATCACCATCATTAGCAGTATCATCGTCATCAATATTGTCATAATCATCGTCAACAGTATTATCATAATCATCATCAGTATTATAATAATCATCGTCATCCATATCATCAATATAATCATAATCATCATCATCAGTATTATCATAATCATCGTCATCAATATTATTATAATCATCGTCAACAGTATTATCATTATCGTCGTCATCGATATTATCATAATCATCATCATCAGTAATATAATAATAGTTGTCATCAGTATTATCATAATCATCGTCATCAATATTATTATAATCATCGTCAACAGTATTATCATTATCGTCGTCATCGATATTATCATAATCATCATCATCAGTAATATAATAATAGTTGTCATCAATATTATCATAATCATCGTCATCAATATTATCATAATCATCGTCATCAATATTATCATAATCATCGTCATCAGTATTATCATTATCATCGTCATCAATATTATCAAAATCACTATCATCAATATTATCATAATCATCATCAGTATACTATTATGAAACTTGAAGCAGTCAAGACTGATTTTTTATAAAATGTATTTGGGCTCATAATATGCTGTGGCACGTTGTGGCAGACACGTCGTTCATGTACGTGACGTCGGTGCTGTGCATGGTGCGGCTGTACCAGGCGCGCCACGCCGACGTCAACGCGCGCGCGCACGCCACCTTCGGCGTGCTCGCGCTCATCATCTTCATCGGTGAGCCTCGCACGCGGACACGGACACGGACACGGACACGGACACAGACACGTCGTGAACGGCGTGCAACTAAATAATATCAATGATTTTGTATGTTATAGGTTTGGTCGGAGTTCTGAATGCAAATTTCTACTTCTGGGTGGCGTTCACGGTCTTGCATCTCGTCACCTGCCTCGTGATGACCTTCCAGATATACTACCTGGGTAGATTTAGACTTGGTGAGCTATTTAAATTTTTAAGATTTGGTCTGTATTAAAATTCATTTGACTTAGCATTATTGTGTAATGTAGGTGTATTTTGATTACAATTTGATGTATTTAATATGTTTTTTTTATTGTGATGTATTTATGTGTTTAATAGTAGGGGAGCCCAAGCGGGGATTTCGGGATTTACTAAAGCGCGTCAGATTAATATACAGGGGATACCTTGTACCCGGTTAAGTACCTCCACAAAACATGAGGCCCATATATAAGGCCGCCCGTAAAGGATACAGGATCAGATTAGTAAAAAAAAATTGACCTTCAGAAATTCTCGAGCGCGTCAGATTAAGGTAGGGTGAGTTAATTACATCCTAAAAGTGTATATTCCACTAATCTGACAATTTGAGAGTGACGTAAAAAAAGGGGAGGGCAAAAAGTTGTAAAAAAAAACGTCATCTCGACATTCTCGAGCGTAGCTAAATTTTTTTTATTTTGAAGGAAATAATTCAAGAATAATGAAAAATATATTATCTGACGATTTCCGCAAGCCGAAATCACAAAAATTCGTCGATAAAGTTAAATGCGTGCAGTTGCGTGATGCCTACATTTCCTTCTCCGCGTTTCTATTCCTCTCTCACTCTTTCTCTATCTATTACTCTCTCACTCCGTCCCCACTCTGGTTTCTGCTGCCATGACGCCATCACAGCTGATCATAAAGACACGTGGTATAGTCTGTTAAATGTAACTTGAACCCTGCGCAGTAACACGTTTTTGGGTCTCATCCGCATGCGGTATGAAGGGGGCAGGGTTTAGTACACTCGCTGACGGTTGTTTTAGCTCTTTAATAATAAATTATTAAAAATAAATTAAAATATAAATTAGTTTTGTCAAGTGTGTTAACATTTATTTCGAGATAATGCCTCGGATGAAGATGATGATTAATTAATCAAATAAATATAAAATATTAAACTATTTTAAGCTTTTTTTAAGTATTTTTTTATAAATACATTTATTCTACTAAAAAGCATACACTTATTTAATTGCATGCTATTTCCTGATCTTTTCAATTAATTAAGTTTAATGATTTAAAAGAATAGAAGAAAAAATTTTTGACTTCCCGCTAAGAAAAATTAAAAATTTTAATATTAGTTCTTTGAACTCAGGGAGCTCATAATATCACATAAATTATATTTTGAGCTCAAAAATATCATAAGTACAATTTTAAGCGCCCAGGAATGGAATTAGCGGGAAGTTGCAGGGATGGCCTTTAAGGTGAACCGTTTTTCTAATTTTTTTGTCAGATCAGCCGAATCCCTCTAGATAATTGTCAGATTATGAGACAGTATGTTTAGAACATAAAAATGAACCACATATATCTTAATCTGACGCGCTTGAGTATTTCAAAATGGCGAATTTTTTTGCACATTATGAAAATGACCGCCAGTTTGCGTCCCATCGAAATCGTCAGATTAGTGAATGAGAGCTTTTTTTGGTGCACTTAACACTCCCTTAGAAAATCTGACGCGCTCGATTAATTTTTTTTTTCATTTTCAACCCTTAAATACAACCACCCGCATCATGCAAATGATCAGATTAACATACGTACATTATTAAAAATACGTAGGGCATTGATGCTATCAATATCTGACGCGCTCGAGGATGTCCATGCAACAGTTTTTTTTACATATTTAAAAATCTATAGCCGCTTCCCCCACCGATGTAAAGGTATATATCATATAACATTTTTTCTTCTTATCATCTAAGCTTTGCATCCCAATAGGTCTCTACAACGCTCGAGTAAATCCCCATTTAGCATCGTGGGCTCCTCTACCATAATATGTTTTTTGAAAAATAGAAGTGAAACACAAATAAGTAATTAATAATGAATAGTTTGTACAATTCAATTCATTCATATTGATTTTTTAATTAATTTGGAGTAATTTGACTAGGTGTTCAATCCAGATTAAAAAAAATTGACTACCGCATCTACCTAGCCGTTTGATGTTTCGTTTTGAAGAGTTTTGTTAGGAAATAAAAAATTTAATGTGGGCAATGTGTTAAAAAAGATAAGACTGTTCAGGTCCATAGACTTACTGTATACTACAGACAGTCCCCGTCCATATAGACAAAATGTTAGAGACTCTGGTGCTCCATCGTCAATTCAACTCGCATGCGACGAAAGCGACTTGAGTCGTGCCTGACTTGGCTAACTGGGGAGCACCAGTGAGTGTCTGCCTGTTCGGGGCGTGTCTACAACACACAGTGGGTGTGCGGCGCAGAGGGCGCGCTGCTGGCGCGCGCGGCGCGCTCGCTGCGGCGGCGCGGGCTGGCGGCCGCCACGCCGGCGCGCTGCGGCCGCGGCGTGCTGCTGCTGCTCGCCAACCTCGCCAACTGGCTCGTGGCCGCCTACGGGTGAGCGACCAACCATTACACCTCAGTGCCCTCGACTCGTAGACATTACTGCATCACTAATCACATGGTTTTCCACCACACTTCGAGACCACTCTGTCAACTTTTATAACGACTTGGTATAGCCTATCACATCCTGCCACTTCCTGAAAAACCCTATCACAGCTACACGCTGCTAACTTTTTCCACAACTGGCCATATTCTTGCCACAACTTTTCAACTCCCATCACACTTTTAACCATCATGCATATCTCTCACTATGTTTGTTACATTACGCCACTTACTACATTTGTCACCTCTGCAAAGACAAGATTCATATAATGTAACTCTACCAAGCTAACTAATGGCCGCGTATCCCCCAGACTGTCGCAGCACAGCCGCGACTTCGCGTCACACCTGCTGCTCGTTCTGATGAGCAACCTGTTCCTCTACACGCTGTTCTACATCGTCATGAAGCTGTTACACAGGGAGACCATCGCCTGGTACAGGTAATAGAAAAAGAAATAGCATTGATTGAAGATACTCTTCTTATCATACTACAAAAGTCTGATCGTAAGCGACACCGTAACTCTATCAATTAACAATTACGAATCCGGCTCGAAGGACCAAATCATTTCATAATGTTTATAACTCCACTATTGTGCTGACTATGACTCACTCACTATGTAAATAAAACTTCTTTTCTGCTGATGAACTCGATTTATTAACATTGTCTCAGATTACTTATACTACACAAATGAACCAAACGTAAGCGCGATTTAAAATACTACTAGTACCATCTATTGAAATATTATAGAAAAAGAAGACATAAATTGAAAATTCATATGAAGAATATTATAACAAAAAGTTCTTATATGATTAAAATATACATTTTTATATGAAAATAAAGCATGAAAAAGTTCTTATATAATTAAATAAATATTCATTTTAGACATTCCGCCCACCAAGAACTTGTTCTTTCAAAGGATTAACATTACAACAAAACAACTTGAAATTAAACAAAATGAAAAAGATTACCGCCCACCATGACATACTAAAATTAAAAGAAAAACATATAAACATAATAGCTAATTCACAGAATCACGTTTTGGTAAAAAACAAAGTTTGTTACAAGCTCTTTTAAGAAGACCATTCTTGGTTCTAACCGTAACGACACGTGTGATGTTATCTTTCCCGGTGTGCTTCTCTTCAATTTTACCAAGTAACCACTTAGCTGGTGGCAAATTTTGGTCTTGAATAATGACAACATCACCAATCTCTGGCTCGGATCTCTTTGATGTCCATTTGAATCGTTGGTTTAGTGTTACCAAATATTCAGCTGACCACCGTTTCCAGAAATCATTTAACATTTTTTGTAAAAGCTTCCATCGTTGTAGGCCTGTGACATTAATTCTGGAGTAATCTTCATCGGGAATTGTAATCAACGGTTCACCAATAAGGAAATGACCAGGTGTTAGTGGTAAGGGGTCATCAGAGGTATCACTCATTTGATACAATGGTCTTGAATTCAAACAAGCCTCTATCTGCGTCAGTACCGTAGCAAGTTCCTCGTATGTTAAAGTACTGTCACCTATAACTCTCTTTAAATGATTTTTTGCAGATCGTACGCCGGCTTCCCAAAGTCCTCCAAAATTTGGTGCTTGAGGTGGTATATAGTGCCACGTTGTACCTTCATTCGATAATAAAGTTCTTATTTCCTTAGGGAAGTCAGATACTGCCTTATTAAACATTAGTTTCAATTCTTTGTCAGCGCCCACAAAATTGGTACCATTATCACTGTACAAATCCTTGCAGTAGCCTCGTCTGGACACAAATCTTCGAAAGGCTGCTATGAAACCTTCGGTACATAAGTTAGATACAGCTTCTAAGTGAACGGCGCGAGTGACCATGCAAATAAAAACACAAATATAGCTCTTGTACGATTTGGAACCACGTCCTGGCGCGAATCTGATATTTATGAAACCAGTGAAATCTACTCCCGTAGACTTAAATGCTCTCTCTGGTTTTAATCTTACTGATGGGAGTTGACCCATAAATGGATTTCTCTTCTGTCGTGAATATCTGAGGCATGTAAGACAATCTCGGTAACATTTCTTAACATGATTCCTTGCTCTTAATATCCAATATTTTGATCTTAAATAGTTCAACATTGATAGTGGACCGCCATGTAGAGTTTTCAAATGTGCCTCTAGAATGATTAATTTCGTAAGATGACTTAGACCAGGTAATATAATAGAATGTTTCATATCATAATTTTCTTGGGAATGTTCTATACGACCACCGACTCTTAGAATACCATTTTCATCAAAAATGGGACAGAGAGTATGAAGGTTACTAGATTTTGATATAGATCTGTTCGATTTTAACATGTGAATTTCATCCTTGAAGTGGAATTTCTGAGTTTCTTTAATACAAATGAGTAAAATGATGTCCATTTCGTCTGTAGTAATGTTGTCTGGTTGAACTCTCGCCTTTTTGGTATCTTCCATAACAAAACTCTTCTACAATAAGATAATACTCGCAATAGTCTTTGTAAATTCGAAAACCTTGTCCACAAGAATTCTTCCTTTAATTGAACTACAGTGCTCATATTTCTAACGGATCTTTGTTCCTCCATAGTTATAAAATCTCTGGATTCATATAACCCGTACTGTTCAGCCTTTCTTAGCCAAACTGGACCAAACCACCATAAATTATGATTCTTTAAATCTTCAGCACGAACACCTCTCGAAGCACAGTCAGCTAGATTATCCTTCGAGTTGACATGACTCCATTGATCTCGATTCAGAATCGTCAATATTTCTGACACTCTATTGCTGACAAATGTCGTCCAACGACTTGGTTCGCCGTATATCCATGCTAATACCACAGTAGAATCAGACCAAGCTCTTAATTTTTCTTTTGGAATGTTAAGAACTTGCGATACTTCAAAAATTAATTGAGCTGCAAGTAGAGCTGCACATAGTTCCAGTCGTGGAATTGATAATTCTTTCTCCGCTGGTGCAACTCTAGTTCTTGCCGTGATCAAATGCACTCTGATGTTCCCTATCTCATCTCTACTTTTCATATATACTGCAGCAGCGTAAGCAGCTTGTGAAGCATCAGCAAATGCGTGTAGTTCTACGTAATCACCACGTTTAACATGCAACCATCTGGGAATCTTCAAGTCATGTATAATAACCAAATCTCGTCGAAACTCAAACCACTCCTTCAACAAGTCAGATGTGAGATTATCATCCCATTGTAAACCTGATTTCCAAAGCTTTTGCATATAAATTTTGGCAGTTATTATGATAGGCGCAATCCATCCCAGTGGATCGTATAATCTCGCTATGTCTGACAGCACTTTTCTCTTCGTTATGGATACATCTGATTCAGGTAATTGATGTAAGTATTCAAAATTATCTGTATTCTTATTCCAACTAATTCCTAGCACTTTAACCATATTATTTTCTTTAAAAACAAATGATTTATTCGAACTCTGTTTATCAACTTTGATGTAATTGAGCAACTCCTCGCTATTTGAGCACCACTTTTGTAAGTTAAAACCTCCAGCTTTCATCATTTTGTTCATTTGTTCATATAGTTCTATAATCTCATTTTCGGTCTCGCCCCCAGTTAATAAGTCATCCATATAGAAATCTTCTAAAGTAATTTTGGCCGCTATAGGATAGTTGGCTTTCTCATCTATAGCTAATTGTTGTAGACATTTAACAGCTAAATATGGAGCGCAGGAGGTACCAAACGTGAGTCTCACAAGTTTGTAGCATTCTATTGGTTTTCTTGCATCAAATCTCCACAATATTCGTTGGCAATCTGTGTCGTCATCATGTACACGAATTTGTCTGTACATTTGTACAATATCAGCTACAACACAGTATCTATGAAGTCTCCATCTCATTAAAATATGCCTAAGATCTTGTTGAAGCTTAGGACCTATAATGAAACAACTATTTAATGAAATATTATTAGATCCTTTACAAGACGCGTCGAAGACACATCGCACCTTGGTAGTCTCTTTATCTTCTCTTACAACGGCGTGATGAGGAAGATAAAAAATTCTCGGATTAGTATTTGTATCAGTAACTTTAATCATATGACTTTGAGTAATGTAATCTTCTATCACTTTCTTATAATCTTCATAAAAAGTTGGATTCTTTGTTAGTTTTCTTTCAAGTAATTTAAATCTTCGAAGTGCAATATCTTTCGTTTCACCCTCGAAACATAGCGGATTTTCTTCTTTGAAAGGCAATCTCACAACATATCGACCTTCATTATCTCTTGTTGTTGTCCTTTTAAAAAACTCTTCACATATCATTTCCTCTTTTGTCATTTTCTTCACCATACTCTCAGGTCTTCTTTCTATCTCCCAAAATTTAGTTAAAAGTTGATCCTCTTTTACTTGTAGATGAAGATTAGTGATTCTAGGATTTGAATTATTGGTCTTATAAATTCTCCCTGATACGATCCAACCTAAATGCGTGTTCTGTGCAAAGAGGCCACACTTAGAGGGATGCTTCTTAAGACCCATTAAAATTATTTCGCTAAGAATATCAACGCCCAAAATAATATCAACTTTACTTGGTACTCCGAATTGGGGATCTGCCAGTGATAAACTCTCAATTTCTGGCCAGTCCGTGATTGAAGTTATATTATTGGGTAAGAAAGAAGTCAGCGTGTTCAATACAAATGCATCTACTTGCATTGAAAAAGAATTGTATCGTGACTTTAGTATAAATGACACTGAATGTTTTGTACGTGTCTTGCCATCTCCGACTCCTGCTATAATACCATTTACTGACGTACGTTTGAGGCCGAGGGCTTGAACAGTAGCTTCGTTTATGAATGATGCCTCGGAACCTTGATCAATAAGAGCACGTACGACTTGATAATAGCCAGTTTTTGATTTTATTTTGACAATAGCTGTAGCTAATAAATCTTCTCCACGTGTCTCCTGTGCAAAATGAGTTGATATCTTAGTTTCTCTCTCAACCGCCATGCTAAGCTCCTTTGTATCATTAGGAGTTGATTCCGGTTTTTTCTCAAGATGCAACAAAGAGTGATGTCGCTTTCCACAACGTCGACAACAAGTTGATTGACGACAGAACTTAACAGAATGATTATGACCTAAGCAATTGAAACACAGTCCCCTTGATTGTACAAATTCACTTCTTTCTTCAGGAGACTTGTTAGCAAATTGCTTGCATTGAAATAGAATGTGTGATCCAGAACACATAGTGCAGTTATAGTTACGCGAAGTAGCTCCATTCTTCTCATAAGTGTTATGAAACGATTTTTGTTTAACTAATTGCCTTGAAGGATTTATCATCTCTAATGTTCTGAAGCGTGTTTCTATAAACTGAGTTAAATCATTCCATGTTGGTAAGCCTTCTGATTCTGACTGACTAACATGTACTTCCCACTGTTTTCTAGATTCTTGGTCTAACTTGGAAACAACTAAATAAATTATGAATAAGTCCCAATTTTCAACCTTAATGCCTAAATTGTGAAGGGATTTTAGACAAGAGGTAGTAGTATCTAAGAGTTGTTTCAAGGCAACCGCTGATTCAGCCAACACATTCTTTTGAGAAAACAGCTTCTTCATAATCTCATTAGTATTATATCTTAAATTGTTGTATCGTTTACTCAACATTTTCCAAGCTTCAGAGTAGTTAATTTCTGTTGTAGATAAATTCTTCAGAAGGTTAGCAGGTTCTCCGGAAAGACTGGTCTTTAGATAATGCAATTTTTGCACACCACTCAAAGTTCCATTTTCGTGAATAAGAGATACGAACAGATCATAGAAAGTTTGCCATTCATCATAACCACCAGAGAACGTTGGCAAATTGATCTGAGGCAATCGAACTTCAAATGAATTCATTGGCTGAGTGGTTGAAATTTTCTTTGAACTTGGTGACGAAATTTGCTCTAGATCATCCATCAATTTCACCTTGTATTCAAAGTAGATATCATCATATTTATCAAAGATTTCATTTCGAAAGTAATTCAACTTTATTTTATCTCCAACTGTCACTTTGGATACTATCTCAGAATGTTGTTCAAAGAAAATCGTATATAGCTTCTCTAAATGCTCCAATTTCGCTTCTATAAATGACCTAGTAATTCTTTCCTTCGGCGATTTTTTATAGTTTCGCAAAGCCTTTTGTAGATTTTCTAATTGATCTTCTTGTTTTAAACAAATCGACTCCATATTTTATAATAACGCAATTTTTCTAAGTCCAAATCAAGCCAAATACAAGTCCAAAATTTTCGCAAATTTTCTAAGTGTTTTCGAATATGATATAATTTCACAAGTCTATCGAGAATATTCTAAGTTCTATTTTATACGAAATATTCTAAATCTTTAAGCGTTTCACTCACTTCAGGGGGACTAACGAGTCCATTAATTCCGCTCCTTTCCGCTCCTTTCCCGGGTTTCGGCACCAGAATGTTTATAACTCCACTATTGTGCTGACTATGACTCACTCACTATGTAAATAAAACTTCTTTTCTGCTGATGAACTCGATTTATTAACATTGTCTCAGATTACTTATACTACACAAATGAACCAAACGTAAGCGCGATTTAAAATACTACTAGTACCATCTATTGAAATATTATAGAAAAAGAAGACATAAATTGAAAATTCATATGAAGAATATTATAACAAAAAGTTCTTATATGATTAAAATATACATTTTTATATGAAAATAAAGCATGAAAAAGTTCTTATATAATTAAATAAATATTCATTTTAGACACATAATATACAGTTTATGTAAACATGCACATTATTAGGTTTTGAAATAAAAATATGTAAACTTTGAAGTATATTTATGAAACCGTTATTAATTTATGCTAATTATGTAGTGAGCAGAGATCAGAGTCCGAAACATTAGCCTGTATGGTCAATACAACTAAATGCTCCGAGCAAGTTCAAACCCACGACCTTAGCTTCGCGACCTCGAAAATAAAACTATATTGTCTTTTTATATTTCAGTTGGGTGTTCATTTTCCTGACGTACACGGTCTGGTTCAGTTCGAGCTACTTCTACTTAGACCTCAACACTAACTGGGCTGTGAGTATATTGCTTTTTACACCACAAAGGTCGCAAACAAGCGTCCGACCCGCCTGATGGTAAGTGGCCATCTATAGATTACGTCACACATAAAAGGGGGGAAGGGTCTACAAAGTGTGACATTGCGTAACTGACCAAAACGGGGGAGTGGTTGAAAATCATAAAATACATGTGACGGTTAGGCCTACACCACATCTATAAAATACTTAGAATCTTATCTAAAGGTTGCTTACAGACCCAAAAGGTTTTTACTACTCGACCTTTGCTATTCGTCCGTTTGTCAGGGAGATGTATCTACGGAACCATAATAGATAGAGAAATGTTTACAGAATATGTATTTCTGTTGCCGTTAAAACAACATTAGCTCACTGTGCCACACTGGCCCACTGTGCCACACTGGCCCGCTGTGCCACACTGGCTCACTGTGCCACACTGGCCCGCTGTGCCACACTGGCACACTGTGCCACACTGGCTCACTGTGCCACACTGGCTCACTGTGCCACACTGGCTCACTGTGCCACACTGGCCCACTGTGCCACACTGGCCCACTGTGCCATACTGGCTCACTGTGCCACACTGGCTCACTGTGCCATACTGGCTCACTGTACCACACTGGCCCACTGTGCCACACTGGCCCACTGTGCCACACTGGCTCACTGTGCCACACTGGCCCACTGTGCCACACTGGCCCACTGTGCCACACTGGCTCACTGTGCCATACTGGCTCACTGTGCCACACTGGCCCACTGTGCCACACTGGCCCACTGTGCCACACTGCCTCAATGTGCCACACTGGCTCACTGCGCCACACTGGCTCACTGTGCCACACTGGCTCATCGAACCTTTCCCGCAGCTAACGCCGGCGCAGTCCCGGCAGACCAACCGCGTGTGCTCCCTGCTGCAGCTGTACGACTCGCACGACGCGTGGCACTTCTTCTCCGCCACCGCCATGTTCTTCTCCTTCAACATGTATCTGACGATAGACGATAACCTGAGCGACGTTCCGCGGACCGACATTAGTGTGTTCTAGATGTACCCTCGATGTTAAACTGCCTTCAATTAATTTTAACTGGATGGATAAGGATGGGCGTAGATGTTACAAGAAATGTGATATTAAATGACGTAACGTAGTTTTGAAATGATTTCACAGGATTTGTGTTGATAAAACTAATTGAATAACTTGTAAATAATGATAAAAAAATACTATTGATTTTGGCGCCAATGAAGTTGACGGCAGTCAAAGTCAATTTAAAAAAACTACTCTTAACACGGACTTACTAAGGGGCGGTCCTTCCATACATGAAAAAGTCCAAAAATCCGCTGGTATTTCGTAAATTCAACGAAACGAACGAATTTATGATTATGTTGCAAGTTTGTAACTAGCTTCGTTTCATTGCGTTAGTGCGAATTTGCGAAGGAGCATCAGCAAATCTTTTGAGATTTTGTTAGTGTTGAAGAACATGCCTATAATATATCTATGATTTTGAGTTTAATTTTTTTATCATATACATTGAATTAGTAATAAAACTAAATCTTATTAATTAATGTTAGTGTGTGGAATTTCCTGTTGAATTATTTTGATAAATGAGATTAAAATTAATAATTGCTTTAGTCTTAAAAGGCGAAAAAACTTAGACGGTGTGATAACTATAAACTGGATGTAAATTTTTTTGTCTATGTGTCAAATTAAACCTTTCTTTTAATTTTGGTGCTCCGAGAAATAGAATAAGATAGTAATATCTTTTTTCGAAGGACTTAATATGCAGGGATTAGTCCTTTCATGCAGACAAAATGTTACAGATTCGTTGGTGCCACTTCGTACATTAAACACCAGTCAAATGTAACAACATAAGTGAATTATCGTACGTTATTTTAGAATTTACGAAGGGGCACCAACGATTTAGTGACATTTCGTCGTTATGAAAGGCCGGTCCATTGTGTTTAGTCTATGACTTATCAGATATTCTATTAATTAATATAATTATTATTTTTTGACAGTCACGAAGACGGCGACCTTTCTTTAGCACTATTTAAGAATTTGTCCCTAAACAAGAATATTTTATTGAACAAAATAGCTTATTAATTATTTGTATGCAAAAGTAATAATGATTAGAGTCAGACTTAAGAGGCTTATCTTTAAAATATTATGAGTGTGTTGTCTTTATGGAAGACTCAATACAAATTTAATTTGTAAGCACCCAATATTAGACTTATTATATACTATAGAAAGGCCCTTATATAAAAAAAGGTCAGACTCGCTGGTGCTCTTTTGTAAATTGAACACCAACGCAACGAATCGAAGTTACTCGTAAGCTAACTTCATTGCGCACAACATAACCGAATGAAATTAGTGTTGGTGTATGAAAAGGTCTGTATAACTGGGCCGCTATAACTAAGTATGTGCGCGAGCTCTAGTCTAACTAAATCATTTAGTTTGATTGCATTACAATTATTTTAATTTTTGAATGTATGTATAAAATTGCTTGTACTATTCCATGGGCGTAGGAGCTCGCTACTTTGGACCTCACGAAATACTGAAACAAATGCAAGAATATAATACATTTTGGAACTATTTAACTAACTATTGAAAAATACAAAATATTGTACACCTCCCCCCCTCTAGACTCTAAATTAAGATTTTCCCTCCCCTAGGCCAAATGCTGGCTACGCCCATGTGCCACTCTATTACAACCAAAGAATTTATTTATCGAATTTTGGTGCGTTTAAGCTTTTGATTTACTATATTTTTTTCCTATTGTACATAATTTGTAAAGATAAAGGTATTCGAAAACTATTCTATTAAATAGAATTCTTTATATTTCTTTTTACACTAAATCTAATGACATGAATGAGTGTCTGATTTTCATTGTTATAATTTACGATACAGAGAATATTAACACTTCTGAGACAATATGAATACATTTTATTTTATAATTATAATCAGAGTTTTATGATAATGATAAGAATATGTTTTAAATCACGTAAATGCACTGCACCGTCTGCACTACTCTTAAAATTAGCATAATTAATCGATGGCAGAACGCAGAAATAATATCTCGAAAATATACAGAAAATGGAAAAATAATGTAATTATTACTAGAATTCATAAATATCCAAACCCATGCTACAGCACATCTTGCTACCCCACCCTATGTCACCGCACCCCATGTCACCGCTTGCCACCGCACCCCATTCGACTTTCTGCCATCGAATAATAAATAATACTAGTATGAAACATTGTTCCTTAATGTACAATAATAATTATAGGTACATTTTTAAAATCCAGTTTCATAATTTCATTAAAAAAAAATAGTAATTTTTATATTAAATTGAAAAAATCTAAACAGTCAAGATTAGAGTTGCTCGTGCGTCTGTCGTATTAAAATAGTTACAGTATTTGTAATTCTGTTCTTTCAGTGAACTGTTTCTTTTATTTATTGATCTCTGTAGGAAATAGATTTTCGAATTGCGTTTGATGTTGTGTAAATTTATTTTTGTATGAGTTTTATTATTATTGTAAATATATATAGCTTTTATACGATGGTCTGTTTTATTTAAAACCCCACTCAGGTTATCATTTCAGTATTATTTACATTAGTTTTTGAGTCGATTTCCTGACTGACTTAACTCAATGCCGATAAATGGAGACGCTCATAACCGGGTGACGATCGGTGAGTTAAGCAACTTTAGGTGCGGACAGTCCACTCTGGAGGTTCTGGAATGGTGCTCACGTAGGTGCTAGTGGGCAGAGAAGCCTGGGGTACTTTTAAAAGTAGGTAATAATTACTAACATAGGGCAAGCGATCATTATTACTATTCCCGAGCGGGAATCGAACCCGCGACCTGTGGGGCACGTCGTAACAAAATGAAACACGTTATAATTTCAATAATTCCCTTTATTGTATATAATCATCGTTCGCTACACTAAGTTACAAGCCGGTATTTAGTTTGTTCAAACTTCGTTACACAATAAATTACATCAATAAAGCCGCTCGAGGGGCGCTTAAAGCTCTTTCATAATTACACTTTATAAGCACGCGACTGCATTTGGTCAAGGATAAATAAAACTAAGTGATGTATTTTGAAACGGGAATCGAACCAGCGACCTGTGGTCCCAAGTTATTACAATCCCAAATGCAGTTCTACAGCCGTGCGGGAGTTAAGTTTTACATAATTTACAAATACCCAGACTTATTATATATGGATAGGCCCTTCCATACAAACAAAAGTAAAAATTCCTCTTGCGTCTTCGTAAATTCAACACCACGCCACGCTATATCGAAACGTTAAAGTTAGTCACAGTCTAATGAAGTTAGCGTGTGACTAACTTCGTTCCGTTGAGTTAGTGTTGAGTGTACGTTTTTTTCTTATTATGTATTGCCGTTGGCCCTACTGGCCTTGACAGCGTCACCGTGGGAAAGGTACGACCTAAGGGTGCCTTTTGCGAGACCGAACCACTGTTTAGGGACGTACGTGTTACGTCACCGGGAATGGTGGCAGGGCTCCCTTGAATTTACGAAAGCACCAGCTAAAGTTTAGACATTTTTTCTGTATTGAAGGGCATGTCCTTAGTTATTGTAAATCAATGCAAATACCCTTTATTATTTCTGGTGACAATGGATACAATGTAGTTTTTTTTGTATCAATTCGGAAATATAATTCGACCAACGAAAATATTTTGAGTGAATCTCTAATTAGTATAAACTTTTTACTTAAATGCAAGCAAATATTTGCGTCTAATATACCAATAACTAGAACGTATGACCTTCATACGCCTGAACAGATCATAATTGTAGCCAGAACCTCGTGCAAGTCAGCTTTCAAACAAAAAAACCCGCATCAAAATCGCTCCAATCGTTTACGATACCACGGACAGGTCAAACTTATACTATATATAACATAACTCTTTTTGTGTTGGGGGTTTAAAATAAAAATAATCACCTATGATTTTAATTATTAATAATAGCTATTTTCAATCGCCGGTCAAACATATTTCCGTATTCATACATACTATATTACAAAATCGCAGATAATATTAATATACATTTGGCAGATTTACAGTCTGATACAATTTATATAAAGATTTATGAAATGATTCTGATGTACAATTTATTATTCATTAATTGGAATAAAAATAATTCTTCATTCTTCACAAAACTAATATAAAAATATGGCGTTTATATAATAATACTTAATAGCTTTAAACTCTTAACACAAAGGATTCTATGTCTTCTTTTTTTATAGTGGTCATACGGATGGTAAGTGGTAGGTATCACCGTGATAATCTTAAAAATACACCATATAATATGCACTACTGATTTTTCGCATCTATATATTAAATTTATTTTGAAAATTAATCACAAGAGTTCTAACTTTTTTAGAAATAAATTCTTTCAAAATCATTTCATAAACCTTTCATTATATTACAAAGTCAAAAGCTTTTATACAAGACGAATTGAATATCGAAAACTATAGGAGGGGGATATATTAAGAATTATATCAATTCAATTTATTGTCTTAATTTATTGAATAATTTACTTGTTTTTATAATTACATTAGAAGAGTGACAGTATTATAACATATTTCACTATGAAAGTCTTTCAATGAAAACGAATTCTTTTATTTTTAAAATAGCTACTTTCATGGACGCACTCAGGATTTCATCCTAGGGGCAGATTGGTATTAAAGATTTGTCATAAACTTTATTCGAATTTTTAATCTCTGAATAATTTCTCTTGTTAGAATAGCATTGTATAGAAACTGTTACTTCTACCACATATACATGGAATTGTTATAGCGCTGGATATACAACTCGGATTAGGAAATATCCCAATCATTTTTGAGATGGGGATTTGGGATGAAAAGAGAGGGGGATTCGACCTCCGGGTGAAAATTTGTCATCCAGTACGTTTATGTATTAATCTAATACTTATTTGAGAGCAAAAACACTAGTATATACCAAAAGCTAAATGTCAGACTCATGATAGCTATTATATAAATATAGGGGCCGACTTCACTTACATATAAAATACCCACTACCGGGGCCGACAACTGAGCTTATAAGGACAGTACCCAAACCAAAATATCACTACACCAGAACCTTGTGGGCTACACTCCTCGAACGAAATCCTTTGTACGCACATGAGTGTAAGGTCCTAACATGGGCGTAGGACCAGCTGGACCTTGAATAAATAAACGGTACACACTTAAAGGTCCCCTTTAAGATAGTGATATCCTGTGTCGAGGGCCCAGAAACATGCTAACGACAAGGATAAACACACCCAGACCAGAAAACATGCCTGTATGGTCAATACAAACATCTGCTTCGAGCGGGAATATTGAAAAATGTATGAATTTAATGCATTTTGGAACTATTTAACTAATAACTATTGAAGAATATAGTTATTTTGCCCTCTGAACCCCTAAATTAAGATTTTGCCAACACAAAGGGCCAAATGCTAGCTACGCCCATGAGTCTTTATAGAAGTATATTTGTTTTTAGCAAGAGAAAAGTTACAAGAACAATTAAATATCTATTATTATCTGACACTTATTTTTAATAAAAAAAATTTTTATTTATTTTAATAATCTGTTATTTACAAACTTTTGCAACAACGATCAACTTTGATAACCGGCTTTTGACTACGACAAAAGTAAATGCATTTTTGTTATAGCAACACAAAGTATTATATTTAGTGTTGCTATATGTGATATTCAATATAACAAATAAAGAACTTAAAAACACTTTTCTGTCATATTTTTTTTTACAAATTCTATATAAATATAGATTGTTAAGTGTACATATCTGATGGGAATCGTTAATATAAAGGAGATTCTTCACAATAATTACAATAATAACATAACCTTCTATAATACTAGAGCACTTCGTGATGTATCGATTTTGTGGTTAGACTTGAAAAAATTACTGCGTTTTTATTTTAAAATATACGTGCATATTTTTTAATGTCGGTATAAATAGTTTTTTCCTTCATGCATGGCACTAGGGTTGTCTATTATTAGTTTTGATAATGCAAAAAAATATATAATTACGTAAAAAAAGATTTAAGCATACATAGGGACAGAGAAAGCGACTTTGTTTTATACTATGTAGTGCTAAAACTACTAAAAGCTACACACTCAACGGCCCCAATTAGGATAGTTATATCCTTAGACTTGAAAAAATTACTGCGTTTTTATTTTAAAATATACGTGCATATTTTTTAATGTCGGTATAAATAGTTTTTTCCTTCATGCATGGCACTAGGGTTGTCTATTATTAGTTTTGATAATGCAAAAAAATATATAATTACGTAAAAAAAGATTTAAGCATACATAGGGACAGAGAAAGCGACTTTGTTTTATACTATGTAGTGCTAAAACTACTAAAAGCTACACACTCAACGGCCCCAATTAGGATAGTTATATCCTTAGACTTGAAAAAATTACTGCGTTTTTATTTTAAAATATACGTGCATATTTTTTAATGTCGGTATAAATAGTTTTTTCCTTCATGCATGGCACTAGGGTTGTCTATTATTAGTTTTGATAATGCAAAAAAATATATAATTACGTAAAAAAAGATTTAAGCATACATAGGGACAGAGAAAGCGACTTTGTTTTATACTATGTAGTGCTAAAACTACTAAAAGCTACACACTCAACGGCCCCAATTAGGATAGTTATATCCTGTGTCGGGGTCCAGAAACATACACATGGATATGGACAACCATACCTAGACCGGAAAATATGACCGCATTAAAGAACAATAAAGTCACTTTTAAACTAGACTTACAGTCAATGACGGTTTTTGACTATAATTTTTCCCGTCCGGTGTCCCTGTCAAGGCAAGTAGAGCCAACAGCAATACGCAATCAGAAAAAAATTACAATTATTGATTTTAATAAATAGCTGAGCGGATAGATAGAGAGTACATCTGTGTTTGCGTGTGTCTGTGTGTTTTTATTGTTTTTTTTAATAAATTCAATCGGGGTAACTATTTTAACAAATATTAGAACATAAATATTATATTTTAATCTTTTTTTTTTTTTTTTTTTTATTTATTTATTAAGGTCATTATATATATATTATATATTATTATTTATTATTATTAATTATATTATTAAACTCTTCAGTAATATAATTCTTTAATAGTAGTACACAGAGCTTAAATGCAGTAAAATATATTATAGTACTGGTGACAACCCTACTTTGTAGAGGACTAGGCTGGACGCTTTGTGGCAAACAATAATCAACTTTACCGTTTTAGAATAATATTGAAATTTGTCTGCTCGAACTTTAAAGGTTGAGCTAACAGTTAAAACAGCTTAACATAAATAATTAAAAAAGAGGCTGCCCACCTAAACCCCACCTTCGGATTTTTTGGTATGTAAATAAGAAATCATGTAGATAATCCTACCTTGGTTCACTAGTACTATTAATAAAGCGTGATATCTCTTTTATTTTGTACAAATACTATTATTTTTTAATAAAAAGCGTAATTGAAAATAGCTAATATCAACCCGTTTTTACACAATGTTCTCACACATTTTCACAAACTTTTTATGTAATTGGTATTTTAGACAATACCATTACATTAAATATCACTCCACTCACTTTCCGGCAATTACAGAATAATTATTAACGATTATAATTTCAACAAAAACTTTGCGAACTAAGATCTCAGTGACAGATAAATAAAATAGCGTTTTATTCAAAACTCGATTCAGAGCATGCCAAATCGGATGGGTTAGGTTTTTTTTATGACCACCCAGAAATAGAAGCCCCTCGAAGCAGTGCTCCGTGGACTTCTCTAATAATAGTATTTCTAAAGAATTAAAGCAAATTCCCCACTTTGGAAGTGATATTTTCCCAGTATGGTATAAGTATTTATCTGATTTTCCATTGATACATAAAAAATCCGAAGGTTACTTTTCAAAGTGTGACCATTACAGTAGTCTCCATATCTCAAACTTTACGATAAAATAAAAATGTATCAAAATAAATAAAATAACAGTCTGTTTGTAATTCCAAATTAACAGTTTTTCAGCTAAATGCATATTAAAGTATATTTGTTCGGGATAATCTCTGAAACGGCTGGACCGATTTAATAGGGACTTTCACTGGCATATACCTGATGTTATAAGGAGTAACTTGCAACTTTTATTTTAGAAAAGAATTGGGGTTCCGTGCAATATAGAAAAATCAGTACACCACGCGAAAGGAGCTGCGGGCGAAGATAGTATTAATAATAAAAACGCAGTAATTCCTCCAGTCGTAATGTTAAATACTAGACGTTAAAAAATAAATAATAATAACAAACAACAATATAATTATACTTCCCTTAAACGATACTATTGAAACACATACTGTTATGGCCCTTTAATTTGTTACAGATAAGTCTCTTTAACCGACTTCAAGAAACGATAGGTGCGTATTTCTATGTTTTTTTCTCAATATTATAATCCAATAAAAAAAACATTTTCAGAAGTGTGGATTCTATACCTGTCTCTCTCTTACATTAAAATATGCTGACAGCTGATATAGACAATGGCAGCGCAACGGAATTCCGGTTTTGATTTCAACGTTTTTACATTTAAAAATGATTAAATATATCAAATGCAAGACTTAGCCAAAAAATAACAATACAATATACATCCAGCGAACGCTTCCCAAACTTATTAACACGATTCTTCTGTAAAATGCAATAAAACTTTGACAGTCACAGACGGAGAGGGAAAGAGACAGCCATTTAGCAATATTACACTTTACAATAAACAAAGTTTATTTCACAATACCATAAAAAAACAACGATTTCTTTATTTTTTTTAAATAATTTAAAGCTGAACGCGTCCGCAACGTGTAAGTGACAGCGGCTGTGAGGTTAGTGTCAACCGTTGCTTTGTGATTTCTGCTCGAAAATGGCGGCCATGTCGCGTATGTTGTACGAAGGAGAAATCTTTTCCCTCCTGCGGAATTTGGTAACGCTTTAAAACAAGTTGTCTGGAAAAAGGGAATAAAGTGTTGCGACATGACAACCCCTCCAGAGGGGAGGGGTTCCAATGTCACATGGTCAATTTGAGCAACAAAGTCATATTATCTAATCTAAAATAGTACAAGTTTTACAAAACAATAAAACTTGTATTATTTAGCAGAGACGATGCACAGCATCTGTGAGAGTGCGTCATACTTCCCTTTCGAGTTCTAGCCAATCACAGCGACTTTCGTTTCTTTCGTCCAATGAGCTTTCGACCAATGAGCGCAGAGTAATGTCACGTGGTCACAGATGTCAACTTAGGGAGGGCTCGAACCGTTATTCTTCATAGAGTCTCTCACCAGGAGGCCTTATTAGGATGCTGTGCATCGTCTCTGCTAAATAATACAAGTTTTATTGTTTTGTAAAACTTGTACTATTATTCGGCATGTGACGATGCACAGCATCTGTGAGAGAAGTGTTTATTAGCTGCCTGGTGACCACGAACCGACGCTATGTGATATTATTAAAAGAGGAATAGTAAGGGTCTGTAACAGAGAATAATAGTATTATATTATAATCATTACTGAAAAACCAATGTTTGATATTCAAATTGAACAATAAGAAAATCCCTAGATTATAAATATGTAAAAAACAAAGTCACACTGGTTTCAAATTAACTGAAAGGCCTTTCATGTGAAGGCCCTGATTTACCTTCACTCTGTTGCTAGCAAAATTATACATACTACCTGGAGCAGCGGATATGCCGGCTGCTCTTAACATTTATTTTAACTGATTGCCAATAGCAATTCGTTAAGCTGAGTTATTGGAACCCTTAATCGTAACAAATAAAGCGTTACAGCAATTAGTAGTAAGCCTTTCACTACATAAATCAATTACTTTTCGCAACCAAAGTAAAGGTTATTATAATCTACAATGATGTTATAAACGATAATCGCCTTCATCTATGTAAAGATCAGGTGAAATACTTAAAAGTTAAATTACGTACTTGACGCTAGAAGAAGTATACAAGCTGACCTTCGTGATCCTTCGAGCATCAGCTTCCTTGACTGGAAAGCTATCTTGCAACCAGGCAACCAGTTGATTTGGATCCTAAAATGTAGGTTTCCCTGCTTTTGGTACCATATGGGTGCTTAAAATTACAATAATGCACCATTTAAATCAAATATTCCAAGCTGGTACTTCTTAACGTGGACTTCTCTCCATCTAGAGATGAGCATTGCTTTCTCAGCTTCTTACCACTCGTTCCAGCCCCAATTATCCATACACAGTAGGCTCTGTAGTGGAAAAGTCCACGCCAGATGAAACCGCCACTTTCGGCTAAATGCGTTGAACATATTTCTCAACGCCTCAGCTTCTTTGCTCGCAAAGACGTCTATCTGAGGAGTACAGAGTCGTTGGATAATTTACCTGGAAGCTGGATGCAGGAGGGGCCATTCTGCTGGAAGTTTCCATAGAAATAAATTGTACGCAATGATGTCGAGTATCCCAGGGAGGCACTCCGCTGTTATTAAGATGTCCCATGCATTTAGACGGGCTTGAAGTTAGTAGGTCAAGTGCACCTCTCAACTTACACTGTTCACCGTGTTCCGCCCTATTTTTGCGCGTACAGCATGATAAGTACGATTGTAATAAAGCCAAGCAAGTCATCTGGAGTACCTGCCATTTGTATATCAAACTTCGAAAACGACGATGGCACTCCAAAATGCTCACGTGACTTAATTAGTATTTGCGAGTTGCTCAAAACTTTCGCTTTTGCTTTAAATGCAGCTCTTACTGAAAGCAATTCTTTCTGGTTTCTGTGCAATTTCCTTTATTTCGGTGTCCAAACACCAGACTATCGTTCTAGACATTATCATTCCATCTAACTGGGCGCCCCAGCTAATGTCCGAAGCGTCCGTCGCTAGGAAAGCATGGTTGGTTTTGCGTGAATCGGCACCGAGCAGCATGTAGCTCCGCGGCACTAGACCATCTCTTAACAAGTTTAGTATGCCGGAGTCATTTTGTTGAAATGTCGAAGAAACATTTGAAAATTGTTATCCCAAGGATCTTACGGCTTCCGCAGCCCGAGGACTACTTGGGTTCTACCAACCAAGATATTCCAGGGATTTTACGGCGGCTTCCACAGCCTGAAGACTTTACCTGGAATCTACTAACATATATAACAAGAGTCTTACGGCTTCCGCAGCCTGAAGATTACTTGGGTTCTAATAACAGAGATGTTCCAAGGATCTTACGGCTTCCGCAGCCTGTAGACGACTTTGATTCTGTCAGCCAAGATGTTCAAAGGATCTTACGGCTTCCGTAGCCTGAAGACAGCTTGGATTCTGCCAACCAAGATGTTCCAAGGATCTTATGGCTTCCGCAGCCTGAAGACGACTTGGATTCTGTCAGCCAAGATGTTCCAAGTATCTTACGGCTTCCGCAGCCTAAAGACAGCTTGGATTCTGCCAACCAAGATGTTCCAAGAATCTTAAGCTTCCACGGCCTGAAGATTTTGCTTGGATTCTGCCCACATAGATGATGAGTCTTAAGACTTTCGCAACCGAAAGACTTAACTTGGATTAGTTCTGATAAATCAGAAAGGAGTCGTCCAAGTCTACGATACTAGAACTTTACCTTCCTTCGTCTGCCGAGTCTCCGCGACACAGCATGAAACAGGTGCGTTGCTGATGCCGGAAAGGCACGTCATCTCGAATAATCGATCTTGATAGCCGATTCTTAAGAAGAAGCAATGTGACCTGGGTGTTTTTCTGGCCGGACTATGCCTTGTTCTATCAGATCTTTGACTATTCAAGTAGTTCTTGTTGACGGCTTGGTGGCATACTAATCCATTGGAAGGTGGCTAAAGACAGATCTATCTTCGCACCCAATCTAATGTCTGAAGAAAGCGAGGAGTCTGGAAGGGACACAATTATTAATTTGATAGGCTTTGGCATCCTCAACTGAATCAATCGTTTCAGGTTGAATATAGGTCCGTCTCTTTCGTGGTTCTTTTGCTTCCGAAACATTGAAGATAAAAACCTGGAGGATAGATTTTGTCGATCCACTACCTCCATCATTCGTTGGCAGAGTAATAATTCGATCTGCTTTGACATTATAGATGAGTGGTTTCGAACCGGCGTAGACCCCTTTGTCATGGGTAGACAAGTAGTGGTCCTGAGGTAAATGGGAGACGCATTCCCGTGATAATTCCGAGAAGGGCCTTCGGAGCCCAAAGCGTCTGCCACTGCCTCCGATACGCTCGGAGACAGCCCCAGTAAAACTCCCGTTCTGAAGTCGGGGAGTCATTGAGCGCTTTCGAACCAGCGAAGTCCTTGGTGATGGGTAGACAAGTAGTGGTCGGGAGGTAAATGACAAGACGCATTCCCGGTTCCGAGAAGAGCCTGCGGAGCCCAATCCATCTGCCACTGCCTCCGATACGCTCGGGAGGCAGCCTCCCTCGCACTTTGCACTCGACTCTGAGTCATTTGTCTAGCTGTCTTTTAACTGGCTGAGCTTACCTTCTGTAAGACCTTCTGTATTCTATAGATCGTTTAAAGAAGCTTGCGTTATATTTCTATTCTTGTTGGGCAGCTCACCATCATGCGCTCGAATGGCTCGAATGGCTTGCCGATACTGAAAAACCACTTACTTGGATTATTAAAATCTTATTCGTCTGGACTGATTCTTTTTCCAGGTTGAACCAACCCACTTATCTATGTCGCCTGTATTTTGTATATATGCTTGAAGAAGAGCCTCACTAAACAAGCATCTTGAACTCTGCGGTATCTTACGCAGACCCTCTTGCAAATTCTTATAATGTATCTCGTTGCGATCGCGACGGTTTACTACATATTCAGCTCGCTTTCCGCAAACAAACTGTATTATTTCTTAATTCGTTTTGTGAAATTTTGAGTCTCGTTCAAATTTAGCTGAAATTTCATCAAAACACTTGTGGCCGATAACACTATCTGGCAATGCCGTCCCGTCCACTAATTGCTGTAAATTTCGACTAAGTAACATTCTGTCAAAAATAGGCATTAAATATAGCAACAATTATTCTCTCCGAATTAGCCACATAATCTTACCCCTTAATAAATTGCCCGAGCTCTTCATTAAATGTTTTGTTCAAAGAATCCTGGCAATGTGTTATGCATCTTTAGGGCATAAGTGTACCGAACAACCTTCCAGCTCGGATCGTGAAAACATTGAAATGTTTCAAGCAGTGCCCACGGCCGAGGTTTGAATGTGGAATGGTCGGAACTGCGGTACCTAATATACGTAAGGTTGAACGCGGCGGCTCCAATGCACAGTCGGGGATGGCCGCGGCGGCATGTGTAACGTTAAGCTCAATGATTGAGAACTAGGACTCGGCACCGGCTTCCCGCCGGCCCTGGACTCTCCTGGTGGCAGCGAATGCGCCCCAGGTAATTGCAGACAATAAATCGTTACAATAAGTTAACAACAAATTCGTTAAAATAATCACTCGATTAGTTAAATTTATATATCAGACTTACCGCGTTTGCCGTTTTACTTAAGGTGCCGAGCATTCTAAATTACTCAAATTTATACTCGCTTGATACCGGAGGTAGATTACCAATACCTGAAGGCTCCGACAATCCTTCAACATGGCTTCCCTCCATGTTAACGGAATAATTTACTCCATTGCAAACACTTATAATCTGAAATTATTACTTAAAACTTTTTCAACATCTTAAATTTAAGTATTTCACTTCACTTCACTTTTACTTAAATTTGTGATGTTGTTCACTCTAGAAGTAACGACGCTATGAAGAATAACGGTTCGAGCCCTCCCTAAGTTGACATCTGTGACCACGTGACATTACTCTGCGCTCATTGGTCGAAAGCTCATTGGACGAAAGAAACGAAAGTCGCTGTGATTGGCTAGAACTCGAAAGGGAAGTATGACGCACTCTCACAGATGCTGTGCATCGTCACATGCCGAATTATAGAATAATAGTCAGGCGACTTGTCATTTTCAATTTCTATATCTTTTGCTCGTCATTTTATCATTAAAAAATATTACAGAACCTATAATAATAGCTGAAACAGTTTTTCCTACTTTAAGATCTGGGTCGGTAAATTATTTTGAATAATTACGAACCAATGAAAAACATAGTAATATTAGAATAAAAGAATCAATTTAGTAGTTTTTCGAAAGGCACCCAGACCTTTGCTGAAATTTAAAACTTCAAAAAAATATTAGTAGCTCAAATCGGCAAAGCTAACTGATGATGGCCATTATCTAAAAACTCGTTACGTAATGATATTATTATTTATTAAAATATGGAAGCGTAAAAAAGCCACGAGACATACCTTTCGTCGTGGCTCCGCTCGCTCGCCTCCTCACTCGGACTCACGGGAGACGGTATAGTATCTAAGTTGTTAGCACTTCTAGCTAAGGAAAACCTCATTCTCTGTCCCAAATCAACTGTATTCCTACGTTCGAACTTTGGTAAGTCATCTTTTAACCTTTCGCATTCCTTATCGTCTTTCTTCAGCTTGATCCGCGTCAGCTGTTCAGGGTTACTTCTGAACGATTGGGAGCTGTACTTCTCTCTCAGGAAATTCCGTCTCTCCTCTTTATATTTCTCTATTCTCTCTCTACTCAATTTCTTCTCCGTATCGAAGCCGATGAGATTCTTCAAGTCCGTTGGTTTCTTGACGTCGAATCTCTGTATCAGAGAGAGTTTGTTCTCCGTGGTCGGTGTGATGCTGTCCAATTTAGTTTCCGGTTCCTCTGTATTCAAATTCAAATCCGGTAAATACTTCGATTGTCTTTTAACGTCTTTAACTTCTAAACTTTTTCTTCTATCTTTATCGTTGCCAAATTCTTTTACGAATGCGTTTTCGTCCAGCGATCTAGCATTTGAATTTTTAGTTAATTTGTATGACTTAGGCGAAATCGGTGGTACGCTTTTTGTCTCTTTCTTCCTTCCTTCCCGTTTCTCTTCCTTTCTTTCTATAGTGGGATATTTGACTTCAGTTTTGAATTTATCGAAAGTGAAAGGCCCCTTCTGTTCAGTGGGACTCTCGAATCGTATCGCTAGTTCCCTCACGTTGAGATTCTTGGTCGCGATCGTCGGTTTGATGACGTTTCCGTTTTCCCTTTCAAGAGTTTCATCCTCCTTTATATCTACACTACTTATGTCTACTTTATCACAGATTTTAAGAGTATCAACGTTTATGTTCTCGTAATCGCGCTGTCTCGTTTCCGCGAAAGCTACATTCTCATATTCCGTCTCCCTCTCGGGCGTTTCGAGTATCATAGCGTTCACTTCTTCTATACTTTTTCTGAAGAATTTGACCTGACTGTACACATCGATGCCGTTTTCTACTTTGGCTTCGGTTGGGGTTTCTAATATAATTAAATCGTGGTTGAAATCTTCCGGTTGACACGCCTGCTGTGTCGGCAGGCTTGCGTCAGTTTGAGGCACACTGGCGTCCTCAACGATAGACAAATTCTTTTCTAAATCTATATCTTCGTACACGGAATCCCTTTCGTGCCTTGGAGTCTCATTATCTCCTATAGGTTCATAATCCGGCGTTTTGGACGTAACGGGAGATCTGAATGTAATACTAATCGTTGATTTTAAAGGGCTCTTCAACGGACTTCCTGGAGAACTTTTAGACGTACTCGAAGACAGATTTATATAATTGGGTCTAGTGAAGTTATAGCATTCATACAGCTCGTCCTGTTTGAAACTAACGTTCGAATAGCTGGAAGAGCTCTCGTGCGATGACGTCATCACTTTCATGACGTCAGTCTCCTTTTTATGCGAAACATGATCGGAATTGGACGACGTCGAAACAGCTGATAGTCTATTGAGATTCTGATAGCTTATATCAGTCGAATGTAAGGGACTAACTTCAAGGCTGTCATGTAGGTTGTGTTCGGAATAATCACGGGCTATATCTTTCATGTTTTCATAATCAGTGCCTTTCAATTCGCATTTGAGACATTTCTCGGCTTCACAATTGTTACAATCATTACTTTTGATCGTTATTGTGTGTTTGTTTTCGCTGACCTCGGAGTCGCTCTCCAACGGATCATAGACAGGTGTGACGGGGTTAGGGGTTTGAATTCATTGTGCTAGTGGTTAAGTTGCTTATAGAAGAGTTCTCGGCCGGCCAGTCGATTTTAATAAGTGTCGAATGTCCGTCTTTCCCGTGCCAAGTGAGTCTAGTGACCGGTTTGTCCGGATCGTTTAGTACCGGATGATGCATGCCGCTGTAACGTACCGTGTTCCTTTGTTTTCTCGGTGAGTTTCGTTCTCTGTAAGTTATTGATTTAGTGTGTGTTAGTTTCGGTGGTTTTAGAGTGTTAGTGATATTACCTGATACGTTTTGTATGGTGTATGTATAGTGTATTTGACTATCCTGGAAAGAAATTCTAATTGAATACTGTCTACTGGATGACCAGTATGTAATGGGTCTAAGTTTCTGCGGTATTTTGGGTATCTTCTAATTTGTAGAATCAAAATTGAAAATAGTTCTGACATGATCAAAGATTTGAAGAGTTTTTAAATGGGAAATTTAACCCTTTCGATTCGATACCTTGTATACCTTACAGTAGATTATTTGCGCTTTCAGTAAAATATGTCAAAATATAACAAACTGTCATCAATTAACAAAAATGAACTCAGATTGGACTAAAGATTTTTTTTATCTATGCAAGTTTTATGCCCCAAAAACTGGGACTTACTTTAATCCTAAGTTTTGATATTTTTGGGTCCAATTAAGCAGCCATTTTCTTTGATTCTAATAATGGTAAAACTTGTATTTACAAAATTATCAGTCTTTTTTTGTATCAGGATATAATTAAAACATGTTTTTGAGACACAACGAAAAATTTACAACTTTTTATTTGATTCGTGAACATGATACAAACAAAAGCAATATCTTACAGATGATATGGAATTGAAAGATCCTCACCTGAGCCTGACGTTCGTCAGCGACGTGTTGAAGTCGGAGGTGGACGACAGCGGACTGTCGCGGTCCTTGCACACTCTGGAACGATCACTTCATTGAACTTATAATAAAATCTGAAAAATCCCGGCGTCGGGATGTGACGACCCCATCGCCCGCTGTTGCGATAACCTCTGTCACAGCAGAGATTAGTCACAGTCACACTGGTGGTAGGTCTTTTGTTGCAAGAGGCCGGCTAGGTAGGTACCACCGCAGTGTCCAATATTTTACCGCCAAATAGTAGTGCTTAGGCATTACTGGCGGTTTGAAGGGCACTGTAGGCTAGTGAAGAGGACATTTAAGAACCAACATCTCTCGTTGTCAACGCGTGAGTGGCACCTACTAATGGTGTTGCGTGCGCTCATAGGCTACGGCAACCACTCACCATCAGGTGGGTCATATGCTTGTTTACCAACTTGTAACATAAAAAAAAATTCAACAAAAGGTAGCTCATATTTTCATCGTCCAGTCTGTCAGTACCAAGTCTCCTGAGCCATGTTTTGGGGTGTCCAGCTGTAATTGGAACTAGTGAGTATTGTAGAGGACTCCCCTCCCCTCACCTCTTGGGCGGGTCCGCGTCCCCGTCGATGTAGCCCAGCGCCGCCACCTGCGCCTCCAGCCGCTGCAGCGCGCAGCGCTTCCTGCGCACAGACAGACACACGTCATTATCTCACTCACTCGCGGGTTCGATCCTGCCCACTCCTAGCGGAAGCGTTGAGCTTAATTAGAGGAGTCAAAGGCAAAAATTGACTGCGTTTAACGACTCCGATTGCATGGTGTATCAATTTTTCTTTACTGCACGGAACCCTAACTTTTTTTCTAAAACAAAAGTAGCCCAATTTGCTCCTTATAACATTAGCTTTGTGCCAGTGAAAGTACCGTCCAAATTAGTCCAGCCGTTTCAAAGATTATTAGGAAGAAACAAATAGAGAAACGGATTTTTTTAATGTAAACATTAGAATAGTAATCCTTCGTCGGGGGTCCAAAAACATACATAAGGACAGTCACACCCAGATCGGAACATATGCTTGTATGGTCAGTACGAACATTCGCTCCGAGCGGGTATCGAACCCGCGACCTGTGTCGTCCAAAGAACAATTCCAGTGTGTAGTAACGAGTGCGGTGTCACCTCTCGGCGCCGTCGCAGTCGAGCCGGCGCGGCGAGGGCGCGGCGCTGGGCGACGACTCCGGGCCCGACGAGCACTGCGACTCGTCCTGCGGGGACAGCACGGTTGGGTATGCAAGGAGGTGGTGTTGTAGTTAGTAACAAAGAAAGAAGTAATTTATTTGAGATAATACAGTACATAGTCGTTAAAAGAAGAGACCGACAAAAAATTAAAAAAAAAAAAACAATTAAACTTAACAATAACTTACGAAACTACTATAACCGAATTTGATGGTATAATACACAAAGAGAAATATAAAAAACTAAATGAAAGAAATTTTATAAAAAAAAAAAAAAATGTTATGATAACTTTTCCAACAACAATGCTGTGTCCCAAAAAGTTGTTCCATTCAGCATACATTAGGCGACCCGAGTTCACACAATACTGATTTTCAAAGACACACTAATTCATACGTCTGACGTGGCTGTGTTATTATTCACATAAATGCTAAAAATTTATAGCTAAACATGTTATTGTATGAAAATTATAAATAATATGCATGACCTAAATTCCTCAAATTGCATTCAAAATATATAAAAACCTATTAAACTTGAATCTTTCTAGTAGTCATATCAGGTCATTTCTAGTAGTCATAATGTGTACTCTACATTATACGTGTGGTCCTTCGAGCCGGCTACGAGCGAGCGACGGAGGGAGTAGTGTAGTGTAGTGTAGCGTACCTGCGCGTGCAGCGCGTGCGCGTCGTCCTCCTCGCTGAACATGTTGCGGTCGCGCTCCTGCGGCGACAGGCGCAGGCGCATGCCGGCCAGCTCCGCCTGCCACGGCTCGAAGTACGAGTCGCACGACGCCGACCTGCGGACCGACATGACGTCACCACCACCGCGCGCACGGTACCCTGCGCGCACGCGGCGGCGGCTCACCTGGTGTGCTGGCGCAGCGCGGCGGCGGCGCGCGGCACGAGCGGCGGCAGCGCGTCCGTCTCCGACGTGAGCGACTCGCACGACTTGGCCGGCCGCAGCGGCGCCGCGCCCGCCGACTCCTCCTGCCGGGGGGACACGTGGAGTTGTGTAGTGTGGTGATGATAGTGTATGTGAGTGTGGTGCAAGTGGGAGTGATTGTGATCCGATGCGTGGTGGCTGTAGTGTGGTCATAGTAGTGGTAATATGTAAAGTAGTGGTACTCCATATAGTACAGCAGCAGGTTGCTCGATACGAACTGAGTACCGTTGACACTTAACCTACCTAACGGTGTACAATAAGTAACTACGAGTTAGTATGAGTGGGGGCGGTGGTGCGGTGGCGGTACCTGCTTGGGCTCGGGCACGTGCAGCGGCGCGCTGGGCGGGCGCTTGGAGCGGCTGAAGAGGCCGCGCCAGCCCGACGGGGAGCGCTTGAGCGCGCGCTTCGCTCCTGACACACGGGACACACTTTACATCAACCGACCACAACTATATTACAAATGTTTTAGCACTTGTTCAGTTTTATTTTTGTTTATTTGATTTTTATAATAATATGTTAAGTTTGGTTCAGATTACTGGCCATTTTAAACAAGAAAACTACTGGCCACTTTTAATAAAAATGTCGTAAAAAAATACATATATATATATATATATATGATGTAAAAAAAGAAAATTAGAACTATTATTATTTTTTGTGTATTTCTTTTCGTAATAAAAATAAATTTAATTTTTACTTTTAAATTTTCTTTTAATAATAAAAGCTATCGAACAAATGGTCCTAACTCGAGTCGGATTAAAAGTATGGTGAATATAAATATTAGATACACGAAAAATTATATGAGCTATAATAGTGAATTTGTGAAAGAGAATAAACATTTATCTAAAAATATAGAGATTGATTTTCACGTGAACTGGACATCTAGTGGTATGTTAAAATATGTATATGCATTTTTTCTGTTCTTACTTTATTTAAAAAAAAAGAATGGCAGCGATTGAAGAAGTAACTGCCCAATTAGAAGACATTTTTAATTTAATAAAAAGAGCTCAAACGAACTTTAAAAAATGCCCTAAGTCCAGATTAACCTATAGTTATTTGAAAATTCGAATGCACTGTATAAATGAATATTGGGATAAATTCAAAGATCTACATTTAACAGTGTTAAAAATAACGAAAAAAGAGGAACGCTTAAATTTAACATATTTTATAAATGATAATTACCAACGATGTGAGGAAGAATATCTTTTTTTTAAAACGGATATGCAAGATTTAATAAATACATTGTCGGGGGAGGAGACTTTTCACAACGCGTCTAACGTAAGCCCGCCGCCGCCATTATCAAATGCGATGGTTGAAGTTAGGCTTTCAAAAATTGATTTACCTAAATTTAGTGGCCATTATGAAGAATGGCAGACATTCGAAGACACTTTTATCTCCCTTATCCACAACAATCGCTCGCTAAGCGATGTTCAACGATTACATTATTTAAAATCTTGCGTAACTGGAGAAGCTAGTGCCACACTTAAGTTTTATCAAATAACCGATTGTAATTATATACCTGCATGGGAAACACTACGAAAACAGTATAATCACAAAAGACTTATAGTGAACGCAATTTTCAAAAGATTATTTTCTCAAAAAAAGATTATTCAACAATCTTCAAGTCATTTAAAAATGTTAATTGATCATATACGAGAATGCATTACAGGTTTGAACAATATAGGCCTGTCGACGGCGACTTGGGATTCTATTTTGATATATATTATAATGCAAAAAATAGATTTAGATACTCATAAGGAATGGGAAGACTATGTCTGCTGACAAGCAGAGAATATGAAACCGATTTACCAACATATAAAGAATTAGTTTTATTTTTAGAAAAAAGGATATATACTTTAGAGTTAACTTCATCACTTTGGAAAACTAACAGAGATGCGGTACGTACTTTTCATTTAAATTCTGCAGAAAGAGAGTGTAAATATTGTAAGGAGAGTCATTTATTATATCAATGTAGAGAGTTTGAAAAATTAAGCCCGGAAGAAAGAAGTACATTTGTTTCAAATCAAGGACTATGTTTTAACTGCTTGTTCCCTGGGCACACAGTTACCTTTTGCAAACAACGATTTTCTTGTAAAATATGTGGTAAGCGACATAATTCACTACTACATGAGTTTAAAAAGCGGGATGTCTCAAATAATGAGGTTGGAGTAAAAGCTTTAAATGACACTCCAAAACATTGTACGGAAAATAAACAGGAACAAATGAACTGTGCTTACGACATCAATTTAACCTCTCATTTCTTAGCGAAATCTTCTACAGCACTACTCGCGACCGCTCTTGTTCCAGTCAAATCTGAATCAGGTCAAGTGATCATGCTGCGTGCTTTAATAGATCAAGGATCGCAAGCAACATTTATAAGTGAGAGAGCCGTGCAATTACTGAAATTAAAGAGAGATCGTGTAAATGGGACAATATGTGGAGTAGGAGATGCAAAAACAGTGGTTAATTTTTCAGTTTTTATGCAATTACTGTCAAGGTATGATAAGCAATTTAATCTATTAGTCAAAGCTTATGTTATGTCAACTCAAATTACAACTCATTTGCCTTCGAAACCAATACAATTACTTTCGTGGCCGCATTTAGTAGGTCTTCCTCTAGCTGATCCCAGCTTTAATCAACCGGGAAAAATTGATATTTTATTAGGAGTAGAGGTTTGTGCAGAAATTTTTAAAAACGAAATTGTCAAAGGTCCACATGGTTCACCTTGTGCCCAAAATACTGATTTAGGGTGGGTACTTTTTGGTAGTATCGTAGATAATAATCCAACTAATAAAATTTTAGCTTTACATCATAGCGTAGAATTAGAAGAAAAATTTAAAAACATGTGGGAAATGGATATATCGGACAAACGGGAGTCAACGCCTGAAGAGAGATTGTGTGAACAAATATACACAAATACGTATCATCGTGGGGCGGATGGAAGATATATAGTAAAATTACCAATGAAAACAGATTTACCACATTCTACCGAAGGAGGAACAAAAGAAATTGCGCAAAAGAGATTTAACCAATTACAGAGACGATTAAAAGGTAACCCAGATTTTAATATGAACTATACAAAGGTCATGGAAGAATACATAGAATTAGGACATATAGAAGAGGTACCAAAAGAAGATATAAATAAACCATCAGTTTATCTGCCTCATCATGCAGTAATACGAAATGACAAGGAAACTACAAAACTGAGAGTAGTGTTTGATGCATCATGCAAAGGATTTAATAATATTTCTTTAAATGATGAGCTGTTGATAGGCCCACAGTTGCAAGAAGATTTGAGAAGTCTTATTATCAGATGGCGTATCCATCCTGTATGTTTTATGGCAGATATAAAACAAATGTATAGACAAATTCTTGTTACTAAAGAAGATACTGACTATCAACGTATAATATGGCAAAATAAAGATTATCGTCTATTGCGAGTTACTTTCGGTACTGCTTGCGCTCCTTTTCTTGCTGTTCGAACTCTCCAACAAGTTGCTAAAGATGAAGGAAAGTTAAATTCGAAGGCCGCACAAGTAATTCTAACAGACTTTTATATGGATGATTTAATGTCAGGGACGGATACAGTAGCTGATGCTATCAATACAGCTAAAGAAATCAAAGAAATTCTTGGTAGAGGTGGATTTATTTTACAAAAATGGGCTTCTAATAGTAAAGATTTTTTACAGAAAATAGAACCAAGAGAAAGAACTAGTCATGTGCGAGTAGATTTAAAAATTGACGGAACTATTAGAGCTTTAGGATTATCTTGGGACATGGGACGTGATAAATTTATATATCAACTTGATATTACGAAAATGTCAAGTGACAATGTTACTAAAAGGAATATACTGGCTGAAATACAACGTTTATTTGATCCTTTAGGTTGGTTATGTCCTTCAATATTACTTGCAAAATTAATTATGCAAAGACTCTGGTTGAAGGGAATAAATTGGGATAATGAAGTAGATTCTGAAATAAAATCTGAATGGATTTGTATAAGAAATGATTTAAAGCACTTAGGAAATATTGACATAGATAGATGGATGTTTACAAGTGAAAATGGAATGCCTAAAACAACAATTCATGGTTTTTGTGATGCTTCAGAAAAGGCTTATGCCGCTGTTGTATATATAAGAGTCGAAACCGAAATTGAAATAAAAACATCTATTGTAACTGCGAAAACTAGAGTTGCGCCCCTAAAACCGGTATCTTTACCGCGACTTGAATTATGTGGAGCAGTATTATTATCAAAATTAATAAAACAAGTCTGCATAGCCACAAGAATTCCTCCTAAACAAGCTTATGCGTGGACTGATTCAAAAATTGTCTTATCGTGGATATGTGGAGACCCTACCAAATGGAATGTTTTTGTAAGTAATAGAGTAGTTGAAATTTTAGACAATTTTGGGATGGAAAAATGGTCATATGTTCGTTCACAAGACAATCCTGCCGATGTAGCAAGTCGTGGTATGTTATTACAAGATCTTATGATAAATAACCTTTGGTGGCACGGTCCCGAATGGCTAAGTAGTACTAATTTACCATTTGAAAATCGAAAACAGTTTGAAACTACAACCCTGGAGAGGAGGAAGATTATTTCTGTAAACGTTAAAATACAAGAAAATGATAATGAAGTTATTGATTTTGACTCCTTCGATACTTTGAATGAAATGCTAAGAGTGATCGTTTATGCCAGAAGATTTTTAACCTGTGTACACCCTGAGAATGTGAATATGAGTATTACAACTGATGAATTAGAAAATGCGTTAATATCACTTATCAAATTGACACAAAGTCGTGATTTTCATGTTGAAATATGTAAAATAAAATACAATAAGCCCATACACAAAGGTAGTAATATTATTTGTCTCAATCCTATTTTAGATAAAGAAGATATCCTACGAGTGGGTGGAAGATTAAGAAACGCAAAAACATTGCAGACGATGCCAAGCATCCTATAATACTTAGTCATAACAATAATTTAGTGCCTCTACTTATACAAAATGCTCATAGAAGAACTTTGCATGGAGGAATTCAACTAATGTTAAGGTATCTACGTTCCCGCTTTTGGATACTTAGAGTAAAAAGTCTAGTGAAAGAATACATACACAAATGTATAATTTGTGCAAAGCTAAGAGCCAAATGTAGAACACAATTGATGGGTGATTTACCGACTGTTCGTGTCAGACCTGCTCGTCCATTTTTAAATTCCGGTGTAGATTTTTGTGGTCCATTTGATATTTCACCAATGAGAGTTAAAGGATCTAGATATTTTAAATCATACATTGCCATATTTATTTGCATGGCGACAAAGGCCATTCATCTAGAATTAGTAGGAGATCTTACATCCGAATCATTTATCGGGGCTTTCAGACGTTTCGTATCAAGACGAGGAAAGTGCAGTAACCTGTGGAGTGATCGAGGAACTAACTTTATAGGTGCAAATAAAGAATTGTTTGAACTATGGAAGAAAGCTAATTTGCAAATACCTAATGACATCAGTGGCGTATTAACAGAAGACGGAACACAATGGCATTTTATCCCTCCATATAGCCCCAATTTTGGTGGTCTATGGGAAGCAGGAGTGAAATCGGTGAAGTATCATCTCAAGAGAATATTGAAAAGTAAATTAACTTTTGAAGAAATGACAACTATTTTATGTGAAATTGAAGCATGTCTAAATACAAGACCTCTTTGTCCAATTGATTCATCTGATCCTGATAATTTAGATGTTTTAACACCGGGACATTTTCTTATCGGAGAATCCCTTATAAGTATACCAAACCCAGACTTACGCAATATTGAAATTAACCGATTATCTAGGTGGCAATACACTCAACGCTTAGTACAAAACTTTTGGTTTCGATGGCGTAATGAGTATCTGTGTAGGTTACAAGAACGACCAAAGTGGCAAATGAAGAGGAAAGATTTTCAGATAGGAGATATTGTAATTCTTAAAGAAAATCTTCCTCCCGGAAAATGGGCCTTAGGTCGTATTACAGAAAAACATTCAGGAAAAGATAATTTATGTAGAGTCTATAGTATAAAATGTAATGGTAAAATTATAAAACGTGCATTGAATCAGTTATATGAACTTCCTATTAATGATGAATAATCATAATAATTAAATATTTAATTTGTAGAAAAAAATGACATATAGAGTGGTGTAATGATTTTATTTTTAGTTTATTTTTTACAATTATAATGAATTTGAGCCCAAATAATTTAGTCTTTGTAATAATATGATAAAATAAAATAACGACGAGTAGGCTAAGTTTGTTTTATTGATGAATTTCTAGAATGTTTTTATGTTAATGATATGTGAAATGTTATTAATAACTTGAGTACTGTGTGTAGTGTTTAGTTAATAACTTTTGATAAAAACTATGTTTTTGGGGGGCGGCATGTTCAGTTTTATTTTTGTTTATTTGATTTTTATAATATGTTAAGTTTGGTTCAGATTACTGGCCATTTTAAACAAGAAAACTACTGGCCACTTTTATTAAAAATGTCGTAAAAATACATATATATATATATATATATATGATGTAAAAAAGAAAATTAGAATTATTATTATTTTTGTGTATTTCTTTTCGTAATAAAAATAAATTTAATTTTTACTTTTAAATTTTCTTTTAATAATAAAAGCTATCGAACAGCACTAAATGATTTTTTTTTAATTTGAAGACTTTGCTTAACGACTTTCGATGGTTACGGCGAGTCTGTGTCATAATTTCTTTATTAAAGAGCTGATCCATGGTAGTGTTACGAAGAACTTTATCACCGGAACATACAACAACTCTCTGTCTATTTGCACGTGTAGGTTCCAGAAAGATGTGTTTTCGCAAGGAACTTTCTCGAAATAATGTTCCGCACTAAATAAGCGGCCCGGCGCGTCGACTGAGTCATTAAAATCTGAGTGACGAGGGAAGAAACTAAAAGCGATACAAGTGATCAAGTGCGAAAACTGGTGACCCCGGCTATGCCTCTGGACTACGACCTGTGATTTGTGAAGTTCTATTTTGTGATCTTCAAGATCTCATTAAAGCCTCATTTAGAGCTAACAGGTTGGTTGTTAGAGTTATCCAAATGCTCAAACCCCAGCACGTAACAGCAATGATCAATCTGTTATCATATTCATATTAATTAGAGGTGTACGAATAATTCTTAAGTTGGTTCCGAATCGAAAGATCCCGAAGAATTATTCGAAAAATTTAGATTTTTTTGTTTTGAATCGAAAATTAATATTCGAATCGAACAATCCGATTTTTTTCGAAATATTCGATTTTTTTCGAATCATTCGTGGAATTTCGAATGATTAGAAAATTCGAATTATTCAAATTTCGAATCAATACAACAACAATATTCGCACACTCCTAATATTAATGTACTAACCAGGCACGGGTAGGTCCAACACTGTGTGGTACTGAGGTAGGTTGTTGGGTCCGGAGCCGACCTGGAAATGGTTAGGTGTTTATTTTTATCATAAAATTAAGAATTACTTTCATGTTTTTCAAATATAAAGTCAGATTTCAATTTGCATGTTTTAAATATTGATTTCGAATAGAACCGAATAATCGGATTGACTCATGGGTAGGGTCTCACCTCGATGTACTTGGGCGGCAGCAGGCCGGCGGGGCGCAGCGCGGGGGGCGCGGGGGCGTCGGGCGGGCCGGGGGGCGCGGCGCAGGGCGCGGGGGGCTTGCCGCGCCGCCGCGCCTCCTCCAGGCTGCGGGAGGGAACAGAGTGTTCAGGCGCGTCAGTGAGCGGGGCGATACGGAGCCAGTCACAAGTACCTCAGCAGCTTGGTGGGCGGGTTGGCGGGCAGGCTCTTGGGCCGGCGGCCGCTCTCCGCCCCGCGCAGCTCCACGAGCGGCGAGCTGCTGTCCTGGAGAGGCCGAAATGAGAAAAATTATCTATTACTGTATATTTCAATAAGTGGACACAAAGACAGAGAGAAAGAGAGAGAAAGGGTTGCACACCCAGTTGCGCACTTACTTGCTTGTGGTAGGTTCGATAGACACACGCACATACACGCATACGGCATTTCGTTACGTGACGATTTCTATTAAATCGCACTACCCGTAAGCCGCATTAAGGAACTCCGTTTTAAAAGTTCCTTTTTTAATAAAAGTAGCTATGCGTCAGTACCTGCTCCAGCGAGGTGGGCCCCGAGTCGGCGCCCTGCTCGTGCGCGAACAGCTCCTCCGCGTAGCAGATCAGGAACTCCGTCACCACCGCCTGGGAGATTGACGATTAAGTATTTTACAAATAAATAAAAACGAAGTTTCTTTTTGTTATTCACTAAATATGTATTAAACATAAAAAAATTGTCTGTCTGTAGCGGAACTTTCACTGGCACATAACTAATGTCATGAGGAGTAAGTAGTTTAGGCTTTGTTTTTAGAAAAAAAAATTGAATTCCAGGCAATAAAAAAATCGGTATACCAAGCGAAAGGAGTCGCGGGAGCAGTTAGTGCCAATATACATACAACGTCAAATTGGCCAAGTGTGTCTGTCTGTCTGGTACTCTCTGTGAGCGGAGAGGGGAGGAGGGCGTGCTCACCTGCACGGCCACGCCCTGCAGCGCGTGCTGCGGCTCGGGCGAGCGCAGCAGGTTGGGCGCCCACACGATGGCCATGTTGCGCGCCGTCATGGGGAGGGGAGGGGTGCTCACCTGCACGGCCACGCCCTGCAGCGCGTGCTGCGGCTCGGGCGAGCGCAGCAGGTTGGGCGCCCACACGGCGGCCATGTTGCGCGCCGTCATGGGGAGGGGAGGGTGCTCACCTGCACGGCCACGCCCTGCAGCGCGTGCTGCGGCTCGGGCGAGCGCAGCAGGTTGGGCGCCCACACGGCGGCCATGTTGCGCGCCGTCATGGGGAGGGGAGGGGTGCTCACCTGCACGGCCACGCCCTGCAGCGCGTGCTGCGGCTCGGGCGAGCGCAGCAGGTTGGCGCCCACACGGCGGCCATGTTGCGCGCCGTCATGGGGAGGAGGGGTGCTCACCTGCACGGCCACGCCCTGCAGCGCGTGCTGCGGCTCGGGCGAGCGCAGCAGGTTGGGCGCCCACACGGCGGCCATGTTGCGCGCCGTCATGGGGGAGGGGGAGGGGGTGCTCACCTGCACGGCCACGCCCTGCAGCGCGTGCTGCGGCTCGGGCGAGCGCAGCAGGTTGGGCGCCCACACGATGGCCATGTTGCGCGCCGTCATGCCCGTGGACTCGCTCAGCAGCGACACGCGCCGCAGGTGCCGCATCAGGTACGACAGCGTCCTGCAACACCACACCGTCATGAAAGCCATTACCACCCATGCCACCGCTTACCACCCATAGCCTCAACACGTCACGCTTCTGCTGCTTTACCTGTAATGTGGCGGCGGGAGCTTCACCACGGTGTCCCGCATCGCCTTCAGCCGCATCTCCTCGGGCACTTGCACCGCGCGGACGAAGCTGTCGTACAGCTGGTACGTGCACAGCGGGTTCGGGAGCTCTCTGAAATGAAATCAGAAGTTATAGTATATAATGTTACCCTTTCATACCAAATTGGTATATTTCCATGGTCCTTCGAGCCGGATGATATACTAAGCCGCCGACAAATGAGTTTCATGGTGAAGTGCACGTTGTACGTTCGCCGAGTCGCTCACCGGAAGTACATCTTGAGCAGGCTGGCGAGCGCGTGCGGGTCGCGCTGCAGCGCCGGCGCGAGGTCGGCGCGCGCGCCCGCGTCGAAGGCGGCGCGCAGGCGCTGCGTGAGCGCGGCGCCGCCCGACAGGCGGTACACGCCGTCCACCGCGCGCGCAGCGGGGTGTGCGAGTGAGTGTGTGTGTGTCGCTCACCGGAAGTACATCTTGAGCAGGCTGGCGAGCGCGTGCGGGTCGCGCTGCAGCGCCGGCGCGAGGTCGGCGCGCGCGCCCGCGTCGAAGGCGGCGCGCAGGCGCTGCGTGAGCGCGGCGCCGCCCGACAGGCGGTACACGCCGTCCACCGCGCGCGCAGCGGGGTGTGCGAGTGAGTGTGTGTGTGTCGCTCACCGGAAGTACATCTTGAGCAGGCTGGCGAGCGCGTGCGGGTCGCGCTGCAGCGCCGGCGCGAGGTCGGCGCGCGCGCCCGCGTCGAAGGCGGCGCGCAGGCGCTGCGTGAGCGCGGCGCCGCCCGACAGGCGGTACACGCCGTCCACCGCGCGCGCAGCGGGGTGTGCGAGTGAGTGTGTGTGTGTCGCTCACCGGAAGTACATCTTGAGCAGGCTGGCGAGCGCGTGCGGGTCGCGCTGCAGCGCCGGCGCGAGGTCGGCGCGCGCGCCCGCGTCGAAGGCGGCGCGCAGGCGCTGCGTGAGCGCGGCGCCGCCCGACAGGCGGTACACGCCGTCCACCGCGCCGCGCCGCTCGATGGCGCGCGCGCACTCCGACAGCACCAGCGGGACTGCGGACCGACTTGGTGTTGGTTTATGGTTCCGGGCTTGGTTTGCCAAGACCCATTTGTGGTACTAAGGGGTCTGTTTTATATCAGAGGAGAGCGGGAAGGAGCAATGGAATTTAATCTAAAACTGGAGAGCGTGGAGGTGCACTGTCGATCTCTTACAAAAGGCTAGTTCTTCTTTGAAGATTTCCAAATCGTATCGGTTCGGAAAGACTGTCAGAGAAAGCTGATTTTACAAAGTGGTTGCGCGACGAAGGAAAGAAAGTTTCCCAAATCGCACTTTGTGGATCACCGAGTCGCGTGAGGGTAGATGAATAAATAAAAAACTTTATTATCACTCCCCGTTCAAGTTTTAAAAATGACAGAATGCTTCAACTTTCAATCCCTTTTTACACCCATTAAGGGTTGAACTTGCTGTGAAAAATTTAAGCTGTCTAAGATCTTAAGGTTTAGGACTGGGAATTGATAAATCAGTATAACACAATTACAGTAACAAAAAATTTAGGAAAGAAATTGACTTCCAAAATTTAGCGGTAGCTGTTTTGGAAAAATGGTAAAACATAAACAATCTCACCGTCGTGGCCGCAGTTGAGCAGGTGCTCGCCGAGGTCGCAGCCGAACACGCGCTCGCGCAGGATGCCCTGCTGCTTGAGCGCGCGGCGCGACGGCCGCGACAGGATGAAGCTGCGGAACAGCGAGATGAGCTTGCCGTGCTTGCGCAGCACCGGCTTCATGGGCGCCACCGCCACCGACCTGCAGCACAACGCACGTTGCCACTCGCGGCCCGCGGTGCCTGCTCACCATCGGGCGGGCCGTCGACCGGGCGAAACAGTCTCCGCCCACTTTGCCACAATTTATCATTGCATTTACAATTCGTGCGCTTAGTCACTTATCGATTCTTAGAAGGGTGAAAAACACTGTGAGCTCCCATAGAGTATTTTATTAATTACCTTTACGTCACCTTTTTCAATATGGATGAATTTTTTAGAAACTAAAACCAAAAGTTTTGAAACTAATATTTACATTTCGTAGTTTTCATAATAAAAAATGTACTCCATAGATGGTGTAAGTGCAACAGAGAGCGCAATAGCCGTCTTGTCTCCACAATAGTTTAACTTCAAGGTAGTGCCTGTATGGGTTATGGCGTAATTTTCTATGCTGATAGATGAATTTTAACAGGTCTAGACAAACAACAATAGGTCCGTGTCGATTACATTATGAAAATCAAATACGCTTTTACGATGCCAATCAAAAACGAAAGATCACGTGGTTTGATTTCGTTACCCATAATTAAATGTGATTTTGTCCAGGATTATCACTTTTCGCATACACAGCTAGTAATATTCCTGAAGGGCAAGTGTAACACCGGTGTGTAGTGTGTAGTGTGCAGTGTGCAGTGTGCAGCGAGCCGCGCGTATTACCCGACGATGGGCGGCGGCGCGGTCATGTGGCGCGGCACCTTGTCGCCGATGACGGCCACGCAGTGGTGCGGGAAGAAGCCCACGCGGAAGCCGCGCTTGCCGCGCCACCACAGCGACTCCGCGGGGCCTGCGGGGCCATAAAGGATATTCATCATGTCTCAAATCCAAATAATAAGGTACTTGATATGGTATATCGTGACCTTGTCGCCGTAAATATGACTTGTGAGCCACGACCGGTGCGAGCGTATAGTGTCTTTTATTTACTTCGCTTATCATTGTTGGCTTATCATTTTGAAAAAAATTATTAAGCATTTTCTTCAGCTAATCAATATTTTTTCAAGTTAGCCTTCAATGTGCTAGGCAAAACCTAGGCTCTATCGTTTGTACCTCTTAGGACTTGGTTCGTATCGTTTGTACCCTTAGATATCTAGTATTTACCGGAAAGAAACCAACGGAATAAGATTTGGTAAGCATTTTTTTCAGCTAATCAAATTTTTTCAAATTAGCCCTCAATGTGCTAGGCAAAACCTAGGTATCGTTTAGACCTCATAAGACTTTGTTTTATCGTTTGTACCCATAGGTCTCTCGTTTATATCTCAATGATAGAAATCGAACGCCTTTCTTTAATTTTTTATTCGAATTTTTCGAATTTCATAAGTTACGAATATAAGTAACGGGCAAATGTGTTCCTTAATATTTTTTTTCATTTCTTCTAGTGGTACAATCCGGTACAAACGATACTCTTTTAGATGCCATCATCAAAAATCCTGAAATCGAAAATTCGTTTTCTACTATAATTTCGGACCCCCATAACTTTTACACCTTTGAGGTACAAACGATTTTAAATGTGGTACAATCCGGTACAAACGTGGTACAATCGAATGGTGAACATAAAAATTATTTATTGTATACTCGGTTGCCAACTTCACATAGGTCAAATTTACGACATCGTCGTGCATCAAGACGGCGGCACGTGTTTTATATGCAATAAACTTAATATATTTCTAGTAGCTATTAATATTAATTATTGACGTAATTGACGAACGGTCCCTTACGTTAAATGTCACATACCTGGCATGTCGATGATCGATATCATATCACCAACTTCGAAACTAATCTCGTCACGAGCCTGTCGAATTAAAAACGAAAACAATTTAAACAACTTGTTACGTACAAATTCTCATCTTTGGCATTTTTTTTTATTTATACTAACTTTCCCACATATTCAAGGTTGACAGTTTGATTATTTGGCATAGTTGGGCAAAAGTCCCTTTTCTTCTTAACCAATGTAATATGTAAATATAAATCAATTTAATCAATCAAAATCGTTTGTTGATTATGCATTTTGTGTTCAAGTAACAGCTTATCAATGCGTGTCATTGTTGGGCAAAAGTCCCTTTTAAGAAACTGTTATGACACACCCATAGTAAACTTGTCAGCTACTACCATTGGTGACGAGTTCATTTAATGCTAGAGGCAGGTGTTGTATTGACCATATAGATATGTGATTCACTCTGGGTGGTTGTATTTGTGTTGCTGGACTCAGGATATTACTATCCTAATCCCGTTAAATGTGTACTTTTTATTATTATTTGGACGCAAATAAGCAATACCATGTCAAAACACACGAATGTCTTGCTTTATATGATTTTTTTAATATATTGGTCAAGTTTTTGGCAATTTCAAGATGTATGTAAGTTATTTTACTTATTTTCACATAAAATAAGTATACAAACTGCATATTTCGTATATAATATAACTCAAAACGTTTAAAATAATACATATGGCGTGATTAAAAATGGCTTTTTAGAAGTTTCAAAGCTTAAAACCGTACAAATATTAAAGAAAAATGTTCTTCAGCCATTTACCAACACTTCTGCATATATAACTCAGTTTTTTCAATTTTGTGGGTTGACATGGTATTGCTTATTTGCGTCCATTTATGCCTGTAGATAACTACGAATAATTATTAAATCAATTTTAATCAAAATTAGTTTGTCCAAATTATATTCTGCTACCCTAGTTGAGGTATACATTAAACAGTTTCTATACATTGTAATATATACAAAGTTTATGAAGAAAAGGGACGAACAGGCAAACAGCCCAATCATAAACACTAGTGGGCTTGCAGCCGATTTGACTGAAACTTTAGACATTGTTGTTTGACGTCTGGGGGCATTAGATCATACCTCTCCTCCACAACCCTACTGATTTCTCTAACCGCCCTGTTGTATTTACCTGTGAAACATATTTCCTGACGGAATAGGCAGCGGCCACGGCTGGTGTGTTGATGGAACTAGAGTCCTCGTTTGAAACTAATAATTTATGACCTGAAGAATAAATAAACTTTTAAATTAATGTTCATTAAACTTCTAACCATCTACAGACCTCTACACCATATTTTTATATTTTTTAGAATACACCTATTTTCTAATTTCCATGTAGATAGGGCCTACGGTCTTCAAGAATTCGGTCGGTCATTCAGACCATAAGACAATCCGAAAATAAACCATGAGTAGAAAATTAAAACTTGTCGAGATACAAAGATTCCTCTTTTCGTTTCCCATATTTTATTTTTAACGAAAAACCCGAGTTGGAGTTTTTTCCTTTTTAGGATGCTTCCCGTTGGGTCCCATTTATTCACCATCAATTTCTTCAATATCCCAACCCATTAACTATTTTTAACTATAATGCTTTTTAATGTTTCAGTTTAGTTTATTTCTGTTGTGTCCTAATAAATAAATTCTTTCTTTCTTTCTTTCTTTCCATTCCAAGCTGACCCCATTGCCACCAAATGTCAATCCGTACCACCCCACCCCAAAAAACAAAACAACGTGCGTTAAAGTTTTTCTGTTAACTCTTTCTGATAACGGTTTTTGTCGGCTCGCTATCCCACGATAAAGAATTTCGTTCCAAGAAAGTCCAAGAAAAATGGCTGAGCCACACAAACATGAAATTATAAGGTTTCCGTTTTTGCAATTTCGCTATAGAACCCTAGAAAGTGAAAGTCTCTCTTACCCTTATTGTCCATCTGTAGCCAGTTGAGTGCTGGTCCGCAGTTGATGGAGTCGTCAGCGATGATGGACAGGTGGTGGAGGTAGTCGGATATCAGCTGCTTGTACTCGACGTCGTCTTGGACTAGTTCCGGTGTCATGGCGTCCTTTAAATTCGGTAGGCCGGATACTTTACGGTCGTATATACATCTGGAATTTTAAAATATATTCATTTTCAACTTTTTGCTTTATTTACCTTTATGTGTCCAAAAGGTGCCGACCGAGAACTATTACTAAGCCTCCACTGTCCGTATGTCTGTCAGTGTTTGTCACGAAGCCTAACAGATAGCGAGTTGAAATTTTCGCAGGATGCGTATTTTTGTTGCCGTTACAAAAACAAGTTGATAAGGTTTTTTCTTATATATTCTACGGTTGTATGGAACTCGGGACACCTACGAATGAATCGTATTGCGCGCGCTAAATCTATCGCTAAATCTTTCCTAGAGGAAATACGTAATAATACCTTTTTGTATGGTTGCCATTTTGGCTGACGATCCGTCTGTTGAACAGTTCGGCACGTACCTGTGCAGCATGTCGTCGAGCTGCAGGAAGTGCTCGCGGTTGCGGGTGAGCGTCCACTCGCGCACGTCGCTCGCCTCCGTCCAGCTCGCGCTCAGCGCGCGCTCCACCTGCTCCGACTCGTTCACGTGCGAGCGGACCTTCAGGCACACCCATCCTGGGGGAGGGACTGTTTTTTAGTTATGTTTATGGACATTTTGGAAAATATTGGTATGTTCGTGATAAGCAAATCTCTCCTTTTTTTAAACTTAATCAAAAACCAAAAAGGACCAGATTGAAGAACCAATGAGAAAATTTATTTGTTGTAAACGTTTTCTAAAACTCACCCCCAAGTTGATTTAGTATGGAAGTCATTTTTGAAACAAGATGCATTGATGATTATAATTTGTTTTTCGTAGTTTTTAGGCAAATGATAAAAAAATACGTGTTTTAACATTTTTAAAAATTTCATCGCTGAAATGAAAATTTTACACATACACACAATTTGGTTGTTTTTGGCATAGTTGGGCAAAAATCCCTTTTCCTCTCAATCAATGTAACTATATGTAAATACAAATCAATTTAATCATTCAAAATGGTTTGTTGGGTATAAATTTTCTGTTCAAGTAACAGCCTGCCAATGTGCGTCATTGTTGGGCAAATGTCCCTTTAAGAAAAATCGAGCGCACGCGCGTCGGTACCTTCGTGCGGCGCGTCGGCGCCGGGGTCGCAGGGCGCGAGCGCCACGCGCAGGCCGCCCAGCGACACGCGCTCGTAGTGGAAGTGCGCGCACTCCTCCAGCTTGGGGAAGCGGCACGCGGCCGGCGGCGGCGGCTGCAACACGCACACCGACTCCTTGGTATATAGGGGATAGGTCAGGGGGCCCAATTTCTGTCTTTAATGTGCTTCCTTCGAGGAAGTCATCGAGACTAGAGGATACGTTCCGAGCACAAGTCGTAAGAACCTATTTTTGGACCTATGACCTATTAACTCTTCTCATGCAATTTTTAATACCCTAACCAAAACAAGGCGTTTTGTAAGTTTGACGTGTGTATCATCTGTGTGTCTTGTCTCCAGGACTGTATTTCTCAAAGGTCAAAACCGCCATGCCAAATCTTCCCTTGAACAACCCCATACTGTAGCGTGCTGGGAAAACAACAGCCCAAGAAATAAAATTAAGGGGGTGATTTTGATTTCATTGACCTATATTCTCACCAGGCACTGTCAAGGCCAGTAAGGCCAAAAAAACAACAAAATTTTCTTTAAAATATTTGGCATGCAATATTTTTTCGCAAGGAATTACTAAAATGGAATAGTCGCTAAGATTCAATCCTAGTGTTATTTTTACAACGATACGCTCACCGTGTCATCGATGTCGAAGGCCGATGACGCTGTGGGCGCTGACTGACTCATCGCTGACGCCTGTGACACGGGCGTCACGGACAGCGCACTGAGCGACATGGACCCTGAAAAAGAGAGCCATTATAAAGATAACTGGCTCCTGCCGGCAGTACTATTAGGGGTCATCCATTATAAGTTAGGAGCCATCCTTTTTTTTTTTTTTCAAAGAATATTAATAATGCTTTTTCAAGTCATAACTGGACGCAAATAAGCAATACCATGTCAACCCACAAACTTGAAAAAACTGAGTTATATATGCAGAAGTGTTGGTAAATGGCCGAAGAACATTTTTTTAAAATATTTGTATGGTTTTAAGCTTTAAAACGTCTAAAAAAAATCATTTTTAAATCATGCAATTTATGTATTATGTTAAACGTTTTGAGGTTATATTATATACGAAATATGCAGTTTGTATACTTATTTTTTGTGAAAACAAGTAAAGTACCTAACTTACCCCATACATAAATCTGAAATTGCCAAAAACTTGACCAATACATAAAAAAATTCATATAAAGCAAGTTGTTCAAAATTTTCAAAGGCGTTTTTCTCGAAATGACATTCGTGTGGGTTGACATGGTATTGCTTATTTGCGTCCAACTAATCCTATTGCCACTCCAAATAAGCTCGTAGCTTGCGAGTTTTTTTTTTGTTAATAAGTTGGCAGTAAGAATACGGCCCACCTGACGTAACTTCACCAGCTGCAGTGCCCTTCAAACCGAAACACAGTAATGCCAAAGACAGTACTGCTTTGCGGTAGAATATTTGACACTGCGGTGGTACGTACCTAGCCGGCCTCGCGCAACAAAAGACCTACCACCAGTGTGACTGATTGCACTGGTGGAATAGTCTCTGCTGTGACGGAGACTATTCCAACAGCGGGTGATGAGATCGTCACTACATAATATCCTCACCTGATGTTTCCCTCTTGCAATCGGTGTCATTGGACGTTCTGGTCTGACTTCTGGAATCTGAACTGAAACGCACCGTTCTGGAACATAGAAAATTATTTTGTGGCAATTTTTATTTGGTACAAAAATGGTGGCGGTTTTGATTTCTGGTTTAGTGGTAGCGAGCCTGTCTTAGCACCTATGATCACGTTTTCGATTCCCGCTTGGGATGTTTTTATTGACCATACAATCATCCGTTTCGGCATATGTATTTTTAAACATAAAGTTTATTGTATTGAATTTTTTGTATTTGTCGTTTTAGCAGTATACTCTGTGAATACTGCAACTCTCTACCTGTTACGGTTTCTGAGATACTAGCAGCTTACAGACAGATGGACGGCCAGTGGAGACTTCGTAATAGGGCACCGTTAGCTGCTCTTCAGAATGAGACTGTCATATGTCGAAAGCACATACAAGGACAAACATCCAGGTCGGAACACATGCCTGTTTGGTTAATACAAACATCTGCTCCGAGCGGGAATCGAACCCGCGACCTGTGGCGCTTAAGGCAAGCCACAATAACATTGTCTACTCGATGTAAACTTCCTCACCTGTGGAAGGTGGCGCGTGAGGCGCAGTGCGGATCCTTGTCCGGCTCGGCGAACGCGCGCGCCGCCAGCGACTGGCAGGACATCACCGAGCCGTGTGGGGAGCCCTGGAACACAGACACACACATTTACCATACTGACTAAAGTAAGGCTTCCTAAGCACGTCCCACAAGGCCGTGACGATAAGATCACATTAGACAATGCTCCATACACCGTCCGCCGGCGAAGACGAGGTCTCTTGTTCCACCCATCAACACGCTTACCGCCGGGTGAGTCCATTTTTTCTTTTTTCTATGTTACAAGTTGGCAAGCAAGCATACGGCTCACCTGATGGTAAGCGGATGCCGTAGCCTATGAGCGCGTGCAACACCATTAGTAAGTCCCAATCACGCGTTGCCAACCTCGAGATATTGGTTTTTGAATCTCCTCTGCCCAGTAATTTCACTAGACTACAGTGCCCCTCAAACCGGAACACAGTAATGCCTAAGTACTACTATTTGGCCGGCCGGCCTACCTAGCCGGCCTCTTGCAACAAAAGACCTACCACCAGTGTGACTGATTGTACTGCTGGAATAATCTCTGCTGTGACAGAGGTTATCCCAACATCCATCGACTGGAATGGTTTCCTCTATTCCCGATGATGTCCTTAGACGTGGCCCGGTCTCGCATTCGATTACTGATAGCACAACGAACCGGATAATAATCTTGAACATTTTGTAGCGATCCAAAATAAGAACTGTTTGTCGTTTATCAAAAGTTAAATTTAGTTTCGTACAAGGAAAAAGTATTGTATTAAGTGTATATGTTGTGTCCTGTTACGCTATGTACCTGTATTTTGACTTTGAACGACGAAATCTGGTCCCGTACAGATAATGATGATGTCTTCGTCACGAACCAGGACACATTTTCACAAAAAATCGGCGTCAAGTAATAGTATCAAAAGATACTCTTGCGTTTCGTGCGATACGTGGAGCCGGTGGCCCAAAAAATTTGGGAAGCGTTTATCGTAGCCTAAGAGCGCTTGCAACACCATTCATTTATAGGTGTTACTCACGCATTGCCAACGAGAAATATTGGTTCTTAAACTTTGCCCAGTAATTTCACTACTTTCAAAAATCAAACCTCCCTTCAAACCGAAATGCAAAACGCACTGCTGCTTTGCGGTAGCCTGCAGTGTTATCTACCTCGCCGGCCTCGCGCAATAAAAGGCCAGTACCTGTACTTGCCTCTTGTTTTACATCTAGAACATACAAATAATCCATCCGCTGACCCCATCTAAGTAAGACCCTACCTTTACTCAATGACTCACACACTCATCCGTTATCAGCGGCTTTATCAGTGTTTACGTGATAATGAGGGTGTCGTACATTAGGTATTATCTCGAGTATTTGAACCTTTACCTTACCTACCTTACCTTACCTTACGTACCTTTTCGGGTATTACATTTTGTATAATCATTCCGCCCGCGACGTTGGTCAATAAAAAAAAATGGATTTGCTAGTTTTTTTTTTTAATTATATTTTGATACGAATTATATAATTATGAAATATAATTATTTTTTATTATTCTTAAACAAAAAAATAGTGGAAGAAATAATGGGACTGGAGACATCAGGACTCGAACTGAGGTTTTAATTAGCTCAAAACACATGATTACATTAATAAAGCATATACTCAGTAAATGAATATTTTAATCAGGATTCAAATTTTGTAATATTTATCGTACAATTGCAAACCAATTTATATTTGAAAAGAGTAACTATCGAGTTTCTTGCCGGTTCTTCTCGGTAGAAACAGCCGAACCAGTACCGAGCTTGACGTTTCAAAAGTCTACTTGACTAAAGATAATTTTGATTTAGATATAAGCCGACATTTTCTAAAAATAATAAGAGAAGCCTCAATAGCTCAACGGTAGAAGGGCCGATTTTGCTCCGTTAACGCGAGAGTCGAGAGTTCGATCGTGACCCCCTTAGGTTATTGTCGTACTCCACTCCACTCCTAGCGCAAGCTTCGAGCTTATTTGGAGGGGCAATAAGAATATTAGTAATACCTTGAAAAAGCATTGGTAATATTGTTTAAAAAAAATATTAATACTAGCTAGATCGATTTATCGCCCCCGAAAAACCCTCCGCATACGAAATTTCGTGAAAATCTTTGTTGCCGTTTCTAAGGTTCAAATTATAATATGATACAAGAATTACTCGCTTAAACGTAGTTTTTTACATTTTATAAAACGTCTTTGTATTTAAATACGTACAACGCAATATCTAGAGGGTAATTAAAATCAATTAATATGTGTATCAACGTTCCGAGGCGATTCTTAGTCTACTCTCGTGTGACGATCGCTTATTGTTTACTAAGCGATCCACTGAACACTTAGAAGTACATACTAATGGCAGTCTTGAATATGTATAAAACTGGTTTAAGTCGTTTTATCTATGTTTTTCCGGTGTGAGTCCAGATGTCTCCAGTCCGATTATTTTTTCCATTTTTATCGAGTTGTTGCATCTTTGCTGTGACAGAGGTTATCCCAACAGCGGGCGATGGGGTCGTCACGTCCCGACTCCTAAGATCTACTCTATACATTCTATCCGGGACACTACGGACGGTATCCCCATCAATACAAGTTACATAAATTCTCTAAGTAGGTTAACTGCCATCTCGGTAGCTTCAAAAGACATAACATTCCTTTATTGTGCAATAAAGATGTTATAAAAATTTACAATGCCATGAAATGAAATTTATATACAGGACATTTGAGAGAGAAACATACATTATAATATATGTTTAAAAAGAAACTAGCGAAACTTTTAATAGAAAAATGTTACTACTCCATTGATGATTTTTTAATGAGATTACAATATAAATCCATATTTACCTGTTGAGACGCTCATAGCCGAGTACACTTACTGGTCGGTAAACGGTCGGTAGGTTAAGCAACTTTAGGCGCGGTCAGTCACTAGATGGGTGACCGCATTGTGGCATTTCAACCGAGCGTCTCCGTGCTTCGGAGGGCACGTAAAAGTCGGTCCCGGCTGTTGACAATTTGACAGTCGATAATTCAAGTCAGAATCCTACGGGCGACCTGAACCTAGGTTGGCCACTAACCACTCGATAAGAAGAGGACCTGTTTCGACTATGTAGCATCTAGCTCATAACTTTACATCGAGATTATAATACTAATAATATTTATTTCATTTGAATTTAAATATAATAACTTTGTATTTTTTTTTAATTTAAAATTTATAATCATGTCATTTCAGACACCGTTGTAGCGTTGTGGGTAGCGAGTCTGCCTTAAGCCTCGACGGTTGCGGGTTCGATTCCCGCTCGGAGCAGATGTTTGTATTAATCGTACAGGCATGTTTTCCGGTCTGGTTGTGTTTGTCCTTGTCATTGTGAATGTTTCCGGACCCCGACACAGGATATAATTACCCTAATGGGGGCCGTTGAGTGTGTAGCGTTTATTTTATTTTTTTATTTTATGTCATATATGTTTAATATGACATGGTATAACTATTGCATTCTCTTTATGTTTACATGCCTAATATAAGGTGGATTGTACAAGGATCTTAATTTTTGTACACATATCTACTAAAATGTACCTACTTTCTGTGCAAATAAATGATATTATTATTATTATCGAATAATAATAAACAACAAATTGTCGGTGAGCATGCAGAATATAGTACAATGAATTATCAATAGTTGTCTATTTCCCTCATGTTTATATATGTTGAGACAAGTTTCGGAATTTCATGAGTACCTGGAAAATCCGACAGTCAGGGAAGAAATAGATGTCTTCTGTAGCATATACTCAAAAACTCACAGGACATATAAATCCCTTGGCAACACAAGTGACTTTCGAGTGGCTTAATAGAACACAACTAGCCTCTCTAAATTCTGTATAATGTAAGAGATGACACATCGCAGGATGTGCACTAGCAAATATAAGATCTTTCACCACATCTGATTAAAGCTGTGTGCTTGATTGCATATCAAACCAACTTATTTTGTGACTAAATCATAGATGTCACAAGGAAAATACTATTTCAGCAAGAAATAACCAAAAGTTGCTGTTGAATATTTATGTATTTGTGAAAACTTGTATGTGGCTTTAGTTTTAAGTAATATATAGTAAACCATTTATTGTACGTTTCAAATAAGCCATAAGGTTTCCTATTTCAATAAAATAAAAATACAATTATTTTATATCTTCATTGTAAACACAAAAATAATCAAACATTCAATAATGTTAATAATGTAATATCTCATATACAATATAAAATTTCTTAGTTTAGAATGATTAATATGTAAATAAGTAAGGCCGTAAAATGACCTATAGGCAAAAACAGCTGTTGCTCTCGCTCATGCCACGATAAGCAACAGTGCTCTGTTACTTTACACAGTTCTGCTGTGAGAGGGTTATACTTCCCCAGTCGAGCCAGCCCATATGTGGTGAGAGGAGCATGGCTCTACTATTACTAATTAACTTATTTAATTAACTTATTATAATACACATGGGTATACACAGAAAAGGTTAAAAACAAAATCTTGTCTTGCGAACACAAATCATACAGGATACACAAAACAAGAAATACAGACATACGGAAAAAAACAGAACTGACCGATGAACTTCAGTCGTGCCTGAGGCAGAAGTGGCGATGGGCTGGACATATAGCACAACATAAGGACGAAAGGTGGACTCTTCTAACCACTAAATGGGCAAATTCAAAAAATACAGGCCCACCAGGGAAAAGAAGTGTGGGAAGACAAAGAAAGAGATGGATCAACGATATCCTAAAGATTGCTGGAAAGGACTGGATGGGCGTTGCTAAAAATAAAAACAAATGGACAAGGATGGAGGAGGCTTTCACCCACAAGGGATCACAATAACAAATAATAATAACTTGTAGTCAAAATGTCAGTTACATAAATATTTGTGAGCAATAAAGCTGTAATAATAAAAAATACACATTGGGCAAGATGCATAAAAGGAAATTATAATAGTATATTATTTTTATAAATGGGTGAGGGAAGTAAATAATACTTTGCAAAATGAACCTCCTGTAGAAAAGTGCAGTATTAAGGGTTGATAACACACACACACACACAAAAGCACAAACATATTAATCGGAACCATAAATCGCCAATACAATTATCAGCCGTACACCAAAAGTGCCAGTCACTGCAAATATGTATTGTGAAACATTCATATTAAATAAGTTATACTTACTATATACTATGAACAGGTTGTTATATACAGACAAAATGGCAACAAATCACTGGTTCTCTTTCATAGATTCAACACCAATGTAACAGAACAAAGTAAGTCACACGCTAACCATACTTATGCTGATTAAAATTTGATTATGTTTAGTGGCAGATTTACAAGCTTTCAAGGTGTAGGATGTAAGGTTTTTGCCACCCTTGTCTCTACACTTGTCATGACCAAGATTATTTTCACAGTTCAACAAAAGACCGATGACTGCTTGGGGGACGGCGAGATAGCTGTTTTACTGTAGAATACAGAAGTTTGTTACTCGGAATGTACAATGACAATTGAGAGGGGAAAGTCATCGGCATTTTTCTTGCTAATTTGTTGTGGTCTCCAAATTTGCCGCCTAGGCTCAAGCCTACTCAGCCTGCTGGTAAATCTGCCACTGATTATTTTGGGTACCAGCATAGTATATAGTAAGTCTTTGATGGTAGGTGATAGTTGGTCCTAAGCATGCATTTATGATAAAAATTATTTTGGAAGATGGAAGTAGGAAGTAAAAAAAAAAACAACAAAAAACAAACATACAGACAACATTAAGAGACAGGCAGCTACTAGCCGCTCACATTCTGCCCGCAGAGAAGCCAGCCATCAGAGCATACTCCAAAAACTCTTCTCATGATTTCACAGCAATTGCACAGGGTATCAAGTCTTGAACCATAACCATTTGTATGGTAAAAAGTACACGCACTCTAAATACACAGTCAAAAAAGCTTCCAGAATGTTTTTCTTAAACTACTGAAGATATAAATCACTGCATATTTCAATAATATCACAATCTTATAAGGGTATCGATTTACATGAAATTTTGGCACTGAGTAATTTTGTGGCACTGATTTCGTAAGGTTTCAGCAACTTCACGCTTCATTACGACGGTGCAACGGATAAAATGAAGTTAAAAAAACACTGCACCGACAGATTTCGACACGAAAAATAATATTTACTGTGAAACTGGGCTACAAACAAAAATAGCTGTGCATAAGGACACGCGCGGCGGGATATTCGCGTTGTGCATTAAATATCTTCGTGTTCCAACGTCGTTCGGTCAAATTTCAATCGTAATAGCGAGTTAATTAATTCAGGAAAAAGCTTTTCCATCGGAATTAACGTGAATCGTTGCTCGGGGACATAATTCGATTTGACAGCGCAGCGCGCCCCTCCGCCCCGCGGAGCAATCCTGCCCGAAAGCAATGCGGTCGATGGCAGTGTTGCCAGAGTACAAAATTACCTACATTACGTGGAGTTTTATGAATTTTATAAAAGTTTTTTTAATACAAATATTTTATTATATATACTGGCGGTAGGCATTTTACTGTAAGAGGACGGTTAGGTAGGTACCACAGATATTCTACCGCAAAGTAATAGTGTTTTTTGCATTACTGTGTTCCGGTGTGAAGGACACTGTATAGTGTAGGTAGTGAAATTGATGGGCAAATGAGATATAATAAGAGTAATAAATATCTCGAGGTTTGAAATGCGTGAGTGACATCAACGATAAACGCTTACCATCTGGTGAGCCGAATGCTTGCTTGCCATCTTAGTCACATTAAAAAAAAAAATACGAAACGTAGAAAAAAAACTAAAGCAATTGAATTGAAATTTTTTTTAACAATGTGAAAATATATAAAATATCTAAAAAAAAAAAAATAAAGGCAATTGTATAGTGTACTTAAGCATAGGATGTATGAACGAGCGCCGAGACCTTACGGGAAGTGAAGCAATTAAAAAAACCAGTTCGATATCCGTCGATGGGCGGAAAGCAACGAGTCAATTTGCAATTAAAGTCTAATAGCAAATGCAAGTAATAAATACTTTATATGAACCAATAAAATTGATATTTAAATTGTTTTATTTCTAAACCGGAATAGCGATTGTTTAAACGAAAGCGGAACAATCACATTTTGTAATCGATACTCGAGATGTATACCTTTAGTCTCGACGGTTGCGGGTTCGATTCCCGCTCGGGCAGATGTTTATTATATCAGTCTCAGTCTGGGTGTTGGTTCTTGCGCACCGTGCCTCGGAGACCACGTTAAGCTGTCTGTCCCAGTTATTATAATAACATCTGATAATAATCGTTAACTCTTGTCAGGAAATTGCTCTTATCCAATGACTTACTGGTTCGCACTTAGGGTAACGAAGGTTACAGGCAATCCCTCTGTGTAAAAACTAGTAACCTGTCAAATCCGGATAAGAGTAATAAGCAGACCCTGGGTACATAAAACACTGGGAATAATGCTAGGACGAAGAAGAAGTTTAGCACGACATTATTATTATTTTTTAATTGTTCAATTATAATAACACGAAGGCGAGATTGGATCCCATATGTTCAGCATACGCTCGCGATGACGCAATACAAGACTGTGGGTTGCTCTTTGCTCAGGAGCAACACAAGGCCGGGAGATCAACTCGGAGGACGCGAGATAAACATATCTATACAAATTGAAGTGTCTGTTTGTAATTTCAAAATTAACAGCTTTTCACTTATTCCATATGGAAGTACATACGGCACTTATATATAAATATTTGTCTCTCTGTTTGATCCGTTTAATTCCGTAGAAAATGTATATTTTCTATCGGACCCGGCAGTCATTGTCTTGCCGCGAAAAAAAAATCGGGACCCCACAGCAGCGTCCCGAGACCGAGTCTAATTGTGAACAGAAGTGACACCGGTGATCATTATTGAATTACTAATATCGTTAATATAAAACAGGCGTTAATGGTAGAAGGGTGAAAATTTTGGGTTGTATGTATTTTTTGATGCCACATCACAAAAAAATAAAATTTGGGATTAACATTTAGGAGTATGAAAAATAGATGTTGACCGAATCTCAGACCTACCCGATATGCACACAAAATTTCATGAGAATCGGTCGAGCCGTTTCGGAGAAGTTTGGAAACAAACAAGGCGACACGAGAATTTAATTTAATTTATATATTAGATTTTATATGGTATAATATAGTAATTAAGGCTAAGGAAAAAAAAATAAACAATAATTCTGTAAGCCTCTGAGCGGATCCACGAGCACAACTGGTACTTGAAAGAAAGAAAGAAAGAAAGTTATTTATTGTCTAAATCATTCTACAACAATCATCATTAATTAGTAAAAAGAAATGTTAACAAAATGCTGCAAAAAATGAGACAAAGGGAGGAAGCTCAGCTGATGCTGTCGGGATCGTATTCTCGAGCAGCGCTGGTTTTCAGCTTCACCCCTGCCCTCTGAGGTGGAATTTGAGAGCTAAAGTGTTTGAATGTTGGCTGACATTCCTTAATTGTATATTAGAAAAGACTATCACATACCAAAAAACAGAATAAAAAAGTAAACATTAAAAAAATTATAATAATAATAATTAACAAAAAAAAAGAAAGAAAAAGTAAGTTACAGGAATAATACAGTAATGTCATATTATGTACGAACGGTGTGCTTTATTAAAAACATTCTCTTTTTATTTTTTTTCTCCCAGCACAAAGGGGCCGACCCTCTCTGAGAAAATCGGCGTAAAGTAACAGTATCAGTAGGTGTTGTTGCGTTTCGTGCGACGAGGGAGAGTATCGAAGGCCCAATCTCCCACCCTTCTTGTTCCCTAACTTTTCCCGTTATTAGCCCTTTCCTCTGTTTAATTGTGTTGACAACGCGCTTGTATCTTGCTTGCTTCAAGTATCGCGCGCGTTCATAGGTAGCGGGGACCGGTGTACGTAAGGCGGACAAAAAATATAATATTAACTTTGATATATGCGAATTCTTCAGTTGTAATTTAAAACCCACACACGTACGGATTCGTCTCGAGATTAATTCATGAGTCTCCGACGATGACCCTGACCCGAAAAGTACGTCTAATATTATCATGAGTTATGCACATTTGTCATTAAAATATCCAATGTCGTTAAAACGTCACAAATAAATAACCATTCGTCTTCGTTTTTACTGTTCGCCTTATTGGCTTTGACAAATTTGAAAATGATGTGAAACCACGGGCAGGGGCTAGTATTAAATATGTCTGTGAGTCATTTTATAACATTAACTATCTAATTATCCTGCCGATGACGTTATTATGATCCTGCGAATGATTTTAATGACTTCTGTTTAAATACGTATTTTCCTGACACTAACAGTTAAACATGATAATTTATTATATCAATAAATGTATTTTAACATTTAAATTAATTAAATGATAATATTTATAGTGGACATTTTGATATTATTGTGGCGTTGTGGGTAGCGAGTCCGACTTTAACCTCGACATCAGCAACCCGGTATCCCCACCGAGCTTCGGAGAGCACGTTCAGCTGTCGGTTCCGGTTGTTATTACATAACATCTGATGATATTCCCTAACTCTTGTAAGTAAATTGCTCTTCTCCAATGAGTTACCGGTTCGCCCATTTAGTTGCGGAGGTCAGATGGCAATCGCTCCGTGTAAAAAAATCTGTCAGGCAAAACTACTGAGAGGATTAAGATGAAATTTCGCACACGGATAGATTACCAGGACTAATCAAACACACTTTTTGTAAAAGTTTGGATGGATGGATATACTTACACGCAAAAAACACTGCACGGATTTGGATCAAATTGGCTACACACATAGCTTATTACTAGGATTAACACATAGATACTTTATATTCTAGAAAACGGTTGAGCTCCCGTGGGATTATCAAAAAAATATATAAACGCGAGCGGAGCCGCGGGAAACAGCTAGTAAACAATACTTTTTTTTGTAAAAGAGGGGAGGAAACAACAGAAAACATTATAATAGCCATTCGTAAAACCGCGGACATTTATAGTATTAGTTGGTGTTTATACTCGTAAGGTTCAACTTAGCTGGTATGTAGTAATTTAGCAGTTAGTAAATTTAAAGTAGCCAGCATTTTACCTCCCTACCGATTATTATCGGTTTCTAGTCGGAGGGTTCATTGGGTTTTTACAGGTTTCCAGGTTTTATTGATTGAATTTTTATAAGGGAAGAACCGAATTCTACAGTTGATTTCTAAAGCTAATATAAGGAATGTAACTCCACCTGATGGTAAGTGGAAGTGAAGCCCAAAGGCTCGGGCAGTATATATACGGTAATACAGTACGCTACAATCTTTAAAAATCTTGTCTGTCTGTTTGTTCCGGCTAATCTCTGAAACAGCTGGACCGATTTTAACGGGACTTTCACTGGCAGATAGATGATGTTATATGATGCGACACCCGAGCCGCGGGCGCAGAAGGTTATTTAAAAGTTCCTATCAGAGTACCAAAATATTTCATTGGAAAAATTTGCTTGCACAAACACACATACAACACTACTGTTTACTTATTACAATTCTTACATCACTGTATGATATCACTACAGCGGGTGTCTTTGAGCCCTTATAGCGAAGGGTCAATACCCTGCTATCCCGATTAGTCTAATCCTATAAGGATTATAAGGATGATGCTTGTTTGTAAAAGCTATGCCAATACATTTTCAAAGATATTAAATTTCCTACATTATTTAGGAATGTTGACAACGTTTTGGCGCAGTGGTAGCGAACCTGCCTTAAGCGCCACAGGTCGCGGGTTCGATTCCCGCTCGGGGCAGATGTTTGTATTGATCATAAAGGCATGTTTTCCGGTCTGGGTGTGTTTGTCCTTGTCATTGCGTATGTTTCCAGACCCCGACACAGAATATCACTATTCTAATGGGGGCCTTTGAGTGTGTAGCGTTTATTTATCTTATATCACGAACATTCTTTAAAAAAATTTACCTAAATAAGTTTAACTATAATAAAAAAAATTCTGAATATTCAAAACATTTAAATAATTTTAAAAAATCAGTGAACCCGTCAAGTTGATGTCTTCTTAAGGTACGCAAAATGAATGTTCAAAGCGAATACCTTGCTTGACCGAACACGAAACCTGGGACCTGGTTAAATTGTCAGCGCCTTTTTAGCTATATTAATTATCCTGATTTAGGACATCGTATGCGTTGACATCTCCTTCTCTGTATGAAATCGATTCGCTGTCAATCTCATATATCTAGCGAGCGAAAATCGAGCTAAGTAATCGAAATTATTTAATTTAAAATATTTCATTGTTCAGTCAGACATCGTCATAGATAAACAAATTACACAACATCACCCTTTTTTTTCGGAATGTGTATTGTTGTTGGGCCTACTGGGCTTGACAGCGTCATCGAGCGGGGGGGCCGAGTACAGAAACTCGGCCGTGATAAAGGGGCAGCACTCACGGGGGCTCAAATTTGGTTCCGTCCTTAGGGTGCCTCCTGCGAAGCCGAACCACGGCGGCGGACGTCATCGGAGATGGAGGCAGCGCTCCGAGCGCATACAACATCGCCCGGTGATATCTATAGCGTGACGCGATACAGTGAGTGTTGAACCTTACGTATTGCTTCATTGACGCGATAGGCTGATATCATCGAACAATAGCTGACACAATGTCTGGCGGGCAGGTTGACTGAACAATCCAAACAATACTCCTTTCATAGTGTTGTACGTATGGACGGATTAAACTATCGATATCCAAGCCTCAATATCTCAGTGATAGAAGGGCAGACTCGCTCCGTTAACGCGAGAGTGGCGGGTTCGATCGTGACCTCCTTGGACTCTTGTCGTACAAGCCTTGGCCCACTCCTAGTACAAGCCTTGACCAACCCAAAGCTTTGAAACGCTTGCAGCAGCATTGCTAAAATTCTTTCAAAAAAACTTTAGGTGCAGGTTAGGAGCAGATGTCTGTTATAAATATCCCTTTCTAGGCGTTTGCCCCTATGGATCTCCCCACCATGCCTCAGAGAGCACGTTAAGCTGTCGGTCTCGGGTGTTATCATAACATCTGATAATAATCGTTAGCTCTTAATGGATAATTTGCTCTTATTCAATTGCTCTTGTTACTGGTTCGCCCTTAGGGTTGCGGAAGTGAGATTGCAATCGGTCTGTGCAAAAACTACTAACCCGTCAAGTAATGCTAAGAAGAAGATATAAGCCTTGTAATATTTAAATATTTAGAAAGTTTATTGTCGCAAGATTTACCTGTGTAGTTTTATTGACACCGTTGTGGCGTTGTGGGTAGCGAGTCTGCCTTTAGCCTCGATGGTTGTGGGTTCGATTCCCGCTCGGAGCTGATGTTTGTATTGACCATGCAAGCATATTTTCCGGTCTGGGTAATTATATCCTAATGGGGGCCGTTGAGTGTGTGATTATATGTGTCGGGGTCCGGAAACATACACAATGACAAGGACAAACACACCCAGACCGGAAAATATGCTATAATATAAATATGCTATAATATAATATAAATAAATAAATAAACGCTACACACTCAACGGCCCCCATTAGGATAATTATATCCTAATGGGGGCCGTTGAGTGTGTAGCGTTTATTTATTTATTTATTTATAAAAATATATGTTTTTTTTCGATTTTCTTATTTCAAGATCAAGTTTCTAAACTGTATTCGCGCGGGCAAACATCATGGTAATATTCTGTGAGCTGTAAGAAAATTATGTGATAGCAGAATTGTTTTGACTATGTCGTACATGCGTACGTGATACTTGCGACGTACTTACGATCTATTAAGATACGCGAAGCTAAGTTTGTGACTTTCTTTTCCAGGGCAGTTGTATTGACAACAAAATAATCACCATTCAAGTGCGTTGTCGACATGACACGGCTGTAGCGTTGTAGACTTTTTTTTATGTTACAAGTTGGCAAGCAAGCATATGGCCCACCTGATGGTAAGCGGTTGCCGTAGACTATGAACTACGCGTGCCGGTCTCCGATGTCACCGTCTAACTGTGGCATCAATTCCTTCGCGAACAAAGAAGTTTGCCAATTCTTTTCTTTGTCGTACTTCCAAAAAGTGGAACTCATTGCCGGCTCACGTGTTCCCTTCTTCCTACAATCTGGGCTCCTTCAAACGAGGCGTGATGAAGCATCTTGCGGGTAGGCAGGGCAAGGGTGGCTAGCACGGTTGCATTCCGCAACTCTGTTAGCCGCCTTCGCGTTTGGACTTTATTTCCACTTACCATCAGGTGGAGTAGAGTCATCTGTCCTACTTTCCAAATAATAAAAAAAAAAATTAGAAGGTGCCACTCACGCGTTGTCAACCCCGAGATATTAGATGTTAAATCTCTTTTGCCCAGTAATTTCACTAGTACTTGATTCCCGCTCAGACAGGTGTTTGTATTGATGTTACAAATATCTGTTTCGGTCTGGGCGTTTGCCTTGGAGAGAACGTTAAGCTGTCGGTCCCAGTTGTTATCACATAACATCTGATAATAATCGTCAACTTTTGATAAGTAAATTGCTCTTATCCAATGAGTTACTGGTTCGCCCTTAGGGTTACGGAGGAATTTGTAAGTCTATCTTCCTGAGTTATTTTGATGTTCTATAACCTCAAATTTTTCCATAATTTTAAATGCCTTACTTCAAAAGTTAGAGAGGGAGAGGCACTCTCCACAGCAAATATCTCAACAACTACTGACTTAATCCTAAAGTCAAAATCAAACCTCGTTTCGTACAGATAGAGCCGATACTCCGAGTAAAAAGACTGTGACATACGGACGGATGGACGGACATGACGAAATTAAACGATCACATTACAAATGTCACAATAATTAAACAATATTTTCGTCGAAGCGTAACAATACGGTTAACGGATCATCGAGTCGCATTGACGTGACGAGTCAGCTGTAGGGTTGACAACATTACTTCGTCAAATATAGCGTTTTCAGAACTACAACAGTATACTACACTTTAAAAGAGAAATAGTATTTTAGAAAAAAAAAATCGGCCAATCCCAAGACCATTATCTAAAACTAGGTGAACGGGAATCCTCCCTCAACCGGCGTCGGGAGGTGACGACTCTATCGCCCGTCAGGGATTACCTCTGTCACAGCAGAGATTATTCCACCAGGGCAATCAGTCACACTGGTGGTAGGTCTTTTGTTGCAAGAGGTCAGCTAGGTACGTACCACCGCCCCCCCAACCGCAGAGGTCAAACTCTGCGGTACCCTGGGCTTGTCGTGCCAGGGGGCTCAGTAGCCGGGAGTCGATTGTGCAGGTGGCACCTTCGACTGCCCAGTGAAGCTAACAGGGTCAGACGGTTCGGGCGTGGGGCGTTTTAAGCTAGACCGCGCCTAGGAGGGTGGTGTCGTATGGGTCGCTCCGGTACTTTTCTGCTTATCAGAATGGACTGCGAGCGGCTCCTGCGACACCGGTGGTGTGTTTAACCGGGGCCTTCAGCCCCGGTTAGGCGGTAGAGGAAGAAAACCTCTTTAAAAAATAACGGCGGTCGGTCGTAGAGGGAAACAACCTCACTAAAAAGTTAGGCTCGGCGGGGAGCCCTAGGACCCAGGGCTCCCTTGGTTGGGTTTGCCGGGGCCTTCTGGTCCCGGTCGGCGGGGCGCGAAAGCGCCGTGGAGTATTTTATTTATGTATTAGTATGTATATATGGCGGCAGTATGGTGCCGCCCAAGGTGGAGGCCGAAAGTTCGCGTTCCCGAAAGTTCCCGTTCGCGCGCGGAGGTATGTATTGGTATATATGTATTAGTATGTAGTGTATGTATATATGGCGGCAGTAGGTTGCCGCCACCGGAGGGCGCCTCGGGGCAAGCGCCGGGGCGTCGCGGTTGTATGCTTCAGCGACCCCGCGACGTCCCACTATGGCGCTAGATGGGACCTTGGAGTTTTAGTGAAAAAAAAAAAAAAGGTACGTACCACCGCAGTGTCAAATATTCTGCCGTCAAATAGTGGTGCTTAGGCATTACTGTGTTGCGGTTTGAAGGGCACTGTACGCTAGTGAAATCACTGGGCAGAGAAGATTTAAGGACCAATACCTCGAGGTTGTCAACGCGTGAGTGGCACCTACTAATGGTGCTGCAAGCGCTCATAGGCTACGGCAACCACTTACCATCAGGTCGGCCGTATGCTTGTTTGCCAACTTGTAACTTTAAAAAAAAACGCAGGATTAAAGCTCTGCGGTACCACGAGATTGTCGTGCTTGCTTTCTCTTTAGCCGCGAGGAATAGTCGATTGTGCAGGTGGCACCTCCGGCTACCCGGTTAAGCGAACAGTTTTCCCGGGTAAGTTTTTGATCTTTTTTAATTCCTTTTTTATTTTTTTATCTTAACTTAAAGCAGGTTCGCTACCACGTATTATATTATAGTACTATAATATATATTACAGTACGGTTGACAACCCTTGTTAGCGGTAATGATAATGATCCCGTAAGCGAAACGGAACATCGATATATACAATAATTATTTGCAAACTCATATAGTGTTAAAAACGGTCAAGTGCGTGCCGGACTCGCACATTCCGTATCACAGAATAAATATTGTATAGAGTCCTCTTTAATTTTGAAAATTTAGTAGAAATCGTACAAAACATATACGAAGCCACGTGCTAGTAACTAACGATTTATAAATAGAAAGTAAGTAACGTAAATAATATAAAGCCGAATGAAATATTCGTAATGACGTTATGTATGTATTTAACGAAAAGCGACGTGGCGTCTCGTTAGCTCTAGAGATTACCACACAGTGGTTTCACCGACAACCATAGAAACTTTCTGTTGAAGAAAATCATGACCTAAATACGAATAACAATTTATTTCTAATCTTTCTATACCATTAAGGTGGCAAAAAGCGTACGTGTCGCTTGATGGTAAACACAATCACACTCACATTCATACTCCTGCCAGCACAAATGGGCACGCTCGACCGAGGAAGTACTACCCTCTCACAGGTAATCGTAAAGTAACAGTATCAGTAGGTAGTAGTGTTTCGTGTGATGAGTGAGAGCACCAGAGGTCCAATATCCCACCCCTCTTTTCCCATGGTTTTTCTACCTTCTCATTTTTTACCTCGTAGCCCTTGGATTGGCAAGCGTATGATATGCTTTAAATATTTTAAGTATCGTCGAGTTTAGTGGAGTCTAAAATATAGTGTACATTTTAGAAAGTATCGCGCCAGTGCTGATCCGAAGAGTAGGGGAGGAGAGGAGGGCGAAGATTGGAGGAAAGGAGAGGAAGACAAAAGGTGTTGGAGTTTGGAGTCTCTATTTTTTTTATCAATACCTAATACTGTAAAAGTGGCTAACTTAGCGTCAGAGTTGTTCAGGTCGCCCAATAAAGCTTCTGGCACCCTGAGGTCGAAATCAATTTTAAGTCCCCACGAGGGCTCTTTTTCACGACCGGATCGCAGTACTCGGTTATACAACGTGACTCTATCAAGGCCAGTAAGCCCAGCAACAATACACATTCCCAAAAACTGTGGTTCCTACGCACTGTCCACAGGGACTTGCATCAAGTGCAAATAAATGCGACATCCGTAAAGGGTCAAGACAAGAATTAGCTTTCACTGGCGAAGGTCAGTCACTGACTCAGGTAATTCGTCACCGCAACAAGGTCAGATAAATGATGCATTGTTGTTCTTAACGAGAATGGATTAGAAAATTGTGCTGTGCGTGGTTTGATTTTAGCGAATTGTGAGGAAGGAGATAGGAATGCCTTGGTTATTCGCATTGTCTATCTATCTATAACCTTTAAACGAGCAATTCTTGTATATATATAATCTGAATCTCGGAAACTGCTCTAATTTTGATGAAATTTATTATGCAGGTGGTTTCAAGGACGATAAATCGATCTAGCTAGGATTTTTAGAAAATGTTGTTTTTTCTGTGTTTTTCACGGTTCGAGTCCAGATGTCTCCAGTCTGATAAATGTTATAAAGTTGGCAAGCAAGAATACGGCCTACCTGATGATGGGGTGCCGTAGCCTATGAGCACTTGCAGCACTATTAGTAGGTGCCACTCACGCGTTACCAACCTCGAGATATTGGTTCTTAAATATCCTTAGCCCAGTAATTTCACTAGCCTACAGTATGAAGGGTCTGGAACACAGTAATGTCTCACACACTACTGCTTGGCGGTAGAATATTTGACACTGCGGTGTTACCTACCCAGCCTGCCTCTTGGAACAAAAGATCTACTACCAGTGAAAAAACTCTTTTTTTCAACTTTTGTGAGAAAATCATATCCACGCCCAACTATGTAAAAATAATAAATACATTTCACATTTTTTTAACTATTGTATGCTGTGTTCCGAAATGGCGTATCATTCAGCATTTGTTAGGACATCTAAAACTGTTTTTCTAGAAATGAACTGAACTTTTTCTTTATGTAAGAGGGGGAAAACGGGCAAAAGGCACACCTGATGTTAAGCGATCACCGCCGCCCGTGAACATCTGCAACACCAGCAGGTATGCAGGTGCGTTGCCGACCTTTATGAAAAGAATACGCTCTTCTCTTGAAGGTTCCCTAGTCGTATCGGTTCGGAAAGACCGCCGACGGAAGTTGGTTCCACAGGTTGTTTTGTAAACCGTGGTTTTGTGGATTTGCAGACCTCGAAGTGGTAAGGATGGAATTTAGAGTTTTGTCGCGATGTCCGATGGTGAAATATAAACTAACTAACTAACTAACTAGTCTTCATACAAAATCTGAGTTAAAAGCGAAATTGTTATTATTGCACATGAAACTACAGACACGCCACGGACTGACAGATTATCATTTAATGACCGTCCCACTTTTGTTTTCGTTCGTCTCGATCGGAAACGAATCATTACGTTTTCACCGACGGTACGTTTTTATTGCTTTTTTGTTATTACTTATTTCGTCACGCGGTTTTACTTGCACTTTCATCACTAATATATATTCATTCAGTCAAGGGCACGGGCATAGTTAGATGTAATTTGCTACCCCCATTAGGATAGTAATATCCTGTGTTGGGGATCAAGAAACACACACAAACACGATCGATTTCAAAAGCAGGATACAGAGATATTGTGAAAGTATCAGCTAATTCGATAAACGATAAACGTCACACACTAAACGGTCCCTATTAGGATAGTGATATCCTGTGTCGGTGAACCGGTAACATACACAATTCCAAGGAGAAATACACTCAGACCAGAAAATAGGGATGAAAAAAAATCATGAAATTCGTGTGACGTAATTTATGGATCCACATTAATTTTGTGTATAAACCTTACTTTTTTTAGGTCTATCGTGACGATAAGAGCGTGTGCGATTTTTAAAGTACCACAAGCGCTATGCATACCCGAGGGAGAACAGAGGGGGTGGGTAGGCTTCCGGCACCCCCACTCGTCGCATGAAACGCAACAGTATAGTCTGTTAAATGTAAGTTGAACCATGCGCAGTAACACGTTTTTGGGTCTCAACCGTATATGGTATGAAGGGGGCCGCGTATAGTACACTCGCTCACGGTTGTTTTAGTTCTTTAATAATAAATTATTACTAATTTAATTAAAATATAAATTAGTTTTGTCAAGTGTGTTAACATTTATTTCAAGATAATGCCTGGACCACAATCAACTTTAAGGAGACGGGAGAGAAGGATGGTATTTGACGTTTATAGTTATTTTTAAAAGAAAATAATATAACTAATTCTCTGAATAATACTGCGGAAGATACGAAGAAGTCTGTCTCACTATTAATAACTTTTTTTTTGTACATTAACTTTTTTTATATATATAGGTCACTTTTTCTATACTATTTATTTGTTTTATTCTATTTAAGTAATGAATAACGATAATAAATAAATAATTAATTGAATTTAGAAGATATAATAACTATATTATATACTTAATTCCTTTTGCCTACTTTATAAAGAATGGATTTAAATAAGACGAAACCAATATTTTTGTCTAACATTTTTGTCCATTATTGTACATGCGCAGAAGCGGCCATTTTGGTTCAAGTTACATTTAAGGAACTATACTCTGTTACATTGCGCCGATTTTTGTATTTTTCCTTAATTTTGTATTTACATATCCCTGACATGGGGGCCGTTATTATTTAAGTAGCGTTTATTTATTTAAATTCTCCCACAATCCGTGGAGTTCCCATAGACTAAGTCTGGCAGCACCATGACATTTCATTTCACGGCTCCGTCACGGCGAAAGTGAATGTTTCTTAGACGGTTCACTATTGGCTAATCACCATGAAGGCTTTATAACTGTTCATACTTCTTGCTTCTTGACCCCGTTGTGGTATGTTGCAGGTTCGGTTCCCGCTCGACGCAGATGTTTGTATTGATCTTACAAACATCTGTTTCGGTCTGGGTGTTTGTCCTTGTGGGTGGGACACCCACAGTGGGTCCCGGTTGTTATCATAGCATCTGATAATAATCGTTAACACTTGATAGGTAATTTTCTTTCATCCAATGAGTTACTGGTTCGCCCTTAGGGTTGCGGAAGTCAAAACCTAGTAACCTGTAAAATCCAGAATAAGTGTAATACCGGCAATAATTCTAGGAAGAAGAAAACTCATATATCAGCTTCTGGCTATGCCTGCCTCCAATGTATAATCTAACTTTAATCTTTACCGGCGTCGGGATGTGACGACCCCATCGCCCGCTGTTGGGATAACCTCTGTCACAGCAGAGATTATTCCACCAGTGCAGTCAGTCACACTGGTGGTAGGTCTTTTGTTGCAAGAGGCCGGCTAGGTAGGTACCACCGCAGTGTCCAATATTCTGCCGCCAAATAGTAGTGCTTAGGCATTACTGTGTTCCGGTTTGAAGGGCACTGTACGCTAGTGAAATTACTGGGCAGACGAGATTTAAGAACCGATATCTCGAGGTTGACAACGCGTGAGTGGCACCTACTAATGGTGCTGCAAGCGCTCATAGGCTACGGCAACCACTTACCATCAGGTGGGCCGTATGCTTGTTTGCCAACTTTTAACATAAAAAAAAAAAAAAAAATAACTAATCCAAAATCCTAAATGTGAAAGTTTGGATGGATGTTTGTTACTCTTTCACGTAAAAACTACTAGACAGATTCGGATGAAATTTGGTATACACATAGCTTATTACCATGTGAGATACTTTTTAATTCAGAAAATATTGGGTTCCCGTGGGATCTTCAAAAAACTACATAATGCTGATAATGATTTTTTTTTTCGGAGTGTCTATTACTGTTTGCCCTATTGGCCTTGACAGCGTCACCGGTGGGGGGCCGGGTCTGGAGACCTCAGCCGGTAAAAGATGGATTGCCCGCGCAGCTGATAATGATTTTGATTAAATTTGATTGCGTAGTGAAGCTGAATCGGAACCGCCGTAAAAGTAATTTCGATTTCTTATGTTCTATTGCATTCCGTTTTAAGGTTCCATAGCAAAAAAAATGTTGATGCAGTGCAGTATTACAATGTTTGAACTAGGTAAAGTGGTCAACAAAATATATCATAAAGAAATCATTATTTTTAGAGTACGAAACCCCAAAGGGCGTTGCGACCCTTACTGCTGAGCTGATAACTAAGTAAAGGTTGTCCTTCCGTCCGTTTCTGACAAATCGTCAGACGGACAGACGGACGGAAAAACGGACGTGACGAAATTATAAGGGTTCCGTTTTTGCCATTTGGCTACGGAACCCTACGCAGTTACTTGTATTTAAGACTCTTCTAATGCATCATTTTAAAACTAGTATTCATCAGTATATAATAATAACATAACAGTTAAAAGAGGAAGTCGTAACCCACTATCGAATGTTACGAACGCGAAAACTTGTTAGGAAAGTATTACATAAGGACTTCTGTGTGACGACGCGACGATCGCTTCGACTACATTATGCTGATAAAAAGATGTAGACTACAAAATTGAATCTGCCATCTTTGAAATTAAAATCTTATCAAACACTACCATCTGCCCGCGACTTCGTCCGCGGTGCACTTATAATTGGCTTTAGAGATAAATTATTTTTCTTCATCCTAGCATTATTCCCGGTATTTTTATGTACCCAGGGTCTGCTTATTATTATTATCCGGATTTGACAGGTTACTAGTTTTTACACGGAGAGATTGGCATCTGACCTCCGCAACACTAAGGGCGAACCAGTAACTCATTGGATAAGAGCAATTTACTTATCGAGAGTTAACGATTATTACCAGATGTTATTGATAATAACCGGGACCGACAGCTTAACGTGCTCTCCGAGGCACGGTGGGGAGACACACGGACAAACGCCCAGACCGAGACAGAAATTTTAACAAACATCTGCCCGAGCGGGAATCAAACCCGCAACCGTCGAGACTAAAGGCAGACTCGCTACCCACAACGCCACAACGGTGTCAAGAGATAAATGAATCATTTGTAAGTAAATATTCCATAAGACACATTTATACAGTATTTTAATTTAAAGTACCTGTAGATTTTTAATTATACCACAGTAATCGTTTTTTTTTTCAGGATGACCATTAGTTGATTATTATTAAATAATAAATAAATAAAAAATAAACGCTACACACTCAACGGCCCCCATTAGGATAGTTACCTATATTCTGTGTCGGGGGTCGGGAAACTGTACAACAACAAGGACAACTGCCTGTACGTTCAATACAAACATATGCTCTGAACGAGAATCAAACCCACGACCTGTGGCGTTTAAGGCAGGGTAACTGTAGAACTTGCCGGCTCTTCTCAGCAGAATCTACCTTCCGAATAATTAATAAGGTTAATTAAAAAAGGTTTTGAAATAAACTATTCGTTGGCAGTAGAAAGTAGACCGGTTCCCGTCACTATGACAACCGGTAACACACGCACAAGATGAGTTCACTGTAACAACACTCAACGTAACACACAGTAACACAAGTTTGGATGACCCACTTATTAGAGACCTCAAATTTTTTACGATACAAAGATGGCCGACTTTTTTTTTGGAGGAGAATCGGGTTATGTAGGGTTGCATGTTACGGTGGTAACATGATGGGGACCCACTATAACCTCCTCGGTGGTCGACTTCAGTGCGTTTGTCAGGTTATGGGAACTCTCGCCAGATCGACCCAACGCGACCTGACACCTGCCGTCCTCCTCAGGGCTGCTCAAAGATGTTAGGTGGATGGATATGTGGACGCAAATAAGCAATACCATGTCAACCCACAAAATTGAAAAAACAGTTATATATGCAGAAGTGTTGGTAAATGGCTGAAGAACATTTTTCTTTAATATTTGTAGGGTTTTAAGCTTTAAAACTTCTAAAAAGCTATTTTTTAATCATGCAATTTATGTATTATGTTAAACGTTTTGGGTTATATTATATACGAAATATGCAGTTTGAATACTTATTTATTGTGAAAATAAGTACAATAACTTACATAAATCTGAAATTGCCAAAAACTTGACCAATACATAAAAAAATTCATATAAAGCAAGTTGTTCAAATATTCAAACGCGTTTTTCTCGAAATAACGTTCGTGTGGGTTGACATGGTAATGCTTATTTGCGTCCATTTGTAACCCTTTCAAGAAAAGACTACAAAACAGATTTGTATGAAATTTGGCACACATAAAGCTTTTCACAAAACGTTAGGTTCCCGTGGGATTAAAAAATAACACAACGGCCGTCAAGTAAAATAAGTCCGGGATAAAAAGTTATTATGTCTTAATCCAGGTAACAATCTATATCTGTACCAAATTTTAATCAAATGCGTGCAGCCGTTTTTACGTAATTGCGTAACAAACATACTAACTTTCACATTTATATTATTTGTAGGATTATATACTTACAAATGATTCATTTATCTCTAAAGCCAATTGTAAGGTCAAAAGGCAAAGTCGCGGACAGGTGCTAGTAAAAACTTAACTTTTATACCTCTAACCGATCGTACAATTATTGTTAAACGTGTACCGTATTCAGAGGTCACAGGTTCCTTGCCCCGTTGCGGTAGTATTAGCTATTTAGTTCCCAGCGTAAACCTGATTCCGCTCGTGACCGGTTTCGGATTGCTAGTTTTAATAATGATGGCTTTGTTGCTACTTTGTATTAGTAAAAATACTATTTTATTATCTAAATTGAATAGTTGTGGGTTTCGTTTGTGGATTGAAAATAACTTCAATATACGGTAACGTGTGAGGGTTTGATAGGTTTTTAAAAATAATAAGGTTTGATAATTTTTTAGGTCAGAAGTTGTTGGGATAAACGTTTGCTTTTAAAGTTATAAAAATTATGTCCCCCCTTTTTAAAAAATGGCTATTAAAATTATGGCTCCGATACAATAACGATGACGTGATCTTCATTTGTTGGTGTTGAAATTACGAAGGGGCACCAATGAGTCTATGACATTTTGTCTGTATGGAAGGGTTGATTGATATTATATAGTAAGTCTTATGTGTAGAGTTTGTTTTGGACTTTTTTTATGTTACAAGTTAAACAAGCATACGGCCGACCTGATGGTAAGTTGTTGCCGTAGCCTATGAGCGCTTGCAGCACCATTACACCTCGAGATATTAGTTCTTAAATCCGCCCAGTAATTTCACTAGTCTACAGTGCGCTTCAAACCGGGACACAGTAATGCCCAAGCACTACAATTAGCGGTAGAATATTTGACACTGCGGTGGTACCTACCTACCCGGTCTCTTGCAACAAAAGACCTACAACCAGTGTGACTGACTGTACAGGTGCAATAATCTCTGCTGTGACTGAGGTTATCCCTACAGCGGGCGATGGGGTCGTCACATCCCGACGCTGGGAGATGAACTTATCTTGTGGTGTCAAATAAAGGTTTTTTAGACCACAAAGTTGACATAAATGTGTATCCGCCTGATGGGCAGCAGTTACTTTTATAGCTCGTGCGAAATCGAGCGAAACCGCGGTCACATCTAGTGGTATATACAATTGGAGTTACTGAGGCATGGCCTTTGGCTGTAACGGTTTTAAGTAAAAAAAGCAGGGGCGATGAACCTTTTCTATTAAAGTATAGTTATTTTTGGTTACTTTTTTTACAATAACCTATAATTATAAGTAATAAAATGACTTCAGCATACGGACGGACAGACGGAAATTACCAAATTATAAGGGTTCCAATTTTGCCATTTGGCTACGGAACCTTAAAAATGAATCAACACATCAAAATGGCCAAATTCCTCCTTTCTCCTCCTCTGAAAGATTTTATATATCGGAGATGGTTATAGACTTTTTAAGGGGAAAAAAGGGGATGACAGTTTGTATGGAGAACCCATTTTTGCTGTTGGTGGAAATTAAGCGTTTTAATATAGAAAGGTTCTAGTGGACTGTATTCTTTTTTTTATAGGTTTGTTTCCCACCAAACTTATTTGCGTTGCAGTAAGCCAGATGATAAAGTAAGGATCGCGAAAGAGAGGAAATGTGGTCCGGAAGCACACTTACCTTATAGCCCGCCACGTGCCACGCGGGTCCTCAAGATCACCAGCACCAACTTTAATGTCTTTTCTTGACCACATATTATATTTAAAGCCACTTTACACTTAATTTAGCGACTACACATAGGTATGTATATTGTATATTCGGTGTATATGACAATTAATAGCGTCAGTTACGAGTTACGAGTTATGAGGGGAATGAATGGATTCAGGATGGCTTACTGCAAATCTTTACCTATTATATATTTTATATTTTGATACCAAACAGGTATATTACATTAGAAATTGCTATTCACACGGGAAAAGTCGCGGGCAAAAGCCAGGCAAGTTAGTAAATATTTTAATTTGATGCGTTACAAGACACGGGAAGAGCTAGTTAAGTGAACGTAAATATAGAAAGGTTGACCACATCTGCTAAGGCGACGGTGTACTTCCCGCGCTGTGATGGCGTACGAACAAAAAAAACAAGTCATTTTCTAACAATAGACTAGAATTTCGTCTTAATCACGTACAAAAACTAACTGTTTATGTTTTTATACAACCATAGGTTGCAACCAAGCATTATATTTCCTTTGCCCAGTAATTTCACTAACCCACAATGCCCTTCAAACCGAAACAAAGTTATACCAAAGACATTAATGTTTTGCGGTAGAATATTTGCCACTGCGCTGGTACCTAACTAGCCGGCCTCTTGCAACAAAAGACCTACCACCAGTGTGACTGACTGCACTGGTGCAATAATCTCTGCTGTGACAGAGATTATCCCAACACACAGCCTATATGGAAAGCTGTTACCGTAACCCATGTTCACTGGCAACCGGGGCCTTCTTCAACCATCTTGGAGACCTTGGGGGCATAAATATGTGAGACCCCTTTTTAAAAATTTATTCCCTAACTTTTACTATCAACGGTCTGCCGGATCCGGATCCATTGAGTATTTATAGTAAAGGCGTTAAGCGCCACACCAAAACCATGCAACGGGTTTTAATGCGATTTTCACCATCAGTGAGATATTTTTTATGGAAGGTTTATATATATTGTACAGAGAGGGAAGCGGGAAGTCTTTCGCCAATCACAGTAACAATGTTCTGTTTGACATTTTTATCTTATAATACATGTTCACGCATACATCACGCAAGCGTCAATGGAACGCATATTAATTAATCTGTTCTAATATATTTTTCATAAATTTTAATTCAAAATATAATTTTCTTTGGAATTGTCTTTTAAAATTCATACAGATACGTTTCAAATTTTAATATCTTTTATTTGTCATTCCTTGTTCGCTACTACTACTTAAACTAAGAAATTAAAAAAATGCTTTTGAAAAATAATTTCATTAACAAGGTCAAAACTGATTTTTAAGAGTGTGTTCTATGTTATCTCAATAAATATTGGAATTGGAGAAAAATGCATCCACAAAACTTGTTGATTAAAAAGTACATTGAAAGTAAAATTTGCGCCAATTTTTTACTATCATATTCGTGAACAGCATGTCTAAATTATACTAAATTTATATTAGAATACGAAATTTCAAGGAAAAAAGCGGTATAGGCTACTCGGAACTACACCCAAAGATGTTTTTCTTCGTATTGCTGTTGGCCCTATTGGCCTTGACAGCGTCACCCAGGGGAGGGGGCGAGCACAGAGACTCGGCCGTGAAAAAGGGGCAGCCCTACCGGGAGCTCAAATTTGAAAAATATGATTTGACAATCTCGAATGAAAGTACAATTTTAGAGACGCGGCTAGCAAGTTGACATTTGAATTTTAAAATGTGTTTTCACATCGACAGACACTTTCTCTGTCTCTATTCGCTCGATCGATGGTATTTTGACACACGAAGGTTTAAATCTATACAATTATATTTGATGGTAGGCCTTAATGAGGCCGGCTAGGTGGGTACCACCGCATATTCTACCCCAAAGCAATACTGTGTTTGGCATTATTGTGTATGACAACAAAAATAGATTTATCCGAGGCTACAGCCCGCGGCCTTTGTAAAAGGGGCCCCACAATACAGACTTTATATTTTTATGCAATCTTTCTATACCTTATCGTAAAAGATAAAAATTAATTTTAAGTAATTCCTGTTTGGTTTGAGTTTGAAATACAGTAGGGGCCGGGGGGCCTCCATTTCATTGCTGCCTCCATATATACAAAAAAAAACCCTGTCCACAATAAAAAAAAAAAAACTATTTTAGTTAAGTATGAATTATATTATATATCAACTAGTATATAAAGTAAGTATTGGCCGATACCGTCACAGCCCGGCTAGCTCAGTCGGTAGAGCATGAGACTCTTAATCTCAGGGTCGTGGGTTCGAGCCCCACGTTGGGCGAAAAATATTTTATTTATTTATTATTTCAAACTATATTTTTAGATTAGAAAAACGATTTTTATTGTTATAAAAATAATTAGTTCCTCATACAAGTTTTCATCCTCTATTTCAATCTTTTTTTACCCAAAGGTCCAGTCTCCCAAGGTCTATTCTATCTCTGTGCTAAGTTTTATCAAAATCGGTTCAGTGCGTGGGGCATGTAAATATAACAGACACAGAGTTACATTCGCAATTATAACAAAAAATATATTACAAAAGTAATAAACGCTTCACACTCAACGGCCCCCCTTACGATATTTATGTCCTGTGTCGGGGGTCCGGAAACATACACAATGTTGACAAACACACTCGGACTGAAAACATGCCTGTATGGTCAATATAAACATCTTCTCCGAGCGGGAACCGTACCCGCAGGTTCGCTACCGCTACGCCACAAGATCGTCAAAAAATAAAAGTAGGGTTTAATTTCGTGTTTCAATACTATTTTATTTTAAATTTTAATATCGTTAGAAGAATATACATATTATGTTCATAAAAATAACAAATATAATGCAAGTCGGTTAAAAACGCTAGATCGTGATAAAAGGAGGGTTTCATAAAAATATGTAAAATTGACATGTTTAAAACACTAGGGGGTTGAATCATTGGTTGGAAACACACACAAAGCGGGCGCGTATATCTATAAAGTTTTAACACAATATCAAGTCGTGTTTCGGCAACACAACAACCAGGGTTTTACCGGCATCGCGACGTAACGACTCTATCGCCCGCTGTTGGGATAGTCTCTGTCACAGCAGAGATTATTGCACCAGTGCAATCAGTCACACTGGTGGTAGGTCTTTTGTTGCAAGAGGCTGGTTAAGTAGGTACGAAAGTATTGTCAAATAATCTACCGCCAAACAGTATTACTTAGGCATTACTGTGTTCCGGTTTAAGGGGGGTATAGGCTAATGAAATTAATGGCCAAAGGAGATTTGGGGCAGCTGCCCATCCTGAACCTTTTTATTTTTTTATTTTCTATGTTACAAGTTGGCAAACAAGCATACGGCCCACCTGATGGTAAGTGGTTGCCGTAGCCTATGAGGGCTTGCAGCACCATTATTAGGTGCCACTCACTCGTTGCCAACCTCGAGATATTGGTTCTTAAATCTCCTCTGCCCAGAAATTTCACAAGCGTACAGTGCCCTTCAAACCGGAACACAGTAATGCCTAAGCACTACTATTTGGCCGGCCGGCGTACCTAGCCCGCCTCTTGCAACAAAAGATCAGTGTGACTGATTGTACTGGTGGAATAATCTTGTATAATACTACGAAATAGACGAATATAATACATTTTGAACTGTTTAACCAATAACTATTTGTGAGAACGGTCATTTTGCCCTTCTCTAGGCCCTAAATTAATATTTTGCCCTCCCCAGGGCCGAAGCCTGGCTATGCTCATGGGCACCATAAAGCTTAAAACGCCCACGGCCGCCCGCTATCGCTCCTTCCGTGTATAAGCACGTAAGCGCAGGCGATAGCTTCACGAGGTTCACACTTCAGTAACACGTGAGTGTCTCGAGAACTCGTGACACATGCCAAGTTGAAGAGGGAAATGCTAATATCAAGTTAAGCCACTTGTGCACTCTCTTTGTTTTCATATATCTATTTAAAATAAATAAAATTGAAATGTCTGTTTGTAATTCCAAATTAACAGCTTTTCACTGAATGCATATAGAAATATATATGATACATAAAAATCAATCTTAAATTTTTTAAACAGAGTTCCATAATTTACCAGAATCTTTAAATTCTTTTTATTTTTCGAAATATTCCCTTACTTGTGCTGTAAGAGCTTTCTTTTAACCAAAATTGACAATTTTATTTCTACCGAAAGTACTGTAAAGTCGAAAAATTATATGATTAGTCTTAAGGCACAAATAAAGGACAAATTCAAAACAATAAAAAAAAGTTGAAAATTATAGGATGGCTCCATACACACATAGTAAACGACAATTAAGATAGACCTCTGAATTATATCGGCGCTCATACAATTTAGAGGTGTAGCTTAATTGGCACCAACCTCAAATAAAGTAAAAATGAAATTGTGGTATTGTGTGAAAGAAAATAAAAGAAAACCATAAATTAACATATAGGATATTTTCTATCCCGGAAAAATATTGGATTCCCGTGGGATCATCAAAAAACTACACATCGTGATCAGAGTCGCGCGCACAACCAGTTTAATATATTGAAGCCTCAATCGCTCAACGGTAGAAGGGCCGACTTCACTCCGTTAACACGAGAGTCGAGGGTTCGATCCTGACCCCCTTGGACTATTGTCGTACCCAATCCTAGCGCAAGCTTCGAGATTATTTGGAGGGGCAATAAGAATATTAGTAATGCCTTGAAAAAAGCAATGTTAATATTCTTTAAAAAATATATTTTCTTACTCAGTAAGAGAAGCAGTACTATATAAAATGCGTTATATATTTTTTAACATCATGCAACTGCACCATCTGGTCAAAAGGAACAACATCAGAAACAAGTTTAGAAAAAAAAACCTTCCATTGACCAGATGCTCCTAAAACTTTAACAAACCAAACTAACCCTAACAACAAGTATACAGAGTATCAATTAAAAATAAATAATTAAGCCAATTTCACGATGTTGTCTTTATGACTTAGTTTATTTTTATTGTTTAAGAAAAAGTTCCCATGAGATTAAAAGTTTTAAAATAATATTTTACTGTTAGAATATGTCAAGATACACATTTTTTTAATATTTCATGACGGTTGTACGGTACATTTCCCCGTTCGAGTTCTTCTTAAGGTAGTCTTCTTCTTAGTATAAGGTCAAATTATTTTAAAAGTTTTTTAAGCATATGAGCGGTCCCAACACCATTAGTAGGTGCCACTTACATAACTGGATTCCGTTTATTGAAGATCATAACTTACTTCACTTTACTACTAGAACGAAGTCACGCGCAAAATCTAATATAAAAATGGCTAAAGCTAAATGTTTTAATATCGATCGTTCTACCGCGAACTCGTTATGCGCGAGGGTAGCCTTCCATTTGGCTCTGATCCCATGGGGGTTGGGGATAGGGGAAGTGACGTCACCTGTCTAGGCGGATGTCGCGACAGCGTGGCGCTCTACCAACGGAATTTATTATGAACATATTTGGACGCAAATAAGCAATACCATGTCAACCCACAAAATTGAAAAAAAACTGAGTTATATATGGACGCAAATAAGCAATACCATGTCAACCCACAAAATTGAAAAACTGAGTTATATGTGCAGAAGTGTTGGTAAAGGCTGAAGAACATTTTTCTTTAATATTTGTAGGGTTTTAAGCTTTAAAACTTCTAAACAGCCATTTTTTAATCATGCTATTTGTGTATTATTTTAAACGTTTTGGGTTATATTATATACGAAATATGCAGTTTGTATACTTATTTTATGTGAAAATAAGTAAAATAATTTACATACATCTTGAAATTGCCAAAAACTTGACCAATACATTAAAAAAATCATATAAAGCAAGTTGTTCAAAATTTTCAAACGCGTTTTTCTCGAAATGACATTTGTGTGAGTTGACATGGTATTGCTTATTTGCGTCCATTTAAGACCTTTTATAGTTTCAATATTAGGAGGGATGGAGGAGAAAAAGGACAGATAATAATAATATTAAATAAACGCTTTTTCCTTTCTCATTCCTTCCCTCCTATCCCTTAGGTTGGCAACGCGCATGTGATACTTTAAGTATCGCAAGCGTTAATAGGTTGCATACTGCTTATCATAGGCGGATGGAATGCTTGTTTGCCAACAACCACCCATTTATAAGTAATCGAGTAACAAACATAGAAACAAAATACTGTCAAATTGTTAACTTCCTTTTTGAAATCGGTTAAAAAATTCATCGACATTTCCGCCATAGGTACCAGGAACGCATAGGTGACTAAGAGATTTTTCAAGAATATATCCCGTAATAGCGTTACGACCCCCCTGAAAATGATGACCCATCGCTTAGTCACAGCCACATTCGAATCTATTGGTTTTCAGATGTACTGACATTTTATATTTATTAAGGTTTTGTAGTATGATTAAAAAACTAAAGAGTTCCGAAGTTTCATTATGAACCAGCTTTAGGACATTAAATATTAACGAATTAAAAGCGACCGCAAATATAAGTTTGTAATTTCATAGTGATTATTAAAAATAATATGAAAAACAAAGTTATTGGAATATTCTTTATATCACTGAAATTTCTAGACGTATCTTCATCAAATAATTATAATTGAAAGTTGTTTTGATTGTTCTACAACCTCAAATTTTTCAAAAGTTGGACGGGGGGCGGGCGCTCGGTACACAATTTTTATAACTTTAGGTGAAAATAGCTCAAAAACTACTGACTTAATCAAATCAAAAAAGTCTATATGAAACCTCTTGATTCTTTTTAAAAACCTATTAGAAATACCTCATACGTTGTCGTATGTTGAAAAATTATTTTACAACATACTACCTATATTGTTATTTCGTCATGTCCGTCTGTGCGTCCGTATGTCACAGTCATTTTACTCGGAAACTATGGGCTCCATCCATACGAAATTTAGTAAATAGGTGTTCTTTCAAGCGATACACGATTTTGTAATAATATTCTAAAATATAAAACAATTAAAGGTAGCAGTCCATACATGTAACTGAGGATTGAAAAAATTAATTTCAACGTATGGCAACGTGTGAGATATCTTTGGATAGGTCTTTCAAAATGATAAGGAGGTTTGATTTTGATTTTTTTAAATGAACGAGTAGTTGATGAGATATTAGCTCCTAAAGTCATACAAATTGTTTGTCCGGGCCTCTAACTTTTGAACTATTGGCTTTAAAATTCTAGAAAAATTTTGAGTTTTTGGAACTTTCAACTACATTTGTTTTGAAGAAAATGGCTCTACAAATTTTAGAGATATTTAAGTTTTTCTCATAACTTTATTTTTCATACTACTTTTAACAATTCCTATGAAATTACCTTAAGATTAAAGTCCTTAAATTTTTTTATGACCATGCTGCGGAACCGTTTCTACTGTGCGTGGTCTACAACACACTAGATTTGTAATTATTTTTAAAGAAGCCTATGTTATTCCTTATGACGCAAGCTAAATATTGTATGTAAAAAATATAATATTCGGATCATTTTCCTCTTCGGTAAATCAAAATGGGGGTGTAATTTCTGTAAGCACCCTTGACCCACAAACATTTTGGCGCAATGCGATACAATACGTCAGTAACTGTGTAATGTTGCCAAAGAGAGGCCATTGTTATTTCGACTCTCATATAATAACAACACTACATTACGTGACGAGCGTCTGTATCACTGTAGAAGACATTTATACTTTATAGTTTAGAGAGCATTTTGAGAGTACTCTGGGATTGAGTAAGATGATTGGATGTTTTTTACTCAATCACGCAAAAACAGGTGAACGGTTTTTAGAGTTCCGGACCCAAAGAAACGTATTACTCAGCCACCATAATAGGTGGAGGGTTACAATTCCTACAGGATGTGTATTTCTATTGCCGTTATAACAACAAATACTAAAAAATAGAATGAAATTTATAAAAGATATATGTCATAAGCATATAACCTCTTTTAACTTTCAATCTATTTGTAAATACTTATAAAAAAGAAATTAAAACTAATGACAGTTCTACATTGGTTGGCGGGAAAACTGAGGTGACCATCTATGCTCGCAATGGTTGTATCATGAGCTATTTATTCATTTTTAAGGGTCGGCAGCCAAATGGCAAAAACGTAACCCTTATAGTTTCGTCGTCTACGTCTGTCCGTCTGTATATACAGTAATTTTACTCGTAGTCTCTATCTATACAAAATTTGGTAATAAGGTGTATTCTAGCTAAATTTTGTATTTCTGCGGCAGTGTAAACTCATGCAACAAACTTGATATTTTTGTTTTACGTCGGTCCGGAACCCTTGTGAGTGCCGGGCACACCCTTGGCCGGAATAAGGTTGTTTTCCTCCACGTAAATTCAAAGTAAATGAGCTTTTGAGGCTCTATCGTCGGGACGTGACAACAATCAGTCACACTGGTGGTAGGTCTTTTGTTGCAAGAGACCGGCTAGGTAGGTACCACTGCAGTGTCAAATATTCTAGTAGCTAAGTAGTAGCGCTTAGGCATTACTGTGTTTCGGTTTGAAGGGCACTGTAGGCTAGTGAAATTACTGGGCAGAGGAGATTTAAGAAGCTGCGCGCGCTCATAGGCAACCACTTACTATCAGGTGGGCCGTATGCTTGTTTGCCAACTTGTAACTTAAAAGAAATCAAAAGTTAAAGACGTCTGTATTAACGTAAGTTTTAATTTTATTTGTTATCTTTTATCTACATTCATCTTTAATGTTTGTTATCTTTTATCTATATCTATCTGTAATGTTACGTAAGACATGACGTTACTCTGTTTTAACTCTCGGATTGTTTACAGTTATCTATTTAAGACTCCGATTATATAAACAACACAATCTTGGGGGATATTCCTGTATCCATGCCATGTTTAGGACGGTTATAGACTAACTTTTTATTCAAGCGTATACATGCGTAAAAGTAGCATCAATTGCTCAACGGTAGAAGGGCCGACTCCACTCCGGCAACACGAGAGACGCGGAGTCGATCCTGACCCCCTTGGGCTATTGTCGTACCCACTCGTAGCGCAAGCTTCGAGCTTATTTGGAGGGGCAATAAGAATATTAGTAGTGAAAAAGCATTGCTAATATTCTTTGAAATAAAATTGTTTCTTAAACCTTGTGAATTTATTAGTATTGAGCAGTTCTGGGGGCCATTTTGGTACTCATCAGAATATCAAGGCCCGAATAACAATTATTACACAAAATTTTTTAGGCTATAGGCGCTTCAAAAACGAGCGGCGTAAAAACACTGGTCTGACACCGCCCTTACGGCCGGCGTCTTGTGGTGAAGCATTTTTTCTTTATCATTTATATATCCCTTCCTTTTTAGCTTTATATTTTGCCGGCATTTATCCAGGGTCTGCTTATTACTCTTATCCGGATTTGACAGGTTACTAGTATTTACACGGAGCGATCGCCATCTGACCTCCGCAACCCTTTATCTATCAAGAGTTAACGAGACCCACGAGGACAGAAACAGATATTTAAAAACAAATATATGCTCCGACCGAGAATCGCACCCACCACCGTCGAAGCTTTAAGCAAGCTTACAACCAGCACGTCACTACGGTGGTTGGTGTCATCTCTGGGCTGTGATTTCTTAATCAGTTGCGAAATATTCTAGATCCAAGAAAACCCAGAACTGATTTTATTGTTTACAAAAGAAATATTCAAAGAGAGACACGGCAAAAAGCTAGTTATCAAAAAGCCTTTGTCAAGGCTGAATCAACCCCGAACTGGGGTAATCGGGGAGTCACAACACAAAGGGTGTGTCGGCATGAGTCATGTGACCTTTGAAGTCTTGTATAAACCTTCGTACGTACTAAATACTTACTATGAAAACCACTACATGGAATAAAACAGAGGCGCTTTTTCTGTCACTATGTATGCTTAAATCTTTGAAACTACGCAACGGATTTTGATGCGGTTTTTTTAATGGATAGAGTGATTGAAGAGGAAGGTTTATATGTATAATAACATCCATTAAATAGTGGAGAAATACTGTTATTTTTGAGGTTTCTAATGTGATGTCGTAAATAATTACATTTAACGCGTGCGGGCCACGGGCAGTAATTAATAAATCAAAACGATCAATTTTAATCATTTTTTCAGTGAATGACATAGGCTATATATATTATATTCGTACGAAGCCGGAGCGGGCCGCTGGTTAATAATAAATAAACGCTACACACTCAACAGCCTAATAGGATAGTGATATCCTGTGTCAGGGATCCGGAAACATACACAACGACAAGGGCAAACACACCCAGACCGGAACACATGCCTGTATGGTCAATACAAACAAACAATTTCTTGGGCGATTTTTTTATAATTGTAAAATACATACAACCCTAAATTTTCACCATACTACCATCAACCCCAATTTTTAATAGCGATATTATTAATTCAATAATTTTCACCGGCGTCACTTCTGTTCACAATTAGACTTAGTTAGGGGGCGTTGCTATCGGGTCCCAGATTTTTTTTCGGTGCAGGACAACGTCTGCCGGGTCCGCTAGTAACGTGTAGATTTTAGAGACGTGTTTTTTTTTTATGTTAGAAGTTGGCAAACAAGCATACGGACCACCTGATGGTAAGTGGCTGCCGCAGCCTATGAGCACTTGCAGCACCATTAGTAGGTACTCACGCGTTGCCAACCTCGAGATATTAGTTCTTAAATCTCGTTCGCCCAGTAATTTCAGTAGCGTACAATGCCCTTCACACCGGAACACAGTAGTGCCTAAACACTACTATTTGGCGGCAGAATATTGGACACTGCGGTGGTAGCTACCTAGCCGGCCTCTTGCAACAAAAGACCTACCACCAGTGTGACTGATTGCGCTGGTGGAATAATCTCTGTTGTGACAGAGGTCACATCCCGACGCCTTTAAAAAAAGTGACGCCGTGTTTCCAAAATAGCGTCTGTTTTTTTAGCACTACTTGGCATTTACTCGTATCACATATGTTTATACAGTACGTAATTTCAAACATTATGGACCTCCGAAGTCAGTCATAAGATAATCATAATATTGAAAAGTCAATCTGACCCACTACTCTATTTGATTTTTTTACGAACAAATATTACTATAAAACTTTTTCATCCTAGCATTATTCCCGGTATTTTATGTACCCAGGGTCTGCTTATTACTCTTATCCGGATTTGACAGGTTACTAGTTTTTACACGGAGCGATTGCCATCTGACGTCCGCAACCCTAAGGGCGAACCAGTAACTAATTGGATAAGAGCAATTTACTTATCGACTATTATCAGATTTTATGGATAATAACCGGGACCGACAGCTTAACGTGCTCTCCGAGGCACGGTGGGGAGAACCACACGGACAAACGCCCAGACCGAGACAGAAATTTTAACAAACATCTGCCCGAGCGGGAATCGAACCCGCAACCGTCGAGACTAAAGGCAGACTCGCTACCCACAACGCCACATCGGTGTCAAAAAAAAAAATTACTATAAAACGAATAAATATATTATAGATCGCTTCGCATTCAGTAGGAACAGAGTTTAACGCCACCACCCTCTGACCTAGAAACATTATACGTTCTGAAGGGAATTTCGCAACAATTTCTATATTGGAATACTTTACGTATTCATTTTTAAGCAAATGGAAATAAAATATGAAAACGTGTGAAACTAATAATCAGCCTTATAGTTTAAATATTTATGATACAAATTTGAACAATTTAACAATTAGGAATACCGGTCAAGTGCGTGGATGACGCGCAGAGGAGACTAAAGGGTTCCGAGGCTCGATGACAAAGAGGCTTCTGGACTTAAGTAATCATGCTACTAATATAATAAATGTGAAAGTTAACCTCTGTCACAGCAGAGATTATTCCACCAGTGCAGTCAGTCACACTGGTGGTAGGTCTTTGTTGCAAGAGGCCGGCTAGGTAGGTACCACCGCAGTGTCAAATATTCTGCCGCCAAATAGTAGTGCTTAGGCACTACTGTGTTCCGGTTTGAAGGGCACTGTACGCTAGTGAAATTACTGGGCAGACGAGATTTAAGAACCAATATCTCGAGGTTGGCAACGCGTGAGTGGCACCTACTAATGGTGCTGCAAGCGCTCATAGGCTACGGCAACCACTTACCATCAGGTGGGCCGTATGCTTGTTTGCCAACTTTTAACATAAAAAAAAAAAAAAGTTTGTGTTTTTTTATAAGAATATTAGCAATGTTTTTTTTAAGGCATTACTTATATTCTTATATAAAATTCCGCAGACAATTTTGAATCTGCCACTTTTGAAATTTAAATCTTAAATTAAAATAAAGCTTATTATTCCGTTAATGCATATATTGCAGATATATAACTTAATTGTACATTTGACTAATGTAATGTGATTATATTTGAAAAGGGTAATGTAGAGTTTCTTGCCAGTTCTTCTCTGCAGAATCTATCGAATCGGCGGTAGCTTCACTTAGTCCGACATAGCAGACTGTATATTTGCCGATTCAAAAGTGCTTTAAAGCCTATATGAATAAAGAATATTTTGAGTTAGAGTTTAAATTCCTATTGCCCCTCCAAATAAGCTCAGCGCTTGCGTTAGAAGTGGGTACGACAATAGCTCAAGGGGGTCAGGGAGTAGACTCGGTCCTTCTACCTTTACGCTATCGAGGGTTAAGTTGTTTGGATGTTGGTTATTCAACCACACAATAACGGCTGAGCGGATTTGGATAAACTTTGGCACGGATATAGATTATTTCCTGGATTAAAATATAAGATACTTTTTTCCGGAAGAATGTTAAGTTCCCGTGAGAAAAAAAATAAAAACATCGGTAAAGTTCTCGTTGGACGCACAGGTGATACTAAAGGGTTCCCCAGATTGATGAGGAAGAATCTTTAGAACCTAAATATTACAAATTTAAAATCGACCCCAATACTAAATTGGTAATTTTATTGTAATTATATAGAAATTATATGAAGAAAACAAATCCTTAACAATATTATAAGTGCGAAAGTAACTGTCTCTCTGTCTGTCGCGCTTTAACAGTTTTGTGGGGTTTAAGAGTTTGTATTAAAATCGTTATACACGCGGGCGAAGCCGCTGGCAGAAGCTAGTCTTTTTTTTTTAAATCTCATTTTAAGAGCCGAGTCACAAGCTAGTCTTCTATACGCCTAAAATTACTAGATTAATCATCTTACAAATAATTTGAGCGAGCGAGCTACTGGTAAACGTCCAGTGGGTCGTCCGAGGTATCGCTGGAGGGATACAGTCGAAGCTGACCTGCGTGACCTTCAAGTCCATAATTGGCTAGAAGTAGCGCAGGACAGACAAAGCTGGAAATCTCTGATTTCGGAGGCCATGACACACTTCGGGTCGCTGAGCCAGCGGAGTAAGTAAATAATTTGAGTGTTTATGATACGTCAAATATTTCCAGAATTTTAAATCCTCTAGTTCAAAAGTTAGAGAGATTGGGGAAGATATAATTTTTGACATTAGAAGCATATTTTTCTAAAAAAAAAGAAGTCAATCCCTCATTATTTTTAAAAACCCTATCCAACCAACCCAACGCTACCTCCGGATGACGATTTTCATTTTGAAACCACGACTCTCTTTTCACGGGTTTTAATAGATACTCTACTCCTCTGTTTCGTGACGCTATCAAGGCCACCAAAGCCAACATTTAAGAGAACCGTAGGCACATCGAAGCCATTAAAGCACCTTCACATGTAACAATATACCTTAGTCCACCACATTGCGGTCCTACAGGGTATCAGGTGTCCTCATATAAAGGCATATAGGCCTTATTTCATAAGAGATAGGATACAAAATACAGTTAATTTAATTCTTGATGTAATATTATCGATTTGACCTTAGTGTGATTTCTAATGCATTTTTATATTGGGAAATTACGCAAGTTAAGTGAACCATTCAAAAGAAACTAAACTCATACATCAAGGAGCTTACCATTATCTCTTATCGCGATTCAAATTACGACCTTTGTTTATGTTACAAGTTGGCATACGACCCACCTGATGGCAAGTGGTTGCCGTAGCCTATAAGCTTGCAGCACCATTAGTAGGACCCACTCACGCTTTGACAACGAGAGATATTAGTTCTTTAATCTCCTCTGCCTAGTAATTTCACTAGCCTACAAATCGAAACACAGTAATGCCTAAGCATTACATTTGGCGGCTGAATATTTACCATAGCCAGTGCGACTGATTGCACTGGTGGAATAATCTCTGCTGTGACAGAGATTATCCCAACAGCGGGCGATGTAGTCCGGGAAAACGACCTAAAATGAGCTACATCGCTATTCCGTACCGTGCTCATATAACATTTTAATCGTTTTTTACTATAAGTTAACGGTAAGCCCCCAGAAATAATAATTAACTAATAAATAACAAAATTATTACTTATATATGTCTGTCATAGATTTATATATAGACAGATTCCCGCTCGGAGCAGATACTCGGAAAGTATTGACTATACAGGCATGTTTTCTTGAGTGCTCGTGTTTATCCTTGTCGTTGTGTATGTTTCCGGACCCCCGACACAGGATATAACTATCCTAATAGGGGCCGTTGGGTGTGGGAGCCGCTGACGTAGTCCTGCCCCGAAAAAAAATCAGCGACCCGATAGCAGCGCCCCCCGAGTCTAATTGTGAACAGAAGTGACACCGGTATCGCTATTAAAAAATAGGGGTTGATGGTAGAAGAGTGAAAATTTTGAGTTGTATGTATTTTTAATACCACATCACAAAAAAGAATAAATTTTTAGGGTGGACCACTCTTAACATTTAGGGATATGAAAAATAGATGTTGACCGATTCTCAGACCTACCCGATGTGCACACAAAATTTCATATACCTATCGTGCCATTTCGGAGGAGTTTGTTTAAAAACACCGCTATACGAGAATTATAGGTACCTATATACATATTAGATTTTTTTTTGTAAAGTAGGGCAGACGACTCTACTCCATCTGATGGTAAGTGGAAAAACCCTCGCCCTGCCTACCCGCAAGATGCCTCGTCACGCCTCGTTTGAAGAAGCCCGGATTATAGGAAGGAGGTAATACGTGAGCCAGTAATGGGTTCCACTTTTTGGAACTACGACAAAGAAAAGAATTGGCAAACTCATTTAGGAATTGATACCACAGTTAGTCAGTATTATATGGTGGCGAATCAAAAATATACAATTAAATAAGTAATGATTCACGGCGCGTCCGCTTCATTTTCACTGGCGGGTAACTTTCTACTCGCGCACGCTTTACAAATTCTAAAGGTCAGACATAAAACTGTTCCGAGCCTCGGAGATCATTCATATTCATGCGCGTGAGGGAGGTGACAATTGTCAGACATCTTGATTTTTTTGTTTTTATTAAAAAGAATATTAGCAATGCTTTGTCAAGGCATTACTAATATTCCTATTGCCCTCCAAATAAGCTCGAAGCTTGCGCTAGGAGTGGGTACGACAATAGCCCAAGGGGGTCAGTTTCGAACCCTCCACTCTCGCGTTAACGGAGCGAAGTCGGCCCTTCTACCGTTGAGCTATTGAGTATCTAACAAGACAATAAATCCTTTTAAAATATAAGTCCGAAGACACTTCTATTTTTTGTCATGGCAAATGAAGTTATGGTACGCCTGATGGTAAGCAGTCACCGCAACTTATGAACGCGTGCGATACTTGAAGTATCACATGCGCATTACCGTTTGGAAAATTGGATCTCCAGCGCTCTTACTCATCGCACGAGCTTTCTCTGCGAGAGGTTAGTCCTTTCCCGGCTGAGCATTTAGGCCTATAGACTTCCTCAATAAATGGACTCATTCTACACAAAATCATTTTTTAAATACAAACCAGTAGTTACTGAGATTAATACGTTCAACCAAACAAACAAACTGTTCAGCTTTATAATATTGGTATATTATATAAGCTAAAGATATATTAAACTTAAAACTAGTTTAAAACACAAATGACCTTTCTTCACACTTTTCTAACTTTCTAGGAAGACCATTTTATAAAGGAAACCGGTTTAAAAATTGCATTCAGAGTTACTGTGTGCTAACCTTCCGCGGTTAGCGGTGTGGCTAATGTGACCACTTCTTTTGTCTATAATAACGGGACACTAACTCTGGTTGACGAGCATTCTGACATCATCACCTTCATCATCATATTGGCGACGGTGTGGCACAGCGGTAGCGAACAGCCAACTCGCGTGTTAAATTCCCGTTCGGAGCAGATTTCCGGTCTGGGTGTGTTTGTCCTTGTCATTGTTTCATAACGTGATGAACGTCAAGTATCCTAGGTGGTAGAACTGGGTGCGTATCACATGTTCTGGAACCTCTTGAAAAACGCGTTTTGCTACTAGAAAATATTGTGCATCGCATGTCACTGGCGGAGGTCTTTAAAATTATTTAAAATATATATCTCTTAGTAAATCACGTTTCTTTTTAGAACTTTAGGATTCAGTACCCAAAGTTTACCAAGAGAACCTTATATACTAAGTCTCCTATATCCGTCCGTTCTGTAGATAAATAGTTGGATTTTTCATACAATTTAATTGTATGAAACGGCGGTTTTTGATACAATTATTAGCTGTGTATAGATAAAAACGTGCACTATATTTTTTCAAGACAGTCCCGTTCACAGCGGAATTTATCGTCACTCTAACCCCATATCTCTCTCGAAACAATGGCATTCATTACACAGACCGACGAACGTGAATCTACTAGCAAACATGCCCCTTATATGATACCGGTAGCGAAAGGTGTTGTATAAAATTAAAAAGCCGAAAGAGGAAGTGTCCGTGTAGACCAAAGAAATAATAATAAGGTTCTAGAAGTCGTAGTAGTAGCGGAGCCATGCCTCTCCCACCACTAATGGGCCGGCTCGATCGGGGAAGTACTACCCTCTCACAGAAAATTGGCATAAAGTAACAGTGTCAGTAGGCACTGATGCGTTTCGTGCGATGAGTGTGAGCGCCGGTAGTTAATCTTGAATATAGTGAAGTTTTTGTCGTTGCAGGTCTCCCTACCGTGCCTCCGAGAGCACGTTAAGCTGTCGGCCCCGGTTGTTATAATAACATCTGATAATAATCGGTAACTCTTGATAGGTAGTTTGCTTTTATCCAATGTCAGATGGCAATTGTTCAGTGTATAAACTTTTCAGCTCTCAGATACAGATAAGAGTATAAGCAAATCCAGGGCAGATACCGGGAGTATATATAATAAGTTAGCAAGCAGTCTACAGTGCCCTTTAAACCGGAACACCAGTAATGACTAAGCATTTAGAACTACTGTTTGGCGGTAGATTATTTGACACTGCGGTGGTACCTAGCCGGCCTCTTTCAACAAAAGACCTACCACCAGTGTGACTTATACCACTGGTGCAATAATCTGTGCTGTGTCAGAGATTATCCCAACATTAGGCGATGGGTTCGTCACGTCCCGACGTTGGTATGTAATATATGCTGGTATGATCTCGAATGTAGTAAAGTCAGTATGTATCCCTATTCGATATATTTGAAGGGCTCAAACAGTGATTAACTGATGACGCAGCCTAGTTATTTCTGTTAATCGCCGGCAGTCGGCCGTTACGCTAATTGGCCTCAATTGTAGCTCTTAGATAAGTACTACCCTTGTTATGACTTACGTGAGCCGTCTACATTCGGCGTTTTTTCTTGATAGCATCATCCTGACTCCTGCCTTCAAGTTATGTAAATGGCACTCTATTATTTCTAGCACTTTATAGGGCGACTTCAAAATGGAAAAAGGTTTTTAATTTGTGTGAGTTTTTATTATATGCTGATTGAGATGAAATTTAGCGCACAGATAGCTTATTATCTAGATTAACACAAAGACATTGTAGCAAACCCTAGGGCCTTAGGTCTCGGGTTTGATGCCTGCTCGGAGAAGATGTTTATATTGGTCATACACAAATGTTTTCCGATCTGGGTGTGTCTGTCCTTGTTATTGTGTATGTTTCCGGACCCCCGACACGGGTAACTATTATATGCTACAGATATCATTTAATAAAATTTCATTATAAATATGTCTTGTGGGATATTATTTACTTACAAATTCATTTCTCCCTTCAATTATTAGGTGACTGTGAACGAAGTAATATCTCGAGGTTGGTAACGAGTCAATGATAGGTTCATAGGCTATGACAACCGCTTACCATCAGGTATGCACTTACTTGCAAACTTAATAACATAAAAATTAAATAGTAAAAGCAATAGCCTTTACAAATAGTTGTCGAGTTTTATTACCGCAGACTAAACCATTTGTGTACTGATTAGCATCTTTGAAGGCATAAATGAACTTTAACATTAGTTTGTTCATTTAATTAGAACAACACGGTTTTTTTTACTTTCCAAATCACCCCGTTTCAGTGTGACCGACTTTGCATTAATTAACCCGCATCCTAATTTTGAGCTTTCTAATTCTCATAAAATTATGGTATTATAGACTTATAGAGACTACCATTCAAGTTATAACTTACAAATATATAGTGCAAGACGAAATTCCGGGACGACTATTGGGTTGTCTGTGGATCCTGCATTTAACACTTATAGTAGTGATTAAATTATAGAGTAAGCTCTACATACTCAATGGCTCCTATTATGATAATTGTAACCTTTATCAGGGGTCTGGAAACACAAATGCAACAGCGTGTGTCAAAATCACAACCTTTGGTACTGGTAAGTCTGCTACAGCTGTGCCAAACGCCCAAACAGAACCTGCTCAAGGCAGGTGTTTGTATTGGCCATACTGAAATTTGTTTTAACCTTTGTACGAATGAGAAGGTGGTTAATAGCATAGCAGAAGGTGAACTGCTCAAGATGCCTTTACCCTCCCTATAGATATGATGCAAATTTCACCATTAAATCATGAGTAATCACATCAAATTAGAATTTGCAGTGTATTTTCCTTATCTATATTGTGGTAATATTTTTATTACACTTTATCCTCACAAGCAATGAATATATATAAGTAATGAATAATAAAATCAGTATAAATATAAGTAACTAGTTGGTCATTCAATTATTTATATTTTTAATTATAAAACTCATTACCTTGCATTCTTTAATAAAAATAATAATATTTAGATGTCAGATAATTTTAAATTTAATTTAAATGCTACACACTCAACAGCTCTCTTTAGGATAGTGATGTCCTGTGTCTTGGTCCGGAAACATACACAAGAAGAAGACAAACAACCAGATCTGAACAAATGTGCATACAAACATCTGCTCCGATCGGGAATCGAACCCACGACCTGTGGCGCTTAAGGCAGGGTAGCTAGTGCTGCGCCATAACGTCGTTTATAACTTATAGTAAATCCTTAGTTTATTTTGTTAAATTTATATACATCGTTTCTTAGATTAAATATTGTTATAAAATATATTTTCACACATACCTTCTAAGCAGAGGGTATTAATAACCACGCCTCTGAAAATCCATTACACAAACACAGTTTTACAACCACAAACACTACACTTTACACTTTTACAAAAACCTCACGAAAAGATTAAAAATTAAATAATTTCAAAGTGAAATAATAAATGGAAAATATCACTAACGCTTATCACTAAGTAACGGTAAGGTTTAGTAATGCGAAAACGATGAAAAGGCGTGTTGTACTTTTAAAAACAGGACGTATAAAGCAAAACAGAGGTATTTAACGATTCACGCACCAATAATTCGGTTTTTACAAAACATGTACACAAACGACACTTTATCCGAGTTCGCCACGCGTTAATTGTAGTCTTACAAGTCTTTTTAGTCAATAATATTGTATATTGTCCTTCTTAATTAATTATTGACATTAATTTGTTATTATTGACGATCAAGGGGAGAGGTCTGAGAATTGTGATACGCTCGCGAGTCAACAACCGTTTGACAGCTGCTTCGGACCTTGGGTCACGGACGCGACGCCATAATTGTGTTTTGTAGCCATATTTAAAAAATTGTTTTCCCTATTTTATACAAAAGAAATTATAATCATAGGAAAATTCGTATTAAAAATTTAAATATATAAAATATTTGCTGTTTTAATTTGTGTACTTTTTAAATGTATTGTTCAGATATAAGCTTGCATTGATTGATATAAGGTTTATAGATGTCGCTACTTTATTTCCATACCAGTAGTAGTTCTTGTAGTTCAAGAAGTTCAAAAGACGGAAACTAGATGGTGCTTTTTATATAATTTGTCTAAATTATAATTTACAATGGGTACAAGATTTAAAATTATGTAGGGATTAGGTAATATATGGGTTATTTATGTAAATAAAAAAAACTATAAAGTCTATGAATGCATTTATTTGAAAAATAAAATAGATTATTGTATTTAATTTCAAGTCCAGCTTCTAGTTTTAAATATATTGAAAAAACACCTATCTTAAAATGCAATTAATAACAAACTATGACTAGCGCGGTTTTTATCATTTATTAATAATAAATCAATGCAAATGCTTGAATCCATTTAATAATAACAATACAATAAGCAACACAATTAATTAAAATAAATAATATTATCACAATTGTTAAATTTTCTAAATAAGCGTAAATAAATTATCTATAGCATTACGTTTCACAACGAACCATCTGTAAACATAACACTATGGAGTGACATGACAAATTTTTACTGAATTTCTAAGGCCATGAGCTTCGAATACTTCGTATCCTGTTCAACGCCTGGGAACCTAAAGCCTTCTTTAGCCAGGTCATCATAAGATATCTGGTATAAGTCTTGAAATCCAGCCTTCTTAGCTACAGCCTGTGATGCGGCAGCAGTGAAGACGGTGACAGTCACTTTGACACCAATTGCTTTGCAGATAGGAATTCTGAAAAAAAAATACTGATTTGAACACAAATTCTTTAAAATGAGTATTATAACTTATCGCTAATAATTTTTAGTTTTTATAATTACTAAAATATAAAAAGTTTTATAATTTTTCTTTGTATAACTGTGGATTTATTTGTGCTGCTCAATATTACTTAATTCTAACCTTATTCATTTCAACTAAAGCTTCAATAGCTCAACGGTAGAAGGATCGACTCCACTCCGTTAAGGCGACAGTCGCGGGTTCGATCCTGACCTCTTGGGCTATTGTCGTAACCAATCTTAGCACAAGCTGCGAGCTTATTTGGATGGGCAATAAGAATATAAGTAATGCCTTGTAAATCATTAGTAATTTTCTTTAAAAAATATATTAAAATGATTTTTTTATGTTATAAGTTGGCAAACAAGCATACGGCCCACCTGATAGTAAGTTGTTGCCGTAGCCTATGAGCGCGCGCAGCACCATTAGTAGGTGCCACTCACGCGTTGCAAACCTTGAGATGTTAGTTCTTAAATCTCCTCTGCCCAGTAATTACATTAGCCTACAGTGCCCTTCAAACCGGAACACAGTAATGCCTAAGCACTACTATTTGGTGGCAGAATATTTGACACTGCGGTGGTATCTACCTAGCCGGCCTCTTGCAACAAAAGACCTACCACCAGTGTGACTGACTGCACTGGTGCAATAATCTCTGCTGTAACAGAGGTTATCCCATGCTTGCTTGCAGGCTTTCTTCTTTAGTGTACCTATTAAAATTTTTTAGTCGACCCAGCCATGAGTTATTGCGGCACACAATATGTTATTAAAATACTAACATATTAATGACTACCCTTTTGGTTTCATAGAAAATATGTATATTGAATTACATGAAATGGCAGATAACATATATGTCATTATATGCAATAAAATTTTTTTAGATGTGTTTAAATGTGAATTTTCGATATTTTATTTTGTTGTTGGTACTTATAGCTAAATATGCATTTAGTTTTAACTTTCTACACTATTTATCATGGATATAAACTTTAACCACACAAAAAATTATAAGCAAAGCATGCCTATTTCAAAGATTTTTCTTCACGTATTAATGTACAGGTGGGTAAATAATCAAAGAAAGATAAGATAGTTTTATTTAAAATAAATAATAACGTACAAATGACATTAAAAATTAAACAAAAAATCAGAATGTATTTTTGCTAGTTTTATCTAGCTTGTGCCGCTGCTTACAATCAACTTTAACTTTTCTCTTTTCTAGCAAAACATTCCTCTTTATATGGCATATAGGTTGAGGAACACCAAAATCTAATTCATTATAATATAAATGTTTATTTCTATCGGCAGGATTTGGATAATAAGCAGCGTTTAGAAAGCCATCAACTTCATAAATTTTCACATCAATCGTATGCTGATATAATGCACCACTAAACAGCATTCTTTCTAGAATGACACAACTGGGGTGCCCAATTTGATTGCCCCATAAATTCAAAAATCTCAAATAATACATTTTCTTTACCGTATTCAATATACTTATAACTCCGTCGTCGGTAAATTTATTATTACCCACATCTAGTGCACGTATTTTTGAATATGGCAACCCAAAACTCAACGCCATAGCGCCTGTATCATTTATACTATTCCCAGCGATATTAAGTAATATTAATTTAGGATTTTCCGCTAAATATTTTGCAAGCAACTCAGCTCCGTAATCACCAATTCTGTTATATCCAAGATCTAAATATAACAATGTATTATTGCGTTGTAATCCTCTAACAAAATACTCCATATCATGTCCGATTAATTGGTTTTTTTGCAAATGCAATTCAATTATCGTCGAATTTCTTTCCAATAAGTTTTCAACATGATAAGCCAGCCATTTTGTTTCATAAGGATATCTATCAAATAATGGTACAACACGGCTTAAATCAATAACTTTTAAAATATCATTACCGCCAGAATCTGTTCTGAGTGACGCGATTATGGGAGCTAAGCTCGTCAGAGTCTGACTTGTTTCACCTAGATCTAGATATTCAAGACTATTATTATTGAAAAGAAAATCTGCAATATATTTACCGCAAGCGCCAAGATTATTTCCATTCAATCTTAAATATTTCAATTTCAAATATTTCGCGTATTTCGATAAATTCAAAATCGATTTTTCTGTTATATTATTATTCATAACAATCAAATTTATAATACTTGATCGACCCTTTATCAAGAGTTGTTTTAATAAACTAAAGAAGCCAATATCTGTTATTTTATTGTAACTAAGATCTAGTTTACTAATTCGTTTTGGGGACTGTTTTACGTATCGACATATCGCGTGTAGATCATCGTCTGTGATACGGCGTTTATATCTATGGAAGATATCGTTCCCTTTCAGAATTAAATTGGCTGAGCCGTCAGAATTCCTCTCAGTGAATAATTCTAGACGTATTGTATTAATTTCTTTAGAATCCAAAGGTTTAGGATCACCTGTTATTTGCATGAGTAACTTTAATTTGTTGCAAATGCATCTTTTTCGATTTCTCTTCATTTCTTTAACTTTTATATTTAAAAAAATATAATTATTTATGTAAATAAATGTATTTGCAATGTTTTCTGTAAATATGTCGATAAAAATGAAAGTTGACTTAAACTGTCTGAAGTCTGTAATTAAAAACTTTTTAATTAAAAGTCAACAAAAGTTGACGACGACGGCTAATGCGGTTTAGTTAATTAAAAACCTCTTTGAAAATTAAATCTTATTTTAGGTGCTACAGCTTCTTTCAAACGGACAGTGGCGGATTTACAAATGTTCGAGATATAGGCTGTAAGATGTTTGTCACCCTTGTCTCTACAATTGTCATGTCCTAGATTATTTTTAAAATCTAACAAAAGACCGATTACTGCTTGGTGGGCGGCGAGCTAGCAGTTTTACTGTAGAATATGGAAGTTTGCTACTCGGAATTTACAATGACAAGGTAGTGGGAAAAGTCATCGGCAAATTTGTTGCAGATTTCTACTGTAGGTAAAGCATCAGAAAACCCTCATACAGAAATTCTTTTGATTTCTGTGAGGTAGCAAAAAAAAATTCAGTCTCCAAATTTGCCGCCCCAAAAATCTGCCGCCCTACCTGGTACCTACCTAGTCGGCCTCTTGCAATAAATACTTACTATTTTATACCAGGTATTTAATAATGTATATGAATATCATAACCCGTCATTATATTACGGAGCAAATATTCCGGAATCAATTTGCGGGATCGCGGAGGAATGCGCGGTATTCAAGAGTGGTATTTTTAATTCTGTCGCAGATGGAATCCCATTGAATAGAACGGCGATAAATACCAATCGTATTGTCAATTACGATGAGCATTTTCTTTAATGATCGACGGATCGTTTCTAAATGTATTTATAGAAAAACTGTAAACCTTTTTGTACTTATTAAAAAATCTGGAGACTGCCGATAACAGTCAAAAACTCAAATTTTGTAATAACTGTATTTCTTTATTTATAGTATGAATAAATAATTTTTTAAATTGATATTATAAGCACTAGACCGTTGTGGTGTGCTGGTAGCGAGTCTGCTTTGAGCCTCGAAGGTCGCGGGTTGTTATGTACGTTTATTCCGTTTGTTTATCTGTTGTATAAATATCTCAGACTCTTAAGATGTTACTGGACTAATGACAATAATTTCTTCTTCATCCTAGTATTTACCCAGGATCTGCTTATTACTCTTATACGGATTGGACAGGTTACCAGTATTTACACAGAGCGATTTGCTATCTGACTTTCGCAACCTTAAGGGCGAACCAGTAAGTCATCGGAATAATAGCAATCATGAGTTAACTATTATTATCAGATGTTATGATAACACCCGGGACTGACAGCGAAGCGTGCTCTCTAAGTCATTGGAGAGCACAAGGACAAATGCCCAGACTGAAACTTTGACGACGTTGTGGCGCAGCGGTAGCGAACCTGCCTTAAGCGCCACGGGTCGCGGGTTCGATTCCCGCTCGGAGCATATGTTTGTATTGACCATGCAGGCATATTTTCCGGTCTGGGTGTACTTGTCCTTGTTCTTAAATGTGTTACCGGATCCCCGACACAGGATATCACTATCCTGTGTCGGGGATCCGGTACCGTGGATGGGATGGATGGAGCCGTTGAGGGTGTAGCGTTTATGTAAAAAAAAAAAGAAAGAAAGAAACAGATATTTGTAAGATACAAACGGCCCCGAGCGGGAATCGAACGCTGCCAAACATTTTGCTAATTATTATGATGGAATCCTACCTCGCCAGTAATATCTCCTTGCCAATACCACGACCCCTCCACTTGGGGTCCACAACAAGACCATACGCATTCAGATATTGGTCCACGTTGAACCTTTGGAAGATGTCCACGCTGCGGGCCACCAGATCCACAGCGCCGAAGAGCTTGGCCCATATTTTGTCATCCGTCTAGAAGTGTAAGCCTCTAGATCAGTAACTACATCTTACTCCAATAAGATCAAGGGTATCTATACAAATAAATAAAATTGAAGTGTCTGTTTGTATTTCCTAATTAACAGCTTTTACTAAATCCATATGAAAGTATATACAGTAATTACATAAAAAAAACAGTTTTCAAATTTTTTGTCTGTCTGTCTGTATGTTCCGGCTAATGTATGACGGCTGGACGGATTTCATAAGTAAATAAGGCTAGAAAAAAATTAGGTTTCCGCGCAAAGGGAAAAAATCGGTATACAACGCGAGTGGATCCGCGGGTGGATCCGCGCACAATGAGTATATAATGTAGCAAGGATAGAATTTGGAAAACCCAGTCAAGTACATATGCGTAGGCACCATACGCACATCATATGGCACCAACTTCTGTTGTAGAAAATATTTATTTTTTGCTTTTTCTTTTTAAAGTCAGTAAAAATTATTTTATTTTACACTTTTTAGTTACGAATTACTATTTAATGATTAATAAAAAAACACACGGGAAGCACCAGCTTTCAAAAAATAGGTTTGAATTGAGTTGAGGTAACAAACATAAAAATATACAATCGAACTGAGAACCTCCTCCTTTTAATTTGGTTAAAAATATAAATAATAACTAAAAATTTTTAGCTATCTAACTGCTTTAATTATCTTAGAGGTTCAGGGCGCTTACCATTAACTCTTATTGCGATTCTAATGACGATCTAAACTGAGCTACATCGCTATTTCATGTCATAACATATATGTATATACCATCAAAAACATAAAATGTAAAAAGATCCAAGTCTCGCAAAGCAGTTCTTTAACTACAAAAAGTGGTGAGATCTCATGTATAACTATGCCTGAAACTTAGCGGTTGAAGGGAACGTATTCTATTCATTGAAATAGGTTAGTGTCGTATCGAGTATCTAGAAAACTTAACCGAAATTACAAAATATTTTAGTTTTTCCTTGATTTATACACTAAACACTAATTGTATTGTAAATTTGAAGTTTCTACGTCTGCTAGCCTATGAGTTTTGATTGCCTTAGAGTTTTGATGATCGGTCAGTCAGTGAGTGACAAAATTAAGAAATTTGACTGTTTATAATTCTCAAACTATTGGTTCAAATTTAATGAAATTTAAAATATATACCATGTTTATACAATGCTTGCTTGGTTACTAAAAAATCAGGGTTTTAATTTTATCCACAATATGGTTATAGGGGGTCGAAAATGACCTGCTATGAGAAAAGGATGGTATGGCCGTGCCGCGTTTTTGCTCGACTTGGCGGGGGCACCACCGTGCCCCCAGATTTATACGTCATGCCCATATAAAACCTCAAAAGTCTTGTGTAAGCCTCCAGGTGTATTTTAAAAAGTAGAACATAATTAATAATCGCTGTTTATAAACACTATTGACAAAAAGGGTCTAAAAGCTACAACAAAACATTTACCTTAAAACTCTCTTCCTTATCACTCTTCGACGCTACAGTCAGCACGTTGACGCCGATAATCTCTGACGCATCATCTCTGTCCTCCAGACAGACGACGGAAATTCTATCCTTGATCGTCTCACGCCACAACTTCTCAAGATTGGCCAACGCTGATGGGTGCTTCCAAATTTCTTAAAATAAATAGATAATTACATGAAACCTATTAACCCAGGGTCTGCTTATAATCTTATCCTGATTTGACAGGTTACTAGTATTTACACAGAGCGATAGAGCGATTGCCATCTGAGCTTCGCAACATATATTTCACGGTTGTGGCGTGCTGGTAGTGAGCCTGCTTTGTGCCACGACGGTCGTGGGTTCGATTCCCGCTCGGAACAGATGTTTGTTATAAATATCTGTTTCGGTCTGGGCGTTTGTCCTTGTCTCTCCACCGTGTCTCGGAGAGCACGTTAAGCTGTCAGTCCCGGTGGTTATCGTAACATCTGATAATAATTTGCTCCTATCCAATGAGTTATTGGTTCGCAATTGGGGTTGCGGAGGTCAGATGGCAATCGCTCCGTGTAAGAACTAGTAACCTGTCAAATCCGGATAAGAGTAATAAAGACCAGGAATAATGCTAGGGACAAGAAGTTATTCTCTGTTTAACCGTTCTGTAATGTGGGTAAGCTCAAATTATTTTAAAATTACCTAGAACAATTTACGGTAGTAGAGTCATGCTTCTCTCGACCGGGGAATTACTACCCTATCACAGAAAATCAGCGTCAAGTAACAGTAATCAACACGGACATAGTGAGAAGACTTAAAAGAACAAAACCTTTTGAGTTAGTGTATTGAATTAGTTTAAATGATAGTTGAGTGAGTGCTACATATATATAAAGACGCAAGAACAAAGTGCCTTCCCTTAATAGAGACAGTAAGAAAAGTGTTGATGGACACATTCTTAGTTTTACTCTACTTAGCAATTTATGTTAGATTTAAATTACTTATTAGTCTTTCTAGGCTAGATCGTAGTATAAATGAAGTGTCTTTAAATAGCTAAAGGACACGTCATTAAAAGCAAAAAAAAAAAGTAACAGTGATACTGTTAGGTACTGTTAGAGACCCAATTTCCCACCCCCTCTGTTCCCTTCCCTTTTTTCCCTTCTCATCCCGTCCCTCCTGTCCCCTGCGTTGGCAACGCGCATGTGATACTTCAAGTATCGCGCGCGTTCACAGGTCGAGGTGACTGCTTACCATCAGGTGGACCGTATGCTTGTTTGACAACCGTCATGACATAAAAAAAACATAAAAAGCATACCTATATACTTGCAAGGGGGTTCGTCAGCTGTAAAATACTTGACGAGGAGCTGGACAGCTGGCTCCACTTGATCTTCAGTGATATCCTGAACCCTGAGCTTCGTGCCTTTCGCGATGAAACGGTGCCAGACAGTCGGCAGAGGTATGTCGGAAGGGCGTGTGTAGACCATCTAGATTTATAGTAGATTTTGTTGAGAATTACATGAATTGATATACTATAATGCCCGCCTGGCTTGTTACCACTGTATGTTAGTGAAAATGTCGTGAAGTACTCCTCAACTGTGTTTTTTTCGAAATTCTACCCCTAACGGAGTCAAAAGGGGTTGAAAGTTTCTGTGGGATATCTGTCATTTTTAAAACTAGAATCATGAAACTTTTCCGTTCGCTAAACATTTATAGATACAAAAGCACTTGTTTTAACATTTCTTAAAATTATCTTCCTGAAGGGTTGAAATGAAGTTTTAAAGTTTGTATTAAGATCGGGTGAAGCCATTGGCAGAAGCTAGAAATAAAATAATTATATATGTTGATAATATTATTTTAAATATCTAAATATAATGAGGAGTTTCAATTTTCTACCTTATCACCAATAAACCATTTTTACAAGATTGCTTCCCCTAATTTAAACACTATTACAAGCTTAGATAATAATCTTAAAACTCACCTTTAAGTGATAACGGGGTGATTAAATTTGTGTCGTCGGTGTGGCGTCAACCCCGAGACTGAAATCTTAAGGGATGCTGCGGGCGTCAGATAAGCTAAGAGATACACTGAGAGAAATATTATATACTAGCATATGCCCGTGATTTCGTCCGCAATGGCCTTAGAATAGGCTTCAGAGAGAAATGAATCGTTTTTTAGTAAATAATGTACCATAAATTACATATATACCGAATTTCAATTGAATACGTCATGTGACATGTTTTTTGATAATCCCACAGGAACCGAACATTTTTCGATAAAAATTTCAATTGTTAATTCAGATAATATGCTATCTTTGTGCTAAATTTCATCTCAATACGTTAAGCATTTATGCGTGATTGAGTAAATCATCTAAACAAACCTACATCTAAACAGATTTGGAGTAAGTTTTTTTTAACCCCGCGAGAACCACCGCCACATTTATCCAGGATAAAAATCATCCTATGTGTTAACCTACATAACAATGTATAACTGTGCCAATGTGCATCCAAATCTGTTCTGCCGCTTTGCGTGATAGCTTGATCTAGGAGTGGGAACGACAATAGCCGTCGGGGTCGGCCTTGTAACCGTTGACATAGAAGCTTCATTTTAATAAAAAAATATATCTATATTTTACCAAAATAAATAGCGATTATAGCATTTATAATACAATACAATACAAAGAATTTATTTGTGCACAAATTTCAGTACATTGTTCGACATATTATCTAAAGTGCATAACAATAGTAAATTTTTTTTTCAGTAATTGTGTTAATTATCTCAGTTTAGTAATAGTAAAATAGTTAATTAACATAACTAGGAAAAGGTACAAAACAATAATCATGGCCATACCTAAACAAACAAAATAAAAAAAAAAAGATAAAAACAATTATACAATAAAAAAATAATAAAAAAATGTTGGAACCATAAAATAATATCAAAATGATCTCACTGTACCCCAAACCGATGTTAGCACCGTCATAAGCTAACCGTGAAACCGCTGAACGGATTAAAACAAGATTAACGCAGACAATTAAAAAAATTATTATTTTATTTTTAACAATTTATTAATGATTTTTAAATGATTAATGAAAAAAATAGTGGTATATTTGAATTATTGCGGTTTGAAAAAAAAGTTCTGAATATCCTTTACTAATTACTAGCTTGCCCGTGGCTCTGGTCGTTTTAATTAACTTATTAATGAACTACATTACTTTAGAGACGAGCCGGAACAAACAGACAAATATTTTAAAACTATATAAAACTAACTATAACTATGCTTTAAGTAGGTACCGTATATACTTTGAAATGCAATTAATGAAAAAGTTGATACCATACGTTAAAGTTCAACCGTTTTGCTTTCCATTTATTATTAGTAGAATAATTTTCAATGTTATAATTTCACTAAGGGCTGGTTCCGTAGGGCTTAGCGAATGGCCCCCTATCATGACAACGCCACTTTCTGTGAATAAGGCTTTTGGGACGACAAATGTCATTTGGATTCTAGACGTATTACATTCGTATCAAAGAGTTTAAAATCAATTGACATTCATTATTATATTTCTTGTGTTTTAAATACAAATATACATCCGTATGAATAAATGAAATACTATAATAATATAAAGTGATTTTTTTTCTTTTATGTTACTAAGTTAGCAAGCATGCATACGGCCCACCTGATGGTAAGTGGTTGCCGTAGCTTATGAGCGCGCGCAGCACCATTAGTAGGTGCCACTCGCGCGTTGACGACGAGATATATTGGTTCTTAAATCTCCTTTGTCCAGTAACTTCACTGGCCTACAGCACCCTTCAAACAGGAACACAGTAATGCCTAAGCTGTTCTGCTTTACGGTAGAATATATGACACTGCGGTGGTATCTACTCTTGCACCAAAATACCTACCTCCAGTGTGACTGACTGCACTGGTGCAATAATCTCTGCTGTGTTAGAGATTATCCCAAAAGCGATAAGGTCGTCAAGTCCCAACGCCTTTAATTTAATTGTAATCATCAAAATTCTTGGAAGTACGTCTAAGACAAGACTTGGGAAACTTCTTTGTTCGCGAAGGAATTGATGCCACAGTTAGTCGGTGACATCGGAGACCGGCACGCGTAGTTCTTGTATGGAAAGGGGAGGGAGTTTTGAGGGAGAATAATTGCTCTGAACACTCGCCGTGAAACAGTCGGTAGAAGGCGCCTGGGGCGGCAATCTCACGACGATGTTGACAATTCCGGTTCAAGATGACGGGTTTTTCAGTCTTTGACTGTCTATGCTTTTGAATAACTTAATAAATAAAGAAAACAACGTCAAATTACACAATATTTATGACTATAAAATAAATAACAATATGGGATTTATATAAATATATGTTATTAAGTAAAAGTCTTCTTATCTTCCAGCCACAGTATGAAGGTTCGTATCTGCGTCGGGCGCAGTGTGACGATGAACCGGTCAAGTTGCTCTGAACTTTGCTCGGGATCTTCTGTCTCTCTTTAATTGAGTAAAACATATATATTTTTATATCATTTTATGTTTTGGGTAGCCAGTCTGTCGTTGTGGGTCTCCCTACCGTGTCTCGGAGAGCACGTTAAGCTGTCGGTCCCGGTTGTTATCATAACATCTGATTATAATCGTTAACTCTTGATAAGTAAATTGTTCACTAGATTGGCCTGAGAGTTGCGGAGGTCCGATGCCAATCGTTCTATGTAAAAATTTGAAACCTGTCAAATTCGGACATGAGTAATAAGCAGACTTTGAGTAAATACTCGTATAATTCCTGGAATAATCCTAGGAAGAAGAAGACGGTTGGTAAACAAGCATACGGTTCGCCTGATAGTAGGTATTCACCGCAAACTATTAACGCGCGCGATACTTGAATTGTTACATGCGCGTTGCCAACCCAAGGCATGCCTTGGGTTGGCAAGTTCCTCTCTGATCCCTTCTCATCAGAAGGGAACAGAGAGGATGAGAGATTGGGTCTCCGGAGCCCTCACACATCTGTTACTTTACGCCGATTTTCTGTGGGAGGGTAGTACTTCCCCAGTCGACTCGACACATTTGTGTTGGGGGAAGGTAGAGCAGAGAAGAGTGTGAAAATATTACAAACACACAAACAAACTCTCACATAATTAATATATTTATCTTTTATCAGATCAGGTGGACAGGATAGTAATATGTCTGTATAACCTGACCAATGACTAATTAGCAGTCAGAAAGCATTCCATTCCATCACTAACAAACCTTTATCTATTCTTACCGTTTTCTTCTCATAACAATTTCTTCATTTTCATCAGAATTGGATTCTTCTTCAGAATCATAATCATCAACTTCTTGTCTCTTATTGCGATTACGAGCAGCTTCAGCTCTTCTTGATCTAGCTGTTGCTGTTGAGGAAATTTAGTTTTTTTTAATGTTCGCAAGCAAGCATACGACCCAACTGATGGAAAGTGGTTGCGGTAGCCTTTAAGCGCTTGCAGCACCATTATTGATATAGGTTCTTAAATCTCCTCTGCCCAGTAATTTCACTAGCCTACAGTGCCCTTCAAACCGCAACACAGTAATGCCTAAGCACTACTACTTTGCGGTAGAATATATGACACTGCGGTGGTAACTAGCTGGCCTCTTGCACCAAAGGTTCTACATCCAAGTTTCACTGATTGCATTTATAAGAAATTTTGTTTTGAATATGTTACGATTTAGTGAATTTAATAATAAAAAAATATATATATATGTGTACCTTGTCTGGAATAAGAGCCAGCATTTGAATCCATTGCTCTGGTTGTTTCTTTACGCATATTCCCACCTTCATAATGTCGACCTTCTCTATCACCTCTATCTTTTTCTAATTCTTTATCATATCTCCTATTAGATTCAACGAACGGCATTCCTATTCTTGGTCTTTTCTTACTTCTTCTTTTATTTTTCTTAGAGAGCAACTCGTAGGAGTCACTTGAATCTACGTCAGCAGTTCTTCTATTATTTCTTTTTGCTTCTGAACTATGTAAGTAAGGGTTTCTTTTAAACGTTGGTTTTCTTTTATAATACATCTCGTATATTGATTTAGTGATACCATCATCGGAACCTTCTATACCTGAAAAATAAAAAAATATATATTAATGTACTATCAAGTTTCCCGCTACTTCGTCCGATACAATTGACTACTACAAATTGAGCCCCAATTTTTAAGGACGAAAATTATATCTCAATGCAATTGCTGAAAAATGTGAGTGGAATCTTTATAATTATGATTTTCAATCGGCGCAAGATTGGTATAGGTCGGGATAGAATGAGATGATAGCCTGTGTATAACGCAATAAGCTTAGAAACAGAGCAGTATCCATAAGCGTCTGCTAATCTACCATCAGCGAAAATAACGACAGGCGTAGTCGAAGCGAAAGTGAAAACATTTTGTGCTTCAGGCACTTCGATATAACATATAGCTATCCTTCTTTTTCCCTTATCATCCCTTCCCTCATATCCCTCGGATCGTCAACCTGCATGTAATACTTCAAGTATCGCACACGTCCATAAGTTGCGGTGAGTACTCACCATCAGGCGGACCATATGCTTGTTTGACAACCACCATGACCTTGAAATGATATCAATTTATGAAACAGATTTTATCGAGAAAACTATAAACTAGTACTTACTTATTTCATCTGATCTATGAATCCTAAAATTTTTATTCCTCCATTTTTTATTAGAAACAAGTTTCTCTTCAGATGAATCTCTTCTTTCATTGCTGTCTCCTGTTAGTTGAACTGGCACTTTAGTAGTTATAATACTGAATTTTGGTATATTTATTGCAGAGAAGAACAATTCATCATTGTGTGATACATTTTTGAACACCTCAGGTTTTACATCTTTTCTAATATCTTTAGGTCCTATAAGGTTATTATCAGTACTTAGTATTGTATTGTTGTTTACTTTGTCATGATTTATCACTGTATATGTTAAGGTATTTATAGTTTTATTATCATTTTCGATGTTATTTGTAAAATTAGCAGATCTTTTTCTTCTATTCTCATCGTATCTAGTTGCTATTTTAGGTTTCTTTCTTGTGTTCTGTTTAGGTGCTTTTCTTCGTGAGTAATCCTCTTCGGAGTAAGGTTCTGTAAGACGTTTCTTTACTTTGGTTAAAGATCTTAAATTTTTTAATACTAGAAATTAATTGTAGTATGAAAGACTGACTTGATCCTTGATGTATATGGTTTATTTATTTATTTATTTATTTATTGCGATAATAAACAATTGTACAAAAAGCTTATCATAACAAATTCTTACAGCTAAATATTAAGTATTTGTACAACCAACACCGTTATCCCCAAATTAAATACTTAAATGGTTATCAGAGATAATCGCTTCCTATACCATAATTGTTAAACAAAACTACATCATAAATAATGTTTTAAGAGCATCGAATATATTAATACTCAGTAACCAACATTGGTATCCACTAGTAATTGCAGTACAAGTTCGTGAATATTAGCGAAAAGTTGCGTTATTGTACTGGTGTGTTTTTTTCAATGAATATGAGCGTCGGTTTGATCGAAACTCTTTTTATATTTCCGCTTCCTATCCTGATATACTTACGATGTTACTTGTGTAGCAAGCTCAATATTATAGTGTACAGTGACCATCAGGTGTACCGTGCGCTTTTTTGCAGACTTTTGTTACAAAAAAGCCAAATCTTTCTCATCTTTTGTCTCCTTTCATTCCCTCTTCCCTTGTACTACTTGGATTAGTAACATGCCTATATAATACTAGTTGTATTGAAAGGTAGAAAAGGAATAATTATTGTTAATTCTTTATGATATTTGCCGTGACAAAGCACCTAATAAATAAGCTTTGAAGATAGGGAATCGAATAAACACCGGAATGACTGCTATATGATGCTAGCGCTAGTATCTTACCAGACTCTTTAGCTTCAGTTTGCTTATTAAGTTTCAAATCTTCACCATAGTCAGGGTTGTCTTCAGGAAGTATTCCGTCATCACCCCCTGAGTATACATACCTGAAAGAAATTTATTAAAAATGTGTTTGGATTTGTTAATTTTATTACAACTTTATGTATACTTGTAAATTATTTATATTAAAAACTTTTTAAAAAGATTAAGAAATTGACAATTTATAACAAAGATTATGAGTTTCAATCATTAGCGAACAATCGTGTCTTAATTTTTTCGGTATAAATCGGCACTCCACTCCTCTCAAATCCACCCCACTCCAAAGCTCAGCCCCATGCCACCCTACCCTATTGTATTCAACCGCATGTAAACCCAATGAATATCTTCAGCAGCGTCTCACACGCAGTGGTCGCGGTCTCACGGCATCGCAATCGATGTATCTATTACACTGATTACATCGAGAACGATGCCGTGGCACAATTCATCAAGAAAGCGGAGGCTGCAGCGACGGAAGAAATAAAAGAACACAATATGAAAATGGCTGTCTGGGACAGGAACGAAAAGGTGATCGAGGGGCAAATGAGTTAAAGAAAAGAGAGAGCTGAAATCCAATGCGGGGATCTACAATAATATTGTTTAATCCTTAAGTTCTTAGAGTCATAGTTATGTATTGTCTAAAATTGTCCGAATTATGTTTGAATTAAAATATGTATGAAAAAAAGTAAATAAAAAAAACCCAATGACACCCACCACATTTCATGCCATCCGTAATACAGCGAAATCATAAATTTACTCTCTAAAATCAATGCTTAAATTATTAAAGTCAATACCGAGTGCTCCAGTCCATTTGCCTAGCGTCCTGCAGCCACTGGTTCGCAGCGAGGGTGGTCTCCTTGACGTCCCTGACCACGTGAAGGAATATCTTGCGAAGGTCGACGGTGATGTGACTGAGCTGGTCATGTAACTCGGTATCTACGTTCGCAGCGCCTAGAACCATATTATTGATACGAGTAAATGTTTGTTGAAAGGACTATTTGTATTAAAAAAATGCTCTTCAAAAGGTCCTATTAAACCTGTATACAGTAAGTGTTATGGAAGAGATTTACAGATCTCCACACAAGAAGCTTGACATTTGTGAGGTTTATTACATTTCCTCACTGACTGTCATACTAGATCTATGTACTAGATCCTTTTTTTCATTAATCTTAGGTATTCCACAGTGGTACGGAACCTTTTATGTAAAAGTCCAATACGAACTTGGCTTTGATGACAGATGACCTCAATATACATCAGCTAATATTACGGAATCATTAGATCCCAATTATTTTTGTAAACTTTAAATACTATAAAGAGGGCAGAAATTAATAATCCTCGTAAGTAGAAGTATTAATAAATAACATACCATGACTCTTTTCGAGAGTATTTTCCAATCTCAGCAGAACTGATCCAGTTTTCCACGGCTCCAGTGTCAGGATGTGGATGTGACGAGGCAATCCGTGGAGACGAAGAATTGAATACTAAGTTCAATATAAAAGTAACATTCATTGGGATGATACGAGTTTTTTTTTTAATATTTTATGTTAATAAATTGGCAAGCAAGCATACGGTCCAGCAGATGGTAAGCGGTTGCCGAAGCCTATGAGCGCGAGCAACACCATTAGTAGGTGCCACCCACGCGTTGACTTTTTTAGTCATATTTATTCTGGCCCGAAGGACGAAAGACTACTGATGGAGTGAAGGTAGAGTACAAGCGCGAAAGCGGCTAGTACCGTAGCAGAAGGCGCACTGTACTGTGATTTAATGACGCTCAAAGGGCTTTCACAACTAAGATTTTACTTCTTTTAGTTCACTAGATAACCTCACTACTACTTTAAAGCAAAGAAATTTATTTTAAATCGTAAGTTTTAATTATTTATTTATTCTTTATTGACTACATATGTACGTACAAAAGGCGGACTTAAAACACTAGACGTTCTCTGCCAGTACAAATAATAACTCACTCTCTTATTCCTGACGTTCTGCCACTTCCTTCTGTTGACCTTCTCACCAGGTGTCATGAACAGCCACGGCTCCAGAGACCACTTCCTTGCTAGATATGATGCCCGCTCGAAGAAGGATAGCTCTTCAACTAAGATGGTAAGTGTATTTGTGAAATTAAAACCAGTTTCTAGTGCTGATTGCTGTAATAAAAACTAATGCAGGTATCACGAATCATCTAATCAATGAAATTTCCATAAAGTTTTTCTTTTAACTTTTCTTAAAATAAACATTATACACTCTACGGCTCCCATTAGGATAGTTATATCCTGTTTAGGGGATCTGGAAACATACAATGTCAAGCATAAACACACCCAGATTATAATAATAATACATAAAAAAAGATATAACCCCTGAGTTTGTATCGCCGGCTCTTCTCGGGTAGAGCCTTAAATTTGGAACCGGTGGTAGAATCTGATTTTCAACAAATAAGTGCAATGCTTTTTACGTTGAATAAAAAGGTTTGATTTTGAATTGAAAGCGGGAATCGAACCAGTGACCTGCGACGCTCGAGGCAGGTTGACTACCACTGCCTTCAGCCCCAGTCAGGCGGTAGAGGAAGAAATATCTTTAAAAATAACGACGGTCGGTCGTAGAGGGAAACAACCTCATTAAAAAGTTAGTCTCGGCGTGGGGAGCCCTAGGACCCAGGGCTCCCTTGGTTGGGTTTGCCGGGGCCTTTTGGTCCCGGTCGGAGGGGCGCGAAAGTGCCGTGGAGTATTTTATATATGTATAGTATGTATTAGTATGTATGTAAGGCGGCAGTATGGTGCCGCCCAAGGTGGAGGCCGAAAGGCCTGGCGCGTTCGCCCGCGGTGGTATGTATTAGTATATATGTATTAGTATGTAAAATATGTATATATGTAGTATTTGTATATAAGTAGGTTGCCGCCACCGGTGGGCCCCTCGGGGCAAGCGCCGGGGCGTCGCGGTGGTATGCTACAGCGACCCCGCGACGTCCCATCTTTAATCACCTTGGAGTTTTAGTGGGTAGGGAAGCTCGGCTCCGAGTCCACACACCTCCTGCGACTACCAAAAACTGCGACTAAAAAAAGGTTGACTACCACTGCGCTACAACGTCGTCTTTACTTTACCATCTTGCTTGTAATTTCCGAAGAGTATTCTGTGCTTGCCCTTCACGACAAGTCCAACACCGAACGCTTCTTCATTCAAAGATTCTTCCAGCCCGAAGCCGTCATCCGTTAGAAGTCTCCTGTGTACCTACAACACATTTATTATTGTTTGTCTTACAAAAAAGCCTGATCTTTCACATTAATTTACAATGTTTGATAGTTAAATTATTTTAGATGAGAGAAAGAGTGAAAGAGAAACGGATAAAAATAGGGACAGAAGCGTTTTGCAGCAGCGCTGCTCATTTTTCTGTCAAGTTTCAAATTGTTTACATAGATACATACTTGAGAGCTACTAAAGTCTTTCTCCTCCCAGCAGTTATGGGCCGGCTCGATCAGGGAATATCAGAAAACTCAGAGTATCAGTAGAGGTCACATCTCCAAGCCCCCTTTGTTCCCTTCCATCCTATCCCTTGGGCCAGCAACGCGCATGTCCTTCAAGTACTTCAGCGTGCGTGCTTATAGGTAACGGTGACTGCTTACCATCAGGCGGACCGTATGCTTGTTTGCAGTCTGCCATGACACAAAAAAGCTTTATATTTTGGTGCGTTCTTACCATAAACTCAATTTCTCCATCATTATAAGAAGTAGCTGCTTGCGGTCTGTCAGTCAGTACGCAGACACCTGCACTGCTGTTCACACTCTGTACACATATTCTGGAGGATACTGGATACTGACAAGCTGGTAATGGCTTCTTTTGGGGGTGACCTGTTGATATATTATGGTTTCTCATCCAGTTTTATTCATGGTAATATATGGAGGGAGATGTCAAACACACACATAAACACAAACATATCAAAAACGGAACACGTGCCATTATGGTCAGTACAAACATCTGCCCCGAGCGGGAATCGAATTCACGACCTATGTCTGAAGGCAGGTTCGCTACCGCTGTGTCACAACGTCGTGTAATAACAAAGCCTTTCGTCGTCTTAATAGCTTTTAAGCCTCCTCAAAAACTGGCTCATCTAACCCAACAATGCGATCGGCAGTTAGCAATTTCAATATATACTTTTAAGCCTACATTAGATTTAGACTAGATTAGAGCTTATTTGGAGACGCAATAAGAGTATTAAAAGCATTGCTAATATTCTCTAAAAAAAAACCGAAAAACATAAATCTTATTTGGTCAGCTGCTGCATTTTAAAAACGCTTATTTGCCTTAGAAAGAAAAAATCTGTATTGTTACTTTTTGGAACGTGTATTTCTTTTGGCAATGAGCGAGCTCTCAGATAATGTTTTACACAGTCTAATTGTACCCACTAGTTGTTTCGTTCCAGCAAGTCCTCTTCATCATCTGTCTGCCATTTGAGTCCGTGTAGAAGATGCCGTTGTTGCTGATGTTTGTCTTGAAGATCGTCACTACTTCCTTGCCTAAGTCGGTTCTAAGACAGGATACAAGAAAAAATGATTTTGATGATTCTTCCTTATATAATAAATGGTCTTCTATTTCATAATTCACTCAAAAATTTCGAAGATAAAGAACGTACAGGAATACGTTCTTCACGTGAAAAATTTAAAAGCTGCACAGTATTGTATCTAAATGGAAAATGACCGTAGAAGTCAGCAGTTTCAGTATTTGAAGCTGTTAAATTATTCGTATGTAACCTAATAACTTCTTTATATGGGTTATTTTAATAAATTTAATCATTTTCATTTATTGACTTAATATAGATGAAGATGATGATTATGATTTGATGATTAATGATGATGATGATTATTCATCTGAGTTTTTTCAAAAAATTGTCAAAATTAATGTATCTAATAGCTTTAAACGAGTAACTCTTTATCTGAATCTCTCAAACGGCTCCAACAATTTTCATGAAATATAAGTAGTACGGGGTTTCGGAGGTGATAAATCGAATTGGCTCGGATTCATTTTTATTACATTTTTAATGTCGTTTAATCCGTGTTTTACCGGTTCGAGTCCAGATGTCTTCTGCCCAAAATTTTTTACCGTCTTTTAAGTTACTTCTTTTATAAGAAAAACTATTATTTTCCAAAGAATAAAATTTACCAAAAACAAAAAAATATCGAGCAAAGCTTGGTCATCCAGGTACTTTATAATTATCCATAAATGTATGTTAGCCAATATAATTGCTCAATATATGTCTTTGTGTGTGTATGTGTGTGTACGGGCTGTGTTATTAACCAAAAATGCTCACCCGATAGGAACAGGTCCGATGGTCCACTCAATCTCCACGAACTCCTCTCCTCTATACAGTCTGATGATCTGTGTGATCCAATCGCTGAACCTTTGCCTGATCTCTTTAACTAGAGACCCTCGTATAACGTGATAGGTGGCTTTATCTGTTACCTTGATAAAAGGAAAATGAAAAACAAAATTAGCAGCCCCAAGTTTGTATTGATACTTGCTTCTACCAGCGGCTTCTCCCGCGTGAATAACGATTTTAATAACTCTGATAGATTGGGCCTCCGGCGCTCTCACTCCATCCACGAAACGGAACAGTACCTACTGATACTCAAAATCAAAATCAAAAACAAAATTATTTTTATTCAAGTAGACTTTTAAAAAGTAAAAGACGGTTCGGGAGGTTGATTTTATCGAGAAGAACCGACAAGAAACTCGACAGTTACTCTTTTCAAATATGTTTTTTACAATTGTATTCTCTATTATAACATTTGGTTCTTGAATGAGATCCAGCAATATTAAGAGTCCCAAGCATTTTTATCAGAGATACTGTTACTTGACGTCGATTTTATGTTAGAGGGTAGTACTTCCCCGATCGAGCCTATTTGTGCCGAGAGAAGCCATCTCTACTACCGATGAAAAATCAGTCAGTCAGTAATAGTTGAATGAGTAAAATACAGCTCACTCGTGTAGGTCTTTCCTGTCCAGGTCTGAAACTGTAGGCGCCGGATTGATGCTCCTGCTGGCTCTGGCTGTAATAGTACCAGTTCTGATTTACCAGAACCTTTATACCATCCACGTGTTGTATGGACTCCAGGAAACCGGAGGATTGGTTTATAGTTACTTTTATGTACTGAAATGAAAAAATAAATAAAATTAAAGTTTAGTCTGTTTGTAATTCTAAATTAACAGCTTTTCATTAAATGCCTATGACAGTATATAATTTTCGTCTGTCTGTTTGTTCAGGCTAATCTCTGTAACGATTGCACCGATTTCAACCGTTTAGTGGCAGTCGATGTTATAGCGAGAAAATAAAGGCTGCTTTCATTTTAGAACGAAAGAAAGAGGATTCTGTGCAATAAATGAAAATCGGTAAAAAAACGAGCCGTCTAGATAATATTAAAGCTGACAGCTGTAACTAAGGTGTAATTGTTTTTAAATATTAAAGTATTTACTGACCTCATTAGAAATAAATTGCAGAAGTTCCTGTTCTCCTTCGCTTTTGGACTTTTTCATAAACTGACCTTCTGCCTAAAAACGTAATTGTTTAACATAGCTTTCTGGAGATACAAAATGGAAAACAAGCAAAAATCACAGCTTTGCATTGGTAAATAACAATTCTTAATGAAATATAGAATTAATTGGTTCCCAATACAAATTTTCAGCCCCTTTGTATGCACAACAAAAAGGAGCCTATAGCCGTCTCCATTGTCAATATAATGTTGTTCAATATAATTGGTTCAGCGGCTCAAATATGAAATTGTAACAAACAAACTCAATTTCGCATTAATATTATTAATATTATATAATAAAATGAAAAACTACAAGGCCTTACCACTCTTCAGTAGAACCAAATTGATTTAATTCCAAGCCGTGGTCCAGCCTTGCAGAAGACACCCCAAAAACGGTCAAATTTTACTGGTGTTAGACCTTTTATTGCGCCTGATAGCCTGTATAACTGTAGCCAGTACAATTACTGGGCAAAGGACATATAAGAACCAATCATCTCTTCTTGTCAACGCGCCCTACTAATGGTGTTGCGCACGCTCATAGGCTACGACAACCGCTTACCATCAAATTGGTATGCTTGTTTGCCAATTTTTTCACGTAAAAAAAGTCCCCGTGAGCGCTGCTCTTTTTCACAGTAGTAGTAGCCTTGTAATGCTGATAATCGTGTAACTCGGTGACGCTGTCGAGGTCAGCAGGGTTTCGGAAAAAATGCAACTTACCAACTGATCTCTCACAGGTGAAATGTAGTAAGCGCTGTAGCCTAAAGGCGGTATGTTCTCAGCCTCAAAACACAGTTCTTGTATGCTGTTGGAAGTACGTCCTGGTAGGTTGATGATCGCTGTTGGTAGCGGTACAAGTTGGTATTCTACTTCTTCATCTGGAAATATTAGGGCTATTTGTAGGTGTTGGTCTGTTTTTATGTTACTAAGTTGGCAAGCAAGCATACGGCCATCATGACGATAAGCGGTTGCCTATGAGAGCGCAACTTGCATGGTACTATAAAGTTTTTTTTTTTTTTAAATGTATAGGCCAGCGCTTGGCTGTTATCATACCTGATGTGTAGTGGTGATACAGCCTAAGGTGGAGCGCGCTTGCCTAGAAGATGCCCATTCACTCTAGATTTGAAGGTACCTATATTGTAGGTGGTTGGGAAGACCGAGAAAATCTATATTTACCCATATCTTTTTATCGTGTTGACTCGGGACCTTGATTTTTATACACCTAATACGGACTTTAGACCCCAGAATCCTGCTAACCGTTCCTGATATAATCAATGGTAACACACGCACAAACAGACGTACAAGAGAGTGATCTAAGCGATAAGGTTTTTTTTTACCTCTTGAGATACCTAAATCTAAAAACACACCATTATAATCTCTGATGGAGTAATGCAAGGCTGTCGCAGGCAGACGAACGTGGAAGTAGGTCTTAACACTTAGAGGATTGTAAACTATAAGAAGTATGGATTCTTGAGTTTCTGAAAACTGAAATACTTTATGTAAATAAAATTGTCTGATCTTACTTCCAAATTTAATTGACAAGAAGCTACAAAAGATTAAAAGTGGCGGTGGTCTTCCTTACTTTACTTTTATGTTACAAATTTTTTGGTATGACTGGGCTTCAACGTGGAAATATTATTATTATACAGAATATAGACTGAAATTTGGAGGTAGCAGTATTTGCACTGTTACTGTTGTAGGCCCAAACTTCTATTAGATCTCTAAACCCGTCCATTTTTCCTCCTGCTCCTGAAGTTACGTCAATCAGAATTAAGTTTATTGGAAGCATTTCCATATCATCATGGCCGTTGAATTATTGCTTACCTTATGATATAAAATAAATAACAGTGCTTACTCTGCATTGGCTCATATTAAGTTGATGACAAACGATGAACTGTTGGTTGTTTTTAGGTCGCCTGCTTCCGCCCCATGTTGGTGTTAGCATACTAAAAAAATAAACAGTATTTGTTTGTTATTCAATTATGTAAGTTTAAAAAAAGGTTAATGCTGGTAGTATCTTCTAAAAATAATGTTATATTTAAACTATTTAAAACACCATATTTAGAGCTTTTTTGATAAAAATATTTGCTTGTTATTCAATTATGCAATTGAAATTTTACAAATACCCTAAAAATTGAGTTATTTTCTTCGAGCAACCGTCAATAGCTTCAGATAATATTCTTACGAAGTCATTCGCTACATGTTGTTGGCTTGTCCCTGTAATGAATATTAATGTAAAATATTAGATACAAATCTTATCTTGTTTTAAACTGTCATAGAATAGTGTTTTGTCAACTATGAACAGTATTGCATCTAGAATAGACCCCGGGAAACTCCTATTACATGGATATGATAAACATTTATTTTGTAAAGTAAAGTAACAGCCTGCATATGTCCGGCTGCTCTCCTATTTAGGACAAGGATCATGGGCGTAGCCAGTTTTTGGCCTAGGGGAGGTCATAATCTTAATTTATGGTCCAAAGGGGGATTGAAAGAACTTGTTGATGGAATTGAATTATATTCGTGTATTTCTCATTATTTGGCAAGGTCTAGAGAGGGGGCAGCTGTCCCGCTCGCTCCTGCCTCACTATGCGCGTGGTCTTAATCGACGCTGCTCCACTGCTGATTGGTGGGTATATACGTCTAATAATTTCACAAAACACAGGTTTTTTTACAATGTTTTCCTGCACCGTTAAGTACGAGATACACTCCAAACACAAATCAATTTAGCTAAAAGTATCCTGAGAAGGATAACCATTACATAAATTAAATATGAATTTTAACAAATCTCGGTAAGAACAGGAATCGGTACCTGTAATAGCGTCATGGTGTAACACCAGGCTGACAGCGTGTCTAAGTAAGTGAAGTTCGTAAGAGTCGCCCATTCTTGACAGCACTGTTAGCTGTTTTACAACCTGCAATTGTTAATTAGTTCGTAAGAATCGTCCTGAATCCTTTCAACATTATTACGTTAGGATTGAGATGAGTTGTCTACGAAAAATTAGAATGTTTTTAAAAGCAAAAAGATTAATAAATAAATAATAAATAAACCCTACACACTTGACGGCCCCCATTAGGATAGTGATATCCTGTGTAGAGGGTCCAAACACACCAAGACCGGAAAATATCCCTGTATGGTACACACAAACTTTTGCTCCGAGCGGGAATCAAACCCACGTCCTGTGGCGCTTAGGGCAGGTTTGCTATCACTGCGGCACAACGACATCATCTTTTCAGTAGTTATTACGTCATGAATTAATACATACACACGGTAAATAGAATTGGAAATCGAGTAACATATATTGAGCGAGTTTTACGAAACACGTATCGCCGCTTTACCGCTAGATTTTTGTACCCATGCTGTCACTACTATATACGACACACGACGATAGCGCAAGATTCACATTACATTGCTATGCGCGCTTGTTGCGCTCCGGATATTGAATAGCTTACACAGCAATGGTAAGCAATGTGAATAAATGACATAATGCAAGCTCGCACCGCTCGTGGTACATAAGTCACAATTGCGGAGTCAAGGTCACGCGATTATGCGACATTTAGTACCTTTTTATTAGGATTTCTATGTTCCCGACGTTACTTAATAAATTCTTGATATGAGAACATTTTCTTCAGCTTTACAACCCTATGAGTCTATACATTGAGTCGTGAATCTTGGTTTTTGGTTTCGATTATTATATTAACTAAACTTACCTGAAGAAATACGTGTGCCCTATTCGCCAAATACTTCAAACTCGGCCTTGAAGTGTAGAAGCCAGTCCAGTAAGTGTTAGCATCACTACTGTAGGGGAGGTGATCACCCTTATGGAAAGAGAAAAAAATTAAACACAAATAGTAGAGCTACTAGTGAAAGATCTTTTGTTGCAAGAGGCCGGATAGGTAGGTACCACCGCAGTGTCAAATATTCTACTGTAAGGCATTAGTGTCTTAGGCATTACTGTGTTTCGAAAATGGGCACTGTAGGTTAGTGAAATTACTGGGAAAAGGAGTTTTAAGAACCAATATCTCGAAGTTGGCAACGAATAATAATACAAAAAAAATGCTTATCCCCTGATTTTGTTTCGCCGGCTCTTCTCGCATAGAGGTTTGAATCAATGCAGAATCTGACTTTCAACTAGTGAGTGGCACCTACTAATGGTGTTGCAAGCGATCATAGGCTACAGCAACCGCTTGCCATCAGGTGGGCAGTATGCTTTCTTGCCAACTTAGTAAAATAAAAAAACGGCATGGAAGTGAGTAATTACTAGTTAAATGAAATAAATTCAAAGCTTACCTTCTCTGTATATAAAGCCTTATCTCTTCTCCCGTATAAATAAACGGATTTCAAGTAGCAAGATGGCGTCGAATAGAATATATTTATATCGGACATGTTGGCTGGATGTGCGGCCACGTGACTGTAACAATTGTATACATTATGTAACTATATAAAATATAATTAAATTAGTACCTGGATGATCGAACTTGGTTCGGTATTTTTTTTTGGTAAATAATAGTTTTGCTCATTAAAGAAGGAACTAAAAAAAATTCATCAGTTAATCGGCCTGGAGACTTCTGGACTAGAACCGGGGTTTTCATTGCCAAACGACACACACAGATGAAACGAAATTTTCTAATAATGAATCCTAGCTAGATCAATTTATCGCTCCCGAAACTCCCTGCAGAAGTACAAATTGGTCGTTTAGATTAGTTATATAATTATATAATTATATTCTTCAGCAATGGATGTAGAGAGGACATAGGTGTAGGCTATTCATTGAATCCAGCTGATTGTGAAGACTCGCTGACGTTCTACAGGAGATGCTGGAGATATTTTAGTAGTTAAAAGTGTTCCAAATATTAAACTGTTGATTTCTTCCTCTTTCATAATTATCACCGTTATCTATAAACGCGCGATACTTGATGTATCACATGCGTGTTGCCAACCCGTCTATACTTGAAGTATCACATGCGTGTTGCCAACCCATCTATACTTGAAGTATCACATGCGTGTTGCCAACCCATCTATACTTGAAGTATCACATGCGTGTTGCCAACCCAAGGGATAGGAGGGAAGGATGAGAAGGGAAAAAGAAGGAAGCAGAGGGGTTGGAATTCGGGTCAACCAATTAACAACCCACGATTAAAAACAATCATAAATAATAAATATAAGAACTCATTAGCTGCTGTTAATTATTGATTGACCAATTTTTTGTGTGCCCAAATTTCATTGTTTTTAACTTTCAAGCCTGATTAATTAAATTTTGCAATGATTAAATAAGACTTCCTAATTTTTCAATGATCGATGCGTAATAAAAATCAGTTATTGTCCATTACATAAATACAGCGGCGTAACAGTGACCACAATATGAGCAAAAACTAGCGGAAGGAAGTCAATTTTGGTCCGGTTTTCAGCGAAACCTCTGAAGCGTTCATTGAACCGTGGCGTCACGCTACTTGATCGAAATTAGATCTATTCCTAGACATGGTAAAAAAGTATTAAATTGGTCGTAATAGCATTTATTTTAGGAGTAATAGATTTATAAACATAACTTGGAACAATATTTGGATCGTGGTGTAAAAACGAGCGATATTTTATATGTCCCATAGTAATAGTATTGGTGAAGCACAAAACTAAAAATAAAAAAATAAATATTTCTTACAACAGAAGTCGGTACTAAGTGAAACATCTCGACATATCTGTCAACTGTCACGTCACATGCAGGCCTCAGCTGAAAATCAGCGCTGAATGACTTGTAGTCGTGAAGCACATGCTGAGCTGTTTGGCCTTTCGCTGTTTTGTCTATATTTTTCTTTATACTTTATTTTATATATTTTTTTTTATATAAAATAGAATTAGTTATTATATAATAAGCTTACTATTTAGTTTTTAATTAGAATTTAAGTTAAATATTTGTAAGACATTACAGTGATAAATAAATAAATAAATAAATAAATAAACATATGACACCGACTTCTGTTGTTGAAAACATTTTTTACTTTGAAATTTTAGATATTTTTTGTTTCTAAAAATATTTTATTTCATACTTTATAGTTTCGAATGATAGTACTTAATGATTAATGCATATTTAAAACTTATATGCTTTTCTTATGGATGCCATTATCAGAAATAAGACTACACGGGTACCAGCTTTCAAATCAAAATCTGTTCTGGGTGTACAAAAGCGTACTGTATTATCCTCAGCTGTGGTAGGAATATGGAAAGGTGAAATTACAACTAAGCACTTTTAGTTATAATTATATTTGCCAAAAAAACCCTATTCCATACATTTCAAACAATTACAGTTTTCCTTATATATAATCGACACGGCACAACGCCAGCGCGATTCAGGCGACTATCAATGCCATCTAGTTATTACAACAGTAAACTTTAACGTAAACATAATCGCCCCCCAAGAACGACAGTTCTTTACTACAACTTAAAAAACAACCAATAAACAAACAATTATCTTCTAAAACAAAACAAAAGGTAACATTTTTTATAATATTAAATATTTTATCACATAAAATAAACTGAATCTAATTAGCAACGGGTAAAATACAAATTTTTGAAACAGGTCTTTTTATAAATGAATTTTTAACCCTTAAAGTCACAACCCGCGTAACCTTGTCCGCACCAGGATGTTTTTCTACGATTCTTCCCATAAGCCACCTAGCGGGAGGTAAGCCATCTTCTTTGACCAGGACTAGTTGACCGACTTCAGGCTCCGGTGTAGTATGCGTCCACTTGTACCTATGCATCAAGTGCATGAGGTATTCCTCAGACCAACGTTTCCAAAAATCTTGTAGCATGCGCTGACACAGTTGCCATTTCCTTAGAGAACTCACTTGAGAGTTTTGGTATCTACCATCAGGAGGCAACACTAGCGGTTCTCCAACTAGGAAATGCCCTGGAGTAAGGGCCATAGTTTCATCGTTAACACACGTTATGGGTCGCGAATTGAGGCAAGCTTCAATTTGAGCCAGTAATGTGGTTATTTCTTCGAAGGTGAGAGTTGAGTTACCTATTACCTTATTTAAATGGGTTTTCGTGGATTTAATCCCAGCCTCCCACAAACCACCAAAATTAGGAGCATGTGGTGGAATGAAGTGCCACTGGGTCCCATTGGTTGCTAACCAGTCTGAAATTTCCGAAAGAAAATTATTTTGTTCATCGAACAACTCCCTTAAATCTCGCGCTGCCCCAATAAAATTGGTTCCATTGTCACTATATAGGTCGCTACAATGCCCTCGTCTAGCCACGAACCTTTTGAAAGCTGATAAAAAACCCTGTGAGGACATATCGCTCACAGCTTCCAAATGAATAGCCTTTGTAGACATACATACAAAGAGGCAAATGTATCCTTTGTATGACCTGTTACCCCTGCCCTTTGAAATTCTAATATTAATTGGTCCAGCGTAATCAACTCCGCTAAACAGGAAGGCCCTGGTTGGAGAAACTCTTTCTGCAGGGAGCTGCCCCATCATCGGGTTGTGACATTGCGCTTTGAAGCGAGCGCAAGTGACACATTTTCTAACGTGAAATTTAATCAAATTCTTGCCTCCCATTATCCAATAGTTGGATCGTAAAAAATTTTGCATTAATTGTGGGCCGCCGTGTAAAGTCCGAAGATGTGCATCTGTAACCAGAAGTATAGCTAAATGGGATTCATGCGGAATTAATATCGGATGCCTTTCGTTATGACCAATTTGTGCGCAATGAATTCGCCCACCAACTCGAAGTATTCCAAGCTGATCTATGTATGGACTCAATGTGGTAAGTTTAGACCTTTTACTTATTTCTCTTCCCTTTAACAAATCATTTATTTCTTGACTAAAACTATCCTTTTGTGCCTTTTTTATTACTATATTTAATGCTTGATTTATTTCATTTTTCAGGAGGTAAGTATGTTTTGGTTTGTTATTTTTTCTTTTTAGAAACCGTTTGCAGTATGCCAAAACACGGAGAAGTTTTGTCAAAGAAGAGAACTTAGACCAGACGTCGCTATCGTCAGGATTAGCAGTCGCTACATGTACGGAAGCTGACTTCTCTTCTAGTTTGGTGTTTAGGTTATTAGGATTCACATACTCAACAACTTTATTTTTCAGCCACTTCGGACCATTCAACCATAACTGGTGCGTAGAAATACTGGATGGTTTGACTCCTCGTGAGGCGCAGTCTGCAGGATTATCTTCGGATTTAACATGCGCCCATTGACTACGATCTAAATGTGATATAATTTCTGCTACTCTATTCCCAATGAACGTCTTCCACCTGTTCGGATGGCTGCTCAGCCACGCTAATACAACCTCTGAGTCAGACCATGCATGTAAATCATCCTTTGGAACCTTCAAGACTATAGAAGCTTCGGTCAACAATTTTGCTAAAAGTACCGCGCCGCATAATTCCAATCTTGGTATTGAAACCTGCTTGATTGGTGCCACTCGAGTTTTTGCAGAAACTAAGCTCACGTGAATATCTCCCTTTAAATCTATAACTCGCAAGTAAACGACTGCTCCATATGCCGCATTTGACGCGTCACAGAATCCATGAAGCTCAGTTACTTGATTATCGTCTCTACACATCATCCACCGTGGTATGTGAAAATTGGTAAGTTGTCCTAGATCTTCTCGATAAGTGATCCATTCATCTAAAAGTTCCTCTGGTACTTCTTCATCCCATCCTATACCAGATAGCCACAATTTTTGTATAAATATTTTCGCTCTTATAATACTTGGAGCTATCCAGCCTAAAGGATCATACAATCGTGATATATCTGATATAATTCTCCTTTTAGTTACAGGTTCTGTCATCGGTGGTAGCTGAACTGCGTACTCAAATTCGTCGCTTCTTCGGTTCCAGGTAAGCCCCAGTATCTTATTCGTAGTATCTTGCTTTTCTATAAGTTTCTTTTCTTTTATTTTCTCCCCTATCTCTTCTTGCTGTATCCTTTTTGCTACATTTTCATTATTGCTTTGCCATTTTTGAAGTGTAAATCCACCTGCTACAAGTAAATTTTTCAGCTGTTTGTAAATTTCAATTGCTTCATTTTCATTTTGACATCCTGACATTAAATCGTCCATATAAAACTCTCTTTTAACTCTTTCAGCTGCCATCGGATATTTCTCACCTTCATCAGTGGCTAACTGCATTAAAGTTCTCACAGCTAGATATGGAGCTGATGAGGTTCCAAATGTAACACGCAATAGTTTGTATTCACGAATATCATCAGTCATTTTTTCACGCCATAAAATACGCTGGTAATTTGCATCATCTTCATCTACTCGTATCTGCCGATACATTTTTACTATATCGGCCGTGAAGCAGATTGCATACGTTCTCCAGTACATAACGATATGACGAAGATCACCTTGTAAGGTAGGTCCGACCATTAAATCATCATTTAAGCTGACTCCATTCGATCCCTTACAGGACGCGTCAAAAACAATACGAACCTTTGTAGTAGTTCTATCTTCACGTACAACAGCATGGTATGGTAGGTACACTCCTTTATTATAATCTTTTTCTTTAACTGGTTCCATATGATTCAAATCAAGATATTCATTAAATGTTTTCTTATATTCTGATTTCAGGTCTGGCTCTCGTTCTAGTCTTCGTTCGAGCGACAAAAAACGCTTCATCGCAATATCCCGTGACTGTCCCTTTTTACAGCCTGGTGACTCATTTTTAAAAGGTAGTTTGACGATGTATCTTCCGCTATCATCACGTTTGGTGGTTGCTGCAAATATCTCTTCACATCGCTGCTCTTCTTCAGATAAAATTCTTTTTGCACATCGAGGTTCATCTTCAATCTCCCAAAAGGCCTTGAGAACGTCGTCTGCTCGTACGTGCATCGAAATCATATTTCCTGATGAAATTGCCGAATTACTCCGACCGGTAAGTATCCATCCAAATATAGTATCTTGAGCCACCAATGATCCTGAAGGACATTTTAACAACCCTTCCTTCAATAGGAGACCGTACACATCTGACCCAAGCAAAATATCAATTTTATTTGGCACATTAAATTCTGGATCTGCAAGTTTTATTTTATTGAGCATCGGCCATGGCTCGGTCTGTAATTCTCGTGGTGGCAATAATCCCGTTAATTTTTCGAGAATGTACGCGTCAACCCTAATTAAGCAATCCGGACTATCAGATGATTGTAGTGTGATCACAGCTTTGGATCGTGCAACTAATTTTGATTCACCTCCTAGTCCTGATAAATTCTCCCTGATTGCTTGTTTCTTCAGTCTTAATAATTGAACCGTCGATTCAGTTACGAAAGAGAGATGCGATGCTGGATCGATGAGTGCCCGCAACTGATAAAGTGATCCCATATTCGACTGAGCGTCTACTAACGCCGTCGGAAGCAATGAGTATTGCCTAAGACCCCTTGAAATAAAACTACTCTGAGCTGGTAACTCTTCCTTCTGTGGTTCAGAAGATACTTGTGACACATGAGCTGTCGCAGTATTCTCTGATGGTTTGTAAACAGTTGGCTGAGGACAACTGTTTGTGTGCAATAACGAATGATGTCGTCTTTTGCAGATTTGACATGAAATGGTGGTACGACAGTGACTTACTGAATGGTTGTTTGCTAAACAATTAAAACACAACCTGTTTTCTTGGACAAAATTACGCTTGTTAGTGACATCTAACTTATGAAATTCCTTACAACTACTTATTCTATGGTTGCCCTTACAAAATGAACATATTACAATCTGTTGGGTATCCTTGGTTACGTGCAAAGCCTGAGGTCTACCCTTGTATTGAGATTTTGAGGATGAGTCTAAGAATTCCAAAGAGTGGTAACGAGTTTCTAAAAACTCTTTGAAATTTTGAAAATTGGGTAGCGTGTTTAAAAGACCAGTAAGCTCACTCACTTTCGCTTCCCATTGCTTACGCGACTCGTTATCCAATTTTTGGCTTACAATATATATTACAATGGCATCCCATGAAGACGTATTAATACCTATATTATTTAAACACTGTAACATACTGGTTGTACTATCTAACAATTGTTTGATTCCATTCGAGGACTCCATTGAAATGCTTCTCTGACTAAAGAACTGTTTCAGAATACAATTGATGAGATATTGTTTGTTGTCGTATCGCTGCTCCAACAACGTCCAACATTGCTTATAATTTTCGTTGGTGATCGGAATGTGTAACAACAATTGTTTTGCTTCTCCGGTGAGATGTCCCTTAAGGTAGTGAAGCTTCTGAACGTCGTCTATAGCATTATTATTATGAACGAGTGAAACAAACAAATCTCGAAAGCTAACCCACTCAGTGTATTGGCCAGAAAACACAGGTATAGTAATTTTCGGAAGCTTAACTGAAGATTGATGGGCTTCTCTAGAAGTATTGAATTTCTGTTCATTTGGCGTTTCAGAGTTGGTCTTTAGTTTGTCTAATATCTCTCGAAGTTCAGCCGTGAATTCCAGGTATAGTTCTTCAGTTTCAATATATTTGTCCTCTTTTAAATACTCGCAGCTTTCCGAATCCTCTTTTCTAACAATTTCATAATGATTCTTTGTAAACTCCTTCCATTTTGAATCTATTATCTGTATTCTAGTATCTATATATTGTTTGGTTAATCTACCCTTTGGGTTCTTCTTAAAGTTTATTTTTGCCTTTTGTAGCTGTTGTAAGATATCTTTTTGTACTCTCACAAGATCCATTATGTCAACGTTTAACGTTATTCACTTAAAACGTACTAAGTCCAAAGAAAGAAATCAAAAATTTTACAAGTGTCTTAAAATTCACAATTTTTTCTAAGTCCAACATTAACTTAAATTTTACAAGTGTCTATAATCACAAATTTTCTAAGTCTTTAAAGATTGCACTTTGCTTCTATATAAATTTGGGCATAGGTTCCCCGTCTATTCACTTTTCTTGAAATTATTCTAAGTCCCTAAGCTAAAGAATTTACAAGTCTATTTTTTAATAATTATTGTCAATGTATCACTTCCCTAATCTATATAAATAATGTAAAGTACTCACAGTTCAAAATCCATGTCACAATCGATAAAACACTGACACTTCCCTTGATCCGTTCGCGATGTTCACTGTCCATTCACCTGCTCGCTCTCCAATTGGTAGGTAGGTCGCACGAAGTTGCTTGCGGCGCGCCCTCTGGCGGCGCAATGTAGCACTAACTCGTTCACACAGGTCACAATATCCTGGTTACAGGAGCCAGAGATCCTCAACTTCGGCTCCGTATAGCTGTGGTATCTCACAAAAATCCGACTATCGAAGGACCATGTACAAAAGCGTACTGTATTATCCTCAGCTGTGGTAGGAATATGGAAAGGTGAAATTACAACTAAGCACTTTTAGTTATAATTATATTTGCCAAAAAAACCCTATTCCATACATTTCAAACAATTACAGTTTTCCTTATATATAATCGACACGGCACAACGCCAGCGCGATTCAGGCGACTATCAATGCCATCTAGTTATTACAACAGTAAACTTTAACGTAAACACTGGGTGAACATATTGTGATAGTGTCGAAAGTTATTAGGTAACAAAAAAACTACAGTCGAATTGAGAACCTCCTTTTTTATAAAGAATATTGGCAAAGCTTTTTTAAGGCGTTCCTAATATTTCTATTGCCCCTCCAAATAAGCCCTGCAAGCCACTAGGAGTGGGTACGACAATAGCGCAAGGGGTTCAGGATTGAACCCACGACTCTTGCGTCAACGGAGCGAAGGCTCGTCTACCGTTGACCTATTGAAGGTTTTTGAAGTCGTATAATTCAGAAACAATACTTAAGTAAAAGGCCACCCGCAAGACGTGGTTGTATGCGGTTTTGCGTTTTCAGCTATTCCTAAACCGCTTGGGTTTAATCGGTTTTAGTCTCCTTTGACCGGTAGTTTCACTAGCGAAAAGTACTCACTTGATCAGCTTGTCAATATTCATGAACCAGTTCGCAGCGCTCTGGTAGGTGAAGTCTCCGCCCATCGTGATCATGATGTTGTCGTGGTCGTAGTACTTAGCCTGCCGCTCTATGTAACTTACAAATTCGTTTACCTGAAATACAATTTTCTACATAATCTTCTTACATATTAATACTGCAGTTAAATATATCAGCCATTTTGTGATGAAAAATTATAGTTTTTATTTACAAAGTAGTTTTGTTTAGTAGTAGAGCCATACTTCTCCCATAAATAAACCATCTCGACCGCGAAAGTACTACCCTCTCTCAGAAAATCGGCATAAAGTAAGTGCCTTTTTATATATGTCGGTTGCCGGGTATCCGGTGTCGATTGTTCGGTTTCGCTTTCACACGATCCAGTTTTGAGTCTAGTAGCTTGTACGTACAGTGGTGATTTCGGCGTGCATCCAGCGACCATTGGCTGAACAAAATTACGTGTGAAAGCTGCCATAAATGTCCTTACACTTCGCTACCGGATACCCGGTGCCGGGTACCCGGCGACCGGCACTTCTGGACAGGCATCAACAGTATCATAAGGCACTGTTGCGTTTCGTGCGACGAACGAGAGCGCCGGACACCCAATCTCCGACCTCTCTGTTCCTTTCTTTTTCTCTTCTCATCTCTTTCTTCATACCTCTCGGGTCAGCAACGCACATGTGATACTCCAAGTAACGCGCTTGTTCATAGGTTGCGGTGACCGCTTACCATCAGGCGTACCATATGCTTGTTTGCCAACTATCATGATATGAAAAGAAACATCTAAAGGTTCGATTTTCCTTAGGTTAAAAGTTCCCAATTTGCCAATTTTCCCACATCAACTTTTTGCTTTAAAGACATAGAACAAAACTTTAAGCTCTTCTTTTTATGGAGTACTTTGTCAGACCAAAATACAGCTTTAAATTTTCAAATTTCTTTGTTTTGTTTGCTGCGTCTTAAAAATCTTTAAAGTTTGTTATAATATTTTGTATTATTAGCTCACTCGTTTATCGGCATTATACGATTTGCTATCAGGATCCTCAACAATGGGCTCATCGCTGCAAAGGAAGTCGAAACAGAATCCATCCGGAGCGTTGTATAGGTTGTATAGAGTATGGGACATTATGTCCGACATTTTGCCTGAAATCAGTTAGTGGATCATTACAATGAAGTATTTTTTATTAATAATGCCTTTCCATCCACCATTGTGTGGTGCAACAGCCAAGATAACAAGCACGACAAGGCAAAATTAAAGATCCATTTCGTATTTATATTCTCTTAGTAATTTGATTTTTAATCTGTATCACCAAGGTTTTTAAGAGTTGGTAAAGGATTTTTCACAAAGCTGGTCTCATACAGATGATTAAACAGGTCCCAGATTAAAAAAGAATTGTTTTAGGTTTCATAATTTTTTCATCATCTCACCAAACAAAATAAAAATTACATTAAAGAGTTACTACAATAAATTGCATTTAAGGTAAGAATCGACAAATGGAGGGATGAAATTAAAAATGATTTAACTCTTGCCATTTCGTTCTAAACTGATTTCAGCAATATTTTTTAAGTTCAATGGACTGATGAACTTAAAAAGGTATTGGCTGGATGAGAAAAGCAGGGGACTGAATTTTGTTTTTGGGCACACCTTGATAGAGGCCTAAGCGACAGGCTGATAAAGGTTGAAATGTTGATAATTCCAATTTCCTCTCAAACTAAGAGTTTAGCTTTTACTAAGACCACTCATACCAACAACAACCCAAGTGTGTGAGAATTTAACTTTTTCCATTCTACTGTTTCGGCCATTCTACTGTTGAAGAATCAACGAAAATACTAACCCAACACATCGCTCCCTCTCCACATGAATTCCATTCTATCTTCTTCCACCATTAATTCCCTTTCTCTGTGATCTACTCTACCTGTAATGATAAATTGAAGTTGGTAAGAATATAAAATGAGATATCTTCAATAGCAGCTGGCTGAGATGTATTTATTTTTTATGCTCTAAACAGACGTTATGAAAAAATACCCCCTGAGTTTGTTCGCCGGTTCTTCTCTGGTAGAGGTGTAGTAATTTTGGAACCGCTGGTAGACTCTGACGTTCAACTGTATAATGTTTTTTTACGCTGAATAAAAATATTTAATTTTGATGATTTATAAATCAAATATTCAGATTATATTATAGCATGTATTAAATGCATTGTTTTAAAAAGACAAGGATATAGACTTAAATTCTTTGTCACAGCATTTCATCGCAATCAATGAAATGTTATAGAAAAAGAAGACAAACTAAGAAGGTGGGCTACCTTCTTCTTTTATTGGCTAGGTTGGCTAGGTACCACTGCAGTGTTATTAATAAACGCTACACACTCAACGGCCCCCATTAGGATACTAATATCCTGTGTCGGGGTTCGGAAACATTCACAATGACAAGGACAAATACACCCAGACCGGAAAATGCTTGCATGGTCAATACAAACATATTGTGCTCCGAGTGGGAATCGAACCCGCGACCTGTGGCGTTTAAGGCAGGTTCGCTACCGCTGCGCCACAACGTCGTCAAATCAATGAAATGTTATAGAAGAAGAAGACAAACTAAGAAGGTGGGCTACCTTCTTCTTTTATTGGCTAGGTTGGCTAGGTTATTAATTCTACCAGAAAGAAGTGGTGTGTTCTGCATTAAGGATAGCTAGTGAAATTAGTGGGCAAAGGTAGTTTAAAGATCAATATCTGGAGGTTGGCAATGTGTGAGTGACAGCAACAAATGAATGGTGTTGCAAGAGCTCATAAGCCACGACAACTTACCGTCAGGTGGGCCGTTTGCTTGCCTGCCAACTTAGTCGCATAAATAAGATAATGTCTGGGAGAAATCGCTGATTAGCGATAAGACCGCCTACATGTACATTTATTTATAGTTTTTAAGTACTTGAATGTAACTCGCTTTTAGTGGTGTACAATAAAGACTATTCTATAATGGAAAAGGCTGATGAAGTTTATGTGGGCATTATAAAGGAAGAAAACCAGAAGACGAGAAAAAATCTCACCTATAAAAAGCCCGTCGAAACCCATCTGAGCTAGAAGGGAAGTGTGCTCGCGTGTATGTCCATATGCGTCAATCTGCCACGCTGCCTTCGGTTTGCCACAACTACCTAACGTATCGTTTAACTTTCTGAAATAAATCATATGTTTATGTATGTATATATGTCATAGTTATATTCTATGTAGAGGGATAAGTAAATCCTTTAGCCATGCTGGTGATAATTCCTGACGGCCTATGGCCGAACCATTTACGTTTTTATTTCTTACGTGACTAAGTTGGCAAGCAAGCATATCATGGGTCATGGGTCAGGTGGGCCTGATGGTAAGTGGTTGGCGTACTCGTAGCCTATGAGCGCTTGCAACGTAATGTATGGTACATTTGTAGCTGTCACTTCAGCGTAGCCAACCAGAGATTTCTGTAAACATTATCTTTGGGAAGCTTAACGGCGTCGGGAACTGACTACCCCACCGCCCGCTGTTGGGCCGTATGGTTGCTTGCCAACTTAATAACATTAAAAAGTTCAAAAACTACCTTAATCCCCAAGTATACTGGTCTAAGAGTTGGAGATAGTTCACAGTCGCCTCATCAGCTTGCACCCAGCCACCGCCAGCGAACTCGATCCGACCTTCAGCCACCAGAGCTCTGAATGTAGCCCTCGTCGTCCCGCGCTGTTCCTTCCACCAGCGCCAGAAATATGCTGTTTCCGAGAAGGTGAATCTAAGAAAATCGCATAAAAACGTGTTATTTTATTGGTTACTTATTTTGCTCCTATAGTACTTCTTGATAATGTAGTGTGGTGAGTCTTTCTTATGTTTGTTTCTGGTCTTTATTATTTTCTTTTCTTAACTTTCGACTGGATGAACCGATTTTGATAATTCTTTTTTTATTTGAAAGCTGATGCTTCTTATTTCTGAAAATGACAAAATCAAAATCCTTGCTGAGAAATCAATGGAAAGTCTTAAATTTGCAATAATATTTAGAAAAAAATACTAACTTTGAAACTAAACAGCAAAAAATAAATACTTTCACTAAAATAAGTCGGTGATGGTGGCGATGTTTTACTTGCACGGATTTATTTTGTAGGAAATATTTATTTTTCGCTTTTTAGTATTTCGTTTTGATCTATTGTTCACTTACTTCCTCCTCCTATCGTGTAACAGTTCGGTGATCACGGAATGGTATATGAGTTGGACGTTCGCTGTGCTGATACTTGTTTTAGCTGGAATAGAATTACATAATGAATAAATAATAATAAATAAATAAACGCTACACACTCAACGGCCCCCATTAGGATAATTATATCCTGTGTCGGGGGTCCGGAAATATTCACAATGACAAGGACAAACACACCCAGACCGGAAAACATACATACAGGCAGTATGGTTAATACAAACATCTGCTCCGAGCGGGAATCGAACCCGCAACCGTCGAGGCTTAAGGCAGACTCGCTACCCACAACACCACAACGGTGTCAAACAAACACAACACAACACACTCAACGCCCCCCATTAGGATTGTTATATCCTGTGTCGAGGGTCCGGAAAAATATAAGAACAAGCACAAATACACCCAGAACGAAAAACATGCCTGTCTGGTCAATACAAACATCTGCTCCGAGCTGGAATCGAACCCAAGACCTGTGAAGCTTAAGGCAGGTTCGTTATCACCACAACGTCTTCAATGATCACGTCCAATGGTAGTTAATCGTACGGAGTCAAAAAACTCGCTGCCATAATAATATTCATCGAAGGTTTTAACTTGCAGAGAGAAGGGAAAAAAGGAAGGGGAATGTGAGGGGTGGGAGTTTGGGCGCTCTCAGCAACCATACTTTGTTACTTTACGTCAACTTTCTATGAGCCAGCTCGACAGTGAGCAGATAATAATCGTTAACTTTTGATAAGTAAATTGCTGTTATCCAATGTGTTACTGGGTCGCCCTCAGGGTTGCGGAGGTCAGATGGCAATCACTCTGTGTAAAAACTAGTAACCTGTGAAATCCGGACAAGAGTAATAAGCAGACCCTGCGTAATACCGGGAATAATGGTAGGAAGACGAAGAAGACTCACTGCCATAATAATATTCATCGAAGGTCTTCACCCATCCAGCATCCATATGCGAGTGTGAGATGACATGGACGTTCAGAGCTCCTTCTCTTGTTGACGGACATTGCTATACAGGGGGCCGAAGTATAAAGATTAAATTATTGTACAAATAAATAATATTTTTTTAATGTTTTGACGGCTCACAAACAAGCATACGGTCCGCCTGATAGTAAGCAGTCAACGCTACTTACGAACGCGTGCGATAAGTGTCACATGTGCGTTGCCAACCCAAAGAATAGGAGGAAAGCGATTAGAGAGTAAAAAAGAAATGGAACAGAGGAGTGGGAGATTCTCTCCGGCGCTCTTAATCATCGCACGAAATAGAACAGATACTGTTATCTTACGCCGATTTTTTGTGAGATGATAGTACTTCCCCGTCGAGTGCATTTACTGGTTACTCATTGAGACGCTCACTGATCGATCGATGAGTTAAGCAACTTTAGACGCAGTCCATCACTGGATGGGTGATCGCATAGTGGTATTTCGACTGAGGGTCTCCGTGCTTCGGAGGGCACGTAAAAAGTCGGTCCCGGCTGTTGACAATTAGACAACAGTCGATAAGTCAAGTCAGAGGCCTATACGGGCGACCTGAACAACTCTGACACTAGGTTGGCCACTAACCACTCGGTAAGAAGAAGAAGACTAGTTACTTACTTTATACCCGCACTGTACGTTGGGTTTTGTTGTTGAATCACTATTATCTATTAGTATAATAATTATTATAAATTTAAACATTATTTAGCAAGTCACTAAACTCCAGTAAAGGTTGTCCAGAGAAGTGACTGCTTAGTTACTTACTACGCGGCCATTGTACATGTAAAGGCGATTTCATACAGGATTTTAGAGTGAAAATAAAAACCGGCTCAGTGTCGTACTCGCTCATAAAGGGTAGAATAAAAAATATTGTTTCTTGTATGGGGGTCCGCCGCATACAAGAAACAATATTTTGATTTTGAAATTAAATTTATTATTATAGAAATACGCACGCACGTGTGAGATATGGAGTATTTTTTAATTTTATTTCATTTTTAATATTTGTTGTTGTAGCGGCAGCAGACTCTGTGAAAATTAAAACTCTTTACCTATTTTTAATTTTTTTACTGTGTTCCGGTTTGAAGGGCACTGTAGGCTAGTGAAATTACTGGGCAGAGGAGATTCAAGAACTAATATCTCGAGTAGCTCATAGGTTACGGCAACCGCTTACCATCAGATGGGGCGTATGCTTGCTTGCCAACTTGTAACACAAAATTAAAAAAAAAAAACTGTAATTTCAAGTTTTGTGCAAAAAAATGATTACTTACTCGAAAGCCGCGTTAAGGAACTTCGTTCCAACAGTCCACATAATAACAACCTATCTGAACGCTACCTTACACCCGGTGAAACCAATGTTCACTTTCTTGGTATCGAAGCGATCACTTTACCAAAACATTCAACAAAGCACAAACGTACATTATGAGAAATATCGTGATATCACAATCTCTGGTATATCAAGCAACTTATAACAAGATTTACTAAGACAATAATAATACACGTAACACACTCAACGGCCCCCATCAGGATAGTTATATCGTGTGTTGGGGGTCCAGAATACATACATAACGACAAGGACAAATACACCCAGACCGGAAGACATGCGTGTATGGTCAATACAAACATGCTCTGGGCGAGAATCGAACCCGCGACCTGTAGCGTTTAAGGCAGGTTCACTACCGCTACGCCACAATGTCGTTAATATTATTAAATTTCTCGTTTTCTCATTAACAATAGTTGTTCACACAGGCGAAGCCGCGGTCATAAGTAAATAGGGTGAAGTTATTTCTTCTTCTTAGCATTAATCCCAGTATTTTTGACAAAGGTCTGTTTCCTCTTATCCCAATTTGATAGGTTACAAATTTTTACACAGAACGATTGCCGCCTGACCTCCGCAACCCTAAGGGCGAATCAGTAACTCATTCGATAAAAGCAAATTACCTATCAAGAGCTAATGATTACTATCAGATGTTATGATAACAACTGAGAAGGACAGCTTAACGTGCTCTCCGAGGCACGGAAGGGAGCCTCACAAGGACAAACGCCCATACCAAACATCTCCTCGAGTCGAGGCTCAAAGCAGGCCCGCAATCAGCACGCCACAATGGTCGTCGTCAGGTATTATAGTTATTATGTATAATTATTTTCATTTTGTAATTCAAAACCATAATTTCATCAACTACAATTTGCAATTTAATCGATTCTATTGCAATAAGACCGATTTGAATAAAGTATACAGATTTTGTTTAGACTAGCACCAGCCCACTACTTCGTCTGCAAAGACTTTTCTTTTGTTCCGTTGGCTACCGTATTCACAACATCGGTCGCAACATTTAAAATACATTACAATACAAAAAGCTTTATTTGTGTACACAGTACTGTTTTCGACACATTAATTATCTAAAGTGCATTACAGTACCATAAAAAGAACAAAACTTTCTTCAATAATTGTGTTCTCGCACAAAAAATCGTTAAAATAATTATTGATCATTGACTTACTATATACTATAGACAGGCTCTTCCTTCATTAAATAATGCGCTCAGAGCGCCGCCTCCATCTCCGATGACGTCCTTAGCCGTGGTTGGGCTTCGCAGGAGGCACCCTAAGGACGGAATCAAATTTGAGCCCCGTGAGGGCTGCCCCTTTATCACGGCTGAGTCTCTGTTCTCGCCCACCCCGCCCGGTGACGCTGTCAAGGCCAGTAGGGCCAACAGCAATACACATTCCGAAAAAAAAAAATCATTAAATAAGTCATATATATATATATGCCCGCATCATCGTCCACGGTGACTTTAGATTTGGTTCCAGAGAGAAATGAATTATTTGTATTAACACATCAATACCGAATTTCAATTGAATATGGCCTTTAGCATGGTTTTTTTAATCTCAGTGGAACTTATTTCGCTTTGTAAAAGTACGCTAAGTGTCAATCCACGTTACCATCTATATTTGTGCTAAATTTCATCCAAATCCGTTTTTGTATGCCTCATTAAAAATCGTTATTCACGCGGATGAAGCCGCGTGCAGAAGGTAGTATTCTATAAATATATCAATAAACTAGTCATCTAGCTAGTGAAACCAATGAATAAATTAACGCTACACACTCAACGGCCCCGTTACGATATTTATATCCTGTGTCGAGGGTTCGGAAACATACACAATGACAAGCACAAACACACCCAGACCGGAAACATGTCGGTATGGTCAATACAAACATCCGCTTCGAACGGGAATCGAACCCGTGACCTGTGGCGCTTAAGGCAGCTTTGCAACCACGTGTGTTGTGACGCAGCACAACGTCGTAAAATGTTTTAAAGGTTCGCCTTTCTAACTCCGAGCTAATAGTTTTGCAATAAATCAGTTACAATTCAATGCTTTTAATATCTTACTCGAAAGGTCAGTCCGATCCGGACTTAGTATGTTATTATCAAGATTTATTTGTACCACAGTGGTGACCAGCGTAGTGCCAGTCTGATGGTCACTGTGGTCTATGAATTGTTGAGCATTTGGGTAAATGCCATTTGGAGCCTTTTTATCCTACTATCCTTCTGATACATGAATGTGAAAGTTTTGATATTTGGTTATTCAGATGTTTGGGTGTTTGTTACTCAATCTCGCCAAAACGGCTGAAGGGATTAGAATGAATTTTGGCACCGATATATTTTGTTACCTTTGTTTCGGTCTGGGTGTGTTTGTTCTTTGTGTATATTTCCGGACCCCCGACACAGGATATAACTATCCCAATGGAGGCCATTGAGGGTGCAGCGTTTATTTATTTATTATCAATCAACAAATAAAAGGCTTGCCTATAAAAAGGTAGGATCGTAGGATAGGTCGTTTCTGAGTCATTAAACAAAATGCAGCAGTACTATATGGACGCAAATAAGCAATACCATGTCAACCCACAAAATTGAAAAAACTGAGTTATTTATGCAGAAGTGTTGGTAAATGGCTGAAGAACATTTTTATTTAATATTTGTAGGATTTTAAGCTTTAAAACTTCTAAAAAGCCATTTTTTAATCATGCAATTTATGTATTACGTTAAACGTTTTGGGTTATATTATATACGAAATATGCAATTTGTATACTTATTTGTTGTGAAAATAAGTAAAGTAACTTGCGTAAATCTGAAATTGCCAAAAACTTGACCAATACATAAAAAAATCATATAAAGCAAGTTCTTCAAAATTTTCAAACGCGTTTTTCTCGAAATGACATTCGTGTAGGTTGACAAGGTATTGCTTATTTGCGTCCACATACTATTATGTAAATTTTGGACATGAAATTGTTTTAATAAATTTAGGTCGATTTTTTAAATATTTATATATTTTCTTGATTTTTTTATTATTTTTGATATTTTTATTTCGATCAAAACATTTAATAGAGAGGTCACTGATGAAAGGATAAGTGTGCGCACGAGTTGATTTAGATTTAGGATTTTTTTGGTTAATTCGTGACATTTTCATTCTTCGGTCAGTCGGAAATTAATTGTTAAGTTTTTTTTGTAAAAATGCACAGGTTTTTTGTATGCTTATTAATCGATTGTAACCGCTAGACAAAATTATTATATTAAAAACATAATTTTCAGTATTTCCCAATCTCCCAGCCCCTGCACTGCTCACATACTTCTGGTTGCAGTTTTTGTAGGTTAAGTAACAAAATATTTTGAGTTATCCAAAATCCTTGGTTATCAAAAGCTATAATACTAGGTTAATGTAGAATTTAAACGGCTAACACTCACGTTCAATCGGTTTAAGTACCGACTAATTTCGGACTCATCGGAGGTCCTTCATCGCACCGTTGTGCGAGACGGGTTGCGACCGCGAACGTAGCCCACTCACCCTGATGAAGGACCTCCGATGAGTCCGAAACTAGTCGGTACTTAAACCGATTGAACGTGAGTGTTAGCCGTTTAAATTCTAAATTAACTTAATTATGTCTCACGATAGTTTTAATAATTTAATAGCTATAATACTGTTTACAAACGCTTAAATTGTACATAACTTTTTGAAGCTGTTAAAAAGGGAATATTTAAAAGTAAAATTTTCTAATAGAAAGTTGATTTTTTTTAACGTTTAGAAATGCATTTATGTGCACTATTACGAGTGGTAGTGTGGGACTCCCCGCTCGCTAATCGAGCTAAATACTACCAACTAAAACCCAATGAACCACTTGTGCCATGGTGGGACGCTACGGGCTCGCTAACACAATTTAAAGGCGTCGGGATGTGACGACCCCATCCAACGCCCGCTGTTGGGATAACCTCTGTCACAACAGAGATTATTCCACCAGTGCAATCAGTCACACTGGTGGTAGGTCTTTTGTTGCAAGAGGCCGGCTAGGTAGGTACCACCGCAGTGTCCAATATTCTGCCGCCAAATAGTAGTGCTTAGGCACTACTGTGTTCCGGTTTGAAGGGCATTGTACGCTAGTGAAATTACTGGGCGAACGAGATTTAAGAACTAATATCTCGAGGTTGGCAACGCGTGAGTGGCACCTACTATTGGTGCTGCAAGCGCTCATAGGCTGCGGCAGCCACTTACCATCAGGTGGGCCGTAAGCTTGTTTGCCAACTTCTAACATAAAAAAAAAAAAAAAAAAGACGCCCCGACGCAATTGCCAAAGCAAGGGCCCCAAGGCACCTTTCCCCGGGACAAATTTTTTAATGAGGTTGTTTTCCTCTACAACCCACTGTCGTGATTTTTAGACAGGTTGTCTTTCTGTTCCAAGCGTCAACAAAAAGAGCCCAAGGAAGTGAAAGCTTTTTTTTCGTGAGGTAATCCTCATGGATACCTGGTTACGGGGGCAACCAAAGTTATGTCGGACTCCTACCGACTAAAACCCCAAGATGTTCTACGGGACGCCTAATGTCGGGATTGTTAGTGGGCTTTCGCAATCTTCCACGATCCCGACGGCGTTTGTCCGTATTAGGGCTCAGCCTTAATGAGCCTTTTAATACGCTGGCCAACTTGAGGCTGCAAGTGATATAGGTGACGAATCCCCCCGAATCCGTCACCTGAGTCCCTGTCATGGTAGTTGGGTACCTAGGGAAGAGAAAGCTACAGTAACCCTAGTTAATATGACATTTTAGTTTCCCTGTATTTGATCTAATTTGAACTCTGTATATGTACTATGAGAAATTATTAATGTTCACAAACAAAATCGCGAGCAGAAGCATATATTTTAACATACAGGTAATCCTAAAGCTGATAAAGTGCGTTAAAGGTTTTATCTCACGCTTGACTTTACTACGTTAGTAGGGTTACCAAGTTTCCGCATTTTACAGGACGTCCCCTCTTTTTCTTTAAAGAATATTAGTAATGCTTTTTCAAGGCATTACTAATATTCCTATTGTTCCTCCTAATAAGCTCAAAGCTTCAAGTCAAGGTCAGGATCGAACCGTTATGCGAGTCGGTCTCTCTACGGTTGAGCTATTCACATTTGTGTAGATAGAAAGATTTTTTAAATGAAATAAATTAAAATAAGCGCATTTTATCGCCCACCAGCACTTTCTTTTTTAGTGCTCGGCTTCTAAGTATCGTATCGTGATGTTATATAACCTACAGCCTTCCTCAAGAAATGTGCTATTGAATGAATAAACTTTTCAAATCCATTCAGTAATATTCAACCAAAAAAATCAACAAACAACTTCTTCATAATATTGGAAAAGATATTAAATTCCAAATTTGAATTTGACCAATGTCCCTTAAAATCGGGAAGCTGATATGGTAACCCTACTCGTAACTGACCTCGTCCTACATAGGCCGCGATCCGTTATATAATGTAATATAAAAATGTATTGTGTTATAACTGTATGACAAATACTATGTTTTTATAACACGATGGTGACAATTGAGCGTACAATTCGATGTTAAGAGTCCGTATCTTATTGAAAATTCAACATTAGGGAATCATGAATTGCTTGTAACAATTGTATTCCAATCTAAATCAATTTTGGAAGCAAAATGATTTAGATTTTATATGAGCATGACGTATAAATATATATGTCATCACTACATAGTATAAAACAAAGTCGCTTTCTCTGTCCCTATATCCCTATGTATGCTTAAATCTTTAAAACTACGCAACGGATTCTGATGCGGTTTTTTTTAATGGATAGAGTGATTGAAGAGGAAGGTTTATATGTATAATAACATCCATTAAATAGTGGAGAAATACTGCTATTTTTTGAATTTTCTAATGTGATGTCGTAAATAATAACGCGTGCGGGCCACGGGCAGTAATTAATAAATCAAAACTACTGGATCGATTTTAATCATTTTTTCAGTAAACGACATAGGCTATATATTTTATACCCGTGCGAAGCCGGAGCGGGCCGCTAGTGAATAATAATTCAAACAAAATCATGAGTGATAATACGAAATAGCGATGTTGCGGCGACTCCTTACCATCAAGTGGATGGTATGCTGGTTTGCCAACCGTCATGACATAAAAAAAAACTCTTTTAGACCACATTTTGTCTTGGAGTTGTTGTTACCAACTCCCCTAAGAATAACAATTTTTAATGTCCAAAAAATTCTTATCTTAGACAATACAAAATCATGCCAAGTTGTAATATTAATCTAGACCGCCTTGTAAATTTTAGGCGTTACGAAATTCGTCACGTATCAATCAAACTCAATAAAACTATTGTGTTTATAATTAATTTTATAATTACAATTTTAAAGGCTGTCTTTTGACGGTCAATCGGATAATTTATAATTGGAAAATTGAATACAAAAGCTCCAACAGTGTATGTTAAATAACAAAGAAATGGAATTGGATTGGCGACCATTGAAGCTAGGGGCATGCTGGCTTCTACTTAAGTTTTCAGTAATTTTTTGGTTTTTACGTAATGACGGTTGGTAATAAGCATACGGTCCGCCTGATGACAAGCAGTCACCGCAACCTTCAAGCGCACGATGCTTAAGAAGAAAGAAGGAAGGAAACAATTTATTAACGAACACAACAAAGTATAAAAACAACAGTAAAATAAATATACTGAAAGAAAAAATAAATGAAAAAGAAAACAATAATGGCCACAAAATACCAAACTTTAAACATAATTTTTTTTTTTTATTTGGAAAGTAGGGCAGATGACTCTACTCCGCCTGATGGTAAGTGGAAATAAAGACAAATAATAAAAAAAATATATAAAAGAAAAAAAAAGTGTGTGCGTATACTAGTGTACACAAGTAAGAAGTGAAACTACTTTATGACCTTATTTTTCGAAAAATGATCTATATGCAACTTTACAGAAATTGGTTAAATAAAGTTAAATTAGGTAAAGTTTAACAAAAGGCTTTTATTATTATAGACATGAATACAAATAATAATTGCATTTTACCTTATTACTACTAAGATTATTAAAAGTTTCACTTCAAAAATATGAAATACATTTCACCATTTTTAAACATTGTGTGCTGTGTTCCAAAATGGCGTATCATTCAGCATCTGTTAGGAAACCTAACACTGATCTTCAATGATACCCAATGTTTATAAGTGTGACTAAAGAATATTATAATGTAATTTAATTATTAGTTTTATAAAACAAAGGAAAAATAACGTACAAAGACTTGAAGAAGTTGTCGCGACGATCGCGGATTGATATCCGTATAAGTAGACCCTGGGTAAACACCAGGTATAATCTTTGGCGGCGTAGTGAACGCTTGGAGCACATATTTGTATTGATCACACAGGCATGTTTTCTGGTCTGGGTGTGTTTGTCCTTGTCATTGTGTGTTTCCGGACCCCCGACACAGGATATATCCTAATGGGGGCTGTTGAGTGTGTAGCGTTTATTAAAAAAATGCTAGGAAGCAGAAAAGCAGTCGAGTAAAAAGAAAAATCACTTTTTAACTGTTTTAAATTGCACGTTTTCCTTAAGTAAAGTTATTGAAATAAAATAGTAGTTTTCTATGGAAATCTTGAATAATGAATTCGAATTCGTGACAAAAATAATTATTAGACAGTAAGTTTGAATAAATAAAAAATAATTTACGAAGATCATTGAGAAAGAATTTCCATTAATTCCTCGAAGTAATAAATAAATGAAACCAATCACTAATTGTGGCTCCATACCAATAGAACAAAAGAATGATTTATTTATTTCATTTCACAGTTTTGTATTAGAGTTCCGTACCCAAAGGTTGTCAAAGGAATCCTACAACTAAGCTTTTACTTTACTTTTCACCGGCGTCGGGACTTGAAGACCCCATCGCCGGCTGTTGGGATAATCCCTGTCACAACCGAGATTATTCCACCAGTGCAATAATTCATACTGGTGGTAGAGCTTTTTTTGCAAGAGACCGTCTAGGTAGGCACCATCGCAGTTTCAGATATTCTACCGCCAAATAGTAATGCTTAAGCATTACTGTGTTCCGGTTTGAAGGGCACTGTAGACTAGTGAAATTGTTGGGCAAAGGAGATTTAAGAACCAATATCTCGAGGCTGGCAACGCGTGAGCGGCGCATACTAATGCCTGTTTGCCAACTTGTAACATAAAAAAAACTTAATATAAAATAAAATTAAAAAATGCTGAGCACATTTATGCCGAAAAAGCAAAACTCAACCTAACGTGGGTCAATATTACTATTGAATAGGCCTAATAAAAATATTTATGGATCATACTAGGTGACCTCTGACTTCCTCTGATCCGTTCAGCATGAAGGGCGATTCAATTAAAGCTAATTAATAATTGAAGTTATTTGTGGCAAAAAATGTAAACTTTCACGGATGGACGGTCCCAGCCGGGGTCGAGACGAAACTGACATGAAGCTGGATTTTTTTTACGCAATATTTTTTAGCAAAACAAAAATATTCTAGTGGTTACTGTAATGTGCGGATACAATAATGAATCAATATTTTTTTACTGCTTTCAAAAAACGAAGAGGTTCTCAATTCTTATATATTTTATTGTATTTTTTATATTTGTTTAACGCAGAACTTTCATCTGGGTGAACAAATGATTCCTTTTTTATTTGAAAGCTGGTGCTTTCCGTGTAGTCACATATCAATTTGGCGCAGTTATGACAATGGCATCCATGAGAAAGTCTTAAATTTGCATTCACTATGTGCACGACAAATGAACGAATAATTTAATATTACGCCAACCGATTTTGATGATTCTTTTTTTGTTGTAAAGGAAATATCCCAAGGGTGGTACCATGATAAGGAAACCAGGATTTGATGATGGCATCCGAGAAGAATGGAGGGAATCTTGGAATGGAGAGCGAAATCGGGGCCCTGTGTGCCGATATTTTACTCCGCCTACCGACTTCTAAAGCAAATATTCTGTAGAAAATATTATTTTTATATTTTGATTTTTAGTTTTGAAGTCGGTATTTTTTCAAAAATATTTTTTAAGTATGTTCCTTGATTAGAAAGACGGCTGGATTTTTTTATATCCCAACGATTGGCAATGTTAAACAATTGCCGTAAACTATGAACACTTGCAATAAATACTTGAAGTATCCCGCGTAAGTATACGCGCGTTTAAACCCAAGGGATAAGAGAGAAGGTATGAAAAGGGAAAAAGAGAAAGCAACAGAGGAGGTGGGAGATTGGGCCTACGGAGCTTTCACTCATCGCAAGAAACGCAACAGTACCTGCTGATAGTGTTACTTTACGCAGATTTGCTGTAAGAGGGTAGTTTTTCCCCGGTCGATATCCGGCCCAATTGTGCTGAGACATATCTCCACAACTACTGAATCTATCTCATGATATACCACATGAAATACCCTTGAAATATAGTATTATTATTGTGAATGCATTAGCAATGCTTTAGACGCAACCTTGCAACCAGTCCTTTTACTGCAGAGCGATTTTATTATTGTTCTATTAATGTTGTGAAATATCTATACGACTATATACTAAACCTAAATTCTTACTTATATTATAAATGTGATAGTAACTTTGTCTCTTTGTATGTCTGAGTGACTGTCTGTCTGTCGCTCCAACACCAAAACTACTGAAGCGATTCCAATGAAATTTGGTACACAGATAGTCTAGAGTCTAAGAAAGAACATGCTACTTTTTAATGCGAAAAAAGGGTTGTAAGGGGGTGAAAAGAGGAGATGGACAGTTGTATGGTAGTATCGTCATTTTTAGAGCTAGAAGCTTAAAACTTATTTTTGAAGCTGTTAAATAAATATGACATTCACAGTTTTGTAAAAGGGCCCCCTTTTGGGGTTTGGGGTCGTCTTTAGAGTTTGTACTTCTTCTTATTCTTATCGAGGCGAGGATATGTTTAGTGGCCAACCTAGTGTCAGAGTTGTTCAGGTCGCCCGTAGGCCTCTGACTTGACTTTGATTTGATCGATTGTTGTCAAATTGTCAACAGCCGGGACCGACTTTTTACGTGCCCTCCGAAGCACGGAGACGCTCAGTTGAAATACCACTATGCGATCAACCATCTAGTGAGTGGCCGCGCCTAAAATTGCTTAACAGAGTTTGTACTAAAATCGTTATTCACGCGGGCGAAGTCACTGGCAGAAGCTAGTATACAATAAATGTGAAAGTTTATAAGTTTAGAGGTTTGTAACTCCATCACGGAAAAACAGCTAATCGGATTGTGATGAATTATGGCTTAGATAAATAAAGACTACATTCTTTTTATCCTGGAAAGTTTATAGAAGTTCCCGTGGAATAGACAAAAATGAAATCACATTAATTTTTATTATTCGTTGAACTGATTTTGATGAAGTTGGTATAAAAATAATTGGGATTTTGGACAACAATAATGCCAGTTTTTTTGAAAAAACGTGAAGAAAGCGAAATAGGGAATGAAACTTTGTATTATTTAAATTCCTGCTCGAGGCATATGTTTGTATTAGGTCTGGGTGTGTTTGTACGTTGTGTATGTTTCCGGACCCCCAACACAGGATATCACTATCCTAATGGGGGCCGTTGAGTGTGTAGCGTTTATTATATAATTAATATTTTATTTATTCGTATTGCAATAAGGGTGCCATTACAAAATGCTATTCAGAAGGCGAAGCCGTGGGCAGATGCTAGTGTTTTATAAAGTTGGTAACAATTAATTACTGTCATTTTTCGTCTGTCTAGTTTCGTGTTGCTAGTTTCGTCTCTGCGTCTACCACGCACTTGACTCCTAATTATTTTTTACTTCCGTCATCCGATCAATAATTAATTGTCATTAAACCACTGATCGATATTGTGTACACGCTGCCACAAACTACTTTTTCACACACATTTCCGTACTGTAGGCAAAAAAGAACACGCTTTCTCAACATGACCAATTATCATAAAGTTTTTATTATTCTGTGTTTTCCTGTTAAGTTTTATTTTTGATGATTTTTTTTTGTGTTGTTTAAACTTGACCTTGCGAAAATATAATCTGTATCAAGTATAGCTCAGTAGAGTATAATTATATAAGTCTAAATAAAATCGGCCCTGGGTTGAAAATATATTTTATTTTGTGTTATTATAATTCTTTTGTGTTATTATAATTCATGTTGATATTAAAAAAAAAAAAAAAAGCGATTTTTTGCCGACTGTACTTCAAGTCTAAGCTGACTTTTTGAATTCGCTACTTTATTGAAGAAAATAATGCAAAATTGTCTAAAATCATTAATTTAATAACCATAGATTGCAAAATTAAAATTTTATTACAAAATTTACATCAATTTTTTTATTTTTTTATTTTTATATTATGCGGTATTAAAAATACATACAACTCTAAATTTTCACCCTTCTACCATCAACCCCTATTATTTAATAGCCATATTAGTAAATCAACAACTTTCACCGGTGTCACTTCTTGACTCGGGTAGAAGTCTCTTACTCTTTCACGCAAAAGCTACTGAGCAAATTTGGATGAAATTTAGTACACACATAGCTTATTACCTGGTTTAACATATAGTATACTTTTTACCCCAGAAAAATGTTGTGTTCTCGTGAGATTATACAAAAACTACATAACGCGAGCAAAGCCGTGGGCATAGCTACTTATATATAAATTTTCTTAGCCTGATAAGATAATCCAATTTGTTATTTGTTCTTGACTACAAATTTGCATTTTGAGCACAGAGGCTAACGGACAACAGATTTGCAAACACTTCCACAATTTTTGACCTTACGTGATTATATTGACACACAAAATACTTAGATTTTGACCTTAACAAATTTTGTACTTTTAATTCCGGAGATTAAAGCGAGCAAACAACCAATGCAATTTTACAGCGAAGGTGTATAATATTTGAGATTCCGTCCCCGGAAACAATAAAATAGTTTTTGAAAAAAAATATCGTCTTCAAAACTAAAAAAATAAAAAATATCGGCACACAAGACACCGACTTTGAAGAAAATATTTTGTAGAAAATTTTATTTTTTGCTTTTTAGTTTTGAAGTCGGTATTTTTTTCAAAAAATATTTTAATTTATACTTTTTAGTTACGAATTTAACAAAGGCACTAGTCGCTACTACATACATCATACCGTTTTCCTTATCATCATAACACCCTTGGGATATCTCCTTTTCGTCAAATAAAAAGTATCATCAACTCAGTTCATAAACGACGAAGTTATCCACGAACACACATATGGTTATTATGGTATGGTTGAATTGAGAATCTCCTCCTTTTTTCAAGTTGGTTAGATCATATTTCAGCTCTTAATCCTACACTTTAACAGAAGAGACGGCTGTAGAATGCCATTATGCTGTTCCCACTTCTACTTTGGAGGGGATCTACTACACACTACACAACACATGTATGTGTTTTATGTTACTAAGTTGGCAGGTAAGCATACGGCCCACCTGATGGCAAGCGGTTGCCGTAGCCTATGGTCGCGCAACACCGTTAGTAGGTGTGGAGGTGCGACGTGAGAAATGTGTCTCAACACGAAGGGAAGATCCTCCGACCAGGCGGGTGATATTGCCTGGCGGACCGAAGCCCTGGGCCGAAGCCCAACGACTTACGTTGGAAAGTTGTATATATACCTCAAGTGGGTAGGAAACTTTGATAGCGCGATTTAGGATCGTGACGTTCGGTGGTCGTCCATATCGTTGCGTAGTATGCCCTGTAGGTGTCGTTGTAGCTTGATGCGACATTGTGACAATCTTGTCTTTCTATCGAGTTACGTCATGTTGTGTGTAGATGTCGCTACAGTAGGTGTCACTCACGCGTTGCCAACGAGAGATATTGGTTCTTTAATCTCTTTTGCCCAGTAATTTCACTAGCCGCCAGCCCTTCAAATCGGTACACAGTGACGCCAAAGACAATACTGTTTCGGGGTAGAATATTTGACACTGCGTTGGTACCTACCTAGCCGGCCTCTTGCAACAAAAGACCTCTCACCACCAATAATGTTTTTCAGTGCAAAGCTATTGCCTCTTACACTTTACAGGGATGTTCTTCGTTCACGAGAGTCTGTAATGCTCAACAACTGGTTATCTTAACTCAAGAACTGGTTAAGATTGATTAAGACCAGTTGTTGAGTAAACATGTTTTCGATATTGTAAAAAATTGCCCACCCACTTGGTTGCTGACGTCCGGGTTGACAGACATGCAAACCAAGGTGAATTATTAATAGGGTAACCATTCTAGATTAACGATTTCATAAGACATTCCTGTTCTGACTGTTCTAGCAACTAACCGCATCTTATCGCCCGTACTTTCATTCTTATTGCTCGGCTTCTAAATATCGTCTCTTCTTCGTCCTAGCATTATTCCCGGTATTTTTTTTTTAAGGATATTAGCAATGCTTTTTTTTAATGGCATTACTAATATTCCTTTTGCCCCTCCAAATAAGATCGAAGATTGCGCTAGGAGTGGGTACGACAATAGCCCAAGGGGATCAGGATCGAACCTGCGACTCTCGCGTTAACGGAGCGAAGTCGGCCCTTCTACCGTTGAGCTATCGAGGCTTCCGTATTAACCCAGGGTCTGCTTATTACTCTTATCCAGATTTGACAGGTTACTAGTTTTTACACGGAGCGACTGCCATCTGACCTCCGCAACCCTGAGGGCGAACCAGTAACTCGTTGGATAAGAGCAATTTACTTATCAAGTATTAACGATTATTATCAGATGTTATGTGATAGCAACCGGGATCGACGGCTTAACGTGCTCTCCGAGGCACGGTGGGGAGATCCACACGGACAAACGCCCAGACCGAGACAGAAATTTTAACAAACATCTGCCCGAGCGGGAATCGAACCCGCAACCGTCGAGACTAAAGGCGCACTCACTACCCACTACGCCACAACGGTGTCACGGCTTCTTAGTATTGTTACGGGCTGGGGTTCGTAGATTTGGAAACAAACACCTGATGGCTCTAAACAAGACTTTATTCTAGGTCTAGATTAAACAACAGACAGGTCCAAATCACAGGTCAATCACAGTCCAAAAGAATAGCCGAGGTCACTAATTATCGCACTTGTTCACTGGTATCACTTGTAGTGTCTTCGCTTGTTGCTCAGAACTGAATGAATCAGTCGACGCGCCGGGCCACTTATATACGCGGACACGGGTTCGAGAGAGCTCCGTCCGCGGAACGCTATTCTACATGTTTCGAGAATACATCTTTCTCGAACCCGCGCGGCGGTCGTAGAAATAGACAAAAGGAGTAGCAAGCGATTTTGAACCTTATGCCCCTGTGATAAGGTTCTCCGTAACAGTATCGTATCGTAATGTAATAAGCCTATAGTCTTCTTCAAGAAATGAGCTATCAAATGCAAAAAAAAATCAAATCCGATCAGTAGTTCCAGAGATTAACGCGTTCAACCAAACAAACAAACTCCTCAGCTTTATAATATTGATATAGATTAAACCTAAGGGACTTATATTAAACTTATTGTATTTGATCTTATTAAGTGTATATTACTATATTTCGTAAGGTCGTGTTTAAGATCCCTCCCTTTCCTTACAAGAACTACGCGTGCCGGTCTCCGATGTCACCGTCTAATTGTGGCATCAACTCCTTCGCGAACAAAGAAGTTTGCCAAATCTTTTCTTTGTCGTGCTTCTAAAAAGTGGAACTCATTGCCGGCTCACGTGTTCCCTTCCTACAATCTGGGCTCCTTCAAACGAGGCGTGATGAAGCATCTAGCGGGTAGGCAGGGCAAGGGTGGTTAACGCGGTTGCATTGCAACTCTGTCAGCCGCCTTCGCGTTTGGACTTTATTTCCACTTACCATCAGGTGGAGTAGAGTCATCTGCCCTAGTTTCCCAAAAAAAAAAGATTAACTTCAAATTACAGCCTAGCTATTTAATTATTATTAACATAAACTTTGTAACTACATAAAACATAATTCTTGAGATGGAATGGCGAATTAATTACGCATTATGTAACCTCTGCTCAAGGAAGTGACTAAGATATTTATTTATTTATTTATTTATTGCGATAACAAACAATTGTACAAAAAGCTTATTATAACAAATTCTTACAGCTAAATATTAAGTATTTGTACAACCAACACCGTTATCCCCAAATTAAACATTTAAATGGTTTTCAGAGACAATCGCTTCCCATACCATAATTGCTAAACAAAACTACATCATAAATAATGTTTTAAGAGCGTCGAGTATCACTCTCAGTAACAAATGTTGGTATCCACTAGTAGTTGCAATACTAGTTTTTAAAATTGTATGGTGCCACATGAAAAATGTCAACGGTGGTGAACAAGTCATTATAAGCCTTCATTATTCGCCTAAGAGGCGCGCGTTCACCAGCTTTAGTTTTTGAAATATTTGGTAAAAACAAATGGTGAGCGAACGCGTTACAGCTACGTTGAGGACGGTTCGGTATTCTGATATATATTTGGTTTATTAATTGATTACAGTCAAATTTATTACGACAAATATTATATAATATAACTTGATCTAGCAGCAGTCTTCTATTTTTCAATGAAGGTAAAGAGAATTTGAGTAACAATTCGCTATATGAGGACTTAGAACGAAAGCAACGGTAGTCAATAACACGAAGAAATTTACGTTGTACAGTTTCAAGTTGATCAATGTATTTCTGATATATCGGATTCCATATAACGGACCCATATTCTAATTGACATCGGATTAAAGATTTATACAGTAGCAGGTATGTTTCCGGTCGACTAAAAGAAGTTGAGGTTCGTGCAACAATATTATGTCTTATTGAGAGTAAATATCTTTAAACTTAACCTAAAGGCACTGATAAATTAGTGCCTGACGATAATATCCCTATAATACAGAACACATAGTCAACCTAATTGTATTGCATACAAAAAATCAAAAACTTTGGCCTTTAAATAAAAAATATCGTATGGAGCAAGTTTTTCAAAGAATTGCATACAGTCCTACTAATATAGTAAATATTAAAGTTTGTATGTTTGAATGTTTTAAATAAATCCTTACCAGTGTTGTAAATATAAATGCGAAAATAACTTTGACTCTGTGTCTGTCTGTTGCGCTTTCACGCTAAAACTACTAAACCGATTTAAAAGAAATTTGGTACACATATAGTCTAGAGCCTGAGAAAGGACAAAGGCTAATTTTTAATAAGAAAAAAGGGTTGTAAGGGGTTGAAAAAGTTGTATGCAAGTATCGTCATTTTTAGAGCTAGAAGCTTGCAACATTTTTTTTAGCCTGTTGATTCTATATAAATAGACATGATATTCAAAGTTTGTAAAAGTTTTACCCTCAAGGGTGTGAGATAACAATAGGGAATAGGGGATGAAAGGAAAACGTTATTCATGCGGGCGAAACCGCGGGCAGAAGCTAGTAATAAATAAATAAACGCTACACATTCAACAGCCCCCATTAGGATAGTTATATTTTGTGTTGTGGGTCCGGAAACATAGACAATGACATGGACAAACAAACCCAGGTTTACCTAAACCAGAAAAAATGCCTGTATGGTCAATACACGACCTGTGGCGCTTAAGGTAGGTTTCTCTACCGCTGCACCACAACATCGTCATGTTTGTTACTTAATCACATAAAACGGCTGAACACATATGGATTAAATTTATCACAGAAATAGATTGTCATCTGGATTAGAACATGGGATACTTTTTATCCCAGAAAAATGTTCGGTTCCTGTGGAATTGTCAAGAAAATTTCAATCACGAAATTTAGCACCTAGACAGCTTATTGTCCAGATTAACTCATAGGATACTTTTTATCCCGAAGAAATGTTCGGCCCCTGTGGGATAATCGAAGATATGCTATTGGACGTATTCAATTGAAATACATATCTCTTACGGAACATTAAATACTTAGAAATGATCTATTTCTTCTTCTTCTTAGAATTCATTTTATCCTAAGTTGACGGATTACTAAATTACACAGAGCGATTTCTATCTGACCTTCACAAATCAAAGGGCGAACCAGTTATCCATTGCATAAGACCAAATTACCTATCAAGAGTTAACTATTATTATCAGATTACCGGCGTCGGGACGTGACAACCCCATCGCCCACTGTTGGGATAAACTCTGTCACAGCAGAGATTATTCCACCAGTGCAATCAGTCACACTGGTGGTAGGTCTTTTTGTTGCAAGAGGCCGGCTAGGTTCAGGTGCCTCCGCAGTGTCAAATATTGTTCCGGTTTGAAGGGCACTGTAGGCTAGTGGAATTACTGGGCAGAGGAGATTTAAGAACTAATATCTCGAGGTTGGCAACGCTTGAGTGGCACCTACTAATGGTGCTGCGAGCGCTCATAGGTTACGGCAACCGCTTACCATCACGTGGGCCGTATGCTTGTTTGCCAACTTCTAACATAAAAAAAAAATAATAATAATATCTCGAGGTTGGCAACGCGTGAGTGGCACCTACTAATGGTGCTGCGAGCGCTCATAGGCTACGGCAACCGCTTACCATCACGTGGGCCGTATGCTTGTTTTCCAACTTATTACATAAAAAAAAGATTTTCTGATAACAACCCGGACCGACAGCTTAACGTGCTCTCCGAGGCACAGTGGGGAGGACAAACCCAAACCAAAACAGATACGATTGACCGGCGTCGACATTTCTACGTTACCGCAGACAAAGTCAGTGATCAGATGTTAGTATAAACAGTAGTATAAACAGATAATATTAAATTTCAAATTCCAATCTAAATTATATTTATTCAAATCGGTTTAGTGTTTTTTAATCGACAGCTTTTAAAAATTAATATGATATGCAGGAATGTGTTCATTTCCGGTTTTGAAAGAATTTCACGCTTAAGACCCCGAGATGGTCAACTTCAATTGAAAATTCTTGTCATTGAAGGTCATAAAACTAATTGATCGTTTATTAATTTAAATTTGAAAAGATTGCCTGAGGCCTACCTCCCTAAATCCGTTGTCAGCAGCTTTTTTTATGTCGTGACAGTTGTCAAACAAGCATACGGTCCGCCTGTTGGTAAGCAGTCACAAAACTTTGAATGCGCGCGATACTTGAAGTGTCACATGCGCGTCACATGGAAAAATTAAAGGGAAAAAGGATTTCCGAGGTTCTTACTTATCGTTATTTATCCGTGTTTTATCCAAATTTATTTAACCGTTTTTACATGTTATGTAACAAACATTCAAGCTTTCACATTTATAATATTATTAGGATTTTATCACGAAAGGGAAGGAAGTATGTTTTTAACACGAATGCCGTAACAATTATTGAACGCTACTTAAGTTACTAAGGTCAGATGACAATCGTTTTCGTGCTCGAGCGTACGCTTGGCGAGAGACGGAAAGAGGCCAAGTTCAAAGACACTACGCCAAGGATGTCATAATCATTGCCAAGTTCATTTTGACAGAAAATGTGACAAATTATCCGAAATGCTGGAATTTACTATAAGATTTGACGCCCCATCGCTTGCTGTTGGGATAGCCTCTGTCACAGCAGAGGTTATTGCACCAGAGCAATCAATTACACTGGTGGTAGGTCTTTTTTTGCTAAAGGTCAGCTAGGTACCACCGCAATGTCAAATATTCTACCTCAAAGTAGTATCTCTGGCATTACGCTGTTTCGGTTTGAAAGATATTGTAGTTTAGTGAAATTACTGGGCAAAGAAGATTTAAAAACTAATGTCTCGAGGTTGGCAAAGCTTGAGTGACGCCTACTAATGGTGTTGCAACAACCGCGTCACATCAGGTGGGCCGTATGCTTGCTTGCCAACTTAGCAGGCTGTTGTGTTATGTTCACATAATGTGCGAAATTAAATTTTTATGTATATTTAAACGTACCAGCGACTCGCTCCTGTAAGGTTTTGGTAGACGATTTATTATAAAAAATTTAATTGATTGATAGACCGATTGACGGTGAAGGAAAACATCGTGAGGTCCTACATGTCGTGGGAGAAATTCTAAGTAAATGCTTAGTTGTAGTAATTAAATTCTTGTTCTGTTATAAGTCATCAGTATTTCATTCAACTATTCTAACTTTGCATATTTGATAACAGTTCGTCAGATTGATTGACGTTCGTGATTACTGCTCCATACCTTGCCGGAACGATATATACAAAATGCGTGTCAAGCTTTTAGAGGCGCCTATGTCAATGTTGTAACCAATGTGACATGACATTTGTGACAAATTTGTTATTGGGTATTGCCGAGTTTATGTATAATACTAGCGGCCCGCTCCGGCTTCGCACGGCTATAAAATATATAGCCTATGTCGTTCACTGAAAAAATGATTAAAATCGATCCAGTAGTTTTGATTTATTCATTACTGCCCGTAGCCCACACGCGTTAAATTTAATTATTTAGAACATCACATTCATCATCATCATCATCATCATCATCATCATCATCATCATCGACCTATGGATGTCCACTGCTGGACATAGGTCTCGCCCAAATGCTGCCACCGGGAACGATCTTGTGCCGCTTGCATCCAGCGGCTCCCAACGACACTTTTTGTGTCGTCGTGCCACCTTGTGGGAGGCCTGCCGACGCTGCGTTGTCCAGTGCGGGGTCGCCATTCCAGCACCTTGTGAACCCAACGTCCGTCGGTTCGACGAGCTACGTGCCCCGCCCATCGCCACTTCAAATTCGCAATTCTTTGAGCTATGTCGGTGACTTTGGTTCTCCTACGGATCTCCTCATTCCTGATTCGATCACGTAGAGAAACTCCGAGCATAGCTCTCTCTCAACATCACATTAGAAACCTCAAAAATAACAGGTTTTTTTCCACTATTTAATAGATGTTATTATACATATAAACCTTTCCTTAACATTTAGGGGTATGAAAAATAGATAGCAGCCGATTCTCAGACCTACTGAATAATATGGTGAAAACACACACAAAGCGTAACAAACTAGTAAAAAGGAGATTTAAGAACCAATATCTCAAGTGACACCTACAATGGTGTTGCGCGCCCTCATAGGCTACGGCAACCGCTTACCATCAGGTGTGCCGTATGCTTGCCAACTTAATATCAAAAAAAAATCCGTCATGACCACGTTGTGGCGCAGCAGTAACCCCACAGGTCATGGGTTGGATTCCCGTTTGCAGCAGATGTTTAAATTGACTATCCAGGCATGTTTTCCTGTCTGGGTTTGTCCTTGTTCTTATGTATGTTTCCGGGCCCCCAAAAAGTTTCAATTTTCTACAGAGAGAATGATGATCGATGCTGATATATTATGTGGACGCAAATAAGCAATACCATATCAACCCACACGAATGTCATTTCGAGAAAAACGCGTTTGAAAATTTTGAACAAAACTTGCTTTATATGATTTTTTTTATGGTCAAGTGTTTGGCAATTTCAGATTTATGTAAGTTATGTAAGTATACAAACTGCATATTTTAACGCTTAACATAACCCATAAATTGCATGATTAAAAAATGGCTTTTTTTGAAGTTTTAAAGCTTAAAACCCTACAAATATTTAAAAAAAAAATTTCTTCAGCCATTCACCAACACTTCTGCATATATAACTCAGTTTTTACAATTCTGTGGGTTGACATGGTATTGCTTATTTGCGTCCATGTGATTCAGGCCTCAGGTCGAATGCCGTATTAACAAAGCATGAATTCCTCATAAAATAACATCCCAACTTGAGTTAACTCGCGTAAGTCAAGTTGACCAATAGTTTTAAATAATTCTATTACCACTTGATATAGTAATTATTTTAATGTTATCTTTTCTTCCGTCATTATGTAATTACTTCTGGTATAATTTGCGTAGTATTTTGTACAAATACACAACATTGTACTTAGAATTATAATAAATATATTAATAAGGTCGGATAGCCCATTTAATCAGATTACATCATAAACAAGTTCTTTTTAGATTTTTAAGCATACGGCCCACCTGATGGTAAGCGGTTGCCGTGGCCTATGAGCGCGCGCAACACCAGTAGTAGGTGCCACTCACGCGTTGACAACGAGAGATATTGGTTCTTAGATCTCTTCTGCCCAGTTATTTCACTAGCCTGCCCTTCAAACCGAAGCACAATAATGCCAAAGACACTATTGCTTTAAGGTAGAATATTGGACACTGCGGTGGTAGCTACCTAGCCGGCCTCTTGCAACAAAATACCTACCACCAGTGTGACTGATTGCACTGGTACAATAATCTCTGCTGTGACAGAGATTATCACAACAGCGGGCGATGTCACGTCCCGACGCCGGAAAGCAAGCATACGGTCAGCCTGATGGTAAACAGTCACCAATACTTATAAATGCACGATACTTGAAGCACACATGTGGTTGACGAGCCGAGTGATAAGAGGGAAGGGATGAGAAGGAAACAGAGGGGGTGGGAGATTGGATTGGATTGATTTATGACGGCTTTCTGCAAGAGATTAGACACGGCTTTTCTGTCACAGAATTCAGTGCGAAATCTCTAAGGTGGTCAGGAGGTTTCAGTCAGCCAAGCCATACTCATGCCGGAAATAGCAAGGTTTTACAACAAATAATTAGAAATACTAAATATAAATATTAAGTATTTTTAACAAGCTTTTTTTAATTTATTTGACAGCCACTCCTACACCAAGACGCCATTTTTTAATTAATAACTTTCATTATCAAATAACTTCCTATAGAGACAGGAAGTTGAAAATATTTATTAGTTCAACCATAAATGGACCCTCAGGTTGGTTGTAATTTTTCTCAAAATGCAAATCTATCTGTGGCGAGGTCGAATAATCGATTTAATCATTTCTATTACAATTTAAAATGTTATTTGAAACATAATGTACACAGCGATAAGATCTATTTATAAAATCACTAGCTTTTTCCCGTGACTGTCTACGAGTGTACATAAATATTTATTTTTCATCTTATTATTTTTTTTTGTTTATGTCAGGTAGCTTCGGTGCCTTAAAAACCTATTTTAAAGGTTTTTTTAATGGCTTATCCGATAATTATGTTTGCTGTTACATACCAAAGTATACCCTCCACGGGGGCTCGCTGGCGAAAACTGGGTCCCTTGTTTGTTAGCAGCGTTAGGTGGGTCAGTCTATCGATTAGAATGCGCTCGGAGCGTCGCCTCCATTCCCAATGACGTCGACAGCCATGGTTCGGCTTCACAGGAGGCAACCTACGAACGTGAGAAACTTTCTCTATCCCTTTTTCCCGCCTGGGTCTCAGTATTCACCAACACCTGGTGACGCTGTCAAGGTCAGTAGGGTCAACAGCTGTAAACAAACAGAAAAAAACACTCCACAGCTCCCAGAGTGCGGTGCGACGCGTCGCGAAAGGAAATGAAACAGTTTTTCGCTTCAAACGTCCACATGACTTCCGTTTTTTATTATTGTCGATGATAATTAATACTCTATACTCTTCCGTACCCTGACAACGTGTATGCAAAATTTCATGACGAAAATAGTTAAGTGTGTAAAAGCGTTCAACAACATTCGCATTTTTAGGGTTCCGTACCCAAATGACAAAACTAATGGTCATGTAACTGAGGGTTGAAAATAAAATTATCAGGGTCCAGCAACGTTTAATAGGAATAAGGTTTAAATAGGTTTTTAAAAATAATAAATAGGTTTCATTTGAATTAATTTATAAATTGTATCCAGGGGGGATACAATTTTTGAAATATGGGATTAATAATTCCTAAAGCTTCATCATCAAGCTGCGGAACTCTTTCACCGTGGTCCACAATGCACTTGACTACCAATTATTAACATTAGTGATAACAAAAAAATGTCTATGAGTTAAATTAATGACGTAATCAATAATAGTTTTTACGTGTTTATAATATAAAATGTAATTAGCGTTGCCATCCGTGACTTATAATAAAGTATTGTACGTTCATCATCATTCACAGAAAGAGCTTTTTCTGTGATGAAATAGCGAGACGAAAGAATCAAAGCTTGATCCTCATCACTAATCAATAATACTTTATTTTGGTACTATTAATTTTTTTCCTATTGTGAATCACCAATTTCTTTTAAGAATATTGGCAATGCTTTTTAAAGGCATTACTAACATTCCTATTGTCCTGAAAATAAGCCCGTAGCTTACGCTGGAAGTGGGTACGCCAGTAGCCCAAGGGGGTCAGGATCGGACCCACAACTCTCGTATTAACGGAAGAAAGAATTGTACTTTAGTTTCAAGAAAAAAAATGTGGCAGCCGTAGTTATAATACGTGTGGTCTATGTAACAATAGTGTGGGACCTGTGGTGAAGGGTCCCGTAGTCGAAATGAACTTGAGGACTAAAATTAAAAGTGAAGGTTGAAAGTGAAATCCTTAGTAAAGAGGCCCCCTGGGAGGCCCTTTCAAGGCCAGTAGGGCCAACAGCAATACACATTTTCAAAAAAAAAATATAGTTAAGAGGTTTTACTGTATCAGTAGCAAAGTATGGCTGTGTTTTGTTTTATACTGAAAGATATCATTTTGACTTTTTTTGATTATGTCTACTCCCCCCTCTAACTTTTAAACTATGGGATTTAAATTCTGGAAATATTGAGGTTGTAAAACATCAAAAGTACTTTCAACGATAATTATTTTGAAGAAGATAGGTTAAGTAATTTCAGAGTTATATACGTTTTTCCCATAACTTTGTTTTTCATATTATTTTTAATAATTATGAAATTACAAGCTTATATTTGCGGTCACTTTTAATTCATTAATATCCTAAAGATTCTTCATCATCAAGCCGCGGAAGTGACGGAATCCTTTAGTTTCCACAGTCCGTGGTGCACCACGCTCTTGACTGGTATTTTAATTATACAGGGCTACAACATTATGAATAAATTTTAAATAAATATGCCCACATACCATTGATAGGGCGGCCGTTGTCAAAATTTAAATTCCTTTAGACAGCTGTCAGATTAGTTGAACGAGGTATGCAAGTAATGACATCTCATTACGAAAGAAAAAAAAATTTTTTTTTTTGTTAAGTTATACGTTGGCAAACAAGCATACGGGCCACCTGATGGTAAAAATTTGCCGTAGCCTCTTCGTCCAGGGGAGTACTATCCTCAAAAATCGGAATTAAACAACAGTATCAGTATTATTTCGTTTCGTACGATGAGTGAGAATACCGCAGGCCCAATCTCCCACCCCTACTATTCCCGTCCCTTCCATCTCTGCGTTCATAGGTTGCGGTGACGCTTACCATCAGGCGGACTGTATGCTTATTTGTCAAACGTCACTACATTAAAAACATTTCATATCGAGTGGTTAGTGACAAACCTAGTGTCAGAGTTGTTCAGGTCGCCCCTATAGGCCTCTGACTTGACTTATCGACTGTTGTCAAATTGTCAACAGCCGGGACCGACTTTTTAAGTGCCCTCCGAAGCACGGAGACTGTTGAAATACTACTATGCGATCACCCATCTAGTGACTGATTGCGCCTAAAGTTGCTTAACCTACCGATCGTTTACCGATCAGTGGGTGCACTTTGTTAAAAAATACTGTGGTACGTAACCCTCTATGTGCGAGTGAGACACGTACTTGACCAGTTTTTTAAACCCGAGTATAACCAGGTCATTATTATAAAAATGTAAAACATTAAAAGTTTTTCTTTAATTTTATTGCACCAGAATAAGCGAATGTTCCTCAAATTGTTTTTCAAGTTTTTGTGAGAATAATTATTTATTTATTACTTTTTTTTGTCTTGTTTGTATGAAATAATTATAACACGGAAATAAAGGATCATTTCCTGGTTTTTTAAACCACCCGGTCGATAGAAACCGTAGACTTTAACCGAAGGTCGTGAATTCTAATCCAATGCAAGCACCTCTAAATTTTCAAATGCATTTGTGTCTCGAAATTGAAGCCTCAATAGCTCAAGGGTAGAAGGGTCGACCCTCTGTTAACGATCACTCGCAGGTTCGATCCTGACCCCCTTAGGCTATTATCGTACCCACTCTTAGCACAGGCTACAAGGTTGTTTGGAGGGCAATATGAGTATTAGTGAAGCCATGAAAAAGCATTTCTAATAGTCTTTAAAAAAATTCTCCTGATTTATTAAGGAAAACGTGGCGAGGAAATGGATGTTTATCCTTCTCTTTAACAGGAGAGGAAGAAATACATTAATTAAAAGCACACTACAGCTTTGCGGTAGAATATCTGACACTGCGATGGTACCTACCTAGCCGACCTCACGCAATAAGAAGCCTACCACCACATTTTTAATTTTTTTATATATACGGTAGTAGAGTCATGCTTCTTTCAGCACCGGCTTGACCGGGGAAGTACTACCCTCTCACAGAAAATCTTTTTTTTTTTTTTTATGTTAGAAGTTGGCAAACAAGCATACGGCCCACCTGATGGTAAGTGGCTGCCGCAGCCTATGAGCGCTTGCAGCACCATTAGTAGGTGCCACTCACGCGTTGCCAACCTCGAGATATTAGTTCTTAAATCTCGTTCGTCCAGTAATTTCACTAGCGTACAGTGCCCTTCAGACCGGAACACAGTAGTGCCTAAGCACTACTATTTGGCGGCAAATCGGCGTCAAGTAACTGTTTCATTAGGTACTGTTGCGTTTCGCGCGATGAGTGAGAACACCGGAGGCCCAATCTGTTCCCTTCCTTTATTCCCTTCCCATCCCGTCCCTCCTGTTCCTTGGGTTGGCAATGGTTGTGATACTTCAAGTGTAACATAAAAAAATATATATATAAAAAATAATTTTAACAAACATTATAGTTCGTCATTTTTTACTCGTATATAAGTTTCATTCTTATTAGGGTTGTCGACCCCATTCGAAGAGGGATCAAGAACGGAAAGGGAAGGGAGAGAGAGGTGGGATCTTTTTTACCGTGACGATGGCTTAAGAATGACGTCACACGAGTTTCATTATTTTTTTACCACAACTCGCCTTTGTCACAGCTAGTCATATTTCATGTTCACTCCCAGCGGGAATCCAACCCGTGACCGTCGTGCCTAAAAGCACGCACAACGATTGTTAAGCCAAGATTATCACATGTTTTTTCAACTCATAAGACAGGTGAGGAGCGAATCGGTAAAGGGATATGGGGTAGGAGTTTGGGTCTCAGATTCATCAAACATCCCTTTCATGCTGAAAATAGGGCTGTGTAATAGATTGAAAGTTATGGTTAAATTTTTTTTTTGTATAGATCTATAAAAATTAATGAAAATGAAGTGTCTGTTTGTAATTGCAAAATAAAACTATACATTAAATGCATATGAAAGTATATACGTTATTTACATTACAAAATTATCAGTCAAGTGCGTTGTGGACCACGCACAGTCGAAACTAAAGGGTTCCGCAGCTTGATGATGGAAAACCTTAAGAACTTTAAAAATAATAACGAATTAAAATCGACCGCAAAATAATAAAATTTCATAGTAATTATTAAAAGTAATATGTAAAACGAAGTCTTAAATTTGTAGACCTATCTTCTTCAAACCAAATGTGTTTGATAGTTCATTTGATGCTCTACAACCTCAAATTTTTATATAGTTTTAATTCTCATAGTTTAAAAGTTAAAGAGGGAGGGGTGAAACAATTTATATCATTTTGAAAGACCTATCAAAAGATATCTCATACGTTGCCAAGCGTTGAAATTTGATTTTCAACCCTCAGTTACATTTATGGATTCTTAATTTTTATATTATTTAAGGTTTTCATTACAAAATCGTGATGCGTTTCACAGAATACACCTATCTACTTAATTTCGTATAGATAGGGCCAACAGTCTCCGAGTATAATGACTGTGACATACGGACGGACGGACGGACGGACAGACGGACAGACGTACAGAAGGACGAACAGACGGACAGACGTACATACGGGCACACAAACGGACGGACATGGTGAAAATGCTTGTTTGACAACCGTTATGAAATATAAAGAATCAATTTTTGAGATTTTTATCTCTCTGTCTGTTTGTCCCAGCTACTCTTCGACAGATTTTAATGGCACCTTCACTGGCGTATAGCTGATGTTATAAGAAGTAACTTAGGCTTTACAGAAAAATCGGTACACCACGCGAGTGGAGCCGCGGGTACAGTAAGTACCAAATAGTAACGCCTGGCAACCCTGATCTCGACTCTTTATAAAGGACAGCCAACCAGGCGGCGTTCAGTAACGCAGTAGGCGCGGGCGCAGCCGCGTTTTGCTAAAAAAAACAAGTAAATTTCTTACGTATAGTTACTTGTGTGTTTGTGTTGTGCTTTTTTGGAGTGATTCGTTAATTTTTTTGATAACGAAGAAAAAGAAAAACGGTATGTGTTTTTTAAAATTTTTTATAAAATTTTTTTGATAATTTAATAAATAAATACCGTCAATAGCTCAATGGCAGGAGACTTGTAATGTGAGAGATGCGGGTTCGATCGTCCTGATCCTCTTGGGCTATTGTCGTACCCCGATATTTATTATCACGTGAATATAATTAGGAAAATATGTATTAAATAATTAACTTTTTAATATGGTTTACGAATTAATAATATTTAAAATTAATAATAAAAATATATTTATAATAATTGACGACGTTGTGGCGCAGCGGTAGCGAACCTGCCTTAAACGCCACAGGTCGCGGGTTCGATTCCCGCTCGGAGCATAATATGTTTGTATTGACCATGCAAGCATATTTTCCGGTCTGGGTGTATTTGTCCTTGTCATTGTGAATGTTTCCGGACCCCCGACACAGGATACCAATATCCTAATGGGGCCGTTGAGTGTGCAGCGTTTATTTATTTATTATTTATTTATTAATTATTAATTTAATAACATAAAAATTTTGTAAATTATCTACATATGTATATAGAAAAAGACACTGATTTACTTTATTTTTATAGATATATTAGCTTCTGTCAGCGGCTTCGGCCTCGTGAATAACGATTTTAATACAAACTCTGAAGCCCCATTTTAACCCTTTAGGGGTGGAATTAATAAAAATTAAAACACATGTTTTATTTTTTATTTTTTTATATTAGAAGTTGGCAAACAAGCATACGGCCCACCTGATGGTAAGTGGCTGCCGCAGCCTATGAGCGCTTGCAGCACCATTAGTAGGTGCCACTCGCGCGTTGCCAACCTCGAGATATTAGTTCTTAAATCTCGTTCGCCCAGTAATTTCACTAGCGTACAATGCCCTTCAAACCGGAACACAGTAGTGCCTAAGCACTACTATTTGGCGGCAGAATATTGGACACTGCGGTGGTACCTACGTAGCCGGCCTCTTGCAACAAAGACCTACCACCAGTGTGACTGATTGCACTGGTGGAATAATCTCTGTTGTGACAGAGGTTATCCCAACAGCGGGCGATGGGGTCGTCACATCCCGACGCCTTTACTTTAATTTCGAAAAATCCTTCCTTAGTGTTCATTAACGTTTTAGAAACAAAACCTTAGACTGGGCGTTTATAAGTGAGTCAGGTCTTCTCCTTTTATAAATAGATATAATATACGTATGTATCAGAATTTCCTTCAAGACGTAAATAAAGATTACACAATTTTTCCTTCACCGTAAAGCGTGATAAGACTTCAAAATACAGGAAAAAATCATAGTCTTTTTGACCAGCTGTGAATACGTGACCTTCAGTTATAATCTGCGTTACCCCACTATGCTATTTAACGGTAGAAGGGCCGACTTCGCTCCGCTAACGCGAGAGTCGCGGGTTCGATCCTGACACTAGGAATATTCGTAATGTCTTAAAAAGCATTGCGAATAATTCTTAAAAAAAAAATATCTTTTCTAAATTGAGGCAATTAAAAAAAAAGTCCCCATAGTTCCCCTAGGAAATTTTCGTTCTGTGTGTATTTCTGTCGCACCAAAAAATGCTAAAAACAACATTAAATGTATAAATAAATGCAATCCTCAGATAAAAAACTCGATAGGTTTATTCTACGATGGTGCAGAACCCTTTGTGTAAGAATACGACACACGGTTGACCGATTTTATTTTTATGTCTGTTTGAGTGAATTATACATGTTGCTACTTGAAACAGATGTTTGTTTTTTTATTTAATTACGGTTGGCAAACAAGCATACAGTTCGCCTGACGGTAGTCACCGCAACCTATGAACGCTTGCGATACTTGAAGTGTCACATGAGCGTTGCTAACCCAAGGGATAGGAGGGATGAGAAGGGGAAAAAGGAAGGGAACAAACTGGGTGGGAGATTGGGCCTCCGGCGCTCTCACTCATCAAACGAAACACAACAGTACTGTGTCTTGACGCCGATTTTCTGTGAGAGGGAAGTACTTCCCCGGTCGAGCCGGCACAATTGTGCTGGTAGAAGCCTGGCTCTACTACTACTATTGTATTGAACATACATACATGTTTATAGTTATACTAGCTTCTGTCCGCGGCTTCACCCAACTGAATAACGATTTTTTATTTGGAAACTTTAATGCAATTTATGGTTCAGAAATGACTGATCCGCATTACAATCTTTCATCCTCTATTTCAACACCTTCAAGCCTTTTTTTAATGTCTTTTTCCAAAGTCTAGTCATATTATTCCGATTTCAGTGATTTAGTCTATCTCTGTATTAAAAGTCATCAAAATCCGTTCAGCCTCAATAGCTCGACTGTAGAAGTGCCGACTCTATTCAGCTAATGCGAGCGTCCCGAGTTCGATCATGACCCTCTTGAGGTATTGTCGTACCCGCTCCTATTGTGAGCTTCGAGCTTATTTAAAAAGGCAATAGGAATATTAGTAATGACTTGAAAAAGCTCCGGCGTCGGGACGTGACGATAACATCGCCCGCTGTTGGGATACTCTGTCACAGCAGACATTATTCCACCAGCTCAATCAGTCGCACTGATGTAGGTCCTTTGTTGCTATAAGCCGGCTAGGTAGCTAAAATATTCTACCGCAAAGCTGCAGTGTCTTTGGCATTACTATGTTCCGGTTTGAAGGACTATGTAGGTTGGTGAAATTACTGGGCAAAGCAGATTTAAGAACCAATACCTCTCGAGGTAGGCAACAACTGGAGTGACACCTTCTAATGGTGTTGCGCGCGCTCATTGGCTACGACAACCGCTTACCATCAGGTGGACGTCTGCTTTTTTGCTAACTTAGTAACATAAAAAAAAGATTCTAAAATCTCGCTTGACTTGGTTATTAAAATGATGAATCGGATGCAATATTTGAGCGCGCTTTTTTTTAAAGTCAAATTTTTCGCTCCGCTAATCATGTTCGGATGAGTGCCCAAGTGTACATAGTGAATACAAGTAGCCGCCCTTGGCTTTGCTTGAGTGAGTGAGTACTTTCATATTAACCCTGGGGGAGTGGCTTTTTAAAAATCATAACTTCTTATTGTTTTATCGAGACTGGCTTTTTAACAAAGCACGGAAGCCTATTAGACTGTTTCTTATCCCCAGAAGCCTACCTGGTAGAATTACAAATAGTAATGCTTAGGCATTACTGTGTTCCGGTTTGAAGGGCACTGTACGCTAGTGAAATTACTGGGCAGAGGAGATTTAAGAACTAATATCTCGAGGTTGGCAACGCGTGAGTGGCACCTACTAATGGTTGGCTCATAGGCTACGTCAACCACTTACCATCAGGTGGGCCGTATGCTTGTTTGCCAACTTGTAACAAAAAAAAAGCCTCGCTACCAACCGTCGAGCCAGCACTCAGCCGTCATCGATGAACTTACTGAATTTACCGACTCCATTGCCCGCGTTGCCCCATGTAAAAGTGACCGGGTTTGACAAAGCCAGCCCGCGATAAGGACATTACAAAACCTACGCCATAACCTTCATTCAATACATTGCATTAATTGATCCTGTACAACTTTTTATTGTGAACAACTATCGCCATTACGAAATAAACAATAATTAATTATACACATTGCAATATGGAACTGGTATGTAATATTGCAAAGTCGTGTATAAGAATTTGGTTCAATTCAATTTATCTTAAACATTACTCAATTTGAGTATTTTGAGATGTTTTCAACTTTTTGCGCGTCGGATTTTTGGGTTGGAAATTTTGAAATTTTTGTAATGTTAACTTCTTTTATCGTATAGTGTGGGACGGAGTGAGGTGCAGTTTGAAATAAGTTTTTTTTTATGTAAGAGAGGTCAAACGAGCAGGAGGCTCACGGAGGCTCAAGTTGGTTCCACAAAGTGGTTGTGCGAGGAAGACAATGTCTTCTAAATCTCGCTGTTGTGGATTACCAGACATCGAGGAGATAAAGATGAAATTTAGAGTTTTGTCGCGATGTCCGATGGTGAAATTCCACTGGCGGGATCAATACAAACAATTCCTCAGAACATTCCCCATGATTAACTTAATGTAAAATTTAAACGGCTAACACTCACGTTCAATCGGTTTAAGTACCGACTAGTTTCGGACTCATCGGAGGTCCTTCATCAGGGTGAGTGGGTTACGTTCGCGTTCGCGACCCGTCTCGCACTGAGTGCGATGAGTCCGAAACTAGTCGGTACTTAAACCGATTGAACGTGAGTGTTAGCCGTTTAAATTTTACATTAAGTTAATTATGTCTCACGATAGTTTTAATAATTTAATTCCCCATGATTTATGCGATAGAAGATGCAGAGTGATCCGACATCTCTATGCAGCCTATTTTTTGTAATTTTTAAATTTTTCAAAATCATGATATTAATGTATTGTCATTAACACGTGGCTTATAAACACAGATGTGATGGATGTGGTTTAACTTTTAACACGCTTTTTAGCTTCAGATCTATGTAACGGAAAATTTGAACATGATTTTGACCCCCTTCGAAACGTCAGATTAAATTGAAATTTTGCATACTTATCAAGGAAAAATGAAAATTAAAAAGAAAAAAATATATTTTATTATAATAAAAGCGTGGCGTGCTTTTTAAGTCAATATGAAATTGATAATTCTTCTACTCATAATATCTGTCAATATAATAACATTTTTTCTTATTTATTTTTAATTTTTAGTTTAATTTTTAAAATTATTGAATTGTCATCGGTATAATAAGTTCTTGCAAACAATAAAAACGTTTATTGTCCAAGAACTTCATTATAATGTATTCACAAACGTGATAGAATATAATTATAATAATATTAAAATGCAAAATACTTTTTGATGTTAAAGTATGAAACCTGTATTCTAGGATTTACCTTCAGATTCTAGTGGCCAAATTAAATAAATAAACGCTACACACTCAAAGGCCACCATTAGGATAGGCCGCCGGCAGAAGCTAGTTTCTAAATGTAGGTATTTTAAAATATAAAATTTTCTCAGTTTTATGAAAATACATTTTGAGTGCTACTCAGTTTCCCTGGTTATCGTAAAATCTTCAGCTACAAGTAATGAGTTACATGATGTAACCGGCAGTTAAATATTTTAGTATTACCAAGAGTTATTAGATAACTGTACCGTGGATGTTAGAAGGTTGGACGGATGCGGCATTTTTCTTTTTGGGGTCCTTTAAATTATTCGCTCTACAATACTTTATAGTTTCTAATGTATGATAGCATCCACGGGATTTGATTTTATGAAATACAGTTTCGCTTTACCGACGATGATAAAAAAATGACGTTAAATCCGTGTATTTCCGGATCGAGTCCTTTTGTCTCTAGTCCGATTATTGTTTTCCACGTTTTTTAGATATTCTTTCTTTTGTGCAAAAAAAATACATATTTCAACAACACATCTCATTCGTAACTAATTTCAACTTTTTTTTTATTATTTTTTATTTTGAAAGGGTTTTTTGACACGGTGAACATGCCACCCCCATTTAATAATCCCCTTACTATAAACTTAACATACTCCTACTTGGCAATAATAAAGAAAAAAACAAAAGGAATCATCATAAACTTTGAGGTTTACCAAAAAAAAAATCAAAGCTCGGTCATCAAGGTACTTATATAAACGTAAAATAATGCCGCCTCTAAATGCTACATTCACAAATCAATGGCGTTTTGTGATTACCTACCATTTAGGTCATTGCCAGAATAACATATACTCACATACAATATACACCTTATCTGATCACGATAAGTGTGGTTTTCGTTTGAAGTTATTAGTCTGTTAAAATTATAACTAGGTTAATACTAGGAGCTTACAACCTTCCATCTTGCCCCCTGGGACTGAGCTCAGCCAGCACAGTGCTGGAGATGCTCTGGTTTTGAGTTCTGTAATCCCGGAGCCTCTCTGTGTCACTGAGTTCGGCCACCGAGGAGGTTTTAGTGGGTACCCATGACCGACCACCTGTCACGGAACCCCATATAACCCGGTTCTCCCCCCCAGGAGGTAGGGTCTCTGTGAAGCAGATTTCCTCCCCGACAATAAAAAAAAGGAGTTTACAACCTTGATTGCTGACTCAGTCAATAAATCGCTTTTCCATAATTTCTTTAATTAATAACAGCCTTTATTCAAAGCCATATCGATTTTAATATGAATATTTCCGATTTAATTGTTATAATTATCGATTAAAATGACTTCATTATCATTGGTGATTGATTTTAAAATCGATTATTCACTATGAATGACTCGAATGAGGATATTATGGTAATAACTTAAGGACACAAAAGTTAGAACGTAGAATGTATACTAATATTGCTCGTCTTGTACTGATAGGTCAAGGTTTAGCGTTTTAAAAATGTATGAATGAATGAGTGAATGAATAAATGAATGAATTAATGAATGAAGGAATGATTGGTAAAAGTTTTTTTAATCTTTTTTAATATTAGCTATGTTTATTCAAGGCATTGCTAATATTCGAAGCTTGCGCTAGTAGTGGATACGACATTAGCCCAAGGGGGACAGGATCGAACCTTCGACTCTCGCGCTAACGGAGCTAAGTCTGTCCATTTACCGTTGAGCTATTGAGGCTTCAATATTATTGAGGTTGCTGTTCATATATTTTTTTTCTGTTACTAAGTTGGCAAGTAAGTTGGTTCTTGTCCGGTTTTTTTTAGTATGCAATTATAGTAATGTTATAAAACTAGTAACATATGGTTCAAAGCCTAATATAGCTTACATGTGCATTCAAGGATCGCCGTTTGCGTAAATCAGTAATGTCGCAACACATTCTCTCCGCTTTTGGCCAACATAGAGAATAGGTTATTTCAATTATAACAGTGTGCCATTTTTTTTGGAATGTGTATTGGTGTTGGCCCTACCGACACAAATTCAAGTAACAATAAATGTGAAAGTTCCCCAATGGTTAGAATATGAAGAGCCCAAAACTCTCCGGCGGCTAATATCGTTGTGGAAGGCAACCGCGTTAGCCACCTGCGCTGCGCGCAAGATACCTCTTCACGCCTCGTTTAAAAGAGCCCAGATTATAAAAACTTTTTAGAAGTACGAAAAAAAAAAGTTTATAACTAAAACTAAATTTATAAATAAACTAAAACTAACCTTATGAAGCCGGCCGTCGCTTCTTTCGAGAATCGCGGGTTAAATTCGATCGAGGGATTTTTTTTTATGATGTGGCATTAAAAATACAAACAACCCTAAATATTACCGATTTGTAGTATATTTTTAATTCTATGTATAATTGACGTAAGGTATACGATCGGTTTCACTGCACGTCATAGACAGGGTACCATTAAGTACATGTTATGTCCCAATAAATTAATTGTTTCTTTCTTTCTTTCTAAATTTTCACCCTTCTACCATCAACCAAAATGATTTACGCCACAGGTCGCGGGTTCGATTCCCGCTCGGAGCATAATATGTTTGTATTGACCATGCAAGCATATTTTCCGGTCTGGGTGTATTTGTCCGTGTCATTGTGATTGTTTCCGGACCCCGACACAGGATATTACTATCCTAATGGGGGCCGTTGAGTGTGCAACGTTTATTTATTATTATTTATTCACGATATTAGTAAATCAATAATTGTCATTATCACTTTTGTTCACAATTAGACTCAGGGGCGCAGCTATCGGGTCCCAGATTTTCGGGGCAGGACATAGTCTGCTAGTATATTTATATAGTAAGTCTTTATAAACACAATTAAGTCCATGCCATCAGATGGTTCAGAGCGTTGGAGCGTATCCTAACCTTCGCAGACAATTAAAGGCTTAGCAAATGCTGTAATAATTTAATTTATATTACTTTAACGTGGTTTATTATCACTAATAATACTCGCGGCTTCGCTCGCGTGAATGACGTCGTTTAACCCAACTTTTTTTAGGGTTCTGTAGCTAAATGGCAAAGATGGAACCTTATAGTTTCTTCCTGTCCGTCTGTCCGTCTGTATGCCAACGTGTGAGATATCTTTGGATAGGTCTTTCAAAATGATAAGGAGGTTTGATTTTGACTTTTTTCATTAATCCAGTAGTTGTTGAGATATTAGCTCCGAAAGTCATAAAAATTGTATCTGTATTGTACTGGAAAAATTTGAGCTTGTAGGACTTCAAATTAAAATTTCAACCACATTTGGTTTGAAGAAGATAGGTCTACAAATTTTAAAGATATATAAGCTGTTCCTATATCTTTGTTTTTCATATATTTTTTAATAATTTGTATGATATTACCAACTTTTCTTTGCGGTCGATTTTAATTCGTTACTATTTTTATAGTCCTTAAGATTCTTCATAAGCAAGCCGCGGAACCCTGTTTCAACGCACTTTACTGGTATTAAAGAATATTAGCAATGCTTTTTCAAGGGATTACTTACTAATAATCGAACCCCTCAAAATAAGCTCGAAGCTTGCGCTAGGAGTGGGTACGACAATAGCCCAAGGGGTTCAGGATCGATTCCGCGACTCTCGCGTTAACGGCCCTTCGACTGTTAAGCTATTGAGGCTTCTTGTACTTGTACCGTTGAGTTATTGCAATATAAATAAATTCGCGATACAAAATTTCATCCCCTATTTCAAAAACTTCAAGTATTTTTACGCGATAAAAGTTTAACAAAATCATTTCAGTTTTAGGGTTGTTATTTTCACATTTAATACCATTACTTTTAGTTTTTTGTTAGTACTTAATGGTACTTAGTCACATAAAAAAACCTTAATTCTATGCAGACAAAGTTGTAAGTATGTATGTTTGGACGTTTGTTACTATCACACAAAAACGGCTCAACGGATTTGTATGAAATTTGGCACAGGTATAGATTGTTACCTTGATTAAGATACAGTATACTTTTTATCCGGGAAAAATGTTTACTTCCCATTGTATTATCAAAAAACATGCTACAAAACTCAAATAAAATTCGGTATGAATGTGTTTTACAGAACTTATTTCCTGACAAATTTATTTATATCTGGTGGCAATTTTAAGGACACCGTGAACCAAGTTGCGGGCGGATCCTTGTTCTAGTATAAATAATTAGAACTATACGAGTATTAACATTGTTAATGTAGTTTTCTTGTCGGCTTCCTTCAAAACCTTCGTCAGTATAACCATGACATTGGCACCACGGCCGAAATTAATTATATTTCGTTTAGCAGCGGAAATTACTTAATATTTTGCTATTGGATTCGAAATGAATATATTAAAATGTGAATGAATATTCTAACAGTTTTAGTTTAGCGCCCACTAACTGAGTCTAATTGTGAATAGAAGTGACACCGGTGAAAATTATTGAATTACTAATATCGTGAAAAAAGTGTGAAAATTTAGAGTTGTATGTGTTTATTTAATGCTGAATCATAAAAAAATGTCAAAAACCACCATCCTTAACCCCTTAATTTTAAAAATAGATGTTGACCGATTCTCATACCTACCCGATAGGCACACAAAATTTCATAAAAATCGGTCGAGCCGTTTGTGTAGGAGTTTGGTAACAAACACCGCGACATGAGAATTTTATACATTAGACTTATAAAATAACTAGCGGGCCCGGCAGACGTTGTCCTGCCACGAAAATGAAAAAAAATAGTGAGCAGATAGCAGCGCCCCCTATGGGTCCAATTATTAATCTAAACCATTCTCATTTTGCCGGTCTTTATGCGATCGAATATGAAGAAGAAGTGATAGCAGAATCAAATGACATAAAATTGAAAAAAATTGTAAAGGGTTGATGGAATTTGAAAAATTAATAGCCTAAAACCTTCTACAATAAATTCCGCGTCGAATGGTCATGACCATGCCGGTCGGTCCAGTAGTTTTCAAGTTTATCGGTAACAAACATATAGATAGATAGATTATAGATTATGACAAGACATGTATATAAAGGTCTTTCTAAAATTCTATCAATCGAAAGGTTAATATATATTTTAGATCCGTCCAGTTTAAGTTGACCTCTAATAAAAATACTAAATCTAAAAAGTATTTATTTGTTACAGATATCAAATCCAGTCACAGCATATGAACACAGACTAAATAGAAAACAAGATGGCGCCACAAGAGCGAACTCCTTGTTGCGAAGAAAACGAAACAGCACCCATAGACAATCTGTCGAACATCGATCTATCCGGCAGTTTCATAAACAAAGGTTACACGAACGACACCACAGATAATATAGTAAAGAAGGATAACGAGGAGAGAGGAAAAAGGTTACGGATTTCGACGATCTCCTCCCTATGTGGGGAATTCGGATTGTATCAGAAGATTTTGTTCCTTTTAATGATACCGTTTGCCTTCTTCGTTTCATTCGTTTACTTCTCGCAAATTTTCATGACGATAGTTCCTGAACAGCATTGGTGCTGGGTCCCGGAGCTTGCCAACCTTACGGTCGAAGAGAGGTGAGTCATTTTAATTATAATCGTATCATATCCATGTAATTAAGTTTTAAAAAGGAAAATTTGACGACGTTGTGGCGCAGCGATAGCGAACCTGCCTTAAACGCCACAGGTCGCGGGTTCGATTCCCGCTCGGAGCATAATATGTTTGAATTGACCATGCAAGCATATTTTCCGATCTGGGTGTATTTGTCCTTGTCATTGTGAATGTTTCCGGACCCCGACACAGGATATTACTATCCTAATGGGGGCCATTGAGTGTGCAGCGTTAAAAAAAAAAAAGCCTCTTGATTTAACACATCTTTTTAAAATGGCTGGATTAATATATCGTCACAATATACATGACATTTAGCGTCACTAAAAACACAGACTTCAAAACTATAAAATATATATTTTCTTAATAAAACAAAATGCTAAGTAAACCACAAGCACAAAAGGATTTATTTTTGTAATAAATTGTTGTTTTAACATGGCTCATTCATGTTAAAACAACAATGTGTTCCGGCGTTGTTACTAGACGACCCCATCGCCCGCTGTTAGGATAATCGCTGTCACAGCAGAGATTATTGCACCAGTGCAGTCAGTCACACTGGTAGGTAGGTCTTTTATTGCAAGAGGCCGGCTAAAGCATTAGTATCTTTGACTGTAGTCTATTGAATCACGGGGTAAAAGAGATTTAAGAAATAATACCTCTCGTTGGTGACGCATGAATGGCACCCACTAATAGTGTTGCGCGCGTTCATAGGCTACGGCAACCGCTTAAAATCAGGTGGACCGTATACTTGCTTGCCAACTCAATAACTACGCGCTTGCCACAAGTAGGGTCATACGGTTTTTTGCCACCTTTATTGTGTAAAAAAACGCTACACTCACCAATCTTTACTGACCAGTGAGTTGTATAATGTCTATAACAAGGCAGTGTTTTGTTCCTGGTTCTAATGTAACGTGTTACACGGCTAAATGATTTCTCAGCCGGAAGCCAACCAGGCGGAATGCGTGAATAATGTGACTTATATTTGTGCGTGTGCGGAAAAACAACATATGATTAGATTATATCAGTGTGGAGTGTTGTTTTTTCGGTATTGCTGTTGGCCCTACTGCCCTTGACAGCTTCAAAGAGCGGGGGGGCGAGTACAGAGACTCAGCCGTGAAAAAGGGGCAGCCCTCACTGGGGCTCAAATTTGATTCCGTCCTTAGGGTGCCTCTTGCGAAGCCGAACCACCGCGGCGGACGTCATCGGTGACGGAAAATCATGTGGCGTGTTGGTAGTTTGCTTTTAGCCTCGACAAACGCGGTTTGGATTCCTGCTCGGCCAAATATTTGTCGGTCTCGGTTGCTATCACATAACATATAAAATTCGTTAACTCTTGATATATATTGCTTATCCAATGGTTTATTAATTTGTCCGTACGGTTACGGAGGTCTGATCGCAATATTTATATAGATCCAATAGATTCGGAGTAAATTGACTGTGACACACAGACAGACAGACGGACATGACGAAAAAATAGGGGTTCCGTTATTGCCATATGGAATGAAATAGGGAATGAATAAACGCAAATAAAAAACATGAAGTTTTAGTTTCCATTGAGTTTAAATTTATTATTTTATGACTATAAATAAGTCATCTATATCTATATCTATACATAGTATAAAACAAAGTCGCTTTCTCTGTCCCTATATCCCTATGTATGTTTAAATCTTTAAAACTACGCAACGGGTTTTGATGTGGTTATCTTTAATGGATAGAGTGATTGAAGAGGAAGGTTTAAATGTATAATAACATCCATTAAATAGTTGAGAAACAAAAAAAAGGTTGAGGTTTGAGGTTTCTAATGTGATGTCGTAAATAATTGCATTTAACCACGGCCACGGGCAGTAATGAATAAATCAAAACTACTGATAAATGACATAGCTATATATTTTATACCCGTGAAAAGCCGGAGCGGGCCGCTAGTAAAATAATTATATAAAAAAATTATAATTAAAATATATAATTGTATTTATTTAACGATGTTAAGATAATTTTATTTAATGTTTAAACTAATAGGATTTACTTTTTGCAAATTGAGTTCTGGCGCTTTAATTATATCTATTATTTTTTTTATATTTAAATAATATAATAAATCACATCTGGTTTATCTGAATTTCCGTTAAAAATAACAATAAAAATTCAAGGATTTTGATAAAAATAATTTTTATTGTATTTTGCAAAAAATATAATTATATTCTTCCTGATTAACCATATTAGTTGATAAGATTATGTTAAATAAATAAATAAATAAACGCTACACACTCAACGGCCTCCATTAGGACAATTATATCCTGTGTCGGGGGTCCGGAAACATACACTATGACAAGGACAAGCACAACCAGACCGGAAAACATGCCTGTACGATTAATACAAACATCTGCTCCGAGCGGGAATCGAACCCGCAACCGTCGAGGCTTAAGGCAGACTCGCTACCCACAACGCCACAACGGTGTCAACAATGTTCGCGGTTCTTCACGCCTTAGACTTGGATGTTACATCCATCAGGCGCTCCTATTTTTTTTTATGTTGGAAGTTGGCAAACAAGCATACGGCCCACCTGATAGTAAGTTGTTGCCGTAGCCTGTGAGCGCTTGCAGCACCATTAGTAGGTGCCACTCACGCGTTGCCAACCTCGAGATATTAGTTCTTAAATCTCATCTGCGCAGTAATTTCACTAGCGTACAGTGCTCTTCAAACCGGAACACAGTAGTGCCTAAGCACTACTATTTGGCGGCAGAATATATGATACTGAGGTGGTACCTACCTAGCCGGCCTCTTGCAACAAAAAACCTACCACCAGTGTGACTGGCTGCACTGGTGGAATAATCTCTGCTGTGACAGAGGTTATCCTAACAGCGGGTGATGGGGTCGTCACATCCCGACGCCGCCTATGTGGGAATACCATCAGCTCTTCCTCGAAAAGCCTTTAGTAAAGCGCTGAATTTGAAAGCGTGACCTCTAAAGTCCATTCCGTAGGAGTTTTCGGAGAAGTACTACCCTCTCATAGAAAATCGACGTAATGTAATAGTATCTGTACTGTTGCGTTCCGTGCAATGAGTGAAAATGCCGATGGAACAATCTATCATGACACTTTTTGTCGGGTGAGTTTATCGACTAGAAAGCGCTCGGAGAGTTTCCTCCATTCGCAGTGGCTTCCTCGCAGCAGGCACTGTGAAGACGGAATCAAATTTGGACTCCCGCGAGTGGTCTCTTTTTGACGGCTGGGTCTCAGTACTCGGTTCTCCCACTCGGTGACGCTATCAAGGCCAGTAGAGCCAACAACAATACATTAAAAAAAACTGTGTGCATAAGTTGCGGTGACAGCTTACCGTCAGGCGGACCGTATGCTTGTTTGTCAACCGTCAAATAGAATAGCATACATAAATGGCGCAAGACTTATCCAATGAGTTACTGGTTCGCCCTTAGGGTTGCGGAGATCAGATGGCAATCGCTCCGTGTAAAAACTAGTAACCTGTCAAATCCGGATAAGGGTAATAAGCAGACCCTGGGTAAATAAAATACCGGGAATAATGCTAGGACGAAGAACCATAAATAGAGCAAGACCAATATTGAATACATAAGCGTACTTCCACGACTTCTCGGTCCGATAAAAAATCATACATTACTAGTTACATTACACACATTCTTATGAAACTTCCGCGTTTTTTCTCTGCCTTAAAGCTTTAGTAGTTTGTTGGTACTTTTGTTTTATTTAACCATAACAATGAGACCTCGAAATGTGTGGTAATTATAGTGACCTCGAATTGTGTGAAGGTGAATTCATATATTACTCTCTATAGACTAAACTTCCATTTTTTATTCACAAAATGGCTAAGCTCTTGACCTCCATCGAGTCCGAAGCCATAGATGAGGTCTACGTTGAAGCGAGCTAGCTCATGAGAAGCCTGTGTACCATGAAGAGATTCAGGTTGTATGTGTTCGGGAATAAAGACGCCGGAAGACCGTTCCACTCCCTGGCAGTGCGCATTTATTTATTTATTTATTCATGGGAAACAAACAGTACAATGATACATAAAATCTTAGAAAATCAAATATTACATAGACCAACTAAGTTTCCACTAAAAGATTATACAATATAGGTTATAACAGAATACCAGAAAGTAATATACAAATTATCGATATTAAAATTTAAAAAAAAAATATAATAAGTCAATTATTCTAGAAAAAATATTAAATTATAGTTAAAAGAATGAATATTATTACCATCAGGTGGAGTAGAGTCGGAAAATAAGGCTTTATAATTAAAATAATTCAGAGTTATTGAAAATCTGAATCTCACTGGTGTAGGTATCTTGTTGCAAGAGGCCGGCTAGGTAGGTACCACCACAGTGTCAAATATTCTGCGGCCAAATAGTAGTGCTTAGGCATTACTGTGTTCCGGTTTGAAGGGCACTGTACGGTAGTGAAATTACTGGGCAAAAGAGATTTATGAACCAATATCTCTCGTTGTCAACGCGTAACTGTCACCTACTAATAATGTTGCGCGCGCTCATAGGCTACGGCAACCGCTTACCATCAGGTAGGCTGTATGCTTGTTTGCCAACTTTTGACATAATAAAGAATAATCTATTTTTACGGTTGGTTAAAACATTTTAAATGCGGATGGATGCTATTAATACTTTTCAAGAGGTTTTTTCCTTGAAAGTACAATAAGATGGTCTATTGTAACCGCATCAAAAAACTTATAAATGGAAGAGGTCGTGCTCATGCATTGATGACGTATTTGATAAAACCACAGATTGTCTCAAAGATCCGGGTGTTTGTTACTTAACCTGACAGTACGATAAAAATAAAAACCAGTCAAGTATCGGGTAGTAATTTTTAAATTATTTTATACCTAAAGGAAATGGTGGCAAGAACGCTAGTTGCATTTATCTGCTGAATCGTAATTCCGGTTCTTTGGGCGAAAAATTAATCACACCTCCCATCACCTTTGGAGGCAATGAGTCGGGGTTTTGAATCTTTTATAAATTTAGCATTAATACTCCATGCCGAACGTTCTTCCAATAATCCTCACTAAAATTATACATGCGAAAGTAATTGCTTAGGCATTACTGTGTTCCGGTTTGAAGGGCACTGTAAGCTAGTGAAATTACTGGGCAAAGGGCAAATTCAAGAACTAATATCTCGAGGTTGGCAACGCGTGAGTGACACCTACTAATGGTGCTTTATTTTTTTTTTTTTTTTTTTATGTTAGAAGTTGGCAAACAAGCATACGGCCCACCTGATGGTAAGTGGATGCCGTAGCCTATGAGCGCTTGCAGCACCATTAGTAGGTGCCACTCACGCGTTGCCAACCTCGAGATATTAGTTCTCAAATCTCGTTTGCCCTGTAATTTCACTAGCGTACAGTGCCCTTCAAACTGGAACACAGTAGTGCCTAAGCACTACTATTTGGCGGCAGAATATTGGACACTGCGGTGGTACCTACCTAGCCGGCCTCTTGCAACAAAAGACCTACCACCAGTGAAAGCGCTCATACGCTGCGGCAACCCCTTACCATCAGGTGGGCCGTATGCCAACTTGTAACATTAAAAAAAGTAACTCTCTCTGTCTGTCGTTCTGTCTGTCTGTCGCGCTTTCACACCAAAATTACGGACCCGATTTAAATGAAATTTGGTACACAGATAGTCTAGAGCCCGAAAAAGGACGTAGGCTACTTTTTAATGAGAAAAAAAGGGTCGTAAGGAATTGAAAGGGGGGATGAAAGGTTGTATGGAAGTATCGTAATTTTTAGAACTAGTGACTTGAAACAGGTTCAGAGGTTGTATTAAAACGTTATTCACGCGAGCGAAGCCACTGGCAGAAGCTAGTATGAATATAATAATTAATAATGTCTAAGATAAATTTAATAACTTAATATAATAATATATTTATTTCGATACGTACATTTTTAATATTTGTGTTATGAACAAAAATATTACAAATCATTTGGCACTAGACCAACATTAATTATATATCCTCAAAAATGGGCTGTCAAAATGATCCGCACTCGCGCCATCATAGAGGCTGTTCTCTGCTGTAATATCCCCTCTGACACACAAATAATTCTGAATGACTAAGTCAATAACTGCAACAGCAAACAGCACAAAGATTTAATTTGGAGTAAGTGACGATTATTTGCACCATTCACGGAATGCCAGACAGGTCTACTGCTTTTCTATGTGTCGATGAAATCGGATTGAGTTTTCAAACATGTGTCAAAATAAAAAAATGTCATTTAAATCAAAAGCACTAATTAGTTTTTATATAAATTTCGAAGCCAAAATAATTTACTACCCCTTTTTAAACCCCTTTAGGGAATGAATTTCAAAATAAAATACGAAAAACTTCTTTCATTAATTCTGTTAAAAAAAGTTTATGCTAAAATTAAAGTAGGTTGGACCAAGGAATCGTGTTGTTCCATATAAATTTTGCCCGTTTTTCACCCCCTTAGGGGTAGAATTTCAGAATAATTAAATACAGACTTAAATATTATAAAAATTTGTATATTTGCTTTTGCAGTGATCGAAATCAAGAAATAATGAAATAATCTATCAATACATACTTCTCAGTCATGGTTATTAACCAAAGCAAACTATAATCTAACACTAAACTCGTAAACTGAAAAAATACCTACAAGAAGCGATAGTTACAGAATGTATTACATAGAGTTATGGTATACTAGCTTCTGCCACTCGTTGTATTTACCCAGGGTTTTTTTTTTATGTTAAAAGTTGGCAAACAAGCATACGGCCCACCTGATAGTAAGTGGTTGCCATGAGCGCTTGCAGCACCATTAGTAGGTGCCACTCGCGCGTTGCCAACCTCGAGATATTGGTTCTTAAATCTCGTCTGCCCAGTAATTTCACTAGCGTACAGTGCCCTTCAAACCGGAACACAGTAATGCCTAAGCACTACTATTTGGCGGCAGAATATTTGACACTGCGGTGGTACCTACCTAGCCGGCCTCTTGCAACAAAAGACCTACCACCAGTGTGACTGATTGCACTGGTGGAATAATCTCTGCTGTGACAGAGATTATCCCAACAGCGGGCGATGGGGTCGTCACGTCCCGACGCCGGTCTGCTTATTGGTCTTATCCTGATTTGACAGGTTACTAGTTTTTAGATAGAGCGATTACCATCTGACCTCTGTAATATAAGGGCGAACCAGTCACTCATTCAATGAGAGCACTTTACTTATCAAGAGTTAACGATTATTATCAGAGGTTATGATAACAACCGAAACCGACCGCTTGACGTGCTCTCCGAGGCACGGTGGGGAGACCCACAAGGACAAACGCCAAGACCGAAACAGATATTTGTAAGATCAATGCCGCAGCCGTCGAGGCTAAAGACAGACTCGCTACCTTCAATGCCACAACGGTGTCTTACATCGTTTGGCTTACTGATATAAATAAATTACAACATTTCTGGGGCACACAAACTGAGCATCAAATGTCTGAGCCGAAAACAATTCTTAATGCCACGTGGCATAAACAACAATATAACAACACAGTAAACTGTATATTTAATTGTGTCATGAACAAACCTACAATCAAACTCATGCGCATTACACCTTGCAGTGGCTATTAAAATACAATACTTTTTATGATGTAATTAGTTTAATATTTTCGTAATAATTATATTTACCAGAAGATGCCTGAATTTTTAATAAAGGACGTTCATTATTATTATCATTAAAATATTTTTAATATTTTACTAATATTTAATAATTAACTAATAACAGAAAGTTTGTGAAGATGCATGTTTATTACTTTTTCATGAAAAATTCTGAACAGATTTGAATGAAATTTGTTTCGGGCGGCGGGACGTGACGATCCCATCGCCCGCTGTTGGGATTATCTCTATCACAGCAGAGATTATTGCACCAGTGCAATCAGTCACACTGGTGTTTTGTTGTTTACTTAAATACATCTATCTCTGTTTTTCTTTTAATAATCAATTTTAATTTTAATATACTTAACAATTGGTAGATAGCGAAAAGGACTTCGTTCCTACCGCGTGTTCCGAGACACTTTATTGTATAATTTAAATTTAATGAGGTATTTCTAATATACCTCATTCTCGTGTAACAGTTTTAGTTACCATACTCCTCCGAAACCGCTTGAACATTTTGATGAAACTTTATACGTATATTCAGTAGGTCTGGAAATAAGTTATCTATTTTTTACACCCCTAAACTTTTATTTTTTGATATTGACATTAAGATGTGGCATTAAGAAATACAACCCTAAATTTTCCCCCTTTTATCATCAACCCTTTATTTTCCCCGGTGTCACTTCTTTTCACAATTGGACTCAGTTAGGGGGCACCGATATGTTGTCCCAGATTTTTTTGCGGGGTAGAAAAACGTCTGAGCCCCGCTAGTTTATTATAAAATACTAAGTTCTTTTTAAAAGTACAGATTTTCCTTCACTACATAGTACAAAACAAAGTCGCTTTCTCTGTCCCTATGTATGCTTAAATCTTTAAAACTACACAACAGATTTTGATCCGATTTTTTTTAATAGATAGAGTGATTGAGAGAAGGTTTATATGTATAATAACATCCATTAAATAGTGAAGAAAAAAAATTGAGGTTTCTAATATGATGTCGTAAATAATTATATTTGACGCATGCGGGCCACGGGCATTAATGAATAAATCAAAACTACTGGATCGATTTTAATCATTTTTCAGTGAATGACATAGGCTATATATTTTATACCCGTGCGAAGCCGGAGCGGGCCGCTAGTTCATGATATAGAGGAAAGAACTGATGCAATAAATTTAGAAAATGCGACATACAAAGTCACGTTAATAAATACATTATTAATAGAATAAATAATTATATCAAAGTACGATTAAAACGTGGTTAATTAAAGCAGTTTTGCTACTTTAAAGGAAAATATATTCCTACTTCTGCCCGCGTTTAATGCAATTTAGAAATAATTGGTTTTCTACACACTTTTACATTACCAATATCACCCTCTTAATTTTTATATGTGTCTAAGTCGGCCAACAGTCTTGTGCAAAACCTCATCTATTTCCATACCAAAGTCCATCATAATCAGCAAAGCAGTATAACTGTGAAAGTGTCACAGATAAAACAGATGAAGATGTGTAGTAGTTGACGCCAAGCAAGCGCTAAGAAACTATTTTTTGAAGTCAACCCTTAAGGATGAAGAAGAGACTTCGAAGTTTGTATTGGATGTCCGTAATTTTGAAACTAGAAAAGAAGCACGAAACTTTGTTTTTGGGGAACGATTAAACATGTTTTAAAATTTTCTTAAATTCCACCCCTGAAGGGGTGAAATGAGGGTACAAAGTTGGTATTAAAATCGTTATACACGCGGGTGAAGCCGCTGACAGAAACTATTTTATTGTATGATTACTTAACCAATTCTTACATAATATTACAACTGTTTGAACTTGAAAACGGAGGTCAGGTCTTGAGGTCGTTGCATTCGTGATAAGAATACAATTTAATTTATAAATAAAAACCTTTTTCATTCAGTGTATTGTTTGGGATGTAAAATAATAATGTTTAATTGCTTTTATTAAATAACAATTACAAATTCTAAATAACACTTCACACTTCATATTTACTATTGGTTCTCCCAGCGCCGCTCGCCTTTATGTATTTTTAGTCCGTACCTCAATAGGTGAAAAAGAATCATTATAAGATCCCTCCCTTGTCTGTCTGTCTGTCACTCTGTCCGTGTGTTACCACTGGTTTTCTCAGGAACGGGTAGACCTATCAAATTGAAAATTTGTAGTAATCTCCGTAACGAGATGGATAAACGTCCAGACCGTAACAGATATTTATAACAGACATTTTCTTCGGGAGGGAATCGAAACCGCGTAGGTCGAGGCCCAAAGCACCATCACCACGCAATAACGCTCATGTGAAACCGCCTCAGCCGATCCGAATTAGACATTTATAATAAAAAATAATACAATCGAGCAACAATCGTAAATAGTCACTATCGACATGTTCTACAAGAATCTGTTCAAAATCTTTCAATGTGAAGGCTGTTCAGCTCTGGAATGATCTTCCTCTTACAGTTCGTAATTAACCTTCTTTGGCTAATTTCAAGAATAATGTAATTAAGCACTTTAGGGGTTTCTGATTTTTTGTGTATGATATTGTATATATATGTATTATTAATATGTAGATATTTATACGTATGTATTATGTATTATTAATATATATTTTTTATTTATTTGTTACTTTCTGCTATTTCTACCCTTGGTATACATATTCCTTTAGTAACTCAAAGGTTGGCTGGAAGAGATCCCTTATTGGGATAAGCCCGCCTTTGTACAAATGATATTTCTTTGAAAAATATTGTAATTTTTAAAATACTTGTAAAATAAATAAATATATATATATATATATAACAACAACAACAACAACAACAAGTATTATATCAATACACTCACTACCTAGGCCTTTTTATTACACGAGGCCATAGATATGTACCACCAGAGTATCAGTTATTCTACCCACAAACCATATACTGTGTTTCGGTTTGAAAGACACTGTAGCTAGTGCAATTACTGGGTAAAGGAGATTTAGGAACCAACATCTCGAGGTTGGTAACGCGTGGGCACCTACAAATGGTGTTGCAAGCGCCCATACGTTACGGCAACCACTTATCATCAACTAGGCCGTATAAAAAAATCGTAAACATGGCCGAAAAAATAGTCATGTTTCTCAAAGAAGATGTCTATTTATCGTCTTTGAAAAACGCTAATTTGAATATAATTAGCTTTTGTATATAATCATGCGTACGTGCACGGCGTGTCTAGGTCGTAACTATCTAAAAAAACTGTGAGGTCACATCGTAATCAAAGCTAAATAAAAACCTGGCTGTCAATCTAGGTTATAGTCATTTTTAGGCATTGCTAATTGCAGAAAAAACTAAAGACTAGCTTTATAAATGAAAATGAATCGTCGAAATGTAGACGTATAACTTTAGAGCGAATGCATCCAATTGAATTAGAGTACTGACAGACATGCTTAATTGCTCATTGCTAGCACGAAAACATGCTATTCATGAGCAATTGCTACTTAGTAGCTTGTGTGTGAGCGTTGCTAGTAATAGGCACGCTTATTTCGAGCTTGCTCAAAAATCAACAGTGGTTTGATTTTCGAGCATGCTACTTGAAGTGCGGGTGGAAGGGGGCGTTCTTCGAGCGCGTCTGAATAAAATTTTACTACGTATGGAGACAAAGTCTGGGCAGGCCGCTAGTTAAGTATAAATTTAATGGTATCTATAATGACCATATACCATATGGTTTTGTAATGCAATGTTTTCTGGGAAGTACTTGGCTAATCAGCCTAAGGACCCTGCCCAGGGCCAGCCAAAATATTAATTACAACTTGTTGATGGTAGTATGTAAGGCTCAAAGGCCCGCCTAGTTAACTACCACCATGATGGTGAAAAACTCGTGAAGTGACTGCTCGGTAGCCGCGCTTCGAGGTCAGCATAACCAGCGGCATTTTCTGGGTAGGCAGGGAAAGGCGGCTGGTGGAGTTCGCCTTTTGCAGCAGTATTAGCTGCCCGAGCGGTTGGACTCTATTTCCACTTAACGCCAAGTGGAGCAGAGTCATCTGTCCTCCGTGTTCACAAAAAAAAAACAAGTTGAAAATAAATGTAATGAATGTCAAAGCGATACCCAATTAGACTTGGAGTCATAATACTTTTTGGCGTGTTTGGAGAAAATGCTTAGGCCGCAGCCTAACTGACGTGCACGGAGAGGCCACGCACGTGACTGTGTCTAGAGCTTCGCTTTGCAAGGAAATTTATGTAATTTTAAAGGCCTCGGGACGTGGCGAGCTCATCACCCGCTGTTGGGATAATCTCTGTCACAGCAGAGATTATTGCATCAGTGCAATCAGTCACGCTGTAATGTCTTTGGTATTACTGCGTTCCGGTTTGAAGGGCACGGTAGGCTAGTAAAATAACTGGGCATAAGACATTTAAGAATCTTGAGGTTGTCAACGCGTGAGTGGTACCTACTAATGGTGCTGCGTGCGCTCATAGGCTACAACAACCGCTTACCATCACGTGGGTCGTATGCTTGCTTGCCAACTTAGTAACTTAAAAAAAGCAAAGGTCCGCTGCAACCGTAAGATGGTACGCACGATATGACGTCATAGTTACAACTAGAGCCAATGTTGTCAAAGAAACGAACCCAAGCAGCTAGTCACGTAGCGTGGCTGTGCTCAGCGTGGGCCGCGGTAGGCCATCGGCGCCCGCGGTCTTACCTTCCTACCTTAAATAAAATTGGAGCTACGGCGAATACATATTTAATTTAATAATTTCCAGATGTCAAATCTCGGCCATTTTCATTATAAAAATCTTTCAAATATTGTGTATTGCTTTTTGCTTATTTATTTATAGACTAGCTTCTGCCAGCAGATTGGCTCGCGTGAATACCAATTTTTAATAAGACACCTATTATGCAATATATTTAGAAGTAATTGCTTTCCCATACAACCTTTCGACCTCTATTTTACCCCATTTAATTTTTATTTTAGCGACAGAAAGTAGCCTACAACCGTCTCTATGGTCCCATCTATAACTAAACCAAAAATCACCACAATCGGTTCTGTGACAAGCGTTACAAACAGACAGACTCACTTCCGCATTTTTTATATTAGGATTATATCCCACGTAAAAGTGTTACACAGGAAGAACATTAAAAGTTTATTAATTGAGGTCAAGTAATAATATCAGTAAGTGCTGTTATTACATCAATAATAACGAAACAAATTAGTTTTACTGGACAGATAATGAAAAAACTTCAAGGTTTTATAGTTTCGCTATTGCACCAAGGCGCTTCCTTGTTAATACGATACGAAGTAAGTCACAAGCTTGCAACATAATCGGACAAAGCAAATTGTGACTAACTTGGTTTCGTTACGTTAGTGCGATCTTACGAAGAAGCCTCAGCGAAATTATTTATTTTATAATTTTTTTTCAACGGCCCCCATTAGGAAAGTTAAATCGTGTCTCGTGGGTCCGGAAACATACACAATGATAAAGACACAGGGACCCAGACACATACGTGTATGGTCAATACAAACATCTGCTCCGAGCGGGAATCGAAAACGCGACCTGTGGCCGCTTAAAGCAGGTTCGCTACCGCTGCGCTACAACGTCGTCGAACTGACCCGGATCGTCATATTACTCAGCAAGGGGAAGAGGAAAGGGAAGTACTACCCTCACACAGAGAATCGGTGTAAAGTAACAGAGCTATTGCGTTTCGTGCGATGAGCGAGAACATCGGAGGCCTAATCTCCTATTCCTCTCTGTTCCCTTCATTTGTCCCTTTCCTCTTATCCAATGGGTTGATTTGATAATTCAAGAATCGCCCGTGTTGATAGGTTGCAAATCGCCAATCATCATGAAATAAAAAAAAACCTACGATTATTTTTCCATTGAATGATTTTGCTTATTTTAAAAGTCTATCAATAACCACAACAGTGATTTTAAAAGTCATACAAAAAATGTTCATTTAACAATACAATAATGATGCAATCATCTAAGACGTTCATTGTCCAATACCTAACATTTTTATATCATTTTAAAACTCCGCATTATGGAAATCTTCCTAGAATTCACGGTATTTACCCACAGTCCGCTTATTACTCTTATCCTGATTTGACAGGTTACAGGATTCCCATCTGACCTCCGCAACCCTAAGGGCGAACCAATAACTCATTGAATAAGAGCCAATTGCTTATCAAGAGTTAAGTATCATTATAAGATGTTATAATAACAACCGGGACCGACAGCTTAACATGCTCTCTGAGGTACGGTGGAGAGACCCATAAGGACAAACACCCAAACCGAAACAGATATTTATAATAAAAGCTCTAAGAAAAGTCCTTTGTCTCAAAACAAGCTCACTATCAGCAAGCCAAAGCAGTCGTCTATTTTAGAATTATTTGGTTTCGTCATAGACTATATACCTTTTCATACGAACAAAATGTCAAAGATTCACTGGTGCTCTTTCTTAAACTTAACACCGAAGTATGTTAGTTAAAAGCTTGCAACATGCCATATAACCGAATAAATTAGCGTCATGCGTGTCTATAATGTTAAAACACGTGTTGTTTATTTTTTATTGTTTACCACATTGTAGCTTCTAGTTTCCAAAATGACAGACCTCCCATAGAAACTGTCAACCCCGGTTACACCCCTTCAAGGGTGGAATTTTACAAAACATTAATATACATATTTATTTAACTCTTATTTTTAACCCTAAAAACACATACAAACTTTCAACCCATTTTTACCCCCTTGAGAGCTGAGTTTTGAAATAACCTTTCTTAGCGTGCGCTTACGTTTTAAAAACAACACCTGTGAAAAACTCCTAAACCTTCTTAATACAAGGGTTTAATAAGCAGGCGTTTATAAGTCAGTCAGTCAGCCTTCTGCTTTTTTATAAACGTCGCAGAATCGGCTAGATTAGAATTTGCATGGTTGGTGTTTGTGTCTGCCATGATAATTTTATCAATCAGTGCGCCAGTCGGCACAGGCGATGCCTCGAAAAATGACCATCGATGATCCCTTGGAAAAAAACCCACCATGACAGGTACGACGGATGTCGAAAGCCGCCAACTTCACTTTATATCACAGACTACAACCTCATTCGCCTATATTGTAACATTGTATTAAATATAAATAAATTAAAAGAACTCTAGCATACGAGTATATCCCTACATAGTATTAAACAAAGTCGCTTTCTCTGTCCCTATGTATGCTTAAATCTTTAAAGCCGCAACGGATTTTGATGCGGTTTTTTTAATAGATAGAGTGATTGAAGAAGAAGATTTATATGTATAATAACATCCATTAAATAGTGGAGAAATACTGTTAATTTTTAGGTTTCTAATGTGATTGTTTTAGTCCAAATTTAACGCGTGCGGGCCACGGGCAGTAATAAATAAATCAAATCTACGGGATCGATTTTAATCATTTTTTCAGTGAGTGACATAGGCTATATATTTTATAACCGTGCGAAGCCGGAGCGGGTCGCTAGTATCTATATAAAATACAAGTTGATCTTATTATTCAATATCCTTAATAAATATGTCTTCTGTTACAAACGATTAACTCAATCCAGTTCTCATTGACAAAGCTTCCTACTTACGGAATGATATTACACGGACACATAGCATGTATTATATTATAACTAGATGTGCTTCGCACTCGCGGTCGTTTTCTTTATGTTACTAAGTTGGCGCTGCCAACCTCGAGATACTAGTTCTTAAAACTCTTGCCCAGTAATTTCACTAGCCTAGAGTAATGCCTAAGCACTACTATTTGGCAGTAGAATATTTGACACTGCGGTGGTACCTACCTAGCCGGCCTCTTGCAACAAAAGACCTACCACCAGTGTGAGTGATTGCACTGGTGCAATAATCTCTGCTGTGACAGAGATTACCCCAACAGCGGGCGATGTCGTCACGTCCCGACGCCGATAAAACACAGTTATTTAGTCAGAGAAACAAACGAACAATTCTTCCTCTTTATTTTTGTGTTGTTTCACCACTTCACTGTATCGCATCGCCCGCGCTCTCTTTCTTATTGCTCGACTTCTCTGTATCGTATCATGATGATTTTTTTTAACGGCCCCTATTAGGATAGTTATATCCTGGGGGTCCGGAAACATACACAATGACAAGGACAAACACACCCAGAACGAAAAACATGCCTGTATGGTCAATACAAACATCTGCTCCGAGCGTGAATCGAACCCGCGACCTGTGGCGCTTAAGGCAGGTTCGCTACCGCTGCGCCACATGCCATATAGCCTTTAGCCTCCCTCAAGAAATGTACTATCAAATGAAATATTTTTCCAAATCCAAGTAGTTGTTCCAGCATGGGCATTCACACAAACAAACTCTTCAGTTTTATAAATTTTTTTTTTTATGCTAGAAGTTGGCAAACAAGCATACGGCCCACCTGATGGTAAGTGGCTGCCGCAGCCTATGAGCGCTTGCAGCACCATTAGTAGGTGCCACTCACGCGTTGTCAACCTCGAGATATAAGTTCTTAAATCTCGTTCGCCCAGTAATTTCACTAGCGTACAATGCCCTTCAAACCTGAACACAGTAGTGCCTAAACACTACTATTTGGCGGCAGAATATTGGACACTGCGGTGGTACCTACCTAGTCGGCCTCTTGCAACAAAAGACCTACCACTAGTGTGACTGATTGCACTGGTGGCATAATCTCTGTTGTGACAGAGGTTATCCCAACAGCGGGCGATGGGGTCGTCACATCCCGACGCCTTTATTGGTATACATTAAAAAAACTTATCAATATAAATAAAAAGCTAATTAGCAAATTCTTTTTTTTTAATTAAAAATACTTTATAGCATTTTATTTCATAAAGGTTTTTTTTTTGTGGTTTACAAAAATGGAACTTGCGTAATGTCAGATAAAAAAATTGTAGTGACCTGGTTGCCGTTGGTTACATTTTTAATTTTATTAATTGATATCGCACATCTCGTCTGCTATTAACTTGAATAAAACCGTCATGCAAATCTAAAAATATGCCAAATAATTATGTATTGGTTTCTGATGATTTTTTGGTTTTTACTGGTCTGTATATACCTTTATCCAAAGCTTTAATGCAGTTAATAATCTGTATGGTCAATACACAAATTAAGTCCGAACGGGTATCGTACCTATATATCCTATTCGTCCTAGCATTATTCCCGGTATTATACACGATTACCCGTATATACGATCTGACAGGTTACTAGTTTTTACACGGAGCGATTCCCATCTGACCTCCGCAACCTCAAGGGCGAACCAGTAACTCGTTGGGTAAGAGTAAACATATCAAGAGTTAATGATTGTTATGAGATGTTACATGATAACATCTATCCGAGCGGGAATCGAGCGCGCAACCGTCGAAACTAAAGGCAGACTCGCTACCCACAACGCCACATTGGTTATAAATCCATCATTCTAAAATTCTTGTCCTTAAAAGTACAATAATATAAATTTCTTTTATTTTCTTTGTTCGCAGACGAGCCCTCGCAATACCTCCCAAATCTGAAGGCCCATTCGCCCATGACCGCTGTCATATGTACGGCGCTGACTGGGCCGCTGCACTGGCGCAAGGTCGGTCCACCCCTGACGATGAGTGGCCCATCGTTCCCTGTACACATGGATGGGAGTACAACAGGAGCGATGTCCCTTATGAAACAATTGCTTCACAGGTATGAAAATTAGAAACGAAAATAGACTTTAAAAATATATGGACTGGCCCTTACTATAAAAATAAATTTTCTAAGACTTGCTGGTGCTCCATCGCAAATTGGACATCGTCCCAGCGAAAGGAAGCTAGTCACAATCTTCCAACGTAATCGAATAAAGTTAGCGTGTGACTAACTTCGTTTCATTGTGTTAGTATTCGTTGTCCGTTTTTGGATTTGATTTTTTATTAATTTTATCACACTTGGTAAAAACATACTAATATAAATAACTAAACTACTAACATAACACTAGGATACCTACTAACATAAAAATACACTACTAACATATAGTTAAACTATTAACATAGATAACACAATTATATTCAGATAAACCACGAACCAAATAAGTATGATTTTCAAAATGTGATATTAAAAAAAACTATCAAAGGAAAAAATAAAGCTTATATTATATTATTGGATCACACTTGAAACTACTTAAAGTATATTCGCAGTGACTTACTAATTTTATAATAACACGCCTCACAAGCGTTGATTAACTGTGTTAAGTTCATTTATAGAACGTTTTTGCACGCTTCTTTGCAACTTGCAGTATTATTTACTCTTAAAAATGTAGTAGAGCAATGCTTCTCTCAGCACAAAAAAGCCGGCTCGACCGGGGAAGTACTACCCTGTCACTGAAAATCCGCGTCAAGTAACAGTATCAGAAGGTACTGTTGCGTTTCGTGCGATGAGTGGGAGCGCCGGCGGCCCTATCTCCCATCTCATCATTTTCCCCTCTGTTCCCTTCCTTTTTTTCCTTTCTCATCCCGCCCTTCCTGTTCCTTGGGTTGGCAACGCACTTGTGATACTTCAAGTATCGCAAGCGTACGTAGGTTGCGGTGACTGCTTACCAACAGTCGGACCGTATGCTTGTTTGCCAATCGTTATGCTTTAAAAAAAAACTTGTGAGGCAATCACAGAAATCTCAATAAGGTACTAGAAATGTTATACGTAATAAGTTCCTTATTACTTACAAAACACGATTCGCCACTTTGCCGCTAGACTTCTCCTAACCATGCTTTCACTACTATATACGCAAAACACGACAATTTTGTAAGTTTCAAATTGCATTGCTCCGTGAATCTTGTACCGCTCCGGATATTGAATAACTTTTGCAGCAATGGTGAACGAAGTGAATAAACGACGCTAATGCATGCTCGCACCGCCCGTGGCTCATAAGTCATAATTTCGGCGACAAGGTCACGCGGATTTGCGACTTCTAGTATCTTATTATTCAGATTTTTATTCGATGACTAATAGTTTTTTTTTCAATATATAAAACAGAATTATTAATAATAATAATAATAATCACTTTATTTCATAAAAGGTGCTGTAGTACAATTCAATTAACTATATAAGGTATAAATAAACACAAAATACACTACAGTAAAAGGTGGAGGTACTGTTCTCTTAGACAGGCTATAGAATAACCTGTAATAAAGAGTAACAGTACCGTATCCCTATGGGTTGGACTAATTGTGTTTTTATTACATGGTTACAAGTCACAGCTATATTTTAATTACAAATACTAAAATAAGACTAAAAATAAGATTGTCAGAGTTCAGTTTATGTGTCGTGTAAGTGTAAATGTGTTGTGTATGTATGTCTGTGTGTGTGTTATGCATATAGCGTAAAGTTTTAGATAATGTATGTGTAAATGTATTTCTAGCTCGACTGGGTTTGCGACAAAGACAATCTGCCAGCGACTGCGCAAGCCATATTCTTCTGTGGAGCGATTGTCGGTGGGCTCGTCTTCGGCTGGATAGCTGATAAATACGGCAGGATCCCGGCACTTGTTGGTAAATATCATTACTTTGATACAAATACAATTATACTGTTTGTAAGACTTAAATGCTCGACCACCTACGATGGTGAAAAACTCTTGGAGTGACTGCTCGTCAGCAGCGTGCAGTTCGCCGTTTGCAAAGGACGTTTTATTAGCCGCCCTGGTCTCTACTTGCCATTAGATGGAGTAGAGTCATCCTACCCCCGGGGTAAATATAAGAAAAAAACAATCATCTGAGGCTTTAGAGCCGAGAGTGGACCTTAGCCTGGTCCAGTAAAGTTCACCAATACGATCTATTCTTTCTTCTTCATCTTTTTTTAATATTTTTATTAATTAAAAATTAAATTAAAATATTAGCAACGCATTAGTAATATTCCTATTGCACATCCAAGCTTGCGCTAGGAGTGGGTACGACAATAGCTCAAGGCGGTCAGAATCAAACCCGCTACTCTCGCGTTAACGGAGTAAAGTCGGCCCTTCTGCCGTTGAATTATAGAAGTTCAGCATATTAATATTTGGTTTATTTAATAAACATGCAATTCGCGTGTAATTAGCCAATAAACAAATAAACCCCAAGTCATTATTGATAATTTGCTCTAAAGAGTTACTGGCCCTTAGGGTTGCGGAGGTCAGATCGCAATCGATCTATGTAAATACTAGATAGATAGATAGATAGATAGATTAAGCCTTTATTCGCTGACTAACATTTTTCAATCAATTTTTTTTTTTTACAATAAAATGCCATAATAACAAAATAATAACAAGTGTCTAAAAATTTTTCAGCAACCAGTTTGCATGTCAGGTTGTCCTTCGACGCATAGGCCTCCCTAGTTCCTTCCACGCTTTTCTATCATGAGCAAATCTTCTCCATCCTTTTGGTAGATCATCTTCCCATCTTTTTATTTGGCGTCCTCTTTGTCTTTTCCCGTTTCTTGGGTACCATTCCATTATGTCTTTTGTCCATTTTTCTATGTTTGTCCGCATTATGTGTCCCGTCCAGAACCATTTTAATTTTTTAATTTTTTTCGAAACGTCACTTACTTTTGTTCTTTTCCTTATTCTTGATATAGTCCACCGGTCTTTTACCCTTATATTTAACATATTTCGTTCCATATGGCGTTGGCAAATTGTAAGTTTTTGGTTGTTTTTGTTCGTACTAGGCCAAGTTTGGCACCCGTATGTAAGACAGGGGAGAATACATGTATTGTATAATTTGCTTTTGACCGACATCGGCATGGTTTTGCTTTTAAATATTTCTTTTTGGGACCAATAGCGCTTCCAAGTGTTGCTTATCCTCCTGTCGATTTCTTTTGTATATTGGTCTTTTAAGGATATTATTTGTCCCAGACATATGTATTCGTCAACGTAATCTATAGTTTCCTGACTTATTTCTATATTTTCCTTTATATAGTTTGTCATTAATTTGGTCTTTATTGGGTTCAACGATAAGCCTGCTTTCCTGCTTTCTTGATCCAATTGTTGCAGCATAGTTCTAAGCATCTCTGGTGTCTCGGCAAAAAGCACAATATCGTCCGCGAATCTGAGGTGATTTAGATTTGTTCCATTTACATTTATTCCCAAATTGTCCCAATCAATATGTCGGAACATATTTTCGAGCACTGCTGTGAAAAGTTTGGGTGAAAGTGGATCACCTTGTCTGACACCTCTCTCGATAGTAAAATCTTCTCCTTCCTGTTCAAGTTGTACTTTTGCTGTGGAATTTTTATAAATTTCTTTTATAATTTTTATGTACTTGTTTTCTATTCCTTGGGTTTCTAGTGTCATCCAAATGTAGGTATGACTCAGGGAATCGAAAGCCTTGCTATAATCTACAAATGCCAAATAATAGTTTTGACAATACTCATTGCATTTTTCTATAATCTGTTTTACAACATGGATATGATCGATGGTAGAATAATCAGAGCGAAACCCTGCTTGTTCCCTAGGTTGATTTGCTTCTAGTTGTTTATTTATTCTCCCGAGTACAACTTTTGAGAACACTTTGTATATATTGGACATTAGACATATTGGTCTGTAGTTATTAATATCACTCTTATCGCCTTTTTTATGTAATAAGATTATGGTAGACTTTTTCCATTGAGTTGGTATTTGCTCAGTGTTAATAATTTCATTGAATAAGTGGGTTAAGGGTTTGGAGATTGCAGTAATTGTATGTTTAAGTAACTCATTCGAAATTTTGTCGTCTCCAGGCGCTTTTTACCACTTTTTGTGTTTTGATAGCTCTTACAACTTCTGTTTCTAGTAGGCATGGTATTTCTTCTTCAATCACGTTCCTTTTTGCTTCTGTAGCTATTGCTTTATTCTTCTCTGTATATAGTTCTTTAATAATATTCGGTCGCCACTTTGGCTATCGATGATCTTCTTGTAGTCATTTGACCAGTTTTCTTCTTATTTTGTGTTTTTATGTTTGGTATCCATTGTGTATAATCCTGGAGTTGTTTCAAACCTTTCTTCATTCCACCTGTTTTCTCTATTTGTTCCTTTAATGTAGACAGTCTTTCTTCATTATTGTGTCTTCTTATTGACGCTTGGATTTTCTTACTGATATTTGCTATGTTTTCATGATTACCTTTTCGATTCTGTAGTAATTTATTTCTCTCTTCCATTAATTTCTTCGTTTCCTGTCCTAATTTATCTCTTTTTCTCTTTTTTGTCCTTATATTGTTTACATCTTTCAGTGTCTTTTCCAGGAAGTCATACTTTTTCTGTATTGTCTTATGTGTTTCGATTTCCAGTAACGTGTTCTTTAATCCATTTAAAATATTTTGTGGTAAAGGTACTGCTGTAATGTGTGTTTTATTCGATGTGATGTGTTTTCTGAAGTTCTTATTTTCGCAAGTTATGATCCCTCTAACCATTCTATGATCCGTGTTAAAATTTAACTTGTTGATTACGCTTACGTCACTGAACAATCGTCTTTCTCTTGCCAAAATGAAATCGATTTCATTTTTATCCTTACCATTTGGAGAAATCCATGTCCACTTTCTTGATTTTCCTTTTTTGAAAAAACTATTCATTACTTTTAGGTTGAATGCATAAGAAAAATCTATTAGCCGTTGTCCGTTATCATTCCAAATACAGATAAAATTTGATTGGTTACTAGTATTTACACAGATTATTTATTTATTTAATTATTATTAATTTAATATTAATTATTTCCAGGTACAAATCTTGTGGGCTTCGCAGCGGGTATAGCGACGGCGTTCTGTGACACCTTCTGGTCGTTCGCTCTCTGCCGATTCCTCGTGGGACTCGCCTTCGACAACTGCTTCACTATGATGTATATTCTTGGTAAATATTCGTGTTACATCATTATATATTAGATATAAAAATATTAGTATCTACCCGCGACTTCGTCCACGGTGAACTTAGAATTGACTCCAGAGAGAAAGGAATCATTTGTAGGTAAATTATCTTCCATAAAACACTTCTATATCGAACTTCAATTGAATACGTCGTGTAGCATGGTTTTTTGATAATTCCACAGGAACCGAAATTTCCGGGATAAAAAGTATTCTATGTGTGATATCTGAGTGTCTAGATAATAAGCTATCTGTGTAGGTACTAAATTTCACCCCTATACATTTTGCGTAATTGAATAGCAAACAACCAAACTTAATTGCAGAACGTGTTTTGATAATCCCGTGGGAACTTAATGTTTTTGGGGATAAAAATATCATGTACTCTAATCCAGGTAATTCTTCTTATATATAAAATTCTCGTGTCACAATGTTCGTTCCCATACTCCTCCGAAACGGCTTGACCGATTCTTATGAATTTTTATGCATATTCAGTAAGTCTGAGAATCGGCTACTATCTATTTTTCAAACCCCTCAGTGATAAGGGGTGTCCACCCTGAAATTTTATTTTTATTTTTGGATAAAATTTTTAATTTTTATTTATTTATTATGTGGCATTGAAAAATACATACGACCCTAAATTTTCACTTTTTATCACCAACCCCTGCTTTTTAATATCCTTAATAGTCAATCAAAAACTTTCACCGGGTAGAGGGTGCTGCTATCGGGTCCCAGATTTCTTTCGGGGCAGGACAACGTCTGCCGGGCCTGCTAGTAATCTACATATATTTGTGCAAAATCTGTGATTAAGTTACAAACATCCAAAAATACAAACTTTCACTTTTATTATATTATTTTAGGTAATTTATTTGAGTTTCTTTAAGTTTTCTTACTTTAACTACTCAACTGATTGTGAAATTCAGCATACAGCAGTTGTCAGTTACGCTTGTTTTACCATTCTTATGTTATTATTTCCACAAATAGAATTGCAAGAGTTGATTTCTGGATATTGCATCAAAATTTGATAAGGCGTTACAATTTTAATTACTAACAATAGCTTTTATCCACTGATTGTCAAACTGTAAGTCAATAAATCATATTTTTTTTCAGTATTAGAATACGTCGGACCAAAATGGCGTACGTTCGTCGCGAATATGTCCATAGCGATATTCTTCACCCTGGGAGCTAGTTTGTTACCCTGGATTGCACTATGGGCTGGGGATTGGAGGCGATACGCTTTGGGAATCAGTGCACCATTCATTATTGCTGCTGCTACGCCCTGGCTTGTCCCAGAAAGTGCAAGGTGCTCAAACTTTCCCAAAACGACCTTTTTCGACACTTATTAAATTATGTTGTAGCTAAATTGTAGTTAAATTATTACAATGCACCTTTAGAACGAAAACACCATAATTTAAAAAAAACGAAAATTTAGTTATCAGCGTAAAATGACTTAAAACGAAATTCTGAATGTAACAATAGTCCAAACATAGCCATATTCGTGCGTAAATAATTTACATAAATAACCAAGAAAATATAATATACGAAAGATTGTGCAGGTGTCAATATCTTAGAACTGATTGTTGATTCCGAAAAATTGCTTTTTGAGTTACGTCGTTTTCGTTCTAAAGATGCGACAATTTCAATTTTATATTTTTATATTGAATAATTAATCTAATCAAATCAAATATTTTTATTCAACATTAAAAGCATTACACTTATTTGTCGAAAGTCAGATTCTACCACCGGCTCCAAAATTAAACCTCCACCTGAGAAGAACCGGCGAAACAACCTAAAATAAGGCCCAAATTAACATTTTTAAAAGCAAATAATACACAGATTTAATAAATTCAAATCAGTTTTTTTCATTTTAATTAACTTATGATCACAATGTCTAAGGTGGCTGTTATCACAAGGAAAGATCGACAAAGCACTGATAATAATGAAGAAATTCGAAAGAATTAATAAAAGCAAAATACCGGATAAAGTACTGAATGAATTCACTGTAAGTAGCAATATTTAATCAATACACATAAATAAAATTGCGTTTGTTCTTCTTCCTAGCATTTTTCCCGGTATTATGCCAGTATTTACCCAGGGTCTGCTTATTACTCTTGTTCGGATTTGACGGGTTACTAGTTTTTACACAGAGCGATTACCATCTGACCTATTGAGACTGACTCATCTGACTTATTATTATTGTAAGATCAATGAAAACATCTGTCCGAAAGAGAAGCGAACCAGCAACCGTCGAGGCCAAAGGCATCGCTACTCACAACGCCACAACGATGTTAAAATTGCATTTACAAGAGTTTGTACAACTGTCACTTTCTAGTCCTTTTTCGTAGGAGAGTAGTCTATACTACACTACACTACACTACACTACACTACACTACACTACACCACACTACACCAAACTACACTACACTATGCTATACTATAGTCGAAACAAAAGTCGTAGCTAATTATAAAACAGCGTACTACATGCCAGTCTACAATTTTCCACACTTTTGTCTTTGCAGGAAGCCACACAGAAAGCCATAAAAGAATCTGAAGCAGAATCCAAAACATATTCAGTTCTGGACATCTTTAGAACTCCTCGGCTGAGAAAGAACGCTCTACTGCTCATCATCATCTGGATGGCCATCTCATTGGTTTTCGATGGTCATGTGAGGAACGTGGGGTCCCTGGGTCTGGATATATTCTTGACCTTCACAATAGCTACAGCTACGGAGTTCCCCGCTGATACATTTTTGACCATTGTTTTGGATAGGTAAGGATTTTTTACCCTCTATTTATTTTTTATATTTTGTGTTAATAAGTTGGCAAGCAAGCACGTGGCCACCTAATGGTAAGCGGTTGCCGTGGCATATAAGCGCTTACAACACCATTTGTAGGTGGAACTCTCGCTTTGCCAACGAGATATATTGATTCTTAAATCTCTTTTGAACTGTAATTTCACAAGCCTACAGTGCCCTTCTAATCGGAACACAGTAATGCCTAAGACACTGCGGTAGCTACCTAGCTGGCCTCTTGCCACCTGTGTGACTGGTTGCACTGGTGGAATAATCCTTGCTGTGACAGATATTAAATCAACAGCAGGGCGATGGGGTCGTCATGTCCCGACGCCGGAAAATATGACAAATTACTATACAACCCGTTTAATTTTAAAAAGGTTAAAACGGGAAGAAGAAGGAAAAATGTGGTAGATAAAGTAGGAAGGGTTAGTGAATACAATGCTTGCGTAGTTGACGTACATAAGACTCGTGCGCTATTATTCCTCGTTCCTGGAACCCACCACAAAGTCTGGAATACTCGGCTGACCTTTGTCTTCTGCACCTATAGTCTGGGTACCTTAAAATCTAGAGTGAATAAGCATCTTTTAAACAAGCTCTAGGCTGTTACTTTGCATCAGGTGTGATAAAAAAAAAACTTTGTCGAGGAGACTCAAAATTGATTTTATTGTAAGGGTCTCCTGCGACACCATACGCCTTAGAGCTTCCGATTCTCTCACTCACCAAACGAAATGCACAATAGTGCTGCTTTTCTTCAATATTCTGAGTAAATAGTACTTTTACGGGCAGAACAATTCATCCCGATAATATAAAGACTCAAGTACACTAAGACAATGGATTTCGGTGATGATGATATTTGTAAAAAATTTCAGATGGGGCAGAAGATGGCTGGCTTGCGGGTCAATGGTCGTCAGTGGCATTTTCAGTCTTTTAGCCACAGCTGTGCCTATTGGTAACATTTTCAATTTTTTTAATAAAGCTTTTTAAGCATGGTGCAGCAATTTGATTTATATATTTTGCAGAAGCCGCTCAATTAGGACCTGCGTGATTGATGTTTATGTCTGTCTTAGTTATTTTATCAGTCGCCACAGAGCGCCCCGAAAAACGACTATCCATGATCCCTCGAATAAAAGCGCGCTATGACAGATAAAACGGATATCAAAACCCGTCAGCTTTACTATATATCACAGACTACAACATATATCCTCTATATTGTAACGTGGTTTCAAACTATAAATATATACATAAATAAATAAAAAACGTGATGCAATCGGTGGAAGAAACGATTTTTTATTAAAGTATTTCAGTAATGCTTTTTCAAGGCATTATTAATATTCCTATTGCCCCTTCAAAATAATCTAGAAGCTTACGCTAAGAGTGGGTACGACGATAGCCTAAGGGGTCAAGATCGAACCAGCGCTAACGAAGCGAAGTCGGCCCGTCTACAATTAAGCTATTGAGTCTTCAAATAGGCTTGATTGCAAGTTATTTGATAGTGATAACTTAAGCGCGTTACTCACCTAAGGGATAGGAATGAAAGGATGACAAGGGAAAAAGAAAGGGAATAGAGAGGTAGAGGAAAGCCTCCACGGCTCTCACTCATCTCACTTCACGAAACGCAACAGTACCTACTTATATTGTTATTTTGTAGTACTTCCCCGGTCAAGGAGCATGACTCTAGTACTAAAAAAGAAAATAGATTAACATCTTCAAATTGCATTTTCTCTCTCAGGTGGTCCATCAGCATCCCTGGCCATCTTGGGTCGTTTCGCAGTAAACATATCCTACAACATCGGACTCCAGTACGCTGCTGAGCTGCTACCAACAGTTGTGAGAGCTCAGGGCGTCGCGCTGATACACATTATGGGATACGTGGCTTCTATTGTCGCACCATTTGTAGTTTACTTGGTAAGTCAAGATTTTAAGCGTGTGGTACACACTATTTGGCTACTTTTTAAATTTTGACGAAGCTATAGCGCAGTGATAGTGAAGCGAGCAGAGGTTTGTATTAAGCATACAGGCATGTGTTCTGCTATGGGTGTGTTTGTACTTGTCTTCGTATACATTTCTATCACACTACCAACATTATAGTAAGCTGTCATTGTAGTATATAGGCGCTTACGAAACCGGTAGTAGTTTGTTGCTGTGAAAAGAGGATAAAAGACAGAAGAAAGGGACACTAACGAGGAACAGAGATGGAAGTTTAGGTCTTGGACTTATTAAATGAAACGCGATAGTACTCAAAGTTCTCATCAACAAGCTAGCCCATTGGTGCTGGAAATAGCCTGTTTATGATAGATTTTTCGAAAATAATACTCCCAAAATTATTTCAGGCCAACATTTCGCCAGAACTCCCCCTCCTAATCCTGGGGGTTTTGGGTATAGTGGGGGGAGTGCTCTGTCTTCTACTGCCAGAGACCATGGACACTGAAATGCCGCAAACCCTAGCTGATGGAGAGAACTTCGGCAAGGATCAACGGTTTTGGGACAACCCATGTTTTCCAAGGTTGGTAATGTATATTTAGACCTGGCTACAGCCTTGTGTGACACATCTTCGTTAATTTGTAATAGAATAGCTTGTATGGAGCTTTCAATACATATTCCAATATTGCAAAGACTTTTTTATGTCATGACGGTTGGCAAACAGGCATACGGTCCGCCTGATGGTAAGCAGTCACCGCAGCCAGTGAACGCGCGATACTTGAAGTATCACATGTGCGTTGCCAACCCAAGGAACAGGAGGAATGAGAAGGGAACAGAGGTGGTGAGAGAATGGGCCTCCAGCGCTCTCAAGACTTGCTCAATAGTAGGACATGGTCTGGTTTTCAATTTTGGTTTACCTTTTCAGAACTAAGAAAGAAATTAACTCAGAACACACACCAAGTCCTCAAGAGAACCACTTCATCAGATCACTCCCTGCGTCAGGATCGAGAGCATCCGTCAGAGCCTCTATCCGATTATCTTCTAGATCTAAAAGAGGTAACCAAGAAGGAAGCGTTTGATTCTAGAAGTGGGAGATAAATAATGTGTATTAATTTATTTTTTATCGATTTGTTAATTGGATCTCTGAAGTTTATTTATTAATTAATTTTACATTGAAATTATAAAAATATTTAATGACTCTTAGATTTAATATCAAGTTTAAAAAAAAAAATTATAAGGTTGACGAAAGCTTAGGAAGGTTTTTTTCATGACGGTTAGAAAGCAAACGTACTGTCCGCCTGATGGTAAGCAGTCACCGCCACCTATGAACGCTTGCGATACTTGACGTATCACATGTGCGTTGCCAACCCAAGGAACAAGAAGGGAAATAATAAGGAAAGAATAGGAAGGGAGTAGAGGGGTGGGAGATTGGGCCAGGTCGATACGGCCCATTTGTGTTGGGCGAAGCCAATGTCAGTGACCCCGTATCCAATGAACATTTGCAGCACCATACATTTGTAGGACTGTAAGTGTCACTCACGCGTTGCCAACGAGTGATAATGGTCTTTAATTTTCTTTGACTCAGTAACTGTAACACTTACGCTTTGAAGTACAATATTTGACACTGCGGTGATACCTACCTAGCCGACCTCTTGCTATAAAAGACCTATCACCAGTGAAATTGAAAAGACAAGGAATTAGTTTAATTTGTTAAAATTAAATCTAAGAGTTCTTAAATATTTTTATAAAAACTAAAATAAATTTTATAAGACTAAAATGTCAAAAATTTACAATTTTTTACTATTAAAGAAACCCAAACTGTAGTAAAGTACCTTATTCGAGTTAGTTCCTTATAAAATTGACCAAAGATGTGTCTCTTAAAAATTCTTGCCAAAAATGTACAGTAAATAGTCTTGCCTAACAGCGGGTTGAAACACTTTGACTGTCCATGGTATCTGCTGAGCCAGTGACGATGTGAGCTTGGACTGTATAAGTGTTAAAATTATAACTTAATTTTAAGAATAGGTTTTAAGTTTTTAATGAAATAATGTAAATAAAGAATAGTAACAAAATCAAGAAGCATACCTCCAATTCATCAAAACCAAAAAGTGTTTTTGAATGGATTAAAAAATAACATCACCTAAAGGTCACACAAAAATCCACCTAAGTTTTTGTGATTGCCACTCAAAATAAACAAAAATATTCTGCCTAAAGATAATTGTTTTTCATAAATTTTGTTATAAAATCAACATATTTCATGTTCATAGATAAATGTACTTTCGTAAACATCGCATTAAAATGATTGACCATAATAAGAACTTAATTGACAGACCGCGATTTGAATGGCGTCTGATTTGATTTATATAAAACTTTTGATTATTTCTCGCAAAATTGCAATGTCGGTTACATGGAATGGGGTGTGTTATTGATAATATTGTTTTATATTATTACAGACTATAATATTATGCAGTTTTTGATCAATGTTATTTTTTAAATTGTATACTGTTTGGGAAACACAAATTACGTCACAATGATTTCATAATTTCATAAAAGCAATAACTCTCTCACATACATATGTTTATACATTTTTGAGACCATTCCGACTAAGCTTCATTTACAATTTAGAATAGGTACACTTACGTTTCAATGAAAATAATATGAGTAGCATAACAGGTTGGCAAAACGGCAAAATACCACGGGCCACCCGGGCAAAGCGAGTTGTGAGCACAGGAGAATCCTAACATTTAATATGTCATAATTTGATCTTCTTTATATTGAAGGAGGGGAGGGGAGGTGTTGTGGTTGTGTTCATCCGATGAATTTGCCACAAGCCTCAAGCAGTATAGTCACGGCACTGTATAACATTAATATAAATTAAAATATATCCTAAATTCGCACGTCCATATAATATGATTATTAGTTATTTCATCTCACGAAGGCGGGTTGGTCTTAGTTGTGTGTGTAACTGGAGAGCGCTCTGATTGGCTCACAACTACAAGCATAGCTCACTCGCCTTCATGAGGTAGAAAAATTATATCAAACTAAATCAATTCGCTAATGTTTTCTATGTTACGTATAGACCTAATATGTACTATGGACCGGCTCTTTAATAGACAAAATGTCAGACTTGTTTATAGACATTGTTGTCTATAATGTGACGTCACAAAAATTAATTTCAAACCCCGTAGTAGAAAGTCACTGACCTCTTTATCCGTCTTATTGTCGTGACGTAATTTGGGGTCCCATTCCGCCTATATACTTATACAATACCATTCAAATCAAAAGAAAATGTTATTCACTTTGACCTACTAAAAACTAAGGACAGGCCCTTCAATACAGAAATATATCCAAAGATTCGATTCATTGGTGTTAAATTTACAAAAACACCAGCAATTCTTTAGACATTTTATATGGAAGGTTCTGTCCATAATTTGTATATAATAAGTCTGTGGTTAATAAAATAATATTGAAATTGTACATATTACGTGTTACCCTACGACAGAATCAGACGACCGTTGTGGCGTGTTAGTAGCGAGCCTGCCTTAAGTCTTGACGGTCTCGGGTTCGATGTTATAAATATCTGTTTCGGTCTAGGCGTTTGTCCTAGCTTTTTGTTAAACTCTCGGTCCCGGTTGTTATCATAACATCTGATAATAATCGTTAACTCTTGATAGGTAATTTGTCTTGTTTTGTCTCTTATCCAACGAGTTACTGGTTTGCCCTTAAGGTTGCGGAAGTCAGGTGGCAATCGCTCTGTGTTAAAACTAGTAACCTGTCAAATCCGGATAAGAGTCAAAAGCAGCCCCTGGGTTAAATACCGGCATTAATGCTAGGAAGTAGAACTCTGCGACGTGAAAATTTTGAAGTTTTTTTTTTAACTTAGCCATAATATTATTTAGCCATTAAACCTCTTTATTTATATCTTATTATTATCACTCTGATTGTTAAGACAATATTAATATTTTATAAGATATTATTTTCTTAATTAAAATAATAAGCCCTTTCATCCGATGTAAAAAGATTCAAAACATTAAATATATGAAGTGTCAAATTCGCGCTGCCATTTTGTTATTCGAAATTATAATTATACGAAATAATACTGTGATATAAAAAATGTGAATAATAAATAATAATAATTTTATGGATTTGGTTTTATTTTGCCTAATTTTAAGTTTCCTTTTGTACTACTCAGGCGGCATAGCGGTAGGAGCTAGGGAGGAAGGCCCCTCCTGGACCTTGTTAAGTACGTTTATAGTACTTCAAATTATGGGAGGCTCCCATCAGAAATAAGTTCCTTACGTTTTTTCTTCAACTCCAAATGTAATTCGAAATGAAATCTATATATTTAAATAGCTTTTATGATAAAAAGAGACAGGGACAGAGGGAGAGAGAGAGAAAGTTGCGGACCCGGCGCGCACTCACTTGCTCGTGTGCTCTATTGCTTGTAGTAGGCGCGATAAACACACACACAAATAGTATACGGCATTACGTTACGTGACGGTTTCTACTTAATCGCACTACCCCTAAGCCGCGTTAAGGAAGTTCGTTCTTTAACGTATTAATATAGTAATACGGTAGTAGAGCCATGATCCTCCCAGTACAGATGAGCCGGCTCACGGCTCAGCCGGGGAAGTACTTCCCTCTCACAAAAAATCGGCGTAATGTAACAGTATTAATACTGTTGTTATGATGAGTGAGAGCGCCGCAGACGACATCTGCCACCTTCACTTCCTTTCTTTTACCTTTCTCCGTCCTGTTCCTTGGGTTAAAAAAATCATTTTGAACAAATTATCCAAAAACTTGAAGAAAATAGTCATTTTGCTCCCCTTTAGGCCCTAAATTAAGATTTTTCTCTCCCCTGGGCCAAACAAAAGATCTAGCAGTGTGACTGACTGCACTGATGGAATAATCTTCGCTGTGACAGAGATTATCCCAACAGCGGGCAATGGGGTCGTCACGTCCCGACGCCGGGTAAATATTTATATAGTATATTACTAAATTAAAAAATAACCTTTAGACGGTCGTCGGGTATGAGAACTAGGATAACGCGAGCAAAGCCTTGTTAAAATAAAAATAATTAGCAGTCAAGTGCTTTGTGAACCACGCACAGTCGAAGCTAAAGGGTTCCGCAGCGTGATGATGAAAAATCTGAAAAATGAGGACTTCAAATAATATCAAATTAAAATCGATCGTAGAAATAAGTTGGTAATTCTAATAGTAATTGTCTCGTATGGACACAATGAAAGGCCTTTTTAAAGTCTTGATATAATTTAATTGTTAATTTTGCAAGAACAATTTCTGGTACAACCGTCTACCCGACAAGCAAGATCGTGAGTAAAAAATGTGAATATGTGACGTTATACTTTAGATTATAAAAGGCAAGAAAAAACACTACACAGTCTAAAGTCTTTGCTATTGAAGTTACACCAGGCGTAAACAGTCATTATTAAAAGTAATGGGAAAAACTTCTTCAATACAATTCTGGTTGAAACTTCTATTGATGTTCTAGAACTTCAAATTTGAAGTACAACTTCGAATTTTAAAGCCCATAATTCAAAAGTTAGAGGGGGACACTATTTGATGACTTTATGAGCATATATCTCAACAACTACGGGCTTAATAAAAATAAACAAAATAAAACCTACTTATCATTTTGAAAGACCTATCCAAAAATACCTCACTCGTTGCCATACATTTACTTTTAATTTTTCAACCCTCAGTTACATTTATGTACTGCTACCTTTAATTATTATATATTTTAAAATTTCATTACAAAATCGTATAGTGGGTCATATAATACACCTATTTACCATTTCGTATTGATAGAGGCCATAGTTTCCGAGTAAAACGACGGGGACATACGGACGGACAGACGGATATTACGAAATTATAAAGGTTTGTGCCATTTGGCTACGGAACCCTTATATAAATCAAATAATTCCAAAGACATAAATACTATCTTGAATCATATTTTTATAAGATTAAAGTATAAAGTAATTAAAATAGAAACACATTGACATAATATAAGTGCAGGAGCGACAATTAAATGTCATTCCGTTCTAAGCCGTCGTCGAGTAAAGACGTGCTTTATTAAAATATTTTGGGTACCTCAAATTGTGTCTTTGGTGGAACTTAGCAACAGAACGCGGTGAGTTTATATATAGTTTATATAATAACTTTATTACTAAAATAGTGTGCCCGGCAGACGTTGTCCTGAGCCAAAAAAAATATAGGACCCGATAGCAAAGCCCCCTAATTGAGTCTAATTGTGAAAAGATATGACACTGGTATCGCTATTAAAAAATAGGGGTTCATGGTAGAAGGGTGAAAAATCAGAGTTGTATATTAATGCCACATCATTAAAAAATTAAAATTAAAAATTTTTGGGATGGACCACCCTGAAAATTTAGGGGCATTGAAAATAGATGTTGACCAATTCTCAGACCTACTCAATATGTATAAAATTACATATTTCATAAAAATCGGTCGAGCCGTTTCGGAGGAGTTTTTTTATGTTACAAGTTGGCAAACAAGCGTACCTGATGGTTAGTGGTTGCCGTAGCGTATGAGCGCTTGCAGCACCATCAGTAGGCGCCACTCACGCGTTACCAACCTCGAAATGTTAGTTCTTACATCTTCTGCCCAGTAATTTCACTAGCGTACAGTGCCCTTCAAATCGGAATACAGTAAATAATAATAAATAAATAAACGCTACACACTCAACGGCCCCCATTAGGATAATTATATCCTGTGTCGGGGGTCCGGAAACATTCACAATGACAAGGACAAACACACCCAGACCGGAAAACATGCCTGTACGATTAATACAAACATCTGCTCCGAGCGGGAATCGAACCTGCGACTCTCGCGTTAACGGAGCGAAGTCGGCTTTTCTACCGTTGAGCTATTGAGGCTTAATTTTTTTGCTTTTGTTTTTAATGGCTAAGCACTACTATTTGGCGGGAGAATATTTGATACTGCGGTGGTACCTACCTAGCCGGCCTCTTGCAAAAAAAGACCTACCACTAGTGTGATTGACTGCACTGGTGCAATAATCTCTGCTGTGACAGAGGCTATCCCACCAGCGGGCGATGGGGTCGACACGTCCCGACGCCTCAGTTTCGGAAGAGTTTGATAACAAACACCGCGACACGAGGATTTTATTATATTAAATTTCAGTTTTTTCTACATTCATTCTTGTATAATAAATTAAGTAATTTACTTATACTTGAATGATGACTAAATTATTAGTAGAGCCGTGGTCCTCCCAGTACAAATAGTACTAGTAGTACGTATCGACCGGAGAAGTACTACCCTCTAACAGAATATCGGCGTCAAGTAGCAGTATCATTAGGTACTGTTGCGTTTCGTGCGATGAGTGAGAGCGCCGGAGGCCCAATCTCCCACCCCTCTGTTCCCCTCCTTTTTCCCTTGTCATCCCTTCCCTGCTGTTCCTTGGGTAGGCAACGCGTATGCGATACTTCAAGTAACGCCCGCGTTGATAGGTTACGGGGACTGCTTACCATCAGGCGGACCGTATGCTTGGTTGCCAACCATCATGACTTAAGAAAAAAATCACAATCAGCACACCACAACGGTCGTTAATGTCACAGACAGTCTGTATTTTATTACGGAGCAGTATAACGAATCTTGTGACAAATATTAACTTTATTTAACTGGTTAATTCAATTATAATACTTTTTATAGCCTTTGTCATTTACGTCACGATGATAACAAGTGTGTGTAAATTAAATTGAGACATTAAAAAAACAATTGACGACGTTGGGGCTCAGCGGTAGCGAAACTGCCTTAAGGGCTACAAGTGACGGGTCCAGGCATTGTTTCCGGTTTGGGTGGGTTTTGCCTTGTCATTGTGAATGTTTCAGGACCCCCAACACAGGATATAACTGGACGTAAATAAGCAATACCATGTCAACCCACAAAATTGAAAAAACTGAGTTATATATGCAGAAGTGTTGGTAAATGGCTGAAGAACATTTTTCTTTAATATTTGTAGGGTTTTAAGCTTTAAAACTTCTATAAAAGCCATTTTTTTATTATGCAATTTATGTATTATATGAAACGTTTTCGGTTATATTAAATAAATAAATAAACGCTACACACTCAACGGCCCCCATTAGGATAATTATATCCTGTGTCGGGGTCCGGAAACATTCACAATGACAAGGACAAACACAACCAGACCGGAAAACATGCCTGTACGAATAATACAAACATCTGCTCCGAGCGGGAATCGAACCCGCAACCGTCGAGGCTTAAGGCAGACTCGCTACCCACAACGCTACAACGGTGTCAATATAATATTAATGTCAATGTCATATTATATACGAAATATGCAGTTTGTATACTCATTTTTGTGAAAATAAGTAAAATAACTTGCATAAATCTGAAATTGCCAAAAACTTGATCAATACATTAAAAAAATTCATATGAAGCAAATTGTTAAAAATTTCCAAACACGTTTTTCTCGAAATGACATTCGTGTGGGTTGACATAGTATTGCTTATTTGCGTCCAACTATCTTACTGGGGGCCGTTGAGTGTGTAGCGTTTATATATTTATTATTATTTTAAAACTTAACCACTATTATTAAGCAACACAATTTGTATTGCGCGATCATTATATAATAAAATCAGAAAAGTATAACAATCTTTCATTAAACAGTAAATTGTTTTTAATTGAAACGCATCAAACGCTGTGAACTGAACGTGACGCCATAATAGCAGTATGTAATGAACTTTATAACCAGTTACAACTATACAGATCTGTGTTATCAAGATAAAACTTGTGTGCATTAGATTTAATTACAATGTTTCAAAAACACACTATAAATATATACAGATCAATCGATCGTTATGAAATTTTGAATAATTGTTATGGTACAGGAAAGGACATAGAGTATCTTTCAAAAACATAAAATGTTAAAAAAATCCAAGTCTTGCAACTTGCGCTTTTTCCGGCGTCGGGACGTGACGACCCCATCGCCCGCTGTTGGGATAACCTCTCTCCCAGCAGAGATCATTGCACCAGTGCAGTCAATCACACTGGTGGTAGGTCTTTTATTGCAAGAGGCCGGCTAGGTAGATACCACCACTGTAGGCTATTGAAATTACTGGGCAGAGGACATTTAAAAACTAATATCTTGAGGTTGTCAACGCGTGAGTGGCACCTATTAATCATAAAGCGCTCATGGCTACGATGACCACTTACCATCAGGTGGTCCGTATGCTTGTTTGCCAACTTGTAACATAAAAAAAAGTTCTACAAAAAGTGGTGATATGTCACGTATAACTGCAACTTGGCTGGTGGAGTGGGGGCACCACCGGCAGTCTTCTAGCTCATCTAGTAGTGTGTACCATTCACAACATAACATTCGAAGAGTTCCCACAATCTCTCCAGAATCGTATCGTCATCCTTTTAAACAAAAAATATTCTACCGCAAATCAGTAGTGTCTTAGCGATTACTGTGTTGCGATTTGAAGGACACAATGCTAGCTAGCTAAAGCTAGTGAAATAATCGGGTAAAGGAGATTTAAGAACAAATGACACTCATAGGCTACGAAAACCGCTTACCATCAGGCGGGTTTTTGGCTGCCAACTTTATAACATTAAAACAGTGCAATGAGAACTTCCATCTTTTGAAATTTGTAATTTTTTGTTTACCCGACAGCCCAAGAAAGAGGGTTATGTTTCTCAAGTGTATTTTCTTGCATGTTCTGTAGCCTATAATATTTGTCGCAAGCAATTGAGTTATTGTTAGATTTATATTAATTATACAATTGACAGTCATCAAAAGTTAAGTAGCATCAATTGCGGCTATTGATAAAATGGGTGTCAGTCGGCTCTCTTTTTAAAAAAATATTAGCAATGCTTTTTAAGGCATTACTAATATTCCTATTGCCCCTCCAAATAAGCTCGAAGCTTGCGCTACGACAATAGCCCAAGGGGATCATGATCGAATCCGCGACTCTCACTCGGACAGTTGCCTTGACAACCTTCTACCGTAGATTTATTGAGGCTTATTGAGCTATTAAGCTTTTGTAACAAATCGTTTTTTAGAATGACTTCAATGTTTATGTAAAATGAAATTACAATTTTATGGCCAGAATGCTAGCTGCATTGCTTTAGTCTTTGAAACTTTCCTAAATTATGCTTTCTTCTCCACAGCGAAGGTCATCAGACTTCATATTTGAGTAACCAGGAAGACGTCGCGTAAAGTGTCTTTTAAGGAAAAAGCCGAGTTCGAGGATGGAATCACATGAGAAGATCGGCAGGATCTCGGCTGAACCCCGAGATCTTGTCGATGTGAATCTCGAATTGCAGAATACGACGTGTAAGTCTTCTTCTTCTTCCTAGCATTATTCCCGGTATTTTTTTTTTTTATGTTAAAAGTTGGCAAACAAGCATACGGCCCACCTGATGGTAAGTGGTTACCGTAGCCTATGAGCGCTTGCAGAACCATTAGTAGGTGCCACTCACGCATTGACAACCTCGAGATACTGGTTCTTAAATCTCGTCTGCCCAGTAATTTCACTAGCGTACAGTGCCCTTCAAACCGGAACACAGTAATGCTTAAGCACTACTATTTGGCGGCAAAATATTTGACACTGCGGTGGTACCTACCTAGCCGGCCTCGCGCAACAAAAGACCTACCACCAGTGTGACTGACTCCACTGGTGGAATAATCTCTGCTGTGACAGAGGTTATCCCAACAGTATTTATCCAGGGCCTGCTTTCACTCTTATCCTGATTTCACGGGATAGTAATTTTTACACAGAGCGATTGTCATTTGATCTCCGCAATCCTCGAACCAGTAACTCGTTGGATAAGAGTAAAACTCACGATCTCTGAGAAACTCCAACTTTGAGAAAGTGGCAAAAACGTTATGACATCAATTTCGGCTCACATTGTCTAAATAGACTTTGTTTTCATTTAGATGTTTTTTGTGTTAAATATAACTTAAACTAAATTTTAATACCAGGAGAAGTTGTAAGTTCCACTATTAGTTTAGTTTGTCACGGAGTTTTATTCAAAAGCAAATCTCAATCCCATTGTCCCTTATATAAATAACTTAAAGACTAAACAAAAACATACAAAAAGAAAAAAATAATTACAATCTACAAGATACAAGAGTGCATGTTAAACAGCTTTTGTTGATGTTGGCTTGTTGAAAAATTATCTGCCCCACACCAACATCAAGAACATTCAAATTAAAAATATGACAGTGATTCTTCGTCTTTTATTCTTGACACATTCCATCAAGAATAATTCGGTTTAAAGATTCTTTATTTCTTAAAGAATTCATTCATTACATTGTGCACTTAAAGAGAAACTTAAATAATTTAAACATTAGCTTGTTAGACATTCGTACTACTTATTGATAAGTTACATTTTTACATATGATTTTTAAATATTTAACAAAAAAAGTAAAGTTTCTAGTTATTATGTATAAATTCTCTGAACCTATATTTAAAAATTGGTATACTTAAAGAGTCTAACATTTTGAGGTAAGCTATTATACATCCGGACTCCCTCAAATCGAATATTTGCCTTGCCGTAAACTTACTAAAATGTTGTTCACAGTTCATCTCACCGTACCAAAGAGCAGGCAGCTCAAAGACCTCGACGATCTGTTCCCTTACATCGGCGGCTTTGGCTGGTACCAGCGGATGCTCTTCCTCCTCATGATACCTTACGCGTTCTTCTTCGCTTTCGTCTACTTCTCTCAGATATTCATGACTGTTGTACCGGCTGAGCATTGGTGCTTCGTTCAGGATTTGGGGAATTTGACGATTGAAGAGCGGTTAGTATTACGTTGACAATTTTGACCTTAGAATTGGACTCAAAGAGAAACAATTGTAATTGAACAATGTTCCATAAGACAAATACATCAATTTTTTTTTTTATGTTAGAAGTTGGCAAACAAGCATACGGGCCACCTGATGGTAAGTGGTTGACGTAGCCTATGAGCGCTTGCAGCACCATTAGTAGGTGCCACTCGCGCGTTGCCAACCTCGAGATATTAGTTCTTAAATCTCGTTCGCCCAGTAATTTCACTAGCGTACAATGCCCTTCAAACCGGAACACAGTAGTGCCTAAGCACTACTATTTGGCAACAGAATATTGGACACTGCGGTGGTACCTACCTAGCCGGCCTCTTGCAACAAAAGACCTACCACCAGTGTGACTGACTGCACTGGTGGAATAATCTCTGCTGTGACAGAGGTTATCCCAACAGCGGGCGATGGGGTCGTCACATCCCGACGCCTTTAAATGTATGTTTTTTGGCAATACCAAAGGAACCCACCAATTTTTCAGGATAAAAAGTACTCTATATGTTAATCCAGATAATAAGCTATCTATGTGTTTAATTATATCTACTACCGTTCGGCCGTTTTTGCGTGTTTGGTTAGCAAACATCCCAACATATAAGCTTTGACTTTTATTATATTAGTATTATTTCCACTATATAGGTTGAGTGGGGGCATGGATTTTATATATGGTTTGACACCGTTGTGGCGTTGTGGGTAGCGAGTCTGCCTTAAGCCTCGACGGTTGTGGGTTCGATTCCCGCTCGGAGCAGATGTTTGTATTAATCGTACAGGCATGTTTTCCGGTCTGGTTGTGTTTGTCCTTGTCATTGTGAATGTTTCCGGACCCCCGACACAGGATATAATTATCCTAATGGGGGCCGTTGAGTGTGTAGCGTTTATTTATTTATTTATTTATTATGGATTTTTACTTTCAATTTTTGTCATATAGATCGGAAGTAACAGAATAAAAGGTACCAGTCAAAACACTTAATTTAACCTAATCTTGGTTCATTTCAGACGCCATCTTTCCATTCCGCAAATAACAGATAACCAATATGAAAGATGCCTGGTCTATGATGTTGATTGGTCGATAGTTCTTGAAAGCGGTGATCTAGCACCAAATCCAAAATGGCCGACGAAGAAATGTCAAGATAAATGGGAGTATAATTTCACCGATGTGCCGTATGAGACGATAGCTACACAGGTAAATTTGAGGATTTAGAAACATTGTTCAGACGATCATAAATCCATTTAGTTGTCCTTTTGACTCTACTGGCCTTGAACTCACCGAGCGTCGTGAGCTTGTTCTGGGATCAAATGACGCATATAAGCAATACCATGTCAACCTACAAAATTGAAAAACTGAGTTATATATGCAGAAGTGTTGGTAAATGGATGAAGAACATTTTTCTTTAATATTTGTAGGGTTTTAAGCTTTAAAGCTTCTAAAAGCCATTTTTAATCATGCAATTGGTGAAAGACACGTGAACTGCTCGCCTGCTGCATATTGCGAGCAGGCAGAGCAAGAGTAACTAGTGCAGTTTACCTTCTGCAACGCTGTTAGCCACTTTCGCGTTTGGACTCTCTTCCACTTGCCATGAGGTGGAGTTGAGTCATCTTCCTAATAAAAAATAGAAAAATTATTTAATGCACACCGTGGGTGTCCTCAGAATATCAGGTTTGGGAATTTATTCCCATCACACCTGAATGGTAGCACCATTTTGGGGCGTTACACTACAAAGAAATGTCATGAGATTCAACTTGTAAGACAAATTAATTTTAGTTTAGTTTAATTAAGAAAATATGTAGCTGTAGTTTAAGTTTTCGCATAAGTTTTATGATTATTTTTTAGTTTAAATAATTTTTATTTTTCCTTAATTGTAGTGTTCTGCTCTAAATAAAGTATTATTTCTTTCTTTCTTTCTTTCAAATACAGTAATGTACCTTGAGAAGTAGCGATCATAGGCTTAAAAAGTTTGAAACTGATGCATCTTTTAAAGGCATTGGGATGTGACGACCCCATCGCCCGCTGTTGGGATAACCTCTGTCACAACAGAGATTATTCCACCAGTGCAATCAGTCACACTGGTGGTAGGTCTTTATTGCAAGAGGCCGGCTAGGTAGGTACCACCGCAGTGTCCAATATTCTGCCGCCAAATAGTAGTGATTAGGCACTACTGTGTTCCGGTTTGAAGGGCATTGTACGCTAGTGAAATTACTGGGTGAACGAGATTTAAGAACTAATATCTCGAGGTTGGCAACGCGTGAGTGGCACCTACTAATGGTGCTGCAAGCGCTCATAGGCTGCGGCAACCACTTACCATCAGGTGGGCCGTATGCTTGTTTGCCAACTTCTAACATAAAAAATAATAAAATAAAAAAAATCTTCAAAACTGGCGTCAACACTATTCTACAAATATTGTTCTCTTTCCTATCTATAGTTAAATTGGGTGTGTGATAAGGACGAGTATGCGGCGACTGCGCAGGCTGTTTTTTCTGTGGGTCCATTATCGGGGATTGATATTTGGATGGATGGCTGATAAATATGGAAGGATACCAGCTATTGTTGGTAAGTACTTATCTAATCAGCAATCAAAGAAGACAACAATGTATTCACACATTGGCCTTCAGACATTGACAGTTCTATAGCCAAATGGCAATGGGAATCCTTATAGTTTCGTCATGTCCGTCTGTCCGTCCGTCCGTCTGTCGGTATGTCACAGTCATTTTAGTCAAAAACTATAGGCCCCATCTATACAAAATTTAGTAAATAGGTGTATTCTGTGAACCGCTACACAATTTTGTAGTCATATCCTAAAATATATAAAAATTAAGTTCATACATGTAACTGAGTGTTGAAAAGAAAATTCAACTTATGGAAACGCGTGAGATAACATTGGATAGGTATTTAAAAAGTGATAAGATTTGAATTGATTTTGAATTTTTTCATTATGTCATTAGTTGTTGAGATATTAGCTCCTAAAGTCATAAAAATTTTGTCCCCCTCTAACTTTTGAAGGATTTAAAAATCTAAAAAAAATTTAAAGTTGTAGAACTTCAATAGAAATTTCAACCACATTTACTTTGAAGAAGATCGGCTTAAAAAAATTTGAGATATATTAGTTTTTCTCATTACTTTGTTTTTCATATTACTTTTAATAATTACTATGAAATTACCAACTTATTTTGCGGTGGATTGTAATGCGTTATTATTTTTAAAGTCCTTAAGATTCTTCATCATCAAGCTGTGGAACCCTTTAAAGGTTAAAAAATTATATTAATTTTCAGGAACGAATATGGCTGGTTTCTTCGCTGGCGTTGGTACGGCGTTTGCAAACAGCTTCTGGTCGTTCTGTCTGTGCAGGTTCCTGGTTGGCCTGGCGTATGATAACTGCTTCATTATTATGTACATTGTTGGTTAGTTATAAGTTTTCGGCTTCACAAAGTGAGTATGTCCTTTTTGGGGCAAGGTGTTCGCTTCTATAATAAAATTCCGCAGACAATTTTGAATCTACCACTTATGAAATTTAAATCTTATATTAAGCGGTGTTTACTGAATAAAGCTTATTATTCCGTTAATGAATATATTGCAGATAATGTGGCATGGAATTAATATACGTTGAGTTTCATGTGGGATATATATCTTAATTGTACATTTGACAAATGTCACTTAGGCGGACATAACAGACTGTATATTTGACGATTCAAAAGCGCTTAAAAGCCTATTTGAATAAAGAATATTTTGAGTTTGAGTTTGAGTTTGATATTTTCAAAACTACGTCACACTATAAATCGTGTCTTATGCCCTGTGACCTTAGTTAACGTCACACGAATTTCATGATTCCCTCCCCATCCTTGTTACAGCTGATCACATTTTTGAGACTCCCCTTCTTAGTATACGTCAATTAATTTTTATAACTTTATATCTAGAAATTATTAAATTATTTTTTTTTTCAAAATTAGTTAAGTGAAGTCATATTTTTGTTTTTGTTAGCATTTTCACATTTTATTTAATACTTACTTAATATATTAGATTTGAAATATGACGTGACGAAGCTTAGGCCCCCTAGCTCTTTTCATTCAATGTCACACTACGTTGATCTTCTTCCAACCTCTTTACTTGGAACGTAATTTATGGATAGACCCCTATGCATATTCATATAATTCCATCGTGGCATTATAATCTGGTGACGGTAGCTAGACGAAGCTAGCTAGCTACCAATCTAGATGATGATGGTAACACTTGTATGATAAATAATCCCAAAAGCCCAAACTTCTCGTTAATTCGCGTCCAAAAAACTGTGCTCTTTGGCATCCTTAAAAAACAATTTTTATTGCTTGCAAATAATTAATTACAATAAAATAAAAAAATACTCGAGAAGGATATTCAACACAGTCAATGAAGCTCAGTTTAAATTTGTTTTCGAGACTTAATGAGCGGTTTAGCGGACAGCTTCAACCTGTGAATTTTGTGTGACGCTCATTCTAAGCTAACATCAAAATTAAATTTCAGTTGTAGAATACGTCGGTCCAAAATGGCGGACATTTGTCGCCAATATGTCCATAGCTGTATACTTCACGTTTGCCGCCTGCTTATTGCCTTGGATAGCGTTAGGAGTATCAAATTGGAAGATCTACACTTTAATAACCAGCGTACCTCTAGTACTGTCGATATTTACACCATGTTTGGTACCAGAGAGCGCAAGGTATGTAACCCAATAACCCAAGTTTGTACTAAACTCACGGCGTTACAGATTGCAGCTGATGCTTATATTACCAGTAGCACAACCATTCCATTGAACCAAGAGCTTTTTTTATGTAAGAAGGGGCAAACGGGCACGAGGCTCGCCTGATTTTAGACGATCACCACCCATGAACTGCACCACCAGAGGGCATGCAGATGCGTTGTCGACCTTTAAGGAAAAAATATGTCTACGCTAGGAGGTTCCCAGGTCGTATCCGTTCGAAAAGACTGCTGGTGGAAGTTGGTTCCACAAAGTGGTTATGCGAGGAAGGAAATGTCTGTTCCGTTTTTTGTAATGGAGAGAAGGGAGGTAAAAGGAAAAGAGAGGGTGGAATTAGGGCAAAGTAGATGAAAGAGAATGGTATGTATACTGTTACTTTACGTCGACTTTTGTGAGAAGGAAGTACTTCCCCAGTCGAGGCAGCCCATTCATGGCAGAAATGCGCTTTTACGACTTAACTAAATATATGCTAATTGTTTTTTTTTTGTGAATAAGTTGGCAAGCAAGCATATGGAACATCTAATGGTAAGCGGTTGTCGTAGCCTAGGAGCGCTTACCATACATTTGTAGATGTCACTCGTGTCAACTAGATATTGGTTCTTAAATTTCCTTTGCTAAGTAACTTCACCAACTCCAAATCGAAACACAGCTTACTGCTTTGCGGTAGAATATTGTCATTGTGTTGATACCTACCTAGCCAGCCTCGCGCAATAAAAAGCCTGCCAGCAGTAAGTTGTCTACTTTATACTGTGTTAAGAATTTACGAAAACCATTATAAATCTGAATTAATGACGGCTTGTTGTGTATTATATAAATAATTTATTAATTAAATATTTCAGATGGTTGATATCACAAGGACGTATCGATGAAGCGTTGAAAATATTGAAGAAATGCGAAAGGTTGAACCGGAAGAAGATTCCCGACGAAATCATCAAAGAATTCAAAGTGAGATTATTATCAAGAGATTTAGATATTAATTTTTAGGTTTCCATACCTAATGGAAATGCAAATGAACCCTAATACCAAGACTACGTTGTTTATCCGTCCATCTGTATATCACAAAGACAGAGTTAAAACCAAACCGCCACAACCAAATAAAATTTACAAGAGACTTCATAGTTTTGACTTTTATGCTGCATACATCCAAAAAATACGAAAGGCGTCGGGATGTGACGACCCCATCGCCCGCTGTTGGGTAACCTCTGTCACAAAAGAGATTATTCCACCAGTGCAGTCAGTGACACTGGTGGTAGGTCTTTTGTTGCAAGAGGCCGGCTAGGTAGGTACCACCGCAGTGTCCAATATTCTGCCGTTAAATAGTAGTGCTTAGGCACTACTGTGTTCCAGTTTGAAGGGCATTGTACGCTAGTGAAATTACTGGGCGGACGAGATTTAAGAACTAATATCTCGAGGTTGGCAACGCGCGAGTGGCACCTACTAATGGTGCTGCAAGCGCTCATAGGCTGCGGCAGCCATTTACCATCAGGTGGGCCGTACGCTTGTTTGCCAACTTCTAACATAAAAAAAAAAAAAAAAACTCAACTTCCAATTATATTTTGTTCAGAAACTTTCTATTAGTAAATTAAGAAACAGTAAAAGAACGTTTGAGTGGTTAAAGTTATTATATAATTTGTGAGTATATTGAGGACAGACACCTTGGGAATGGGACGATCTCTCCAGGCTTATCAGCGTTCAATATGTTATATCAACGTAAAAACTTTGACAATTTAAAAAAAATATATATATATTGAAACAAACACCCCTGACTTAGTTTCGCCGGTTTTTCTCGAGTCCTCAAGCCGACTCTAATTTTGGAGCCGGTTATAGAATCTGACGTTCAATAAATAAGTGTAATGCTGTTTACGTTGAATAAAAATATTTAATTTTCATTTGTTTCTTCCAGGAAACCGCAATCGAAATAGCAAAAGCGGAACAGGAAAACAGGAACTATTCATTCCTTGACCTCTTCAAGAGCCCTCGTCTCCGTCGTCACAGCGTCCTGCTCGTCATCATCTGGGCGTCCATCGCGATGGTGTTCGACGGTCACGTGAGGAACGTCGGCTCCCTCGGTCTCGATGTGTTCCTGACCTTCACCGTCGCCACCGCCACAGAGTTCCCCGCTGATATTCTGTTGATATTGAGTCTTGATGTGTAAGTCTTTTTTTAAATTATGCAACCTAAAATAGCTAATAGTTTGCTCAAAAATGGCACCTTATTACGTCAATGTCCTGACCACTATTGTCAAGTCAAAACATACGTACAAACCCTAGACACATGCGCATTTACAACCCGAATAAAAGGGAAGGAATGAGAAGGGTAAAAAGGAAAGGAAAGGAGGATGGGAGATTGTGTCTCCGTCGCTCTCACACATCACATGAAACGCAAGAGCCGGTATTTTTGCTCGGAGGAGGATGGCTCCACTACGACTAAATTCCGGAATTCTTTCAGAACTTAAAGTGGAAGATATCTACCTACTTATCTTCGGTATAAGCCAACGTTCTTTATCTAGTTTTTACCCCTAGTTTTATGATCGACTTGATTCAATATTAGGAAGCCTATCATATATTACTAATATTATTTGATGACGTTGTGGCGCAGCGGTAGCGAACCTGCCTTAAACGCCACAGGCCGCGGGTTCGATTCCCGCTCGGAGCATAATATGTTTGACCATGCAAGCATATTTTCCGGTCTGGGTGTATTTGTCCATGTCATTGTGTATGTTTCCGGACCCCCGACACAGGAGATAACTATCTTAATGCGGGCCGTTGAGTGTGCAGCGTTTATTGTTATTATGTTTATTATACAATCATAGAATAAATAGAAAGCCCATGATACCAATAAAAACTCGTCCGTGTGCAATGAATTTAATTGATGTTCTCTTTCAGCATTGGTCGTCGCTGGCTCGCATTCGGATCGATGCTGTTCAGCGGTCTTTTTAGCTTCCTAGCTGCTGCTGTTCCATTAGGTAAGCTCTTCTTCTTCGTTGCATTATTCCCAGTATACAGTCATACCGGTGGTAGGTCTTTTGTTACAAGAGGCCGGCTAGGTAGGTACCACCGCAGTGTCCAATATTCTGCCGCCAAATAGTAGTGCTTAGGCACTACTGTGTTCAGTTTGAAGGGCATTGTACGCTAGTGAAATTACTGGGCGAACGAGATTTAAGAACTAATATCTCGAGGTTGGCAATGCGTGAGTGGCACCTACTAATGGTGCTGCAAGCGCTCATAGGCTACGGCAACCACTTACCATCAGGTGGGCCGTATGCTTGTTTGCCAACTTCTAACATAAAAAAATTAAAAATCCCAGTATTATACTTGCACAGGATCTGCTTTTTACTCTTATCCGGATTTGACAGGTTGCCAGTTTTTATACAGTGCGATTGTTATCCGACCTCCGCAATCTTAACGGCGAACCAGTAACTCATTGGATAAGAGGAATTTACTTATCAAGAGTTAACGATTATTATCAAATGTTATTGATAATAACCGGGACCGACAGCTCAACGTGCTCTCCGAGGCAAGGAGGGGAGACCCACAAGGACAAACGCCCAGACCGAAACAGATATTTCTAAGATTAATACAAACATCAGCGCGGAACAGTGTACCATTAGGTAAACTATCAATAAATAATAACTATCTATCCCCAGGTGTCCCCTCCGCATCCCTGGCTATCACCGGTCGTTTCGCAGTGAACATTTCCTACAACATCGGCATGCAATACGCCGCTGAGCTGTTGCCAACCGTGGTCAGGGCCCAGGGTTTGGCGCTCATCCATATTGTTGGCTACGTGGCAACCATATTGGTCCCATACATAGTTTACCTGGTAAGACTTTAAACCTTAATTTTAGCTTAATTACAATAAATATTTAGCTTGTGTGTATCTGCATATCTCGTTTTATAATATAAGGCGGGCTGACTAAAGTTAATAATACCTTTAATAGCATATCAAATACCTTAATTATTACTATATCAAATACACAATAATGTCAATCAATCCAATCCTCAAACAAATAGGACAAAAATCTCTTATGATTAAAATAAAATAATTCTTAGAAAAATAAATACAGAAGTTAAAACTAAAGGGCAAATTATAAATAATTTTCTACAACAGAAGTCGGTGATAAGTAAAACATCGCAACATAATTATGTCATTTCGGCACTTTTAGTTTTGAAGTCGGTATTTTTAAATTATTTTTTTATACTCTTTAGTTACGAACGATATTACTTAATGATTAATGCAAATTTAAGACTTATATGGTTTTCTCATATATGCCAATGTCAGAACTGGACAAAATTTAAATGGGACTTTAACTGAGTTGATGTACAGAGGCTTGTTAAATAAAGGACCCAGGTAGTGGGTCAGAAAAATTAGTAAATCGCAAATATATGTATACTTAATTTATTTAACATACGTTACAATGATATGACCCAGTACCGACTGAATATAAAATATAATTATTGAATAGCAAAGACTTGTGATTTCGTCATCATATCCAGATACAGATCAATTTATAAAGATGATGTGCTGACGGCACAAGACCACACGGGAAGCACCAGCTTTCAAATAAAAAAAAGAATCATTTAAATTCGACGACGTTGTGGCAGCGGTAGCGAACCTGCCTTAAACGCCACAGATCGCGGGTTCGATTCCCGCTCGGAGCATAATATGTTTGTATTGATCATGCAAGCATATTTTCCGGTCTGGGTGTAATTGTTCTTGTCATTGTGATTGTTTCCGGACCCCCGACACAGGATATTACTATCCTAATGGGGGCCGTTGAGTGTGCAGCGTTTATTTATTTATGTGTTATTTAAAATCGGTTCGCCCACTCGAAAGTTCCGAGGTAACAAACATAAAAAAGTCGAATTGAGAACCTCCACGGTTAGTCGGTTAGAAATGCGATACGTTCCAAATAACTATTATTATAGACTAGCTGCGCCCGCGGCTCTGCTCGCGTGATGTAGCATTTCTTGTTTATTGAACGGAACCCTAATTCTTTTTCTAAAATAAAAGTGGTCAAAGTTACTCCTTATTACATCAGCTATCTGCCAATAAAAGTCCCGTCAAAATCGGTCCAGCCATTTCAAAGATTAGCCGGAACAAACAGACAAACAGAGAGACAGACAAAAATTGTAAAAAATGTTATTGTCTATGTACCGTATGTATGTACGGTTATTTCAATATTATAAACAGACACTCCAATTTTATTATATGTATAGATATCGATACAATTCATTGGAATATGCTAGTTGTGACTAATAGGACCTTTTCTCTAGAATTATTACGATTTTTACTTTCAAGACTCAAATATACATAACTAATAAAAACTTCATATTTTCACAGGCGACAATATCCACAATAATTCCTTTACTAATATTGGGAGCGATTGGTATATTCGGAGGATGTCTCTGTCTCTTCCTCCCCGAGTCTATGGGCAAGGATATGCCACAGACAATACAAGACGGCGAGGGATATGGTATTGAACAAAAGTTCTGGGATATGCCGTGTTGCATGAGGTATGATTTAGTTACAAAATCGTTATATTTTGTTTATTATGCCCGGGGTGCTGATGACTGTAAGTCAAGGTAGAGTTTTTTTTTATGTTACTAAGTTAGCAAGCATGCATATGGCCCACCTGATGGTAAGTGGTTGCCGTAGCCTATGAGCGCGCGCAACAACATTAGTAGGCGTCACTCACGCGTTGACGACGAGATATATTGGTTCTTAAATCTCCTTTGCCCAGTAATATAAATATAAAAATAAGTTAGTTTTTGGACTTTTTAGGTTTAAAATTAAAAAAAAAACCTTTGTCAGATTTTTCTTGCTGTAACCTAAAAGTTACATAAAATCTTAATTCAAAATGGCGACCAAATTCCACCGTTCGTTAACCGAAATTTTGAATTTAAGAAGGACTTATTTTTGCCTGTTTATTTATTACTAGCGGCCCGCTCCGGCTTCGCACGGGTATAAAATATATAGCCTATGTCATTCACTGAAAAAATCATTAAAATCGATCCAGTAGTTTTGATTTGTGGCCCGCACGTGTTCAATGTAAGTAATTATTTACGACATCACATTAGAAACCTCAAAAAAACAGTATTTCTCCACTATTTAATGGATGTTATTATACATATAAAGCTTCCTCTTCAATCACTCTATCTATTAAAGAAAACCGCATCAGAATCCGTTATGTAGTTTTAAAGATTTAAGCATACATAGGGACAGAGAAAGCAACTTTGTTTTGTACTATGTTGTAGTGATTATTATATTGTTGATGTATATATTTCATTGTTTCTTGCAGGAAAGTGTGTGATTCTAAAGAAGAGATGTTCAAAGCTTGAAATTGAATTTTCCAGATATATTATGTTATTAGGATAATATAATCCAGCATTATAATTATATAAAAATATAAATATTGTTATTAATATTAATAAGTGTTTCATTTTTATTCTCCAACTCTCTTTGAACTCTTGCACTGTATCACTCAAAAGATGGATTGTTTTCATCCTCTTTTATTTCAAACTTAGCAATTTTCATATCCAGAGAGGAATTCCATAAAGAGAATGTAAGAAACTAACACCAACTTTCTTAACAATATAAGTATCTTCTAATATATATGAAATTCTCGTGTCACAATATTCGTTCCCATACTCCTCCGAAACGGCTTGACCGATTCTTATGAATTTTTATGCATATTCAGTGAGTCTGAGAATCGGCTACTATTTATTTTGAAACCCCTAAGTCATAAGGGGTGTCCACCGCAATTTTTTTATTCTTTGGATAAAATTTTAATTTTTATTTTTTATTATGTACCATTGAAAAATACATACGACACTAAATTTTCACTTTTTTATCACCAACCCCTGATTTTTAATAGCCTTATTAGTCAATCAAAAACTTTAATCCGGTAGAGGGCGCTGCTATCGGGACGCAGATTTTTTTTTTCGGGGCAGGACAACCGGGCCTCTGCCGGGCCCCCTAGTTTTATTATATTTTAATAACTAAACGAATTATATGTCTTTTTACTACCATAAATCCGGCATTTACCCGGGGTCTGCTTATACTCTTATCCGGATTTGACTGGTCACTAGTTAAACAGAGCGATTGGCATCTGACTATCGCAACCCAAAAGGCGAACCAGTAAGTCCCAATGATGAAAGAGAGAAAATTACCTGTCCAGAGTGCTCTCCGAGGCTTGGTAGGAAGGCACACGAGGACAAACGCCGAGACATAAACATAACAATATAAACATCCGCCCTGATGGGAATCGAACCCAAGACCGTTGAGGTTTACGGCAGGCTCGTTACCAATACGCCACAACGGTCGTCGTGGTCGTCAGAACGAATTTTAAGTTTTTCACAACAAAGTTTGGCCTGGTCTACTAATAGGCTATACATTGCTCTGAAATTTCTCAAAAACCATTAACTTTTATAAGGCGAAGTATTGTTGACCGGAAATAGTTCTCTTTATCTCAGTAGAACCTGAAATCATTCTCCAAGCGTGACTCATGTTAAATCAATGCTAAGAAAGTCTTGTCATCAATAATAAATAAAAAACAGCATAAAATTTCCCAAACACAGTTATCATAATAAAAAGTTAAAAAACTTTATCGATTACAAATAGAATAAACATTTTGTATATACGATGGAACGTACAAAACAACCTGCGTACGTAAACATTAATGTTGGCCAGTTATCGATAAATATTATATCGATATATAAAATTAATAAACAAACGAAACACTCTCATCGGCCTATGTCGGGGGTCTGGAAACATACACAAGAACAAAGATAAACACACCCAGACCGGAACACATGTCTATATGGTCAACACAATTTTCTTTATGTGTCATGACTTTTGGCAAAAAAGGGTACGGTACCTGACAGTAAGCAATCAACACAACCTATGAAAGTGCGCGATGCTTGAAGTTTTACATGCGTCTTGCCAACTCAAGGAATAGGAGGAAATAAATGAGAAGGCAAAAAAGGAAGGGAATAAAGGGGATGGTAAATTGTGACTCCGGCGGTCTCACTTATTGTATGAAACGCAACAGTACTTACTGATATTGTTACTTTACGCCGATATTCTGAGAGAGGTGCTTTCCCGGTTGAGCCGGCCTATCTATGTTGGGAGCAGCATGGCTCTACTACTACTAAAAATGTCATATTATCATATCAAAACGTGTTCCAAAAACTTTTATAAAGTGACATTGGAACGTGTTGTTTTCCTTGAACAATTAAGCAATTTTAATTTAATAAAAACATTTAATAAAAATATATATCGATCGTACACACATCACTAAAACTTCACAATGTTTACAAATAAACTTAAACCTCAGATTACAAACGACACACAATTCAAATAGCAGAATCAATTAACATTTCATTCCGTTCGTTTCATTTAACAATAGTGATGAACATAATAATACCGATATTAATATTATTTCATTTATTTATATTCAATTCAGTTGAATCTAATGATATGAAACTAAAATTGGAAAGAAATAATGTTGTTAATAAAGGACTTTGGGTTAGAAATAAGGACGAAAAGAATCCGGGGGATTTTATTTTTAAAGATAATTCACTTGATGCTGATAGTTTGCTCCAAAACAATTTTGACGCTTTCGGTGATAATAATATGCAAAGTTCTCCGTATTTCACGAGCTACATCGAGAGGAACAAGAGATCCCTTGATAGTGAGTAGTCTTATTTTTCCTAGCATTATTTCCGGTATTATACGAGTATTTACCCAGGGTCTGCTTCTTACTCTTGTCCGGATTTGACAGGTTACTGATTTTTACATAGTGCGATTGCCATCAGACCTCCGTAACCCTAAGGGCGAACCAGTAACTCATTGGATAAGAGTAATTTACCATTATCATCAGATGTTATGTGATAACAAACGGGACCGGCAGTTTAACGTGCTCTGCGAGGCACCGTGAAGGGAGGATACCCACAAATATAAACGCCCACAACGAAAAAGATATTTGTAAGATCCCGATTCCATCGAGGCTAAAGGCCGACTCGCTACCCACAACACCACAACGGCGTCAGTGAGTAGTAACAGCCTTAAATATATAGCACGTAGTGCTAGTAAGCAAAGTTATCTGAATGGGTTTGATTCTTATAAATCTGGAGATAAAGACAAAATCTAATTATATTTATACATGTTAATTTTGTCCTCACGATTTGGATATATTGCCAAATTGTTTTACTCTGTATATCCCTAACCAAGTCAGGTCAAATAAATCAATCGTTCTTTAGAAGAATATGGTCCAAAATTAGGGTCATAATAAATTTAATAAATATAATGAATAAAACAGAATTCTTTGATACGCTAATCAACCAATAATAATAAAACCAACCATTACGGGATTAAAAAAGGGTTAAATACTTGTCTGGGATGTCCGCCATTTTTAAACTAGACACATAAAACTTTATTTTTTGGCGAATAAAACTTTATTTTCCAATTAAAAATAAATAAACATGAGTTTCAACATTTCCTATAAGTCCACAACTTAATTTTTTTTCTTTTGATAGTATCAGAAATAATTTTCCTTTCAATGGTACGTTTTTTTGACCTTATCTAGTTAAGCAACACACAACCATTAAATAAAATACACTATTGATATGTACATTGTTACAGCTAAATCAGAAACTTTCAATAAGCCTTTGAATAATATTGAAGATATAAATTTGATCACAAAATCGAAATTGATATCGACATTAAAACCTGCATCGGTATTTAACGACTACCCCTACGAAGTGGCCGCTTTAATTAATGTTAATGAAAAAAATACAATAAACCCAAGACAGGATACTAAGGAATTTGTTAACAATGTAGAAACTATAAATGATATAATATCAAATCAAATTTTTAACAAAAGAGATAAAAGTAATGCAAAAACCCTAAATAAAGATTCCATTGAAATAAAAATAATGAATATAGCTACTTCTACAGAACTTCTAAGACAGTTAACAACAGCGCTGTACCAAAACGTAGCACCCATGAAGATACTGAAAACAATTTAATGAATAAAAATGAATTAACAGAACTTAATGCTACTGCTAAAGCAAAAAAGAATGTATTTACACAAAACGTATTTGATAAAGAAGATATGGCGTGGCAGAATCCTGCTCCAATGTCTGAATCCAACACGTATAAAATATTACCAAAATCGAAAGAAAATATAAAAAATAAGCCCATTACAGAACGAGGTCTTATAAAAGTTTTATCAATGTTAACAAAAACCTTTAAAAGGATAATGAAGCAACATAATGATATTAAAAGAATTCATAACCGACTTTACAATTTGAATGACGATTTTGTAAAAAATATAGAAGTTTTGACAACAAAATTCGAAGATTTTAATACGAAATATTCCCAAATGATGAAAGTTAATAATGATATAAAGTTACTAGAAAGCAAAATAAATGATAAAGAACAAGATTTTGTAATGAAAGAAAAGGCACTGTCGAGGAATATAAATGAATTCGAAAATCAACAGAAGAAGTTCTTAGATCAACAACGACAGTTTTTCAACGTACAGAAACTACTTTTGGATCAAAATGAAAGGATTAATATGAAACAAAATTTAATTGCGAAAACTCAAAGCGAAATATCATACCGACAGAACAATTTCGCGCGAATTTTAAAGAAGGCGAAACAAATTTATAGCGATTCAAAATATTTAACCGTTAATAAATTAAACAAGAATATTAACAAACCCAAAATTAATATTAATGAAAATGTACAAGACGAAAAAGAAATTCATACAACAACACAAAAACCGACAACAGAGTCTGTTAAAATCAACCTATTTTCGATACCAACTGTAGGTCGTGTACAAAATCAAGATAAAAACTTATTAAATGAGAAAGATTTGCAAACAATAGATGATTTAATTTACAAATATTATTTCAACAATACATTCATAGATGAAATAATGAAGAACAAGATTCTAGCAACATTTTTGGCGGTTACTGATAATACGGACAGTACTAACAAGATTAAAAGAAATCAATTCAAAGTAAATACAACAATACTTTTGCCTGTTAACAATACGAAAACACCAACGAAAGTAAATAAGAGTCATAGAAATAGGAGATGGATAAAACGTGCTAAGAATACTTTACATAAAAAAGGCAAATACAGTCCTGTACCATCAGCAGCAACTTACACCATAGATCTGGGTAACACAGTTCCTAAGTCATTCAATAAAATTGATTTTAATAATGTTGGAAATGATCCTTTCACAAAGATGGCGCTAAATTTCTGTAAGGAAATAGGACAGGATAAAAATGTCCAAGAACTTAACTGGTGTGTCGAGAAAGCATTGAGAAGATTGAATATTGTAGGTAATGTCAGTTTTAAATTATTTTTTTAACAAACAAACACTACACACCCAACGGCTTCCATTAGGATAGCGATATCTTATGTCAGGGATCCGGAAACTGGACAGACCGGAACACATGCCTTTATGGGGAATACAAACATCTGCCCCAAGCGGGAATCGAACACGCGACCTGCAGTGCTTAAGGCAGGTCCGCTACTCCTGCACCACAACAGAATTTTAGAAATATGTTTTAACACATTTTAGAACATCCCATATAACGTACCCTCCGGTGGGGTGGTAAAGGATTGCAATGAGATGGCATGGGTTGTTATATCAAAGGACAAAGTGGAATAGAGTGAAGGATTTTGTTCGTACCGTCTGTCCCTCAAAATGCTTTGAAATAGTCTAATAATTTATAGGTCAAATATAATAAAAAGTCAAATTCTTATAGATTTCAAAATGGCGTCGCTCGCATCACCGATAGATCGAAATAACAAAATATATAAAGCTAAGATCGTTCCAAAAAGCAGCTCTACGGTGAAACCTTCGACTTCAAGTGAGTTATATGTTATACGTGATAATTGAGGTATTACAGTTGACCCGAGAGATAGGTGGGAAGGGATAAGAAGGGGGAAATATGAAGTGAACAGAGAGGGTGGGAGATTGGGCCTCCAGCGCTTTTACTCATCGCACAAACATTAACAGTACCCTTTCTTTACGCCGATTTTCTATGAGTGTAGTACTTCCCCGGCCTCTCGGTCGGCCTATTTCTACTTCTACTACCTTCTAAATATGTGGATGAACAAAATTTATCATTGGCGTTTTAGCTTTTCCTTTAGACGGAAAAGATGCTTAGGCTGTTAGGTGTTGAGAGGAAACAAGGTATGGTGGATCTTCTCAACAAAAGACGGTTTCTTTACATACTGATCTCCGTTATAGTTATAGCCCGCGGCTCCGCTCGCGTGGTATATCGATATTTCTTTCTCGGACGGAATTCTTTTTTTAAGATAAAAGTATCCGTAGTTACTCTTTATGATATAAGTTTTCTGCCAGTAATAGTCCCGATAAAGTCGGTCCAGCATTTTCAAATGGGCCAGAACAAACAGACAGAAAGACAGACGGACAACATTTTAATATTTTTTCATGTATGTATTTGGTGAAAAGCTGTTAATTAGGAATTACAAACAGACACTCTTTATTTGTGTATTTCTGAGCGTCGATTAAACAATTTTCAGGTACAGAACGAACGTCAGCAAAAAAAACTGAAGGTACCTCAAAAGTCAGCCCAGTCACTGAAGCATCACAAACCATGTTTTTCCCTGGTAAGGTATTTTTATAAGTTTTCAATATGTAGTGATATAGTTGTTAGTGAATAGTCGTATACTCGTATGTATATATGAATATCGTTGTTAATTATAGACCAATCTTCTTAACCTACTTATCGAGTGGTTAGTGGCCAAACTAGAGTCAGAGTTGTTCAGGTCGCTCTGACTTGACTTATCGACTGTTGTCAAATTGTCAACAGCCGGGACCGACTTTTTACGTGCCCTCCGACGCACGGAGACGCTCGGTTGAAATACCAATATGCGGTCACCCGTCTAGTGACCGCACTCGAGCGCCGGGACGGGTGCAATGGCGCAAGAAGTGTGTGAACTCGGAGCCGGGCTCCCCTACTGACAGTCAATTAGTCTGACCCTGTTAGCTTCACCGGGCAGTCGAAGGTGCCACCTGCACAATCGACTCCCGGCTACTGAGCCCCCCGGCACGACAAGCCCAGGGTACCGCAGAGTTTGACCTCTGCGGTTGGGGGGGACCCGTCTAGTGACCGCGCCTTAAGTTGCTTAACCTACCGATCAATGGGTGCACTCGGCTACGAGCGTCTATATAGACCAATTGAGAACTACCTTCTTAATTCCTTGTCATATCTTTGAAGTACTTGATCTATTCAATACAAAATTTGTGTTCGCCCACTGTTCTATAAATAATTACCAGTTCCTTAGTTTCATGATGAAAAATATTAAGTACTTTAAATATTAACGAATTAAAATCGAGCGCAAAAACAAGCTGCTAATTTAATAGTAATTATTAAAAATAATATGAAAATCAAAGTTATGGAAAAAGCTTTTATATTACAAAATGTGTAGCCCTAGGTTCTTTAAAATAAATAATATTGTTAAAAGTTCTTTACATGTTTTTGTTTTCTAAAACAATAGATATATCGGTGTAGAATAATTGGTTGAAAACAGTAAGCTTTTATTAAAACAATCCAGTTAATTTGATTTCATACTTCAATTGTTTATTGATATTTTAATTAATGCTTATAGATAACGAAGAGTTGGAGGGGAAATTGAAAGAATATGGTGAGATACATGTTTTTTAATAATCTTACAAAACGATTACTAATTGAAATTCATTTTGGTTTTATTATTTTACTAGAAATGAAACCAGATACAGATGGCAATGTGTACTACGAGGGGAGTTTTCACTCCAGCGATCTCGAGCGTTTAGGTGAGATTATAAAGCGATATTTTTTTTGGATAGTTATATCCTGTGTCGGAGGTCCTGGAACATAGACAATGACAAGTGCAAATACACCCAGATCCGACCCTGCTCCCCGACCTGTGTGACGCATAAGGCAGGTTCGTTACCGTTGCGCGACAACCTCATCAAATATACAGAAAATCAATATACTAGCTTCGTCCGCGTGAATAACGATTTTAATACAAACTTAGCCATTTCAACCATTCGGACGGTGGAATTTTAGAAAACTGTTTGTTTTTAAGTTAAAACGGTTTAATTTTGCTTCTAGTTTCAAAATTAAAGAATGTCCATACAAACTTTCAACCCCTATTTCACCTCTTAATCATCACTGCTTTCCGAATCGTATACGTTGAAAGACATCTTATTTCGTTGAAGGCTATTTTCCTACACCTTGATAACTTTGTAACGGGAAAAAAAATTTTTTGAAATTAGTCCAGTAGTTTTTAAGTATATTCATTACGAAAAAAAATACAAATGATTATAGATTAAGTTGATAGACGACTCCTCGGTTTCAGCAAGCATGACCTCCGAATTTTAGTGAGCACCCTTACAGGGACATATCACTAAACAATCACCTATTTACAATCGGCGTAACGGACAGCTCCTTGTGCAGGGGCTGTCTGAGGAAGAGACGGTCACCCATGTAATCTTGGACTGTGCAGGGGTGGCTGACCAACGGGCAAAATCCTCAAGGATATGAGGTCGCTCCAAGAAGTCTGTGAACATCCCAGGGAAGTTCTGAACTTCTGGAAGGAGCTGGGCTGGTTGGAATAGACTGGCCAATCCCACACACAAAAAGGACCAAATTACGAGTCTAATTGTGGAAAAGGGAGCCCCACTACTACTACTACTACTAGATTAAGTTGGTTATTTGACTTTTCACACGTGCCGGTTGTGGGGTATCCGGCGCCGACTGTCCGGTATCTTAGGATCTTTTTGTAACGACGTGCGCGTGCTCTCTCTGTGGTTGTACCTAGGCGACTAGTACGTATAATAGCGTGAGACGTCTTCCATACACTACCGGGTAGCCAACGATCGGACTCACACTGGTGACTCACCTGGCGACCTCTTGCCGGGCAAATTACCCCGGTACGTGTGAAAGCTGCCACACATACACTTCACTACCGAATATTCGGCACCGGCTACCCGGCAACCGGCACGTCTGAAAAGGCACTAAGAGTTGAAAATAAGAAAATGATGATGTACATTAAAGTGTCGCTTCATTATTTTCAGTGAAAGGAGATAGTGAAGGTTATTCAGATATTATGCCGGGACTCGACAGCGATTCTAGAATACAGCTAGACCCTCTCACGTTTGACCTCCAGGCACAGAGAAGGGCTGACGTTCGCAAGTATGAATTTTAATCTTTATATATGTTGAGGTATCCTCTAAATTAGGATTTGCGTGGTTGATGTTCGTGTCTGCCTTAATAATTTTATCAGGCACTATTTTTTAAATTCTACTTTATATTAAGGCTAGCCTTTCCTCTTTCGTCTATATTGTAATATATATATATAAAATAAAGAAATCAAACAAACTCCCACATATATAAAAGGAAAACACCTGACTGGCTTATAAATATACAGCTAACTTGGAAGCTGAATCTTATCACAGGTGCTATTTTTAAAACGTAAACGCACACTAAGAAAGCATTTTCCGTAACTCAGTGGATGAAAAAGGCGTGGAAAGTTTATTTAGAAGTAGAAACATGAGACTTTGTTTTAGGCGAATAATTACCGAAAAAAAATACGTTTTAATATTTTCTAAAATTCTATCCCTGAGAGGTTGAAATGGGGTTTCAAAGTTTGTATTAAAATCGTTATTCACGAGACTGTGTCGCTGGCAAAAGCTAATCGATAATAAATTGTGTTTTATACTATTCAACATGTATTCGAGTCTTTTAGGTATATATGTATGGAGCTTGTCGCCCCGTTTTTAATAAATAAATAAAAAAGATCTACACACTCAACAGCCCACAATTATGGCGGTTTAAAGGCATCCTTTTATGCGTATAAGCGAGTTTAAATTAAAACGCATATAGGCGTGTACAGACACCTCTTACGAGAGTTAACGCGCGTATAAGCTCGTGTGATTAAAATTCGTTCGTATTTTTAAAAATATATGATTTGTTCTAATTTTGAAGATTATTGCAAAAAATCGTTGTAGCCAGGGGGCTTAGACAAGCGGCAATGGCTCCATTTTGAAAACCAATAACGCTTGTGCGATGTGAATAAAAACACGATAAGTCCATTTCCATACATTTCGAAAGTATCTAATTTCGTTATCAATAACTAAATGTGACTATATCCAGGGCCGTTGGTCTGCTCGTATGTTATACAAATAAATAATAGGACGCAAATAAGCAATACCATGTCAACCCACACGAATGTCATTTCGAGAAAAACGCGTTTGAAAATTTTGAACAACTTGCTTTATATGATTTTTTTAAATGTATTTGTCAAGTTTTTGGCAATTTCATATTTATGTAAGTAACTTTACTTAGTTTCATAATTAGATTAAAAATTATAAGTATACAAACTGCATATTTCGTATATAATATAACCCAAAACGTTTAAAATACATAAATTGTATGATTAAAAAATGGCTTTTTTAGAAGTTTTAAAGTTTAAAACCCAACAAGTATTAAAGAAAAATGTTCTTCAGCCATTTACCAACACTTCTGCATATATAACTCAGTTTTTTCAATGTTGTGGGTTGACACGGTATTGCTTATTTGCGTCCAATAATAATATTAGTTATAGGCGTTTATTCCAAATCGTTATAATATCTACAAAAATCTTTTAATACTTTTTTTTTTCAGAATCAACGCACAAATAATGAAATTGAGATTGGGTTAAAATTTAAGTTATATATATATATAAGTATTTATGTATTTTGAACAATGATTTATAAATTGTATATGAAATAAATGTTAGTTAATAAAAGTTTTTGTTTACTAAATTTTTAATGTACCACCTAACAATTATTTTATTTTAATTTCTAATAACATATTGCTATGGAGAACTTTATTACCGGTGGCGGATTTACCAGCAGGCAGAGGAGGCTTGAGCGTAGTGTGGCACATTTTAGGGGCGGCAAATTTGAGGACCGATATCTCTTTTTTGCTACCTCATAAAAATCCAAAAGGTTTCTTGATGGTGATTTCTGATATTGTACTTATCATTGTACATTCCCAGTAGCAAACTTCCATATTCTAGAGTAAAACGTCTAGTTCACTGCTCCCCGACCAGTAATCGGCCTTTTATTGAATTGTAAAAATAATCTAGGACATGATAATTGTAGCGGCGGCAAAAACCTTACAGCCTATACCTTGAACATTTGTAAATCCACCACTGCTTATTACTAGGCATTAGGCGACGTTATGGCGCAGCGGTAGCGAACCTGCTTTAAGCACCGCCGCTCGGAGCAGATGTTTGTGTTGACCATACAGGCATATTTTCCAGTCTGGGTTGTGTTCTGTATGTATGTTTCCGGACCCCCAACAAAGGATATAACTATCCTATTGGGGGCCGTTGAGATTTCTAAGTCGAAGTCTGTCTTGAATTGTCCATAATTTGTTTTCTGTCATGACAGCAAATAATCCGCCTAATGGCAAGCGGTCACCGCGACGTATGAAAGCACGCGACACTTGAAGACCTTGAAGTATCACATGCGCGTTGCCAACCCAAGGGATAGGACGGATTGGAAGAGAAGGGAACGGAAGGGAGATTGGATCTCAGGCGCTCTCACTCATTTATTTATTTTTTATGTTAGAAGTTGGCAAACAAGCATACGGCCCACCTGATGGTAAGTGGATGCCGCAGCCTATGAGCGCTTGCAGCACCATTAGTAGGTGCCACTCACGCGTTGCCAACCTCGAGATATTAGTTCTTAAATCTCGTTCGCCCTGTAATTTCACTAGCGTACAATGCCCTTCAAACCGGAACACAGTAGTGCCTAAGCACTACTATTTGGCAACAGAATATTGGACACTGCGGTGGTACCTACCTAGCCGGCCTCTTGCAACAAAAGACCTACCACCAGTGTGAGTGATTGCACTGGTGGAATCATCACACAAAACGCAACAGTACCTAATGATACTGTTACTTGACGCCGATTTTCTGTGAGAGGATAGTACTTCCCCAGTCGAGCCGGCCCCTTTGTGCTGGAAGAAGCTTGGCTTTATTACTACTAAATAACAACAAGAGAGATTTCTTCAGAGTTTCATCATCAGATCCGGACCAGATTACAATGGTAGTACATCTCGGAAGTATACCCTTTCCATAAAAGAAAAGATTTATCCAAATCGGTCCAGCCGTCTTTGAGCAATCGAGTAAAAAACATGGGTACCTACCTAAAAAAGAATCTTAAACTCTTCTTGAACCTCTTTTTGAAGTATAGTCTCTTTTAGAGATATGTATGTCTATCACCAAATATTAGGATTCCGTAGCCAAATGGCAAAAACGGAACCTATCCGTCTGTCCGTCCGTATGTCACAGTCTTACCGGAGGCGTTAAAGCGAAATTACCTCTATCTATACGAAATTTAGTAAATAGTTGTATTCTATGAACCGCTACACGATTTAAAGTAAAATCCTAAAATATATAAAAATTAAGGGTAGCAGTCTATATATGTAACTGAGGGTTGAAAAAATAAATCAACGTATGGCAACGTATGAGGTGTTTTTCGATACGTCTATCTAAGAATATTTGATTTTATTTTCATAATTAATTCCGTAGTTCTGTTAAGATGTTAGTTGCTAGTATTATCATTATAAGTCATAAAGTTTGTGTGCCTAATCAAAAGCCCTTTGAATTTGAAAATTACGGAAATTAAATTTGAAACTATGGAAAAATTTGCAAGTTGTAGGACATCAAAAGAACGATAATTACTTTAAAGAATAATAATAGATAACTGTACAAATCTGTGTATAGTAAGTTTCCTGGTGATAGGGCTTAAAAGCCCAGCGGGTCAGCTATCACCGTGCGTTGGCAACGTCAGCCAGCGTATAACCAGCTGCAACTTAAAGGTCCGCAACGCACCAGCAGGAGCTCTGGCGTTGCAGATGTTCATGGGCGACGGTGATCGCATAACATCAAGTGAGACACCTACCCGTTTGCCCACTCTTACTTAAAATAAAACCCGCGACCTGTTATATATAGTTTATTATCTGGATAAGAACATGGGATACTTTTAATTCTGAAATGGTATGTGCCTAACCAAAAACGTACCACGAGACGTATCCACTTAGAATTGTGTTTCGATGTATTTTACTTAATAACGCAAAAATGGCTAAACGGTTTTGATTGAAATTTAGTACACTTACCAGGCTTACCATGAACTCTTATTGCTATTGAAATGACCTAAATTGAGCTGGATCGCTGAAAATTTTAATTACTTTACTATCAAAATTGAATTGGATCGAAATATAATTTTTAGTAAAAGTTAATGGTAAGCCCGCTGGGCGATTATCATAAAACGCAACAATACATATTCAATTGAAAATAAAATACAGATGTAACTTTTGGAACACTATTTACAAACTTTAGCTTACAAACGATTCATTCGTCTCTAAAGCAAATTCTAAAGTCACCGTGGACAAAGACGCTAGTAGCCTAGTATAAACATAAAATCAAGAAAAACCTTTGAAAAATCCAAATGAGAAAATACTAAAATTCCAATAGCTAAAAATCCTTGTTTAAATTTAAAACGGAACTCCATTAAAAAAACAAAAAGCACGACCACAATGCTTTTGATATTTACAAAACACGAGATCCTTGGAGATAAAGTCGCTATACAGCAAAAGTTGATACAGCTACAATACACTACTTAGTTCTTATTCTATCGTTCAATAAACGATATTTGTGATGTATTGTTAATATTAATAGTTAAGTATATTTGAGGTTAAATATAAGTGTAGTTGTTTATTATAATTTTATAAATGGGAAAGTTCTTTTTAATGTCATGACGGTTGGCAAACAAGCATTCGGTTCCCCTGATGGTAAGCAGTCACAGCAACCTATGAACTTGCGCGATTCTGGAAGTATAAGGGATAGGAAGGAAGGAATGAGAAGGGAAGAAAATAATGGGAACAAAGGGGATGGGAGACGAGACCTTCGGCCCTTTCGCTCATCGCACGAAACTCACAGTACCTGCCGATATTGTTACTTTTAGCCGATTTTCTGTGAGAGGTCGAGCCGACCCATTCAAATCATTAGTAATACTCAAATTACATCAATTTCTCTGTTCAAATAAGGTTGTAGCTTATGCTAGGAGTGGGTACGACAAGAGTCCAATGAGGTCAGGATGGAACACGCAAATTTCGCGTTAACGGAAAGAAATCGGCCCTTTAACGTTTAAACTTATGAAGCTTCAGTTTATTACTGTTATTAAATTCTTTAAAATATTGGTTCAAAATTTGATTCGTTGGTTTTATAAAATTTGTAGTATCTATACAAAAAAAAACTTTGTTAATATACAGTGTCGTCAGTTCGTATGTCGCAATGCAAGAACAACATCGTCTTCTACAGAGTGGTCTGTGTAACACTTCTGGCTACCGCTTTCACTTTTACCATGATCCTTACTGACATCTTTCTTGATATCGATGGATTACTATCTAATAAAAATAAGCGTAAGTTGTTTTGAAGATCTTATTTATACATACAAGGATGATAAGCAAGTATGCGGACTGCTTATCAAGCAGTCCGCATACTTGCTGATGGTAAGGGATCACCATTGTCTATTGATACTCACGGCACCCGAATGATGACGGTATCATGCAAATGTTGGTTCCTAATCAAGGAAAGAAAGAAAATAAAGTTAGAGTTACTATTAATAGACGACTCATCAAGCAAAATGCAACAATCTTAATAAAATATATTTCATCTCAAAAACTTCTAAGAAAAATTACCTTGATGATGACAAATTAGTCGGAGAATATCGTGATGCTTATAACGCCGCAAGACAGGCTATTTTGTATTTTTTTTATATAAAAACAAATTTTATAAACGGGTTTCATTTGAAATATTTGTTATACTATTATAATTATATTACTGTTACAATATAATACCAAAAATAAAGATATCAGATATAATGCAGAAAATTAATATTTCTATCTACAATAATAATCACATGAACAATGTAGAGTAAATTATATGTTTCAGCTAATCTCGAAGCTTCTAAAGCCTCTGAAGCCACTGAAGACTCTAAAGCAACCAACAAACCAGAAAGTCAAGCATACAATGATGATAAGAGCTATGATAATGAAATTGATCCAATATATAGAACTAGAAGATCTGTGGGTAATGAAATTGTTTAAAGGAATTCTTAAAAATAATATTAAAAAGACGCATTTTATACTTCTTATTTCAATTTCATAAGTTATTGTATTACAGAAACAAAAAACGCTCAATTACGCATCAAAGATCCAGGACTAAAAAAAATTTTAACCAGTCGACTAGAAAGTCTTTTGAAAGAACTAGACGACGAAGGAGCACCCATAAATATGAACAAACCAGAAGTAACAACCGCAGTTGCTATTACAGAAGTTGTTGATAAAATAAGTGCAAGATATAAAATTCATGGTGTTAGAAATGAAGAACTGCTTCATCTTGCAATGCATAACATTTTACTGCAAGGGATGATAGGTCATATGGATTTAAATGATGTTTACAAGAAAGTACATAGACTAGTAAATAATTTTAATTATGATCTAGATGAATCTACAGGTAATTCTTCTTCGTCCTAGCAGCATTCCCGGTTTCTTATTTTACCCAGGGTCTGCTTATTACTCTTATCCGGATTTGACAGGTTACTAGTTTTTACACGGACCGATTGCCATCTGACCTCCGCAACCCTAAGGGCGAACCAGCAACTCATTGGATAAGAGCAATTTACTTATCAAGATTTAACCATTATAATCAGATGTTATGTGATAACAACCGGGACCGACAGCTTAACGTGCTCTCCGAGGCACGGTGGGGAGACCCACGGACAAACGCCCAGACCGAGACAGAAATTTTTAACAAACATCCGCCCGAGCGGGAATCGAACCCACAACCGTCGAGACTAAAGGCAGACTCGCTACCCACAACGCCGCAACGGTGTCAACAGGTAATGCTATTGCTATTTATATATTATATTCGCAAAATATTCGAGAGGTTGCACTTGATTTTTTTTATTTCATAATTGTTGGCAAACAAGCATACGGTCCGCCTGATGGTAAGCAGTCACCGAAATCTATGAATGCTTTCTATAGTTGAAGTATTACATACGCGTTAGAATAGGAGGGAAGGGATGAGAAAGGGTATAGAGGCGGGGGCAGTTTGGGCCACCGAAGCACTTACTCATTGCACGAAACACGACACTACCTACTGATATTGTTACTTTATGGCAATTTTCTGTGAAAATCTAGTTTTCCTCGATCGGGCCGGTCCATTTGCGCTGCGAGAAGTATTCTTATATAGCAGTCTTATATAATTTGTATCGCCATTATTATTATGTGGTAAATTTAAAGAGTAGTTTGAGTCAAATCAATAACATTTAAATTTAGAAGGCCTTTAATTTGTTTAGATAAAAATACTAAAGTGATAAACGAAATTGTAAATTCCAAAGAAAACAATGAAGCGAGAAAAATGGACAACGAAGAACATAAATTTCTCGATGAAATAATTCATTGTAAAAAATTGGAAAATCAAATAGCACAAAAAATACAAACAAATTTTAATAATACAAAAGAGAATGGCGAAAAAAAAGGTAATTTAAAACACTTTTGATCCGGAACAAATAATATTTTATTTGTAATATTTATAAAACATGAATAACAACTTTCAGATAAGAAGCTTTATATTAAAACTGTAATTGAAATAAATGATAATGATGATGGATCCCACAAAACGAATCAAACGTATGTATACTAAATGTAAAACTTGAAACAAATACAAACCAATTTAATGATTGCAACTTTAAATTTCAGAGATTCTCCCAAAAATGTAGAAGGTCTAATTCGATTAATATACAACGGAAAGTCGGTCAATATTAATCAGATAAAGAATTTACCACCACCAAAAGAAGCGAAAAATATTTACAATGACGTCGAGTCAATAACGACTGTTAATGAAAATAGAAGTACTGAAAATATAGATACTATTAAATCAAATAAAGAAAATCATAAACAGAAACATCAACAGAATCCATTTTTAAATAAATTTATCGAAGACTATTTAAAATCACGTTCTTCGAATTATGAATATTTGGAAAGCAGTGGAGAAATCAAAAGTTATAAAACAAAACGTATGAAAAGACAAATAAAGATACGATACTTTGACAATAAAATAGATAACACAACCAAAACTTCTAATGAAAATACAAAAGATGACGATGACATTTACATTGAAATCGAAACGCATATTGATGGTAAAGGCGTAAAAGCCGAGAGAAAAAAGAAACTCATTAAAACTCTGATTGATAAAATACAAAAAGCTTTGCTTTCTGATATACACGAAACAGATACAGATGTTGAACATTTTAAACTTATAAAACGAATTCAAAATCCAATAATAGGACGAAAACAGGTACTTCTAAACAAAATGACTGCACCAGAGGAGCATGTCGAGAAAAGAAGCCTTGATCCAATTGACAAAACTTTAAAAACCCACGAAAATATTATAAAAACAACAAAAGATGATTGGAAGAAAATTGACGGTCCAAAATTTTTGTCAGTTTCAAAAGCAGTAAATTCTGCCGAAATGAATGAACTGAATATAAATTATGATAGTGTTTTAAAAAATGGTATACCAAAACGCCTTCAAAAACCCTTAAATACAGATATAGATGATGAAAAAAGTGCAGATATAGAGAAACAGAATAATACAGACTTATATGATAAAAATGATCTCGGCAATGTGACTTTATATCTAAAAGATATAGATGGCTCTGGATTCTCTATTGGCATTAACCAATATATAGGAGAGCCACCAGACAAAGATAGTATAAAAATGTTTAATGGATTGGAAAATCTTATTCATGAGTATCATCGAACTTATGATCGAGATATGAGTAACGAGTCTGATATTGATGAAACTAGTAATTTTATTAATAAAAAGCTTGAAATAACTAAAGTAAATAATAAAAAAGATCATAAAATTCTACGACGTTCAATAGCAGATATAGGAAATGAATTGAAAAATAGAAAAGACAAGAAAGTGTTTGGAGAGTATTTAAAAGAAAGTAAACTTGCTTATAGTGTCAATGAATTTGTAATTAATTTTATTAAAAATAAAATATTGAAATCGAGACATTTTAAGTTGAATAAAACTATTGACCATAATACGCAAAATCTTAGCAAGAAAATGATATCTTCAGAAATTATTACACTAGCAGAGCTCATACATCGTAAAAAAGATCTTTGACTGTTAAACGAATTTCAAATGTTAATTCAAAAATGAAATTAAATAAATACATAAATACAAATGCAATGGCGAAGAAAAAAATATTTCTTAAGAATAAAAGAAATAAGCGACAAGTAAGTAAAATTAGGATAACTACAAAAAAACTTCCTCAAGCATCTCAGAAATCAGATGATGATTTATTTTTGATATCCAGAGAAAATACTTATTCAGATAAAGCCGCGGTAACAGAGCAATTGAAGAATCCTGACACAATTATAGACACTAAAGATCATGATTATTATGATGAAATATATCCAATAGACGACGTTTACCGAATACATCATCACGATACAAGGCCAACATATTCCAAATTCTATGACACGAAAAGTGGTTCTAATAGACTCATGTCAAAATATCCACACATTATTATCAATGACGATTATGAATCGAAAGAAGACCTTACATATAGCAACGTTTATAACAATGAAACGCCCTATAGAATACAACCACAAGCAAACAATAATAATTTAAGACAGGAATCTATAACAACAGATTTTCCAGCTAAAAGTATTCCAAAAGTAGAAGAAATAGTTAACGCTATAATACCGTCAGCATCCAGAGCTAATTATAAACTAACTGTAAAAATATCACCGAAAAATGTATCAAATATAAGCACAGGATTTAAAGAAATTCACACGAGCGTAAATAAAAGCTTTGATGAGAACGGTTTACATTATTTCACTTTATTGAATGTTTCACAAATATCAAAAATTGAAAAATTAAATCATTCGACAAATCCAGTTAAAACTGAAAAAAGAAATACTATTAAAGTTATTCCTTTGGATAATCAACTAAAACAACAGCAGATTCAAATAAAAACGTTACTTGAACTACATAAAAAAAGAGTTGATCAACAATTAGACAATTTGTACAGAGAGAGTGAACATTTAGAAAAGATGATTAAAGCAAACAATAAAAATAACATAAATAAAACAATACATATTTTACATGATGACGTAATTGTTCCTAAAGACACTGATGATAAAATGAATAAAATATTGGCGTCAATCAAGACACTTGAAGAAACTTACAAAAGTCATATTAAAAAAGAAAATGTTGTAGCAACAGAAATCCCAGTCGTCACAACATATAAACCAAAGATTGATCCTATACAATCAAACGAGAAAATAAACAATGAGATTTTGAAGAAAATCGACACAAACACTAATTTATTGAAAGCGTTTTTATTAAGATTATCAAAAACTCTAAATCCTGGTAAGAAAGACATACAAAAATCGACAACTGAAAAACCTCCAGAACCTAAAGCAGATCCAGCAAAAAATTGGATAAACTATCAAAGAAACGCTTTGTATGCACCGGGGGAAAATAAAAATGATACAGTGCCATTTATTTATGCATATCATCAGAAAACACCGCAAGCTAGCATGGTATATGGTGGACACATTCATACAAACCCATTACAAAATAATAAAGAATTTAAAGATCAAAGAAAGACTCAACCTGATTTCATTACAAATTTAGATAACAGAATGATGAAATTCAATGAATCAAAATTTTTTATGGATGATTTTGAAAACGATTACAAAATACCTAATAAGCCCTTCACATCGACAGATTTAAAAATGAATGTCACCTCTATTTGAGTAGACATTTGGTGTGTAACATCTTTCTTCTTGCTATCCTGCAATCTATGAGAGTTATTGGTAAAAAGGGACGGAAGTGTATAACAGGTTGACCGGAAGCGCGCGTTATTTAATTTGACCAATGAGCGCGCACTATCCTAGTTACAAAATTATAATGTTGCTTATTGCCGGAGAGAGATGTCACGATATACTTATTTTAAACTATAGACCAGCCGTTTCAACATAATGGAACGAATGGATGTTAGTCCATGCTAAACTTCATTCGATGTTCGGTTATGACTATGATTACGCTAACTCTAATACATTATGCGGAGACCGTATGAATAATGTGGTCACGCCATAGAACAGTCACGCGAAACAAGTCGCAAAATCTCTTTTAATTCCTGGACTTTATTATATAACTACCGGTCTGGCAGTTTGAAATTTAAGAACAACTTTATGATTTGCACATCATAACCGAATAAAGTAGTTTGTTACTACATATATACATGCATTTGTTAATTATAGACATATAATTCGTATGTAATTGGAATAGAAGTATTGAAAATAATAAAAATGTCACATTCATAGTGATAAAGTGACATATTATAGTTCCTTACAACAACAATACAATAATGGAAAAAATGTTAGACAAAAATATTGGTTTCGTCTTATTTAAATCGATTCTTTATAAAGTAGGAAAACGGAATGAAGTATATAATATTGTTATTATTTCTTCTAAATTCAATTAATTATTTATTTATTATCATTATTAATTACTTAAATCGAATAAAACAATTATATAGTATAGAAAAAAGGTATCTATATTTTAAAAAAAATTTAATCTACATTATTAATAGTGAGACAGACTTCTTCGTATCTTCCGCAGTATTATTCAGAGATTTAGTTATATTATTTTTTTTAAAAAAATAACTATAAACGTCAAATACCATCCTTCTCTACTGTCTCCTTAAAGATGATTGTGGTCGAGGCATTATCTTGAAATAAATGTTAACACACTTGACAAAACTAATTTATATTTTAATTTATTTTTAATAATTTATTATTAAAGAACTAAAACAACCGTGAGCGAGTGTACTAAACCCGGCCCCCTCATACCGCATACGGTTGAGACCCAAAAACGTGTTACTGCGCAGGGTTCAAGTTACATTTAACAGACTATACAGACACACAAAATACGGAAAATATCGGCACACTTTCCTTCCTTTTCTTTCTATCTTCTTTCTCTTTCTACGCTTGAGCTAGTGTTGAATTTAAGAACAAGTTGAAATTTTGTGTGTATAAAAGGGCCGATCCATAGTGTATAATAAGTCCATGGATGTCAGATGTTACACATCATATGCAACTACTGTAAAGCACGTTTATTGCTTTATTTATTTTTATATTTTTTATGAATAATGCATAATGGAATCATAATGCATAAATAATAATCAGATCAGGAGGCTTACCATAAAAGCCCGCTGGTCAGATTAAACTAAGTAATATTTAACATTATTAAACTGACGAATTATTGCAAAAAAATTTTTTATTGTAAGCTTCCAAAGCCTTTCTTTTTTCGATTTAGTTCATTCCTTTATTTTAGTCAACTTATACTTAGAGTTTCTTAATCGATTTCATTTAATAATTGGTTTGAACATGTATAGTCAACCAATATGCTGGTTATTTTTTGGTGATTTTTATGATAAAGGTATACTTATAATTTTGTGAACCTCAAATCTTATATGGGGGATTATTTGGAAGACGTAAAGCCATACGTAGAAAATAAGAAGCATGAAAGCCAACTACAATGGCACTTGCGTGCGAAAACTTGTTCTGTGAACTTAGCTTTTGTAGACAGCGTGAAATGTTACAACTGAAAAATTATCTGGATACAGTAATCAATGAGAAGTCAGGATACAAAAACTCACATATTTACGAAAAAAAATAAAGACATGTGCTTGTTACTTTTATAACCTTAGACCATTTAACAACTTCCTTCAGAAATTACCTTGTACTACAGTAGCGCCACCCTTATTTTCCCTTTTTTGATGGAAGATTCATCGTACTTAGAGAAGGTTTTCCTTATGGTTACCCTCATTTTTTCCTTGATATCACTGAGCAAGTTAGCGATTTAAGATATGGAATTCTCATTTTTCATACAAAATGGTCGTTAAATGTTTTAGAAAGTAGATGGAGCCTAAAAATAGCTTTCCCATTTTGTTAAATCCTTTTTTCGCTCCTTGTAACAAACATATCTCCATAGTTCGTTTGAAAAATATATTGAAATTACACGATTGCAAAGACAGAAAGAAAAAATAATATCTTTACTTATAAACACACGAACATATTAAAAAATTAAAAACGACTAAGAAAATTGATATAATAAACATAATAATTATTATCTAAATAATAAATAGTCAATATAGACCCGCAATCCATATCATAGCATAGAGAATAAGAGATCAGTGACTTTAGAGCAGAGTGCCCAGAGACCGTGATACTTTTCAAAGAATTTTCAAAAATACATTTTTGACATACCGCTAGCGGCAGTAAACAATAATATTGTAACTGATTGTAACATTATATTTTTTTACAGATTCAATTACTAAGATCAAACAAAAACATTTTCGTGTCTGAACACTGACACTTCTAATATGCTGTTGTTAAATTTTTCAAGCGCCCATTGGACTTTGTCTACAAGATATAGTAGTTAAATCAATTATGTTGATAGTGATCCAAATAGTTTCGCTAAATAATGTTAAACATATAAATAGCTAAATACTTACTGTAGTATACTATACTTACTTTATATAATGTTATAGCTATGATTTTAAAAGTTACAAAATCGCTAAGGTGGTAGCACTGACTAAGTTACAAAATTTCTCATATAAAATAAAAGGTGTGTGTGCGATTCACACACGATAGAAGTGAAACATTAGTAAATCGACAAAAGAATGAGATGACTATATTTAACAAGATATAAAATTATTCTCAAACACTTAAGTAATAACACACCTCGCTGACTTCTTACTAATAAGCTGTTATACGCAGCCGCATACATATATACATACTGACGATTACTGACGACCTACGACATTTGCTCTCTTGCTCTGGCTCACTAAAGCATGGCGCAAAGAGGAGAGACTGATAATAATAAAATAAATAGTATGTATATTTCTGTCTCATCCCTCCTACACATTTTTGTATTTGTGTCTCTTACATGTCGTTTTTCCGTTGCACAATATCAAATCACAACGATACTAAAGAAGTTTCACTTCAAAATGTATTCTGTGCTAGTAGATACCCCATGTATATTAGTATAATTATGTTTTCTGTGACTTGATTGTGTGAATTTCGATATTTCTACCGACTTCAAAACGAAACTAAAGCAAAAAATAATTATTTTCTTATTCGGTGTTTTTATGCCAATATTTTATTTTATTTTGAAGTTGGTGAGTTAAAGTTTCCTATTGTTGAATCAATTTTATTGATAATTGAATTAAAAATTGTTTTTCTTTATTAAATATACCGATTTTTGTGAGCAACTCTACTAGTGATTAGTGGGACAAAGATTCTCAATGTATTTGTATGAGCGACTCATTTCTAGATATGAGGCGGGACAATGTACCGCTTCAAATAAGTCGCGACAATTGAACTGCATGAACTAGTTCCTACAATGTGAGTCAGTAAGAACAAAATTAATGTATTAGTACATTGTTTCGCTTTGTTATATATTATATTATAAACTGGGAAGTAATACGATATACAAATAAGATGCGTTTCTTAGCTTAAATTTACATGTAAAGAAATCTTGAATAGGTATAGAAAATGTTTTGATACAAATTCAGACTATGTAATGAATCATTTATTATCTTACTAATAAAATAAATGCCAGTTTTTTTACTTTTTGACTAATTGCGTAGTTATTGAGATATTAGCTTCCTAAAGTCATAAAAATTCCAATGCACCACCAACACTCCCCCTCCCCTTACTTAATATAACTTTAACATAAAAACACAAAAAAAAGATTAAATTCTACTTATAATTTGACAAATAATACCGAAATACGCGGGAAACGTACGAGGCGTACAATGTAGTATTAGTATTTGCTCTGTGGTCTGTAGACCTATTCTTATATGCTCTCCAGACCTGTTTGCAATTATTGATTTATTGCCACGGGCGTGCCGCGGACAAGCCACAGGATTTCTTTCATGAAACGGGTTCTACTTTGACTTCTGAGATTGAAATCTAGTATTGTTTATTTATATTTATTATTTAAGTGAGGATATACGAAATTACGAATATATTAACAATTACCATACGTATCTGCGAGATTGTATCATTAAAACTATGATTATATTGGATTACATTTTATAGGTACTAAAAATTTTCGCTAAGGTAAGAGAAAATTCAGTGGCAGTTATTACCCTTATTTTATTATTGGTTGCTTTTTGTATTTATGTTAATGCCAAAATAAAAAAGGTCTGTCGGTATGTTGGTATGCGCATCACAAAGACAAAACAAATTTTTATTTATTTATTTTTGTATGTATTTCTTAACTCTTTTGCACGCCTACCTACTTCTCTATCTCCCACATCCAAGCATGGACGTAGCCAGAATTTAGCATAAGGTAGGCAAACTTTTAATTTAGGGTCCACAGGGGGCAAGATGACTATTTTCTCAATAATTATTAGTTAAATCATTCAAAGTACCTTATATGAGTGCATTTCTCAGTTTTCAGCAAGATCCGGGGGGAGAGGGTGGTCTTACTCCTAAATAGAAATGTCTGTATTTATCACAGTTGTATTGTTACAGGAATTAATTTTTACATCTTGAAGCTGATTTATCTATGCAGTTTATTTAAACTGGGTTCCCATGGAACCACTCGAAGCAGAAAATCCTGCAGCAGCTTGTATTACACAATATCAGAGCAAAACTTGTATAAAAAACTTCTGTATGGACTACACAACCGAAGATGGATTCGAAAAAATCTTCGCCAGCTGATGATAACACCCTTACTAAGACAAGTAGGAGTACTCCTACTTGGCCTATTAGCTTGATAATATTTTATATAGTTATTTTAAACCTATTATAAAAATATACTTAAGTAAATTAATATTAAATATATAAATATAAAAAAAAACTATTTATTTTATTTCTCGTTTATGCTAGAGACATGATTTTGAGTAATTTTGAAAATATAACACAAAAAAATACTGCTTATAATAAAAATAATTTATGGAAACTAAAAACTTAATATATATGTTCTTCTTGTCTTTGTGGCTCAATGGTAGCTAAGATGCCTTGAGCACCAAAGGTCATGGGTTCGATTCTCGCTAGCAGTAGCTGTTTGTATTCACCATAATAATATGACAAAAAGTGTTCTTATTGCTATCCTAGTTTGACATAATATAATTTATAAAATATCTAAGATCGGATGACTTTAATAGTAGTAATACTTATTTAAAAATACTTTCTCAAAATTAAATACAGTTTTTATTCATTTTTCGCAATGCGGTCAGGTTTTTTTTTTATTATTTTTATTATTGTTGAATTAACCACTAAATTACAATAGACTTTCATTAAATACACATTTTACTTTTTAATCGTTTTCATGTAATTTATTCAATATCATTATTCATTCTATATTTTATAAATATAATATGAGGGCTGGCGACTGACGTGAAAAGCTTATCTCGTGGATATTCCTTACACACTATACCAAAAAAACACATTATACTGTAAATATACTTTATTTTCTCTGTTATAAGTATTTTTTTTATATGAATTCACCTGATTATTTCTCTAATAGTTTCATTTTATTTTATTTGAAAGCATTTACATGATGTTTACAATTACTAATCGGTACTTTTGTACCTCATATGAATATAATATAAGAAATCGAATATTAATATTCGGAACGCATAATTCGTAAGTTCGAATTATTCGCACACCTCTACTAAATACCTACTATAAATATAAGTGAATATAATATTATCGCTATGATATTAAAAGTTATAAAATCGCTAAGGTGGCAGCACTGGCTAAGTTACAACATGTCTCATGTAAAAATGTATTCTGTGCTCGTAGAAAAGAGTATATTAGTATAATTATTTTGTCTGTAACTCTTTGGCAATGTTCTCGAACCTATTGTTTCTTCGGTATTTCTAACGACTTCAAAACTAAAAAGCAAAAAATAATTATTTTCTTCTGAACTCGGTACTTTTGTGCCAATATTTTATTTTATTTTTAAGTATATATGTCTAAAAGTCTAAAAGTTTCTAATAAAAAATTGTTTTTCTTTTCATCTACCGATTTTAGGACCAAACCTATTTTTGTGAACAACTCTACAGATTTAGATCATTGACGTTCGGTCGTTCGAGAACATTGCTCTGTGCCTCTGGAGGGTCTGTCATCTGTTCTAATATGCTGTGTGGACATGTTTGCAGTGTGACCAGATTCAGTATTTTAATACATTTTCGGTATATTTTATTGACTTTTTGGAACATCAGTATTTTTATATGTATATCGACAGAAGTTGGTATTTTTGGGTATATTTTACATAAAAAGTTATGGCATCACCGTAGCGATCGTCTCCACGAACATTGATGTGCAGGGGATTTCCCGGATAAAGCTATATAGACATGCAAACATGACAGGCGGCTCCCATTTTACAAATAGTATCGAATCATTTATACTCCTTCCAATACGTTATTGTATTTTGAGACATATGGAAATTGTGAGTACAGAAAAATATTAAAATATAATGCTATAATAATATATGATAATACCTGTCAGTCTGTCTGCAATTATTATTTATTAGATTCATAAACAATATTATTTTGGCGGTAGTAGCTTCATATCAATGTGGGCAGGACATGGATTTGCTCCGTTAAATCGATTATCCTAATGGGGGCCGTTGAGTGTGTAGCGTTTATTTATTTATTATTTATTTATTATTATTTTAGTTAAAGTATATATAGCTGTAATAAGCAGTTCAAATGTTGCTGCACTTGCCTTAACTTTGAATAGAGGTTGTGTTATTCTTTATCCTTGTATTGAAATGTTTAAATACAATTCTAGCATTTATTGTCATGATAACTAATTAATAAAACACATTAAAAAACAGCATTTTTATTAGTATATTTGTCAGGTGTAAGTCGGTATATTTCGGTATTTTTATGAGATGCTCGGTATTTTCATAAAATGTAATCTGGTCACACTGCCTGTTTGCAATTATTGATTTATTGTCACGGGCGTGCCACGGACAAGCCACGGGATTTCTTTAATGAACTTTAACTTCTGAGATTAACATCTAGTGTTAATTATTTTTATTCAATATTTAAGTGAGGATATACGAAATTACGAATATATTAACAATTAATATGCATATCTGCAAGATTGTAGCATTGAAACATTGATTATATTGGATTAAATTTTAGAGGTGGTAAAAATTTTTGCTAAGGTAAGAGAAAATACAGTGTCATTTATTATATTTATGTTAATGTGCTCCTTCCGAGCCTTCTGACCCTTGGCGATCAGTTTCAATTACTCAAACCGATTCTGCTTTAAAAAATTCTCTCCAAACGACGTTCTGCTTTGAGCTAATCTCTAATGCAAATTTCTCAATATAAAATGTTTATATTCATGTTGCCTTCTTTCCCTTTATCCCAAGTATGAAGTTATTAGGTTACAGTCAGCACAGTTATATGTAATATAATAGTAGACCCATGCTTTCCAGCACAAATGTGCTGGTTCGATCGGGCAAGTCCTACCCTTTCTCAAAAAATCGGCGTAAAGTAACAATATCAGTACTGTTGTGTTTAACATTTTATTAATTTGTTTGTCAGTTTGTTGGTATGTTGGTACTTGGTATGCTCATGAAAAAGACAATTTATTTATTTAATTGCATTTCTTTACTATTTTCCACGCCTTTCCACTTCTCTATCTTCCACGTCCAAGCATGTGCGTAGCCAGAATTTGTCATAAGTAGGGCAAAATTTTAATTTAGGGTCCAGAGGGTGCAAGATGACTATTTTATAAATAATTATTAGTTAAATCGTTCAAATTACCTTATATTTATGTATTTCTCCGTTTTCAGCAAGGTCTTGGGGGGCAGAAGGGTTGGTCTTGCTCCTAAATAGAAATGTATGTATTTATCGCAGTTGTATTATTACAGGGATTAATTTTTTTATCTTGAAGCTGATTTATCTATGCATTGTATTATAACTGGATCACTATGGAACCGCTCCAAGTAAAAATCCTGCAGCAGCTTGTATTATACAATATCAGAGCAAAACTTGTAAAAAAAAACTTCTGTATAGACTACACAAATTAAGATGGATTTTAAAAAATCTTCGCCAGTTAAAAATGAGAATATCCATAAACTAAGATGAATTTTAAGAAATCTTCGCCAGTTAAAAATGAGAATATCCATAAACTAAGATGAATTTTAAGAAATCTTCGCCAGTTAAAAATGAGAATATCCATAAACTAAGATGAATTTTAAGAAATCTTCGCCAGTTAAAAATGAGAATATCCATAAACTAAGATGAATTTTAAGAAATCTTCGCCAGTTAAAAATGAGAATATCCATAAACTAAGATGAATTTCAAGAAATCTTCGCCAGTTAAAAATGAGAATATCCATAAACTAAGATGAATTTTAAGAAATCTTCCGCCAGTTAAAAATGAGAATATCCATAAACTAAGATGGATTTTAAGAAATCTTCGCCAGTTAAAAATGAGAATATCCATAAACTAAGATGAATTTTAAGAAATCTTCGCCAGTTAAAAATGAGAATATCCATAAACTAGGATGAATTTTAAGAAATCTTCGCCAGTTAAAAATGAGAATATCCATAAACTAAGATGAATTTTAAGAAATCTTCGCCAGTTAAAAATGAGAATATCCATAAACTAAGATGAATTTTAAGAAATCTTCGCCAGTTAAAAATGAGAATATCCATAAACTAAGATGGATTTTAAGAAATCTTCACCAGCTAACAATGAGAATACCGTTAATAGGCCAAGTATTAGTTAGTAATCCTACTCAGCCTATTAGCACATCTTACGTAGATGTGCTAATAGGCTGAGTAGGAGGCAGTAGGAGGCATGCAAGGTTCTAATATTTTATATAGTTATTTTAAATCTCTTTGCTTTATAAAAGTATACTTATGTAAATTAATATTAAATATATCATAGTAATAAAAAATTCTGTTAATTTTATTTTTCATTTATGCTACTCATGATTTATAGATATAAAACAAAAAAAATACTGCTTATAATAAAAATAATTTTTGGAAACTTAAAGTTAAATATATATATCTTCTTTTTATATATAGCTCAGGGTCTGCTTATTAACTATAATAAAATAAAATAATTACAGACAATATAGCCCATAGGTGTTAGTACAATTTTTGTTCTTACTTACTATTTAAGTAAATAATTTAAAATTAATTTAAATGCTTGCCTCTATTTACTAAGGCACTGGGTACACGCACATGTATCCTGCCTCAGAATAGAGCAATCAGGCTTATCACTTACAACCCTCAACAAGGTGTTTGTCTCTCTAACCCTGTTCATTAATGATGTTTTTTTTCTTGTGGCAACACAAAAAATAGGTTGTCAATTTTACTTCTCCCGATTTAAATTATTTTAAAAATTATTTAAAATATACTAATTAAGGGAATTAATTATAAATATTAATCATTGTATGCTATTTATATGATATTTTATGTGTATATAAGTGAGTGCAAAAGTATTGTGTTCGTGGGCTGTCAAGTACAGGTAACGAACTCAATTTTAAAATTTTAAAACTTTATTTCATTCTCATCCCTTCATTTTAAGATAATTACAATTTATATACACTTTATTTATTATAGTTTTTATATACTTGTTCAATTGGTGCGATACTTTGCACTGTAAACTTTGTTGTTTTTTTGTTTTCTTATATCTAACTTTATACAATGATGACCCGAGCAAACAAAGCTCGCCAGACAGAAGAGCAACTTCAACTGGCACTTCTAGAACTAAAAAGGACCAAGGAACAGTGTGAATTATTAGCTTAGAGAAAGGGAGGATAATGAAAAAGAAATATTAGATATTATTCAGAGAAATACTCAATTGAAACAAGAGCTTTCTAAATTACATTGTGAATATTCTGAAATTATTGAAGAAAATAATGAATTAAAATCAATTGTTGATGGTTTTGATCAGTGCAGAGATGAGTATGAGTGTGCTCTCAAACTCACCTCTGAACTGAAATTCAAATTAAATGAGGCTCAACAGCAAATTATATCATTACAGACTGTAAACTTAGACCTTAAAGCCTCTAAAACTCAATGTTTATACAATGAATTGGTTGGGAATACTGTTAAGAATTCAGCGGACTCCACCTATAAAAATGAAATTTGTACAATAGACTTGACTGGTGATGACTCCGCTGTTTCCCACCCATTTCAAAGTAAAAATAAGTTAAAAAAGTATATTAAAATTAAAAGATAATTAAAAACACAACGCTTGATAAAGTATAAGAATATTTCAAAAAAATTAATTTGGGTTAGTAAACATAAAAATGCACTCCAGTGTGGCTATGAAGCTGAAGTGAAGGTCCTCCAAACAGAGATAGTGTCCTTATAAACATCATTAGATAGTGTTAATAGTTTATACAAAACTGCACAAAAAGAAATAGCAGAATATATCTCAGCCATGGATGAATTGATTTATTTGACTAAATATAATGCAGAACGCTTTGCATCCCTAGAGAAATATGATTGTAAATGTAAGAGATCACTATCATTGAATTCAGGGCTGAGTATTCAAACAACAAATATGTCTCTGTCAATGGAGAATCACAGCGGCTGCATGGCTATGCTAATAGTACACCTATATGTTGTGATAGTCAAATTAAAATATATAGTGATGAAATAAGTAAAAATATAGGTGTACTATTAAGTAACTTGTGTCAGGGGCAATCAGTTACGAATTATTGTACAAGAGTGCTTCTTATGTTCAAATGATTGAAGGTATAATAAAAAGTACTCATTGTCCCAACACAACTATAGTATTATTAATTGGGAGAAGGGGAAATGTTAACAAAAAACATTTAAGAAAATATTTTGATTTGTTGTATAATATAGTAAATATTAAGAAAGTTGTTATGTTTACATTTCCTTATGTTAAGAATTTGCCACAGGAAAATAATACTAGATTTATATTAAATAACTATTTACATACAATCTCATATGGTAATTATCTGACAGTAAATAATAGTAATTATGACAAATTTCATTTGATTGACATCAATAAAATGATTAATTATAAATCTTATATTTTGACATATGATAGGTATAACCTATCTAATTATTATATGAGACAGATAGCTCTTTCGCTATCACATTATTTTTTTTATAATTCAGCCAAGTATTTGGCTAATAAGACCGCTGCTTCTATTGAGCAGTGTAACAATTTGACATTTAATAATTTGGAATCCGTTCCAATTAATTAAAATTAAATCTTAAGACAATAGAGGCAGCCTCTTGCAATATTAGACACAACCCACTATTACAAAAGAGCAGTAAAAATTATAAAAATAGTATTCATTTAGTACATCAAAATATACAAGGCATGATGGGTAAAGATACTGAAATTGAATTATTTTTAAATTGTTATGACATAAATATATTATGTATCACAGAACACTGGTTGAAAAGTTATGAAAATATGTTTAATTTTAGTAAACACTATGTAGCTAGTGCGTTCTATAGAGAAAATTCCATAAGAGGTGGCTCTTTAATTATAATTAATAATAATTTGAAATGTAAAGAAAGAAAAGATATTGTGGGCCTCTCTATGGAACGCACTACTGAAATAGCCTGTATTGAGCTTGATTGTTTCATTATTGTAAGCGTATACAGACCTCCTAGTGGGTTATATGATTGTTTTGAAAATATTATGGATGATATTCTTAAAAAGCTATCTGGATCGAATAAACATGTTTTAATATGTGGTGATTTCAATATTAATTTATTAGACAATACTCCTACCACTATTCGATTCAGATCATTGTTAAAATCATATAACCTTATAAATTTATTTTTAGAACCAACTAGAAATACCCCCTCGACAGCTACTTGTATAGATAATATATTCAGTGATCTAGTACCTTTCAATAAATCTATAATTCATCATCTTAGTTCTGATCACTGTGGACAATTAGTTTCTTTTCAAACAAGAATGACTGAAAATAATAATAAAAAAATTGTGTTTGTTCCTATTAATAAAAAACGTATTGAGAAGTTTAGAAGTAATATTTTATCAAAAATCTCATTAATAGAACTGTGATGGACTACTTGGCTAGGAGGAGGAAGTTATATATTTTTTTTAGCATAGATAAACAATTGTCAAAATAGACACAGTCAACAATTGAATGTTAGGCTTTTAGCCACCAATAATATTTTTATATTGCCATTTAACAGCAACTGGTTGCACCGTTACTCGTAAAGGTTCGACAACTTGTTCAAGCTCAGCCATTGTTTGGTCGAATACGCCTAAGCGCTTCATTGCTGCTTCGCGACACTCTCTAGCTTGGCGCTCGTTCATCTTCTTACGAAACGCTAGTTGTTGTCTACCCTTTGCTTGTTTACCGCTTTTTCTGTGGGCGAAAGAAACGGGTTCTTCCATGGATACAAATTGACATTTTACTTCGTCTTCCATGTTAGCAATGCTTCGTCCTAACTCGGAACGAAAATTGTGTGGCAACATGTGGTTTTAACTGAGTCCATATAAATACTGTTGTAGATTTCGCAGTGGTAAAGCAGAACGCTTACAGTATAACATTTGATAGCCATTTCGCCCACAACATTTTAACAAAATGTTCTTTTGTTAATTTTATTACTACTCTGCTTTTATTATTTTTGTCGTCAAAGCTGATTTGTTTTTCTTGAAATCAAGTTTGTATATATGCCTTCCGCCGGCACATGTTAGGTACTCTTTCGGTGTGCCTGGAGTGATAACGTGCATTATCGAAAATTATAACTAAAACCCCGGCTCCACCTCTTGTTTGTTTTTTTTAGTCGATACCTCGTCAACAAATTAGACGAATGATATATCTATAAGAAGCGGTTAAAAGACATGATCCTAATAAAATAAGACACTGTGCGGTGTGCCAAACTATTAAATGAAAAGTAGGGCTCCTCTAAGTGCTTCAATGATAGGGTTTCGTTTAAAGTTTCTCCTGTCTATCAGTCTCAGTCGATTGGACGAATGATTATATCAATAGGAAGCAGTTATAAGACATGATCCTAATAAAATAAGGCACTGTGCGGTGTTCCAAACCATTAAAAGAAAAGTAGGACGCCCCTAAGTACTTCAATGACAGGGTTTAGTTTATTTACGTCGGGGACACCAGTTATTCTGTTCGTGATGATATCGTACGATTTACGTATTTAATTTTTTTTTGTAGTGAGACTTAAAAAATTTAAAATTACAATTATTAAAACAACAACCGAACAAATTTGATATAAGCTATTGGGTCAGATAATATAAGTTAAGATTAGTAATGTGAACGATGACTGCTGACGAGGTCTCGTTGATCTGGGTCAAACGTAGAAGTAGAAAGAAAAAGTAGCGGCTCGCAGCGTCAGCGATTCTCCTTCCAGTACGTCTACGTAACATACGGGTAAATAATTACATAGTTTTCGCGAAATCTTGAGCACATAACTTGAAAAATGGTATCGATGTTGTATCCCGCTGGTTATTAACAACTTCTTGTATATTCTTCTCAATGAAATATACTCTTTGTCCATTTTCTAAATAAACTGCAAGGTGGACAATTGTGGAAGCCCGGTCGTGCACTTCGAATGATGAAATCGTCCATACAGCTTCAGAGCTGCAGATGTAATGTCCAGATTGATATTTTTCCACTTCATTTGGTGATTGTATGCTGAAAGTGGCTTGATCACTGCCTTTATTAATGTACTAGTAACATATTGCATTGACTTTATTGAATTGCACAATTCCTCGTTGATGTGGGTATCAAAGTTTTGAAAAGGAGTGGATTATAGGGAACGGTCCATTGGTTATCAATATCATGGTTTCGGAAGGTAGCATTTTGCCCACCCTGTTCTGGCGATCGTCGACAATATTTGGGATATCCGTCATCGCTAGTACTTGTTTAAGTTTGGAACGACTTCGGAATTTTTTAGCTGCATTTAGAATCTCGCATTCATAGAGAAGTCGGGTTTAAAGTCGGGCAAGGGCCGTGTACCATGTGTTTCTTTACGATTTCGTACAGGATAGGATCTTCATCTTTATCCGGTAATTCAGCTGAAATAACCCTGTCAATTTGGTTTGGTCTAATTTTGTTCACTAACTACACCAGGTGTATATGTGGCAAGCTACGTTTCTGCCATTCTATTGTGTACAACATATGACAGCGCGGCGGACCGAATATATGAGACTTGTTAATGAGGTGCAGGAGTTTCTGTATTTTTAAATGGAAGACTCTGTTAACTATATCGTATCTATCTTGTGGAGTTTAATTGGTGTTAATATTTGTTTTTGATTTCCGGCCAATTTGGTTTACATGTTGCACATCGATGGTAATACGATGTATTGAGAAATACATCGATGTTTCTTAAACATCGATTGTTTTAGGTTAGCCATTAATTGAATCAAAAATATGTATTAAGAAAATCAGAAAATATATGTATTAAAATTGAAAATCAGAGCCAACACATTTTTTTCTTTACCAATATTTTTTTTCAATGCTATGTAAAAACAAAAGTTTGCTTAATCTCTTCCCCTTCAACCGGTTTCTTTGTTCATTCATAACTAGCCCTGCCTGTGAAAAAGTCTTTCAGAAGGGACTGACGTGCCAACTATTGTTAAATACTTAAAACCTATTTTATACAGCTTCGGGAATTGTATTTTATAATCTCTCCAGATTTCTAACGGATTTTCTTTCAGTCTTCCAACAGGAGTTCTGAGATAAACTGACAAAATATCTTCAGATTTGTTAATTTTCCAGTTATGATGCACTAACTTATGGTGATCAGTCCACAATGAAAAGGCTTCTTCATTTTTATCGGACTTGTCAGAATCGGACTCAGGTTCTTCATTGCTTTGCAAATTCTTCTTAATTAAATCCTTAATTTTAGTAACAGCATTCGAACAAGCTATTGCATCATTGAAATGCATTCTTTTTAATCGTGGATCTAAAATACATGCGATAGCCAGAGCAGTCACATGTTCTATTAAACCCATTCTTTTATTTAATTCATTAATAGCAAGTTTCTGCACGTCTTTCGCTACGGGATCTTCTATAAGCTGAAGTTATTTTAGAGAGCATGCAACGAAGTAAGGGAATAATGTTACTGCTTGTGCAGTATTTATCACCCGAAATTTCTTTAGTAGCCGCTTCCAAGGGTCGCAATACCACGATGACAGTCGGCGAATATATTCTTGATAAGTAGTGCTATTACTCGATTCATAAGCGCTACTAGGAATTGAGGGCTCGTAACCGTATAAAAGTTCGAAAGGTGGGTGTAAATTAGGTAGTACTGTTGAAGGATATTTTAGTTGAGCGCGTCGACGTCCGGCGTAGGCGTCTGCTCGCCTCAAGCGCTGCGCGGTGATTGTGCGGGGGAACGGGATGAGAGATCGATTATCGGCGAAGCTTCGTGCGTCTGCGGCTCGCGGCCGACCGAGCGCCATCTAGCTTTATCTGTGCAACTTCGTAAAGCTACGTCACTCACGTACAGTGACAGCTGTCACGGGAGCGAGACACGCACGCCCTCGCCTACGGTCTAGACAGTACTAACTACTTGAGAACACTAATCAACGACTACAAATAACAAGACTTGCTTTTTATCATAGACAATATATTTAACAAATTAAATGTTGCTATTCCAATAAGTACATTGTGGAGTCGTATTATATGATAAAATTGCAGTTGCAAGATAGCAATGCCAATCGTCGTGATTTTCACTAACGAATGATCTTAAGTACTCCTTAAGGGTAGCATGACTACGCTCTAGTGCACCGTTTGTTTGTGGGTGATATGGTGTAGAAAATATATTTTTAATTTTAAGTATTTCGGTTAACTGCTTAAATAATTCAGACGTGAAGGTTGTTGTACCTTGATCAGTTAATAAGATTTTAGGAAAACCAAATAAAGAAAAGAAGTGAATTAGAGTGCGGGCTACTTCATCCGTTGTGCAAGTAATCATTGGATATGCGCATGAAAATTTTGTAAGGCCGTCCTGAAGTGTTAAAATGTATTTAAATTTTTGAAGGCCAGTCTCAGGTAAAGTACCAACAATGAACGCACGCTTTTCCAATAATACGAATATTTTAAATTAGTAACCGTATAGATAAGGTCGAAATTTATTAACAGCAAAAAGAATATCAAGAAACTCTTTTTCAGTAGTTGAATATTTCCCTCCTTGTTTATTTAAAGTTCGAGACGCGTATGCAACGGGCTTATCTTTGCCTATCTCACCCTGAGATAAAACTGCAACGACGGCATAATTTGAAGAGTCCGTCGTTACTATAAAGGGTTGAGAAAAATCGGGATATTGTAGCAATGGAGCTGTGACGAGTTTTTCTTTAAGTGTTATCAAAGCTTGCTCTTGTTCGTGAAACCAGTGAAATTTAACATCTTTTTTCAATAGAGAAGTAAGAGGTTTAGTTATGTAAGAGAAGTTTTCTATGAAACGGCGATAATAGCGTGTTAATCCAAGAAAAGATTTTATATCTTATAATCTCTGAAACATCGGCTCGACGTCTTCATCGCTCCCAATTTCGGTCTCGTTTTCTTCTATATAATTATTATTTTTGCGATTCCATGATTTGTGGCCCTTTGGGATGCTATATTTTCGTATGATTTTTTTACATATGCATGCTACAGATGCCCTTTCCGTCGACATTCTCTGCATATGAAGTTCGGATAGCGACATTTATTATTCTTTCCAAAGTTGCTTTAGGATTTATCATCTTCAAACATTTTCTTTTTTTTTCAAATGACCTCTCGTGTCAATACAATGTTCTACTCCATTGATGGACTTTCCGCTGAAACTAAAAATATCCTTAAACTCACACAACAAAGTATTAAGGTGTTCAGTTTGTTTTGCAGTTAACCTATTATGGGTTAAGTCCACTGCACAAAGTCCAATCTCACTTTCGTCTTCAGTCTGTCCAAACAGAGTTTTAGATTGGGGCGACAATTCTTCCTCTGCGTTATTTATTGCATCGATGGCATCTTTCATCATGTAATTCAACTGAGGAGAGTATCCATCGAATAGCACTTCAGCGTGACGTCGTGCAATTTTTGTCGGTACTTTGGGAATGTCAATAGGCACAAGTTTGTATTCGATTTGCGAGCTTTCAGTTGGGTAAGAGGCTTCTTCTGACTTATTTTGCTTACTTGCAACTGGTTGGAACTGCATTAGATTTACAGGTGCAACCCCTAATTTTGGGCTAGTTGGGCAATTGCTCGAAAAATCCAATGACCTTTTTGAAAATACGGTCTCTTCCGTGTGCTTTTTAAACATAACAAAATTTTCCTGATAGAGTTCAAACTCACGTTCCGGCTGTTCAATGTAATGCCAAGTAAACTGAGCAATATTAAGCACGATACCGGCTTTTTGTAAAAAATCAATACCAAGTAACGTTCGGTTATCTTTCGATTCTGGTAATACGATAAAATGTGTTGTAATAATACGGCCACACAATTCAACCCCAGCCTTACATGTTAATACTTTTTGATTACGTGACATACCATCTGCTAGTGTTATATTTAGAAATTCTGCATAAAAAATATGACCACGTTCTTTCAGTACATTATAGAGTTCAAAGGAACACTTATTTTAGCACACGTATCTATATACGCTTTTCCTTCGACGCCATTAATCTTTAAAAATACCATCGGTCTTGAGCGTGTTTCCTTTTGAATACTGATAGAACAGAATCCCAAATCCTTATTTTCAGGGATTTTTGCAGGCTTATTCGCGCATGTAGTACAGTTACTGCGATATACACCAGGAGCGCCACATCCATAGCAAGACAACTTGGACGTTGCGGCCACTGAAACGGAAGTGGAAGGAACAATATCTGACGTTACTTCCCGTAATCCTTCTGTCTTATTGTTACCTTTGATTTTCCGTTTACGGCAGTCCTCTAAAACATGGCCTAATTTCTTACAAAAATTACAACGGGTTTTTTTTCATTTTGTAAAAATATTAACTTCTTCAGTTGTGTTACTGACCACTTTATTTTTTTCTTTCAGCAAGGCTTCAACGCTTCGTGCTTCTATCGCCAGCTCATCAAACGATCGAACCTTATCCCTAGGAATTTTATCCCTGATATTGAAATTCAGCAATCTATATATAATATCCAGCTGCTGTTTCTCTGTGAGCTGTTCATCACGTGGTAACTGAGAAAATAGCAAACGCTTCTTTGACAAGAATGTGTCTATGTCCTCACCTGATGCTTGCTTGCCTCCCGTAATTTCTAAATATATAATATATTCAGGTTTCTTTGGAGCAAATGTTCCTTTTAATATTGTTCTGTATGCGAGGACAAGTGAAACGATCTTTAGTTGACAACGCACTGCTTTATTGTATTAACAATTATCTAGTGGTGGGCGCAGCCACTCACACATGTATAATACATTATGCACCTACATACGTAACACTCCTCCCCCTAGTAAATTATATTTACTAACTACTATTTTATAATATCAAAAGTACTTAATGTTGGGACGCTTACGTAACAATCTTGTTGCTGGAACTATCGGGTCGACCTGGGCTTCATGAAATTCGTCATCAGAACTGCGAGTCTCCGATACAACATTTGGTGAGTCCAACAATTCATTCGATGTATCCCGTCGTTCAGTATGACTTTGTTGCATATCACTCTCAGTGTCACTTTCCCCCGAAGACGACGCAACATTAGGTACGTAAATCTCTGCTCTTCTCCCGGGAACCGAGCCATGTGAAATTACATTTGGAGACTGGGCATCTTGCTCTCTTATAGTTACATCGAATGGTTCATGTATGGGAGAAATGTCTGAAGGAGTCGGCGGTGGACTCGAAGTTCTAGGTGGCGCTGGCGTCGACGGCGACTGCGTTTGCGCCGAAGACAATGTTGGCGTACAAGACCCGGGATATGTATTTTTTATCAGTACACTGTCCCAATGATTGTTACTGGTCCCTTTGTACGACATCAATTGATTGATGTGTCTTTTATGACATTCTAAACTTATTATATCTTGGACTAAATACAAAACTTTACCTAATCGTTTTACAATAATTCCGTTACCCCATGGAAATTTTGACTTATTTAAAAAAGTTTTATACAGCACAAAGTCATTTATTTTAAAACATTTTCTTTTAAAATGTGTTATTTTTTCAGTTCGCAAATACTGTTGATTTTTAACTCTATTAGACACGCGCGAGGACGAAGATTTTGACGGGTTTAAATGCATAAGGTCTAAACGAGATCTTAATTTGTGACCGAAAACCAGTTCAGCAGGAGACAACCCCGTGGTAGTATGAATAGAATTTCGGTAATCCATCAAGTATCTCATTAAATTTATAGTTGCGTCCCGTTGCGTATGAGTAAACAAAAGACACGATTTAATTCCTCTTTTTACAATCTTAACAATACTTTCCGCTTGGCCGTTACTCTGCGCGTGATATACCGGAGACGTGAGATGCGAAATACCGTTCGAAATACAAAAAGAATTAAACTCTTGCGAACAGAAAGCTGTGCCATTATCACTTACTATCGTGTTCGGAATACCGAATCTTGATATAAAATCACATAGATTACATATTACTGAGGTGGTAGCTGTTTTCATATTGTACACTTCGACCCATTTTGTGTGTGCATCTACTATTATTAGGTAGACACAGCCCTTAATTGGTCCCAGAAAGTCGATATGTATCCTATAAAAAGGATACGGAGGAAATTCCCAATGAGCGGGTGGTGCCCGAGGAGGGGAGGGGCGAAGTTGTATGCAAACCTCGCAAGATCCTATCATCTTTTCTATAGCTTGATCTATCCCCGGAAACCAGAACCTTGACCTCGCCTCGGCTTTTGTTTTAACGATCCCTAAATGGGAGGAATGTAATTCTTTTAATATAATTTCATGTACACTTTCGGGTAATACTATTTTATGTCCCCTCATAACACAACCGTTTTCATAAGACAGCTGTGATTTACATAAATGATACGGCCTAAAGCGTACGTCGTTTAATTTATTTGGCCAACCGTTTAAAATAAAATGTATAACTCGCTTGGGAACTGCATCGCCTTTTGTTTCTTCGCGTAACTTATCTGCGGTGATGGGCATACTTCCATCTGTCACGAAGCAAACATACGTAGCCCGGTCGCAAGCTACGTCACATTCGCCGCACTCCTCACTCGAAGGCAGGGGCGCGGGCGCGGGCGCGGGCACCGGCAGCGGTAGGCTCGCGCGCGATAGATAATCCGCGCTGTTATCTACGCTACGAATGTACTCAATTATATAATTATAACTGCTAAGGAACAATGCATATCTTTGCAACCTATTAGCTGACATTTCGGGCACACCTTTATATGGACCGAAAATTGATATTAATGGCTTGTGATCAGTTCTTAAAATAAATGGTTCGGACCTTCCGTATAAATATTGATGAAACCGCCGCACGCCGTAAATAATAGCGGTAGCTTCTTTTTGAATCTGAGCATACCGTTTCTCGGCGGAACTCAAAGTACGAGATGCAAACGAAATTGGCCTCTCTTTCCCGTCAAGCCCTAACTGCGATAATATTGCCCCCAAACCACTTGGAGAAGCGTCTACTGTTAATATAAGCTTAGAATTAGGATCGAAATGAGCTAAGACCTGTTCCGATGTCATAATTTTTTTTATTATTTCAAATGCTTTACTATGAACGTTAGTCCAATTCCAGGTGCAACCTTTTTTTAATAAGTCGTATAAAGGACTCAAAATGGAGGATGCATTTGGCACAAAGTTTCTATAATAATTAATTAGCCCTAAAAAGGATTGAAGCTGACTAATATTATTTGGAATTGGCGCTTCCACCATAGCCTTAACCTTTTCCGGTGATTTTTTAAGACCGTCTTTTGTTATTATAAATCCTAAATAGGTGACCTCATCCTTAAAGAAACTACATTTTTCTTTTTGCAGCGTCAACCCGGCGTCTTGTAAACGAGTTAATACGGCGTATAATCTTTCTAAATGTTCCGCTTTATCTTTCCCCGTGACTAAAATGTCATCTAATAGGCAAAGCACCCCCTCAATACCTGCTAAAACTCCCTCAATCGCACGTTGAAAGATAGCCGGTGCGCTGGCTAAACCAAACACTAGACGTGTAAACCTATATAGCCCGCGATTTGTATTTATACAAGTCAGGTTTTTTGATGACTCATCTAGAGTAAATTGGTTATAAGCCATAGATAAGTCGAGTTTGCTAAATTGTTGACCTCCGTGTATTTTTGAAAATAATTCATTAGTAGTGGGAAGCGGATATTGTTCAACCAGTAACTGTTTATTTATACTCACTGAGTAATCGGCGCATAATCTAACCGACCCGTCCCGCTTTAATACCGGAACGATAGAAGAAGCATATTCGGAATATTCCACAGGCTCCAGAATACTCAGGCTGACTAATCTATCAATCTCGCTAATTACTTTATCGCGTAATGCGAATGCTACTGGCCGAGCTTTGAAAAAAACCGGTTTTGCATTGTCTTTTAATAATAATTTAATTTTGTACTTGTTAAAAGTCCTAGCTTATCTGAGAAAAGGTCGTTATATTTTTGTTGTAATTTTTAATATGTGATTCGTGTTCTAAACAATAATTTACAGGTAACAATTGCAATTTAAATTTTGATATAAAGTTCCTGCCCAGAAGGGGTGGACCACCGTCTCGAACCACGTACACAGCAATGACGTGCGTTTGTTGCGCGTAGCACACGGGTACATGTATCACTCCTGCGCAATCAATATTTTTACCGTTATATGTCATCAGCTGTTTATGCGTAATTGACAATGGCACATCTTTAAAATGAGTTTTATAATAAGTCTCAGAGATTACCGTTACCGCAGACCCGCTATCGATTTCAAAACTACACGGAATATTATTTATTTGAACTATTTCTACCATTGGTTCTCCGCTCACTGAACGGATATAAAAAAGCTTACCGTCATCATCATCGTCCTTGCTCGTGTCACCACCATCCACCCCTACGTAATTCACTTTTGTACACATTTTACGTAAGTGGCCTTTTACGTGGCACTTCTTACACACATAATTTGCATATTTACATTCAGACGATTTATGATTATTATAACCGCACACTGTACACTTTACTTTCACGACACTTTTCGAAATCTTATACAGCTGCGTATCGGACGCGGAAACACAACCGGTGTCGAAGCCGCTCGCACTAACTGCTGCCGTTGTCCGAGCGCAACTTAAGTTCTCCGCTATCTCGACAGCTCTAGAGAACGTGAGTTCAGTCAGGTCTTGTGCATACAGCTTTTCCTTTTCAATTCCTGGGCGCATGCCCATCACGAATCGGTCACGAAGAGCCTCCTCGATGTTTAAAAACCCACAGTGAGCCGTCAAACCTCGTAATCTTGCCGCCCATTGTGAGTGAGATTCTCCAACTTGTTGAGAAGCCGCATAAAAGGTATGCCTTTCACCAAACCCGACACGTCTTGGAGTAAAATGGCCGTCCAGCAACTTCACCACATCTTCATACGGCACATCCACGATGTCTTTAGGCAACGCTAAGTCTGAGGCCAACTTATATGTACCCTCTGCGAGTGCGCTCAGAAGGATCGCTTTCCTCTTCCTGCCCGTTGTATCCGTCTGGTCATTGATGTCATTCGCAACAAAATACTGCGAAATACGACCTTTATACGTATTCCATGAATGTATATTGTGGTCAAAAACATTTAAAACCCGAATTGCACAATAGACATTTTATAACTTTTACAAACGCGGGTAGTTCGAAGTCGCCACTGTTCGGTATGCGAGGACAAGTGAAACGATCTTTAGTTGACAACGCACTGCTTTATTGTATTAACAATTATCTAGTGGTGGGCGCAGCCACTCACACATGTATAATACATTATGCACCTACATACGTAACAAATATGTTTCCAAATTTAACCCAGGTCGTGACGTCACTTTTAACTCCTTGCCACCATAACGCTGCTTCGTCTTTCAGGACTAAGGGTAAACCAGCCAACGCGTCGTTGTCACTAATGTGCTCAATTTCTTTGAAAACACGGACAGCTGTGAGGAAAGCTTCAACTATTTCCCTGTCTCTTTGTCCACTAAAAGAGGCGTTGCATGTAGCCATAGTACCTCGTCGACCGCTTCCGATTGTAGCGAGTAATTGCTTAAATTGTGACTCTGATAAGTTCATGGTACGTTCATTTCTATCACACTTTTCAGCTGAAGTTGTCGTTGTTCGACCTGATCTTGTCACGTGGTTTTACAGGCCCCGAGTTGGTCGCCACTGTGATGCTTGTGTGGGTTTGTGTGTTCGGAGATCAGGATAAAAAAAAAAGAAAACAACTTCTTTGTGAACAAGATAAGATATTTATTAAAACTTAGTACTATGGAATATATACTATAAAGAGACGATATAATACAACTGTCCTCAGATTAGCGCTTCGACGGAGACGCTGGACCTAAGGGCTGAAATTATATGCCAATAGTCAATTTATATAGCCTAGAAGTCCCAATAGCTTGAGTGCAACCAGTATTTATAAAATGAAATTCCCTAGCAAAATTCTGCCTTATCATAAAGTATCGGCCCTAGTCATGCGATCGACATAATAAGTTGATAGCGCGATGTAATATACTAGTGGTGCCATCTATTGGTAGCTTCGGGAACTAGCTAGTTGTATTACATATTTATATAAGTATTTTGTGAGTTTTATATGATCTTTAAGTAATTGCTGTAAATAAGACTTTTGAAAATCGATATCAAATACACTATTCGAGTCGGTATGACCGAATACAACTTCAAACGGTGCTAAACCAATTGCGCTGTGAATAGTATGATTGTATGCCATGATAGAGTAAGTCATAACGGAAGCTGAGTCCGTGAACTTATGCTCGTATTTAGCAATCTATATATCTCTATTATCGTAGAATGAAACCTTTCTATAATACCTGTGGAATTTGGGTTACCCCTAGTAGTAATATGTAGTTCAATTTTGTACATACTCGGTAATTCTTCATTAACACATTGTTAAATTCTGTACCTATCTTTTTAGGTACACCGTAATATGAAAAGTATTTGATTAATGCGCGGACTACTTCTGGGGCGGAACGGCTACTAACTTCTATCACTTGACCATAAAGGCCTCTACTAGTGTTAAATAATACTTTCCTTCGATCGTAAATACATCTATAAATATTTCTTGAAAGGGGGCATCTTGCGTTTGGGTTAATTGAAGTACAGGATTAATAGGTTTCCTATCATATTTCATTTTACGGTAAGGCTCACATGCATTTATTAATGCCATAATAGTTTCTTGCATATTATACCAAAAATAATTTCGCTTAAACCTAGTCATCGGTTTTTCTATACCGCGGTGACAAAGTAAGTTTTGCCCTCAATGTTATTTTAGCACTATTTCTTTTTGTTCAGCCTCATCTTTAATACAAATTATGCGTTCGTTACATTCTTTAATGTCTATCAAAATATTACCCTATCGAATTGTGTTCTTAGCGATTTATTTATCTTAGCATGAAGTCGTGCACTCGTCAGAGCTCCGCACAGCTCTAACCTAGGTATAGTTGCGGGAGTCAACGGTGCGACTTTGCCTTTTGAACATAACAAGCGAACTAAAACAGCTGATTTACTATCGACCGTGCGAGTATTGGCGCACGCGCCGTAAGCTACCTGTGACGCATCTGTAAATATATGCAATTCTTTACAAATAGAATTATTACAAAAAACATAACGTGGAATATTTATTTTATAAAGATTTGAGAGATTATTAACAAATTTAAACCATGATTGCGCTATATCGGAACATACCTTTTCGTCCCAATCTACATGTAAAACCCATAACCTTTGTAATAAAATTTTTGCTAAAATAGTTGGACTTAATAAACCTAGGGATCAAAAATCGGTGACGTCATAGAAAGAATTAAGCGCTTAGTCGGATGTTGATTATATGGCTCCAATTGTGTTTGAAAATGTAAATTATCAGTTTTATTATGTCATCCTAACCCCAATGTCTTATTATGTGAGTTGTCACCCAAAGAAAATTCCTTTATAATGCTGTTAGATAAAGTATTGTTGTGGTCAAAATTAAATACCCATTTCCGAAGAGGAAAACAACACTTATTTAGAACCTTAGTAATACTTTGGCAAATAAATAATAATTTTTCAATACTGTCAGCGCTACAAATTAAATCGTCCACATGAAAGTCATAATTTGTGACACTCGCAATTTCAGGGTTGTCACATTCTTGAGCTAGTTGTTTTAAACACCTACAACTTAAAAAGGGTGCGGAGGCAGTGCCGTGTGTAACGGTGTTCAGCTGATACATACCTATTTCATCCGAAGGACTGTCACGCCACAGAATAAGCTGCAAGTCGCGTTGTTCTGGGTTCAGTAGGATCTGTCTATACATTTTTTCGACGTCAGCGCAGGCAACGTATTTAGTTTCTCGAAATCTAAGCAGAATAGAAATTAAATCGCCTTGTAAAGATTCTCCGACGAGCTGTAAATCGTTAAGTGATTGTCCGTTAGATGTGACTGTGCTGGCATCGAACACAACACGTAAACGTGTGGTCGTGCTGTGCTCACGGAGCACACCGTGATGCGGCATGAAATAATGAGGGCTTCCATATGATGCGACTCATATGCCCGAATTGTATATATTCATGAATAAATTCCTTATATAATTGCTTATATTCAGGGTTGCGATTTAACCGTTTTTCTAATGCAAGAAAACGCCTTTCTGCTTGCGTGTATGACTCACCTAAAATGTCAGGTGATTGTTTTAATGGAATTTGAACGCAGAATCTTCCGTCAGCAACCCGCTTGGTTGTTTGTAGGAAGTGTTCCTCGCATTTACGTTCTTCCTCACTGCGCGGATTCCCCGACTTACAACTAGGCAATTCCTCAAGCCCCCAAAATAAACGTATTTGTTTATTTATTTATTTCATTAATTAAAACGGTTACACACCAGTTACATTAATTAAAGTAGTTTAGCTTATTATTCCTATAACCAATTACATATTGAAAATATTAATAAATAATAAAATCAGTAATGAAATACAATGACGAATAACATTAAATGCCAATAACAATATACAACACAAGCACATTCAAACATTCTCACAGAACTGCAGGCACACAGGCCAGGTTTTTTTTTGTTTTTTTTTTTTTTTAATATTGTGCCTAATAGATGTTGCTTATTGCATCATTATTGGGCACCTGTGGTTTCTGTCACTTTTTATTGTGTGACAACCTTCTTTCTTTGCTTTATATTCATACAGCTGGGTTTTGTTTTACCTGTGCTTAATTTCTATTTACAATGATGTACTTATATTACTAAATCTGTAAGAGTTAACCTATTTTTTTTTTTTGCCACGCTGGGCCACGTGTTGGGAATGCTGGTTACTTCCTCCGTGTCTTCAATGCTTCCGAACTCTATTTCATATCTTAGCGCTGGATGGGGAAGGTCGAATGGACTTATAGGTCTTTCCATTACCCTTCCTGGAATGGAGGGTAATGGTTGGCCTCTTTTTGCCTTTAGTAGATCCAGTGCTTCTTGGGCTCGCATGTCGAGCGGTAGTATGCCACTGATCAGCGTGCTCGCATTTAGTGACACTGTTCTGTGGGCTTTTGCTATTTTGATTGAGAACTGCCGTTGTATTTTACTCAGTTTCTTCTGTGCGTACTTTTTAGAGGGATTGGGGCCCACGTACTAGCTGCGTAAAGAACTATTGGTTCAATAACAGTTGTGTAGATGGTGTGTACAATTTCTGAACTTAGGCCCCATGTTGACTTTGCTGCTCTCGCGACACTTTTATAGATGTTAACGGTTTTATGGTAGGTATTATCTAAATGTTGATTGAAATTTAATAATGGGTCTATTGTAAGTCCGAGTAGAGTAAGTTGTGGTGATATCGTTAATGTAGTATCTTTCAGTTTAAAAATGGGTGGGTCATATTTTAGTTTTTTGGTAATTATTAAGACCTGTGTTTTGTGAGCAGCAAAGTTCAACTTATTTTTGTCTCCCCAGTCTGTTACTTTGGCCAGTGCTGTGTTGACTATCCTGTTCAGCTCCTTGGTGTTACTTGCTGATGCGATTAATAGGACGTCGTCTGCGAACGCCTGTATATGGGCCTCCAGCCCCTCGGTTTCCCACAATAGCGGGTCCATCAGCAGATTCCACAGCAACGGGCCTCCTGCGGAGCCCTGGATACACCCCTTGTTAGTCGTTTTGGTGACCACTTCACCGGCGTAATCCAGAGTAACCGACCTGTTGCTGAGGTAGCTGCTGATCAGCCTCAGGGTATGCGGTTCACAATTTTTCCTTAATAATTGTTCCAGTATCTTGGGCCACCATGCGTTGTCAAACGCCCCTTCAATGTCTAGGGAGATCACCGCCGTGATCTCTTTGCGTTTTAGTCCGTTTCTCATTCTGTCAACCGCTTCGTACAATGCATCCTCTGTCCCTTTTTGTGGCATAAATCCATATTGTCGGCTGTTGAAAGATTTTTCGCTTCCCAGTGACCACAACAATCTGTTGCAAAACAGTTTTTCTAAAGTTTTTCCCAAGATGGGCAACAGACCTATAGGGCGATATGCTTTGGGTCTTCTGTAGTCTGTCTTGCCAGGTTTCCTGAGAACTCTAATCCGGGCTTTTTTCCAGTTCGTTGGAAAATAACCTAGTCCAAGCACGTGTTATATAAGGCCAACAGTATTTTTGGCTCGGTTTCGAAGGCTTTTTGGCAGATGTCTGCCGTAAAGCCATCTTCCCCAGGAGCCTTAGCTGGGTTCATTTTTCCCAATACATCTTTGACCTCTTGTTCTGTAAATAATTGAATTTGTTTTTTGTCTACTGATCTGGATCTGTTTCCTAGTTCTTCCTCCACATACTGTCTGATTCCTTCGTGATAGGGAGTGTCTAGTGCTGGATTATCTATGGGGTAAAAGGTGTCGGCGAGTATTTTTGCGGAATCGGTAGAATTTAATTCGCGGTCGTTTTGGTCAAGTAGCATGAGGTCGTCCTGTTGGGGTCCGGTTTGTCGTAGAATTCTGTATATGCCATCCCATATGGTTTCCTTCTGTTGTTCAGTGCAGAATTTTTTCCAGCTGGTGGTTTTTGCTGAGGCTATTGCGTGCTTGTATGTTTCTAAATTTTGTAGATATTCTTGTATGATGGTGGGTTTCCTGTTTGGATTGGCTTTTCTAATTCTATTGCGGGATCTTATAAGTGTCGTTTTGAGGTTCTGTAGTTCTTCATTCCACCATTTCTGCTGCTTATGTGTTCTGGCTTTAACCACAGGGATAGCTTTTTGGCAAGCTTGGTCGATGCATTCTGTATATAAGGTTACTATTTCATCTATATCGTCTTGATTTGTTGCTGTTTTTATTGTATCATGGTTTAGATCGGCTGTCTGGAGTTCTTCTGATAGTGATTTGGAGAATTTGGACCAGTCTGCTTTTCTAGTGTTGTACTTTCTGGTGGATTTTATATTAGTATCTTCGGTGTTTGTTTTGTCAAGTATTATCTCGAATGTTATGGCTCTGTGATCTGATGTGGTAACTAGGCTAGCATCGACTTTCCATTTTTTGACTTTGTCTGAAATACTGGGGGAGCAAAGTGTTACGTCAACTATACTTTGGTATTCATTATTCCTGCGGAGTGCATAGAACGTGGAGTGCCTTCATTTCTAACCTCAAAGCCAAGCTGTGCGATGAAGTCTGCAACTGATGTTCCTCGTCTGTCTTCATAGGAGCTGCCCCACCATGGGCTTTTAGCGTTTATATCTCCTCCTATTACTATATTGGGAACATTCATTACCTTTATTGCTAGCTCCACTTGGGAAAAGTACGGCTGAAGGTCCTCCTGCTCCTCCCAGTACACTGATATTAGTCCTAATGTGCAGCTACTAGTGATGAGTTTAGCGGAAACGACATTTTCTGAGACTATGCTGGGTTGTATTTGAACTTGTATGTTTGGATCTAAGATGACTATTGCAGATTTAACGGGTTTAGTATTTTGGGTGGTTTCTTGAACGGTTCTGTATGGAATCGTCATAATGCCTGAGGAGCCTACGTACGGTTCTTGAACAAGGATGGCTGTGTATTTCCGCTTCGTTGTCTCATGTAGGAGTTCACTAGTAGCTGATTGGCCTCTTCCAAGGTTACACTGGGCGAATCTGAGGATCTGTGGTTGCTTATTTACTGTATGTTTGTTTGTGACAACTGTGACTAATGTTAACAATACGACACTGAGGTCCTCGCCAGTCTGTCCCATTTCGCCCACTCTGGACACTCTGGGCTGTATGCGGGATGCGGTGGGTAGCTACTGTTTTTCAGATTGCAATTTACGCATTTCGGTGCTCTGTTCCTGTTGGGCAGTTGCGTGTGTCGTGTGTCTTTGCCACAATAACCACAAGCTGTTTCGTTCTTGCAATCCCTGGCTTTGTGGCTGTACGAGAGGCACTTGAAACACTGCACCAATGGCGATTGATCCGCCGCTGTCACGACTTGGTACCCTATACGTAGTCTTTTATTAATGAGCGCCTTCCATAGACCAGGGGTGACCTCCACTATAACATTTGTTAGTAGGTCTGTTCTGCCCTTGGTTCTGCGAAGGATCCTAAACTGATCTTTTTCTCCTGTCAACTCTTTGAGAATTCCGCTGTTCTGGGAAAAGACCGCCTCCTGGATTTTGGCATCGCTAAGGTCGTTGATTACTCCAATGAGTCTCAGGAGCGGTTTCTTGGAGCGCATGGGAATGGCGGTTATCTTGTTGTCGGTTTCTTTAATGGCGTTTTGCAAGGTAACTCTATCCTCTTCAGTTATGACCACCCTCTGCTTGGAGAGCTTGGAGACTCTGTTCACCCTGACCCCCAGGCTGATGACATCTACCTTGGTTTTCACCGAAGTTATGATGTCGTCGCATGTCTGGCCAGCGTCAGCAGACTCCAAAAGTAGCCCGTGCTTCGGGGTGGACATAGCTTGGGCATATGTTGGACCTGTCTTGGGGGATTTCTCGTTCCTTTTGCTTGACTGGGGTTCGGTTGTTGCGATGGTGTTTCCCGTGCGCTGCAATTTTAGCTCCGTCTTTAGCTCTACTAACTCGGAGGCCAGGCGTGTAATCTCCTGGGCGGCTGAACACTCAGGAGCGGGATGAGGCTGTCTAGTCGCCTGTTCATCTAAAGTCTCTTTATGCTGGGTTATGACTTCGGTGTTCCTTTGGAACGCCGTTATAAATTCCTGTACCTGCTTGTCGTGTTCTTTCATTCTGTTGAGGAATTCTTTCTGGAGAGCTTCCAGAGACTCCGTATGTCTTCTCTCCTGTTCATACAGCGAGTTCTCATACGTCGCTCTCTGGGCCTCCTTGTACGAAACGAGAAAATCCTGGGTTGCGCAAAGATTTACTATCATGTCCGGTATGTTCGGTAAGTATAACTTTATTAGAGTTGAATGACTATAAAACTGTAATTATGCGTGACTCGGACCACCCAAGGCCAGCTATGTGGTCCCCTAGGTGTCAGGAATGAAATATAAAAAGAAAAAATTTTCGGCCAAAATTTGTCCCCCTTGTCTATAGTATATATAATGGGCGGGTGGGAGGCTAATTCATTTTCTGTTTTTTGCGATTTTCTCGGTAACCGCTGGGCCGATCGAGACGATCTTGGTGTCGTTAGATACGTCTCCTCAAGCTCCACAATCTGTCCATAGGTTCTGAGAAGATCGGAAAGACGGGAAGGTGTGATATTTTAAGAAAACTAAAAAATTAAGTGGAAATTTTAAATTTAAAATTTTTTACGGGACTCTACGACTGTAAAACTAATACAAAACGATGGGGGGAACAAAACCGGATATACTATAAAAGAAATGGTGACGATAGGACTCTGTGAAAATATTTTATCTGCAAAAATGTCTATCCACAGGCCAGGTTATCTATACTTTTCATGTCTGTAATTGCGAAATGACAAGAAATATGTTGGGAACGAGGCGCGCTATGTTTTAAAATAGGTCCGGATACATGCCAGCCTAATTTCGTATTTTGAAGGAAGGGTCCATTTGACAGATGCATCCTTCCTTCTTCTAGAAGATCCCAAAAATGATCTGATCCGATTAGCATGTCTACAGGTTGACTGACAAAGAACAATGGATCTGTTAATTGAATGTGCGTTGGTAATTTGAATTTATTTATATCAATTGTGAAATTCGGTAAACTTGAAGTAATCTGTGGTAATACTGAACAAGAGATGCGTAAAGAAATATTACCAATAAGAGATTTAATTTGTACATCACAACTTTGCGTGCTTTTTGTGATTACATTACCGACTCCATTGATTTGTAAAGAGGACTGTACTGATTTAATTTTTAATTTATTATTTAAAGACTGTGTTATAAAGCTGCGTTAGCTTCCACTGTCTAATATAACACGAATTTTATGATAATTACCGAACCCGTCGGCTATTTCAAACATCGCCGTCGATAACAAAACAATTTGTGACGATGATTGTGTACATAATGAATGCGTATGCGGGTGTGTGTTGTTGCTTTCTTGTTGCTGCTGCAGAGCGGAGTGACCCGCGTAATCGCCCGTGACCAGCGGTAGGGCGCACACTTCACTACGGCACTACGGATAATGAAACTTCTGGATATCAGAAATTTCGTTGCTATTGTGAACTAAAGCTAAATAAGTGTCACGGAACTTCAACCATTGCTCATGATTACCGTTGAAAGTAGGTAAAGATATTGTAGGAAGCTTTATCGACTGAAATGAATTTTTATTATATAATGTTTTATCACACGGCTCATCTCACTCAGTCTGCGCTATCATACTATAATAATCGTTTTCAAAGGCTTCGCGTACTAACAATTGATTTTCTGACTCAGATTCCGGAAGTAATGATTCGATTTTATTCTGTACTTCATTAAATTCACTATATAAATTTTTAGCCCCTTGTAACCGTAACTTTAACTCTGCGCGTTGTTTTTGAGTTACTTCGAAAGGCTCAAATGAGTTTACATAATTTTTGAAAATCGTTAATCTACCCTTAATGGAACCTCTGCGTTTATTTAAATCTTTAATCATGAATTCGTCTGATTTACTTAATTCAACTTTAGACATTTTGGAAGGTAATATGACAGGCAAAAAGACTTACAGCTGCAATCAACACCACGACACGACACAGGTCACCACACCCTCGCCCTATGTACAACCCGTTCCGCGCTCGTTTTCGTTCCTGCTTGGCTGCTGCTTCCGGCTCGCTGCGGGTGCTCAGGATACTGGAACCTGCTGGAAGCTGCTGATGATTGCTTACGATGGCGATTTTCTGTCTTCTAGACTAACGGGTCCTCTTCAGATCGTTCTGCTACTTTGCTTAGTCTTCTGTTCTTGCGTGATGTAATACTTCCGGGCGGTGGCAATACCATGAATCGTAGGTACCTCGCTGGTCTGTATTTCTCTGTTGTCTGGTTCATATTTAAGAATCCGAGTTCGAAGGTCCATTATGTTTGCGATTAATTATTCAGAGAAATATCTTGAAGATGCGTATTAAAAGACAGACGTAGTTTACAGTTTTATTCCAAAGAAAATTACAATTTCGAACTTGACAATGATGGATTACAAAAGAAGATGGCGGTTACACGACACGTTGCATGTATGTGAAAAAGTGCGTTGCTATTTTTCAACGTTGGGAGCGCCACAAGAGGTGTCGCGCGATGAAACTAATTGAAAAACAGCTAACCAATGAAACATCAGTATCACGTCATATTCAACCAATCACAGATGTTTACACGTTTTATTAACAGTTATCGTTCCTGTATATGTATTACATATAAATTAATTATTATGAACAATGCAATGGTCATTAAAATTAATTTACAAAAAACTGAAAATTTTATATTAAATATTAATGTAAATAAAACCTAAAAGCTAACATTCTAAACACTTACTCAGTAAAAATAAGAGTACCCTCATACTCTGAATATTAAAATATTAAATACCGAACTTTTTATAGTTCACATTCTACCCCCCATTGTGGCAATGTTACAATGTAAAATTTTTTTTTAGATGATCCCACTGAGGTATCACTACAAGATGTCGATGAAACCTTGCCGCTGCAGTCTTGCCCCGCTTCTCCAATAGTACCAGAAGTATTGACTCAAGAATTGGACGTACCTGGAACATCGGAGAAACATGATTCTAGCCCAAAAGAGTTTGAATTAGCCGACGATATTTTACAGTTACTAGGCGACATGCCTCAGATAGATACCCCTCTTGGCCACCCGATTCATAAAGATATAGCCAGTCAGTGGCAAGATATCCTGAAGAAAGGCCTTAAAGATAAACTTTTTAACGAATATCATACTCCTAGTAACTGTAATTTATTAATTCCACCTGTCTTAAATCCAGAGGCAAAAGCAGCTCTGTAGCGCAATTTCCGCTTTAGCTTCTGTCACGGTGATTGTCCTGTTAAACGAAATGTGTCAAACAAAACTTTTAAAACGGCTTTCTGGTTTAGTGTCAACTGCAAGTGGCATTTGTATCGAAAGTGTTTTTGTACAATTTTGTGTGTCAAATTTATCTGTTGTAATATCTTTGTGTAGTGCTGTCGCTTTATTATTTGTGTTTTATTATATAGTAAGTACTGTAGATTATTAAGTAGTCATAAACATGGACACTGATCCGCCGGATCCCGGCGCGGGTCAAGTTCCTATAATACTACCTACAATGGAAGTAGATGGAATTAATAAAAAGAAAAAGAGACCTCTTGCTGACAGTGATCAATCACAACCAAAAAAATCGGCTAGTTCAACACTTTCTACTCCTTCTATACAATTAACGAATACAATTAAAATTTGTAAGCCCTGATTTTTCGAATGAAAAGAAACTGTATGGCTTAAATGATGTTGCTCCCTATGTTGTTCATGTTTCCAGGCCTGAATCTGACCCCAGCAGTGGATTTGCCCTTCGCCCTATTAAGTTTGGTCATTTCTTAGTTAAAAATAATGTAAAAAATGTAGTTATGGATGGCATAAAACGAATTGGACGCAATCGCATAGCCATAGAATTTAAATCAGCCCTATATGCCAATTCATTTTTAGATCTCCCAGCACTTAGTGCTGCGGGGTATACTGCTACAATCCCTTCTTACAGCGTATCCCGTATGGGGCTTATTCGTAATGTGCCAGTGGAATGGTCCATGGAAGAGCTAGTTGCAAACCTAGAACTTCCTGCTGGATATGGAAAAGTTGTGCGGGCACGGAGGCTAAGTCGAAAATCTATTAATGAGAGTAATACCCCAGCTTGGATTCCCACACAATCAGTAGTTCTAACTTTTACAGGCCAAAAACTCCCACCCCGTGTTTACTGTTTTTGCACTTCCCTTCCTGTTGAGACATATTTGTTACCCACCATTCAATGCAATCGTTGCTGTAGATTTGGCCATGTTAAAGCGCAGTGCAGGTCTCATCCTAGATGCTTTAAGTGTTCAGGGATGCATGAGGGAGAATCATGTGATAAAGAAATTCCATCTTGCCTTTATTGCTCTGGACCTCACCAAGCAAATGATACGCCCTGTCCAGAAAACTCCAGGCAGAAGTCAATAAAGTTGATCATGTCTCAAGAAAGCATATCATATTTGGAGGCTTCGGCCAGATTTCCTCATGTCAGGCGTTCATTTGCTGACTCCACCAGAAATTCTCCTTCAACTACTCTGACACCTATAATCAAGCAATCTGCTGCCCCTAATCAGATCTCCTATAGAAAGACAGTTTTTAGCCCACGACCTACTATCATTCCAGAAAGTCCTGGTTATGATAGACAAGCCCATCAGGCTATTATTAAGAACCCTTCTTCAGACATTCCTAATGGATGTGCTTATCCTTCTTCTGCTTTTACCCCTAATGACAATATTCTGGAACAACTTACTTCTATTCTCATTAATATTATTTCCCGGTTTAGTGACACCGGTTTACCGAACAATATTCTGCAAAACTTAACTCAGCTAACCACTCTCTTAACTCAAAATGCTTCACAAAATAATCCAGTGGAACTGCCGTAGCATAAAAAACAAGAAACATGATCTTTTATTTCTTACAAATAAATATGAACCATCTATTGTTGCCATCCAGGAGACATGGTTGAAGCCGGGGACGCATTTTCCAGTTCCGGGCTTTGCATGTCTTCGGGACGACAGAGATGATGGTAAAGCCGGAGTAGCCATTTTGGTCTCCAATAAGTGTACATATACTTTTATCAACACCCCTCATAGTAGATTTCTCAATATAGTTGCTGTGCGCATTATGAATATATCCTTTATATCTATATATATCCCTGTTCCTGATTCTAATGTTATATCCGAATTTTCATCAATCCTTTCTTTTATCCCATCACCAGTATTTGTCCTTGGTGACTTTAATATCCACCATAATTCATGGGGCTCTTATTATTCAGACCATTTATCCCAGTTATTTTTGGATGAAATTAATAACCATAATGTAGTTATTCTTAATGATGGCTCACCCACTCGAAGGGTATCCCCCTTACAGAACCCTAATAGTGCAGTTGACCTATCATTATGCTCTCCCTGTCATTCAACCTTGTGCTCATGGACAATACTTCGTTGTTCCTATGGTAGTGACCATTATCCTATCGTCATCCCAATAACCAATTCCTATATTCCCAATCTCCGTAAAACTCCTAGACTCAAGTATAATCTGGCTAAGGCAAATTGGACACAATATGCCATAGCCACAGACGAGGAGGTCCAGAATATTCATTCAATACATCATAACAATGTTCATCTTGTATATAATGATTTTAAAAATGCTCTTCTCAGAAGTGCAGACAGAACTATACCTCTTAAAGGTTATGTCACTTTTAAAACTTCTCCACCCTGGTGGGATGCCGAGTGTACAGCAGCTTGCAAACGTCGCAAGGGTGCTGAACGCCTGTACAACTCCAGTATGTCCCTGGAAAATTATCTTAGCTATAAAAAAATTGCAGCCGAAGTAAATAGGTTGTTATCCGATAAGAAAAGGCAAGGTTGGCACAATTTCTGTGAAAGCTTATCCCCAGCATCTCATCCATCCTTGGTATGGAGGAATATCAAAAGATTACGCGGATCACTTTCTTCTAGTGATAATCTTATTTCTAATGATACATCTACTTGGATTGATGCTTTCTCGCAAAAGCTGGCACCTCCATCAGTTCCTTCATTTGAAGAATGCAACATGAATTTATCCCCCCAAATAGACTCTTAAGTGATTTTGAGTCTCCTTTTACTCCTGGGGAGTTTCAATTGGTACTGCAATCCCTTAAGGATTCTTCGCCTGGTGTGGATGGAATCCCATATTCATTTATTGTTAAGAGCGGCCTAGTCACCCAGAATCTCTGTCTGGAAATCCTCAATGCGATTTTCCAATCAGAAATACCACCGGAGGAATGGAAAACCCAAGTCATTGTGCCTATTTTGAAGCCGGGTAAGCCTGGTAATGATTGTTCTAGTTACCGACCTATTGCACTTTCTTCCACTTTCGCAAAAATTTTGGAGCACCTAATTAAAAACAGACTAGAATGGTTAGTCGAGAGTAAAGGGGTACTCTCAAAAACTCAGTTTGGGTTTCGTAAGGGCTATAGCACTATAGACAGTCTCGGGATTTTTATAACAGATATTCGTATAGCCTTTTCCAATAAGGAATCTGTGCTGGGTACATTCCTTGACATCTCATCTGCATACGATAACGTCTTTCTTCCCCAATTAATGCCCTCCAAGTTGAATGTGTGGATCCTCCACTTCAAATGCGAAGACAATATCTTTCTGATAGGTTTCTTTTTAAAATATTTCAATGCTCCCTACATCTCCTTATCAATAAACTGCAAACACTTTCCCAGCTTATCCTTTCGTCAAATTACTGGACTCATAAAGATCCTCCTTGTCTTCACATAAGCTACCATAAGCTTACCAACCTACCGTATCCAACTTTCCGATGCGATCTCCATACTATGTATGAAGCTCTTTATTCCTCTCTTGTTTTCCCCCCGCATATTATACTAGACCTCCCGATCGTCAAAAATTCGCCTTTAGCCAACCTTAAATTTAATACAGTTACACGCCAACGCTTCCAAGATTGGATGTATATCTATACAGATGCGTCAAAATTGTCAGACCATGGTGATGTTGGTGAAGTTGTCTGGATCCCGAGAGTTAATGATTTTGAACTTTAAGTTACCGACTGCCTGTTCTGTCTTCACAGGGGAGATTCTGGCTATTCTTGAGGCTCTTTCATTTGTAGAAGCTCATAAACTTAATAAATCCATTATTTTGACCTGAAAGATGCTTATTTTTTCATTTCTATACAAAAATCTGACAGAAAATTCTTAAGATTTCAATATGAAAATATGCTTAATGAATTGAATTGTTTGCCGTTTGGTTTATGCACTGCACCTTATGTTTTTACTAAATTGCTTAAACCTATAATACAATATCTAAGATTGCATAATAATACTTCAGTTGTCTATTTAGATGTTATTTTTTGTATAGGTAGAACATTCTTAGAATGTAAGAATAATATAATTGATACAAAAAAGGTATTAGAAAGCCTAGGTTTTATAGTAAATATGGAAAAAAGCTGTCTAATACCTAAATTAGAATGCAAGTTCTTAGGATTCATTTTTGATTCTTATATGATTATTCGTTTACCCACTAATAAATTAAGAATCTAATTAATAAATTTAAAAAAATGAAAAGTTGCAAGCTTAGAGAATTTGCTTCATTTGTTGGTTTATTAATATCAGTTTGTCCCGCAATCAGATACTCTTGGTTATATACAAAACAATTTGAACGTTTTAAATACTTGTGCTTGATTAAAAATCCTTCATATGAACAAGTGGTTGAAATTTTAGCAGATTTGAAAAGTGACATGTTTTGGTGGTTAAACCACATAGATAAGGACTTCAATTCCTTACAACTAAATAATTATGATTTAGAAATTTATTCTGACGCATCTAAAACTGGTTGGGGTGCTTATTGTAATAATAAAAGATATTTTGGATATTGGAAAAATGATGAAAATAATTCTCATATTAATTTATTAGAGTTGAAAGCTGCATTATTTACAATTAAATGTTTTACTTGAGATTTAAAGAATTTAAAAATTCTTTTAAGAATTGATAACAAAAGTCAACAAAAAAAATATTTTTCTTTGAGTCTGTTATTTAGTGAATATTTTCTGATTGTATACATTGAAAAAAAAGCAGAAACTCCATTTATAATAAATAAAGTTTGCTTTTGTACCTTTACACAATATAAAACGAATATTATAGTGTTTTAGCAGTTTTTTTAGGAGCTGTTGCATATAAGATACAGGAGAGGGGCATGGGGGGCTGTAGGTGTGAAGCGGGAGTGACAAACTGTCAACGGCAGTGTGCGCGCGCGTGCGCTTTGCAAAGGAATAACGTATTTTATGTGTTGTGAGGCCTAAAATGTCTTCCAAAAAGTGCAAAAATCCCGTGGACTCTTTTTGTTATATTTGCGGCGAATTCATTAATGTGAGAGCCAAAAAAATTTGTTTGTCGTCAAATAGGAGACTTTTTGAAGCCTATGAAGCCTATTTTAATTTACCCGTACGAAGTCAAGATAAAGTATGGGCACCTCATTTCTCATGTAGTAACTGCAAAAACACTTTAGCGGGTGTTTCGTAGCAAATAAAAGACGTTCCACAATTCAAACCCGTGTATTACATTTGTTACAAGCATTCACTTAAAAAATAGTAGTACAATGTTGTTACTATAATTGCGCTGCAATGTCTGGCTGCACTCGCTCCGTCTCGCGATGCACCGGCCGCTGCTGCTCCCCGCACCCCGCTTCTTCCTCCCGTTTATTACATTTGGTACGTCGGCAGCTCCTTATTTGGCTGTAAAAAGTATGCAACAGCTAGCCTATGATGATGGTCAAGAATATTCCATGGCTGCCGATCGAATTCTTAACGATTTTTACATGGACGACCTCATGAGTGGTTGTGAAAGCATTAGTGAAGGTTTAAAAATATATCATGAAATGACAGAGCTACTTGGCCGTGGAGGGTTTCAACTGCAGAAATGGTCCAGCAATAACACAAAGCTGCTGGAGCAGTTGCAGTTGAAGCAAGATGATGAATCGGAAAATAAGATGGATTTTAATAATAATGAAATTGACAAAATTTTAGGCTTGCAATGGAATCGAACAACTGATGAATTTGAATACAAAGTCAACCTAACATCACTTGATCAACCAATAACCAAAAGAAAGGTCATCTCGGATATAGCAAGGTTATTTGATCCGCTCGGTTGGCTAACTCCTGTTATAATTAAAGCTAAAGTGCTTATACAAAGAACTTGGCTCTCAGGTATCGATTGGGATGAGGAACTTCCACCAGAAATGTTAAAGGATTGGATCACTTACCGTGCGGCTCTAATTAAACTTACCAATTTTCGCCTACCGCGTTGGATCCAGTCGAAGCATAATAATAAATGTTTTCAATTACATGGGTTTTCGGATGCTTCAAGTGAAGCGTACGCTGCAGTTATATATGCACGAATTGAAGATAGTCAAGGCCAAATACATGTTAGTTTACTTACTTCAAAATCACGAGTTGCACCGATAAAGCAAATCTCTATTCCACGGCTTGAACTATGCGGTGCAGTGTTGCTCGCAAAGCTTTTAGACGAGGTAGCAACGACGCTAAAAATTCCAAAAGGGAATTTATATGCTTGGACGGACTCGCTGGTAGTGCTGGCATGGATAAGCAGTCATCCAAGTAAATGGAAAACCTTTGTAGGAAACAGAGTAGCTGAAAAAAACTTTGTATTCTCGCCAGGGTGAGACGGTATTTCACCTCGGAGCAGCTCTTAAGTCTTTACAGAGCTCAAGTTCGCCCTTGTATGGAATACTGTTCTCATCTCTGGGATGGGTCTGCAAAATATCAACTGGATGCTTTGGACTCGGTGGAGCGCCGAGCGAAGAGGATCATAGGTAGTAACTCACTCGTGGAGGCAAATCTTCTGAGCCTCGAACACCGTAGACGAGTGGCCTGCCTTTCGGTTTTTTATCGGTTACATTTCGGAGAGTGTGCGGAGGTTTTGCATAACCTGATACCCTCTTCCCCGTTCCATCACCGAACAACTAGGCGCGGCGAGCGTTTTCACCCTTACGTCGTAGACATTCCTCCTTTAGGCACGAAGCGGTTTGCCTCCTCTTTCATTATGCGGACGGCTAAGGAGTGGAACTCTTTGCCGCAGTCAGTTTTTCCAGAATGCTATAACCTGTCCTTTAAGGCCAGAGTGAACAGACACCTTCTAGGCATACGTGCTCCATCTTAGACCTCATCTTCGCCTTCCACCAAGCGAGATTGAGGTCAAACGTAAGCCTATTTTGCATAAAAAAAAAGAGTAGTCTTACTCGTTGGCACTTAACCCAACGAATGGTGCAAGATTTCTGGCGCAGATGGTCACACGAGTACTTAACCCAACTTCAGCATCGCTATAAATGGCAATATAGAACAACTGAACCGAAGGTTGGAGACGTTGTTCTGGTAAAAGAAGACGATCTCCCACCTTCTCGTTGGCTATACGGTCTTATACTAGAAAAACATCCTGGTTTGGACAATTTTACTCTAAGATGTAAAAATAATGTAATTAAGAGACCTGTACCTCTAGTAAGAGTGTCATAGTAAACTACGTCTAACGTAACTATCGCGTCAAGCGAGCAAACGCCGTACCGATAGTTGACTTTTAACATGCGAGTACGAGTCACTTTCGTAGGAGACGTTAAGTAAGGCGTTTACTCACTACTACAATAGTTAAGTTTGGTTGGTTATGTTGGCTCTTTTGAGATGACGTATTTATGTGACTGCTATAATGCGACTGATTTAACGTACCCTTTTTTTGGTACTAAACACGACGTATTTGAGACATTTTAAATTCGTTGGATAGTCACAAATGCGCCCTATCTCTTTTTTACAACAGAGAAAAAGGGACAAGCGATGCTAGGCATTTTAAGTGACGACCAACCACTTGAAAGCGCGTCTTATTTAAAATTTAGTTTAAAACTATACGCTGTTTGGAAGTTATTTAAAAAATTAAAATATTATCGAGTTTAAATTAGTGAGAAACATGAAAACTAGTCAAACACAATTTGATATGTTGGTTACATTTATGGAAGAGTAAGTAATATAATCCTTAATTATAATCTTTGGTTGGGTACCAATTAATTCACATTTGATGTTATTTAATACGGCGTATTTATTGCTCATATATAAAAATGTATTTATCATGTAATTATTGTATTTTAAGGAATGGGGATCTCAGTAAACTCTGTAATGACGCCAGAGGGAAAGCTAAAACCTTGGAAAATTGGGATTACCTTACAAATTTATTAAATAGTGACGGAACTGGGGATTCAAAAACTATCGAAAAGTGGAAAGGTTTGTATATTTAATTTATGGTTTTACAAAAAAAAACTTAAAATGACTTTATTAGTGGTTTTTTATACATATATTGCGTAGGTTTGGAGCGATCTAAAAAATAATACAAAAAGAAAGGCTGCTCCTATACATCGATCATCTTGCGGCACTGGGGGTGGCCCTGCATTAAAACTGCAATTAACAGACTTGGAAGAAAGAGTTCTTCGAATTGTTGGGAAAAAGGCATCAATAGGCTTTGAGATGGTAGAAGAATCAGGATTCTCAGGTTTTTTATTAAATTAAATATTTAATTCATCCACTTAATTTGTGTATTCTTTACTTTTATATGCAATAATTATTACTAAGCAAGATCAAGACACATTTTACAATATTGCAGGCTGGGATGATTAGAAATAAACCTTCAACATCAACTCTACCAGAAATCAAAGAACAAGAATCTCAAGACATGCTGGTCCAAGATGAACTCTGTGAGGTTATTATTCTACAAGCATCTAATTCACTAGCTTCTGAAGAAGGTATATTTTACTAGTGCTTTATAAATATTTAAGCTTGATTTTATTGATTTCATATTAACATTATTTTCGTTTGTTAGTTGCTGAGCTGCCGAGTCAACCGGGACCCTCAACAATCCAACATCATTCACAATGATGAGCAAATGAGAACACCTATACAAATGGTGACACAACCACCCTTCGAAGATGGTAATTTTTTTTTAAATAATCAAAAGTAAATTTTACAATATGAAATGATAGGAGCAGTCATTAATAATATCATTTAAAATAGTATCATCTCAAGAAAATGTTATTTTTGCAGATAGCACCCACATACCCACATCAATGGCAATTGATGAAAGCAGGCCAGCAAGGACAGGCCAAACAACTCCTAAACGTCGTAATCTTCCTTCGGGTCTCATGTCATCGCCACAAAGGCGTTCTAGATTTAGGGCAAGGAGTCATGTAGATGAAGCAACCAATAATTTTTTAAAATCTGACTCAGAGTGGCGAAAATTAAAAATTGAAAAAATTAGGAATGACATGAAGCTTGAAAAAGACCGTCTAAGGATAAGAGAAGAGGAATTGAAAGTCCAAAGAGAATGGATGACTTTAGGAAATAGAATTGTAGATATGTTACATAATTATATAAACAAGTAGTAGTATTTTTTGTTATATTTTTTTAACTTTATTAATATTATTTAAGCTTTTTATTTTATTTTATGGAAATAAAAATCTTTATATAATTTTGAATTTATTGTATTCTTCTGACTATTTGATCCCTTATGGCCCTCCCTCTTAAGAGATCTGTAGACAAACTGGAAGTAAATTCACCATATGTTTCTCCAGGTTCTTCATTTTCTGTAAAAAAATGTAAAATAGTAGTTTCAATCTTTAACTTAGGTTACGTTACAAAAGGTCATATTTTTGTAATGTAAACGAAAAATATATAAATTTACCTTCCAATAATCCCGGAGGCTCTGGAATTTGCCATGTCAAAGCTAAATTGTGAAGCATGCAACATGCTTGAATTATTTGGGCACATTTCTGAGGCTTGTAGTGTAGAACCCTATCTTTACTGAGACAACGCCATCGATTTTTTAAGCGACCAAATGTATTTTCTATTAGCACCCTAGCAGTGAGATGCTTTTTATTATAATTCGCTTCTGCAGTTCCAGATTCTACATTAGTAAATGGTGTAATAAGCCATGGTCGCAATGGGTATCCGGAGTCACCTATAATTTAACGAAATGCATACATAAGAAAATAATAATATTTTAATTAAAAGTAGTCAAGATGTTGCAATGGGTAAATAGTACATATTTACCTAAAAGCCAAAAGTGTTCACCATTTTGGTGCAAAGATTGCATGTAATCATTGAGATTACTGTTTTCCCATATAAAGGAATCATGGTTGGCACCTCCAAATTTAGGATTAAGGATTAATTAATTTAGGATTAAGGTGAATGATTCACTGTCACAAACCTAAACAGATATAAAATTTATGTTAACGGTTGATTGCATAATCACAAATAGTGGCTTATTTAAAATATAAATAATAATTGTTTCCAAATAAAAGGATTTACCATTTGTACATTAAGAGAATGATAATGTTTTCTACTGTAATACAAATGTTCCTCTTCGTTATCCGGCTTAAATATGCGGAAGTGACTGCCGTCAATACATCCAATCACACCTGGTATTCCAAATTTAGTGTAAAATCTATAAATTAAATTTATTACAAATATTTTTGAGGTTACTTATGAGTAAAAATGCTACATTTGCTTACTTCTGACTAACTGTTTGTCTGGCCAGAGGAGTATCTGGAAATTTGATGTATTTATTCATCATGTGTGGATGTATTAAGGCCTTTACAACCTCTTCTATGTAAACACTGCAAATTTTCTGTGATAAATGTTTGGCAGCGCCAACTTGCCTCTGATAAGTACCAGAAGCAAAAAAAAAGTGCAGTGAGTACCTAAAACAAACGAATAGATACATATTAATTCATTAATTAACAAAACTAACATACAATAATTTATTTGAAACACTTGACAATAGTTACCTTAGTTTCAAGACTAACTCTTTGAGTAGATCTTAATAAGCTTAATCTTCTTAACTCCTTGCAGAGCGATAGAAATGCTTTTTTGGAAAGTCTGTAGCGAAACCGAAATTCTCTGTCCGATAAATCTTTCATTGCGTCGCATGATTTGCGAAGTCTCGTTTGGATATTATAACGTTTGTTCCTTTCATCTTGCGAATATGCCATTATTTAGTCAAAAAAAACACATAAAATGTACAATAAAAGAATTTAGATCACTGTTATTAAACTAAATCGCCAAGTAATGTCTCGGTGAGTGACTTAACTTTCGCGTTCGCGTATTTTACTACACCAAACGTCAAAATTGACACTCGTACTCGCAAAAACACGAAATACAGCGTCATTTTTTTAACGCATAGTTTGCGTTTCGAAAACGTTACTATAATAGTTTCCGTTTTTGATCTCGTACTCGCGACTTAAAATAGTAACGTCACCCGCTAGATGGCGTTGTTTTTTCTCCATACAAACTGTCTCAAACGCAATTACGATAGTAGCGTAAAAAAAACTCGTACTAGAGGCACTGTTTCTAAACTTATTATTTTACCGGTCGCTACTTAAGTAAACATAAATTTTTGTAAAAAAAAAAAAGAAGGACTCCTTAGTTATTTATTGTTTAAAATGTTTATCATTGTGATTATAATAATATTGTTTAAGTTTACAGTCCACTTTAAGTTGCTAGTTTTGTTATCGTTTTTTTTATTATTTTTTGTGTTTTAGTTATTTTTGTTTTATATACGTTATATACTTTTGTGTATATTCGCAATAACCCCATGTTTTTTCTTTCTACTTATGCAGTGATAAAAATACTTTATTTTTTTTTATATAGAATAGTTTTTTCGTCTCGTTAAGATGAACTTTTCGTTCATGGTGGGCGGAATGTTTAGTATTAAGTAAATAAAAACAGTTTACAAGTTGTTTACCTAGATGGCGTTATGTGTCTTCTGAATCGCGATATCGTTTGGTTCAGTCAATTTGTATAAGTGAGTTTAGTAAAATTTAATAAATTGTCTTTCGCTCGCACTTTGTTGTTTCATTAAGTGATCAATCAACAGTATAAGAGGTTCTGAAGATTGTACAGACATAAAGTACTTAAGAATTTCAATTGTGATAGAAGTTTATTATATTATGGTAGGTGTCAGTTTATATAGAAGATGATTATCTAATAAAACCCACATCTTTTTAGAAAAATCCCGCAACCATACAACCATAATGTTATAAAATAATTTTGAGTGTGTAGTGTTTATTTATTTATGTAATTGTATCAATACATAAATTAACATTTGTTTACAACCAATATAACATTGTACAATTTAATACTAACAACATTTACAAATAATTAAAACTACAAATTTTGTCCACAACGAATGGTGGCAAAAATGCTAGCTCACAAGCTGCATTACATTAACATTATATACTTTTGTTTCCAGGTGCAGAGAGTGGGTAAAAGTAACAGGAAAAGAACATTTGGCAAACTTACCAACTGCGAGATTACACTAAAATAAGTTTATGAGTGGTAAACATTTTAAGGACTGATTTAAAAAAAAGAATGCTATGCCATCTCTGTTGGTCAATGCTCCACCCTAATCAGATGAGATGAAATTATAAAACAGTTATATCTATTAAAATATTTTACCAATTCTAATTGAATAAAATTTTGGTTTCATTCGATTAGATTTATTTCTCAACATAACAATATCTCAATTTATTACTGATTTTGTTTTAGTGGTAAATTGAAATTAAAATAACGACCTTAATTTCTTATTATAATATATAATAAATAATCCCAAAAAAGTTTTGAAAAGCTAAGCGCACATCACTATCGATGGAATATTCATCGATATCGATAATTTTTATCGACATAGCACGTCACTAATCACTATGCTTTATTGTAATGTTGGTAGAATTGATTGTTTTTTTGATAGTTGGTAAGAGAGCGATTCTTTAGGCTAACTATTCACGATGGTCATATTGAATCTATGGGACTTCAGTCTCTTACTTATTTGTTCTAACACTGACCAGGCTTGTTGAAAAAATATCGATACATCGATATTATTTTTTCAATATATCGATATAAAATTCTAAGTATCGAAAAGGTATAAAAATCGATATTTTTTTCAGAGTAATAAATATTTATAAGTTTTAAGATTAAAAAATCCCAAAAAGAAACTACTTTTTTTATACTAAGATCTTTTACAAATTATATTTTATGTATTTTTTGTTTTTGGTTGACTTGATTTGCTGTTTTATAATTTGGTTTTTAAGTTGGCAACTCTGTTAGTCAATTTCAACTGCCCGTCCGTATTATTACCACGACTGACTTATATATTATAACCTCAAAACGCGCGTATTTCTGTACTTGAGTACCCATCTAGTTCTCAAACAATCAATCAATAATCAATTGATAGAAAGAAAATAATTTGAGCATTGCAGTAGATTTCTGTTTTATATGTCATGTCTAGTGTTGTATGGAACTTTTTAAAAAAAATAGACAAACAAAACGTTTCATGTATCTGTGTGGAAAAACATATAAAACCAGTGGCAATACGACGAATTTATCTGCACATCTAAAAAATAAGCATCACCATGCGTTTTTGCAAATTAAAAATGCAAACGCAAACTTAAGTGAAGTGAATATTACACCAAAGGCTTCAGAACCTAAACGAATGTCAACAAGAACCAGTTCACCCATTTCGTCGACTAATTCAACTATTACCATTACTAATGAACATGCTGAAATAGAAAATAACTTCATGGAGTTGTCTGAATCTGCGATTTACTATGATACTGGTGTATTTTATTTGTGCAAGACCTAACATAGCTTTAGAATCTTACTATCACTTGCTTTTTCTCACCACGATCTCCTTTTTCTTTCTTACAAAAGTAAGCCCCCCAAAGCTAAATCAAGAATCCTTCTGCAGCGAAATTTTGGTGGTATGAATCTGGAAAAATTGCGGGAAGACGCTACCAAGATCGACTGGTTGAAAGCTATAAAAGGGTACACAGTAGATCAACAAATAGAGATATTTAAATCCTTAATTACCCAAATTTATGATATCCATGCACCGATTCGACGTGTTCGTATGAAGCACCTTCCAGCGCCCTGGATTACTCCGGAAATAAAAGCCTTACAAGCTAAAAGAAACGCAGCTAGAGCAAAATATAAAGCTAATCCTACAGATCACACATAAAGAAAGTTATAGGAAATTGAGAAATCGTTGCAACAAGTTCTGTAGAGATACACATAGACGGCATATTCACAAATCTGTACTTGAAGATGGTGATACATCTAGAGTATGGAAGTTTCTTAAATCTTTAGGAGTTGGCAAAGCTAAATTGAACATAAATTCCAATAATATAGATCTCAATCAGCTTAACAAGCACTTTACTTCTTCAGTTTCCTTTGATGGTACAGTTAAATTGAATACAATTAATCAACTTTCTGCTTTAGCCACTCCAAACATTCCTATTTTTTCTCTTGCTCAATTCTCTGAATGTGATATTAAGAAGAATATTTTAGCTATAACATCCGATGCCGTTGGAGCCGATTGCATTAGCTGTAAAATGATACTTCCTATTGTCGACATCTTAACTCCTGCCATTACGTACATATTTAACAGTTCTATTTCTTCTAGCACATTTCCTTCTTCCTGAAAGATGCTGAAATAATTCCTCTACCCAAAAAAACTACTCCATCGTCCTTTAGTGATTATCGCCCTATCTCTATTCTTCCATTTCTATCCAAAGTCCTCGAGCGCCTTGTTTATCAACAAATAAATCTTTTCTTAATTAATAACAACCTTTTAAATCCTCTCCAATCAGGCTTTCGATCTGGTCATAGTACGGCTACTGCATTGGTTAAGATTACTGACGATATCAGACAAGCTATGGATAGCCAGGAAGTTACAGTTTTGATATTACTTGATTTCAGTAATGCTTTCAATACTAATAAAAAAAAATTATTACTGGCTATTTTAAGTTCTTTTAATATATCTTCATCAGTGATTGACTGGTTTTACAGCTATCTGCATGGCCACCGACAGCGTGTAAGACTACAGGATTTTTATTCGGATTGGTCTTTTGTTAATGCCGGTGTACCCCAAGGAGGTGTGTTATTGCCACTTCTCTTTACCACTTGTATGCTGACGATTTCCAAATTTACTCTCACTCCAAGGTAGCTGATCTACCAAAAACGATTCTTGCTTTAAACTCTGATTTGAATAATATTCTAAATTGGAGCAACTCATTTGGATTGAGAGTGAATCCTATAAAATGCCAGGCTATTGTTTTGGGGAGTCCAAAAATAATTTCTAAAATAGATTTCTCGTTTTTACCTTCTATTTTGTTTAACAAAATTGTAATTCCATTAAGTAACAAAGTAAAAAATTTAGGTATAACTTTAGATCAAACACTTTCTTGGACGCCGCAAATATATGAAGTTAGCAAAAAAATGTTTGCAGCAACAGGGTCTATTCGAAGACTCCGTAATCTTTTACCGATTCAAAATCTTTGTATAAGGTATATATTTGGGCTTCGCAAATATGACCACGTCTCTGAGTTTCGCAATAAGCTTATGTGGCTTCCGATCCGCCTTCGCAGGAATACTCACATTCTTTCTCTACTCTACTGTATACTGTTCAACCCAAATACTCCATTCTATCTTAAACAACGGTTTGAATTTTTAACGGACACGCATGGCCGAAACCTTCGGTCAAAAGACACTCTTATGCTTAAAATACCTTCTTCTTTCTACTCCGAATCTTTCACGGTTCATGCAGCTCGTCTGTGGAATTCTTTGCCGCTGGACATAAGACATGCTAAATCTGTTTTTACTTTAAAAAAAACTATTGAAATCGTATTACTTGTCTTTATAATTATGTAATTCTTTTTTCCACCTGTCGTTTTTATATATTTTGTATTTGTTTTATATATTTAAGTATGTATTTGTATGTAATTATTTTATATTTCTCCCTGTACATGGTACATATATGTATGTATTGAGTATATTATGTAATTTTATTTATGTATATATTATGTACATATGTATTTTATTTTATTTATGTATAATATATGTATGTATTTATGTAATTATGTATATTATTATTATTTATATCATTATCCAATTTCAGCTTGTTAGTGCCACTGTACACCTCCTCCACCGCTTGTTATTCATTATCATGTCCTCTATCTAAAGGTTGTCTGGAAGAGATTGCTGCCTTAGCGATAAGACCGCCTTTTGTGCTACCGTTTTATTTTCTGTTAAATTATCTGTGTTGGTTGTATATTGGTGTGCAAATAAAGTGTATTATTATTATTATTCTGTTCTGTTTTGATTCTCCCATTTAATTGGGGGTAATAAGCTGACACACGGGCCTTAACCAAGTGTGCCAACTTCTAATATAATGGGTCTAAGATGATGATGAATTTTGGAGAAATTTACGTGTGAGACGGCAGGTGTTGAGGATGACTGCTTTTTGTATGAGTGTGATGGTGGATTTGAGCATTTCAAGCGTGTTGAGACTGGTTTGAAGGGTTTTGGGAATGACACCTGTTGTGGATATAACTACGGGAATGATTTTAACTGTATCTACTTGCCATTGTCGTTTTATTTCAGATGCAAGATCTATATACTTAGAAATTTTTTCAGAGTGTGTATTAATGAGGTTATGAGTGTTACATACTGCTATGTCTATAATAAATACTGTTTTACTAGCTTTCTCTAATATTGTAATATCCGGTCTATTGAAGTGAATGGTTCTGTCTGTTATTATTGTTCTATCCCAGTAAATTTTGTATAGGTCATTTTCTAAAACTGTGCTTGGGTGATATTTATAATAAGCTACCTTTTTTTGGAGGAATGAATATTTATGGGCTAAATTTTGATGGATTATTGCTGCTACTTGGTTATGTCTATGTTTGTAATGAGTTTGAACAATAGCTTTGCATGCACCGGTAATATGTTGGATCGTCTCAGAAGTACTATGGCATCGTCTACACAAATCAGTTGGAAGGTTTGGTACACGAATTTATTATTATTATCACTTGTTTATAACATAACTAATAACCAGTCAACTAATAATGTGTAATTAATTACTAAAAATATCGATATCAATAAATTTATATTTTAGTGTTTTTATTTAAACTTAATACTATTTATGACGACAAGTGTAATAAAATACGTATTAAATATTCAATGAATTTTTTTTAGACTGAATCAAAAGAAATACGTTTAGAACATAGACGTAGAGGACAACTTTCGCCTGAACTCAGACCTACTACTACAATTCTCTCAAACTCAGAAAATTCTTCGCCGTCGTTGTGGTCTGGACATGAAAAAATTATGATAGATATTGCTGCAGCTTCAGCAAACTCCAGTTTACTGCCAACCAGTGATGGTATGCCTAGCGAACTGAAGCAATATCTAGATCAGCCTATAATACCCAGAAAAGAGAATCCAACAAAATTCTGGTTTGATTGTCGCCGTCCGACATAGCTCTTAAGTACTTGATATCGCCTGCGTCCTCGGTTTTCTCAGAAAGAGTGGCATCTGCTGTAAATCTCGCAGTACCCAACAACAGAAGTAGGCTTACAGACGAACACGTAAATCAAAGAGTTTTTCTCATGTCTGTATCAGATAAATATTGGTTTGATTAATAAATAATAAAAATTTTTGAATGGTTGTTTGATTTATTAAAAATTATGTATATTAATTAGTATTTATCTAGAAATGTAAGATGATTGAATTAGATTTGACCAAATAAATTAATGTTTAGAGCACGAATATTCTCTGTCAAATCATACCGATATATCGATATTTTTTAATAAAAATATCAATATCGATATTGATATTTTCAAAAAACATTGATACGACATATATCGATACTTTATTGCATTTCCTACATCCCTAACACTGACTTAGTATTATGGAGGGGTTGAGTGTTGCAACCATCACTGGGCTGCCATATAAAAAAAAATACTTTAAAAACCGTGCATGGCTGATGCTAGGGGGCGGTACTACAATATGTAAACTAAAATAAATCGCTTCGAATGAAGCTGTTCACATAATTGTCATCGAACTTCACTTACTAGTAAGTTCGTTTGATTTTCAATTATTTCTCACTTTTATTTTATGTAGTTTAAAACAAAAAAAACGATTATCAAAACAAAAATTCACACACAATATTAAAATCAGATTATTACTTAAAATTAGATAAGAAAACCAAAAAAGGTTATATTAGGAAAGGTCTTATCCCAAAATAACAAAAGGCAAAGGAAGGTGAAAAGTTCTACTCACCAACCGGTCGCCGGCATTATCAGCTCCTGCACTCCACACACACTGTCTTATTTATTTGGTTCTGGATTGTTTTTTACAGACCTTCGATAGCCTAACCATTCACGAATTTTGACGATGAATTATTTATTCAGAAGGCTGATACTGAACATCTGTTATTTAAATATCTTTCAGAAGAAAAGGCAATTCGGAAACATCTTGAACTCCTCGTTAATGACCTTAAAGATCAAATAGAAAGCCTGCGTAAGCAACTACAGGAAGTCCAAGAACAAAAAATCACTTCAGCTGAGAATTGTCCTGAAACCCAAGCATCTTCTGCCAACGTTCAGTATGAGACTGATGAGAAAGAGCTTGCAAGAGCAACTGAGTGGGTGCGTCAAAAAGTAGGAAAAAGGAAGCTCAACTCATCACTATCCCCTCAGGAAAAAATAGAATCCCACAAAAAAGATACCCAAGAAAAGCAGAAAGTGAAGAAAACACCTCTGCCTCCACCCATAATTGTAGAATATGTCACGAATTAACAACAGTTCTATGACCTTCTTTCTGCAAACCTTACCAAGGATGCATTTCTCTTAAAGATGATAAATGGTGAAAGCGTTAAGATAAACGCATACAATGACGACTCATATAGAGCTACGACCAAGCTTTTGTCACGAAATGGATGTCTCTGGCATTCGTATGAGAACAAACAAGACAGACCAATTAGGGTAGTGGCAAAAATTTGCATTCTTCATACTTGCCAGAGAGAATAGTTCAAGACTTGGCATCCCACGGATATAAAATTCAAGGGGCTGTAAATAAGTTAAGTTGGAAAACTAAAGAGCCTCTCAACATATTTATGCTCTCATTCGATAAAGATGAGGACATTAATAAAATATACAACATAAAGTCCATATTAGGTTGCAAAGTGGACATACAACCATTAAAGACGTCAAAACTGATACCGCAGTGTAAAAGATGTCAAGCTTACGGCCACACACAGAAATATTGTTCCAAAGAACTGAGGTGTGTCAAGTGTACTGGTATACACTTAACCAGAGACAAAAACCAGCAGAAGCAAAGCCAAAATGTGTCCACTGTGGTGAACCTCACCCCGCTAGCTATAGAGGCTGTGTTGTTGCAAAAGAACTGCAAAATCTTAAGAATAAAAATTTGAAGAAGAATGTTCCATCTGCCAATCTTCATTCAAAAAATCAAGTGCTAACAGCACCGTTAATAAGAACGTTACCTATGCACAAAAAACAAAAGAAGGTAAATCGGCTCCACAGCCGCAAACCAAGCTGGTAACCTCAAATACTGAAGAGATGTTCACTAAAATTCTTAGTTTACTCACCTCATTTGATGAAAGATTGAAAAACTTGAAAGTAGCACTAACATCGCTACTCACAAACGGAAACCATGACTAATACACTAAAGGTTATGGCATGGAATGCAAATGGGCTCTTAAAACATCAAAAAGAGCTACAGGCAGTCCTAATAACGAAGAATATTGATGTGTGTCTCATATCAGAGTCACATTTCACAAAAGAGTCTTATTTACAAATCAAAGGCTATAAAGCTTATCATGCTCTCCTCTCTCTCCTGATAACACTGCTAGAGGAGGTAGTGCCGTGATCATAAAGGTGTGTTGCGACCTCGCCTATCGCCGGCGGCCTGCGGCGCGGGGCGGGGGAGGAGTGAACACCGCGGCCGGCTCCTGCGCCATTCGCCCGCCACGCTTCCCCACGAGTTACATTGTGCATAACTTAAATATAATATTTGTCAGCGATATTAAAACCAGCTATTACAGTCCACTGTTGTTTTTTGTTTTAACGTCCCAAGGACCCTAACAATGTCCTTCAGGATTCTCGCCGATTCAAGATTAATTTCTAAGTTCATCATATTATCGAGGAATAACCGTCGGAGCTCTTCAATGTGGACTTCAGCAACGCAATATTTAATACACATCGTAGTGTATAATATACGCAGCATCCGCATATGCCCGCCATCAAGGTTATTTGGAAGTCGTCGTGACGGACTATACATGCAACGTGGCTGCTAATGGCGGAGAATGTTATGAAATATTAATATTAATACACACAAAAGAACATAAATGTATGGAAGAATTAGACTTTGGTGAGTTCGTTCCAGTTACTCCTTATTATCCCATTTTTCATATTTTAATAAACATATAATTCAAAACTGCCTTTATTTAGTGAATAAAAATTTACAATGATAATAATTATATTTCAGTGCTAAGCATGGCTTTAAGCATAAGCATTATAATGCATACATAAAAACTAAAATAAAACTGCACTTTTTTCGCTTACGAGTTATTGAATCGAACTGTGTGCCGACACCCGCTTATCTATTGTTCTCACTATTGCGCAATTTACTTGTTTTGATAAAAACTGTATAAATGAATTTTCACTTCTTACGTCTTTGCTTTGTCTTGACTATTCGATCGCATTTTCTATCGCTATGGCCGAAACAAATATAGATAAGCTAATTAAAAAGCGCGGTGGCATTAAATCTAAGCTTACTATATTTAATAATTATATTAATTTAGTTAAAAGTTCAGAGGGACTTAGTACTTTGCAATTGTTGGATTTAGAAGGCAGATTTAACAAATTCAATACGTTATATGCCACTTTCGATAAATTACAGTGTGATATCGAAGCTTTATCGGAGAATTTGGATTATGAATTGATGAACGCGAACAATTTGAAAACAAGTATCACCAGCTGGTTGCTGAGGCCCGCAGTCTACTGGGGGAGCAGCCCTCTTGTCGGCGCCAGCATGAAGATGGTTCCGTAACGAGTTTTGAGGATGCACAGGCAGGTGGTTCCAAATTTAATTGCATAAGATTGCCAAAAATTTCAATACCTACTTTTCATGTTCACTATCAAAATTGACTGGAATATAGGGACACTTTTGTTTCTTTAATTCACTCAAGATCAGATATAGATAACATTAATAAGTTGCATTACCTGCGCGCATCTCTAAAAGACAGTGCTTTGCTTATTATCGATAGTTTAGATGTAAAAGGCGATAATTACGCGAGCTATTATGCAACAGGTATGACAACAAGAGATTACTCGTAAATAATCATGTTCAGGCTCTTTTCAATATTGAGGTTATACAAAAAGAATCTTCTATGGCGATTCGTCAACTTATAGACATTACAAATAAAAATTTACGTGCTTTTTCAGCCCACTCAACATTGGGACACTTTGCTTATTCATATGATGGCTAATAAACTTGATGCGCTCACCCGTAGGGAGTGGGAGACGTATAGGAACAGTAATACTGAACCACCGTCACTCGATATCTTTATAACATTCCTTAGCAACAGGGCTGATTTATTAGAAATATTACAAGAAAGTAAAATATTAAAATCACAAAAATACGAACCTCATAAACCTAATACTAATTTTCCTACATGTACAAAATATAATCAAAACTTAAACTATAATACAAATAAAGTAAATAATAACATTTATAAAAAATCATTAAGTTGTCCTATGTGTAATCAAAATCATTTTTTATTTAGTTGTGATTCATTTAGATCTCTTTCCATTGAAGACCGTATAAAGAAGGCCAAAGACATTAAAGTCTGCTTTAATTGTTTACGGCCCGGTCACATGGAAAATAGATGTAATCTTGTTGCATGTAAATATTGTAAGAAAAGGCATAACACCCTTTTGCACTTACACGTGTTACGAGTCCATCCCTGCACTCGAAGCCACGAGTCGATTCCCACAGATCAAAACGCAACCCGGACTTGCTCGCTAGCCTTACTTCGGTGCGACCGGTCATTTTGTAGCAATTAAGTAATATAAGTTTGAAGAATATTAATAAACTATAATTTGTGTAAGCTGTGTTTTTTAACCTATCGCTGAACTAATCTGAAAATCGTAATTGGCGCAGTCGGTAGGATAGTCGAGTCAGTGCGTGTGAACTATTATCGTTGCACAAAAACTATTTTGCGCGTGCTGATAACGTTTCTACGTTTAGTCGACTATCTCATGAACCAAGATTGGAACAGCGATACTTCTGGAGGGCATCCAGCCATCGATGAATCATCGTGTCGCCAAAATGATTATGTGAGTTGCACAATTTTCTGAAGAATTGTTAGCTTCCCTTCCCTTCCCGTAAAAACCCAGTTTCCAAAATTTTTCATCCACGATTTTCTAGGGGAATCGAGCCCCGGTCGATCTCTCGCAACGCGCTAAGAGACGCTCACAGAAACTTAGATTGTAGAAAAGAAGAAATTTTTAAAGAAATAAATATGGTAGAAATAAATTGCAATTAAATAATAGATAACGTAATTAGAACATTAAAATTAGTACCAGAATTTGACGGAACTCCTAATACATTAATTACATTTTTAGCGTTATGCGATAAGCTAGTATTAACTTATGTGAATCCCAGTCCAGGATATGAATTGTCTAATCTTGCAACAATAAATGGAATATTAAATAAAATCACTGGTGCCACTGCCAGGACTTTATCACTGAATGGCATACCCCAGGACTGGAATAGCATAAGAAATACATTAATTAATTGCTTTTCGGATCACAGAGATGAAACTACATTATATACAGACTTATCTCAATTAACGCAGGGCTCCGACACACCTCATGTGTTTTATGAGCGCATACAAAATTTATTAAGTTACATAATTACATATGTAGAGTTGCACGATAATTTAATTACTACAGTAGAGTCAAAAAGAACTTTATATACAAATCTAGTCCTTAAAACTTATTTAAGAGGCTTGCACGAACCTCTAGGCTCACGCATTAGATGTATGCGGCCCTTTACATTAGAGAAGGCTCTCGAATATGTACAGTCACGAGCAATGAAATGTATACATTGTCAATTTTTCAAAATCATGTACACGCAATACTTTGCAAAAGAAACTATACAAGTTTAACTTCATAAATATGTAACCGTCAAATTGTTTCAAAATAATGTATACAGAGACATTTTCAATACCATATCTATAGTGGGTATGAGGTGCTCGTATACTACTTTTAAAATATATTCAGGTACATTATATTATGCCGAGTATTAATAATATTTTCGCATATATATATATATATATATATAATATATATTTCTACAAAAGTTTATTCTTGTCTTCACTGAACTTCTCTGACCGATTTTGATTTTTTTTGTATTCGGGTGCTGCCCTAGATGGCTTATAATCATAATAAGACCCGGTAGATACCGTTGAAATCGAGTACTCTTTTTTTCAGATATTTTATATCACCTTACCCTTTCCCCTAAATAAATGACCCTAAGTGAAAATGTGTTCATGAAATTAAAAACCAGTCAAGGGCGTGGTGGTTCACCTCGCATAGTGGAAACTAAAAATTTACGGCAAAAATAAGTTTTTAATTTCATTATTTCCTTGTAATTATTCAAACTAATACGAAAAAATTGTAGATGATCTATTTTCTTCATTAGGGAAAGAAAATTCTTCTGATGTTCTGGAACTACAAATTCTGAAGACGGATAACACGATTTGTATGAGTTTAAGAGTTCCTATCTCGAAAACTAATGATATAATCAAAAAAGTCAAAATAAAACGTCGTTATTATATTTAACGCCTATCCAAAGCTAATTTTTTTAAGGTCACACGTTTGTGCTAATATATTTTTAAATGTGTATTGCTGGTGCCAATAATTTTCAATTAAAATGACTGTGACTTAAATGGAGTGGAGTGGAGACACATAAGTGGAGTGTGGAGATAAAATATAAATTAATTAGAAGAGTACGTAACCCTTATAATTTTTCTATTTGGCTATGGAACCCTAAAATACGAAATGAGCAATGAAATTTATAATTTGACAGTTTTTTTATTCATTCACAATACATCGCAAAATAAAGTATACGAGCTTTATTTCAAAATAATGTATCCATCTAATAATACTAGAATAATATTATGTATATAGTATATCAACATTTTTTTTTTGGAATTGAAGGAGGTTTTTCTTTTAAAAAAAAACTAGTCATGACGGTATTATATAATTTAAAATTATTCGATATTTTCATTATGTATTGCTTTGCGTTGTATTATGTGTGCGTGATATGTCACTTTATCACTGTGTGCATGTGTCAATTTATCGTTTACAATTCTTACAATAGTTTAAATCAAATTTATAAAATACAATTATTGACGTTTAGGGAATAAAAATATAAGTTGCCAAACCTATATATATGTATGTCTATTTCTTTTACTCCTATTAGTGATTCGAAGCAACAGACTAAGATAGCAATATCTCCTGTGAAATATGGTTACAAGAGCGGCAACAGGATAATATGGTTCCGTGCAAGGGGTTCTTAGTCTAAGCGTAAGATGCGTACTGTGACATATAAGTGTCAAAGGAATTTATCCTTTATTCAATAGGAACATGATCGGTTTCTTTAACTATCAAATTATGCTTTATGACTTAATAATATAGAATTAAAAATTAATTTCCTTTGAAACCTGAAATTATCGCAGTATCTATCTAGCGTAAAAAATACACGCGCACGCTGTAGTAACATGTAAACGACTAACATTTAAAAAAATTAAAACGTGTCTCAGGGCGCGCGGTATGAACAAGTTGCCTTTGCTTATTAATTAATATTTTGCTGACTAAAAATATTGAAAAGTAAGTTTATCTAAAGCATTCTACAAGAAAAACTTTTTACGTTTTAAGAACAAACATGCATACATATCCACATAAAAATTATTTTACAAAAATGGGCATTTTATTTTGTTGCACTGGCTTCGCTCTCCTACAATCCATGCAATCTCAACAAGCTCCATTACATCACAACCCATGCCACTGCACAAATATAGAATTATACATACCTACTTAAAATAAAAGATTTTTAAAATACCCATACTAATACAATTTCAAATAAACAGCTCATATTTGTAAATTTATGTAACGCATTTTAATAATGTTTAATTTTTTCTCGCATTCCCTCCTACGTCTGTCGCCTTCAGCCGGATAAAGAAGAGGGCCACCGCGAGAAAGCTCCGAAGCCTCCACAAAAGAGGCTTCGGAAAAAAATATCCGACTTATGAACACTAGTCCACATATTTTCCTTTGATTTTTTTACCTCCCAAAATTTAATTTTCTGGCCTAACCTAGCTAAACCTAAGCCGCGATAAGGAATTTCGTTCCAAAAATACTAAAACGCATTTGCTTATAAAATTTAAAGCGTTTACACATAATCTATCCAGGATCCCATCATCATCTTGACCGTATAGATTATCCAATAAAACAGGCCGTCCTTGAGTAATAAAAATTAAAACAAATATTGTGTAGAATCAGTACTTTTTTAGGTTGGCGAAAATATATTGTTAAAGCTATCTTTAATATACAAAAATATTATTTTTAAAAGAGCAGTAAATGCATAATAAATTTTTATCTAAATATATTTATATAATTTTAAAGAAAATATGCTTATAACGTAGATTGTATTCAAAATGTCAATTTATACTTTATCGAAATCGGTCCATACGTTCAGTTCAGTAACAGACCAAGTGTCTGTTTGCTTCAACAATTATGGTTTATATATTTTGTTGAAGGTGTGTGTGTGATATGAGCAAAAACTCAAAATAATAAAACCTAGAACTTTATTTTATTGGAATTAAAGTCTTATTGTGGTTGTAAGCTATCCAGGTATAACAAATACCCAAAAACAAAAAAAAACATCAGAATCAATTAGAGAAATTCAGTGATATACACATAATAATAAAAGATATTTTAAAATAAAATTAATATACTGCTTTAGACGTAAAAATGTCTTGAAAATGTCACTGTATACATTATTATGAAATAAATTGACGCTAACATATTTATGAAGCAAAACTCGTATACTTCCTTTTGCAAAGTATAGCGTGTACATAATTTTGAAAATTTGACAATGTATACATTTCATTGCTCGTGACTGTACAGGAAGAAATGAACGTGTTATATTTACAAAGCAAGACAATGCCTACTCCAAATTTTTATACTAAAAATCAGACATCATTTAATACACCTTTTAATTTTGATAAATGCTTCGTATCTAATATACCTCACAATCAACCCCATTTTACTAACCCCCAGATTTTGAATAGGCCAAGGCCCATTTTTCCAGGACCCTCTAGAACTCAGCAAATGTTCAGAGCATTACCGCGATTTAATATGTCCACCGGCTTTAAAATCCCTCCACGACAGTCTATGTTACAGCCTAAAAATAACTGCCCAAGACCTATATCAGGCATAAGCTACCCTGTAGCACGTCCCTTACCTACACGTATACCTCATGACTAGAGAATTCATGGGAATCCACCACCAAGTAACTATTTTAAGACTCGAGAAGTTAATGCAAATGAATTTTACGAACAAAATCCTTACCATGACGAATATCATTATGACTACCCTAACTATGAGTGCACAGAATACCAAGAGTATGAACAAACACCCACGGAAGAAGTGACTCATGATAATACAAATCAGAGTCAAAATTTTGCCGAAATTCAGCAACAAAATGCCACCGAATAGAGTTAAACATACAGAATAAAAGACGTTTGCCGTTTATAAAGTTCCACATACATCCAAATACGCCTTTAAAATTTTTAATTGACACTGGAGCGAATCAATCATTTTTAAGCCCCGAGGCAGTAGATCAGTATTTTCCGAATTATACTCTAACTTATGACCCATTTATAGTTACTAATGTTCATGCAACCACCAAAATTTTTTTTTTCAATTACCATACCATGTTTTAAAGAAATTAATGTTAAAGAGCCGTTAAAATTATATGTATACCGATTTCATGAATACTTTGACGGTTTGATAGGTTGTGACCTCTTACAAAAATGGTCCGCAAAAATAGACCTCGGAACTCAAAACCTACAGACTCAAAATGCATCGATACCTATATTCGTGTATACTTCCGATAGTGTTAACTTATACGAAGATATAATTAAAGCTAAATCATCCAAGTTACTGAAGCTCCCCACTAGTATACCTAAAGGTGAAATTTATATAGATGAGCAAATAGTTTGCGGGTGTGAGATTAATGAATGTGTAACTATAGCTAGAGACAATAGAGCGTTTTTAGAAATCATAAACCCTACGAACAATGATATTATATTTTCATTGTCCGAGCCAATTCAAGCGAATCTTTTTAATACAGAAATTTTACCCATACCGGAATACCCACCTGTGATTCCCGGAAACGTGACGTATTAGCGCGCCTGCGCACCGATCATTTAAATCCAGAAGAGAAAATTAATATAAAAACCTTTTGTGCTACTTACTCTGACGTATTTTATTTAGAAAACGAACCCCTAACTTTTACTAACAACATTAAGCATACCATTAATACGACTAATGAAATTCCAGTTCATAGTAAAAATTACAGATACCCCTATATACATAGAGAAGAGGTCCAAACTCAAATTAACAAAATGTTGAACCAAGGAATAATCAGACCCTCTACTTCTGCTTGGCGTGCCCCCATATGGGTTGTTCCTAAAAAGAATGACGCATCCGGAAAAACCAAGTGGAGAGTAGTTGTTGATTTTAGAAAACTTAATGAAAAGACAATCGACGACCGATACCCCATACCTAACATAACCGACATTTTAGATAAGCTTGGAAGGTGTCAATATTTTAGCTGTTTAGATTTAGCATCAGGATTTTACCAGGTAGAGATGAACACTAAAGATATACATAAAACTGCATTCAGCGTTGAACATGGGCATTATGAGTTTTTAAGGATGCCTATGGGCTTAAAAAACTCACCCTCTACATTTCAGCGAGTAATGGATAACGTTTTACGCGGATTAATAAATAAAATATGTGTCGTATACCTTGATGATATTTTAGTATTCGCTACTTCGTTACAAGAAATGATGGTTAACCTCAGTAAGATATTTGAACGTCTTAGACAGTCTAATCTAAAAATACAAATGGATAAATCGGAGTTTTTAAAACGAGAAACGCTTTATCTAGGACACTTAATCACACCGGAAGGCGTGAAACCCAATCCCGACAAAATTAAAGCCATAATGCACTATCCCATTCCAAAAACTACTTAACAAATTAAAGGATTTTTAGGTTTACTGGGATATTATAGACGATTTATACCTGACTTTGTCCGTGTTACTAAGCCCTTTACATCTTGTTTGAAAAAAGGTACTCAAATCAAGTTAACCTCCGAATACATAAAGTGTTTCGAACATTGCAAAACCTTACTCACAAACGATCCTATTTTACAATACCCAGACTTTACAAAGGAGTTTATTCTTACAACTGACGCATCAAATTTCGCCCTTGGCGCCATACTGTCTCAGGGTACTATCGGGTTTGACAGACCTATAGCTTATGCATCGAAAACTCTTAATGATAGTGAAATCAATTACTCGACAATAGAAAAAGAACTACTTGCAATAGTTTGGGCTACCAAGTACTTTCGACCATATCTCTTCGGGCGTAAGTTCAAAATTGTAACCGACCATAAACCGTTACAATGGCTTATTAACTTAAAAGAACCTAATTCACGTTTAACTAGGTGGAGACTAAAATTGGCCGAGATTAATTACACTGTTATATATAAAAAAGGTAAGCTCAATACGAACTGTGATGCCTTGTCGCGTGTCGAGATACATAATGATGAAACCATATCTTTGCAGGTGAATACATCACATGCGTCCGTACGTCATAGCCCGTCATCAACGCTAACCGCGTCATCGGACAATGGAGAACGTGGTACTTCATCATCAACCTTGACCGCACTTGAAAGCCCTATACATAGCGGCTCATCTACCGAAACCGCTCACACTAGCGCTGAACAGCCTACTTTAGAAATCCCTATACTAGACGAACCACTTAATAGATACCGAAAACAAATTATAATTAATATAGTTAACCGTATTCCTAGAAATAAACCCATAGTAATAAAGCCATTCGATGCTTTCCTTCGAGTTTCTACAGAAGCGTCCGATCGAAATTTGGAACAAGATATAATACACATTATTAAAAAATTTGTAGACCCCAAATTTCGCACAGCTATTTTAGTTCGACCAATCGATAGAATGTATCATGGTGTCCCTATTATTCAAAGAACTTTCCGTAGTTCATCAATGAATTTAATTTTAGTAAAAAGAAATTTAGAAAATATATCTGACTATTTGAAACAGCAAGATATTATACGTAAATATCACGAGGGTAAAACCAACCACCGGGGTATTAACGAAACCTACCTTGCCCTGTCAAGAAATTATTTCTGGCCTAAAATAAAAACGGATATAACAAAGTTCATTAATGAATGCGTAATATGTGGTTGTGGTAAATACGACCGTAATCCGGTACGTGGAGAGTTTAGAATCACACCACCACCCACCTCCAAGTAAACCATTCGAGATTATACATGCCGACGTATTAACAATAGAACGAGAAAAATACTTAACGATAATAGATTCATTTACTAAATATGGACAAGCATACCCTATGACTGACTGTACCGCCCCTAAAATTATTTTGGTTTTCCCATGACTTTAACCACAGACCAAGGGACAGAGTTCACAAATCAAGTAGTATCGGAATTTTTACGTTTGCATAAAATACAACATCATACTACGGCAGTTAATGCTCCAAACGAAAACGGGATCGTAGAACGTTTCCATAGTACATTACTAGAACATCTGAGAATATTAAAATTAAAACATAAAAATGAACCCGCTTCAAATTTATTTCCTTACGCTCTTATAGCATACAATAGTGCTATACATAGTTTGACAAAATGCAGACCGTTTGACCTTATCAATGGACATTTTGACCCACGGGACCCTACAGACTTTAATATTAACGAACGATTATTACAGAAATATATGCAAGATCATCGTAGTAGAATGGAAACAGTATATGAACTTATACATGAAGCATCGCTCGCCTCGCGACAAGCGATAATGACAAGACGTAATACGAGTAGAGAACCTATAGTACAATATTCACCTGACCAGGACGTATACATACGAAATCCTGCAGCAGACCGACAAAAATTAGCTTCCAGTTTTACCTATGATAAAGTCGTTACCAATTTACCTATACACATCTATACTTCCAAAAAGGAGGGCCGATAGCAAAAATCGACTAAAAGAAATAAGAAAAATAAGAACATTGATTCTAATTTGTTACAGGTACCTAATAATCCTGACGCACCTGGCCCAAGCTCAGGAAATCCAGCTTGAAAACATCTAACTTTATTTAAGGAGTTTTCGGCTCAACAAATTCAGGTACTGAAAAATGTAAGTAATAATCAAATAAAGTTAGATAAAGTTCTCTCTCACGTCATAAATGTGAAGTCGTCAGGTAGAGCGCGTGCACTTAAATATGCGTACCTTGCGCAACTGCTCGTTATACTTAGCAATAACGTGCAGGAGCTTTCTGAGGAAATTATTAGAGTAGAAAACATACTAGCATTTAGCCGTACTATGTCTTTGCACCACTCTATTTTATCGGTTAATGATATAAAATTAACGTTAAGTAAATTACATAAGCTATATAGCTCCGATGAGATTTTAAATTTCGATATAAGAAACTATTACGATGTTATTAGTTTAGGTACATATTATTCGGATAAGAAAATCGTGATCATCCTTAAATTTCCTATAGTATTAAAATTGACTTTTGAACTATTTAGACTTTGTCCTGTCCCTAATAGAAATCATGAAATAATCCTGCCTTTGTATCCCTTTATAGCTACCAATTCTAAAGATTTTGTGTACATGGAGGCTGAATGCCAGAAGATTGACAACATCTACATCTGTGAGCAAAATTTAGGTCATCAAATTCGCACGAAACCTGACTGTTTGAATAAATTAATTAATTTGCAAGAGGTAGATGAAACGTGTAAAATCACGCCTATCTCTATGACCAAGGAAGCCTTTACGGAGCTAGACAGTCAGCACTATATAATCTCATTTCCCAGGCCTACTAGAGTTCAACTATCTTGCACGAAAGAAAAATATCAGTTACTGGAAGGCAGCTATCTTGCAACATTACCGAAGTTCTGCAAATTAAAAGCACCGGAATTTACATTGTTTAATATCGACGATCGAATTAAAGGAATAAGTGTCGAAATCATTGCCCTTCCCACGCTAACGAACCGTGTTTTTCAACGAAGCTACCACCTGACTTCGACGAACCTTAGTACATTGCATAATATTCAGAGACAAATTGAAATAGACACCTGTACAACTTATGACATCTGAGACTTCCGACAATGTAATTTATCACACAACCATACCTCTTTACGTCATCGTACTCCTATTACTAAGTGGATGTATACTAATTATCATAATTTATCGCCGTAAATTTGGTACCAGAAAGATTATGATTACTAATTCTACGGGCGAAACCGAGCTTCCTGGCAGCAGCCAACGGCACGCAACATTTGCATTAAACATTTGCAAATAGTTGCTCATCAGGGGGGTGAGATGTTACGAGTCCATCCCTGCACTCGAAGCCCCGAGTCGATTCCCACAGATCAAAACGCAACCCGGACTTGCTCGCTAGCCTTACTTCGGTGCGACCGGTCATTTTGTAGCAATTAAGTAATATAAGTTTGAAGAATATTAATAAACTATAATTTGTGTAAGCTGTGTTTTTTAACCTATCGCTGAACTAATCTGAAAATCGTAATTCACGCAACAGAGCCGACTGAGTCTATTGTTCCGGTAAACAATTTTGTCAGTTCAACTTATTTAAAGCAGTTAAGTACTCCTCCACACGTCTTGCTTTCCCCAGCGCGGGTGAAGGTGAACGACAACAAGGGGGTCGAGCACCTTGCCAGAGTATTGCTCGATAACGGCAGCACTGCCAACTTCGTGACAGCCTCTTTTTGCGGTAAGCTGGGTTTGTCACGACGTAGTACGAGTGCCACAGTGACAGGTATATATAACAATATTTCTAAAAGTACAGAGTCTTGTAATATTACTATAAAGTCTCTTTATAACGACTTTGCAATTACGCTCGACTGTTATATCTTACCTCAGATCACTGAAGCCTTACCATCTTCTCTTATTAATAGCAACTATATTCCTCTTCCTTCAGGAATAAATTTAGCTGAACCTTCTTTTAATGAGCCCGCAACTATAGATATACTAGTCGGAGCTCACGTATTTTGGTCAGTCTTGAGAAAAAATTCAATTGATTTGAGCAAAAATTTACCCAAATTATATGAAACGAAACTGGGTTGGCTGGTGTCAGGATACGTTTCTGGTCCTAATGTACACTCTTCTTCCCTCACTTGTAATTTTATTAATGAGGAACCAAACCCAGACTTGTCTCGTTTCTGGGAATTAGATACGGCAGCTACTATACACTCCTTATCTCCTGAAGAGCGTTCCTGTGAACGACATTTTTTAGAAAATACTACACGCAATAGCGATGGCCGTTTTATAGTATCGATGCCACTAAAAACAGATCCATCGGTTTTAGGTGAATCTTATAACAAGGCCAAATATCGTTTCTTGTCATTGGAACGCAGGTTTCTAAAAGATATTGTATTCAAAGATAGATATATTGAGTTCATGAAAGAATACGAACGCCTCGGTCATATGACTGAAAATAAGGAGTCTTGGGCTGGTAGTCTTCAACCTATCAATTATTTTTTACCTCACCACGGCGTCATCCGTGAGTCGAGTCTTACTACAAAACTTCGTACAGTCTTTGATGCTTCGGCAACCACGTCTTCTGTTGTGTCGCTTAATGACATCCAGATGGTCGGTCCCACTGTACAGGAAGATCTTTATTCAATTTTGATACGTTTCCGTCAACATAAATATGTCATTACAGGGGACATTGAAAAAATATATAGGGCGATTATACTGAATGAATCTCAGCGCTCTCTTCAACAAATAATTTTTCGTTATAATAAAAATGAACCATTAAAAACTTATACTCTTAATACGGTCACCTATGGTACGGCATCAGCGCCATATTTGGCAACAAAATGTTTAATTACCTTAGCGTCAAGCGCCCCTAATAATGACGTAAAACAGTCTATACAAAGGGATTTTTATATGGATGCTTATATAGGAGGCTCTTCTACAATACCTAAAACTATTGCACTATGCAAAAGAGTAATAACAACTTTAAAATCTGCTGAATTTAATTTAAGAAAATTTAGATCAAATAATAAATCAATATTACAGCATCTATCTCCTGATGATAAATCTATTAATACATTAAATTTTGCTGAAACAAATATTAATGTTGCTTCGAAAACTTTAGGCCTTAACTGGATTTGTGATTCGGATATTTTGACATTTTCTATTGATATTAAATTTCATAAAAAAGTTACTAAACGTCACATTCTTTCCGTAATCAGTCAGATTTACGACCCTTTAGGCCTTGTAGGCCCTTGTATAGTTGAGGCTAAAATTATAATGCAGAAATTATGGATTAAAAAATATACATAGGATGAAGAAGTATCTATTGAATTAAAAAATCATTGATTAGATTTCGTTAATCTTTTACCTTCCCTCAATAAATTGAAAATTCCTCGTTGGGTCCTTAGTGATGACACTATTAGTTTAGAACTTCATATTTTTTCTGATGCCTCAGAACGGGCATACGGTGCATGTATGTATATTCGTTCTGTGCATATATCAGGTCTAGTAACTGTGCACCTCTTAACCTCTAAGAATAGAGTAGCTGAGCTGGGACAGCAGTTGTCCGATATCGGTTCACCGCTGGAATTAACTGGTTTACTATCAAACTATGAAGCATTAATAATGGCATTAGAAAAGTCTTGCACGACACTGACTATTGAAAATAAAAAATCAAAATTCTTTTCAGAAACAAATTCGTCGCAATGAAATATGTGAATATGTTGATTATGCGTTAGCTGCAAATAAAACTTAAAAAAAAGCTTTAATTGAAATATTTTCGCTTAATTTCGCTGATAAGCAAAAGATGAAGAGAGTCAAAAACAAAAATGACAACAGAGACAAGAAGAATACTTAGAAAGAAAACAAATCTTTACTAACAACAAAATAGAACTCTCCCAGATTTTTTGGCACTATCAATGCGAAGCATTTTGTGTAGCGTGTCTAATAATTAAATGAAGTCAGTATTGTATGCATCTTCAGGCAGTATTATTGGAACAAAAATTAAATCACTATTGGAACAAAAAGTGCAAAAATTTGTCGCTTTACTGTTGACAAAGAAAACAACTTCACCAACCAACATCAATGCAGGAGGATCAAATTCAACAGATGAGGAATCAATAAAATCACTTTTATCCGGCATTTTATGCTGCTAATTTTAATATCTTGATTTATATGCGTCGGAGGTTTATAGGCAGCATTCAAAATGCATAAAATCTACAGTTCAAGATTCAAACCCACAATGAGTGAATAGTGCCATGACCATTAGATTTTGTTCTACAATTACATAAGAGAAAGAAAGAAAATAGAGCCGTAAATTGTTTTTATACGTACGAGTTTGTGTGTATGGAAAAATCCAATTATCTGGTTTATTTAACGGATTTTACTGTTCAAGTGGGATGCACTGTCTGTATGTAATGAGTATTAATTAGACTTTAATAATATTGTGATAATATTTCATGCTCCTTTAAGCTAGGTATCCAATTCGTTTGCTAGTTTTAAGTTTGTATGTATTTTTATTATACAGTGAATAAAAACACTTGAAATAATGGAGTAGTTTTTCTAAAAAGCTCCCAACATAACAATGAAGGGGATATAAGGGCTCTCTCTCTTGGCTAATAGCAGCAATATAACAACGTACCACACTTTGTGTGTGCACTCCTTATGACTTAATTTTTATTAATTTTACCTTTACGAAGAAAACTTTCCGCGAGGCAATTAGAAGTATTCATTGAGTTTGCACAAATCTCACATGGATATTACATTGGGTAGCTTCCCAGGTGGGGCGCTACGCAGTAAGACAGGCATTGTGCGGAAAGCTTGGGAGACAATAGCGAAACAACTCAATTCTGTGGCGAAGGGCACGACTAAGCCGTCAGACCAATGGCGCAGAGGAAGTTTTTTTTTTAAAAGTAAAAACCATTTTTTGTTCACTTATTCTTAATGATTAGGCCAGAGTACCACTTGAATTTTTGAGACTCACACTTATAAAAAATTAAGTAAATTTTTATAAGAAAAAATTAAGTAATTTTTTATAAGAAAATATAACTAAATTTTTGTAAGTGTAGTGTAGTGTGTAGTTTATTTTTTATAAGTGTGTAGTGTGTGTGTAAGTAAAATATAAAACTTTTAACTTATATTGTCTGATTTATTAGCGTTACTTAACTTTGTTTTTTTATTATTTCTGAATAAAAATGTTTGTTTATATTTACTTAGTACTGGACCTCTGTCCAAGCTTCAAGGCTAAAACTAAGAGCAAAGCCGTAGACTGTTGACGATATGCCTCATCAACTGGTGTTTGGCCTTAAACTAACTAGGTGAGTTAGTTTATTTATATCAATCAATATTATTGTAATAATACTACGTATTGTAATTGAAATAAGTTACCAGAGAATGAAAGTACTCTAACGGGACTTCGAAGTTTTATTCTCATCGAGGGTCACAACGATCGATCGAAGCCTTCCCGTGTTACAGTTTTAATAATAATGATTTATTCATCACACAGCTTTTTGTGTTACGTCACACAAAACAAATATAAAGGTTAATGTATATTGCAAATTTGTATTTGCTTGATCGGAGCTACTTTAAATCGTTCAATTTTTTTTAAATTTAAATTTATTGTGTAAATTATAACTTAGAAATTTTTACATTAATTTTCTTAGTGATGCGGTAAATATAAATTATGATACGCTTGTGATATTAAATACATTTTTGTTATCAACATTGATTGCACATTTGCGATTCATTGAAAATTTCCCGACTCCCAACGCGACTCTCCACTCTCTAGTGTGAGTGGTACTCTGACATATTAAATATCGTGAACACAATAACAACAAAGAGAACAACACGGTATAAAGTGGAATGCCACCTTTAAATTAGAAAAAAATATTGTTTTGACATCAGAGGGAGAAGTCATCAAAGTTTTATACAAAGATATTAAAGCGATTGAATTAATAAAAATAATTCTCTGTTTCTCTCTAGAAAATAGCGTTAAGTGCTGCTGAAAGGCAAAGAAAATATCGTGAAAAACTAAAGAATTTGAATCCAGAAAAGTTTCAAGAACAAAAAAGAAAAATTGTGAAAGAACACTACATCACTATAGGAATAAAACTGCTAATTATACCGAAGAGCAAAAAGAAGAGTTAAGACAAAAATGGAGAGAAAATCGTAAAAAACAAAATGAAAGTATACCATCAACGTCGAAACAAACCATAAAAAATATTGCAGAGACACAAATCATAAATATGCAACGACGGATTGAATATAGATTTAAAAAAGAAAATATTCAATTTCGACGAAGATTAAAGTTTATAATGAATAGATACCTGAATATACGAAGAAACGTTCAAGGACAACAAAAAGAAATTGATAATTTGACGAAAAAGTATTACTTACAAAATTGTAGCTATAAAAGACGCAGAGAATATCTAAAGGAGAGGAGAATTCAGTTACAGAATCAAATTGCTTCATTCTATAAAAGAGATGATCTCAGCCGTGCGACGGCGGGAAAGAAAGAGTATAGAACACTTAATCAAATAAAATACCAAAAAGGTACTTATTAGACAAACTAAAAATTTACACAAAAATACATTGCCGAAGTAGGAGCAGTTAGCTTTACTACTTTTAAAAAATTTCCAGTCAAGTGCGTTGTGGACAACGCACAGTTGAAGCTAAAGGGTTCCGCAGCATGTTTATATAATAATATATATAATAATAACTTTATTTCGACCAACAGTGGATCATATGTTGTTAGTAATACAAGTATCTTACGCCTATTTGTTAGTAATTTCTAAAACTTATTTAACCTAAGACATGATTAATTTGACAGTGGTTCACATACAAACAATTGAATCTATTAACAAATGCTCTCAGGACACCACTTGAGCTGGAACGAATCCTGTGCAACAACGATGTACACCGCTTTCGCAAAATGGTATAACAACAGTCCACATACGCCTCGGCAAACATCCCCTATGCACTACAAAATCGAGGCATACCCATTAGCATTGTTATATTGTCCACGCAGGGCGTTGTACTGTTTCCGCGTATAGTCTGCACACAGGCTGCTAGGGTAAAATTTGGTGCAGTAAGCTCTAAAAAGCGTTATTTTGACTGGTATTGAGCAACGAGCAAACTTGCGAACAATTATATTTGCCCTAACAGACAAAGCCCTGCGTTCTCTCTCAATATCAGCATTGGCTTTCAAGTCATAGAATACTATATGCCCAAGATATTTAAAGCATTCAACTCTCTTTAGTGGAACCCTGTGTAACTTGATAGCAGGTACAATAGATGAAATCGATTTTCTCCTGGCCTGAATGACCATACATTCGCTTTTCTTACAGTTATAGACTAAGCCATGACTAAGCCTAGTTTGGAACAGTTCTCACAAAGACTTAGCAGTTTTGATAACCATGTCGTCTGCGTAACTAAACATTAGCTACGCAGACGACACAGACAGAGACAGAATCCGTCAATATGACATCCGACACGACTGCTACTGAGCGTCTGTATTAGGGCATTTACATACACATTAAGCAACTTGGGTGAGGTCAGGCCGCCCTGCCTAAGGAGGAGGGCGAAAGGCCTGGCGCGTTCGCGCGCGGCGGTATATTTTTGTATATATTTATTAGTATGTATTATTATGTATGTATATATGGCGGCAGTAAGTTGCCACCACCGGTGGGCCCCTCGGGGCAAGCGCGGGGGCGTCGCGGTTGTGTGCTTCGGCGACCCCGCGACGTCTCGCTATGGCGCTAGATGGGACCTTAGACTTTTAGTGGGTATACGGGAGCTCGGCTCCGAGTCCACACCTTGAGTAGCTCTCTGACCATCGCACAACATTAACCTGATTTTTATACAAAAACTTAAAAATCCTGGTGATCTCTTCAGGCGTGCCAGTGAGTTTTAATTTCTGCCATAAGATATCGTAATTAACCAGTTCAAATGCCTTGGATAAATCGAGAAAACAGGCGTAAATGGTAATGGTAAGGTTATGAAGAATCTTAACAGTTTTAAAAATAATAACGAATTAAAACCGACCGCAAAAATAAGTTGGTAATTTCATAGTAATTATTAAAAGTAATACGAAAAACAAAGTTATGGGAAAAACTTATATATCTGTTAAATTTATAGACCTATCTTCTTCAAACTAAATGTGGATGAAAGTTCATGTGGTATTCTACAAGCTCAAATTATTCCAGAATTTTAAATCCCGTAGTTCAAAAGTTAGAGGGGGGGACACGATTTTTACGACTTTAGGAGCTAATATTTCAACAACTACGGGCTTAATGAAAAAACTCAAAGGCAAACCTCCTTATCATTGTAAAAGACCTATCGAAAGATATCTTACATGTTGCCATACGTTGAAATTTATTTTTTCAATCTTCAGTTACATGTATGGACTGCTACCCTTAATTCTTATATATATTAAGATTTTATTACAAAATCCTTGTGCGGTTCATGGAATACACCTAATTAGTAAATTTCGTATAGATAGAGTTAATGGTCTCCGAGTAAAATGACTGTGACATACGGACGGACAGACGGACGGACGGACAGACGGACATGACGAAACTATAAGGGTTCCGTTTTAGCCATTTGGCTACGGAACCCTAAAAAAGTGTGCCCGGTCGACGTTGTCCTGCGCCAAAAAAATATAGGACCCGATAGCAAAGCCCCCTAATTGAGTCTAATTGTGAAAAGATATGACACTGGTGTTGCTATTAAAAAATAGGGGTTCATGGTAGAAGGGTGAAAAATAAGAGTTGTATATTAATGCCACATCATTAAAAAATTAAAATTAAAAATTTTTGGGATGGACCACCCTGAAAATTTAGGGGCATTGAAAATAGATGTTGACCAATTCTCAGACCTACTCATATGTATAAAATATTTCATAAAAATCGGTCGAGCCGTTTCGGAGGAGTTTTTTTTTATAAGCAATGCGTTTTCAAGGCAGTACTAATAATAAATTAATATACATTTCTACTACCCCTCCAAATAAGCTCGAAGCTAGCGCTAGGAGTGGGTAACGACAATAGCCCAAGGGGGTCAGGATCGAACCTGCGACTCTCGCGTTAACGGAGCGAAGTTGGCTTTTCTACCGTTGAGCTATTGAGGCTTAATTTTTTTTTGCTTTTGTTTTTTAAGAATATTAGCAATGCTTTTTTACAAGACACTACTAATATTCCCACTGCCCCTCCAAATAAGCTCGAAGCTTGCGCTAGGAGTGGGGACGACAATAGGCGAACCCTCGACTCTCGCGTTAACGGAGCGAAGTCGGCCCTTCTACCGTTGAGCTATTGAGGCTTCATTTGGTAACAAACACCGCGACACGAGGATTTTATTATATTAAATTTAAGTTTTTTCTACATTCATTCTTGTATAATAAATTAAATAATTTACTTATATTTGAATGATGACTAAATTATTAGTAGAGCCGTGGTCCTCCCAGTACAAATAGTACTAGTAGTACGTATCGACCGGGGAAGTACTACCCTCTAACAGAGTATCGGCGTCAAGTAGCAGTATCATTAGGTACTGTTGCGTTTCGTGCGATTAGTGAGAGCGCCGGAGGCCCAATCTCCCACCCCCTCTGTTCCTCCTTTTTCCCTTGTCATCCCTTTCCGTTCTGTTCCTTGGGTAGGCAACGCGTATGCGATACTTCAAGTATCGCCCGCGTTCATAGGTTACGGGGACTGCTTACCATCAGGCGGACCGTATGCTTGGTTGCCAACCGTCATGACTTAAGAAAAAAATCACTATCAGCACACCACAACGGTCGTTAATGTCACAGACAGTCTGTATTTTTATTACGGCGCAGTATAACGAATCTTGTGACAAATATTAACTTTATTTAACTTGTTAATTCCATTATAATACTTTTTATAGCCTTTGTCATTTACGTCACGATGATAACAAGTGTGTGTAAATTAAATTGAGACATTAAAAAAACAATTGACTCAGCGGTAGCGAACCTGTCTTAAGGGCTACAAGTCACAGGCATTGTTTTTGGTCTGAGTGGGTTTTGCCTTGTCATTGTAAATGTTTCAGGACCCCCAACACAGGATATAACTGGACGCAAATAAGCAATACCATGTCAACCCACAAAATTGAAAAACTGAGCTATATATGCAGAAGTGTTGGTAAATGGCTGAAGAACATTTTTGTTTAATATTAGGGTTTTAAGCTTTAAAACTTCAAAAAAGCCATTTTTAATCATGCAATTTATGTATTATATGAAACGTTTTCGGTTATATTAAATAAATAAATAAACGCTACACACTCAACGGCCCCCATTAGGATAATTATATCCTGTGTCGGGGGTCCGGAAACATTCACAATGACAAGGACAAACACAACCAGACCGGAAAACATGCCTGTACGAATAATACAAACATCTGCTCCGAGCGGGAATCGAACCCGCAACCGTCGAGGCTTAAGGCAGACTCGCTACCCACAACGCTACAACGGTGTCAATATAATATTAATGTCAATGTCATATTATATACGAAATATGCAGTTTGTATACTTATTTTTTGTGAAAATAAGTAAAATAACTTACATAAATCTGAAATTGCCAAAAACTTGATCAATACATTAAAAAAATTCATATGAAGCAAATTGTTAAAAATTTTCAAACACGTTTTTCTCGAAATGACATTCGTGTGGGTTGACATGGTATAGCTTATTTGCGTCCAACTATCTTACTGGGGGCCGTTGAGTGTGTAGCGTTTATATATTTATTATTATTTTAAAACTTCATCACTATTATTAAGCAACACAATTTGTATTGCGTGATCATTATATAATAAGATCAGAAAAGTATAACAATCTTTCATTAAACAGTAAATTGTTTTTAATTGAAACGCATCAGACGCTATGAACTGAACGTGACGCCATATTTGCAGTATGTAATGAACTTTATAACCAGTTACAACTATACAGATCTGTGTTATCAAGATAAAACTTGTGTGCATTAGATTTAATTACAATGTTTCAAAAACACACTATAAATATATACAGATCAATCGATCGTTATGAAATTTTGAATAATTGTTATGGTACAAGAAAGGACATAGAGTATCTTTCAAAAACATAAAATGTTAAAAAAATCCAAGTCTTGCAACTTGCGCTTTTTCCGGCGTCTGGACGTGACGACCCCATCGCCCGCTGTTGGGATAACCTCTCTCCCAGCAGAGATCATTGCACCAGTGCAGTCAATCACACTGGTGGTAGGTCTTTTATTGCAAGAGGCCGGCTAGGTAGATACCACCACTGTAGGCTATTGAAATTACTGGGCAGAGGACATTTAAAAACTAATATCTTGAAGTTGTCAACGCGTGAGTGGCACCTATTAATCATAAAGCGCTCATGGCTACGGTAACCACTTACCATCAGGTGGTCCGTATGCTTGTTTGCCAACTTGTAACATAAAAAAAAGTTCTACAAAAAGTGGTGATATGTCACGTATAACTGCAACTTGGCTGGTGGAGTGGGGGCACCACCGGCAGTCTTCTAGCTCATCTAGTAGTGTGTACCATTCACAACATAACATTCGAAGAGTTCCCATAATCTCTCCAGAATCGTATCGTCATCCTTTTAAACAAAAAATATTCTACCGCAAATCAGTAGTGTCTTAGCGATTACTGTGTTGCGATTTGAAGGACACAATGCTAGCTAGCTAAAGCTAGTGAAATAATCGGGTAAAGGAGATTTAAGAACAAATGACACTCATAGGCTACGAAAACCGCTTACCATCAGGCGGGTTTTTGGCTGCCAACTTTATAACATTAAAACAGTGCAATGAGAACTTCCATCTTTTGAAATTTGTAATTTTTTGTTTACCCGACAGCCCAAGAAAGAGGGTTATGTTTCTCAAGTGTATTTTCTTGCATGTTCTGTAGCCTATAATATTTGTCGCAAGCAATTGAGTTATTGTTAGATTTATATTAATTATACAATTGACAGTCATCAAAAGTTAAGTAGCATCAATTGCGGCTATTGATAAAATGGGTGTCAGTCGGCTCTCTTTTTTAAAAAAAAATATTAGCAATGTTTTTTAACTACTAATATTCCTATTGCCCCTCCAAATAAGCTCGAAGCTTGCGCTACGACAATAGCCCAAGGGGATCATGATCGAATCCGCGACTCTCACTCGGACAGTTGCCTTGACAACCTTCTACCGTGGATTTATTGAGGCTTATTGAGCTATTAAGCTTTTGTAACAAATCGTTTTTTAGAATGACTTTAATGTTTATGTAAAATGAAATTACAATTTTATGGCCAGAATGCTAGCTGCATTGCTTTAGTCTTTGAAACTTTCCTAAATTATGCTTTCTTCTCCACAGCGAAGGTCATCAGACTTCATATTTGAGTAACCAGGAAGACGTCGCGTAAAGTGTCTTTTAAGGAAAAAGCCGAGTTCGAGGATGGAATCACATGAGAAGATCGGCAGGATCTCGGCTGAACCCCGAGATCTTGTCGATGTGAATCTCGAATTGCAGAATACGACGTGTAAGTCTTCTTCTTCTTCCTAGCATTATTCCCGGTATTTTTTTTTTATGTTAAAAGTTGGCAAACAATCGTACGGCCCACCTGATGGTAAGTGGTTACCGTAGCCTATGAGCGCTTGCAGAACCATTAGTAGGTGCCACTCACGCGTTGCCAACCTCGAGATATTGGTTCTTAAATCTCGTCTGCCCAGTAATTTCACTAGCGTACAGTGCCCTTCAAAACACAGTAATGCCTAAGCACTACTATTTGGCGGCAGAATATTTGACACTGCGGTGGTACCTACCTAGCCGGCCTCTTGCAACAAAAGACCTACCACCAGTGTGACTGACTGCACTGGTGGAATAATCTCTGCTGTGACAGAGGTTATCCCAACAGTATTTATCCAGGGCCTGCGCTTTCACTCTTATCCTGATTTCACGGGTTAGTAATTTTTACACAGAGCGATTATCATTTGATCTCCGCAATCCTCGAACCAGTAACTCGTTGGATAAGAGTAAAACTCACGATCTCTGAGAAACTCCAACTTTGAAAAAGTGGCAAAAACGTTATGACATCAATTTCGGCGCACATTGTCTAAATAGACTTTGTTTTCATTTAGTTGTTTTTTGCGTCAAGTATAACTTAAATTAAATTTTAATACCACGAGAAGTTGTAAGTTCTACTATTACTTTAGTTTGTTACGGAGTTTTATTCAAAAAGCAAATGTCAATCCCATTGTCCCTTATGTAACCTAAAGACTAAACAAAAACATACAAAAAGAAAAAAATAATTACAATCTACAAGATACAAGAGTGCAGTAAAACAGCTTTGGTTGGTTTTGGCTTGTTGAAAAATTATCTGCCCCACACCAACATCAAGAACATTCTAATTAAAAAATATCAGTGATTCTTCGTCTTTTATTCTTGACACATTCCATCAAGAATAATTCGGTTTAAAGATTCTTTATTTCTTAAAGAATTCATTCATTACGTTGTGCACTAAAAGAGAAACTTAAATAATTTAAACATTTAAACATTCGTACTCCTTATTGGTAAGTTACATTTTTACATATGATTTTTAAATATTTAACAAAAAAAGTAAAGTTTCTAGTTATTATGTATAAATTCTCTGAACCTATATTTAAAAATTGGTATACTTAAAGAGTTTAACCTTTTTAGGTAAACTATTATACATCCGGACTCCCTCAAATCGAATATTTGCCTTGCGTATACTTACTAAAATGTTGTTCACAGTTCATCTCACCGTACCAAAGAGCAGGCAGCTCAAAGACCTCGACGATCTGTTCCCTTACATCGGCGGCTTTGGCTGGTACCAGCGGATGCTGTTCCTCCTCATGATACCTTACGCGTTCTTCTTCGCTTTCGTCTACTTCTCTCAGATATTCATGACTGTTGTACCGGCTGAGCATTGGTGCTTCGTTCAGGATTTGGGGAATTTGACGGTTGAAGAGCGGTTAGTATTACGTTGACAATTTTGACCTTAGAATTGGACTCAAAGAGAAACAATTGTAATTGAACAATGTTCCATAAGACAAATACATCAATGTATGTTTTTTGGCAATACCAAAGGAACCCAACCATTTTTCAGGATAAAAAGTACTCTATATGTTAATCCAGATAATAAGCTATCTGTGTGCTTAATTACATCTACTACCGTTCGGCCGTTTTTGCGTGTTTGGTTAGCAAACATCCCAACATATAAGCTTTGACTTTTATTGTATTAGTATTATTTCCACTATATAGGTTGAGTGGGGGCATGGATTTTTTAGTTTCAATTTTTGTCATATAGATCGGAAGTAACAGAATAAAAGGTACCAGTCAAAACACTTAATTTAACCTATTCTTGGTTCATTTCAGACGCCATCTTTCCATTCCGCAAATAACAGATAACCAATATGAAAGATGCCTGGTCTATGATGTTGATTGGTCGAAAGTTCTTGAAAGCGGTGATCTAGCACCAAATCCAAAATGGCCGACGAAGAAATGTCAAGATAAATGGGAGTATAATTTCACCGATGTGCCGTATGAGACGATAGCTACACAGGTAAGTTTGAGGATTTAGAAAAAATGTTCAGATGATCATAAATCCATTTAGTTGCCATTTTGACTCTACTGGCCTTGAACTCACCGAGCGTCGTGAGCTTGATCTGGGATCAAATGACGCATATAAGCAATACCATGTCAATCCACAAAATTGAAAAAACTGAGTTATATATGCAGAAGTGTTGGTAGATGGATGAAGAACATTTTTCTTTAATATTTGTAGGGTTTTAAGCTTTAAAGCTTCTAAAAAAGAAAGACTCGTGAACTGCTCGCCTGCCGCATATTGCGAGCAGGCAGAGCAAGGGTAACTAGTGCAGTTTTCCTTCTGCAACGCTGTTAGCCACTTTCGCATTTGGACTCTCTTCCACTTGCCATCAGGTGGAGTTGAGTTATCTTCCTAATAAAAAATAGAAAAATTATTTAATACACACCGTGGGTGTCCTCAGAATATCAGGTTTGGGAATTTATTCCCATCACACCTGAGAGGTAGCACCATTTTGGGGCGTGACACTACAAAGAAATGTCACGAGATTCAACTTGTAAGACAAATTAATTTTAGTTTAGTTTAATTAAGAAAAATATGTAGCTGTAGTTTAAGTTGTCGCATAAGTTTTATGAATATTTTTTAGTTTATATAATTTTTATTTTTCCTTAATTGTAGTGTTCTGCTCTAAATAAATTATTCTTTCTTTCGTTCTTTCTAATACAGTAATGTACCTTGAGAAGTAGCGATCATAGGCTTAAAAAGTTTGAAATTGATGCATCTTTTAAAGGCGTCGGGATGTGACGACTCCATCGCCCGCTGTAGGGATAACCTCTGTCACAACAGAGATTATTCTACCAGTGCAATCAGTCACACTGGTGGTAGGTCTTTTGTTGCAAGAGGCCGGCTAGGTAGGTACCACCGCAGTGTCCAATAGTCTGCCGCCAAATAGTAGTGCTTAGGCACTACTGTGTTCCGGTTTGAAGGGCATTGTACGCTAGTGAAATTACTGGGCGAACGAGATTTAAGAACTAATATCTCGAGGTTGGCAACGCGTGAGTGGCACCTACTAATGGTGCTGCAAGCGCTCATAGGCTGCGGCAGCCACTTACCATCAGGTGGGCCGTATGCTTGTTTGCCAACTTCTAACATAAAAATAAAAAATAAAAAAATAAAAATCTTCAAAACTGGCGTCAACACTACTCTACAAATATTGTTCTCTTTCCTATCTATAGTTAAATTGGGTGTGTGATAAGGACGAGTATCCGGCGACTGCGCAGGCTGTTTTCTTCTGTGGGTCCATTATCGGGGGATTGATATTTGGATGGATGGCTGATAAGTATGGACGAATACCAGCTATTGTTGGTAAGTACTTATCAAATCGGCAATCAAAGAAGACAACAATGTATTCACACATTGGCCTTCAGACATTGGCAAGACTATTTTTTAGGGTTCCATAGCCAAATGGCAATGGGAATCCTTATAGTTTCGTCATGTCCGTCTATCCGTCGGTCCGTCTGTCGGTATGTCACAGTCATTTTACTCAAAAACTATAGGCCCCATCTATACAAAATTTAGTAAATAGGTGTATTCTGTGAACCGCTACACAATTTTGTAGTCATATCCTAAAATGTGAACGCGTGAGATAACATTGGATAGATATTTAAAAAGTGATAAGATTTGATTTTGAATTTTTTCATTATGTCATTAGTTGTTGAGATATTAGCTCCTAAAGTCATAAAAATTTTGTCCCCCTCTAACTTTTGAAGTATGGGATTTAAAAATCTAAAAAAAATTTAAAGTTGTAGAACTTCAATAGAAATTTCAACCACTTTTACTTTGAAGAAGATCGGCTTAAAAAAATTTGAGATATATTAGTTTTTCTCATTACTTTGTTTTTCATATTACTTTTAATAATTACTATGAAATTACCAACTTATTTTGCGGTCGATTGTAATGCGTCATTATTTTTAAAGTCCTTAAGATTCTTCATCATCAAGCTGTGGAACCCTTTAAAGGTAAAAAAATTATATCAATTTTCAGGAACGAATATGGCTGGTTTCTTCGCTGGAGTTGGTACGGCGTTTGCAAACAGCTTCTGGTCGTTCTGTCTGTGCAGGTTCTTGGTTGGCCTGGCGTATGATAACTGCTTCATTATTATGTACATTGTTGGTAAGTTATAAGATATTTTCAAAACTACATCACACTATAAATCGTGTCTTATGGCATGTGACTTTATACCTTAGTTAACGTCACACGAATTTCATGATTCCTTGTTACAGCTGATCACATTTTTGAGACTCCCCTTCTTAGTATACGTCAATTAATTTTTATAACTTTATATCTAGAAATTATTAAATTATTTTTTTTTTCCAAAATTAGTTAATTGAAGTCATATTTTTGTTTTTGTTAACAATTTCACATTTTATTTAATACTTACTTAATATATTAGATATGAAATATGACGTGACGAAGCTTAGGCCCCCTAGCTCTTTTCACTCAATGTCACACTACGTTGATCTTCTTCCAACCTCTTTACTTGGAACCCTATGCATATTCATATAATTCCATCGTGGCATTATAATCTGGTGACACTAGCTAGACGAAGCTAGCTAGCTACCAATCTAGATGATGATGGTAAAATTTGTATGATAACTAATCCCAAAAGCACAAACTTCCCCGTTAATTCGCGTCCAAAAAACTGTGCTCTTTGGCATCCTTAAAAAACAATTTTTATTGCTTGCAAATAATTAATTACAATAAAATAAAAAAATACTCGAGAAGGACATTCGACACAGTCAATGAAGCTCAGTTTAAATTTGTTTTCGAGACTTAATGAGCGGTTTAGCGGACAGTTTCAATCTGTGAATTTTGTGTGACGCTCATTCTAAACTAACATCAAAATTAAATTTCAGTTGTAGAATACGTCGGTCCAAAATGGCGGACATTTGTCGCCAATATGTCCATAGCTGTATACTTTACGTTTGCCGCCTGCTTATTGCCTTGGATAGCGTTAGGAGTATCAAATTGGAAGATCTACACTTTAATAACCAGCGTACCTCTAGTACTGTCGATATTTACACTATGTTTGGTACCAGAGAGCGCAAGGTGTGTAACCCAATAACCCAAGTTTGTACTAAACTCACGGCGTTACAGATTGCAGCTGATGCTTATATTACCAGTAGCACAACCATTCCATTGAACCAAGAGCTTTTTTTATGTAAGAAGGGGCAAACGGGCACGAGGCTCGCCTGATTTTAGGCGATCACCACCCATGAACTGCACCACCAGTGGGCATGCAGATGCGTTGTCGACCTTTAAGGAAAAAATATGTCTACGCTAGGAGGTTCTCAGGTCGTATCCGTTCGAAAAGACTGCTGGTGGAAGTTGGTTCCACAAAGTGGTTATGCGAGGAAGGAAATGTCTGTTCCGTTTTTTGTAATGGAGAGAAGGGAGGTAAAAGGAAAAGAGAGGGTGGAATCAGGGCAAAGCAGATGAAAGAGAATGGTATGTATACTGTTACTTTACGTCGAATTTTGTGAGAAGGAAGTACTTCCCCAGTCGAGCCAGCCCATTCATGGCAAAAATGCGCTTTTACGACTTAACTAAATATATGCTATTTGTTTTTTTTTTTGTGAATAAGTTGGCAAGCAAGCATATGGAACATCTAATGGTAAGCGGTTGTCGTAGCCTAGGAGCGCTTACCATACATTTGTAGATGTCACTCGTGTCAACTAGATATTGGTTCTTAAATTTCCTTTGCTAAGTAACTTCACCAACTCCAAATCGAAACACAGCTTACTGCTTTGCGGTAGAATATTGTCATTGCGTTGATACCTACCTAGCCAGCCTCGCGCAATAAAAAGCCTGCCAGCAGTAAGTTGTCTACTTTATACTGTGTTAAGAATTTACGAAGACCATTATAAAACTGAATTAATGACGGCTTGTTGTGTATTATATAAATAATTTATTAATTAAATATTTCAGATGGCTGATATCACAAGGACGTATCGATGAAGCGTTGAAAATATTGAAGAAATGCGAAAGGTTGAACCGGAAGAAGATTCCCGACGAAATCATCAAAGAATTCAAAGTGAGATTATTATCAAGAGATTTAGATATTAATTTTTAGGTTTCCATACCTAATGTAATGGCAAATGAACCCTAACACCAAGACTACGTTGTTTATCCATCTGTATATCACAAAGACAGAGTTAAAACCAAACCGCCACAACCAAATATAATTTACAAGAGACTTCATATTTTTGACTTTTATGCTGCATACATTCAAAAAATAAAACACAACTTCCAATTATATTTTGTTCAGAAACTTTCTATTAGTAAATTAAGAAACAGTAAAAGAACGTTTGAGTGGTTAAAGTTATTATATAATTTGTGAGTATATTGAGGACAGACACCTTGGGAATGGGACGATCTCTCCAGGCTTATCAGCGTTCAATATGTTATATCAACGTAAAAACTTTGACAATTTAAAAAAAATATATATATATTGAAACAAACACCCCTGACTTAGTTTCGCCGGTTTTTCTCGAGTCCTCAAGCCGACTCTAATTTTGGAGCCGGTTATAGAATCTGACGTTCAATAAATAAGTGTAATGCTGTTTACGTTGAATAAAAATATTTAATTTTCATTTGTTTCTTCCAGGAAACCGCAATCGAAATAGCAAAAGCAGAACAGGAAAACAGGAACTATTCATTCCTTGACCTCTTCAAGAGCCCTCGTCTCCGTCGTCACAGCGTCCTGCTCGTCATCATCTGGGCGTCCATCGCGATGGTGTTCGACGGTCACGTGAGGAACGTCGGCTCCCTCGGTCTCGATGTGTTCCTGACCTTCACCGTCGCCACCGCCACAGAGTTCCCCGCTGATATTCTGTTGATATTGAGTCTTGATGTGTAAGTCTTTTTTTAAATTATGCAACCTAAAATAGCTAATAGTTTGCTCAAAAATGGCACCTTATTACGTCAATGTCCTGACCACTATTGTCAAGTCAAAACATACGTACAAACCCTAGACACATGCGCATTTACAACCCGAATAAAAGGGAAGGAATGAGAAGGGTAAAAAGGAAGGGAAAGGAGGATGGGAGATTGTGTCTCCGTCGCTCTCACACATCACATGAAACGCAAGAGCCGGTATTTTTGCTCGGAGGAGGATGGCTCCACTACGACTAAATTCCGGAATTCTTTCAGAACTTAAAGTGGAAGATATCTACCTACTTATCTTCGGTATAAGCCAACGTTCTTTATCTAGTTTTTATTCCTAGTTTTATGATCGACTTGATTCAATATTAGGAAGCCTATCATATACTACTATTACTATTTGATGACGTTGTGGCGTAGCGGTAGCGATATGCAAGCATATTTTCCGGTCTGGGTGTATTTGACCATGTCATTGTGTATGTTTCCGGACCCCCGACACAGGAGATAACTATCTTAATGCGGGCCGTTGAGTGTGCAGCGTTTATTGTTATTATGTTTATTATACAATCATAGAATAAATAGAAAGCCCATGATACCAATAAAAAATCGTCCGTGTGCAATGAATTTAATTGATGTTCTCTTTCAGGATTGGTCGTCGCTGGCTCGCATTCGGATCGATGCTGTTCAGCGGTCTTTTTAGCTTCCTAGCTGCTGCTGTTCCATTAGGTAAGCTCTTCTTCTTCGTTGCATTATTCCCAGTATACAGTCATACTGGTGGTAGGTCTTTTGTTACAAGAGGCCGGCTAGGTAGGTACCACCGCAGTGTCCAATATTCTGCCGCCAAATAGTAGTGCTTAGGCACTACTGTGTTCCAGTTTGAAGGGCATTGTACGCTAGTGAAATTAATGGGCGAACGAGATTTAAGAACTAATATCTCGAGGTTGGCAATGCGTGAGTGGCACCTACTAATGGTGCTGCAAGCGCTCATAGGCTACGGCAACCACTTACCATCAGGTGGGCCGTATGCTTGTTTGCCAACTTCTAACATAAAAAAAAAAAAAAATCCCAGTATTATACTTGCACAGGATTTGCTTTTTACTCTTATCCGGATTTGACAGGTTGCCAGTTTTTATACAGTGCGATTGTTATCCGACCTCCGCAATCTTAACGGCGAACCAGTAACTCATTGGATAAGAGCAATTTACTTATCAAGAGTTAACGATTATTATCAGATGTTATTGATAATAACCGGGACCGACAGCTTAACGTGCTCTCCGAGGCAAGGTGGGGAGACCCACAAGGACAAACGCCCAGACCGAAACAGATATTTCTAAGATTAATACAAAAATCAGCGCGGAACAGTGTACCATTAGGTAAACTATCAATAAATAATAACTATCTATCCCCAGGTGTCCCCTCCGCATCCCTGGCTATCACCGGTCGTTTCGCAGTGAACATTTCCTACAACATCGGCATGCAATACGCCGCTGAGCTGTTGCCAACCGTGGTCAGGGCCCAGGGTTTGGCGCTCATCCATATTGTTGGCTACGTGGCAACCATATTAGTCCCATACATAGTTTACCTGGTAAGACTTTAAACCTTAATTTTAGCTTCATTACAAGAAATGTTTAGCTTGTGTGTATCTGCAAATCTCGTTGTATAATATAAGGCGGGCTGACTAAAGTTAATAATACCTTTAATAGCATATCAAATACCTTAATTATTATTATATCAAATACTCAATCATGTCAATCAATCAAATCCATCAAAGAAATCAATCCAATCCTCAAGCTAATCGGACAAAAAATCTCTTATGATTAAAATAAAATAATTCTTAGAAAAAAAAAAAGAAGTTAAAACTAAAGAGCAAATTATAAATAATTTTCTACAACAAAGTCGGTGATAAGAAAAACATCGCAACATAATTATGTCATTTCGGCACTTTTAGTTTTGAAGTCGGTATTTTTAATTATTTTTTTATACCTTTAGTTACAAACGATATTACTTAATGATTAATGCAAATTTAAGTGCCCAAAAATGTTATTTTGGTGTATGTACCGTATGTATATTTATATACATGTAGTAAAAAACGGTTATTTCAATATTATAAACAGACACTCCAATTGTATTATATGTATAGATATCGAAACAATTCATTGGAATGGACTAGTTGTAACTAATAGGCGATATTTACGACTTTTTCTCTAGAATTATTGCGATTTTTGCTTTTAAGACTAAAATATACAAAACTCATAAAAACTTCATATTTTCACAGGCGACAATATCCACAATAATCCCTCTACTAATATTGGGTGCGATTGGTATATTCGGAGGATGTCTCTGTCTCTTCCTCCCCGAGTCCATGGGCAAGGACATGCCACAGACAATACAAGATGGCGAGGGATATGGCATTGAACAAAAGTTCTGGGATATGCCGTGTTGTATGAGGTATGATTTAGTTACAAAATCGTTATATTTTGTTTATTATGCCCGGGGGTTACTAGCGGCCCGCTCCGGCTTCGCACGGGTATAAAATATATAGCCTATGTCATTCACTGAAAAAATGATTAAAATCGATCCAGTAGTTTTGATTTATTCATTACTGCCCGTGGCCCGCACGCGTTCAATGTAAGTAATTATTTACGACATCACATTAGAAACCTCAAAAAAAACAGTATTTCTCACTATTTAATGGATGTTATTATACATATAAACCTTCCTCTTCAATCACTCTATCTATTTAAAAACCGCATCAAAATCCGTTGCGTAGTTTTAAAGATTTAAGCATACATAGGGATATAGGGACAGAGAAAGCGACTTTGTTTTATACTATGTTGTAGTGATTATTATATTGTTGATGTATATATTTTGGACACCGTTGTGGCGTTGTGGGTAGCGAGTCTGCCTTAAGCCTCGACGGTTGCGGGTTCGATTCCCGCTCGGAGCAGATGTTTGTATTAATCGTACAGGCATGTTTTCCGGTCTGGTTGTGTTTGTCCTTGTCATTGTGAATGTTTCCGGACCCCGACACAGGATATAATTATCCTAATGGGGGCCGTTGAGTGTGTAGCGTTTATTTATTTATTTATTATATTTCATTGTTTCTTGCAGGAAAGTGTGTGATTCTAAAGAAGAGATGTTCAAAGCTTGAAATTGAATTTTCCAGATATATTATTTTATTAGGATAATATAATCCAGCATTATAATTATATAAAAATATAAATATTGTTATTAATATTAATAAGTGTTTCATTTTTACTCTCCAACTCTCTTTGCAATCCTTGCATTGTATCACTCAAAGGATGGATTGTTTTTATCCTTTTTTATTTCAAACTTAGCAATTTTCATATCCAGAGAGGAATTCCATAAAGAGAATGTAAGAAACTAACACCAACTTTCTTAACAATATAAGTATCTTCTAATATATATGAAATTCTCGTGTCACAATATTCGTTCCCATACTCCTCCGAAACGGCTTGACCGATTCTTATGAATTTTTTATGCATATTCAGTGAGTCTGAGAATCGGCTACTATTTATTTTTGAAACCCCTAAGTCATAAGGGGTGTCCACCGCAATTTTTTTTTATTCTTTGGATAAAATTTTAATTTTTTATTTTTTTATTATGTACCATTGAAAAATACATACGACCCTAAATTTTCACTTTTTTATCACCAACCCCTGATTTTTAATAGCCTTATTAGTCAATCAAAAACTTTAATCCGGTAGAGGGCGCTGCTATCGGGTCGCAGATTTTTTTTTCGGGGCAGGACAACCGGGCCTCTGCCGGGCCCGCTAGTTTTATTATATTTTAATAACTAAACGAATTATACGTCTTCTTACTACCATAAATCCGGCATTTACCCGGGGTCTGCTTATACTCTTATCCGGATTTGACTGGTCACTAGTTAAACAGAGCGATTGGCATCTGACTACCGCAACCCAAAAGGCGAACCAGTAAGTCCCAATGATGAAAGGGAGAAAATTACCTGTCCAGAGTGCTCTCCGAGGCTTGGTAGGAAGGCCCACGAGGACAAACGCCGAGACATAAACATAACAATATAAAAATCCGCCCTGATGGGAATCGAACCCAAGACCGTTGAGGTTTACGGCAGGCTCGTTACCAATACGCCACAACGGTCGTCGTGGTCGTCAGAACGAATTTTAAGTTTTTCACAACAAAGTTTGGCCTGGTCTACTAATAGGCTATACATTGCTCTGAAATTTCTCAAAAACAATTAATTTTTATAAGGCGAAGTATTGTTGACCGGAAATAGTTCTCTTTATCTCAATAGAACCTGCAATCCTTCTCCAAGCGTGACTCATGATAAGTCAATGCTAAGAAAGTCTTGTCATCAATAATAAATAAAAAACAGCATAAAATTTCCCAAACACAGTTATCATAATAAAAAGTTAAAAAACTTTATCGATTACAAATAGAATAAACATTTTGTATATACGATGGAACGTACAAAACAACCTGCGTACGTAAACATTAATGTTGGCCAGTTATCGATAAATATTATATCTATTAACCTCTTTAACCTGTGTACCGTTGTGGTTAATTATTTTTGAGGACTCGTAGTTATAAGTAAACTCTCTGGTGGAATGTAGTGGAATAATTTATTGAAAAAATAAACGAGTATATATACAAAAATTCAAAATGTAAACAGCCAATGAGAAAAAAGTAAACAAAATAAAATATAAAATTATAAAATAAATTTCCAATTAAAAAGTCTACATTAGTACGCGGGCCTCTGATAGGTGGCGTCCTGCGCCCCGCACGCCGCTGTCTGTAGCGGAGGGGCGCGCGGGAGGGACGCGCGCGAATTAATATAATTGACCGCTGCGACCCGGCGTCGCCTTAGAATCGCCGAGTGCAGCGAGGTCGTGTTGTACGTGTTCGGTTCCCGCGTCGCATTGTGTAGCGTACAATTATTTCCTATAACTGCACGTTGGTGATGCTGCTACATCGATATACAAAATTAATAAACAAACGAAACACTCTCATCGGCCTATGTCGGGGGTCTGGAAACATACACAAGAACAAAGATAAACACACCCAGACCGGAACACATGTCTATATGGTCAACACAATTTTCTTTATGTGTCATGACTTTTGGCAAAAAAGGGTACGGTACCTGACAGTAAGCAATCAACACAACCTATGAAAGTGCGCGATGCTTGAAGTTTTACATGCGTCATGCCAACTCAAGGGATAGGAGGAAATAAATGAGAAGGCAAAAAAGGAAGGGAATAAAGGGGATGGTAAATTGTGACTCCGGCGGTCTCACTTATTGTATGAAACGCAACAGTACTTACTGATATTGTTACTTTACGCCGATATTCTGAGAGAGGTGCTTTCCCGGTTGAGCCGGCCTATCTATGTTGGGAGCAGCATAGCTCTACTACTACTAAAAATGTCATATTACCATGTCAAAACGTGTTCCAGAAACTTTTATAAAGTGACATTGGAACGTGTTGTTTTCCTTGAACAATTAAGGAATTTTAATTTAATAAAAACATTTAATAAAAATATATATCGATCGTACACACATCACTAAAACTTCACAATGTTTACAAATAAACTTAAACCTCAGATTACAAACGACACACAATTCAAATAGCAGAATCAATTAACATTTCATTCCGTTCGTTTCATTTAACAATAGTGATGTACACAATAATACCGATATTAATATTATTTCATTTATTTATATTCAATTCAGTTGAATCTAATGATATGAAACTAAAATTGGAAAGAAATAATGTTGTTAATAAAGGACTCTGGGTTAGAAATAAGGACGAAAAAATCCGGGGATTTTATTTTTAAAGATAATTCACTTGATGCTGATAGTTTGCTCCAAAACAATTTTGACGCTTTCGGTGATAATAATATGCAAAGTTCTCCGTATTTCACGAGCTACATCGAGAGGAGCAAGAGATCCTTTGATAGTGAGTAGTCTTATTTTTTCTAGCAATATTTCCGGTATTATACGAGTATTTACCCAGGGTCTGCTTCTTACTCTTGTCCGGATTTGACAGGTTACTGATTTTTACATAGTGCGATTTCCATCTGACCTCCGTAACCCTAAGGGCGAACCAGTAACTCATTGGATAAGAGTAATTTACTTATCAAGAGTTATGTGATAACAAACGGGACCGGCAGTTTAACGTGCTCTCCGAGGCACGGTGGGGGGACCCATAAATATAAACGCCCACAACGAAAAAGATATTTGTAAGATCTCGATTTGAGGAAGCAAAGTTATCTGAATGGGTTTGATTCTTATAAATCTGGAGATAAAGACAAAATCTAATTATATTTATACATGCTAATTTTGTCCTCACGATCAATATATCCAAATTGTTTTACTTCGTATATCCCTAACCAAGTCAGGTCAAATAAATCAATCGTTCTTTAGAAGAATATGGTCCAAAATTATGGTCATAATAAATTGAATAAATATAATGAATAAAACAGAATTCTTTGATACGCTAATCAACCAATAATAATAAAACCAACCATTACGGGATTAAAAAAGGGTTAAATACTTGCCTGGGATGTCCGCCATTTTTAAACTAGACACATAAAACTTTATTTTTTGGCGAATAAAACTTTATTTTCCAATTAAAGATAAATAAACATGAGTTTCAACATTTTCTATAAGTCCACAACTTAATTTTTTTTCTTTTGATAGTATCAGAAATAATTTTCCTTTCAATGGTACGTTTTTTTGACCTTATCTAGTTAAGCCAGACACAACCATTAAATAAAATACACTATTGATATGTACATTGTTACAGCTAAATCAGAAACTTTCAATAAGCCTTTGAATAATATTGAAGATATAAATTTGATCACAAAATCGAAATTGATATCGACACTAAAACCTGCATCGGTATTTAACGACTACCCCTACGAAGTGGCCGCTTTAATTAATGTTAATGAAAAAAATACAATAAACCCAAGACAGGATACTAAGGAATTTGTTAACAATGTAGAAACTATAAATGATATAATATCAAATCAAATTTTTAACAAAAGAAATAAAAGTAATGCAAAAACCCTAAATAAAGATTCCATTGAAATAAAAATAATGAATATTGCTACTTCTACAGAACTTCTTAAGACAGTTAACAACAGCGCTGTACCAAAACGTAGCACCCGTGAAGATACTGAAAATAATTTAATGAATAAAAATGAATTAACTGAACTTAATGCTACTGCTAAAGCAAAAAAGAATGTATTTACACAAAACGTATTTGATAAAGAAGATATGGCGTGGCAGAATCCTGCTCCAATGTCTGAATCCAACACGTATAAAATATTACCAAAATCGAAAGAAAATATAAAAAATAAGCCCATTACAGAACGAGGTCTTATAAAAGTTTTATCAATGTTAACAAAAACCTTTAAAAGGATAATGAAGCAACATAATGATATTAAAAGAATTCATAACCGACTTTACAATTTGAATGACGATTTTGTAAAAAATATAGAAGTTTTGACAACAAAATTCGAAGATTTTAATACGAAATATTCCCAAATGATGAAAGTTAATAATGATATAAAGTTACTAGAAAGCAAAATAAATGATAAGGAACAAGATTTTGTAATGAAAGAAAAGGCACTGTCGAGGAATATAAATGAATTCGAAAATCAACAGAAGAAGTTCTTAGATCAACAACGACAGTTTTTCAACGTACAGAAACTACTTTTGGATCAAAATGAAAGGATTAATATGAAACAAAATTTAATAGCGAAAACTCAAAGCGAAATATCATACCGACAGAACAATTTCGCGCGAATTTTAAAGAAGGCGAAACAAATTTATAGCGATTCAAAATATTTAACCGTTAATAAATTAAACAAAAATATTAACAAACCCAAAATTGATATTAATGAAAATGTACAAGACGAAAAAGAAATTCATACAACAACACAAAAACCGACAACAGAGTCTGTTAAAATCAACCTATTTTCGATACCAACTGTAGGTCGTGTACAAAATCAAGATAAAAACTTATTGAACGAGAAAGATTTGCAATCAATAGATGATTTAATTTACAAATATTATTTCAACAATACATTCATAGATGAAATAATGAAGAACAAGATTCTAGCAACATTTTTGGCAGTTACTGATAATACGGACAGTACTAACAAGATTAAAAGAAATCAATTCAAAGTAAATACAACAATACTTTTGCCTGTTAACAATACGAAAACACCAACGAAAGTAAATAAGAGTCATAGAAATAGGAGATGGATAAAACGTGCTAAGAATACTTTACATAAAAAAGGCAAATACAGTCCTGTACCATCAGCATCAACTTACACCATGGATCTGGGTAACACAGTTCCTAAGTCATTCAATAAAATTGATTTTAATAATGTTGGAAATGATCCTTTCACAAAGATGGCGCTAAATTTCTGTAAGGAAATAGGACAGGATAAAAATGTCCAAGAACTTAACTGGTGTGTCGAGAAAGCGTTGAGAAGATTGAATATTGTAGGTAATGTCAGTTTTAAATTATTTTTTTAACAAACAAACACTACACACCCAACGGCTTCCATTAGGATAGCGATATCTTATGTCAGGGATCCGGAAACAGGACAGACCGGAACACATGCCTTTATGGGGAATACAAACATCTGCCCCAAGCGGGAATCGAACACGCGACTTGCAGTGCTTAAGGCAGGTCCGCTACTCCTGCACCACAACAGAATTTTAGAAATATGTTTTAACACGAACATCGCATATAACGTACCCTCCGGTGGTGTGGTAAAGGATTGCAATGAGGTGGCATGGGTTGTTATATCAAAGGATAAAGTGGAATAGAGTGAAGGACTTTGTTCGTACCGTCTGTCCCACAAAATGCTTTAAAATAGTCTAATAATTTATAGGTCAAATATAATAAAAAGTCAAATTCTTATAGATTTTAAAATGGCGTCGCTCGCATCACCGATAGATCGAAATAACAAAATATATAAAGCTAAGATCGTTCCAAAAAGCAGCTCTACGGTGAAACCTTCGACTTCAAGTGAGTTATATGTTATGCGCGATAATTGAGGTATTACAGTTGACCCGAGAGATAGGTGGGAAGGGATAAGAAGGGGGAAATAGGAAGTGAACAGAGAGGGTGGGAGATTGGGCCTCCAGCGCTTTTACTCATCGCACAAACATTAACAGTACCCTTTCTTTACGCCGATTTTCTATGAGGGTAGTACTTCCCCGGCCTCTCTACTACCTTCTAAATATGTGGATGAACAAAATTTATCATTGGCGTTTTAGCTTTTCCCTTAGACGGAAAAGATGCTTAGGCTGTTAGGTGTTGAGAAGAAACAAGGTATGGTGGATCTTCTCAACAAAAGACGGTTTCTTTACATACTTAGCTCTGTTATAGTTATAGCCCGCGGCTCCGCTCGCGTGGCATATCGATATTTCTTTCTCGGACGGAATTCTTTTTTTAAGATAAAAGTATCCGTAGTTACTCTTTATGATATAAGTTTTCTGCCAGTAATAGTCCCGCTAAAGTCGGTCCAGCATTTTCAAATGGGCCAGAACAAACAGACAGAAAGACAGACGGACAACATTTTAATATTTTTTCATGTATGTATTTGGTGAAAAGCTGTTAATTAGGAATTACAAACAGACACTCTTTATTTGTGTATTTCTGAGCGTCGATTAAAAAATTTTCAGGTACAGAACAAACATCAGCAAAAAAAACTGAAGGTACCTCAAAAGTCAGCCCAGTCACTGAAGCATCACAAACCATGTTTTTCCCTGGTAAGGTATTTTTATAAGTTTTCAATATGTAGTGATATAGTTGTTAGTGAATAGTCGTATACTCGTATGTATATATGAATATCGTTGTTAATTATAGACCAATCTTCTTAATCTTCTTATCGAGTGGTTAGTGGCCAACCTAGTGTCAGAGTTGTTCAGGTCGCCCGTATAGGACTCTGACTTGACTTATCGACTGTTGTCAAATTGTCAACAGCCGGGACCGACTTTTTACGTGCCCTCCGACGCACGGAGACGCTCGGTTGAAATACCAATATGCGGTCACCCGTCTAGTGAATGACCGCGCCTTAAGTTGCTTAACCTACCGATCAATGGGTGCACTCGGCTACGAGCGTCTATATAGACCAATTGAGGACTACCTTCTTAATTCCTTGTCATATCTTTGAAGTACTTGATCTATTCAATACAAAATTTGTGTTCACCCACTGTTCTATAAATAATTAGCAGTTCCTTAATTTCATGATGAAAAATATTAAGTACTTTAAATATTAACGAATTAAAATCGAGCGCAAAAATAAGCTGCTAATTTAATGGTAATTATTAAAAATAATATGAAAATCAAAGTTATGGAAAAAGCTTTTATATTACAAAATGTGTAGCCCTAGGGTCTTTAAAATAAATAATATTGTTAAAAGTTCTTTACATGTTTTTGTTTTCTAAAACAATAGATATATCGGTATAGAATAATCGGTTGAAAAAGTTTTTTTTTTATTAATACAATCCAGTTAATTTGATTTCATACTTCAATTGTTTATTGATATTTTAATTAATGCTTATAGATAACGAAGAGTTGGAGGGGAAATTGAAAGAATATGGTGAGATACATGTTTTTTAATAATCTTACAAAACGATTACTAATTGAAATTCATTTTGGTTTTGTTATTTTACTAGAAATGAAACCAGACACAGATGGCAATGTGTACTACGAGGGGAGTTTTCACTCCAGCGATCTCGAGCGTTTAGGTGAGATTATAATTCGATATTTTTTTATGGATAGTTATATCCTGTGTCGGAGGTCCTGGAACATAGACAATGACAAGTGCAAATACACCCAGATCCGAAAACTTACCTGTGTGGTCAACATAAGCATATGCTCCCCGACCTGTGTGACGCATAAGGCAGGTTCGTTACCGTTGCGCGACAACCTCGTCAAATATACAGATAACCAATATAGTAGCTTCGTCCGCGTGAATAACGATTTTAATACAAACTTAGCCATTTCAACCATTCGGACGATGGAATTTTAGAAAACTGTTTGTTTTTAAGTTAAAACGGTTTAATTTTGCTTCTAGTTTCAAAATTAAAGAATGTCCGTACAAACTTTCAACCCCTTAATCATCACTGCTTTCCGAATCGTATACGTTGAAAGACATCTTATGGCTGTTTTCCTACACCTTGGTAACTTTGTAACGGGAAACAATTTTTTTAAAATCAGTCCAGTAGTTTTTAAGTATATTCGTTACGAAAAAAAATACAAAGTATTATAGATTAAGTTGGTTATTTGACTTTTCTCACGTGCCGGTTGTCGGGTATCCGGCGCCGACTGTCCGGTATCTTAGGATCTTTTTGTAACGACGTGCGCGTGCTCTCTCTGTGGTTGTACCTAGGCGACTAGTGCGTATAACAGCGTCAGACGTCTTCCATACACTACCGGGTAGCCGACGATCGGACTCACAGTGGTGACTCACCTGGCGACCTCTTGCCGGGCAAATTACCCCGGTACGTGTGAAAGCTGCCACACATACACTTCGCTACCGAATACCCGGCACCGGCTACCCGGCAACCGGCACGTCTGAAAAAGCACTAAGAGTTGAAAATAAGAAAATGATGATGTACATTAAAGTGTCGCTTCATTATTTTCAGTGAAAGGAGATAGTGAAGGCTATTCAGATATTATGCCGGGACTCGACAGCGATTCTAGAATACAGCTAGACCCTCTCACGTTTGACCTCCAGGCACAGAGAAGGGCTGACGTTCGCAAGTATGAATTTTAATCTTTATATATGTTGGGGAATCCTCTAAATTAGGATTTGCGTGGTTGATGATCGTGTCTGCCTTAATGATTTTATCAGGCACTATTTTTTAAATTCTACTTTATATTAAGGCTAGCCTTTCCTCTTTCGTCTATATTGTAAAATGATAAAGAAATCAAACAAGCTCCCACATATATAAAAGGAAAACACCTGACTGACTTATAAATATACAGCTAACTTGGAAGCTGAATCTTATCACAGGTGTTATTTTTAAAACGTAAACGCACACTAAGAAAGCGTTTTTCGTAACTCAGTGGATGAAAAAGGCATGGAAAGTTTATTTAGAAGTAGAAACATGAGACTTTGTTTTAGGCGAATAATTACCGAAAAAAAATACGTTTTAATATTTTCTAAAATTCTATCCCTGAAAAGTTGAAATGGGGGTTCAAAGTTTGTATTAAAATCGTTATTCACCAGACTGTGTCGCTGGCAAAAGCTAATCGATAATAAATTGTGTTTTATACTATTCAACATGTATTCGAGTCTTTTAGGTATATGTGTATGGAGCTTGTCGCCCCGTTTTTAATAAATAACTAAAAAAGATCTACACACTCAACAGCCCACAATTATGGCGGTTTAAAGGCATCCTTTTATGCGTATAAGCGAGTTTAAATTAAAACGCATATAGGCGTGTACAGACACCTCTTACGAGAGTTAACGCGCGTATAAGCTCGTGTGATAAAAATTCGTTCGTATTTTTAAAAATTTATGATTTGTTCTAATTTTGAAGATTATTGCAAAAAATCGTTGTAGCCAGGGGGCTTAGACAAGCGGCAATGGCTCCATTTTAACCAATAACGCAAAACCAATAACGCTTGTGCGATGTGAATAAAAACACGATAAGTCCATTTCCATACATTTCGAAAGTATCTAATTTCGTTATCAATAACTAAATGTGACTATATCCAGGGCCGTTGGTCTGCTCGTATGTTATACAAATAAATAATAGGACGCAAATAAGCAATATCATGTCAACCAACACGATTGTCATTTCGAGAAAAACGCGTTTGAAAATTTTGAACAACTTGCTTTATATGATTTTTTAAATGTATTGGTCAAGTTTTTGGCAATTTCATATTTATGTAAGTAACTTTACTTATTTTCATAAATAGATTAAAAATTATAAGTATACAAACTGCATACTTCGTATATAATATAACCCAAAAGGTTTAAAATAATACAATATCAAAATCAAAATCAAAATTATATGCATATATAACTCAGTTTTTTCAATTTTGTGGGTTGACACGGTATAGCTTATTTGCGTCCAATAATAATATTAGTTATAGGCGTCTATTCCAAATCGTTATAATATCTACAACAATCTTTTAATATTTTTTTTTTTCAGAATCAACGCACAAATAATGAAATTGAGATTGGGTTAAAATTTAAGTTATATATAAGTATTTATGTATTTTGAACAATGATTTATAAATTGTATATGAAATAAATGTTAGTTAATAAAAATATTTTTGTTTACTAAATTTTTAATGTACCACCTAACAATTATTTTATTTTAATTTCTAATAACATATTGCTATGGAGAACTTCATTACCGGTGGCGGATTTACCAGCAGGCAGAGGAGGCTTGAGCCTAGTGTGGCACATTTTAGGGGCGGCAAATTTGAGGACCGATATCTTTTTTTTGCTACCTCATAAAAATCAAAAAGGTTTCTTGATGGTGGTTTCTGATATTGTACTTGTCACTGTACATTCCCAGTAGCAAACTTCCATATTCTAGAGTAAAACGTCTAGTTCACTGCTCCCCAACCAGTAATCGGCCTTTTATTGAATTGTAAAAATAATCTAGGATATGATAATTGTAGCGGCGGCAAAAACCTTACAGCCTATATATTGAACATTTGTAAATCCACCACTGCTTATTACTAGGCATTAGGCGACGTTATAGCGCAGCGGTAGCGAACCTGCTTTAAGCACCGCCGCTCGGAGCAGATGTTTGTGTTGACCATACAGGCATATTTTCCAGTCTGGGTTGTGTTCTGTATGTATGTTTCCGGACCCCCAACAAAGGATATAACTATCCTATTGGGGGCCGTTGAGATTTCTAAGTCGAAGTCTGTCTTGAATTGTCCATAATTTGTTTTCTGTCATGACGGCAAATAATCCGCCTAATGGCAAGCGGTCACCGCGACCTATGAAAGCACGCGACACTTGAAGACCTTGAAGTATCACATGCGCGTTGCCAACCCAAGGGATAGGACGGATTGGATGAGAAGGGAATGGAAGGGAGATTGGATCTCAGGCGCTCTCACTCATTTATTTATTTTTTTATGTTAGAAGTTGGCAAACAAGCATACGGCCCACCTGATGGTAAGTGGCTGCCGCAGCCTATGAGCGCTTGCAGCACCATTAGTAGGTGCCACTCACGCGTTGCCAACCTCGAGATATTAGTTCATAAATCTCGTTCGCCCAGTAATGTCACTAGCGTACAATGCCCTTCAAACCGGAACACAGTAGTGCCTAAGCACTACTATTTGGCGGCAGAATATTGGACACTGCGGTGGTACCTACCTAGCCGGCCTCTTGCAACAAAAAGACCTACCAGTGTGACTGATTGCACTGGTGGAATCATCTCACAAAACGCAACAGTACCTAATGATACTGTTACTTGACGCCGATTTTCTGTGAGAGGATAGTACTTCCCCAGTCGAGCCGGCCCCTTTGTGCTGGAAGAAGCTTGGCTTTATTACTACTAAATAACAACAAGAGAGATTTCTTCAGAGTTTCATCATCAGATCCGGACCACATTACAATGGTAGTACATCTCGGAAGTATACCCTTTCCAAAAAAAGAAAGATTATCCAAATCGGTCCAGCCGTTTTTGAGCAATCGAGTAAAAAACATAGGTACCTACCTAAAAAAGATTCCTAAACTCTTCTTGAACCTCTTTTTGAAGTATAGTCTCTTTTAGAGATATGTATGTCTATCACCAAATATTAGGATTCCGTAGCCAAATGTCAAAAACGGAACCTATCCGCCTGTCCGTCCTGACATACCAGTCTTTTTTACCGGAGGCGTTAACGCGAAATTACCTCTATCTATACGAAATTTAGTAAATAGTTGTATTCTATGAACCGCTACCGCTAACCGGAACCGCTTATTATTATTATTATTTATTATTATTATATAAAAATTAAGGGTAGGAGTCCATATATGTAACTGAGGGTTGAAAAAATAAATCAACGTATGGCAACGTATGAGGTGTTTTTCGATACGTCTATCTAAGAATATTTGATTTTATTTTCATAATTAATTCCGTAGTTCGGTTAAGATGTTAGTTGCTAGTATTATCATTAGAAGTCATAAAGTTTGTGTGCCTAATCAAAAGCCCTTTAGAATTACGGGATTTGAAACTATGAAAATTGAAAGTTTGGAAGTTGTAGGACATCAAAAGAACGATAATTACTTTAAAGAATAATAATAGATAACTGTACAAATCTGTGTATAGTAAGTTTCCTGGTGGGAGGGCTTAAAAGCCCAGCGGGTCAGCTATCACCGTGCGGTGGCAACGTCAGCCAGCGTATAACCAGCTGCAACTTAAAGGTCCGCAACGCACCAGCAGGAGCTCTGGCGTTGCAGATGTTCATGGGCGACGGCGATCGCATAACATCAAGTGAGCTACCTACCCGTTTGCCCACTCTTACATAAAATAAAACCCGCGAACTGTTATATATAGTTTATTATCTGGATAAGAACATGGGATACTTTTTATTCTGAAATGGTATGTGCCTAACCAAAAACGTACCACGAGACGTATCCACTTAGAATTGTGTTTCGATGTATTTTACTTAATAACGCAAAAATGGCTAAACGGTTTTGATTGAAATTTAGTACACTTACCAGGCTTACCATGAACTCTTATTGCTATTGAAATGACCTAAATTGAGCTGGATCGCTGAAAATTTTAATTGCTTTACTATCAAAATTGAATTGGATCGAAATATAATTTTTAGTAAAAGTTAATGGTAAGCCCGCTGGGCAATTATCATAAAACGCAACAGTACTTATTCAATTGAAAATAAAATACAGAGATGTGTCTTTTGGAACACTATTTACAAACTTTAGCTTACAAACGATTCATTCCTCTCTAAAGCAAATTCTAAAGTCACCGTGGACAAAGACGCTAGTAGCCTAGTATAAACATAAAATCAAGAAAAACCTTTCAAAAATCCAAATGAGAAAATACTAAAATTCCAATAGCTAAAAATCCTTGTTTAAATTTAAAACGGAACTCCATTAAAAAAACAAAAAGTACGACCACAATGCTTTTGATATTTACAAAACACGAGATCCTTGGAGATAAAGTCGCTATACAGCAAAAGTTGATACAGCTACAATATACTCCTTAGTTCTTATTCTATCGTTCAATAAACGATATTTGTGATGTATTGTTAATATTAATAGTTAAGTATATTTGAGGTTAAATATAAGTGTAGTTGTTTATTATAATTTTATAAATGGGAAAGTTCTTTTTAATGTCATGACGGTTGGCAAACAAGCATTCGGTTCCCCTGATGGTAAGCAGTCACAGCAACCTATGAACTTGCGCGATTCTGGAAGTATAAGGGATAGGAAGGAAGGAATGAGAAGGGAAGAAAATAATGGGAACAAAGGGGATGGGAGACGAGACCTTCGGCCCTTTCGCTCATCGCACGAAACTCACAGTACCTGCCGATATTGTTACTTTTAGCCGATTTTCTGTGAGAGGTCGAGCCGACCCATTCAAATCATTAGTAATACTCAAATTACATCAATTTCTCGGTTCAAATAAGGTTGTAGCTTATGCTAGGATTCACTCCTACGACAAGAGTCCAATGGGGTCAGGATAGAACACGCAAATTTCGCGTTAACGGAAAGAAATCGGCCCTTTAACGTTTAAACTTATGAAGCTTCAGTTTATTACTGTTATTAAATTCTTTAAAATATTGGTTCAAAATTTGATTCGTTGGTTTTATAAAATTTGTAGTATCTATACAAAAAAAACTTTGTTAATATACAGTGGCGTCAGTTCGTATGTCGCAATGCAAGAATAACGTCGTCTTCTACAGAGTGGTCTGTGTAACACTTCTGGCTACCGCTTTCACTTTTACCGTGATCCTGACTGACATCTTTCTTGATATCGATGGATTACTATCTAATAAAAATAAGCGTAAGTTGTTTTGAAGATCTTATTTATACATACAACAAGGATGATAAGCAAGTATACGGACTCCTTATCAAGCAGTCCCTATACTTGCTGATGGTAAGGGCTCACCATTGTCTATTGATACTCACAGCACCCGAATGATGACGGTATCATGCAAATGTTGGTTCCTAATCAAGGAAAGAAAGAAAATAAAGTTAGAGTTACTATTAATAGACGACTCATCAAACAAAATGCAACAATCTTAATCAAATATATTTCATCTCAAAAACTTCTAAGAAAAATTACCTTGATGATGACAAATTAGTCGGAGAATATCGTGGTGCTTACAACGCCGCAAGACAGGCGATTTTGTATTTTTTTATATTAAAACAAATTTTATAAACGGGTTTCATTTGAAATATTTGTTATACTATTATAATTATATTACTGTTACAATATAATACCAAAAATAAAGATATCAGTATCAGCTTAGAATTTATCATAACGGAAAATAAGTCATAATGCAGAAAATTAATATTACTATCTACAATAATAATCTCATGAACAATGTAGTGTAAATTTTGTGTTTCAGCTAATCCCGAAGCTTCTAAAGCCTCTGAAGCCACTGATGACTCTAAAGTAACCAACGAACTAGAAAGTCAAGCATACAATGATGATAAGACCTATGATAATGAAATTGATCCAATATATAGAACTAGAAGATCTGTAGGTAATGAAATTGTTTAAAGGAATTCTTAAAAATAATATTAAAAAGACGCATTTTATACTTCTTATTTCAATTTCATAAGTTATTGTATTACAGAAACAAAAAACGCTCAATTACGCATCAAAGATCCAGGACTAAAAAAAATTTTAACCAGTCGACTAGAAAGTCTTTTGAAAGAACTAGACGACGAAGGAGCACCCATAAATATGAACAAACCAGAAGTAACAACCGCAGTTGCTATTACAGAAGTTGTTGATAAAATAAGTGCAAGATATAAAATTCATGGTGTTAGAAATGAAGAACTGCTTCATCTTGCAATGCATAACATTTTACTGCAAGGGATGATAGGTCATATGGATTTAAATGATGTTTACAAGAAAGTACATAGACTACTAGTAAATAATTTTAATTATGATCTAGATGAATCTACAGGTAATTCTTCTTCGTCCTAGCAGCATTCCCGGTTTCTTATTTTACCCAGGGTCTCTGCTTATTACTCTTATCCGGATTTGACAGGTTTACTAGTTTTTACACGGAGCGATTGCCATCTGACCTCCGCAACCCTAAGGGCGAACCAGCAACTCATTGGATAAGAGCAATTTACTTATCAAGATTTAACCATTATAATCAGATGTTATGTGATAACAACCGGGACCGACAGCTTAACGTGCTCTCCGAGACACGGTGGGGAGACCCACGGACAAACGCCCAGACCGAGACAGACATTTTTAACAAACATCCGCCCGAGCGGGAATCGAACCCACAACCGTCGAGACTAAAGGCAGACTCGCTACCCATAACGCCGCAACGGTGTCAACAGGTAATGCTATTGCTATTTATATATTATATTCGCAAAATATTCGAGAGGTTGCACTTGATTTTTTTTATTTCATAATTGTTGGCAAACAAGCATACGGTCCGCCTGATGGTAAGCAGTCACCGAAATCTATGAATGCTTGCTATAGTTGAAGTATTACATGCGCGTTAGAATAGGAGGGAAGGGATGAGAAAGGGTATAGAGGCGGTGCCCCTGCCAGCCAGTTTGGGCCAGCGAAGCTTTTTTTTTTTTTTTTTCACTCTCTTACTCATTGCACGAAACACGACACTACCTACTGATATTGTTACTTTATGGCAATTTTCTGTGAAAATCTAGTTTTCCTCGATCGGGCCGGCCCATTTGCGCTGCGAGAAGTATTCTTATATAGCAGTCTTATATAATTTGTATCGCCATTATTATTATGTGGTAAATTTAAAGAGTAGTTTGAGTCAAATCAATAACATTTAAATTTAGAAGGCCTTTAATTTGTTTAGATAAAAATACTAAAGTTATAAACGAAATTGTAAATTCCAAAGAAAACAATGAAGCGAGAAAAATGGACAACGAAGAACATAAATTTCTCGATGAAATAATTCATTGTAAAAAATTGGAAAATCAAATAGCACAAAAAATACAAACAAATTTTAATAATACAAAAGAGAATGGCGAAAAAAAAGGTAATTTAAAACACTTTTGATCCGGAACAAATAAAATAATATTTATAAAACATGAATAACAACTTTCAGATAAGAAGCTTTATATTAAAACTGTAATTGAAATAAATGATAATGATGATGGATCCCACAAAACGAATCAAACGTATGTATACTAAATGTAAAACTTGAAACAAATACAAACCAATTTAATGATTGCAACTTTAAATTTCAGAGATTCTCCCAAAAATGTAGAAGGTCTAATTCGATTAATATACAACGGAAAGTCGGTCAATATTAATCAGATAAAGAATTTACCACCACCAATAGAAGCGAAAAATATTTACAATGACGTTGAGTCAATAACGGCTGTTAATGAAAATAGAAGTACTGAAAATATGGATACTATTAAATCAAATAAAGAAAATCATAAAGAGAAACATCAACAGAATCCATTTTTAAATAAATTTATCGAAGACTATTTAAAATCACGTTCTTCGAATTATGAATATTTGGAAAGCAGTGGAGAAATCAAAAGTTATAAAACAAAACGTATGAAAAGACAAATAAAGATACGATACTTTGACAATAAAATAGATAACAAAACCAAAACTTCTAATGAAAATACAAAAGATGACGATGACATTTACATTGAAATCGAAACGCATATTGATAGTAAAGGCGTAAAAGCCGAGAGAAAAAAGAAACTCATTAAAACTCTGATTGATAAAATACAAAAAGCTTTGCTTTCTGATATACACGAAACAGATACAGATGTTGAACATTTTAAACTTATAAAACGAATTCAAAATCCAATAATAGGACGAAAACAGGTACTTCTAAACAAAATGACTGCACCAGAGGAGCATGTCGAGAAAAGAAGCCTTGATCCAATTGACAAAACTTTGAAAACCCACGAAAATATTATAAAAACAACAAAAGATGATTGGAAGAAAATTGACGGTCCAAAATTTTTGTCAGTTTCAAAAGCAGTAAATTCTGCCGAAATGAATGAACTGAATATAAATTATGATAGTGTTTTGAAAAATGGTATACCAAAACGCCTTCAAAAACCCCTAAATACAGATATAGATGATGAAAAAAGTGCAGATATAGAGAAACAGAATAATACAGACTTATATGATAAAAATGATCTCGGCAATGTGACTTTATATCTAAAAGATATAGATGGCTCTGGATTCTCTATTGGCATTAACCAATATATAGGAGAGCCACCAGACAAAGATAGTATAAAAATGTTTAATGGATTGGAAAATCTTATTCATGAGTATCATCGAACTTATGATCGAGATATGAGTAACGAGTCTGATATTGATGAAACTAGTAATTTTATTAATAAAAAGCTTGAAATAACTAAAGTAAATAATAAAAAAGATCATAAAATTATACGACGTTCAATAGCAGATATAGGAAATGAATTGAAAAATAGAAAAGACAAGAAAGTGTTTGGAGAGTATTTAAAAGAAAGTAAACTTGCTTATAGTGTCAATGAATTTGTAGATAATTTTATTAAAAATAAAATATTGAAATCGAGACATTTTAAGTTAAATAAAACTATTGACCATAATACGCAAAATCTTAGCAAGAAAATGATATCTTCAGAAATTATTACACTAGCAGAGCTCATACATCGTAAAAAAGATCTTTGACTGTTAAACGAATTTCAAATGTTAATTCAAAAATGAAATTAAATAAATACATAAATACAAATGCAATGGCGAAGAAAAAAATATTTCTTAAGAATAAAAGAAATAAGCGACAAGTAAGTAAAATTAGGATAACTACAAAAAAACTTCCTCAAGCATCTCAGAAATCAGATGATGATTTATTTTTGATATCCAGAGAAAATACTTATTCAGATAAAGCCGCGGTAACAGAGCAATTGAAGAATCCTGACACAATTATAGACACTAAAGATCACGATTATTATGATGAAATATATCCAATAGGCGACATTTACCGAATACATCATCACGATACAAGGCCAACATATTCTAAATTCTATGACACGAAAAGTGGTTCTAATAGACTCATGTCAAAATATCCACACATTATTATCAATGACGATTATGAATCGAAAGAAGACCTTACATATAGCAACGTTTATAACAATGAAACGTCCTACAGAATACAACCACAAGCAAACAATAATAATTTAAGACAGGAATCTATAACAACAGATTTTCCAGCTAAAAGTATTCCAAAAGTAGAAGAAATAGTTAACGCTATAATACCGTCAGCATCCAGAGCTAATTATAAACTAACTGTAAAAATATCACCGAAAAATGTATCAAATATAAGCACAGGATTTAAAGAAATTCACACGAGCGTAAATAAAAGCTTTGATGAGAACGGTTTACATTATTTCACTTTATTGAATGTTTCACAAATATCAAAAATTGAAAAATTAAATCATTCGACAAATCCAGTTAAAACTGAAAAAAGAAATACTATTCAAGTTATTCCTTTGGATAATCAACTAAAACAACAGCAGATTCAAATAAAAACGTTACTTGAACTACATAAAAAAAGAGTTGATCAACAATTAGACAATTTGTACAGAGAGAGTGAACATTTAGAAAAGATGATTAAAGCAAACAATAAAAATAACATAAATAAAACAATACATATTTTACATGATGACGTAATTGTTCCTAAAGACACTGATGATAAAATGAATAAAATATTGGCGTCAATCAAGACACTTGAAGAAACTTACAAAAGTCATATTAAAAAAGAAAATGTTGTAGCAACCGAAATCCCAGTCGTCACAACATATAAACCAAAGATTGATCCAATACAAACAAACGAGAAAATAAACAATGAGATTTTGAAGAAAATCGACACGAACACTAATTTATTGAAAGCGTTTTTATTAAGATTATCAAAAACTCTAAATCCTGGTAAGAAAGACATACAAAAATCGACAACTGAAAAACCTCCAGAACCTAAAGCAGATCCAGCAAAAAATTGGATAAACTATCAAAGAAACGCTTTGTATGCACCGGGGGAAAATAAAAATGATACAGTGCCATTTATTTATGCATATCATCAGAAAACACCGCAAGCTAGCATGGTATATGGTGGACACATTCATACAAACCCATTACAAAATAATAAAGAATTTAAAGATCAAAGAAAGACTCAACCTGATTTCATTACAAATTTAGATAACAGAATGATGAAATTCAATGAATCAAAATTTTTTATGGATGATTTTGAAAACGATTACAAAATACCTAATAAACCCTTCACATCGACAGATTTAAAAATTAATGTCACCTCTATTTGAGTAGACATTTGGTGTGTAACATCTTTCTTCTTGCTATCCTGCAATCTATGAGAGTTATTGGTAAAAAGGGACGGAAGTGTATAACAGGTTGACCGGAAGCGCGCGTTATTTAATTTGACCAATGAGCGCGCACTTTCCTAGTTACAAAATTATAATGTTGCTTATTACCGGAGAGAGATGTCACGATACACTTATTTTAAACTATAGACCAGCCGTTTCAACATAATGGAACGAATGGATGTTAGTCCATGCTAAACTTCATTCGATGTTCGGTTATGACTATGATTACGCTAACTCTAATACATTATGCGGAGACCGTATGAATAGTGTGGTCACGCCATAGAACAGTCACGCGAAACAAGTCGCAAAATCTCTTTTAATTCCTGGACTTTATTATATAACTACCGGTCTGGCAGTTTGAAATTTAAGAACAACTTTATGATTTGCACATCATAACCGAATAAAGTAGTTTGTTACTATATACATGCATTTGTTAATTATAGATTTCGTATGTAATTTGAATAGAAGTATTGAAAATAATAAAAATGTCACATTCATAGTGATAAAGTGACATATTACAGACACACAAAATACGGAAAATATCGGCACACTTTCCTTCCTTTTCTTTCTATCTTCTTTCTCTTTCTACGCTTGAGCTAGTGTTGAATTTAAGAACAAGTTGAAATTTTGTGTGTATAAAAGGGCCGATCCATAGTGTATAATAAGTCCATGGATGTCAGATGTTACACATCATATGCAACTACTGTAAAGCACGTTTATTGCTTTATTTATTTTTATATTTTTTATGAATAATGCATAATGGAATCATAATGCATAAATAATAATCAGATCAGGAGGCTTACCATAAAAGCCCGCTGGTCAGATTAAACTAAGTAATATTTAACATTATTAAACTGACAAATTATTGCAAATATTTTTTTTATTGTAAACTTCCAAAGCCTTTCTTTTTTCGATTTAGTTCATTCCTTTATTTTAGTCAACTTATACTTAGAGTTTCTTAATCGATTTAATTTAATAATTGGTTTGAACATGTATAGTCAACCAATATGCTGGTTATTTTTTCGTGATTTTTATGATAAAGGTATACTTATAATTTTGTGAACCTCAAATCTTATATGGGGGATTATTTGGAAGACGTAAAGCCATACGTAGAAAATAAGAAGTATGAAAGCCAACTACAATGGCACTTGCGCGCGAAAACTTGTTCTGTGAACTTAGCTTTTGTAGACAGCGTGAAATGTTACAACTGAAAAATTATCTGGATACAGTAATCAATGAGAAGTCAGGATACAAAAACTCACATATTTACGCAAAAAAAATAAAGACATGTGTTTGTTACTTTTATAACCTTAGACCATTTAACAACTTCCTTCAGAAATTACCTTGTACTACAGTAGCGCCACCCTTTTTTCCCCTTTTTTGATGGAAGATTCATCGTACTTAGAGAAGGTTTTCTTATGGTTACCCTCCTTTTTTCCTTGATATCACTGAGCAAGTTAGCAATTTAAGATATGGAATTCTCATTTTTCATACAAAATGGTCGTTAAATGTTTTAGAAAGTAGATGGAGCCTAAAAATAGCTTTCCCATTTTGTTAAATCCTTTTTTCGCTCCTTGTAACAAACATATCTCCATAGTTCGTTTGAAAAATATATTGAAATTACACGATTGCAAAGACAGAAAGAAAAAATAATATCTTTACTTATAAACACACGAACATATTAAAAAATTAAAAACGACTAAGAAAATTGATATAATAAACATAATAATTATTATCTAAATAATAAATAGTCAATATAGACCCGCAATCCATATCATAGCATAGAGAATAAGAGATCAGTGACTTTAGAGCAGAGTGCCCAGAGACCGTGATACTTTTCAAAGAATTTTCAAAAATACATTTTTGACATACCGCTAGCGGCAGTAAACAATAATATTGTAACTGATTGTAACATTATATCTTTTTACAGATTTAATTACTAAGATCAAACAAAAACATTTTCGTGTCTGAACACTGACACTTCTAATATGCTGTTGTTAAATTTTTCAAGCGCCCATTGGACTTTGTCTAGAAGATATAGTAGTTATCAATTAGTAGATATATAGTAATCAATTATGTTGATAGTGATCCAAATAGTTTCGCTAAATAATGTTAAACATATAAATAGCTAAATACTTACTTTATATAATGTAATAGCTATGATTTTAAAAGTTACAAAATCGCTAAGGTGGTAGCACTGACTAAGTTACAAAATTTCTCATATAAAATAAAAGGTGTGTGTGCGATTCACACACGATAGAAGTGAAACTTTAGTAAATCGACAAAAGAGTGAGATGAATATATGTAACAAGATATAAAAATATTCTCAAACACTGTTAAATAATAACACACCTCGCTGACTTCTTACTAAGAAGCTGTTATACGCAGCCGCATACATATATACATACTGACGATTACTGACGACATACGACATTTGCTCTCTTGCTCTGGCTCACTAAAGCATGGCGCAAAGAGGAGAGACTGATAATAATAAAATAAATAGTATGTATATTTCTGTCTCATCCCTCCTACACATTTTTGTATTTGTGTCTCTTACATGTCGTTTTTCCGTTGCACAATATGAAATCACAACGATTCTAAAGAAGTTTCACTTCAAAATGTATTCTGTGCTAGTAGATACCCTATGTATATTAGTATAATTATGTTTTCTGTGACTTGCTTGTGTGAATTTCGATATTTCTACCGACTTCAAAACGAAACTAAAGCAAAAAATAATTATTTTCTTATTCGGTGTTTTTATGCCAATATTTTATTTTATTTTGAAGTTGGTGAGTTAAAGTTTCCTATTGTTGAATAAATTTTATTGATAATTGAATTAAAAATTATTTTTCTTTATTAAATATACCGATTTTTGTGAGCAACTCTACTAGTGATTAGTGGGACAAAGATTCTCAATGTATTTGTATGAGCGACCATTTCTAGATATGAGGCGGGACAATGTACCGCTTCAAATGAGTCGCGACAATTGAACTGCATGAACTAGTTCCTACAATGTGAGTCAGTAAGAACAAAATTAATGTATTAGTACATTGTTTCGCTTTGTTATATATTTCCTTGTGTAATATAAACTGGGAAGTAATACGATATACAAATAAGATGCGTTTCTTAGCTTAAATTTACATGTAAAGAAATCTTGAATAGGTATAGAAAATGTTTTGATAAAAATTCAGACTATGTAATGAATCATTTATTATCTTACTAATAAAATAAATGCCAGTTTTTTTTTACTTTTTTGACTAATTGAGTAGTTATTGAGATATTAGCTTCCTAAAGTCAGAAAAATTCCAATGCACCACCAACACTCCCCTCCCCTTACTTAATATAACTTTAACATAAAAACACAAAAAAAAGATTAAATTCTACTTATAATTTGACAAATAATACCGAAATACGCGGGAAACGTACGAGGCGCACAACACTAAGCTCTACAGATTTAGGTCATTGGCACTCGGTCCTTCGAGAACTTGCTCTGTGCTCTGTGCCTCTGTGGAGTCTGTCACTGTCTGTCGTCTGTAGTATTTGCCCTGTGGTCTGTAGACCTATTCTTATATGCTCTCCAGACCTGTTTGCAATTATTGATTTATTGCCACGGGCGTGCCGCGGACTAGCCACAGGATTTCTTTCATGAAACGGGTTCTACTTTGACTTCTGAGATTGAAATCTAGTATTGTTTATTTATATTTAATATTTAAGTGAGGATATACGAAATTACGAATATATTAACAATTACCATACGTATCTGCGAGATTGTATCATTAAAACTATGATTATATTGGATTACATTTTATAGGTACTAGAAATTTTCGCTAAGGTAAGAGAAAATTCAGTGGCAGTTATTACACTTATTTTATTATTGGTTGCTTTTTGTATTTATGTTAATGCCAAAATAAAAAAGGTCTGTCGGTATGTTGGTATGCGCATCACAAAGACAAAACAAATTTTTATTTATTTATTTTTGTATGTATTTCTTAACTCTTTTGCACGCCTACCTACTTCTCTATCTCCCACATCCAAGCATGGGCGTAGCCAGAATTTGGCATAAAGTAGGCAAACTTTTAATTTAAGGTCCACAGGGGGCAAGATGACTATTTTCTCAATAATTATTAGTTAAATCATTCAAAGTACCTTATATGAGTGCATTTCTCAGTTTTCAGCAAGATCTGGGGGGAGAGGGTGGTCTTACTCCTAAATAGAAATGTCTGTATTTATCACAGTTGTATTGTTACAGGAATTAATTTTTACATCTTGAAGTTGATTTATCTATGCAGTTTATTTAAACTGGGTTCCCACTCGAAGCAGAAAATCCTGCAGCAGCTTGTATTACACAATATCAGAGCAAAACTTGTATAAAAAACTTCTGTATGGACTACACAACCGAAGATGGATTCGAAAAAATCTTCGCCAGCTGATGATAACACCCTTACTAAGACAAGTAGGAGTACTCCTACTTGGCCTATTAGCTTGATAATATTTTATATAGTTATTTTAAACCTATTATAAAAATATACTTAAGTAAATTAATGTTAAATATATAATAATGAAAAAAACTATTTATTTTATTTCTCGTTTATGCTAGAGACATGATTTTGATTAATTTTGAAAATATAACACAAAAAAATACTGCTTATAATAAAAATAATTTATGGAAACTAAAAACTTAATATATATGTTCTTCTTGTCTTTGTGGTTCAATGGTAGCTAAGATGCCTTGAGCACCAAAGGTCGCGGGTTCGATTCTCGCTAGCAGTAGCTGTTTGTATTCACCATAATAATATGACAAAAAGTGTTCTTATTGCTATCCTAGTTTGACATAATATAATTTATAAAATATCTAAGATCGGATGACTTTAATAGTAGTAATACTTATTTAAAAATACTTTCTCAAAATTAAATAGTTTTTATTCATTTTTTGCAATGCGGTCAGGTTTTTTTTTAATTATTTTTATTATTGTTGAATTAACCACTAAATTACAATAGACTTTCATTAAATACACATTTTACTTTTTAATCGTTTTCATGTAATTTATTCAATATCATTATTCATTCTATATTTTATAAATATAATATGAGGGCTGGCGACTGACGTGAAAAGCTTATCTCGTGGATATTCCTTACACACTATACCAAAAAAACACATTATACTGTAAATATACTTTATTTTCTCTGTTATAAGTATTTTTTTTATATGAATTCACCTGATTATTTTTCTAATAGTTTCATTTTATTTTATTTGAAAGCATTTACATGATGTTTACAATTACAATCGGTACTTTTGTACCTCATATGAATATAATATAAGAAATCGAATATTAATATTCGGAACGCATAATTCGTAAGTTCGAATTATTCGCACACCTCTACTAAATACCTACTATAAATATAATATTATCGCTATGATATTAAAAGTTATAAAATCGCTAAGGTGGCAGCACTGGCTAAGTTACAACATGTCTCATGTAAAAATGTATTCTGTGCTCGTAGAAAAGAGTATATTAGTATAATTATTTTTTCTGTAACTCTTTGGCAATGTTCTCGAACCTATTGTTTCTTCGGTATTTCTAACGACTTCAAAACTAAAAAGCAAAAAATAATTATTTTCTTCTGAACTCGGTACTTTTGTGCCAATATTTTATTTTATTTTTAAGTATATATGTCTAAAAGTCTAAAAGTTTCTAATAAAAAATTGTTTTTCTTTTCATCTACCGATTTTGGGACCAAACCTATTTTTGTGAGCAACTCTACAGATTTAGATCATTGACGTTCGGTCGTTCGAGAACATTGCTCTGTGCCTCTGGAGGGTCTGTCATCTGTTCTAATATGCTGTGTGGACATGTTTGCAGTGTGACCAGATTCAGTATTTTAATACATTTTCGGTATATTTTATTGACTTTTTGGAACATCAGTATTTTTATATGTATATCGACAGAAGTTGGTATTTTTGGGTATATTTTACATAAAAAGTTATGGCATCACCGTAGCGATCGTCTCCACGAACATTGATGTGCAGGGGATTTCCCGGATAAAGCTATATAGACATGCAAACATGACAGGCGGCTCCCATTTTACAAATAGTATCGAATCATTTATCCTCCTTCCAATACGTTATTGTATTTTGAGACATATGGAAATTGTGAGTACAGATAAATATTAAAATATAATGCTATAATAATATATAATAATACCTGTCTGTCTGTCTGCAATTATTATTTATTAGATTCATAAACAATATTATTTTGGCGGTAGTAGCTTCATATCAATGTGGGCAGGACATGGATTTGCTCCGTTAAATCGATTTTAGTTAAAGTATATATAGCTGTAATAAGCAGTTCAAATGTTGCTGCACTTGCCTTAACTTTGAATAGAGGTTGTGTTATTCTTTATCCTTGTATTGAAATGTTTAAATCCAATTCTAGCATTTATTGTCATGATAACTAATTAATAAAACACATTAAAAAACAGCATTTTTATTAGTATATTTGTCAGGTGTAAGTCGGTATATTTCGGTATTTATATGAGGTGCTCGGTATTTTCATAAAATGTAATCTGGTCACACTGCCTGTTTGCAATTATTGATTTATTGTCACGGGCGTGCCACGGACAAGCCACGGGATTTCTTTAATGAACTTTAACTTCTGAGATTAACATCTAGTGTTAATTATTTTTATTCAATATTTAAGTGAGGATATACAAATTTACGAATATATTAACAATTAATATGCATATCTGCAAGATTGTAGCATTGAAACATTGATTATATTGGATTAAATTTCAGAGGTGATAAAAATTTTTGCTAAGGTAAGAGAAAATACAGTGTCATTTATTATATTTATGTTAATGTGCTCCTTCCGAGCCTTCTGACCCTTGGCGATCAGTTTCAATTACTCAAACCGATTCTGCTTTAAAAAATTCTCTCCAAACGACGTTCTGCTTTGAGCTAATCTCTAATGCAAATTTCTCAATATAAAATGTTTATATTCATGTTGCCTTCTTTCCCTTTATCCCAAGTATGAAGTTATTAGGTTACAGTCAGCACAGTTATATGTAATATAATAGTAGACCCATGCTTTCCAGCACAAATGTGCTGGTTCGATCGGGCAAGTCCTACCCTTTCTCAAAAAATCGGCGTAAAGTAACAATATCAGTACTGTTGTGTTTAACATTTTATTAATTTGTTTGTCAGTTTGTTGGTATGTTGGTACTTGGTATGCTCATGAAAAAGACAATTTATTTATTTAATTGCATTTCTTTACTATTTTCCACGCCTTTCCACTTCTCTATCTTCCACGTCCAAGCATGTGCGTAGCCAGAATTTGTCATAAGTAGGGCAAAATTTTAATTTAGGGTCCAGAGGGGGCAAGATGACTATTTTATAAATAATTATTAGTTAAATCGTTCAAATCACCTTATATTTATGTATTTCTCCGTTTTCAGCAAGGTCTTGGGGGGCAGAAGGGTTGGTCTTGCTCCTAAATAGAAATGTATGTATTTATCGCAGTTGTATTGTTACAGGGATTAATTTTTTTATCTTGAAGCTGATTTATCTATGCATTGTATTATAACTGGATCACTATGGAACTGCTCCAAGTAAAAATCCTGCAGCAGCTTGTATTATACAATATCAGAGCAAAACTTGTAAAAAAAAACTTCTGTATAGACTACACAAATTAAGATGGATTTTAAAAAATCTTCGCCAGTTAAAAATGAGAATATCCATAAACTAAGATGAATTTTAAGAAATCTTCGCCAGTTAAAAATGAGAATATCCATAAACTAAGATGAATTTTAAGAAATCTTCGCCAGTTAAAAATGAGAATATCCATAAACTAAGATGAATTTTAAGAAATCTTCGCCAGTTAAAAATGAGAATATCCATAAACTAAGATGAATTTTAAGAAATCTTCGCCAGTTAAAAATGAGAATATCCATAAACTAAGATGAATTTTAAGAAATCTTCGCCAGTTAAAAATGAGAATATCCATAAACTAAGATGAATTTTAAGAAATCTTCGCCAGTTAAAAATGAGAATATCCATAAACTAAGATGAATTTTAAGAAATCTTCGCCAGTTAAAAATGAGAATATCCATAAACTAAGATGAATTTTAAGAAATCTTCGCCAGTTAAAAATGAGAATATCCATAAACTAAGATGGATTTTAAGAAATCTTCGCCAGTTAAAAATGAGAATATCCATAAACTAAGATGAATTTTAAGAAATCTTCGCCAGTTAAAAATGAGAATATCCATAAACTAAGATGGATTTTAAGAAATCTTCGCCAGTTAAAAATGAGAATATCCATAAACTAAGATGAATTTTAAGAAATCTTCGCTAGTTAAAAATGAGAATATCCATAAACTAAGATGAATTTTAAGAAATCTTCGCCAGTTAAAAATGAGAATATCCATAAACTAAGATGAATTTTAAGAAATCTTCGCCAGTTAAAAATGAGAATATCCATAAACTAAGATGGATTTTAAGAAATCTTCACCAGCTAACAATGAGAATACCGTTAATAGGCCAAGTATTAGTTAGTAATCCTACTCGGCCTATTAGCACATCTACGTACATGCAAGGTTCTAATATTTTATATAGTTATTTTAAATCTCTTTGCTTTATAAAAGTATACTTATGTAAATTAATATTAAATATATCATAATAATAAAAAATTCTGTTAATTTTATTTTTCATTTATGCTACTCATGATTTATAGATATAAAACAAAAAAAATACTGCTTATAATAAAAATCATTTTTGGAAACTTAAATATATATATCTTCTTTTTATATATAGCTCAGGGTCTGCTTATTAACTATAATAAAATAAAATAATTACAGACAATATAGCCCATAGGTGTTAGTACAATTTTTGTTCTTACTTACTATTTAAGTAAATAATTTAAAATTAATTTAAATGCTTGCCTCTATTTACTAAGGCACTGGGTACACGCACATGTATCCTGCCTCAGAATAGAGCAATCAGGCTTATCACTTACAACCCTCAACAAGGTGTTTGTCTCTCTAACCCTGTTCATTAATGATGTTTTTTTTCTTATGGCAACACAAAAAATAGGTTGTCAATTTTACTTCTCCCGATTTAAATTATTTTAAAAATTATTTAAAATATACTAATTAAGGGAATTAATTATAAATATTAATCATTGTATGCTATTTATATGATATTTTATGTGTATATAAGTGAGTGCAAAAGTATTGTATTCGTGGGCTGTCAAGTACAGGTAACGAACTCAATTTTAAAATTTTAAAACTTTATTTCATTCTCATCCCTTCATTTTAAGATAATTACAATTTATATACACTTTATTTATTATAGTTTCTATATACTTGTTCAATTGGTGCGATACTTTGCACTGTAAACTTTGTTGTTTTTTTGTTTTCTTATATCTAACTTTATACAATGATGACCCGAGCAAACCAGTCTACTGAAAGATCAACGAGAAAAAATGAGCGATTGCTATTGGTCCTTGCCTAAGGAAAGTCGTAATGACTTCTACTTTTTCTTTCGTTTCACTCTTTACGCTATCTGTCTCACTCTTTCGGCTCTTTTATTATGAGTAAATATTTATTTTATCTCCAATTCTCCATCTTGTTTTGCTAATTTTTTTGTACAAATTGTGTCCTACTAGTTTGCGATAAAATAACGAAGTTATTATCCTCATTTATTATTTATAGTTTATATATATCGTCTAATATATATTATTAACCATGCATTGTAAAATAAACAATCATGGCTAGTAGAAAGTGTAAAGAGAAACAAAATGTGTCTGGGCTTGTGACGAAAAGATTTTCAAGAAGTGATTGTAAAGGAAATTTTGATAATTTTCCATATTCATTGAAGAAAATCTCGGTAAGTTTGTCGTATACAAATTTCGTTATGACCTAACCTATTTTTAAAACAATTCATATAACTTTGTTACTGAAAGCAATTAACTAGCTCTATTCATATTTCATTATTATTTAATTACAATAAATAGCACATTATTATGTAACGAAAAATTTACTCATTTTATTATAAGAGAAATTTAAATATTTTAGGGTCCTACGTTACATTATACCTAATACAAAAATGTTACTTTTGCATTAAATTTTTGAGCTAGCATTTGAAATTATTCCCTGAATTCAAAGGTTTATTAATAACTTAAATTTAAAATGAAAGAGTAAATAAAATCCCTTGTTTTATTTTCTACATATTCATCATAATGTCTGGATAACATAATACAGAAACTTTAAATAGTTTTATTATTCTTACAATCATTGTACTGAACTAATGTATTTTAAGACATAAAATACTTAAGAATTTCAATGGTGATAGAAGTTTATTATATTATGGTAGGTGTCAGTTTATATAGCAGATGATTATCTAATAAAACCAACATCTTTTTAGAAAAATGCATAACCATACAATATAATGTTATAAAATAATTTTGAGTGTGTACTGTTTATTTATTTATTTATGTAATTGTATCAATACATAAATTAACATTTGTTTACACCCAATTTAATACTAACAATATTTACAAATAATTAAAACTACAAATTTTGTTCACAGCGAATGGTGGCAAAAATGCTAGCTCACAAGCTGCATTACATTAACAGTATATACTTTTGTTTCCAGGTGCAGAGAGTGGGTAAAAGTAACAGGAAAAGAACATTTGGCACTTACCAACTGAGAGATTACACTAAAATAAGTTTATGAGTGGTAAACATTTTAAGGACTGATTTAAAAAAGAATGCTATACCATTTCTGTTGCTCAATGCTCCACCCTAATCAGATGAGATGAAATTATAAAACAGTTATATCTATTAAAATATTTTACCAATTCTATTTGAATAAAATTTTGGTTTGATTCGATTTGATTTATTTCTCAACATAACTATATCTCAATTTATTACTGATTTTGTTTTAGTGGTAAATTGAAATTAAAATAATGACTTAATTTCTTATTAAACAATAACCACTACAACAAAATCAGTAATAAATCCCAAAAAGAAAAAGCTAAGCGCACATCACTATCGATGGAATATTCATCGATATCGATAATTTTTATCGACATAGCACGTCACTAATCACTATGATTTATTGTAATGTTGGTAGAATTGATTGTTTTTTTGATAGTTGGCAAGAGAGCGATTCTTTAGGCTGACTATTCACGATGGTCATATTGAATCTATGGGACTCCAGTCTCTTACTTATTTGCTCTGTGGAGCAAACAAAGCTCGCCAGACAGAAGAGCAACTTCAACTGGCACTTCTAGAACTAAAAAGGACCAAGGAACAGTGTGAATTATTAGCTTAGAGAAAGGGAGGATAATGAAAAAGAAATATTAGATATTATTCAGAGAAATACTCAATTGAAACAAGAACTTTCTAAATTACATTGTGAATATTCTGAAATTATTGAAGAAAATAATGAATTGAAATCAATTGTTGATGGTTTTGATCAGTGCAGAGATGAGTATGAGTGTGCTCTCAAACTCACCTCTGAACTGAAAGTCAAATTAAATGAGGCTCAACAGCAAATTATATAATTACAGACTGTAAACTTAGACCTTAAAGCCTCTAAAACTCAATGTTTATACAATGAATTGGTTGGGAATACTGTTAAGAATTCAGCGGACTCCACCTATAAAAATGAAATTTGTACAATAGACTTGACTGGTGATGACTCCGCTGTTTCCCACCCATTTCAAAGTAAAAATAAGTTAAAAAAGTATATTAAAATTAAAAAGATAATTAAAAAAACAACGCTTGATAAAGTATAAGAATATTTCAAAAAAATTAATTTGGGTTAGTAAACATAAAAATGCACTCCAGTGTGGCTATGTAGCTGAAGTGAAGGTCCTCCAAACAGAGATAGTGTCCTTATAAACATCATTAGATAGTGTTAATAGTTTATACAAAACTGCACAAAAAGAAATAGCAGAATATATCTCAGCCATGGATGAATTGATTTGTTTGACTAAATATAATGCAGAACGCTTTGCATCCCTAGAGAAATATGATTGTGAATGTAAGAGATCACTATCATTGAATTCAGGGCTGAGTATTCAAACAACAAATATGTCTCTGTCAATGGAGAATCACAGCGGCTGCATGGCTATGCTAATAGTACACCTATATGTTGTGATAGTCAAATTAAAATATATAGTGATGAAATAAGTAAAAATATAGGTGTACTATTAAGTAACTTATGTCAGGGGCAATCAGTTACGAATTATTGTACACCGAGTGCTTCTTATGTTCAAATGATTGAAGGTATAATAAAAAGTACTCATTGTCCCAACACAACTATAATATTATTAATTGGGAGAAGGGGAAATGTTAACAAAAAACATTTAAGAAAATATTTTGATTTGTTGTATAATATAGTAAATATTAAGAAAGTTGTTATGTTTACATTTCCTTATGTTAAGAATTTGCCACAGGAAAATAATACTAGATTTATATTAAATAACTATTTACATACAATCTCATATGGTAATTATCTGACAGTAAATAATAGTAATTATGACAAATTTCATTTGATTGACATCAATAAAATGATTAATTATAAATCTTATATTTTGACATATGATAGGTATAACCTATCTAATTATTATATGAGACAGATAGCTCATTCGCTATCACATTATTTTTTTTATAATTCTGCCAAGTATTTGGCTAATAAGACCGCTGCTTCTATTGAGCAGTGTAACAATTTGACATTTAATAATTTGGAATCCGTTCCAATTAATTAAAATTAAATCTTAAGACAATAGAGGCAGCCTCTTGCAATATTAGACACAACCCATTATTACAAAAGAGCAGTAAAAATTATAAAAATAGTATTCATTTAGTACATCAAAATATACAAGGCATGATGGGTAAAGATACTGAAATTGAATTATTTTTAAATTGTTATGAAATAAATATATTATGTATCACAGAACACTGGTTGAAAAGTTATGAAAATATGTTTAATTTTAGTAAACACTATGTAGCTAGTGCGTTCTATAGAGAAAATTCCAAAAGAGGTGGCTCTTTAATTATAATTAATAATAATTTGAAATGTAAAGAAAGAGAAGATATTGTGGGCCTCTCTATGGAACGCACTACTGAAATAGCCTGAGCTTGAAATATTGAGCTTGATTGTTTCATTATTGTAAGCGTATACAGACCTCCTAGTGGGTTATATGATTGTTTTGAAAATATTATGGATGATATTCTTAAAAAGCTATCTGGATCGAATAAACATGTTTTAATATGTGGTGATTTCAATATTAATTTATTAGACAATACTCCTACCACTCTTCGATTCAGATCATTGTTAAAATCATATAACCTTATAAATTTATTTTTAGAGCCAGAATTACCCCCTCGACAGCTACTTGTATAGATAATATATTCAGTGATCTAGTACCTTTCAATAAATCTATAATTCATCATCTTTGTTCTGGTCACTGTGGACAATTAGTTTCTTTTCAAACAAGAATGACTGAAAATAATAATAAAAAAATTGTGTTTGTTCCTATTAATACAAAACGTATTGAGAAGTTTAGAAGTAATATTTTATCAAAAATCTCATACATAGAACTGTGATGGACTACTTGGCTAGGAGGAGGAAGTTATATATTTTTTTTAGCATAGATAAACAATTGTCAAAATAGACACAGTCAACAATTGAATGTTAGGCTTTAAGCCACCAATAATATTTTTATATTGCCATTTATCAGCAACTGGTTGCACCGTTACTCGTAAAGGTTCGACAACTTGTTCAAGCTCAGCCATTGTTTGGTCGAATACGCCTAAGCGCTTCATTGCTGCTTCGCGACACTCTCTAGCTTGGCGTTCGTTCATCTTCTTACGAAACGCTAGTTGTTGTCTACCCTTTGCTTGTTTACCGCTTTTTCTGTGGGCGAAAGAAACGGGTTCTTCCATGGATACAAATTGACATTTTACTTCGTCTTCCATGTTAGCAATGCTTCGTCCTAACTCGGAACGAAAATTGTGTGGCAACATGTGGTTTTAACTGAGTCCATATAAATACTGTTGTAGATTTCGCAGTGGTAAAGCAGAACGCTTACAGTATAACACTTGATAGCCATTTCGCGCACAACATTTTAACAAAATGTTCTTTTGTTAATTTTATTAATACTCTGCTTTTATTATTTTTGTCGTCAAAGCTGATTTGTTTTTCTTGAAATCAAGTTTGTATATCTGCCTTCCGCCGGCACATGTTAGGTACTCTTTCGGTGTGTCTGGAGTGATAACGTGCATTATCGAAAATTATAACTAAAACCTCGGCTCCACCTCTTGTTTGTTTTTTTTAGTCGATACCTCGTCAACAAATTAGACGAATGATATATCTATAAGAAGCGGTTAAAAGACATGATCCTAATAAAATAAGACACTGTGCGCTGTGCCAAACTATTAAATGAAAAGTAGGGCTCCTCTAAGTGCTTCAATGATAGGGTTTCGTTTAAAGTTTCTCCTGTCTATCAGTCTCAGTCGATTTCTTGTCAACAAAATGGACGAATGATTATATCAACAGGAAGCAGTTATAGACATGACCCTAATAAAATAAGGCACTGTGCGGTATTCCAAACCATTAAAAGAAAAGTAGAACTTCTCTAAGTACTTCAATTATAGGGTTTTGTTTAAAGTTTCTCCTGTCTATCAATCTCAGTCGATTCCTTGTCAAAAAAATGGGCGAATGATTTTATCAATAAGAAGGGGTTATAAGACATGATCCTAATAAAATAGGGCACTATGCGGTGTGCCAAACCATTAAAAGAAAAGTAGGACTTCTCTAAGTACTTCAATGACAGGGTTTCGTTTAAAGATTTTGCTGTCTATCAGTCTCAGTCGATTCCTTGTCAACAAAATGGACGAATGATTATATCAATAGGAAGCAGTTATAAGACATGATCCTAATAAAATAAGGCACTGTGCGGTGTTCCAAACCATTAAAAGAAAAGTAGGACGCCCCTAAGTACTTCAATGACAGGGTTTAGTTTATTTACGTCGGGGACACCAGTTATTCTGTTCGTGATGATATCGTACGATTTACGTATTTAATTTTTTTTTTGTCGTGAGACTTAAAAAATTTAAAATTACAATTATCAAAACAACAACCGAACAAATTTGATTTAAGCTATTGGGTCAGATAATATAAGTTAAGATTAGTAATGTGAACGATGACTGCTGACGAGGTCTCGTTGATCTGGGTCAAACGTAGAAGTAGCGGCTCGCAGCGTCAGCGATTCTCTTTCCAGTACGTCTACGTAACATACGGGTAAATAATTACATAGTTTTCGCGAAATCTTGAGCACATAACTTGAAAAATGGTGTCGATGTTGTATCCCGCTGGTTATTAACAACTTCTTGTATATTCTTCTCAATGAAATATACTCTTTGTCCATTTTCTAAATAAACTGCAAGGTGGACAATTGTGGAAGCCCGGTCGTGCACTTCGAATGATGAAATCCTCCATACAGCTTCAGAGCTGCAGATGTAATGTCCAGATTGATATTTTTCCACTTCATTTGGTGATTGTATGCTGAAAGTGGCTTGATCACTGCCTTTATTAATGTACTAGTAACATATTGCATTGACTTTATTGAATTGCACAATTCCTCGTTGATGTGGGCATCAAAGTTTTGAAAAGGAGTGGATTATAGGGAACGGTCCATTGGTTATCAATATCATGGTTTCGGAAGGTAGCATTTTGCTCACCCTGTTCTGGCGATCGTCGACAATATTTGGGATATCCGTCATCGCTAGTACTTGTTTAAGTTTGGAACGACTTCGGAATTTTTTAGCTGCATTTAGAATCTCGCATTCATAGAGAAGTCGGGTTTAAAGTTGGGCAAGGGCCGTGTACCATGTGTTTCTTTACGATTTCGTACAGGTTAATCCAACAAAAGATTTTATATCTTATAATCACTCAACGATATCTGAAACATCGGCTCGACGTCTTCATCGCTCCCAATTTCGGTCTCGTTTTCTTCTATATAATTATTATTTTTCCGATTCCATGATTTGTGGCCCTTTGGGATGCTATATTTTCGTATGATTTTTTTACATATGCATGCTACAGATGCCCTTTCCGTCGACATTCTCTGCATATGAAGTTCGGATAGCGACATTTATTATTCTTTCCAAAGTAGCTTTAGGATTTATCATCTTCAAACATTTTCTTTTTCTTTTAAATGACCTCTCGTGTCAATACAATGTTCTACTCCATTGATGGACTTTCCGCTGAAACTAAAAATATCCTTAAACTCACACAACAAAGTATTAAGGTGTTCAGTTTGTTTTGCAGTTAACCTATTATGGGTTAAGTCCACTGCACAAAGTCCAATCTCACTTTCGTCTTCAGTCTGACCAAACAGAGTTCTAGATTGGGGCGACAATTCTTCCTCTGCGTTATTTATTGCATCGATGGCATCTTTCATCATGTAATTCAACTGAGGAGAGTATCCATCGAATAGCACTTCAGCGTGACGTCGTGCAATTTTTGTCGGTACTTTGGGAATGTCAATAGGCACAAGTTTGTATTCGATTTGCGAGCTTTCAGTTGGGTAATAGGCTTCTTCTGACTTATTTTGCTTACTTGCAACTGGTTGGAACTGCATTAGATTTACAGGTGCAACCCCTTATTTTGGGCTAGTTGGACAATTGCTCGAAAAATCCAATGACCTTTTTGAAAATACGGTCTCTTCCGTGTACTTTTTAAACATAACAAAATTTTCCTGATAGAGTTCAAACTCACGTTCCGGCTGTTCAATGTAATGCCAAGTAAACTGAGCAATATTAAGCACGATACCGGCTTTTTGTAAAAATTCAATACCAAGTAACGTTCGGTTATCTTTCGATTCTGGTAATACGATAAAATGTGTTGTAATAATACGGCCACACAATTCAACCCCAGCCTTACATGTTAATACTTTTTGATTACGTGACATACCATCTGCTAGTGTTATATTTAGAAATTCTGCATAAAAAATATGACCACGTTCTTTCAGTACATTATAGAGTTCAAAGGAACACTTATTTTTGCACACGTATCTATATACGCTTTTCCTTCGACGCCATTAATCTTTAAAAATACCATCGGTCTTGAGCGTGTTTCCTTTTGAATACTGATAGAACAGAATCCCAAATCCTTATTTTCAGGGATTTTTGCAGGCTTATTCGCGCATGTAGTACAGTTACTGCGATATACACCAGGAGCGCCACATCCATAGCAAGACAACTTGGACGTTGCGGCCACTGAAACGGAAGTGGAAGGAACAATATCTGACGTTACTTCCCGTAATCCTTCTGTCTTATTGTTACCTTTGATTTTCCGTTTACGGCAGTCCTCTAAAACATGGCCTAATTTCTTACAAAAATTACAACGGGTTTTTTTTGATTTTGTAAAAATGTTAACTTCTTCAGTTGTGTTACTGACCACTTTATTTTTTTCTTTCAGCAAGGCTTCAACGCTTCGTGCTTCTATCGCCAGCTCATCAAACGATCGAACCTTATCCCTAGGAATTTTATCCCTGATATTGAAATTCAGCAATCTATATATAATATCCAGCTGCTGTTTCTCTGTGAGCTGTTCATCACGTGGTAACTGAGAAAATAGCAAACGCTTCTTTGACAAGAATGTGTCTATGTCCTCACCTGATGCTTGCTTGCCTCCCGTAATTTCTAAATATATAATATATTCAGGTTTCTTTGGAGCAAATGTTCCTCTTAATATGTTTTCAAATTTAACCCAGGTCGTGACGTCACTTTTAACTCCTTGCCACCATAACGCTGCTTCGTCTTTCAGGACTAAGGGTAAACCAGCCAACGCGTCGTTATCACTAATGTGCTCAATTTCTTTGAAAACACGGACAGCTGTGAGGAAAGCTTCAACTATTTCCCTGTCTCTTTGTCCACTATGAGGCGTTGCATGTAGCCATAGTACCTCGTCGACCGCTTCCGATTGTAGCGAGTAATTGCTTAAATTGTGACTCTGATAAGTTCATGGTACGTTCATTTCTATCACACTTTTCAGCTGAAGTTGTCGTTGTTCGACCTGATCTTGTCACGTGGTTTTACAGGCCCCGAGTTGGTCGCCACTGTGATGCTTGTGTGGGTTTGTGTGTTCGGAGATCAGGATGAAAAACGTAAACAACTTCTTTGTGAACAAGATAAGATATTTATTAAAACTTAGTACTATGGAATATATACTATAAAGAGACGATATAATACAACTGTCCTCAGATTAGCGCTTCGACGGAGACGCTGGACCTAAGCGCTGAAATTATATGCCAATAGTCAATTTATATAGCCTAGAAGTCCCAATAGCTTGAGTGCAACCAGTATATATAAAATGAAATTGCCTAGCAAAATTCTGCCTTATCATAAAGTATCGGCCCTAGTCATGCGATCGACATAATAAGTTGATAGCGCGATGTAATCTACTAGTGGTGCCATCTATTGGTAGCTTCGGGAACTAGTTAGTTGTATTACATATTTATATAAGTATTTTGTGAGTTTTATATGATCTTTAAGTAATTGCTGTAAATAAGACTTTTGAAAATCGATATCAAATACACTATCCGAGTCGGTATGACCGAATACAACTTCAAACGGTGCTAAACCAATTGCGCTGTGAATAGTATGATTGTATGCCATGATAGAGTAAGTCATAACGGAAGCTGAGTCCGTGAACTTATGCTCGTATTTAGCAATCTATATATCTCTATTATCGTAGAATGAAACCTTTCTATAAAACCTGTGGAATTTGGGTTACCCCTAGTAGTAATATGTAGTTCAATTTTGTACATACTCGGTAATTCTTCATTAACTCATTGTTAAATTCTGTACCTATCTTTTTAGGTACACCGTAATATGAAAAGTATTTGATTAATGCGCGGACTACTTCTGGGGCGGAACGGCTACTAACTTCTATCACTTGACCATAAAGGCCTCTACTAGTGTTAAATAATACTTTCCTTCGATCGTAAATACATCTATAAATATTTCTTGAAAGGGGGCATCTTGCGTTTGGGTTAATTGAAGTACAGGATTAATAGGTTTCCTATCATATTTCATTTTACGGTAAGGCTCACATGCATTTATTAATGCCATATTAGTTTATTGCATATTATACCAAAAATAATTTCGCTTAAACCTAGTCATCGGTTTTTTTATACCGCGGTGACAAAGTAAGTTTTGCCCTCATGTTATTTTAGCACTATTTCTTTTTGTTCAGCCTCATCTTTAATACAAATTATGCGTTCGTTACATTCTTTAATGTCTATCAAAATATTACCCTATCGAATTGTGTTCTTAGCGATTTATTTATCTTAGCATGAAGTCGTGCACTCGTCAGAGCTCCGCACAGCTCTAACCTAGGTATAGTTGCGGGAGTCAACGGTGCGACTTTGCCTTTTGAACATAACAAACGAACTAAAACAGCTGATTTACTATCGACCGGGGCACGCGCCGTAAGCTACCTGTGACGCATCTGTAAATATATGCAATTCTTTACAAATAGAATTATTACAAAAAACATAACGTGGAATATTTATTTTATAAAGATTTGAGAGATTATTAACAAATTTAAACCATGATTGCGCTATATCGGAACGTACATTTTCGTCCCAATCTACATGTAAAACCCATAACCTTTGTAATAAAATTTTTGCTAAAATAATAGTTGGACTTAATAAACCTAGGGATCAAAAATCGGTGACGTCATAGAAAGAATTAAGCGCTTAGTCGGATGTTGATTATATGGCTCCAATTGTGTTTGAAAATGTAAATTATCAGTTTTATTATGTCATCCTAACCCCAATGTCTTATTATGTGAGTTGTCACCCAAAGAAAATTCCTTTATAATGCTGTTAGATAAAGTATTGTTGTGATCAAAATTAAATACCCATTTCCGAAGAGGAAAACAACACTTATTTAGAACCTTAGTAATACTTTGGCAAATAAATAATAATTTTTCAATACTGTCAGCGCTACAAATTAAATCGTCCACATGAAAGTCATAATTTGTGACACTCGCAATTTCAGGGTTGTCACATTCTTGAGCTAGTTGTTTTAAACACCTACAACTTAAAAAGGGTGCGGAGGCAGTGCCGTGTGTAACGGTGTTCAGCTGATACATACCTATTTCATCCGAAGGACTGTCACGCCACAGAATAAGCTGCAAGTCGCGTTGTTCTGGGTTCAGTAGGATCTGTCTATACATTTTTTCGACGTCAGCGCAGGCAACGTATTTAGTTTCTCGAAATCTAAGCAGAATAGAAATTAAATCGCCTTGTAAAGATTCTCCGACGAGCTGTAAATCGTTAAGTGACTGTCCGTTAGATGTGACTGTGCTGGCATCGAACACAACACGTAAACGTGTGGTCGTGCTGTGCTCACGGAGCACACCGTGATGCGGCATGAAATAATGAGGGCTTCCATATGATGCGACTCATATGTCCGAATTGTATATATTCATGAATAAATTCCTTATATAATTGCTTATATTCAGGGTTGCGATTTAACCGTTTTTCTAATGCAAGAAAACGCCTTTCTGCTTGCGTGTATGACTCACCTAAAATGTCAGGTGATTGTTTTAATGGAATTTGAACGCAGAATCTTCCGTCAGCAACCCGCTTGGTTGTTTGTAGGAAGTGTTCCTCGCATTTACGTTCTTCCTCACTGCGCGGATTCCCCGACTTACAACTAGGCAATTCCTCAAGCCCCCAAAATAAACGTATTTGTTTATTTATTTATTTCATTAATTAAAACGGTTACACACCAGTTACATTAATTAAAGTAGTTTAGCTTATTATTCCTATAACCAATTACATATTGAAAATATTAATAAATAATAAAATCAGTAATGAAATACAATGACGAATAACATTAAATGCCAATAACAATATACAACACAAGCACATTCAAACATTCTCACAGAACTGCAGGCACACAGGCCAGGTTTTTTTTTTTGTTTTTTTTTTTTTTTTTAATATTGTGCCTAATAGATGTTGCTTATTGCATCATTATTGGGCACCTGTGGTTTCTGTCACTTTTTATTGTGTGACAACCTTCTTTCTTTGCTTTATATTCATACAGCTGGGTTTTGTTTTGCCTGTGCTTAATTTCTATTTACAATGATGTACTTATATTACTAAATCTGTAAGAGTTAACCTATTTTTTTTTTGCCACGCTGGGCCACGTGTTGGGAATGCTGGTTACTTCCTCCGTGTCTTCAATGCTTCCGAACTCTATTTCATATCTTAGCGCTGGATGGGGAAGGTCGAATGGACTTATAGGTCTTTCCATTACCCTTCCTGGAATGGAGGGTAATGGTTGGCCTCTTTTTGCCTTTAGTAGATCCAGTGCTTCTTGGGCTCGCATGTCGAGCGGTAGTATGCCACTGATCAGCGTGCTCGCATTTAGTGACACTGTTCTGTGGGCTTTTGCTATTTTGATTGAGAACTGCCGTTGTATTTTACTCAGTTTCTTCTGTGCGTACTTTTTAGAGGGATTGGGGCCCACGTACTAGCTGCGTAAAGAACTATTGGTTCAATAACAGTTGTGTAGATGGTGTGTACAATTTCTGAACTTAGGCCCCATGTTGACTTTGCTGCTCTCGCGACACTTTTATAGATGTTAACGGTTTTATGGTAGGTATTATCTAAATGTTGATTGAAATTTAATAATGGGTCTATTGTAAGTCCGAGTAGAGTAAGTTGTGGTGATATCGTTAATGTAGTATCTTTCAGTTTAAAAATGGGTGGGTCATATTTTAGTTTTTTGGTAATTATTAAGACCTGTGTTTTGTGAGCAGCAAAGTTCAACTTATTTTTGTCTCCCCAGTCTGTTACTTTGGCCAGTGCTGTGTTGACTATCCTGTTCAACTCCTTGGTGTTACTTGCTGATGCGATTAATAGGACGTCGTCTGCGAACGCCTGTATATGGGCCTCCAGCCCCTCGGTTTCCCACAATAGCGGGTCCATCAGCAGATTCCACAGCAACGGGCCTCCTGTGGAGCCCTGGATACACCCCTTGTTAGTCGTTTTGGTGACCACTTCACCGGCGTAATCCAGAGTAACCGACCTGTTGCTGAGGTAGCTGCTGATCAGCCTCAGGGTATGCGGTTCACAATTTTTCATTAATAATTGTTCCAGTATCTTGGGCCACCATGCGTTGTCAAACGCCCTTCAATGTCTAGGAGATCACCGCCGTGATCTCTTTGCGTTTTAGTCCGTTTCTCATTCTGTCAACCGCTTCTTACAATGCATCCTCTGTCCCTTTTTGTGGCATAAATCCATATGTCGGCTGTTGAAAGATTTTGCGCTTCCCAGTGACCACAACAATCTGTTGCAAAACAGTTTTTCTAAAGTTTTTCCCAAGATGGGCAACAGACCTATAGGGCGATATGCTTTGGGTCTTCTGTAGTCTGTCTTGCCAGGTTTCCTGAGAACTCTAATCCGGGCTTTTTTCCAGTTCGTTGGAAAATAACCTAGTCCAAGCACGTGTTATATAAGGCCAACAGTATTTTTGGCTCGGTTTCGAAGGCTTTTTGGCAGATGTCTGCCGTAAAGCCATCTTCCCCAGGAGCCTTAGCTGGGTTCATTTTTCCCAATACATCTTTGACCTCTTGTTCTGTAAATAATTGAATTTGTTTTTTGTCTACTGATCTGGATCTGTTTCCTAGTTCTTCCTCCACATACTGTCTGATTCCTTCGTGATAGGGAGTGTCTAGTGCTGGATTATCTATGGGGTAAAAGGTGTCGGCGAGTATTTTTGCGGAATCGGTAGAATTTAATTCGCGGTCGTTTTGGTCAAGTAGCATGAGGTCGTCCTGTTGGGGTCCGGTTTGTCGTAGAATTCTGTATATGCGATCCCATATGGTTTCCTTCTGTTGTTCAGTGCAGAATTTTTTCCAGCTGGTGGTTTTTGCTGAGGCTATTGCGTGCTTGTTTGTTTCTAAATTTTGTAGATATTCTTGTATGATGGTGGGTTTCCTGTTTGGATTGGCTTTTCTAATTCTATTGCGGGATCTTATAAGTGTCGTTTTGAGGTTCTGTAGTTCTTCATTCCACCATTTCTGCTGCTTATGTGTTCTGGCTTTAACCACAGGGATAGCTTTTTGGCAAGCTTGGTCGATGCATTCTGTATATAAGGTTACTATTTCATCTATATCGTCTTGATTTGTTGCTGTTTTTATTGTATCATGGTTTAGATCGGCTGTCTGGAGTTCTTCTGATAGTGATTTGGAGAATTTGGACCAGTCTGCTTTTCTAGTGTTGTACTTTCTGGTGGATTTTATATTAGTATCTTCGGTGTTTGTTTTGTCAAGTATTATCTCGAATGTTATGGCTCTGTGATCTGATGTGGTAACTAGGCTAGCATCGACTTTCCATTTTTTGACTTTGTCTGAAATACTGGGGGAGCAAAGTGTTACGTCAACTATACTTTGGTATTCATTATTCCTGCGGAGTGCATAGAACGTGGAGTGCCTTCATTTCTAACCTCAAAGCCAAGCTGTGCGATGAAGTCTGCAACTGATGTTCCTCGTCTGTCTTCATAGGAGCTGCCCCACCATGGGCTTTTAGCGTTTATATCTCCTCCTATTACTATATTGGGAACATTCATTACCCTTATTGCTAGCTCCACTTGGGAAAAGTACGGCTGAAGGTCCTCCTGCTCCTCCCAGTAGACTGATATTAGTCCTAATGTGCAGCTACTAGTGATGAGTTTAGCGGAAACGACATTTTCTGAGACTATGCTGGGTTGTATTTGAACTTGTATGTTTGGATCTAATATGACTATTGCAGATTTAACGGGTTTAGTATTTTGGGTGGTTTCTTGAACGGTTCTGTATGGCATCGTCATAATGCCTGAGGAGCCTACGTACGGTTCTTGAACAAGGATGGCTGTGTATTTCCGCTTCGTTGTCTCATGTAGGAGTTCACTAGTAGCTGATTGGCCTCTTCCAAGGTTACACTGGGCGAATCTGAGGATCTGTGGTTGCTTATTTACTGTGTGTTTGTTTGTGACAACTGTGACTAATGTTAACAATACGACACTGAGGTCCTCGCCAGTCTGTCCCATTTCGCCCACTCTGGACACTCTGGGCTGTATGCGGGATGCGGTGGGTAGCTACTGTTTTTCAGATTGCAATTTACGCATTTCGGTGCTCTGTTCCTGTTGGGGCAGTTGCGTGTGTCGTGTGTCTTTGCCACAATAACCACAAGCTGTTTCGTTCTTGCAATCCCTGGCTTTGTGGCTGTACGAGAGGCACTTGAAACACTGCACCAATGGCGATTGATCCGCCGCTGTCACGACTTGGTACCCTATACGTAGTCTTTTATTAATGAGCGCCTTCCATAGACCAGGGGTGACCTCCACTATAACATTTGTTAGTAGGTCTGTTCTGCCCTTGGTTCTGCGAAGGATCCTAAACTGATCTTTTTCTCCTGTCAACTCTTTGAGAATTCCGCTGTTCTGGGAAAAGACCGCCTCCTGGATTTTGGCATCGCTAAGGTCGTTGATTACTCCAATGAGTCTCAGGAGCGGTTTCTTGGAGCGCATGGGAATGGCGGTTATCTTGTTGTCGGTTTCTTTAATGGCGTTTTGCAAGGTAACTCTATCCTCTTCAGTGTCACAGTTTATGACCACCCTCTGCTTGGAGAGCTTGGAGACTCTGTTCACCCTGACCCCCAGGCTGATGACATCTACCTTGGTTTTCACCAAAGTTATGATGTCGTCGCATGTCTGGCCAGCGTCAGCAGACTCCAAAAGTAGCCCGTGCTTCGGGGTGGACATAGCTTGGGCATATGTTGGACCTGTCTTGGGGGATTTCTCGTTCCTTTTGCTTGACTGGGGTTCGGTTGTTGCGATGGTGTTTCCCGTGCGCTGCAATTTTAGCTCCGTCTTTAGCTCTACTAACTCGGAGGCCAGGCGTGTAATCTCCTGGGCGGCTGAACACTCAGGAGCGGGATGAGGCTGTCTAGTCGCCTGTTCATCTAAAGTCTCTTTATGCTGGGTTATGACTTCGGTGTTCCTTTGGAACGCCGTTATAAATTCCTGTACCTGCTTGTCGTGTTCTTTCATTCTGTTGAGGAATTCTTTCTGGAGAGCTTCCAGAGACTCCGTATGTCTTCTCTCCTGTTCATACAGCGAGTTCTCATACGTCGCTCTCTGGGCCTCCTTGTACGAAACGAGAAAATCCTGGGTTGCGCAAAGATTTACTATCATGTCCGGTATGTTCGGTAAGTATAACTTTATTAGAGTTGAATGACTATAAAACTGTAATTATGCGTGACTCGGACCACCCAAGGCCAGCTATGTGGTCCCCTAGGTGTCAGGAATGAAATATAAAAAGAAAAAATTTTCGGCCAATATTTGTCCCCCTTGTCTATAGTATATATAATGGGCGGGTGGGGGTCTAATTCATTTTCTGTTTTTTGCGATTTTCTCGGTAACCGCTGGGCCGATCGAGACGATCTTGTCGTTGGATACGTCTCCTCAAGCTCCACAATCTGTCCATAGGTTCCGAGAAGATCGGAAAGACGGGAAGGTGTGATATTTTAAGAAAACTAAAAAATTAAGTGGAAATTTTAAATTTTTTACGGGACTCTACGACTGTAAAACTAATAAAAAAGGATGGGGGGAACAAAACCGGATATACTATAAAAGAAATGGTGACGATAGGACTCTGTGAAAATATTTTATCTGCAAAAATGTCTATCCACAGGCCAGGTTATCTATACTTTTCATGTCTGTAATTGCGAAATGACAAGAAATATGTTGGGAACGAGGCGCACTATGTTTTAAAATAGGTCCGGATACAAGCCAGCCTAATTTCGTATTTTGAAGGAAGGGTCCATTTGACAGATGCATCCTTCCTTCTTCTAGAAGATCCCAAAAATGATCTGATCCGATTAGCATGTCTATAGGTTGACTGACAAAGAACAATGGATCTGTTAATTGAATGTGCGTTGGTAATTTGAATTTATTTATATCAATTGTGAAATTCGGTAAACTTGAAGTAATCTGTGGTAATACTGAACAAGAGATGCGTAAAGAAATATTACCAATAAGAGATTTAATTTGTACATCACAACTTTGCGTGCTTTTTGTGATTACATTACCGACTCCATTGATTTGTAAAGAGGACTGTACTGATTTAATTTTTAATTTATTATTTAAAGACTGTGTTATAAAGCTGCGTTAGCTTCCACTGTCTAATATAACACGAATTTTATGATAATTACCGAACCCGTCGGCTATTTCAAACATCGCCGTCGATAACAAAACAATTTGTGACGATGATTGTGTACATAATGAATGCGTATGCGGGTGTGTGTTGTTGCTTTCTTGTTGCTGCTGCAGAGCGGAGTGACCCGCGTAATCGCCCGTGACCAGCGGTAGGGCGCACACTTCACTACGGCACTACGGATAATGAAACTTCTGGATATCAGAAATTTCGTTGCTATTGTGAACTAAAGCTAAATAAGTGTCACGGAACTTCAACCATTGCTCATGATTACCGTTGAAAGTAGGTAAAGATATTGTAGGAAGCTTTATCGACTGAAATGAATTTTTATTATATAATGTTTTATCACACGGCTCATCTCGCTCAGTCTGCGCTATCATACTATAATAATCGTTTTCAAAGGCTTCGCGTACTAACAATTGATTTTCTGACTCAGATTCCGGAAGTAATGATTCGATTTTATTCTGTACTTCATTAAATTCACTATATAAATTTTTAGCCCCTTGTAACCGTAACTTTAACTCTGCGCGTTGTTTTTGAGTTACTTCGAAAGGCTCAAATGAGTTTACATAATTTTTGAAAATCGTTAATCTACCCTTAATGGAACCTCTGCGTTTATTTAAATCTTTAATCATGAATTCGTCTGATTTACTTAATTCAACTTTAGACATTTTGGAAGGTAATATGACAGGCAAAAAGACTTACAGCTGCAATCAACACCACGACACGACACAGGTCACCACACCCTCGCCCTATGTACAACCCGTTCCGCGCTCGTTTTCGTTCCTGCTTGGCTGCTGCTTCCGGCTCGCTGCGGGTGCTCAGGATACTGGAACCTGCAGGAAGCTGCTGATGATTGCTTACGATGGCGATTTTCTGTCTTCTAGACTAACGGGTCCTCTTCAGATCGTTCTGCTACTTTGCTTAGTCTTCTGTTTTTGCGTGATGTAATACTTCCGGGCGGTGGCAATACCATGAATCGTAGGTACCTCGCTGGTCTGTATTTCTCTGTTGTCTGGTTCATATTTAAGAATCCGAGTTCGAAGGTCCATTATGTTTGCGATTAATTATTCAGAGAAATATCTTGAAGATGCGTATTAAAAGACAGACGTAGTTTACAGTTTTATTCCAAAGAAAATTACAATTTCGAACTTGACAATGATGGATTACAAAAGAAGATGGCGGTTACACGACACGTTGCATGTATGTGAAAAAGTGCGTTGCTATTTTTCAACGTTGGGAGCGCCACAAGAGGTGTCGCGCGATGAAACTAACTGAAAAACAGCTAACCAATGAAACATCAGTATCACGTCATATTCAACCAATCACAGATGTTTACACGTTTTATTAACAGTTGTCGTTCCTGTATATGCATTACATATAAATTAATTATTATGAACAATGCAATGGTCATTAAAATTAATTTACAAAAAACTGAAAATTTTATATTAAATATTAATGTAAATAAAACCTAAAAGCTAACATTCTAAACACTTACTCAGTAAAAATAAGAGTACCCTCATACTCTGAATATTAAAATATTAAATACCGAACTTTTTAGAGTTCACATTCTACCCCCCATTGTGGCAATGTTACAATGTAAAATTTTTTTTTAGATGATCCCACTGAGGTATCACTACAAGATGTCGATGAAACCTTGCCGCTGCAGTCTTGCCCCGCTTCTCCAATAGTACCAGAAGTATTGACTCAAGAATTGGACGTACCTGGAACATCGGAGAAACATGATTCTAGCCCAAAAGAGTTTGAATTAGCCGACGATATTTTACAGTTACTAGGCGACATGCCTCAGATAGATACCCCTCTTGGCCACCCGATTCATAAAGATATAGCCAGTCAGTGGCAAGATATCCTGAAGAAAGGCCTTAAAGATAAACTTTTTAACGAATATCATACTCCTAGTAACTGTAATTTATTAATTCCACCTGTCTTAAATCCAGAGGCAAAAGCAGCTCTGTAGCGCAATTTCCGCTTTAGCTTCTGTCACGGTGATTGTCCTGTTAAACGAAATGTGTCAAACAAAACTTTTAAAACGGCTTTCTGGTTTAGTGTCAACTGCAAGTGGCATTTGTATCGAAAGTGTTTTTGTACAATTTTGTGTGTCAAATTTATCTGTTGTAATATCTTTGTGTAGTGCTGTCGCTTTATTATTTGTGTTTTATTATATAGTAAGTACTGTAGATTATTAAGTAGTCATAAACATGGACACTGATCCGCCGGATCCCGGCGCGGGTCAAGTTCCTATAATACTACCTACAATGGAAGTAGATGGAATTAATAAAAAGAAAAAGAGACCTCTTGCTGACAGTGATCAATCACAACCAAAAAAATCGGCTAATTCAACACTTTCTACTCCTTCTGTACAATTAACATTTGTAAGCCCCGATTTTTCGAATGAAAAGAAACTGTATGGCTTAAATGATGTTGCTCCCTATGTTGTTCATGTTTCCAGGCCTGAATCTGACCCCAGCAGTGGATTTGCCCTTCGCCCTATTAAGTTTGGTCATTTCTTAGTTAAAAATAATATAAAAATGTAGTTATGGATGGCATAAAACGAATTGGACGCAATCGCATAGCCATAGAATTTAAATCAGCCCTATATGCCAATTCATTTTTAGATCTCCCAGCACTTAGTGCTGCGGGGTATACTGCTACAATCCCTTCTTACAGCGTATCCCGTATGGGGCTTATTCGTAATGTGCCAGTGGAATGGTCCATGGAAGAGCTAGTTGCAAACCTAGAACTTCCTGCTGGATATGGAAAAGTTTTGCGGGCACGGAGGCTAAGTCGAAAATCTATTAATGAGAGTAATACCCCAGCTTGGATTCCCACACAATCAGTAGTTCTAACTTTTACAGGCCAAAAACTCCCACCCCGTGTTTACTGTTTTTGCACTTCCCTTCCTGTTGAGACATATTTGTTACCCACCATTCAATGCAATCGTTGCTGTAGATTTGGCCATGTTAAAGCGCAGTGCAGGTCTCATCCTAGATGCTTTAAGTGTTCAGGGATGCATGAGGGAGAATCATGTGATAAAGAAATTCCATCTTGCCTTTATTGCTCTGGACCTCACCAAGCAAATGATACGCCCTGTCCAGAAAACTCCAGGCAGAAGTCAATAAAGTTGATCATGTCTCAAGAAAGCATATCATATTTGGAGGCTTCGGCCAGATTTCCTCATGTCAGGCGTTCATTTGCTGACTCCACCAGAAATTCTCCTTCAACTACTCTGACACCTATAATCAAGCAATCTGCTGCCCCTAATCAGATCTCCTATAGAAAGACAGTTTTTAGCCCACGACCTACTATCATTCCAGAAAGTCCTGGTTATGATAGACAAGCCCATCAGGCTATTATTAAGAACCCTTCTTCAGACATTCCTAATGGATGTGCTTATCCTTCTTCTGCTTTTACCCCTAATGACAATATTCTGGAACAACTTACTTCTATTCTCATTAATATTATTTCCCGGTTTAGTGACACCGGTTTACCGAACAATATTCTGCAAAACTTAACTCAGCTAACCACTCTCTTAACTCAAAATGCTTCACAAAATAATCCAGTGGAACTGCCGTAGCATAAAAAACAAGAAACATGATCTTTTATTTCTTACAAATAAATATGAACCATCTATTGTTGCCATCCAGGAGACATGGTTGAAGCCGGGGACGCATTTTCCAGTTCCGGGCTTTGCATGTCTTCGGGACGACAGAGATGATGGTAAAGCCGGAGTAGCCATTTTGGTCTCCAATAAGTGTACATATACTTTTATCAACACCCCTCATAGTAGATTTCTCAATATAGTTGCTGTGCGCATTATGAATATATCCTTTATATCTATATATATCCCTGTTCCTGATTCTAATGTTATATCCGAATTTTCATCAATCCTTTCTTTTATCCCATCACCAGTATTTGTCCTTGGTGACTTTAATATCCACCATAATTCATGGGGCTCTTATTATTCAGACCATTTATCCCAGTTATTTTTGGATGAAATTAATAACCATAATGTAGTTATTCTTAATGATGGCTCACCCACTCGAAGGGTATCCCCCTTACAGAACCCTAATAGTGCAGTTGACCTATCATTATGCTCTCCCTGTCATTCAACCTTGTGCTCATGGACAATACTTCCTTGTTCCTATGGTAGTGACCATTATCCTATCGTCATCCCAATAACCAATTCCTATATTCCCAATCTCCGTAAAACTCCTAGACTCAAGTATAATCTGGCTAAGGCAAATTGGACACAATATGCCATAGCCACAGACGAGGAGGTCCAGAATATTCATTCAATACATCATAACAATGTTCATCTTGTATATAATGATTTTAAAAATGCTCTTCTCAGAAGTGCAGACAGAACTATACCTCTTAAAGGTTATGTCACTTTTAAAACTTCTCCACCCTGGTGGGATGCCGAGTATACAGCAGCTTGCAAACGTCGCAAGGGTGCTGAACGCCTGTACAACTCCAGTATGTCCCTGGAAAATTATCTTAGCTATAAAAAAATTGCAGCCGAAGTAAATAGGTTGTTATCCGATAAGAAAAGGCAAGGTTGGCACAATTTCTGTGAAAGCTTATCCCCAGCATCTCATCCATCCTGGGTATGGAGGAATATCAAAAGATTACGCGGATCACTTTCTTCTAGTGATAATCTTATTTCTAATGATACATCTACTTGGATTGATGCTTTCTCGCAAAAGCTGGCACCTCCATCAGTTCCTTCATTTGAAGAATGCAACATGAATTTATCCCCCCAAATAGACTCTTAAGTGATTTTGAGTCTCCTTTTACTCCTGGGGAGTTTCAATTGGTACTGCAATCCCTTAAGGATTCTTCGCCTGGTGTGGATGGAATCCCATATTCATTTATTGTTAAGAGCGGCCTAGTCACCCAGAATCTCTGTCTGGAAATCCTCAATGCGATTTTCCAATCAGAAATACCACCGGAGGAATGGAAAACCCAAGTCATTGTGCCTATTTTGAAGCCGGGTAAGCCTGGTAATGATTGTTCTAGTTACCGACCTATTGCACTTTCTTCCACTTTCGCAAAAATTTTGGAGCACCTAATTAAAAACAGACTAGAATGGTTAGTCGAGAGTAAAGGGGTACTCTCAAAAACTCAGTTTGGGTTTCGTAAGGGCTATAGCACTATAGACAGTCTCGGGATTTTTATAACAGATATTCGTATAGCCTTTTCCAATAAGGAATCTGTGCTGGGTACATTCCTTGACATCTCATCTGCATACGATAACGTCCTTCTTCCCCAATTAATGCCCTCCAAGTTGAATGTGTGGATCCTCCACTTCAAATGCGAAGACAATATCTTTCTGATAGGTTTCTTTTTAAAATATTTCAATGCTCCCTACATCCCCTTATCAATAAACTGCAAACACTTTCCCAGCTTATCCTTTCGTCAAATTACTGGACTCATAAAGATCCTCTTTGTCTTCACATAAGCTACCATAAACCTACCAACCTACCGTATCCAACTTTCCGATGCGATCTCCATACTATGTATGAAGCTCCTTATTCCTCTCTTGTTTTCCCCCCGCATATTATACTAGACCTCCCGATCGTCAAAAATTCGCCTTTAGCCAACCTTAAGTTTAATACAGTTACACGCCAACGCTTCCAAGATTGGATGTATATCTATACAGATGCGTCAAAATTGTCAGACCATGGTGATGTTGGTGGAGCTGTCTGGATCCCGAGAGTTAATGTGATCTTGAACTTTAAGTTACCGACTGCCTCTTCTGTCTTCACAGGGGAGATTCTGGCTATTCTTGAGGCTCTTTCATTTGTAGAAACTCATAAACTTAATAAATCCATTATTTTGACCTGAAAGATGCTTATTTTTTCATTTCTATACAAAAATCTGACAGAAAATTCTTAAGATTTCAATATGAAAATATGCTTAATGAATTGAATTGTTTGCCGTTTGGTTTATGCACTGCACCTTATGTTTTTACTAAATTGCTTAAACCTATAATACAATATCTAAGATTGCATAATAATACTTTCATCTGTCTATTTAGATGTTATTTTTTGTATAGGTAGAACATTCTTAGAATGTAAGAATAATATAATTGATACAAAAAAGGTATTAGAAAGCCTAGGTTTTATAGTAAATATGGAAAAAAGCTGTCTAATACCTAAATTAGAATGCAAGTTCTTAGGATTCATTTTTGATTCTTATATGATTATTCGTTTACCCACTAATAAATTAAGAATCTAATTAATAAATTAAAAAAAAAGTTGCAAGCTTAGAGAATTTGCTTCATTTGTTGGTTTATTAATATCAGTTTGTCCCGCAATCAGATACTCTTGGATAAATACAAAACAATTTGAACGTTTTAAATACTTGTGCTTGATTAAAAATCCTTCATATGAACAAGTGGTTGAAATTTCAGCAGATTTGAAAAGTGACATGTTTTGGTGGTTAAACCACATAGATAAGGACTTCAATTCCTTACAACTAAATAATTATGATTTAGAAATTTATTCTGACGCATCTAAAACTGGTTGGGGTGCTTATTGTAATAATAAAAGATATTTTGGATATTGGAAAAATGATGAAAATAATTCTCATATTAATTTATTAGAGTTGAAAGCTGCATTATTTACAATTAAATGTTTTACTAGAGATTTAAAGAATTTAAAAATTCTTTTAAGAATTGATAACAAAAGTCAACAAAAAAAATATTTTTCTTTGAGTCTGTTATTTAGTGAATATTTTCTGATTGTATACATTGAAAAAAAAGCAGAAACTCCATTTATAATAAATAAAGTTTGCTTTTGTACCTTTACACAATGTAAAACGAATATTATAGTGTTTTAGCAGTTTTTTTAGGAGCTGTTGCATATAAGATACAGGAGAGGGGCAGGGGGGGCTGTAGGTGTGAAGCGGGAGTAACAAACTGTCAACGGCAGTGTGCGCGCGCGTGCGCTTTGCAAAGGAATAACGTATTTTATGTGTTGTGAGGCCTAAAATGTCTTCCAAAAAGTGCAAAAATCCCGTGGACTCTTTTTGTTATATTTGCGGCGAATTCATTAAAGTGAGAGCCAAAAAAATTTGTTTGTCGTCAAATAGGAGACTTTTTGAAGCCTATGAAGCCTATTTTAATTTACCCGTACGAAGTCAAGATAAAGTATGGGCACCTCATTTCTCATGTAGTAACTGCAAAAACACTTTAGCGGGTGTTTCGTAGCAAATAAAAGACGTGTTCCACAATTCAAACCCGTGTATTACATTTGTTACAAACATTCACTTAAAAAATAGTAGTACAATGTTGTTACTATAATTGCAATGCAATGTCTCGCTCCGTCTCGCGATGCACCGGCCGCTGCTGCTCCCCGCACCCCGCTTCTTCCTCCCGTGCGTCGACATCCTCCCCCGCGCTCGAAGACCTCAGGGCTTTCGAGGAAGTATCAACTCGTTGCTTTTCGAGGAAGTATCAATTGTAGAATTTGTAGAATTATAAAGGCTAAGAGTATTGAACTAATAATGGGAAACTTACCTGCTCCTAGAGTTATTCCAAATCTTCCATTTCATGTTTGCGGAACTGACTTTGCTGGGCCTTTTTTAATCACCGACCGAAAAGGGCGCGGTTGTGAAATAACGAAATGTTATTTATGTTTATTTGTCTGCTTCTCCACTAAAGCGCTTCATTTAGAAGTCGCAAGCGATCTCACTACGGATTTATTTATTTTATGTTTAAGACGATTTTTGAAAAAAATCACCCAAGGAATGTCTAACCCCTTCTTATATTGAAACAAGACTTGAGGCTCTGGAGTCGCAATGGTCGCTATTTGTTCAAAATAATAATAAACTTATTGCAGACTATGATTTAGATAATACCGATTATTACAAAACTGATGTTTTTCAAGTTACGGAAGAATTATATTTCGATTATAAGTCTGAATTAAAAGATGCTTTAAAGAAATTTATTGACAAGGAAGAGCGCACACTTAAATTGGACAAAAAAGAAGAACAAGTATGTAATGTCAAGTTACCAAAAATATCCTTACCTGTGTTTTCTGGTAACTATAACGAGTGGATTAGTTTTCGTGATTTATTTTTGTCTCTCATTCATAACAATAACAATTTAGATGACGTTCAGAGATTACAATATTTAAAAAGCCATCTCACAGGTGAGGCTGAAAAACTGTTACGTTATGTGCCTATAACGTCTGATAATTATAGTGTTTGCTGGTCACAGTTAGAACATAGATATAATAATAAAAGATACTTAGCAAATTGTATTTTGCGAAGGCTTATTAATCAAAAGAGTATTTCCGTAGAAACGTCAAGTTCTATTAAAGATTTATTAGACACCACTAATGAATGTTTACATGCATTAAAAAATCTGGCTATAGATGTTAGCACTTGGGATGTAATTGTTATTTATATGATAAGCCAAAAACTCGACAAACAGTCTAGAAAAGAGTGGGAATTGTATATAGGAGATATTTCTCAAGATGTACCTAAATTAAGCCAGTTTAATGCTTTTTTAGAACATAAAATAAAGTACTAGATTATTAGGTTTATTTAAATCTTTTGGATTAGTTAATTTGTTTTGTGAGCCTACTCGCATTACTGATAAGTCTGCAACATGTATAGATAATGTTTTTAGTCAATGTGAAGTTTTAGATAAAGTAATTATAAACAATCTTAGTTCAGACCACTGCGGACAAAAGTTTTCTTTAGTGAGGGAAGAAATAAATAAACCAAATAAAGTGACATGCAGACCAATTACTTTAAATAAAATTAATAATTTTAAAAGCCTAATTAGTCAAAATATCCAAAAATTAAATATGAATCAGGATGATCCGGATAGACTTTACAATTCACTCTTTTCTTTGATAACAAATGAGTTCAATAAAGTATTTAAACTGAAAACTTTTGAATCTACCAATACTTTAAAATTCAGTGACTGGGCTACAAAAGGCTTGTATAAAAGTAGAGATAGATTGTATGAATTATATGAAATGAAACAATACAACCATGATTTATCTTTTATAAATTATGTTAGGAAATATTCCAAAACTTTCAAAAGTCTTTGTATTTACGCGAAGGCAATGCATATTAAAAACAAAATTATGAACTCAAGAGATCCAGTTAAAAGTACTTGGAATGTAATCTCTAGCATTTCAGGCAAAATAAAAAAAATGAAATGCCAAATGAATTAATAATTAACAATGTGAAAATAAATTCGAATTCAGATATTGCAAATACCTTCGATACATTTTTCTCTAATATCCCAGTAGAAATAACTAGTGCTCTATCTTCCTCACCTGCTAATGCTTTGACTTTGCTTCGGGATAGTGTTTCAGAGTGCAATGTCTTATTTAAATTCAACCGCATATTTCCGAATGATATAATTAAAACTTTTAAATCCCTTAATAATAAAAGAACCGGTGATTTATGGGATATTTCGGTAAATTTAATTAGCAATGTAATTTATGATATTGCACCTGCTTTAGCTTTTATTTTTAATAAATGTTTAGAATGTGGTAACTTTCCGGATTTAATGAAACAAGGGAAAGTTCTACCCTTATTTAAGTCTGGCAATCGAAATGACCTCAGTAATTATAGACCGGTCTCAATTTTACCTTCTTTAAGTAAAATCTATGAAAAAATTATATTAAATCAATTACTGCAATTCTTCAATGATAATAATATCTTACATAACCAACAATACGGTTTCACCAAAGGAAAGTCAACGACTGATGCAGGTGTAGCACTTCTAAAACATATTTACGATGCCTGGGAGCGGTCCCAGAATGCAATAGGCGTTTTTTGTGACCTTTCTAAGGCTTTTGATTGTGTAGAACACAGAACCCTTCTCAGTAAACTACACTTTTACGGTGTCAGGGGTAAATCTCTAGAAATTCTAAAATCATATTTGACTGGCAGAATTCAAAAGGTTTCAGTAAACGGAGTGATGTCTTCCGGCTCTTCCGTGCAAATGGGTGTTCCACAGGGTTCCATCTTAGGTCCTTTTTTGTTCTTAATATATATTAACGACCTTCCATATTTTTTAAAAGAGCTGTGTGATATTGTGTTATTTGCCGATGACACTTCATTAATTTTTAAGGTTGACAGGAATTTAAAAAATTATGACGAAGTAAATAATACGTTGTCACGTGCTCAACATTGGTTTACCATGAATAATTTAGTTCTTAACGCAAAGAAGACTAAATGTGTGAACTTTTCGATGCCTAATGTTAAACAAATTAGTCCAAATTTGAAGATGAATAGTGAAAGCTTAAGTCTAGTTGACACAACTAAATTTCTAGGCATAACTTTGGATTCCAAGCTACAGTGGAACGCTCATTTGTCATTTCTAGCGAGTAGGCTCAGCTCCGCTGCATATGCTATAAGGAAAGTCAGACAACTAACTGACGTAGAAACAGCGAGAATCGTATATTTCAGTTATTTTCATAGTATTATGTCATACGGTATCCTTCTTTGGGGAAAGGCGGCTGACATTAATACTATTTTTATTCTTCAAAAAGGGTAATTCGGGCAATTTATAATTTAAGAGCGCGGGCCTCTCTAAGAGATGTTTTTAAGGATATAGGCATAATGACTGTGGTGTCACAATTTATTTATTCTAACCTCTTATATATTAGGAATAATTTAAAGTCTTTTAGCAAAAATAGCGATGTACATTCAATTAACACGAGAAACAAAAATAAACTTTGTAATCCTAGCTTTCGTCTGCGTAAAGTCAGTAATTCTTTTAAGGGGCTAGGTATTCGCATTTTCAACAAAATTCCAGATTGCTTATTAGAACTGCCAACAAGCAAGTTCCAAATGTATATAAAAAATAAACTTATCAATAAAGCCTATTATTCGTTAGAGGAATATTTTTCCGATAAAAATGCTTGGGACTCTTAATATTGCTGGATCTCATTCAAGAACCAAATTTTATATGAAAGAATACAATTGTAAAAACATATATTTGAAAAGAGTAACTGTCGAGTTTCTTGTCGGTTCTTCTCGATAGAATCAACCTTCCGAACCGTCGGTAGCGTTTGACTATTCAAAAGTACTTTTAAAAGTCTACTTGAATAAAAATAATTTTGATTTTGATTTTGATTTTGATAGATATAGAGCTTTAGAATTTATAGAACTAAAGAATAACAAACAATATATTCGTAATAATGATATTAAAGCACTTCATGCTTCTAACGTATTTCCTTGTAGTTATTGTTCTGGAGATCATAAATTATATAATTGTAAAAAGTTTGCGGAACAAGATATTGATTCACGTCGTAATTTTGTCCAACTTAAAAGATTATGTTTCAATTGTCTCGGTTTGAATCATTCGGTTTATTCGTGTCGCCAGTCTACCAGATGTCGTTTGTGTAAGAGAAAACACCATTCTCTACTTCATATAACTCAATCTTCTGAACCTGATGAGGGTGCCAATGTTGATAATCCAGTAAACGAACTCCAATCAACATCCTCACAAAGCGAAAGCAATAACGTCATTTCTTGTCATTCAAATATTTATAGCCAGGTCTTGTTGGCAACTGCTATGGTTAGAATTAAAGCAAGAAATGGGAATTTTATAATGTTCAGATCTTTACTAGATCAAGTTAATGAGTTAGTCAAGAAGTTTTGGGAGCTTGAAGCAGAACCCAATAACGTTAATGTTAAAATACTTACGAAGGAAGAAGAAAAATGTGAAAATATTTTCCAAAAAACTACCAGAAGGGATGACACAGGACGTTATATTGTAAACTTACTTTTAGAAATGAGGATCCAAGCTGCAAGTATGGTAATTCACGAGAAATCTGTCAACGACAATTTTTAAGCTTAGAAAGACGTCTCCTAAAAAATCCTGACCTAAAAGAAAAGTATACGCAAGTAATGGATGAGTATTTGAGCTTGGGTCACATGGAAGAAGTAAACTCTGATGAAAATAAAGATGCCGTTTACCTTCCGCATCATGCAGTCGTCAGGGAAGATAAAAGCACCACCAAAGTCCGGGTAGTCTTCAATGAGTCATGCAAGGGTAGCAATGGTGTGTCATTAAATGATGAACTATTGATCGGCCCACCTCTACAACCAGAATTAAGACATTTGATCATGCGATGGCGTTCTTATCCAATATGTCTTACTGCGGATATTATAAAAATGTATCGACAAATAAAGGTCACGGAAGAACATCTCGATTTCCAACGGATTCTTTGGCGCAAGAATTCAAACTCAGCGTTGAAACATTATCGACTGTTAAGGGTTACATTTGGTACGTCGGCAGCTCCTTATTTGGCTGTAAAAAATATGCAACAGCTAGCCTATGATGATGGTCAAGAATATTCCATGGCTGCCGATCGAATTCTTAACGATTTTTACATGGACGACCTCATGAGTGGTTGTGAAAGCATTAGTGAAGGTTTAAAAATATATCATGAAATGACAGAGCTACTTGGCCGTGGAGGGTTTCAACTGCAGAAATGGTCCAGCAATAACACAAATCTGCTGGAGCAGTTGCAGTTGAAGCAAGATGATGAATCGGAAAATAAGATGGATTTTAATAATAATGAAATTGTCAAAATTTTAGGCTTGCAATGGAATCGAACAACTGATGAATTTGAATACAAAGTCAACCTACCATCACTTGATCAACCAATAACCAAAAGAAAGGTCATCTCGGATATAGCAAGGTTATTTGATCCGCTCGGTTGGCTAACTCCTGTTATAATTAAAGCTAAAGTGCTTATACAAAGAACTTGGCTCCCAGGTATCGATTGGGATGAGGAACTTCCACCAGAAATGTTAAAGGATTGGATCACTTACCGTGCGGCTCTAATTGAACTTACCAATTTTCGCCTACCGCATTGGATCCAGTCGAAGCATAATAATAAATGTTTTCAATTACATGGGTTTTCGGATGCTTCAAGTGAAGCGTACGCTGCAGTTATATATGCACGAATTGAAGATAGTCAAGGCCAAATACATGTTAGTTTACTTACTTCAAAATCACGAGTTGCACCGATAAAGCAAATCTCTATTCCACGGCTTGAACTATGCGGTGCAGTGTTGCTCGCAAAGCTTTTAGACGAGGTAGCAACGACGCTAAAAATTCCAAAAGGGAATTTATATGCTTGGACGGACTCGTTGGTAGTGCTGGCATGGATAAGCAGTCATCCAAGTAAATGGAAAACCTTTGTAGAAAATAGAGTAGCTGAAAAAAACTTTGTATTCTCGCCAGGGTGAGACGGTATTTCACCTCGGAGCAGCTCTTAAGTCTTTACAGAGCTCAAGTTCGCCCTTGTATGGAATACTGTTCTCATCTCTGGGATGGGTCTGCAAAATATCAACTGGATGCTTTGGACTCGGTGGAGCGCCGAGCGAAGAGGATCATAGGTAGTAACTCACTCGTTGAGGCAAATCTTCTGAGCCTCGAACACCGTAGACGAGTGGCCTGCCTTTCGGTTTTTTATCGGTTACATTTCGGAGAGTGTGCGGAGGTTTTGAATAACCTGATACCCTCTTCCCCGTTCCATCACCGAACAACTAGGCGCGGCGAGCGTTTTCACCCTTACGTCGTAGACATTCCTCCTTTACGCACGAAGCGGTTTGCCTCCTCTTTCATTATGCGGACGGCTAAGGAGTGGAACTCTTTGCCGCAGTCAGTTTTTCCAGAATGCTATAACCTGGACACCTTTAAGGCCAGAGTGAACAGACACCTTCTAGGCATACGTGCTCCATCTTAGACCTCATCTTCGCCTTCCACCAAGCGAGATTGAGGTCAAACGTAAGCCTATTTTGCATAAAAAAAAAGAGTAGTCTTACTCGTTGGCACTTAACCCAACGAATGGTGCAAGATTTCTGGCGCAGATGGTCACACGAGTACTTAACCCAACTTCAGCATCGCTATAAATGGCAATATAGAACAACTGAACCGAAGGTTGGAGACGTTGTTCTGGTAAAAGAAGACGATCTCCCACCTTCTCGTTGGCTATACGGTCTTATACTAGAAAAACATCCTGGTTTGGACAATTTTACTCGTGTAGTGAGTCTAAGATGTAAAAATAAGGTAATTAAGATACCTGTTTCTAAACTTATTATTTTACCGGTCGCTACTTAAGTAAACATAATTTTTTTGTAAAAAAAAAAAAAAAGAAGGACTCCTTAGTTATTTATTGTTTAAAATGTTTATCATTGTGATTATAATAATATTGTTTAAGTTTACAGTCCACTTTAAGTTGCTAGTTATGTTATCGTTTTTTTTTAATTTTTTGTGCTTTAGTTATTTTTGTTTTATATACATTATATACTTTTGTGTATATTCGCAATAACCCCATGTTTTTTCTTTCTACTTATGCAGTGATAAAAATACTTTATTTTTTTTTATATAGAATAGTTTTTTCGTCTCGTTAAGATGAACTTTTCGTTCATGGTGGGCGGAATGTTTAGTATTAAGTAAATAAAAACAGTTTACAAGTTGTTTACCTAGATGGCGTTATGTGTCTTCTGAATCGCGATATCGTTTGGTTCAGTCAATTAGTATAAGTGAGTTTAGTAAAATTTAATAAATTGTCTTTCGCTCGCACTTTGTTGTTTCAGTAAGTGATCAATCGACAGTATAAGAGGTTCTGAAGATTGTACAGACATAAAGTACTTAAGAATTTCAAATGTGATAGAAATTTATTATATTATGGTAGGTGTCAGTTTATATAGACGATGATTATCTAATAAAACCCACATCTTTTTAAAAATCCGCGCAATCATACAACCATATTGTTATAAAATAATTTTGAGTGTGTAGTGTTTATTTATTTATTTATGTAATTGTATCAATACATAAATTAACATTTGTTTACAACCAATATAACATTGTACAATTTAATACTACATTTACAAATAATTAAAACTACAAATTTTGTCCACAACGAATGGTGGCAAAAATGCTAGCTCACAAGCTGCATTACATTAACATTATATACTTTTGTTTCCAGGTGCAGAGAGTGGGTAAAAGTAACAGGAAAAGAACATTTGGCACACTTACCAACTGCGAGATTACACTAAAATAAGTTTATGAGTGGTAAACATTTTAAGGACTGATTTAAAAAAAGAATGCTATACCATCTCTGTTTGCTCAATGCTCCACCCTAATCAGATGAGATGAAATTATAAAACAGTTATATCTATTAAAATATTTTACCAATTCTATTTGAATAAAATTTTGGTTTCATTCGACTAGATTTATTTCTCAACATAACAATATCTCAATTTATTACTGATTTTGTTTTAGTGGTAAATTGAAATTAAAATAACGACCTTAATTTCTTATTATAATATATAATAAATAATCCCAAAAAAGTTTTGAAAAGCTAAGCGCACATCACTATCGATAATTTTTTATCGACATAGCACGTCACTAATCACTATGCTTTATTGTAATGTTGGTAGAATTGATTGTTTTTTGATAGTTGGTAAGAGAGCGATTCTTTAGGCTAACTATTCACGATGGTCATATTGAATCTATGGGACTTCAGTCTCTTACTTATTTGTTCTAACACTGACCAGGCTTGTTGAAAAAATATCGATACATCGATATTATTTTTCAATATATCGATATAAAATTCTAAGTATCGAAAAGGTATAAAAATCGATATTTTTTTCAGAGTAATAAACATTTATAAGTTTTAAGATTAAAAAATCCCAAAAGAAAATACTTTTTTTATACTAAGATCTTTTACAAATTATATTTTATGTATTTTTTGTTTTTGGTCGACTTGATTTGCTGTTTTATAATCTGGTTTTTAAGTTGGCAACTCTGTTAGTCAATTTCAACTGCCCGTCCGTATTATTACCACGACTGACTTATATATTATAACCTCAAAACGCGCGTATTTCTGTACTTGAGTACCCACCTAGTTCTCAAACAATCAATCAATAATCAATTGATAGAAAGAAAATAATTTGAGCATTGCAGTAGATTTCTGTTTTATATGTCATGTCTAGTGTTGTATGGAACTTTTTAAAAAAAATAGACAAACAAAACGTTTCATGTAATCTGTGTGGAAAAACATATAAAACCAGTGGCAATACGACGAATTTATCTGCACATCTAAAAAATAAGCATCACCATGCGTTTTTGCAAATTAAAAATGCAAACGCAAAGTCAAGTGAAGTGAATATTACACCAAAGGCTTCAGAACCTAAACGAATGTCAACAAGAACCAGTTCACCCATTTCGTCGACTAATTCAACTATTACCATTACTAATGAACCTGCTGAAATAGAAAATAACTTCATGGAGTTGTCTGAATCTGCGATTTACTGTGATACTGGTGTATTTTATTTGTGCAAGACCTAACATAGCTTTAGAATCTTACTATCACTTGCTTTTTCTCACCACGATCTCCTTTTTCTTTCTTACAAAAGTAAGCCCCCCAAAGCTAAATCAAGAATCCTTCTGCAGCGAAATTTTGGTGGTATGAATCTGGAAAAATTGCGGGAAGACGCTACCAAGTTCGACTGGTTGAAAGCTATAAAAGGGTACACAGTAGATCAACAAATAGAGATATTTAAATCCTTAATTACCCAAATTTATGATATCCATGCACCGATTCGACGTGTTCGTATGAAGCACCTTCCAGCGCCCTGGATTACTCCGGAAATAAAAGCCTTACAAGCTAAAAGAAACGCAGCTAGAGCAAAATATAAAGCTAATCCTACAGATCACAATAAAGAAAGTTATAGGAAATTGAGAAATCGTTGCAACAAGTTCTGTAGAGATACACATAGACGGCATATTCACAAATCTGTACTTGAAGATGGTGATACATCTATAGTATAGAAGTTTCTTAAATCTTTAGGAGTTGGCAAAGCTAAATTGAACATAAATTCCAATAATATAGATCTCAATCAGCTTAACAAGCACTTTACTTCTTCAGTTTCCTTTGATGGTACAGTTAAATTGAATACAATTAATCAACTTTCTGCTTTAGCCACTCCAAACATTCCTATTTTTTCTCTTGCTCAATTCTCTGAATGTGATATTAAGAAGAATATTTTAGCTATAACATCCGATGCCGTTGGAGCCGATTGCATTAGCTGTAAAATGATACTTCCTATTGTCGACATCTTAACTCCTGCCATTACGTACATATTTAACAGTTCTATTTCTTCTAGCACATTTCCTTCTTCCTGAAAGATGCTGAAATAATTCCTCTACCCAAAAAAACTACTCCATCGTCCTTTAGTGATTATCGCCCTATCTCTATTCTTCCATTTCTATCCAAAGTCCTCGAGCGCCTTGTTTATCAACAAATAAATCTTTTCTTAATTAATAACAACCTTTTAAATCATCTCCAATCAGGCTTTCGATCTGGTCATAGTACGGCTACTGCATTGGTTAAGATTACTGACGATATCAGACAAGCTATGGATAGCCAGGAAGTTACAGTTTTGATATTACTTGATTTCAGTAATGCTTTCAATACTAATTAAAAAAAAATTATTACTGGCTATTTTAAGTTCTTTTAATATATCTCCATCAGTGATTGACTGGTTTCACAGCTATCTGCATGGCCGCCGACAGCGTGTAAGACTACAGGATTTTTATTCCGATTGGTCTTTTGTTAATGCCGGTGTACCCCAAGGAGGTGTGTTATCGCCACTTCTCTTTTCAAATTTTATTAATCCTATAACTGCCCATGTTTCTTCTCTTTACCACTTGTATGCTGACGATTTGCAAATTTACTCTCACTCCAAGGTAGCTGATCTACCAAAAACGATTCTTGCTTTAAACTCTGATTTGAATAATATTCTAAATTGGAGCAACTCATTTGGATTGAGACTGAATCCTATAAAATGCCAGGCTATTGTTTTGGGGAGTCCAAAAATAATTTCTAAGATAGATTTCTCGTTTTTACCTTCTATTTTGTTTAACAAAATTGTAATTCCATTAAGTAACAAAGTAAAAAATTTAGGTATAACTTTAGATCAAACACTTTCTTGGACGCCGCAAATATATGAAGTTAGCAAAAAAATGTTTGCAGCAACAGGGTCTATTCGAAGACTCCGTAATCTTTTACCGATTCAAAATCTTTGTATAAGGTATATATTTGGGCTTCGCAAATATGACCACGTCTCTGAGTTTCGCAATAAGCTTATGTGGCTTCCGATCCGCCTTAGCAGGAATACTTACATTCTTTCTCTACTCTACTGTATACTGTTCAACCCAAATACTCCATTCTATCTTAAACAACGGTTTGAATTTTTAACGGACACGCATGGCCGAAACCTTCGGTCAAAAAACACTCTTATGCTTAAAATACCTTCGCACTCCTCTTCTTTCTACTCCGAATCTTTCACGGTTCATGCAGCTCGTCTGTGGAATTCTTTGCCGCTGGACATAAGACATGCTAAATCTGTTTTACTTTAAAAAAACTATTGAAATCGTATTACTTGTCTTTATAATTATGTAATTCTTTTTTCCACCTGTCGTTTTTATATATTTTATATATTTTGTATTTGTTTTATATATTTAAGTATGTATTTGTATGTAATTGTTTTATATTTCTCCCTGTACATGGTACATATATGTATGTATTGAGTATATTATGTAATTTTATTTATGTATAACATATGTATATGTATCTATTTATGTTATTATGTATATTATTATTATTTATATCATTATCCAATTTCAGCTTGTTAGTGCCACTGTACACCTCCTCCACCGCTTGTTATTCATTATCATGTCCTCTATCTAAAGGTTGTCTGGAAGAGATCGCTGCCTTAGCGATAAGACCGCCTTTTGCGCTACCGTTTTATTTTCTGTTAAATTATCTGTGTTGGTTATATTGGTGTGCAAATAAAGTGTATTATTATTATTATTATTATTATCACTTGTTCATAACATAACTAATAACCAGTCAACTAATAATGTGTAATTAATTACTAAAAATATCGATATCGATAAATTTATATTTTAATGTTTTTATTTAAACTTAATACTATTTATGACGACAAGTGTAATAAAATACGTATTAAATATTCAATGAATTTTTTTTAGACTGAATCCTCTGAAGGTGGTCAGAGACATAGAGATATTTGAAAGAAGTTCAAGTTATGAAGGTATTTTTTACTGATGTCAGATTACTGTATTGTTTATATTTTAGTTCTACGAGTATGTTATAATTTTATTACTTTCCTCAATTTAGCAGGGGGTCAAAAAACTAGCCAAATAAATCAAGCTTTGACCTACATGATTTGCAAAGACAACATGCCTCTATCTTGTGTAGAAAAACCTGGATTGAAAAGATTTATCAGTGTAATTTGTCCACGCTATAAGGTTCCGTCACGAACTACTGTAAGCAAACTATAATATTAATTATTATCTTCGCCTTTTTATTTTTAAATATTATTTTATTATTCATTCCTCATTACAGATAGCTGGCTTAATGGAACAACGATATGCCACTACCAAAGCCATTTTTAAAAAAAATTAAGTGAGATAAATAATATTGCTTTAACAAGTGATATATTAACTGTTACTAACTCTACACGAAGTTTCATTGTAATGACAGCGCATCCTCTCAACACTGCAGATAACTGTTGTCCTGGGCAAGAAACGGTGACATTGACGGCACGGAGAATGTATCAGGTAAGTAAAGTATAAAATAAATGCATTAAATTATAAAAAATAAAATAAATAGTAAGTTATGATAAATCTAATAAAGTGGTCTTCTTTTCTATAGACACACACAGCTAATTATATAAAAGAATGCTTTGAAAATATTACCGAAGAGTTTACAATAGAAAAAGATTGCATTGTATCAATTATCACTGATGATGGTGCTAACATGGTTGCTGCAGTGAAGCAATTTTGAGGACATGGAAAAAGAATTCCTTGCATGGCGCATTTGCTGAATTTAATAGTGGATGGCGCAACAAGAGATAATGCACCAGTTCTACAAATTGCCAATCGCGTCAAAGCCATCGTTACATATTTTAAACAATCTGTTAATGCAATGGACGATTTAAGAGCAGAGCAAGAAGGACAAAAGAGAGAGGGACAAGTGTTGACACTTATGTGGCTAAGATTTTGGCAACCAAGCGGAACGCACCTGACATGATTACTTCATCAGAGTTAAGTGTGATACGAGATCTTATAATATTGCTTACCCCATTTAAGGAAATCGTGTTCTGTCGCTCAGTCAGTTCTGTCGTGTTTCGAATTATATAAAAGTATATTATAAAGTATTGAAAATTACGGTTATACAAATTTCATTCTAATTGGTAATATAGATAGAGCATAAATTAGCTTATACTCGTGTTGTTTGTTGTGACTTTTTGATATTGTGATTCTAAACTGTTATCGTACTATCCCGTGGGAGCGAGACGGTGCTTATTTCTTGACTCGCTCACACTTCGACTCGTTTCGCATGCAGTGTACACCCGCACGCTTAAGTCTCGTTGCCATTGTTCACTGTGCGCTATTGAGCAGGAATATTTGCGATAATGAGTGTACAAAGATCACCGCCTCGCTTAGGCGTCAGCGCAACTACGTCAGCTGTTACTTCAAGGGGCTCACACCCGGATCTCTCAAAGCTTAGTGTTTTGGCATCGGAGTCTCAAATTACTGTCCGTAAAAGAAAGCAGCCGTTAGAACATGAGTGTAACTATTTTAACGAGATGACAGTAGTCCGCTCTGAGCTTTCTCGCATTAGTACACTGTTGGAGAACTATGTTGGAAATAATGAACAATTATTGATAAAAATGCAGGAAAGTATAGTGGATTTAAGATCTGAAATAACGAGCTTAAAGTTGTCCAATGCATAAACAGTAAATGTGTTAAAAGAAAAAAGTAGCAAACTAGATGAGTTTGATACTCGAATTGTTAACCTTGAATCTAAAGCTTCCGAAAATGAAATGCTACATGAAACCATCAGCATCCTGCAGGTCGATTTAGCAAGGACAAAACACGAGCTTTCTTTGTTTGAGCAGCGTTCCCGGTTGAATAATATTGAGATTAGAGGAGTTCCCTTAAAAAAGGAAGAAAACCTATTCTCAATTATAGATGCTATTTGTCACAAAATAAACTTTAAATGTCCTAAATCTCAAATAAATTACATTGCCAGAGTACCAATACATAACGCCAAGGATAAACTGATTGTGGTTAGTTTTTTGAATAGATATGTTATGGAAGACTTCATTGCTGCAGCGCGTGCTGAAAAGAACCTGTTTGCCTCGGACGTTGGCTTTCCAGGTACCCAACAACGCGTCTACGTTAATGATCACTTAACTATTGAAGCCAAAAAATTGCTTAGTAAAGCCAAGATCTTAGCCAAAGAAAACCACTATGATTATGTATGGGTGAAGCATGGTAAAATCCATATACGTAAGGATAACACTGAATCGGATTTACACAAGATTTTTTAAATAGTTACTATTTCCATTATATTTTTGCTAATCTGTTTTTCATATATAAAACATATAACCATTGCATTTTATTTGTCTATAAGAATTATTTGATGATTCGCTGTAAAAGGTTTTATGCCTCTGGCCTGTTATTAAATATAATACTTGTTTACTATGCATGTCTATTGTCAACGAACTACGACTGCATTGCTTATCGCTTTGATCTACTTCATGATATAACTCGCAGAAAGCTTTCCATCTCGCTCTTTCTTATACAATTTATACTTGAGACGGATTATTTCTTATCTTATTGCATTACTGCTTACACTTTGTATAAGTATGATCTTTTGTTTCTTATAGTATTATTTTGCGTTTATCTACTATACAATTTTATATTTTTTGTGTATTTGGTTGAAATGAATTGGTTTATTGGAAGATTGCGTGTTTTTATATTTACCGTAGTTATTTACATAATTTTCAATGGCGACTAATAATGATCGTCAGCTATCTATTGTCTATCAGAACGTTCGGGGTTTACGAAGTAAAACAGATATTTTTTATCGTAATGTATCAATGAACTCCTACGATATTATTGTTCTTACGGAAACGTGGTTAATGGATGGTATTTTTAATTCAGAGCTTTTTGATCACCGGTACATTATCTGGCGTCGTGATAGGGACTATGCCTTGACAGGGCAATCTCGTGGTGGTGGTGTACTTATCGCGACGCGAAGGGAACTGGCTGTTACTTCTCAGCCATTATTTCATTCCACCGCGGAGGACCTGTGGCTCAGTATACGCTTTAAAAAATTGAATTCTCGATGTCATGCTTACTTACATATATGCGTTATTTATCTTTGTAAACAACATAATGGACTCTCATTCTGTTCACAGTTGGGTAACTTTTTTACTAAATTAAATCATGTAGTCTTTAATAATACCTCGGATATGTTTTTAATTCTCGGAGACTTCAACATGAGCGGTATTTCTTGGTCAGCCTCTATCAATTCATCGTTTGTCCCGTCCAGCCTCACTACAAGTGATGAATATTTGCTTGCGGATGAACTATGTACCCTCGGTTTTGGTCAATATAACGGTGTAAACAATCATTATGGTAAAACGCTAGACTTGGTCATATCAAATGGCTGGGTCAATGTTCTCGAATGTACTGACCCATTAGTACCTATTGATCCTTATCATCCAGCTTTACTTATACATATTGAAACGTTTGAATCACCTGTGCTAAGTAGTGCACCACGTTTACGTTACATCTATAGCAAAGGTGACTTCGAATCCATCAACAGTGAAATCTGTGCTACAGACTGGAAACGTGAGTTTTCTTATCGGTCTATAGATGACTCACTGGACTATTTCATTCATTCTTTAAACCATCTTCAAAATAAATATATACCGCAAAAGCCGAATCGCCGAAATTTATATCCTATGTGGTATTCATCATCGCTTATTAAAGTAATAAAAGAAAAGCACAAATTCTTAAGGAAATTTAAAGTCTATGGTAATAAATCTGATGAACTGACATATAAACTATTACGGGACAGAGCCAAATCAATTGAATCATCATGCTATATAAATTATCTTAACTTGACTGAAAATTCAATTAAAAATAATGCCAAGTACTTCTGGACTTACGTAAAAAGCCGTTCAAACTCTAACGCTATTCCGAATTCTATGAAATACAATAATAATACACTTCTTACAGGTGAATCGATTTGCGAGGCCTTTTCCACATATTTTCACTCTTCTTTTCTTAACTCTGATACTAGTAAAGATGATCCTATAGATAATTTTTCGTCTTCGCCAATCTCTTCTTCTGACATATCTTCTATTGAAGTAAGTATAAATCATTTAACTAAACAACTATCTGAACTAGACACTTCTAAAGGTCCCGGTCCGGGTAATATTTCATCTCATTTTCTTGTGAAGTCTGCGTTCTCGATTGCTTTACCGATATCAATTTTATTTCAAAAGTCTCTATCACTATGTGTAGTTCCAAGATTGTGGAAATCTGCATTCATTACTCCAGTACATAAGAAAGGGTCAAAATCAGATATTACGAACTATAGGCCAATCTCTAAGCTTTGTATTATAGCGAAGTTGTTTGAGAAACTTATTTACGACCAGGTATACTCTTCCCTTAAGGGATCCTTTAGTCCATTCCAGCATGGATTTTTGAAAGGACGGTCGACTGTTAGCAATCTGATACTTTTTAACGATTTTATTACAGAAAGCATGGACCATGGCAAGCAGGTGGATGTCATTTACACAGATTATAGTAAGGCATTTGACCGTATTCATCATCCTACTCTACTTAACAAGCTATACCATATTGGAATACATGGCAGTTTATTAAGATGGTTCTCCTCTTACATTCTGAACAGATCTCAGGCAGTTGTTCTCAGTAATTATGTGTCCAGCTGGGTTCCTATACCTAGTGGCGTCCCTCAAGGCTCACTAATCGGTCCTTTGTTATTTATCATTTATGTAAATGACATCGACCAATGCTTACAATCTTCCCGCCTACTGTGTTTTGCCGATGATATGAAAGTTTTTGCTGCCGTCTCATCTTTTAATGACATGATTGCACTTCAGGAGGATTTGAATTGTTTACAACAATATTGTACATTAAACAAACTCGATCTAAACCCCGCCAAATGTTCAGTTATTACTTACACTAGAAAGATTTCACCAGTAGCCACTAGTTATACTCTCGGAGGCCATACATTACCTCGGCTTAATCATATCAGAGATCTAGGTGTTATCCATGACAGCAAGTTACTTTTTGATATGCATGTCGATGCTATAGTAAAAAAAGCTTCTAAATCTCTTGGTTTTATAATGCGGATGTCAAAAAGTTTTAAAGATGTTATAACCCTTAAAATATTATACTGCACATTTGTTCGTAGTAATTTAGAATATGCATCCCAGATATGGAACCCGCAGTATCGTAAATATATTGACCGTATCGAAAACGTTCAAAAACGTTTTATCAAATACCTTTGCTTTCACCAAAATGTTCCCTACCGTTCCCACGAATATCTTCAGCTCTGTAAGAAATACCATTTGTTGCCACTTCACTACCGTCGTGATATAGCTGACTACATGTTCTTTTCGAAAATTTTTAATAATAGTGTTGACTGTCCCGAACTTTTAAGTAAAATATATTTTAATGTTCCATATAAATCAATTCGCTTTAACCACCCTATAAAAATGCCTAATGCTTCGTCCAAGTACAGACAAAATAGTTATTTAGTTCGAGCAAGTAGAAATTTCAATAATCTTTGTAAACAGTATGAAATGGACCCTTTTGTATTAAATATTGCATTGGCTAGGCAGCGCTTAAGCCTAAGCTTTTTCATTTAATTTGTTTTAAAATTAGTTAAATTTGTCTTGCTCTCGCCCAATTCGTTTAATCCGTTGTATATAAGCGAAAACTTGTTATTGGCTTACTGTTATCTATTTAAGTTAATATATACTATATGTTTTTATAGCTGTAAGTTTTCCATGTAATAAATAAATAAATAAATACTACTGAAGAAATTAGCGGCGATCAGTACGTGACTGCTAGTTTAGCGATCCCCATTGCAAATTTGCTTCAGAAAGGACTTGAACAAGTAAAACCTTTCACCGAACTTGGTATTGCTGTTAAGAAGAGTTTGCTAAATTTGGTTATTGCCAAACTAGAACCACTGGAGCGACATTTACATCTTGCTAAAGCAACAATTTTAGACCCTCGCTTTAAGCTTATTCATTTTAATTCCGCACTAGCTGTTTCCACTGCAATAACCGCATTGTCAAAAGAAATACGTTTAGAACATAGACGTAGAGGACAACTTTCGCCTGAACTCAGACCTACTACTACAATTCTCTCAAACTCAGAAAATTCTTCGCCGTCGTTGTGGTCTGGACATGAAAAAATTATGATAGATATTGCTGCAGCTTCAGAAAACTCCAGTTTACTGCCAACCAGTGATGGTATGCCTAGCGAACTGAAGCAATATCTAGATCAGCCTATAATACCCAGAAAAGAGAATCCAACAAAATTCTGGTTTGATTGTCGCCGTCCGACATAGCTCTTAAGTACTTGATATCGCCTGCGTCCTCGGTTTCCTCAGAAAGAGTGGCATCTGCTGTAAATCTCGCAGTACCCAACAACAGAAGTAGGCTTACAGACGAACACGTAAATCAAAGAGTTTTTCTTATGTCTGTATCAGATAAATATTGATTTGATTAATAAATAATAAAAAATTTTGAATGGTTGTTTGATTTATTAAAAATTATGTATATTAATTAGTATTTATCTAGAAATGTAAGATGATTGAATTAGATTTGACCAAATAAATTAATACTCTGTCAAATCATACCGATATATCGATATTTTTTAATAAAAATATCAATATCGATATTTTCAAAAAACATTGATTGACGACATATATCGATACTTTATTGCATTTCCGACATCCCTAACACTGACTTAGTATTATGGAGGGTTGAGTGTTGCAACCATCACTGGGCTGCCATATAAAAAAATACTTTAAAACCGTGCATAGCTGACGTTAGGGGGCGGTACTACAATATGTAAACTAAAATAAATCGCTTCGAATGAAGCTGTTCACATAATTGTCATCGAACTTCACTTACTAGTAAGTTCGTTTGATTTTAAATTATTTCTCACTTTTATTTTATGTAGTTTAAAACAAAAAAAACGATTATCAAAACAAAAATTCACACACAATATTAAAATCAGATTATTACTTAAAATTAGATAAGAAAACCAAAAAAGGTTAAATTAGGAAAGGTCTTATCCCAAAATAACAAAAGGCAAAGGAAGGTGAAAAGTTCTACTCACCAACCGGTCGCCGGCATTATCAGCTCCTGCACTCCACACACACTGTCTTATTTATTTGGTTCTGGATTGTTTTTTACAGACCTTCGATAGCCTAACTATTCACGAATTTTGACGATGAATTATTTATTCAGAAGGCTGATACTGAACATCTGTTATTTAAATATCTTTCAGAAGAAAAGGCAATTCGGAAACATCTTGAACTCTTCGTTAATGACCTTAAAGGTCAAATAGAAAGCCTGCGTAAGCAACTACAGGAAGTCCAAGAACAAAAAATCTCTTCAGCTGAGAATTGTCCTGAAACCCAAGCGTCTTCTGCCAACGTTCAGTATGAGACTGACGAGAGAAACTGAGTGGGTGCCTCAAAAAGCAGGAAAAAGGAAGCTCAACTCCTCCTCCCTCCCCTCAGGAAAAAATAGAATCCCACAAAAAAGATCCCCAAGAAAAGCAGAAAGTGAAGAAAACACCTCTGCCTCCACCCATAATTGTAGAAAATATCACGAATTACCAACAGTTCTATGACCTTTTTTCTGCAAACCTTACCAAGGATGCATTTCTCTTAAAGATGATAAATGGTGAAAGCGTTAAGATAAACGCATACAATGACGACTCATATAGAGCTACGACCAAGCTTTTGTCACGAAATGGTTGTCTCTGGCATTCGTATGAGAACAAACAAGACAGACCAATTAGGATAGTGGCAAAAAATTTGCATTCTTCATACTTGCCAGAGAGAATAGTTCAAAACTTGGCATCCCACGGATATAAAATTCAAGGGGCTGTAAATAAGTTTAGTTGGAAAACTAAAGAGCCTCTCAACATATTTATGCTCTCATTCGATAAAGATGAGGACATTAATAAAATATACAACATAAAGTCCATATTAGGTTGCAAAGTGGACATACCATTAAAGACGTCAAAACTGATACCGCAGTGTAAAAGATGTCAAGCTTACGGCCACACACAGAAATATTGGCCACACACAGAAAAATGTGTCCCCTGTGGTGAACCTCACCCCGCTAGCTATAGAGGCTGTGTTGTTGCAAAAGAACTGCAAGATCTTAAGAATAAAAAAGTCACATTTCACAAAAGAGTCTTATTTACAAATCAAAGGCTATAAAGCTTATCATGCTCTCCTCTCTCTCCTGATAACACTGCTAGAGGAGGTAGTGCCGTGATCATAAAGGTGTGTTGCGACCTCGCCTATCGCCGGCGGCCTGCGGCGCGGGGCGGGGGAAGAGTGAATACCGCGGCCTGCGGCACGGGGCGGGGGAGAAGTGAACACCGCGGCCGGCTCCAGCGCCATTCGCCCGCCACGCTCCCCCACGAGTTACATTGTGTATAACTTAAATATAATATTTGTCAGCGATATTAAAACCAGCTATTACAGTCCACTGTTGTTTTTTGTTTTAACGTCCCAAGGACCCTAACAATGGTCCTTCAGGATTCTCGCCGATTCAAGATTAATTTCTAAGTTCATCATATTATCGAGGAATAACCGTCGGAGCTCTTCAATGTGGACTTCAGCAACGCAATATTTAATACACATCGTAGTGTATAATATACGCAGAATCCGCATATGCCCGCCATCAAGGTTATTTGGAAGTCGTCGTGACGGACTATACATGCAACGTGGCTGCTAATGGCGGAGAATGTTATGAAATATTAATACACACAAAAGGACATAAATGTATGGAAGAATTAGACATTGGTGAGTTCGTTCCAGTTACTCCTTATTATCCCATTTTTCATATTTTAATAAACATATAATTCAAAACTGCCTTTATTTAGTGAATAAAAATTTATAATGATAATAATTATATTTCAGTGCTAAGCATGGCTTTAAGCATAAGCATTATAATGCATACATAAAAACTAAAATAAAACTGCACTTTTTTCGCTTACGAGTTATTGAATCGAACTGTGTGCCGACACCCGCTTATCTATTTTTCTCACTATTGCGCAATTTACTTGTTTTGATAAAATCTGTATAAATGAATTTTTACTTCTTACGTCTTTGCTTTGTCTTGACTATTCGATCGCATTTTCTATCGCTATGGCCGAAACAAATATAGATAAGCTAATTAAAAAGTAACTAAAAAGTAAACGAGTAGTAATTAAAAAGTAAACGAGTTTTGAGGATGCACAGGCAGGTGGTTCCAAATTTAATGGCATAAGATTGCCAAAAATTTCAATACCTACTTTTCATGGTCACTATCAAAATTGGCTGGAATATAGGGACATAACAAGGCCAAATATCGTTTCTTGTCATTGGAACGCAGGTTTCTAAAAGATATTGTATTCAAAGATAGATATATCGAGTTCATGAAAGAATACGAACGCCTCGGTCATATGACTGAAAATAAGGAGTCTTGGGCTGGTAGTCTTCAACCTATCAATTATTTTTTACCTCACCACGGCGTCATCCGTGAGTCGAGTCTTACTACAAAACTTCGTACAGTCTTTGATGCTTCGGCGACCACGTCTTCTGGTGTGTCACTTAATGACATCCAGATGGTCGGTCCCACTGTACAGGAAGATCTTTATTCAATTTTGATACGTTTGCGTCAACATAAATATGTCATTACAGGGGACATTGAGAAAATGTATAGGGCGATTATACTGAACGAATCTCAGCGGTCTCTTCAACAAATAATTTTTCGTTGTAATAAAAATGAACCATTAAAAACTTATACTCTTAATACGGTCACCTATGGTACGGCATCAGCGCCATATTTGGCAACAAAATGTTTAATTACCTTAGCGTCAAGCGCCCCTAATAATGACGTAAAACAGTCTATACAAAGGGATTTTTATATGGATGATTATATAGGAGGCTCTTCTACAATAGCTAAAACTATTGCACTATGCAAAAGAGTAATAACAACTTTAAAATCTGCTCAATTTAATTTAAGAAAATTTAGATCAAATAATAAATCAATATTACAGCATCTATCTCCTGATGATAAATCTATTAATATATTAAATTTTGCTGAAAAAAATATTAATGTTGCTTCGAAAACTTTAGGCCTTAACTGGATTTGTGATTCGGATATTTTGACATTTTCTATTGATATTAAATTTCATAAAAAAGTTACTAAACGTCACATTCTTTCCGTAATCAGTCAGATTTACGACCCTTTAGGCCTTGTAGGCCCTTGTGTAGTTGAGGCTAAAATTATAATGCAGAAATTATGGATTAAAAAATATACATGGGATGAAGAAGTATCTATTGAATTAAAAAATCATTGGTTAGATTTCGTTAATCTTTTACCTTCCCTCAATAAATTGAAAATTCCTCGTTGGGTCCTTAGTGATGACACTATTAGTTTAGAACTTCATATTTTTTCTGATGCCTCAGAACGGGCATACGGTGCATGTATGTATATTCGTTCTGTGCATATATCAGGTCTAGTAACTGTGCACCTCTTAATCTTGTCCGATATCGGTTCACCGCTGGAATTAACTGGTTTACTATCAAACTATGAAGCATTAATAATGGCATTAGAAAACTCATGCACGACACTGACTATTGAAAATAAAAAATCAAAATTCTTTTCAGAAACAAATTCGTCGCGATGAAATATGTGAATATGTTGATTATACGTTAGCTGCAAATAAAACTTAAAAAAAAAAGCTTTAATTGAAATATTTTCGCTGAATTTCGCTGATAAGCAAAAGATGAAGAGAGTCAAAAACAAAAATGACAAGACAGACAAGAAGAATACGCAGTAAGACAGGCATTGTGCGGAAAGCTTGGGAGACAATAGCGAAACAACTCAATTCTGTGGCGAAGGGCACGACTAAGCCGTCAGACCAATGGCGCAGAGGAAGTTTTTTTAAAGTAAAAACCATTTTTTGTTCACTTATTCTTAATGATTAGGCCAGAGTACCACTTGAATTTTTGAGACAAAAAAATTAAGTAAATTTTTATAAGAAAAAATTAAGTAATTTTTTATAAGAAAATATAAGTAAATTTTTGTAAGTGTAGTGTAGTGTGTAGTTTATTTTTTATAAGTGTGTAGTGTGTGTGTAAGTAAAATATAAAACTTTTAACTTATATTGTCTGATCTATTAGCGTTACTTAACTTTGTTTTTTTATTATTTCTGAATAAAAATGTTTGTTTATATTTACTTAGTACTGGACCTCTGTCCAAGCTTCAAGGCTAAAACTAAGAGCAAAGCCGTAGACTCTTGACGATATGCCTCATCAACTGGTGTTTGGCCTTAAACTAACTAGGTGAGTTAGTTTATTTATATCAATCAATATTATTGTAATAATACTACGTATTGTAATTGAAATAAGTTACCAGAGAATGAAAGTACTCTAACGGGACTTCGAAGTTTTATTCTCATCGAGGGTCACAACGATCGATCGAAGCCTTCCCGTGTTACAGTTTTAATAATAATGATTTATTCATCACACAGCTTTTTGTGTTACGTCACACAAAACAAATATAAAGGTTAATGTATATTGCAAATTTGTATTTGCTTGATCGGAGCTACTTTAAATCGTTCAATTTTTTTTTAATTTGAATTTATTGTGTAAATTATAACTTAGGAATTTTTACATTAATTTTCTTAGTGATGCGGTAAATATAAATTATGATACGCTTGTGATATTAAATACATTTTTGTTATCAAAATTGATTGCACATTTGCGATTCATTGAAAATTTCCCGACTCCCAACGCGACTCTCCACTCTCTAGTGTGAGTGGTACTCTGACATATTAAATATCGTGAACACAATAACAACAAAGAGAACAACACGGTATAAAGTGGAATGCCACCTTTAAATTAGAAAAAAATATTGTTATGACATCAGAGGGAGAAGTCATCAAAGTTCTATACAAAGATATTAAAGCGATTGAATTAATAAAAATAATTCTCTTGTTTCTCTCTAGAAAATAGCGTTAAGTGCTGCTGAAAGGCAAAGAAAATATCGTGAAAAACTAAAAAGTTTGAATCCAGAAAAGTTTCAAGAACAAAAAAAGAAAAATTATGAAAGAACACTACATCACTATAGGAATAAAACTGCTAATTATACCGAAGAGCAAAAAGAAGAGTTAAGACAAAAATGGAGAGAAAATCGTAAAAAACAAAATGAAAGTATATCATCAACGTCGAAACAAACCATAAAAAATATTGCAGAGACACAAATCATAAATATGCAACGACGGATTGAATATAGATTTACGACGAAAATTAAAGTTTATAATGCATAGATACCTAAATATACGAAGAAACGTTCAAGGACAACAAAAAGAAATTGATAATTTGAAGAAAAAGTATGAAGCTTTACCGATCAAGCTCAAAATTAATGAAGGAATTGAAAAGGTAGAAATTACTGAAGAAACAGAAAATAATTGACACCGAATAAAAGAGTAATAGAATTTATAAATACCACCATTCCTAACGTAGAAACACCAAAGAAAGAAGAAATAAAGAGAAAGTTACTAGAGCATGATTTAATAAAAGTCTTTTAAATGCGAATACAAAACTCAAGTAACGCTGAAAAAATACTTTAAAAAATTATTAATAGTGATGTTGTGAAAAAATACAAACAAACAACAAAGTTGAGAGTTTCTTTAGGCTTACAAAATTGTAGCTATAAAAGACACAGAGAATATCTAAAGGAAAGAATTCAGTTACAGAATCAAATTGCTTCATTCTATAAAAGTGATGATCTCAGCCGTGCGACGGCGGGAAAGAAAGATTATAGAACACTTAATCAAATAAAATACCAAAAAAGGTACTTATTAGACAAACTAAAAAATTTACACAAAAAATACATTGCCGAAGTAGGAGCAGTTAGCTTTACTACTTTTAAAAAATTTCCAGTCAAGTGCGTTGTGGACAACGCACAGTTGAAACTAAAGGGTTCCGCAGCATGGTTATATAATAATAACTTTATTTCGACCAACAATGGATCATATGTTGTTAGTAATACAAGTATCTTACGCCTATTTGTTAGTAATTTCTAAAACTTATTTAACCTAAGACATGATTAATTTGACAGTGGTTCACATACAAACAATTGAATCTATTAACAAATGCTCTCAGGACACCACTTGAGCTGGAACGAATCCTGTGCAACAACGATGTACACCGCTTTCGCAAAATGGTATAAAAACAGTCCACATACGCCTCAACTCTCTTTAGTGGAACCCCGTGTAACTTGATAGCAGGTACAATAGATGAAATCGATTTTCTCCTGGCCTGAATGACCATGCATTCGCTTTTCTTACAGTTATAGACTAAGCCATGACTAAGCCATGACTAAGCCTAGTTTGGAACAGTTCTCACAAAGACTTAGCAGTTTTGATAACCGACAACAGAACCATGTCGTCTGCGTAACTAAACATTAGCTACGCAGACGACACAGACAGAGACAGACTCCGTCAATATGACATCCGACATGAGTGCTACTGAGCGTCTGTATTAGGGCATTTACATACACATTAAGCAACTTGGGTGAGGTCAGGCCGCCCTGCCTAAGGAGAACGGCGAAAGGCCTGTCGCGTTCGCGCGCGGCAGTATGTATTTGTATATATTTATTAGTATGTATTATTATGTATGTATGTATGGCGGCAGTAAGTTGCCGCCACCGGTGGGCCCCTCGGGGCAAGCGCGGGGGCGTCGCGGTTGTGTGCTTCGGCGACCCCGCGACGTCCCGCTATGGCGCTAGATGGGACCTTAGAGTTTTAGTGGGTATACGGGAGCTCGGCTCCGAGTCCACACCTTGAGTAGCTCTCTGACCATCGCACAACATTAACCTGATTTTTATACAAAAACTTAAAAATCCTGTTGATCTCTTCAGGCGTGCCGGTGAGTTTTAATTTCTGCCATAAGATATCGTAATTAACCAGTTCAAATGCCTTGGATAAATCGAGAAAACAGGCGTAAATGGTAATGGTAAGGTTATGAAGAATCTTAACAGTTTTAAAAATAATAACGAATTAAAACCGACCGCAAAAATAAGTTGGTAATTTCATAGTAATTATTAAAAGTAATACGAAAAACAAAGTTATGGGAAAAACTTATATATCTGTTAAATTTATAGACCTATCTTCTTCAAACTAAATGTGGATGAAAGTTCATGTGGTATTCTACAAGCTCAAATTATTCCAGAATTTTAAATCCCATAGTTCAAAAGTTAGAGGGGTGGGGACACGATTTTTACGACTTTAGGAGCTAATATCTCAACAACTACTGGCTTAATGAAAAAACTCAAAAGCAAACCTCCTTATCATTTTAAAAGACCTATCGAAAGATATCTTACATGTTGCCATACATTGAAATTTATTTTTCAATCTTCAGTTACATGTATGGACTGCTACCCTTCATTCTTATATATATTAAGATTTTATTACAAAATCCTTGTGCGGTTCATGGAATACACCTATTTAGTAAATTTCGTATAGATAGAGTAAATGGTCTCAGAGTAAAATGACTGTGACATACGGACGGACGGACGGACGGACGGACAGACGGACAGACGAACAGACGGACAGACGGACAGACGGACAGACGGACATGACGAAACTATAAGGGTTCCGTTTTTGCCATTTGGCTACGGAACCCTAAAAATATCGCCCTTTCTTCGTATTATCACCCAAAATCAAAGATTGTGAAAGCTGTGCATGTATAAAGCACTCCAACATGCAATTTATGATAGATAAATTAAAGTCGTTTGGATTAGTTCAAAGTAATAACTTAAATGACATAGTATCTAATCTTGATTGCGATTTTAAATCAAAGAATTGTATGTACGGCGAGTGCAATGAATGTTGCAGAAGAGAAATTAATTGTGGTGACAAGAATCCTGAGACACAAATAAAATGGTTCAAGTGGACTTTAAAAGAATATGAGTATGGCAAAGAAGATAATATAAAAAAGTCGAAAAAAATCATGAAGATCACAAATGACGGACACTAAGAGAATTACTGGAAACTTTGAATAAAGAAATCAAAGGATTTAAAATACATGTATTTAACTTTTATTATCAATACAACCAATATAAGGTATGCATAGAAAACTTGAAACAAGACGAGGCACTTATACATATAGACTTTGCGGAGAATTATTTATGTAAATTTCACAAGGAAGTACAGGCTAAGCATTTTGTAAAGGACCAAATTTCTTTACATACGGGTGTGCTGTATTTAGAAAATACAAGATTTATTTCATTTTGTTCGCCGAATAATCAACATGGTCCAGAATCTATATGGGCACACCTAGATCCTGTTTTGAGCTATATTAAAAATTCTAATCCAAATATACGAATAATTCATTTTTTCTCTGACAGACCGAAGACACAATATAGACAAAAAAAAAATTCTATCTCTTTAGCCAAAAAATTTATGATTACGGATTTAGTCACGGGACCTGGTCATTTTTTGAAGCAGCACATGGCAAAGGTGCACCTGATGGCGTAGGGGCAGCTATTAACGAACTCTTGACATGAAAATAGCTCAAGGTTTGGACGTACCCGATGCCAAAGCTGCGTATGATGCTTTATCATCAACAGAAACCGTTATCAAAATATTTTATGTACCCGCAAATAACATAAAGCCATTAGATCCATCAATAGTTAAGAACCTGACCCTCTTACCAGGAACGATGAAAATTCATCAATTAATAACATGTGAAAAGTTCAAACTAAAGTATAGAGATCTTAGTTGTTTCTGTAAAGATGTCAGTGGAGATTGCGAATGTCATTTTCTATCATACCATGACTTTGAGTTAAGTCTTTCAAATAAGGCTCAATTTGCACGTAATTTTGAACAAAAAAACAGTCTTACAATTAACGAAAACAAAAAAGAAACTTGAAAATTCCAGTTTATCATCGGAATCAGATACAGATACTACTACTCACGTTGAATACGCTGAGAGTGATGCTTCAGGTTTCATGTCTGATATTTCCATGAAAACAAATTTAGATTTAAATTCTGATCAAAATTAATATTCTGAAGATTTACTTGATAAAAAGTCTGGCCTTTTTCAGAAACACTTAGATCCAAATAAAAAAATTAATGCTTTGTCTACAATATTACGAAAATCATTTAAAGATTCAAACTATGATTTGAGTAGAAGAAACGAGTTGTATGGCAAAAGGAAAAGAAAAGATTATAAATAAAGAAAGGGAAGATGTACAACCAGAAGATTATTGCAATATGGTAAAGATATTATATATATTTGTTATTTATATTTGTTTCGTTATATATATTTGTTTTTATTATTTTTTATTACAGTGGCCATAGAAAGATACGATGTATGAAAATTCCAACAATTTATTTATTACAATAAAACATAAAATGTAAACAAATCCAAGTCTCATAAAGCACTTCTTCTACTACAAAAAGTGGTGAGATCTCATGTATACGTAATGTATATGTAACTAACTACGCCTGAAACATGGCAGTTTTACGACACTAAAGTATTTGAAACAGTAAAAGAAGTGCTTTGCGAGACTTGGAATTTTTTTACATTTTGTTTTTAACGGGATTTTATTTACCTCCCAAGAATTGTTAACATTTATTCAAATAAATAAATATATATTATATTTATTCAAATAAATAGCTGTGTGCAACAAATACTTACAGATTATCTACACATGCATGTTTAAAATGAAAATAAAAAAGTACAATAATGAACTGCTCATGAAGTATTTCATTTTATTGTATCATTCTTGAGATTGCCCTGGTTGAGTTATGACAACACATGGCGGAACTATTAGAATGGTCACTACTTTCAAGTATTAAAACAAAAGTTGCGACATGAGTGTAATTTAAATACACTACGATAGTTATTCATTATTAGTGACACCAGAGAAACCACTTAAAGCTGTGTTGTTTATTAAAAATGCGTAGGTATTGCATGTCTATTTACCGAAAATTTGAAGCATAGACTTCGTAATAATTACTCCTATAATATTAATCAGTACTCTACTATTATTATATTTACTAGAAACATGCTACACAATTATCATATTAACAATTTGACACATTCACTCAGTCTACTGAAAGATCAACGAGAAAAAATGAGCGATTGCTATTGGTCCTTGCCTAAGGAAAGTCGTAATGACTTCTACTTTTTCTTTCGTTTCACTCTTTACGCTATCTGTCTCACTCTTTCGGCTCTTTTATTATGAGTAAATATTTATTTTATCTCCAATTCTCCATCTTGTTTTGCTAATTTTTTTGTACAAATTGTGTCCTACTAGTTTGCGATAAAATAACGAAGTTATTATCCTCATTTATTATTTATAGTTTATATATATCGTCTAATATATATTATTAACCATGCATTGTAAAATAAACAATCATGGCTAGTAGAAAGTGTAAAGAGAAACAAAATGTGTCTGGGCTTGTGACGAAAAGATTTTCAAGAAGTGATTGTAAAGGAAATTTTGATAATTTTCCATATTCATTGAAGAAAATCTCGGTAAGTTTGTCGTATACAAATTTCGTTATGACCTAACCTATTTTTAAAACAATTCATATAACTTTGTTACTGAAAGCAATTAACTAGCTCTATTCATATTTCATTATTATTTAATTACAATAAATAGCACATTATTATGTAACGAAAAATTTACTCATTTTATTATAAGAGAAATTTAAATATTTTAGGGTCCTACGTTACATTATACCTAATACAAAAATGTTACTTTTGCATTAAATTTTTGAGCTAGCATTTGAAATTATTCCCTGAATTCAAAGGTTTATTAATAACTTAAATTTAAAATGAAAGAGTAAATAAAATCCCTTGTTTTATTTTCTACATATTCATCATAATGTCTGGATAACATAATACAGAAACTTTAAATAGTTTTATTATTCTTACAATCATTGTACTGAACTAATGTATTTTAAGACATAAAATACTTAAGAATTTCAATGGTGATAGAAGTTTATTATATTATGGTAGGTGTCAGTTTATATAGCAGATGATTATCTAATAAAACCAACATCTTTTAGAAAAATGCATAACCATACAATATAATGTTATAAAATAATTTTGAGTGTGTACTGTTTATTTATTTATTTATGTAATTGTATCAATACATAAATTAACATTTGTTTACACCCAATTTAATACTAACAATATTTACAAATAATTAAAACTACAAATTTTGTTCACAGCGAATGGTGGCAAAAATGCTAGCTCACAAGCTGCATTACATTAACAGTATATACTTTTGTTTCCAGGTGCAGAGAGTGGGTAAAAGTAACAGGAAAAGAACATTTGGCACTTACCAACTGAGAGATTACACTAAAATAAGTTTATGAGTGGTAAACATTTTAAGGACTGATTTAAAAAAGAATGCTATACCATTTCTGTTGCTCAATGCTCCACCCTAATCAGATGAGATGAAATTATAAAACAGTTATATCTATTAAAATATTTTACCAATTCTATTTGAATAAAATTTTGGTTTGATTCGATTTGATTTATTTCTCAACATAACTATATCTCAATTTATTACTGATTTTGTTTTAGTGGTAAATTGAAATTAAAATAATGACTTAATTTCTTATTAAACAATAACCACTACAACAAAATCAGTAATAAATCCCAAAAAAAAGAAAAAGCTAAGCGCACATCACTATCGATGGAATATTCATCGATATCGATAATTTTTATCGACATAGCACGTCACTAATCACTATGATTTATTGTAATGTTGGTAGAATTGATTGTTTTTTTGATAGTTGGCAAGAGAGCGATTCTTTAGGCTGACTATTCACGATGGTCATATTGAATCTATGGGACTCCAGTCTCTTACTTATTTGCTCTGTGCATTCACTGTTACTTCGAAAATGCATGCGCAGCCGCTGCCCGCTGTATGCTCTGTGGACCAGTGTGGTCAGATAAAATTTTAGGAAAATACCAAGGCTCCTCAAAAAAAATACAGAAATATACTGACTTTCACCGGATATATACTGACTTAATATTTAAGTAAGACTATTAAAAATACTGCTATTTTTAAACGTATTTTATTAATTAATTATCATCATAATAATTGCTGGAATTGTATTTATACATTTCAATACAAGTATTAAAAATAACATAACCTCAATTGAAAGATTAAGCCAAGTGCAGAATATTTTATCTGCTTATTGTAACTGAATACATTAACTTAAATGGATTTATGGGAGCAAATCCTTGACCTGCCCACACTTGTATGATGCCACCACCACCAAAATAAAATTGTTTATATAGGTAATAAATAATACTGCCAGAAAAAATCATTACCTATATTTTTTCATTTTTTGATTTATGACTTCGAATGAATATCAAGGTTTATAGTAATTGATTTCGATTGTAACATTAGGTATTATCTATAGTTTAATAATTTCTTGTAATCACAATTTCCATATGTCTAAAATACGATAACATATTGAAAGCAATTAAATTATTAAAACTATCGTGAGACATAAATAACTTAATGTAAAATTTAAACGGCTAACACTCACGTTCAATCGGTTTATGTACCCACTAGTTTCGGACTCATCGGAGGTTTTCATCAGGGTGAGTGGGCTACGTTCGCGGTCGCGACCCGACATGATTGAACACGATTGAACCGACAGAACGTGAGTGTTAGCCCTTTAAATTTTACATTATATTGGAAGCATTTTAAATGATTCGATACTCTTTGTTAAATGGGAGCCGTCTGTGATGTCTGCATGTCTATATAGCTTAATCCAGTAAATCCATAGCACTTCAATGATCGTGGAGAGGTGAAAGAGATCGCTCCGATGCTGCCATAACTTTTTATCCAAAATATACCCAAAAATACCAACTTCCGCAAATACAGTTAAAAAAATACTGATGTTCTCAAAAGTCAATAAAATATACCAAAAAAATACTGAATCTGGTTACACTGCCAAGTAGTGCAATCGTGCACCGCTAGGGTGGACCACAGACATAAAGTTAATACAGATAAAAAAAAACTGTTTAATTTTTATAAACCACAAAATAACGTCTATCTCGTTGGCATAAATATGAAATAATTAGATGAGTAATTATGAATTTTCCTTATATTTACTTATGATAAAGTATTTTCTCGTGATCGACATAGCTCTAAAATAAAAATAAAAAATAAAGAATTGCTCATAGAAATATAACATACAATAGGCTATTTGACAACATTCAAAATATACTACAAATTGTGGTAATCCTATCAGATAATAGCGTAATAAAACATATTTCAATTCATTTTGAACAAAAATATGCATATTTTTTACAAATTACACAAAAAAATATATAATAATTTTTGAAATTCTACCTGTGACGGGAACGCTCTGTGATTGGTTGCAACTCTGAGACGTCACACGCAAGTAAACGCTATGCATTGTAGTTCACGTTTTATGTATTCTGAGTGTTTTAATTGATCTTTGAGCTATTTCTGAAGTGGTTATCTGATATTTTTTGATAATCATATAACTAGCGGCATAAATATTAGTTTCGAACCTTAAAATGGAGCCAAATTTTGTGAAAGCTGATAACAGCAACCTACCTAAAGTAGACGCATTTATGGTTGCACTTTTCTTTAAAAATAATGCTGATTACTATGCTGCAGAACTTAAAAATGTAAAAACAGCAGTGTAAGTACCTTGTAAAAATTATTTATATAGTAACTCTTACGTACGATTCATTGATAATTCAGAAGTTTTGTAAAATGTAACATAATATAATATTATGTTGATAAAAATTAGATGTAAATTGTCTTCGTGGTTCTCATGAACTTTTTCTTTGTTTCGCAGATCTGCAAGGGAATCCTATGGAGACGATGCGATTGGCTATGTCCAATTAAACCGAGTTTGTGGTGTTTGCACCGTTAAGTGTAAAATATGCCCTGAGCATAAAGTAAAAACTAAAGCATATAGTGTGACGATGATTATTAACGAAAATGACAATGAAATTATTAGCTGTCAGTGCCATGACTGTGCTTCTTCAGCTGGAGGATGTAAACATGCAGTTGCTTTTTTAATGTGGGTCCATCCTCGCACTGAGGAACCTTCATGTACATCCGTAGAGTGCTATTGGAAAAAGCCTACTTTGTCCAGAGTAGGGACTACTCTGAAGTACATCACTGTGCAGCAGATGTCTAAAAAAGAAATACCTCACAGACCAAGTACACTAGCGCTTTATAATGAATTTATTTTAGAAGCCAAAAAGAGAAAAGTTGGCAATTGTGAACGGCTAAAATATCAACATGATTTTAAACATAGCAATGTGGTGCAGTATTCATTGCACTGTTTTATAATAGGTCAATCACCAGATATTAAAGCAGATGTAGACAAGCTTGTAAATATAATGAAAGTAGCATTCACTAAAGCTGTGATAAGTAACATCGAAGAAGCAACAAGGGGGCAGAGCAAGAACAATTTATGGTATGAGATGCGATATGGCCGTATCACAGCTTCAAAAGCACATGAAGTAAGTGTTTGTCATACACCAGATGGTTCATTGTTGGCTACTATAATGGGCGCAAAAATCCCTGATACAGCTGCAATGAAAAGAGGTAGAAATTTAGAACTATCTGTTCGAAAGACAGTTGGTAAGAAGTTAAAAAAAAAAATCACTTCATGTGGGCTCTATCTATGCCAAAAGAATCCCTTTATTGCAGCATCTCCTGATGGCGTGATTAAAAATGCTATTATTGAAATAAAATGCCCTACCAAGACAAAAACTAAGGACAAATATTTAAAAAATGGCATTATTACAGAGAAATTTAAGGCACAAGTACAACTGCAAATGTATGCAACTGGTGTAAAAAAGTGCTATTTTTGTGTTGCTGATTGCAACTATAAGGAAACAAAAAATGTTGACATTATCTTAGTGACATATGATGGTGATTATACTAATAACTTAATAGAGAAGTTAGTTTTTTTTGGAAAACAAATATATATCCTGTTTTGTATAATAGCACCAGTTTGTGATTAAATAAAAACTCATTCTGTATTTATTGTTTTATTTTTGAGTTTACATTATTTAATGAGAGAATCCTGCAAATTTATTAGAGCACATGCAATAATAATGACATGATCAAGTACACGTATTATGTTAGTATTTACCACTGAATGCTGCTTTAGCATATGGAATTCTCTTAATCTCCTTATTACCCTTTCAATATGAATTCGCAAGCTAGCAATTACTTTAGTTTGTCGAACATCAGTTTTTGACTTTAACTGGTGGTAGGTCTTTTGTTGCAAGAGGCCGGCTAGGTAGGTACCACCGCAGTGTCCAATATTCTGCCGCCAAATAGTAGTGCTTAGGCACTACTGTGTTCCAGTTTGAAGGGCATTGTACGCTAGTGAAATTGCTGGGCGAACGAGATTTAAGAACCAATATCTCGAGGTTGGCAACACGTGAGTGGGACCTACTAATGGTGCTGCAAGCGCTCATAGGCTGCGGCAGCCACTTACTATCAGGTGGGCCGTATGCTTGTTTGCCAACTTCTAACATAAAAAAAAAAAAATAAAAAAATAAAAAAAATCAGTTTTGACGACTTTGTACCAGAATTTACACTGGGTGGTCTTAATAGTTTCACACCCTTTTCATGAAGTTGTGGCGTATCTTACTTATTTACATTATATATTTTATGTTTCAATAATATTTATTCATTACTTAGAACACACCACAAACACCAACATACATATAACATGACATAGTACATAAACAATTAAAATCGTATATTACATATCGGTAAAATAATTATATTACAATATTATAATAAAATATATTGTAGCATGGAAACGCGCTCGAGAACCGGTGTCCAGCGATCCCGTTACTCGAGCGCTCGCGCAGGCTAGTTCTACCGACGGCGACCAGTTGGCCACAGTCTTTGCCCGCGAAGCCCGTGTCGCCCGCTATACCGACCCTTGCTTGCGTCATATGCTTTGTTCTTTTGCGCTCCTTACTTTCGCTATCTTTTTATCTGTTTCTACTCCTTCCAATAGTTGTTAGTAGTGACTTTATTGTTTGTGCGTATTTCTATCTTGTGTATTGTGAAACTGTATTGTGTAACTGTATCGTGTAATCGTAAATATATTTGTGTTGCAATTCGGGAGTGTATTTATTTCCCCGTACGATATAACGCACGAACATTTATTACTATAACTGGTGACCTCAATAAGAACACAAAATCTATACAGTAAAATGAGTGATAGCGGTGACTCCATAAAAACGGCCGGGTCGCACGACGGCAGCCACGTTACACGGCGCGCGAAACAAGTGCACGTTTCCACTGAACGCACGGATAAATTAAAAATTAAAGTACCGACATTTTCGGCCGACGACCCGGAACTTTGGTTCGCGTTACTAGAAGGTCAATTTGATAATTTATATGTAACTGAAGACGCCATTAAATTTAATTGCGTCATAACGAACCTTGACATGACCCACGCAAAAATCATCAAAGACATCATTATGAACCCGCCAAACCGGTTCAAATACGAAAAAGTAAAAAATGAATTAATTAAGCGCCTTACTGCCTCTCATGAAAAAAAAGTGAAGCAACTGCTTATCCATGAAGAACTGGGAGATAGGAAGCCTTCCCAGTTCCTAAGGCACCTGCAGGACTTGGCCGGACCCTCCGTTCCCGAAGATTTTTTAAGGACGATATGGAGCAACCGCCTCCCACACAATATACAGACGGTATTGGCATCGCAACCGACCCATCCTTTAGAGCAACTAGCGGACCTAGCCGACCGAATACAGGAGCTCGCCTCACCATACAACGTAGCATCCACGTCAGCTCGTAATGCAAACGAATCCAAAACTTCAGATGAAATAGCGGATTTAAAAAAGATGGTTCAACAGCTCACGCTTAAGTTAGAAGAGCATACTCGTGGTTCATGTTGTGCTGTGAGCCGTTCAAGACCACGTGAGCGACGCCGCTCACAATCGCGGCATAGAAATAGGTCCAACTCCAGCTATAAAAAATACCCAATATGCTGGTACCACTCCAAGTTTGGGAACAGGGCTCGCGCATGCATTAAGCCATGCGACTACGACAAAGCGGGAAACTCCATAGGCAGTCGTTAATGGCGACATACGATTGCCTGCCTTCTCCGGGTCGCCTCTTCGTTACCGACCGCAGTTCGAAGACTCAGTTCCTCGTAGACACTGGCAGCGATCTCTGCGTCTACCCACGTTCTGCACTTCGAGACCGTCGAGCCAAGTCAAATTTTCAGCTCAACGCAGCCAACGGAAGCATTATCGACACCTTCGGTTTTATCGAGCTTAATTTAAATCTTGGCTTAAGGCGTAATTTTGCTTGGCGTTTTACTGTAGCTAATGTTAGTAAACCTATTATAGGCGTTGACTTTCTTAGCCATTATGACTTAATTGTAGATTGCCGCAATCAACGCCTTATTGACAATACAACCACTTTGTCAGCTATTGCTTCTATTGCTCATGCTAATGTATTTTCTGTTAAGGTTTCGACTGGCGACACGCGCTTCCATAGTTTACTGAGTAAGTTTCCAGACCTCACACGCCCTTCTGGCATACCGCTAACTCCACAACACAACACAGTACACCACATTAGAACCACACCTGGACCTCCTATTTCTTGTAGCACTCGAAGATTGGCACCTGATAAATTAAAAATAGCTAAGATGGAGTTTGAGCTTATGCTGAGCAATGGTACAGCACGCCCATCGGAAAGCAGTTGGGCTTCCCCATTGCATCTTGCGCCTAAGAGGGACAATGGCTGGCGGCCTTGTGGGGATTATCGCATGCTTAACGCACGCACTATCCCCGACCGCTATCCCATAAGACATATACAGGACTTTTCCCACAATATTGCTGGTTGTACAATCTTCTCAACTTTAGACTTAGTAAAAGCCTACAACCAGATACCGGTATTCGAGGATGACATCAAGAAGACTGCCATAACTACACCCTTCGGTTTGTACGAATTTCCTTATATGACTTTCGGACTTAGAAATGCAGGTCAGACATTCCAAAGGTTTGTAGATGAAATGACAAGAGGCTTAGATTTCTGTTATTGCTATCTGGACGACTTTCTGGTTTTTTCAAAAGACCCGTTGGAGCACGAGAATCACCTTCATCAACTTTTCTCTCGAATGAAGGAATATGGTATCCTCATTAACACTTCAAAATGCGTATTTGGAGCTAATGAGGTTACCTTTTTAGGTCATCGTATTTCAGCTTCAGGTGCAAAGCCCTTAGAGTCGAAGGTAATGGCTGTTAAAAACTTTCCTGTCCCAAAAACAGTTAAAGAGCTCAGGCGATTCTTGGGAATGCTGAATTTTTATAGGCGTTTTATACCTCACGCTGCTAAATACCAAGCACCGCTAAACGCCATACTTACTGGCTCTGTTAAGGGAAATCAACCAATTAATTTGTCTGATGATCAATTAGCAGCTTTTGAACAGTGCAAAGAAAGCCTTTCCAATGCCACCTTACTCGCCCATCCAGATTGTCACGCTAAGCTAGCTCTGGCAACAGACGCTTCAGACTTGGCCATGGGTTCAGTCTTACAACAATTTAAAAATGGTGCATGGGAACCTCTGGCATTTTTCTCGCGTAATTTAAACTCTACTCAGCAAAAATATTCACCATATGACCGCGAGCTCTTAGCTATATACGAAAGCGTAAAATACTTTCGCCACATGTTGGAAGCAAGACATTTTGTCATATATACTGATCACAAGCCGCTCAGTTTTGCCTTCCACGAAAGGAAAGCCAACTGTTCGCCACGTCAGTACCGACACCTTGATTACATCTCGCAATTCACCACGGATATTCGACATATTTCCGGCAAAGACAATGTCGTTGCCGACACATTATCACGGATCGATGAGTTGCAAATGCCAATCGACCTAAACTTGCTCGCGACGTCACAAAATTCCGACCAAGAGCTTGCTCAACTTCTTACAGGTGTATCTTCCCTTCGCTTAAAAAAGTTACCAATCCCAAACAGTTCAACTGAGCTATATTGTGACGTAAGCACATCACCACCAAGACCATTCGTGACGAAACCTTTACGACGGCAAATATTCGACAATCTGCATAACCTTAGTCATCCAGGTGCCAATGCTACAGCTAAATTAATAGCAGAAAGATTTGTTTGGCCTGGAGTTCGTAAAGATTGTCGGAAATGGTCACGTAGCTGCCTACCTTGCCAACGTGCTAAAGTACACCGCCACGTTTCATCTCCTTTTGGCACCTTTAACCTGCCGCGAGCTAGATTCGCCTTCATCCACGTTGACATTATCGGTCCACTTCCACCATCACAAGATCATAAATATTGTCTTACTGTTGTAGACCGTTTCACGCGATGGCCCGAAGTCACTCCGATGAGGGACATAACAGCCGAAACAGTAGGAAGGGCCCTTATGTTGTGGATATCCAGATTTGGATGCCCCACGGATATCGTCACAGACCGCGGTAGGCAGTTTGAATCCACACTTTTCCTTTATTTAGGAAAAATGATTGGATTCAAGCACCGCAGAACAACAGCTTATCACCCAGCTTGCAACGGCTTAGTTGAAAGGTTCCATCGGCAGTTAAAGGCGGCACTCATGTGTCACGCTGACCATAATTGGGTTGACCTACTTCCCTTAGTATTGTTGGGTATAAGAAGCTCATTTAAGGAGGACTTACAGTCCTCGTCAGCTGAGTTGGTGTATGGCGAGCCCTTACGTTTACCCGGTGAATTTTTCTGTTCAGTCGATCCAGATAGCACGGACATTTCTGATTTCACAAATCGCCTACGTCATTTAGCTGCTAAACTCTCGCCAACACCAGGAGCACACCATCAGAAAAACAAAATTTTTATATTCAAAGACTTGGCATCATCCAGTCATGTCTTTCTGCGCGATGATTCCGTCCGAAGAGCATTACAAGCCCCTTATACAGGCCCATATGAAGTGTTGGATCGAAATGATAAAACATTTAAAATACTAATAAAGGGTAAAAGTGCGACAGTATCAATAGACCGACTTAAACCGGCTTACATGCTAGCAGAACCTTCCACCACTGTTACTGCTCCCACTACTACAAACACCACTTATCCATCACAACATAAAATAACACATCATAAATTAACACCGAGCCCAGCTATAAAGACGACTCGCTCAGGCCGCATCGTCCGCTTCCCGGATTACTACCGCCCGTAGTGACGGTCTCTGGGGGGGAGTGATGTGGCGTATCTTACTTATTTACATTATATATTTTATGTTTCAATAATATTTATTCATTACTTAGAACACACCACAAACACCAACATACATATAACATGACATAGTACATAAACAATTAAAATCGTATATTACATATCGGTAAAATAATTATATTACAATATTATAATAAAATATATTGTAGCATGGAAACGCGCTCGAGAACCGGTGTCCAGCGATCCCGTTACTCGAGCGCTCGCGCAAACTAGTTCTACCGACGGCGACCAGTTGGCCACAGTCTTTGCCCGCGAAGCCCGTGTCGCCCGCTATACCGACCCTTGCTTGCGTCATATGCTTTGTTCTTTTGCGCTCCTTACTTTCGCTATCTTTTTATCTGTTTCTACTCCTTCCAATAGTTGTTAGTAGTGACTTTATTGTTTGTGCGTATTTCTATCTTGTGTATTGTGAAACTGTATTGTGTAACTGTATCGTGTAATCGTAAATATATTTGTGTTGCAATTCGGGAGTGTATTTATTTCCCCGTACGATATAACGCACGAACATTTATTACTATAAAGTATTTGTTCAAGATGTTTAAAGCCTCTGTCAGCTAAGATGCAAGAACCCTCATGTAATCCATCTAGAAAGTTACAGTTTTCTACTATAGTAAGATCACTCGTTCTACCCCCAAACCCTTGAGAAACATAATTAACTAAGCCATTGGGAGTGCAAGATATTAAATACTTCACTGTATTCCCCTTTTTGTACTCTGACCATGTCAATGCCTGATGAAGAGCCTTTGATGGTTTTTGTATATCAATTTCTAGGCAATCTATGATGCAGCCGTCATTATGATAGTTATGTCTAAATGCAATAGGAAGATTTTTGGCGCAGTTTTGAAATTTTAAACTTTAACATTGATTTTTTAACGATAATACAGTAAATCTCTCGGAAATATCAATGTTTTGAGTTTAATATGTAATATAGAATAATTTAAAATGATTTTCCAAAATTAGTCAAATACCCTATTTCTATAATCAAAGAGATTAAAAGATATATACAATAGAGCGGCTATCAGTGCCTCTAGTGCGAGTGTCATGGTAAACTACGTCTAACGTAACTATCGCGTCAAGCGAGCAAACGCCGTACCGATAGTTAAATTTTAAGATGCGAGTACGAGTCACTTTCGTAGGAAACGTTAAGTAAGGCGTTTACTCACTACTACAATAGTTAGGTTTGGTTGGTTATGTTGGCTCTTTTGAGATGACGTATTTATGTGACTGCTATAATGCGACTGATTTAACGTACCCTTTTTTTGGTACGCAACACGACGTATTTGAGACATTTTAAATTTGGTGGATATCCATAAATACGCCTTATCTCTTTTTTTACAACAGAGAAAAAAGGAACAAGCGATACTAGACATTTTAAGTGGATAGCGACCAACCACTTAAAAGCGCGTTTTATTTAAAATTTAGTTTAAAACTATACGCTGTTTGGAACTAATTTAAAGAAAATTAAAATTTTATCGTGTTTAAATTAATAAGAGACATGAAAACTAGTCAAACGCAATTTGATATGTTGGTTACATTTATGGAAGGTTGAGTAATATAATCCTTAATTGTTATTATATTATATTTCACGCAATATAAAAACAAAATATTATAATCCTTTGATTGGGTACCAATGAATTCAAATTTGATGTTATTTAATACGTACGTATTTATTGCTTATATATAAAAATGTATTTCCTTGCAAAGCGACAGAAATGCTTTTTTGGAAAGTCTGTTAAATTATCGAAACCGATATTCTCTTTCCGATAATTCTTTTATTAGGTCGCATGATTTGCGAAGTCTCGTTTGGATGTTATAACGTTTGTTCCTTTCATCTCGTAAATATGCTGTTTCAAGCATACGCCAGGCAAAAGAAGGTCGTGCAGCCATAATTTAGTCAAAAACACACTTAAAATTTATAATAAAAGTATTTAGATCACTGTTAATAAACTAAGTCACCAAGTAATATCTCGGTGAGTGACTTAACTTTCGCGTTCGCGTATTTTACTACACCAAACGTCAAAATTGACACTCATACTCGCAAAAACACGAAATATAGCGTCATTTTTTTAACGCATAGTTTGCGTTTCGAAAACGTTACTATAATAGTTTCCGTTTTTGATCTCGTACTCGCGACTTAAAAATATAACGTCACCCGCTAGATGGCGTTGTTTTTTCTCCATACAAACTGTCTCAAACGCAACAGCGTAAAAAAACTCGTACTAGAGGTACAGAAGAAATGTCATAGAAAAACTTCGATCCCAAGTCTAAATGACGCCATCTAGCTTTGGATAGCAAACACAAATAAAATTATAAATTCAGCTATCGCTCGGTAGATGGCTAGGGATGTTATCAACCATTATTATATATCATCGACTATCGATAATGTTTTTTTTTTTTTTTAAATATAGTAAATAATTTATTAAAAACTAGGAAAACAACAAAATGCAGTAGTTTTAATGCTAATTATTTTACAAACAAATGGCTAAATAGGTTTTGTCAGTAAAAGTAAACTAGAACAAATAGACCAAAAAAAAAAAGTAGAAATTTCTTCGTGTTATTTATACCAAACAATGTTTGATATGATGAGAAATAAAAATAAAAATCTGAATAAAAATATGAACTTAAGTAAAAAGAAAAAAAAAAAAAAATTGTCTACAAACAAAAATTGTTGTCATAATTGTACGTGATTGCGAAGTTTTACTCTGCACAGACATATTATTTCTTATAATAATTGAAATAGTGTATAGTAAAATTGGTCTTTCATAAGACTTACAACTTACATAGAACAAGTTCAGCTACCCTGCAATAGAGGGCGCATATTAATAAATTTCGGAGATGTTCTAGAACTTTTAATGAAAAATATTGAATTTTAATCAATTACTGACGAAATACACAAAAAACTTTCGAAAATAGTCGTATTAAACTGGACTGAGCTACTTTTGTCCACTAGGACATGAGTATCTCAGATTATGATTTAGTTCGCTATGTCCTGTCTATTAGTAGTATACTTAGTAATAATGAAATACAGCAACAGCGCTCTCTATATATATACAAGATAAGCATACAACGCTATAGTAATGCCCAGTTACTAATGTAATTATGCAAAAACTTGTTAGTAGTAGGTGGGTGGAGTGGGTGGGTAGGTGGGTGGGTGGGTGGGTGGGTGGGTGGGTGGGTGGGTGGGTGGGTGGGTGGGTGGGTGGGTGGGTGGGTGGGTGGGTGGGTGGGTGGGTGGGTGGGTGGGTGGGTGGGTGGGTGGGTGGGTGGGTGGGTGGGTGGGTGGGTGGGTGGGTGGGTGGGTGGGTGGGTGGGTGGGTGGGTGGGTGGGTGGGTGGGTGGGTGGGTGGGTGGGTGGGTGGGTGGGTGGGTGGGTGGGTGGGTGGGTGGGTGGGTGGGTGGGTGGTGGGTGGGTGGGTGGGTGGGTGGGTGGGTGGGTGGGTGGGTGGGTGGGTGGGTGGGTGGGTGGGTGGGTGGAGTGGGTGGGTGGGTGGGTGGGTGGGTGGGTGGGTGGGTGGGTGGAGTGGGTGGGTGGGTGGAGTGGGTGGGTGGGTGGGTGGGTGGGTGGGTGGGTGGGTGGGTGGGTGGGTGGGTGGGTGGGTGGGTGGGTGGGTGGGTGGGTGGGTGGGTGGGTGGGTGGGTGGGTGGGTGGGTGGGTGGGTGGGTGGGTGGGTGGGTGGGTGGGTGGGTGGGTGGGTGGGTGGGTGGGTGGGTGGGTGGGTGGGTGGGTGGGTGGGTGGGTGGGTGGGTGGGTGGGTGGGTGGGTGGGTGGGTGGGTGGGTGGGTGGGTGGGTGGGTGGGTGGGTGGGTGGGTGGGTGGGTGGGTGGGTGGGTGGGTGGGTGGGTGGGTGGGTGGGTGGGTGGGTGGGTGGGTGGGTGGGTGGGTGGGTGGGTGGGTGGGTGGGTGGGTGGGTGGGTGGGTGGGTGGGTGGGTGGGTGGGTGGGTGGAGTGGGTGGGTGGGTGGGTGGGTGGGTGGGTGGGTGGGTGGGTGGGTGGGTGGGTGGGTGGGTGGGTGGGTGGGTGGGTGGAGTGGGTGGGTGGGTGGGTGGGTGGGTGGGTGGGTGGGTGGGTGGGTGGGTGGGTGGGTGGGTGGAGTGGGTGGGTGGGTGGGTGGGTGGGTGGGTGGGTGGGTGGAGTGGGTGGGTGGGTGGGTGGGTGGGTGGGTGGGTGGGTGGGTGGGTGGGTGGGTGGGTGGGTGGGTGGGTGGGTGGGTGGGTGGGTGGGTGGGTGGGTGGGTGGGTGGGTGGGTGGAGTGGGTGGGTGGGTGGGTGGGTGGGTGGGTGGGTGGGTGGGTGGGTGGGTGGGTGGGTGGGTGGGTGGGTGGGTGGGTGGGTGGGTGGGTGGGTGGGTGGGTGGGTGGGTGGGTGGGTGGGTGGGTGGGTGGGTGGGTGGGTGGGTGGGTGGGTGGGTGGGTGGGTGGGTGGGTGGGTGGGTGGGTGGGTGGGTGGGTGGGTGGGTGGGTGGGTGGAGTGGGTGGGTGGGTGGGTGGGTGGGTGGGTGGGTGGGTGGGTGGGTGGGTGGGTGGGTGGGTGGGTGGTGGGTGGGTGGGTGGGTGGGTGGGTGGGTGGGTGGGTGGGTGGGTGGGTGGGTGGGTGGGTGGGTGGGTGGGTGGGTGGAGTGGGTGGGTGGGTGGGTGGGTGGGTGGGTGGGTGGGTGGGTGGGTGGGTGGGTGGGTGGGTGGGTGGGTGGGTGGGTGGGTGGGTGGGTGGGTGGGTGGGTGGGTGGGTGGGTGGGTGGGTGGGTGGGTGGGTGGGTGGGTGGGTGGGTGGGTGGGTGGGTGGGTGGGTGGGTGGGTGGGTGGGTGGGTGGGTGGGTGGGTGGGTGGGTGGGTGGGTGGGTGGGTGGGTGGGTGGGTGGGTGGGTGGGTGGGTGGGTGGGTGGGTGGGTGGGTGGGTGGGTGGGTGGGTGGGTGGGTGGGTGGGTGGGTGGGTGGGTGGGTGGGTGGGTGGGTGGGTGGGTGGAGTGGGTGGGTGGGTGGGTGGGTGGGTGGGTGGGTGGGTGGGTGGGTGGGTGGGTGGGTGGGTGGGTGGGTGGGTGGGTGGGTGGGTGGGTGGGTGGGTGGGTGGGTGGGTGGGTGGGTGGGTGGGTGGGTGGAGTGGGTGGGTGGGTGGGTGGGTGGGTGGGTGGGTGGGTGGGTGGGTGGGTGGGTGGGTGGGTGGGTGGGTGGGTGGGTGGAGTGGGTGGGTGGGTGGGTGGGTGGGTGGGTGGGTGGGTGGGTGGGTGGGTGGGTGGGTGGGTGGGTGGGTGGGTGGGTGGAGTGGGTGGGTGGGTGGGTGGGTGGGTGGGTGGGTGGGTGGGTGGGTGGGTGGGTGGGTGGGTGGGTGGGTGGGTGGGTGGAGTGGGTGGGTGGGTGGAGTGGGTGGGTGGGTGGGTGGGTGGGTGGGTGGGTGGGTGGGTGGGTGGGTGGGTGGGTGGGTGGGTGGAGTGGGTGGGTGGGTGGGTGGGTGGGTGGGTGGGTGGGTGGGTGGGTGGGTGGGTGGGTGGGTGGGTGGGTGGGTGGGTGGGTGGAGTGGGTGGGTGGGTGGGTGGGTGGGTGGGTGGGTGGGTGGGTGGGTGGGTGGGTGGGTGGGTGGGTGGGTGGGTGGGTGGGTGGGTGGGTGGGTGGGTGGGTGGGTGGGTGGGTGGGTGGGTGGGTGGAGTGGGTGGGTGGGTGGGTGGGTGGGTGGGTGGGTGGGTGGGTGGGTGGGTGGGTGGGTGGGTGGGTGGGTGGGTGGGTGGGTGGGTGGGTGGGTGGGTGGGTGGGTGGGTGGGTGGGTGGGTGGGTGGGTGGGTGGGTGGGTGGGTGGGTGGGTGGGTGGGTGGGTGGGTGGGTGGGTGGGTGGGTGGGTGGGTGGGTGGGTGGAGTGGGTGGGTGGTGGGTGGGTGGGTGGGTGGGTGGGTGGGTGGGTGGGTGGGTGGGTGGGTGGGTGGGTGGGTGGGTGGGTGGGTGGGTGGGTGGAGTGGGTGGGTGGGTGGGTGGGTGGGTGGGTGGGTGGGTGGGTGGGTGGGTGGGTGGGTGGGTGGGTGGGTGGGTGGGTGGGTGGGTGGAGTGGGTGGGTGGGTGGGTGGGTGGGTGGGTGGGTGGGTGGGTGGAGTGGGTGGGTGGGTGGGTGGGTGGGTGGGTGGGTGGGTGGGTGGGTGGGTGGGTGGGTGGGTGGGTGGGTGGGTGGAGTGGGTGGGTGGGTGGGTGGGTGGGTGGGTGGGTGGGTGGGTGGAGTGGGTGGGTGGGTGGGTGGGTGGGTGGGTGGGTGGGTGGGTGGGTGGGTGGGTGGGTGGGTGGGTGGGTGGGTGGGTGGGTGGGTGGGTGGGTGGGTGGGTGGGTGGGTGGGTGGGTGGGTGGGTGGGTGGGTGGGTGGGTGGGTGGGTGGGTGGGTGGGTGGGTGGGTGGGTGGGTGGGTGGGTGGGTGGGTGGGTGGGTGGGTGGGTGGGTGGGTGGGTGGGTGGGTGGGTGGGTGGGTGGGTGGGTGGGTGGGTGGGTGGGTGGGTGGGTGGGTGGGTGGGTGGGTGGGTGGGTGGGTGGGTGGGTGGGTGGGTGGGTGGGTGGGTAGGTGGGTGGGTGGGTGGGTGGGTGGGTGGGTGGGTGGGTGGGTGGGTTAGGTTAGGTAGGTTAGCTTAGGTTAGCTTAGGTTGGGTTGGGTTTTTTTTTTTTTTTAGGTGGAGAAATCCTCATGGATACCCTGGAGCTGGGGCTGCCAGGGTTATGTGAGACTCCTACTCACTAAAACTCCACCAGGTTTCATCTCTACGCCAGGCGACGGCCGGGGGCATTCGTGCAGGGCACTTGACCCCGTCTGGCCATCGCAGCGTTTGTCTGCGTCAAGAATGGACGCAGACCCTCCTCGCCCTGTTGGGCATGAGAGCGAGCAGAAACCCATAAGGCTCGCTCTCATCCTCGCGGGGGCCTGTGCAATGCGGACGACTGTCACCCCAGTGACATTCGTCCGCAGGCCACCCACTACGGCAGCGTAGCCTGGTGCCACCACCTCCTACGCTGCCCCATCCTCCTACGCCTCGACGCCTCCGCTAAGGGATCGTCGGTTCTGAGGCGCTGCGCCTCCCTTTTGCGGGACATGACGGTCTCGCTGAACTCGGAGACCGCCGTCCACGCACTTCTTCTTTCCAGCATTGCCCGGATGGTCTCGGGCAATGTCAAGTTAACTCCAATTACAGCGGCCAGCCGTAATCTCTCCATCGTCCATGCTGGACATTCCTCCAGTGTGTGCTGGGCGGTGTCGTCCACCCCCCAGTCACACGACCGGCACACGGGGCTCGACTCCCTGCATACAATAGTATGCAGGTACCTGTCGAAGCACCCGTGCCCTGACAACATCTGGGTCAGGTGGTACGTCAGGGAGCCTGACTTGCGCTCAACCCATTTCCTAAGCGACGGCTGGAGGCCGGCAATAGCCCAATGTCCAGCCGTCGGCTCGATGAGCTCTTGAGACCACCTGACCAGCATTTCTTCGGTGCCCCTCCTCCTCCACCGCTCCAGGTCACTGGGGCGGAGCCCTCTTCCGGCGTTGCGCGCCTCGCACCTCTTGCTGTATAATGAGGCGGAGAGCTCCGCCTGAAGCTCCCAGGGGGGGGTGCCTGCTAAGGCACAGGCTGCATCAAACCCGATGGTGCGGTAACCTCGGATTGCCCTGATCGCCATGACTCGCTGAGGGCGTCTCAGCAGAGCCCTGTTGTTGGCGTTCAGGGCACCGACCCACACCGGCGCGCCATACAGCGCCATCGACGCCACCACGTTGGCATAAAGACGCCGACACGTCGACCCCGGTCCTCCGACGTTCGGGAGCAGGCGGGCGAGCCCAGCCGCTGCTTGCACCAGCTTTGGGCCCATCCGCCGGAAGTGCTCACCGAAGGTCCATCGAGCGTCGATGGTGAGGCCCAAATATTTGATATGGGGCTCCACTCCAATCCGTACTCCCCCGACAGTGATGTAAGAGTCGGGAGGAGGTCTCCTGCGCGGCCCATGGCAACAGACTGCGCTCGTCTTTTCAAGCGCCACATTGAGCCCCAGCCTTCTGATTCTGGCCACCACCTGGGCTGTTCCAGCGGTGGCCAGAACCGCCGCGTCCCTGTACGTGTCTCCGCGGGCAACTACCAAAGTATCGTCCGCATAACAGACTAGGTAGAGCCCGCGGAGCAGAGCACCACGAAGTACGACGTCGTAACCAATGTTCCACAGGAGCGGGCCGAGAACCGACCCCTGTGGAACGCCACGACTCACCCTATGCCTAACAAGTCGGCCATCCCTGCTCTGGTATAAGACAACACGCTCCCGTAGGTAATCTGCAACTAGTCGCTGCAGATACCTGGGCACCCTGTGGAACTCCAGTCCCTCCAGGATGCACCGGAACGGGAGCGTGTTGAAGGCATTGGCGATGTCTAGAGACACCGCCACGACTGTGCCACCACGGGAGGTCGACTCGGCACAAAGACCCTTTAAACGCTCGATAGCGTCCACCGTGGAACGACCCTCCCTGAAGCCGAACTGGCAATCCGACAAATTTGGACCCATAGTGCGCAGGTGTTCCGAGATGCGGGAAGCCACTATTCGCTCGTAGCACTTTCCCGCCTCGTCCAGCAACACTATGGGTCGGAAAGCCGACGGCGAGTCGTCGGACCGACCACTCTTCTTCGCCAGCACTAGCCTGCCCTCCTTCCAGCATGCTGGAAACTGCCCTGACCGTAGACTAGTGTCAAGGAGCGCCCTATAGGGCGGCTCTAACGCAGCCTCCAGCGCAAGCACCAGCACGCGAGCGTGCACGCCATCCGGCCCTGGGGCCGTCTTCTTGCCACGGAGCTTGTCCATAATGCTGGCATACTCCCCGTCCGAGACGGGCGGGGCCTCATGTTCGGTCCCATCCGAAGCCAAGCTCAAAGCAGGAGGGTTCGGTTCCTGCTCTTGAGCGGGGAAGAGAGCCGCCACCGTCTCCTGCAGCTGCTGAGGGTCTAGGGTTTCCGTGAACGGGACGCCGTGACTGCGCAGGCGACTGCGAATCGCGCGGTACGGTCGTCCCCACGGATCCCTACTGAGCCCCTCCAGCAGCTCCTCCCAAGATCGCCGCTTCGCCGCTCTTATGGCCGCCTGAAGATGTTGCTTGGCGGCCTTATATGCGTCGCTGAGCCGCCGCTCGTCGTCCACCATCCGGACCCTTCTGCGCCGGTATCGTGCCACCGATTTTTTGGCGCGCTTGCACGCTGCACGGAGTGCGGCAATCTCTTGTGACCACCAATACATAGCCGTGTTTGGCGGAGGGCGCCTGGCGCGAGGCATCGAGGCATCGCATATGCGAGCCAGTGCCTCGCGGAACCATAGGGCCCTCTCGCTCACGTCCTGCTCTGGGGCCGAGTCGGCCTCCCAAGCCTGTACAATCGCGGCTTCGGTGGCTATCTCTTTGTTAAGTCGCGTGATTGCCCAACGCGGGAAGACAGGGGCTGAGCCACCACTACCTGAAACGGAGACGCCGTAGATGGAGAATCGGATGTACTGGTGATCCGACAGCGTCTCCGTCTCCTCCAGTACACGCCAGTCGTGCACTCGTCTGGCCGTCGCAGGGGTCGCAAAGGAGAGGTCTACGATAGACTCCCCCTGCGGACGGACGCAAGTCGGCACCCTGCCTCGGTTGAGCAGAGAAAGATTATGTGAGGCAGCCCAATCCTCCACCTCACTGCCACGTGGGTCCGTCACCGAGGATCCCCAGGTCGAGGACTTAGCATTGAAGTCCCCGGCGACGACCACTTGTAATGGCGCGGCCCGTCGGACCGCACCGCCCAGCTCCACCAAGAAGGCCTCGAATTCGGCGAGGGTCTTATTGGGGGAGAAGTACACTCCAACAAGAGCGTACCCTCCCCACCCCGCCACCACGAAGCCATCTCCGCGCTCGCGCAGGTCGAGCGGGGTCTCCGAAGACCACGCTCCGACCACGGCCACTGAGTCCGACCGGTCTGCGAGCCAATTGTGGCGGTCCGGAACCGTGTAGGGTTCCGCCACAATCGCCACCCCCAACCGCCACTCCGCCATGTGCTGCAGGAGAAGGTCCTGAGCAGCGGCGCAGCGGTTTACGTTCGCCTGGAGAACTGAGCGGGCCGCGTTAGGCATTTTCGACTACCATTGATTCCTCGCGGGACGCCCGCTCAGCCACCGGAACCGTCTTCGGACCAGCACCTCTTATTCCTCTCTGCCTTCGGGGGGGCAAACACCCTTTGCCCCCCACCGCATGCTTAGCAGGCTTGCCCGCCGCGGCACACACCACGCAATGCGGCGCCTCTGAGCAGGCTCCCGCTTTGTGGCCGTCCTTCCCGCAGCGGTAACATGCGCTACCGCGGTCCTCCGATGCCTTGCACGCCGCCTTGGTGTGCCCCAGCTGCAGGCACCTAAAGCAGCGGAGAGGGCGGGGCTCGAGCAGCTTGACCTGCACCGAGCTCCATCCGATCAGCAGACGGCCTGCTGTTAAGGCCTTGGCTGCCGCCATCGGTACTTGGGCCCAAGCCGCCCCGATACCCCCAGGACCGACCTTAATGTCGCCCACCTTAATATGGCCTGAGGAGCAGGCTCCCTTTTCTGCCAGCGCCCTGAGCACATCCTCGCCGGTGATGGAGTCGTCCAGACCGGTGAGTCGGACGTCTACCGACTTATGTGGCCGGACGACCCTCATTGTTTCCGGAATGACGCTCTTAATGTGCGCCGCTAACTGGTCCGCCTTCTCGGCGCTCACAGCAGCGGGCATTTCTAACAGCCGCGCGCCGGTCGCCGTCGTGCGGAACTTGAACCCGCCCTCAATACCGAGTTCGGACAAGTTCACCCGGTCCCGCACGTTCTTGAGGATGCTGGCGTAGTCTGCCTTTTCCTCCGGCGGCGCGGCTATCACGACCGCCTGAGTGCGCGGTGGTTTCGCCCTGCGCTTGGCCTTGGGCTTCTTAGGCTTCTTGGGCCCCTTCCTTTCCCTCGTTTTCGGCAGCGGCTGGGCTGCCGGTTTTGAAGCTGACCTCTTCTTATCCCTTTTATTGCCGGTGACCAAGGTCCAGGCCTCTTCCCCGGCAATTGCAGCTGAGGGTGTTGCAGCCTCTGACTTTTCGGCACCCTTCTTGGGGCCGCAGCTTTCCTCCCACTCGATGTCGTGGGTTGTTTGGCTGCTGCTTTTGCCGCCTTTGCATCGGCGGCCAGCGGCGGACGCACCCGCTCGGGAGGCAAGCTGAGTCTCGCCTCCAAAGACTCGATACGGGCGTTCACCATGTTGCCTATTTGCAGCATGGCCGCCCGCATCCACTCTTCCCTGTCAGCCGGCGGAGCCGACCTTGCACCCGGAACCGCTGTCTCCATGGGGGTCGGTGGTGCGGCAGGGATTGACGCCCGCACTTCCGCCCGGAGCTGCGCAATTTCTTGGCGCAGTTCCGCCACCTCCCCCCTGAGCCGCGCGTTCTCCTTAGAGACACGCCTTGACTCCTCAGTTGATGACAATGAGGCTAGCTCAGCCGCCCTTTCCTTAATGGCAGCCACGCTCTGTTTAAAGGCCTTGATCACTTGGCCCTTGAGGTGCGACGACTTCGCCGCCGCCTCCGAGATGAGCCCACACTCCACCTCGATGGCGTTGTGCAGCTCCGCCGTCGTCGCCTCGGTGATCGGGAGTTGTTCTCGCGGGCACTCAATCCGTTTGCTTTGGACCGCAACTCGCGTTTTATAAGCCCGCTTCTCCAAATCCCTCACTGCCTCTTCGTACTCCGCGGCCTTCTTCGTTTTGGCCAGGTCTTGTTTGGCCTTAAGAAAGCCGACCCATTGCCCCGTTGTAGGAGGCCTTCCCCGGCCTCGTTTTTGCTTGGGGACCTCGACCTCCGTCTCCACGCTGGAGTCGGAGTCCCCGTCGCATGTCCTCAAACCTGAGCGGGATCGCTTGCGAGGACCTCGCTTGCTTCCCGCCGTCGCCTCTGAGTCCGTGGTCGTCTCTGAGAGAAACGACCTGTCCTCAACCACCGATGGTGCGGTCTGGGCGGATACCGCCTCCGCACCCCGGAACTGTAGCCCCTGGCTCAGGCCACCCTTGCGAGCGACCGAATGGCAGAGTTTGTCCCCTCCAGATTCGATGGGGCAGACGAGGCCCGAAGGCCCCGTGAGGGATTCTCCGGCTATGCCGGTACCCTCCTGGAGTATACGTTTGTTATTAGTACTTGCCATTATTCTTTTTGTCCTTTTTAGGGTGAGGTCCCCTCCGCTAATGACCGGACACCCTCCGGCCATTCATCCCATCGGCGCGGGAGACCTTGGGATTAGGGTGATTTTTACCGAGGTTTTCTTCCTCCCCATTTCCCCTGAAGAACCCCCTTCCCTGGCAGTCGTTAGCCGTCGTCGGCGACTATTCCGCAGAGCGGGCGCCGACGCCGTTTCCAGGGTGCACCACGAGGAGGTGACCGCCTTTGCACCCCAGGTTAGGTTTTTTTTTTTTTTTTTTTTTTTTTTTTTAAGGTGGAGAAATCCTCATGGATACCCCGGGAGCTGGGGCTGCCGGGGTTATGTGAGACTCCTACTCACTAAAACTCCACCAGGTTTCGTCTCTACGCCGGGCGACGGCCGGGGGCATTCGTGCTGAGCACTTGACCCCGTCTGGCCGTCGCAGCGTTGTCTGCGTCAAGAACGGACGCAGACCCCCCTCGCCCTGTTGGGCATGAGAGCGAGCAGAAACCCATAAGGCTCGCTCTCATCCTCGCGGTGGGTGCCTGTGCAATGCGGACGTCTGTCGCCCCAGCGACATTCGTCCGCAGGCCACCCACTACGGCATCGCAGCTCGGTGCAACCACCTACGCTGCCCCATCCTCCTACGCCTCGACGCCTCCGCCAAGGGATCGTCGGTTCTGAGGCGCTGCGCCTCTCTTTTGCGGGACATGACGGTCTCGGAGAACTCCGAGACCGCCGCCCACGCACGCCTGCTGCTCAACATTGCCCGGATGGTGTTGGGCAATGTCAGATCCGTGCCGACCACGGCAATGAGCCGCAGCCGCTCCACTGTCCACGCCGGACATTCCTCCAACGTGTGCTGGGCGGTATCGTCCACAGCCCAGTCACACGAGCGGCACACGGGGCTCGACTCCCTGCACACAATAGTATGCAGGTACCTGTCGAAGCACCCGTGTCCCGATATCACCTGCGTCAGGTGGAACGTAAGGGAGCCCCACTTCCGCTCGACCCATTTCCGTAGCGACGGCTGGATGCCGGCAATAGCCCAATGTCCAGCCGTCGGCTCGAGGAGATCTAGCGACCACCTGGTCAGTACTTCCTCGGTGCCCCTCCTCTTCCACCGCTCCAGGTCACTGGGGCGGAACCCTCTTCCGGCGTTGCGCGCCTCGCACCTCTTGTTATACAAGAAGGCAGAGAGTTCCGCCTGGAGCTCCCACGGGGGGTACCCGCTAACGCGCAGGCCGCCTCAAAGGACACAGTGCGGTATGCTCGGATCGCCCTGATCGCCATCACTCGTTGAGGACGTCTCAACAAGGCCCTGTTAGAGGCGTTCAGGGCACCGACCCACACTGGCGCGCCGTACAGCGCCATTGAGGCGACCACGCCGGCGTATAGGCGACGACACGTCGATCCCGGTCCTCCGACGTTCGGGAGCAGGCGGGCGAGACCCGCCGCTGTTCGTACCAGCTTGGGTCCCAACCGCCTGAAATGCTCGCCGAAGCTCCACCGACTGTCGAGTATCAGGCCCAGGTATTTTATGTGGGCTTCCACCTCGATCCGCACTCCCCCAACAGTGATGTTAGCGTTGGGGGGTGGTCTCCTGCGCGGCCCGTGAAAACACACGGCGCTGGTTTTTTCCAGCGCCACGCTCAATCCCAATCTTCTGATTCTGGCCACCACCTGAGCTGTTCCAGCAGTGGCCAGAATCGCCGCGTCCCTGTAAGTTTCTCCGCGGGCAACTACTAGAGTATCGTCTGCATAGCAGACTAAGTAGAAACCCGCGGAGTAGGGCACCTCGCAGTACCGCGTCATAGCCAATGTTCCACAGGAGCGGACCGAGAACCGACCCCTGTGGAACGCCTCGACACACATTATGCCTAACGAGCCGACCTTCCCTGTCCTGGTATAAGACAACACGCTCCCGTAGGTAATCTGCAACTAGCCGCTGCAGATACCTGGGCACCCTGTGAAACTCCAGTCCCTCCAGGATGCACCGGAACGGGAGCGTGTTGAAGGCATTGGCGATGTCTAACGACACCGCCACGACTGAGCCACCACGGGAGGTCGACTCGGAACAATGACCCTCCAGACGCATGATCGCGTCCACCGTGGAACGACCCTCTCTAAAGCCGAACTGGCAATCCGACAGTTGTGGACCCATAGTGCGCAGGTGTTCCGAGATGCGGGAAGCCACCACTCGCTCGAAACACTTTCCCGCCTCGTCCAGCAACACTATGGGTCGGAAAGCCGGCGGCGAGTCGTCCGACCGGCCACTCTTCCTCGCAAGCACCAGCCTGCCCTCCTTCCAGCATGCTGGGAACTGCCCTGTACGGAGGCTGGTGTCAAGGAGCGCCCTGAATGGCGACTCCAACGCAGCCTCCAGCGCAAGCACCAGCACACGAGCGTGTATGCCGTCCGGTCCCGGGGCAGTTTTCTTCCCGCGAAGCCTCTCCAGTATGGAGTCATACTCCCCGTCCGTCACCATAGGAGCTTCGTCAACTACCTCGACCCCAGGTTAGGTTAGGTTAGGTTAGGTTAGGTTAGGTTAGGTTAGGTTAGGTTAGGTTAGGTTAGGTTAGGTTGGCTTGTCGTGCCGGGGGGCTCAGTAGCCGGGAGTCGATTGTGCAGGTGGCACCTTCGACTGCCAGGTGAAGCTAACTGAGGTCGGACGGTTCGGGCGTGGGGCGTTTTACGCTAGACCGCGCCTAGGAGGGTGGTGTCGTATGGGTCGCTCCGGTACTTTTCTGCTTATCAGAATGGACTGCGAGCGGCTCCTGCGACACCGGTGGTGTGTTTGACCGGGGCCTTCAGCCTCGGTCAGGCGGTAGAGGAAGAAAACCTCTTTAAAAAATAACGGCGGTCGGTCGTAGAGGGAAACAACCTCATTAAAAAGTTAGTCTCGGCGGGGGGAGCCCTAGGAACCAGGGCTCCCTTGGTTGGGTTTGCCGGGGCCTTTCGGTCCCGGTCGGAGGGCGCGAAAGCGCCGTGGAGTATTTTATATATGTATAGTATGTATTAGTATGTATATATGGCGGCAGTATGGTGCCGCCCAAGGTGGAGGCCGAAAGGCCTGGCGCGTTCGCGCGCGGAGGTATGTATTGGTATATATGTATTAGTATGTAGTGTATGTATATATGGCGGCAGTAGGTTGCCGCCACCGGTGGGCCCCTCGGGGCAAGCGCCGGGGCGTCGCGGTGGTATGCTTCGGCGATCCCGCGACGTCCCACTATGGCGCTAGATGGGACCTTGGAGTTTTAGTGGGTAGGGGGCTCGGCTCCGAGTCCACACACCTCCTGCGCCATTGCACCCGTCCCGGCGCTCGAGTGCGTAACTGCATTTCTCCAAGTAAAAAAAAAAAAAAAAAAAAAAAAAAAAAAAAAAAAAAAAAAAAAGGTTAGGTTAGGTTTTTTTTTTTTTTTTTTATTGTGTTGTGTCTACTGAATGGTGCTTATTGCATCATTAATAGACACCTGTGGTTTCTGTCACTTTTTATTGTGTGACAACCTTCTTTCTGTTATATTTATACAGCTGTGTTTGCTTTTTGCCTATGTTTACATTCTATTTACAATCATTTACTTATTGTACTTAATCTGTAAGACTTAATTTCTAATTTTTTTTTTTTTTTTTTTTTTTTTTTTTTTTTTAATATGATAGACATTTATATATATCAAACTATTTACAATAATTCTTTTGAGATTATTCTTCGAGCTTTGAAGCTATACACCTATTTTTATATATATTGATATTCCTATGCTAAGTAACAAAATTTTTTTTTTTTTTTTTTTTTTTTTTTTTTATATTTACAGTATGATTGATTATATTCTAGTTTTTGTTTGATCCATTTCTTTTGTTTGCGATTTTTATTATTTTGAACGCATATTTCAAAAATGTCTTGGTCTTTGAATTTTCTGTCAATATGGTTTTTAGAGAGTCTATTGTAAGGGAGGTTTGGCAAGTCATTTCGACTTCATGTCTATCTATGGTGAACTGGGGGCAATCTAATAGTATGTGGGCTATTGTTTCTTGTGTGTCGTTGTTGCATATACAATTTGGACTCGCTGCTAGTTTGAAACGGAACAGGTACTCGGCAAATCCACCGTGCCCCGTCACAAGTTGTGCAAATTCGTTTGTTTTATTAATATTTCTCAGGGATTTGTGTGCCTGGCGAACGTCTGTATAGAACATTTTTGTTGTTGCTCCTGTCGTTGTTTCGGTGTACCTTTCTTGCCATTTGTCTAGAGTGTCTTGCCTGATGAGCCATTTCACTGTAGAGATGGGGATTTTGTCGTATGCTGGCGCAGTTTTTGCATTAAGTGCTGCCAGTTTCGCCAGGTCATCTACCCTTTCGTTGCCCGGTATTCCAACATGAGCCTTGACCCAGTAGAGTTTCAACTCTCCGCCCATATTACTTAATTGGTTTATTTCCTGTCTGATGTCGTGTACTAGTGGGTGTAAGTTGCTATTGCTTGAGATTGCTTGAAGAGCTGATAAAGAGTCTGATAAAATATTGGCTTTTCTGGTGTTAGTTCGTGTTTTTGTAAGAATTTTTATGGCGCGGAGAATTGCAACTAGCTCCGCTTGGAACACCGAGCAGCTATCCTCTAATCTTAATTTGTGTGACGATATCTCTTTGTCCAAGTTCCACTGTGACACAGCAGCCCCGACGCGGCCTTCGATTTTACTGCCATCTGTGAAAATCCTGGGCCATGCGTTGGGGATGCTTGCCACTTCGGCTGCGTCTACGATGCGTCCGAACTCGATTGTGTGTCTAAGCGCTGGGTGCGGAAGGTCGAAGGGACTGACAGGCTTTTCCATTACCCTTCCGGGGATGGAGGGTATTGGTTGGCCTCTTTTTGCTTTTAATAAGTTAAGTGCCTCCTGAGCACGCATATCTAGAGGTATTATTCCACTTATAAGCGTGCTCGCGTTCAGAGACACCGTTCTGTGGGCTTTCGCAATTTTGATTGCGAACTGTCGCTGTATTTTGTTTAATTTCTTCTCTGCATATTTTCTTGTTGAGATTGGAGCCCAAGTGCTAGCTGCATAAAGAACGATTGGTTCAATGACGCTTACGTAGATGGTATAGACTATGTCAGAGCTGAGGCCCCAAGTTGACTTTGCTGCTCTCGCTACGCTTTTATATATGTTTACTGCTTTATGGTACGTGTTGTCTAAATGTTGGTTAAAATTTAATAATGGGTCTATTGTGAGTCCAAGAAGAGTAAGTTGCGGTGATATTACTAGTTTTGTATCTTTTAACTTGAAGTCTGGTGGATCGTATTTTAATTTATTAGTTATTATTAGAACCTGTGTTTTGTGGGCAGCAAAATTCAGCTTGTTTTTGTCTCCCCAGTCTGTTATTTTGGCCAGTGCTTCGTTCACTATCGTATTCAGTTCTTTGGTGTTGCTCGCTGATGCGATTACAAGTATGTCATCCGCGAATGCCTGTATGTGAGCCTCCAACTCCTCGGCTTCCCACAGTAGCGGGTCCATTAGCAGGTTCCACAGCAACGGGCCACCTGTGGAACCCTGGATACACCCCTTGTTCGTCATCTTGATGACTTCTTCTCCCGCGTAATCCAGGGTTACTGACCTATTGCTGAGGTAGCTGCCAATCAGCTTCAGGGTATGAGGATCGCATTTTTTCTTTATTAGTTGTTCTAATATTTTAGGCCACCATGCGTTATCAAACGCTCCTTCTATATCTAAGGATATTACAGCCGTGATTTCCTTGCGTTTCAGACCGCTCCTCATTCTCTCTACCGCTTCATACAAGGCGTCCTCTGTCCCTTTTTGTGGCATGAATCCAAACTGTCTGTGATTTAATGATTTAGAGTGTCCCAGGGTCCACATTAGCCTGTTGCAGAACAGTTTTTCTAACGTTTTTCCCAAGATGGGCAACAATCCTATGGGGCGATATGCCTTTGGTCTCCTATAATCTGGTTTGCCGGGTTTCCTGAGAACTCTTATTCTTGCTTTCTTCCAGTTGTCTGGAAAGTGGCCCAACTCTAAGCACCTATTGTACATAGACAACAGTATATTTGGCTCAGCTTCGAAAGCCTTTTGGCAAATATCTGCCGTGAACCCATCTTCTCCAGGTGCCTTGGCAGGGATTCATTTTCCTAAGATGTCTCGGACCTCCTGTTCAGCAAATAGCTGGATTTGGCATCTATCTCTTACTTCGGTTATGTTTTCTAATTGTTCTTCCACGAACTGTCTGATTCCTTTATGGTAGGGGGTATCTATTGATGGATTGTCTGTGGGGTAAAAGGTGTCTGCGAGGATCTTTGCGGAATCTGTGGCGTTTAATTCTTGGTCGTGGTGGTCAAGTAATAGAAGGTCTTCTTGTTGAGGTCCGGTTTGTCTTAGGATTCTATATATTCTATCCCATATGGTCTCCTTTTCTTGGTCGGTACAAAATTTCTTCCAGCTAGTAGTTTTCATGGAGGCTATTGCTTGCTTGTAAGTGTCTAGATTGTGAAGATATTCCTGTATAATGGTGGGCTTTCTGAGTGGGTTTGCTTTTTTAATTTTATTACGGGATCTGATTAATGTGGTTTTGAGGTTTTGTAAGTCTTCGTTCCACCATTTCTGCTGCTTGTGCTTTCTGACTTTAACTAAGGGGATTGCCTTTTGACAGGCTTGGTCTACACAGTTTGTATATTGGGTCACTATTTCGTCTATATCCTGTTGATTAGCTGCTCTATTGATTGTGTCTTGGTTTAGATTGACTGTCTGCAGTTTATCAGTTAATGTTATCGAGAATTTAGGCCAGTCTGCTTTTCGTGTATTGTATTTTCTGGTGGATTTATTGTGGTTTTGTTCAGTGTTTGTTTTGTCTAGTGCTATTTCGTATGTTATGGCTCTGTGGTCCGATGTGGTGACTAAGTTTTCGTCGACTTTCCATTTCCTTATCTTATCAGATATACTAGGAGAGCTGAGTGTAACGTCCACTACACTTTTGTACTCGACGTTCCTGCGGAGTGCATAAAATGTAGCGTTGCTGCCTTCATTTACGACCTCGAATCCAAGCTGTGCAATGAAATCAGCTACTGTCGTTCCGCGATTGTCTTCGTGAGAACTGCCCCACCAAGGGCTCTTGGCGTTTATATCGCCTCCTATTACAATGTTGGGCACGTTCATTTCTCTTATTGCGCGCTCCACTTGAGAAAAGTACAGCTGGAGGTCTTCGTGCTCCTCCCAATACACCGATATTAGGCCTATAGTGGAGTTTCTTGTGACCAATTTGACGGGAACTACATTCTCAGTGACTAAACTAGGTTGAATTTGAATATTTATATTTGGGTCTAGAATAACTATTGCGGATTTGACGGGTTTCGTGTTTTGGGTGGTTTTCTGAACGGTTCTATATGGAATTGACATGATACCTGATGCACCTACGTAAGGTTCCTGTACAAGGAGGGCTGTGTACTTTCTTTTGGTGGTTTCGTGGAGGAGTTCGCTGGTGGCTGACTGACCTCTTCCTAGGTTACACTGGGCGAATGTAAAAATCTGTGGAGTGTTTTTGCCTGTTTGTTTGTTTGTTACAACTGTAACTAATTTTAACAATACGAGACCGAGGTCCTCGCCAGTCTGTCCCATTTCACCCACTCTGGGCACTCTGCGCTGTATGCTGGATGCGGTGGGTAAGAGCTGTACTTCTGGTTGCAGTTAACGCATTTCGGCTGTGTGTTCCTATTGGGGCAAGTGCGTGTATCGTGCGTCTCTGCGCAGTAGCCACAGGCCGTCTGATTCTTACAATCTCTCGCCTTGTGGCTATACGAGAGGCACTTGAAGCACTGCACCAATGGTGATTGGTCAGCCGCTGTTACTACTTGGTATCCTATGCGAAGTCTCTTGTTGATGAGTGCCTTCCATAGGCCGGGGCTTACTTCCACAATAACATTAATTAGCAGGTTATTCCTGCCCTTGGTTCTACGAAGGATCCTGAATTGGTCTTTTTCTCCTGTAACGTCTTTCAAGATGCCGCCGTTCTGAGAGAAGACAGCTTCCTGAATTTTGGCATCGCTCAGATCGTTTACTACCCCGATCAGTCTTAGGAGAGGTTTCTTTGAGCGCATGGGAATAGCTGTTATCTTGTCATCTGTTTCTTTTATGGCATTTTGCAGCGCGGCTCTGTCTTCTTCGGTGTCGCAGTTTATGACCACCCTTTGCTTGGAGAGCTTGGAGACTCTGTTTACTCTGACACCCAGGCTGATGACATCCACCTTGTTCTTCACCGCCGATATGATGTCATCGCTTGTCTGGCCAGAGTCGGCAGACTCCAAGAGTAGTCCATGCTTCGGAGTGGACATAGCTTGGGCGTATGTTGGTCCTGTCTTAGCGGGTTTCTCTATTTTCTTAGTACTTTCTGTTTCAGTGGGTGGGGAGGTCTTTTCTGGGCGCTGGGATCTTAGCTCCATTTTGAGCTCTCCTAGTTCGGAGGCCAGGCGTGTAATCTCCTGGGCCGTCGAACACTCTGGGGCGGGGTGAGGCAGTCTATTTAATTGTTCTGCTGAATTGTCACTATGAGTGTCTTTGTACTGGGATATGATTTCTGTGTTCCTTTGGAATGCTGATATGAACTCTTGAACCTGTTTGTCGTGTTCTTTAACCCTATTTAAAAATTCTTTCTGGAGGGCTTCCAGAGACGACGTATGTCTTTTCTCCTGCTCGTACAGCGAGTTCTCATACGTCGCCCTCTGGGCCTCCTTTGTCGAGACGAGAAAGTCCTGAGTTGCACAAAGTTTTGAGATCATATCATACAGGGCCTGCATCGACTTAAAGACCTCTTCCCTAATTTCCCTATTTAGATTTTTAGATTCGCTAAGCTTATCTTTTCCTTTTTTCAGGATGGACGCCGCTACGGACTTCAGACTACCAGCCGACGTCATCTGGGAGCGTGTCTCCATAGACACGATGTCCGCCTGGCTGCTGTCATCTTGCGGGAGGCCCTGCTGGGACACGGGCGACACCCCTGCCAGCTCCTCTTCGAAACCGAGCCTCAACGGTTCCATGGGCTTCGGACTTCCGGCTGTATCGCCCGAGGTCCCAGCTGCGTCCTTCTTCTGTTTGGTGGGTGTGCGAGCTAAGAACATTTTGTAGTTTAATGAAGTATTATATGAAACTGTTAAATTACTATAGAGATGTTAATACACGTGACTCAGATCACCCAAGGCCAGCTTTGGGGTCCCCGAGGTATCAGGAATGATATTTAAAAATAAAAAATTTTCGGTCAAAAATTTGTCCCCTTCGTCTATAGTATATACAATGGGCGGGTGGGAGGGTAATTCGATTTCAGTTTTTTGCGATTTTCTCGGTAACCGCTGGGCCGATCGAGACGATCTTGATGTCGTTAGATACGTCTCTACAAGCTCCACAATCTGTCCATAGGTTCCGAGAAGATCGGAAAGACGGGAAGGTGTGATATTTCGAAAAAACTAAAAAATAAAGTGGAAATTCTGAATTTAAAAATTTTTATGGGACTCTACGGCTGTGAAACTAATATGTAACGAAGGGGGGAACTAAACCGGGTATACTAAAAAGAAATGGTGACGATATGACTCTGTGAGAATATTTTGTCTGCGAAAATGTCTATGTTAATTAATCGTTTTTCGATTCACCAAGTAACCTCGGTTGGGTGTTTTCGAGGTTTTCCGGGGATTATTTGGAGATGGTGCAGCCGATCACAACGATTTATATGTCGTTGTGTTCGGGTTAAAAGACTCTACAATGTTTGTGAAGACTGTATTACAAACGGATGAACTTGAAATTTAACATTTACAAAATATTGTGATTTTTATGAAAATTTTATGCAAATTATGAATTTTCAACACTGGGATGGTAGTAACCACTCCCGAATGCTGTTTTTTTTTTTTTTACTATTTTTTAATGGATTTACAACTATTTATAAAGAATTGAATGAATTTAAAACGGACTGTAAAAATTTTATATTTTAATTAAATTTACGTATTAAGAATTATGAAAATTTCAGTTTTTTGCGATTTTCTCGGTAACCGCTGGGCCGATCGAGACGATCTTGATGTCGTTAGATACGTCTCTACAAGCTCCACAATCTGTCCATAGGTTCCGAGAAGATCGGAAAGACGGGAAGGTGTGATATTTCGAAAAAACTAAAAAATAAAGTGGAAATTCTGAATTTAAAAATTTTTATGGGACTCTACGGCTGTGAAACTAATATGTAACGAAGGGGGGAACTAAACCGGGTATACTAAAAAGAAATGGTGACGATATGACTCTGTGAGAATATTTTGTCTGCGAAAATGTCTATCGGTTAGGTTAGGTTAGGTTAGGTTAGGTTAGGTTAGGTTAGGTTAGGTTAGGTTAGGTTCGGGGGGTTTGGATAGTAACCTTCCCGCGGTGCCCCCTGTTAGTAGTGGTGTAGGTCCAACGAACCGTAACGGAGTTCCGGACCTGCCCATGAACCAATACTATCCCCTAGGCGATCGAAGTTCTCATTGTGCTTTCGGTGTTTTCTGATGCGACTTGGCTTTTTTCTCACGACTGCTTACGATTTTGGACTTGGATTACTTCTTTGATGGTTGACCTATAGCGTGTTTATACGGATTTGTCTGCTTTTGTTTGGATTTTTTACTGTCGGTTGTTTCGTGTGTCATTATGTTGGCATACGAAATTTTAGACTCTGACGACGAGACTGATGCTTCGGTCGGTACTCGAAAGAGGACCAACCCACTGCCTCCCTTGGGGAGCCCCGGGGGCTCGGAGACCGAGACGGAGGCAGGTGTGTCGGCTCGTGCCCGGAAGGCCCGTAGGGGCAAAAGTCGCGGTACGGGTATTGCCCATGCCCGTGCGCAATTGACGGAGCTGACCAGAGAGGCTGAGGAGCGGGCCTTTGAGAAGGCCCTTGAGGCGAGGGCCCTCCGTAAAGAGGTCCCTCAAAAACCTAGTTCGGCGGGTGAAAGCTCCACTCCTGCACCACCAAAGGATGTGTCCCGGTGTTCACCGGAGGAGCTTCGGTTGTTGGCGGACCGGAGCGTGACCGACGTGCGTGAGGTCGCACGAAAGTCCGGTCATCTCCAAGGTCCAATGGTGCGGAGGTTGAAGCTGGCGGCGGACTCTCTCCAGGAGATAGTTGACTCCCTTGCACGGAGGTCCGTCTCCGAGGAGATGCGTCGTATGGCTGCGGACAACCGAAGGCTCCGTGAGGAGCTTGAGGTTGTCAAGGAGGAGCTAGAGGCGTACCGCCAACGGCTCTATAATATGAGGCAGGCTGCGCCAGCCGTGGCTTCGGAGACGCCCTTCGAGGAGATGAGGGCGTCTCTTCTTGCGTCTATCGGGGGGATGATAGACGCAAAGTTCGCCGGCATCGAGGACCGCCTCTTGCCGGTGAGAAATCTTCGTCCCCCCCTAGCAGCCGATGCAATACGCCCTGTGGCGTTGGACGTGCCCCCGCCGCCCCCTATGTCGGAGAGGACTTCTTCCCCTGTCCAGACTCCGAGGAGGGGGACGGCCACGAGGGCCAAGAAGGTGAGCGAAAGAAGAGCTCCCCAGCCGGTTGTCCAAGACACGGTACCGGTCGTCACCGCTTCCCAGCCCCCGGCGCTTCCTGCGGAACCAGTGGCAGGGCCTTCGGGGGAGGGTTCGTGGGCGGCCGTCGTCCGCGGCAAGGGCAAGGGCAAGGGTAAGGGGAAGAAATCTTCCCCTCCGGCGGAGCCTACCAGGCAGGTGGCACCCGCGGCTACACCACCCAAGACGGCTGCTCCAAAGCCGAAGCTCCCCGCCGCGCACAAAGCAATTGCAATTGCGCTTAATTTGGTGCCAGCGGCGAGGAGGAGGGTCACCTTCGCGGAGGCCCTAACGAAGCTCCAGAAAGAGGTAGACTTATCCCAAATGGGGATAGGACCGGGCATCACCATACGCCGTTCCGCGACGGATGGGCGGATGCTGGAGTTGCCCGCTGGGACCACCCAGGGGGCTGCCGAAGCTTTGGCGGAAAGGATGCGCCAAGTCCTCGCCAATATGGTCACGGTCTCCTTGCCCTCGGCTAAGGGCACCCTGCGGCTTACCGGTCTAGATGATTCGGTAACCGCAGAGGGAGTGGCTGAGGCGGTTGCCCGTGCCTGTGGCTGTCCAGCTGAATTGGTGAGGGTTGGTGACGTCACTGAAGGCCCTAGGCGGATGGGTGCGGCTGTGGTAAGGTGTCCCCTTACGGCAGCCAAACTACTGGTCGAGGCTGGTCGGCTTCTTGTCGGCTGGTCCTCGGCCAAGATCCAGGTTATGGAGAAGCGCCCTCTGCGGTGCTTTCGCTGCATGGGCACCGGCCACACTAAGCCGACGTGTCCATCCAAGGTGGAGAGGGGCCACCTCTGCTTCCGCTGTGGTGGCGAAGGCCACCACGCGAGAAACTGCAGCAGGCCACTACGTTGTGCGGTCTGCGCAGATGCGGGGCGCCCCTCCGAGCATATAATGGGTGGGAACAATTGTTCCCCTCCCACCACTAAAGGCGCGACGGCTCAGACAGGTGCCGTCCCTAGCCGCCAGGCCCAAGGGGAGAGTGTGATGGAGCAGTAAAGTTCCTCACACGTCTCCCCTCGGCCCCCCCTCAGTTGGTGGCCTGAAGCAGGCCTGTACGCCGGGACGTCACGGTAGAATGCGCGAGCGACCCCGTGGCGTCCCAATTATGGCTTAGAGGGATCCGCAGAGTTTTAGTGGGTATTACCACCTGCTTCACAGGTGGTCGAGTCTCACACTACCACTCGCTAGCGTGCTCTTAGGAACACGCTAGGCGGAGTGGTGTGCGTAAATGCATTTCTCTGCGTCAACAAAAAAAAAAAAAAAAAAAAAGGTTAGGTTAGGTTAGGTTTTTTTTTTTTTTTTTTTTTTTTTAGGTGGAGAAATCCATCATGGATACCCCGGAGCTGGGGCTGCCGGGGTTATGTGAGACTCCTACTCACCAAAACTCCACCAGGTTTCGTCTCTACGCCGGGCGACGGCCGGGGGCATTCGTGCTGAGCACCTGGCCCCGTCTGACCGTCGCAGCGTTGTCTGCGTCAAAAATGGACGCAGACCCTCCTCGCCCTGTTGGGCATGAGAGCGAGCAGAAACCCGTAGGCTCGCTCTCATCCTCGCGGGGGACCTGTGCAATGCGGACGCCTGTCGCCCCAGCGACATTCGTCCGCAGGCCACCCACCAGGGCAGCGTAGCTTGGTGCCACCACCTCCTACGCTGCCCCGTCCTCCAACGCCGCGACGTCTCCGCAAGGGGGTCGTCGGTTCGATGGCGTTGGGCCTCCCTTTTACGGCACAATTGCCACCTCCAACCGCCACTCCGCTATGTGCTGCAGGAGAAGGTCCTGTGCGGCGGCGCAGCGATTTGGATTCGCCTGGATGACCGAGCGGGCCGCGTTAGGCATTATCGACGTTCATCATTTCCTCGCGGGACGTCCGCTCGGTCACCGGAGCCGCCTTCGGCCCAGCACCTCTTCTTCCTCCTCGCTGCCGTTGAGGGGCAAGCACCCTTGCCACCCACACGATGCCTCGCTGGCTTGCCCGCTGCGGCACACACCACACAATGCGGCGACTCCATGCAGGACGTCGCCTTGTGGCCGGCCTTGCCGCAGCGATAGCAGGCGTCGCTGCGGTCCTCCTTTGCCTTGCAGGCCGCTCTGGCGTGCCCCAGTTGAAGGCACCTGAAGCAGCGTAGGGGGCGGGGCTCCAGCAGCTTGATCTGCACGGAGCTCCACCCTATCAGCAGGCGGCCCGCTGTTATCTCCTTTGTTGCCGCCATCGGCACCTGAGCCCACACCGACCCAGTCCCTCTGGAGCCGGCTTTTATTTCTCCCACCTTTATTTGCTCTAGCGGACAGGCGCCCTTTGCGGCGAGCGCCCTCTGCACATCCTCCCCGGAGATAGAATCGTCCAAACCGGAAAGCCGGACGTCTACCGACTTGTGTGGCCGGACGACTCTAATCGTCTCCGGGAGGGCCATCCTTATTCGATCCGCCAAAAGATCCGCCTTCTCGGCGCTCACGTTAGCAGGCATTTCGAGCAGCCTCGCGCCAGACGCTGTCGTACGGAACTTGAATCCGCCAACTATTTCCAAGTCGGCTAAATTCACTTTGTTCCGTACGTCTTTGAGCACGGCGGCGTAATCAGTCCTCTCTTCTGGAGGCGCTGCAATCACCACCGCCTGCGTTCTTGGTGGCTTCACCGTCCTCTTTGATTTAGGCTTTTTGAGCCTTTTCCCATTCTTTCCTCTTGCCTTCTGCGGCGGTTGGGCAGATGGTTTCTGAGTCGGCTTCTTCCTCTTTTTGTTGCCAGTGACGATGGTCCAGGCCTCTTCACCGGCGTTGGAAGCTGAGGGCGCTACAGCCTCTGAACTTTGGACACCCTTCTTCTGGGGGCCCGCAGCTTTCTTCCCACCGGAAGTAGCAGGCTGTTTGGTCGCAGCTTTAGCCGCCTTAGCATCGGCGGCCAGCGGCGGACGCACTCGCTCCGGAGGCAAGCTGAGTCTTGCCTTCAAAGACTCGATGCGGGCGTTGACCATGTTGCCTATTTGCACCATGGCCGCCCGCATCCACTCCTCTCTGTCTGCCGGTGGAACCGGCCTCGCGCTTGAGCTCGACGCAGGAGCTGTCGCGGTCTCCATAGGAGTTGGTGGTGCGGCAGAGACTGTCGCACGCACTTCCGCCCGGAGCTGCGCAATCTCCTGACGCAGTTCCGCCACCTCCCCTTTGAGCCGAGCGTTCTCTCGGAACACTCGCCTCGTTTCCTCCGTTGTGCTCAGTGAAGCTAGCTCAGCTGCCCTTTCCTTGATGGAAGCGACACTGAGCTTAAAGGTCCGCAAGATCTGGCCTTTCAGGTGGGAAGACTTCCCTGCTGCCTCCGCTATGAGTCCGCACTCCGCCTCGATGGCGTTGTGCAGCTCCTCCGACGTTGCGCAAGTGAGCGGTTGCTCTACGCGCGGGCACTCAGAGCGCTTGCCCTGGACCGCAATCCGCGTAGCATACGCCTTCTTCTCTAGGCTTTTCACGGCCTCTTCGTACTCCGCGGCGGCTTTCTTTTTCGCCAGGTCTTGTTTGGCCTTAAAAAAGCCGACCCACTGGCCCGTTGTAGGAGGCCTTCCCCTGCCTCTCTTCTGCTTCGGGACTTCGACCTCCGTCTCCACGCTGGAGTCGGAGTCCCCGTCGCAGGTTCTCATCCCGGAACGGGATCGCTTGCGAGGACCTCGCTTGCTTCCCGCCGTCGCCTCTGAGTCCGTGGTCGTCTCTGAGAGAAACGACCTGTCCTCAACCACCGATGGTGCGGTCTGGGCGGATACCGCCTCCGCACCCCGGAACTGTAGCCCCTGGCTCAGGCCGCCCTTGCGGGCGACCGAATGGCGAAGTTTGCCCCCTCCAGATTCGGTGGGGCAGACGGGGCCCAAGGGCCCCGTGAGGGATTCTCCGGCTATGCCGGTACCCTCCTGGAGTAATTTACTGTTTTTTGAACTTGCCATTATAACTTGTTTTCCTTTTTTAGGGTGAGGTCACCTCCGCTAATGACCGGACACCCTCCGGCCATTCATCCCATCGGCGCGGGAGACCTTGGGATTAGGGTGATTTTTACCGAGGTTTTCTTCCTCCCCATTTCCCTGAAGAACCCCCTTACCCCTGGCAGTCGTTAGCCGTCGTCGGCGACTATTCCGCTGAGCGGGCGCCGACGCCGTTTCCAGGGTGCACCACGAGGAGGTGACCGCCTTGCACCCCAGGTTAGGTTAGGTTTTTTTTTTTTTTTTTTTTTTTTTTTTTTTTTTTTTTTTTAAGGTGGAGAAATCCTCATGGATACCCCGGAGCTGGGGCTGCCGGGGTTATGTGAGACTCCTACTCACTAAAACTCCACCAGGTTTCGTCTCTACGCCGGGCGACGGCCGGGGGCATTCGTGCTGAGCACTTGACCCCGTCTGGCCGTCGCAGCGTTGTCTGCGTCAAGAACGGACGCAGACCCTCCTCGCCCTGTTGGGCATGAGAGCGAGCAGAAACCCATAAGGCTCGCTCTCATCCTCGCGGTGGGTGCCTGTGCAATGCGGACGTCTGTCGCCCCAGCGACATTCGTCCGCAGGCCACCCACTACGGCATCGCAGCTCGGTGCAACCACCTACGCTGCCCCATCCTCCTACGCCTCGACGCCTCCGCCAAGGGATCGTCGGTTCTGAGGCGCTGCGCCTCTCTTTTGCGGGACATGACGGTCTCGGAGAACTCCGAGACCGCCGCCCACGCACGCCTGCTGCTCAACATTGCCCGGATGGTGTTGGGCAATGTCAAGTCCACTCCAACGACAGCCATTAGGCGTAGCCTATCCGCCGTCCACGCCGGACACTCTTCTAGCGTGTGCTGGGCGGTATCATCTACCCCCCAGTCACACGAACGGCACACGGGGCTCGACTCCCTGCACACAATAGTATGCAGGTACCTGTCGAAGCACCCGTGTCCCGATAGCACCTGTGTCAAGTGGTACGTAGGGGAGCCCGTTTTGCGCTCGACCCATTTCTTCAGTGACGGCTGGATGCCGGCAATAGTCCAGTGTCCAGCCGTCGGCTCCAGGAGATCTTGCGACCACCTGGTCAATACCTCCTCGGTGCCCCTTCTCCTCCACCGCTCCAGGTCACTGGGGCGGAGCCTTCTTCCGGCGTTACGCGCCTCGCACCTCTTATTGTATAATGAGGCGGAGAGTTCCGCCTGGAGCTCCCACGGGGGGTACCTGCCAAGGCACATGCCGCCTCGAAGGACACGGTGCGGTATCCTCGGATCGCCCTGATCGCCATGACTCGCTGAGGGCGTCTCAGCAGAGCCCTGTTACTGGCGGTCAGGGCACCGACCCACACCGGCGCGCCATACAGCGCCATCGAGGCCACCACGCCAGCGTAAAGGCGCCGACACGTCGACCCCGGGCCACCGACATTCGGGAGCAGGCGAGCGAGCCCAGCCGCTGCTTGAACCAGCTTTGGGCCCATCCGCCGGAAGTGCTCACCGAATCTCCACCGGCTGTCGAGCGTGAGGCCCAAGTACTTAAGATGGGCTTCCACCCCGATCCGCACACCCCCAACTGTGATGTTAGCGTTGGGGGGTGGTCTTCTACGTGGCCCATGAAAGCATATGGCGCTGGTTTTGTCCAGCGCCACATTGAGCCCTAACCTTCTGATTCTGGCCACCACCTGAGCTGTTCCAGCAGTGGCCAGAATCGCCGCGTCTCTGAACGAGTCTCCGCGGGCAACTACCAGAGTGTCGTCAGCGTAGCACACCAGGTAGAGCCCGCGAAGGAGTGCACCACGAAGCACCACATCATAACCGATGTTCCACAGGAGCGGGCCAAGAACCGACCCCTGTGGAACTCCCCGACTCACTGGATGCCTGATAAGGTCACCCGCCCTATTTTGATATAGGACAACACGCTCCCGCAGGTAGTCCGCAACTAGACGCTGCAGATACCTGGGCACCCTGTGGAACACTAGTCCGTCCAGGATGCACCAGAACGGGAGCGTGTTGAATGCATTGGCGATGTCTAAAGACACCGCCACTACAGTGTCACCTCGGGAGGTCGACTCGGCAGAGAGGGCCTTGACGCACATGATTGCGTCGATGGTGGAGCGGCCCTCTCTGAATCCGTATTGACAATCCGCCAAATCCGGACCCACAGTGCGCAGGTGTTCAACTATGCGGGAAGCGACCACCCTCTCAAAGCACTTCCCCGCCTCGTCCAGCAGCACTATGGGCCGGAACGCCGATGACGAATTGTCCGTGCGGCCCTTCTTCCTGGCAAGCACCAGCCTGCCTTGCTTCCAGGTTGACGGAAACTCTGCCGTTCGGAGGCTGGTGTCCAGGAGCGCCCGGTATGGCGTCTCCAACGCAGTCTCCAGCGCCAGAGCTAGTACCCGGGCGTGAACCCCGTCGGGTCCAGGGGCAGTCTTCTTAGCCCGAAGCCTTTCGACTATGCCCGCAAACTCTCCGTCGGAGACTGGCGGGGCCTCAAAGGCGTCTTCGGCCGCTGACACGCTGGCATCAGGTGGGATCGTTCTTTCCTCCTCCGCTGGAAATAGCGCAGCCACCGTCTCCTGCAGCTGCTGAGGGTCCAGGGCTTCCGTGACCGGGACGCCGTAACTGCGCAGGCGACTGCGAATCGCGCGGTACGGTCGTCCCCACGGGTCTCTACTGAGCCCCTCCAGTAGCTCCTCCCACGAGCGCCGCTTCGCCGCTCTTATGGCCGCCTGAAGATGTTGCTTGGCGGCCTTATATGCGTCGCTGAGCCGCCGCTCGTCGTCCACCATCCGGACCCTTCTGCGCCGGTAACGCGACACCGATTTTTTGGCGCGCTTACACGCTGCACGGAGTGTGGCAATCTCTTGCGACCACCAGTACATGGCCGTGTCTGGTGGAGGTCGCCTGGCGCGAGGCATCGAGGCGTCGCATATGCGAGCCAGTGCCTCGCGTAACCAAAGGGCCCTCTCACTCACGGCCAGTACCGGGGCCGAGTCAGCTTCCCAGGCCTGCACAATTGCGGCTTCAGCCGCGACCTCGCGGTTGAGACGCGTTACCGCCCACCGCAGGAACACCGGAGCTGTGCCACCACCGGAGACGGAGACGCCACTGATGGAGAATCGGATATATTGATGATCCGAGAGCGTCTCCGTCTCCTCCAATACGCGCCAGTCTCGGACTCGCATGGCCGTCGCAGGGGACGCGAACGAGAGGTCCACGATGGACTCCCCCTGCGGACGGACGCAAGTAGGCGCGCTGCCTCTATTGAGGACCGCCAGATTTAGAGAGGCCGACCAATCTTCTACCTCGCTACCCCGTGGGTCCGTCGCCGAGGATCCCCAGGTCGAGGACTTAGCGTTGAAGTCCCCGGCGACGACCACTTGTAATGGCGCAGCCCGCCGGACCGCACCGCCGAGCTCTGCCAGGAACAACTCGAACTCTGCGAGGGTCCTGTTTGGGGAGAAGTATACACTAATTAGAGCATACCCTCCCCACTCCGCGACGACGAAGCCGTTGCCTCGCTCGCGCAGAACGCAAGGAGTCGCCGAGGACCATGCACCGACCACGGCCGCAGAGCCCGAAAGGTCCGACAGCCAGTTGTGACGATCTGGAACTGTGTAGGGCTCGGACACCATCGCCACCCCCAATCGCCACTCCGCCATGTGCTGTAGGAGGAGGTCCTGAGCAGCGGCGCAGCGATTGAGGTTCACCTGGATGACTGACCGGGCCGCGTTAGACATCGTCTACAGTCATCAGTTCCTCTTGGCGAGCCCGGTCAGCCATCGGAGCAGCCTTCTGCACAGCAACTCCTTTCCTCCTCTGGCGAGTGGTGCGTGTGCACCCTTTGCCCCCAACAGTATGGTTGGCTTTCTTCCCCGCCGCGGCGCACACAACACAATGCGGCGCCTCTGAGCAGGCCGACGCTATATGTCCGGCCTTGCCGCAACGGTAGCAGGCATTGCTGCAGTCGTCTTTTGCCGTGCAGGCTGCCCTAGCGTGCCCCAGCTGCAGGCACCTGAAGCAGCGTAGGGGACGAGGCTCGAGCAATTTTACTTTAATCGAGCTCCAGCCTATTAGAAGGCGGCCCTCCGTCAGCGCCTTGGCTGCCGCCATCGGCACCTGCGCCCAGACCGACCCAATCCCCCCAGAGCCGACTTTAATCTCTCCTACCTTCACATGCTCCGGGGGACAGACGCATTTTGTGGCCAGCGCCCTGAGCACCTCCTCGCCGGTAATTGAGTCGTCCAGACCGTTCAGGCGGACATCAACCGTCTTGTGTGGTCGGACGACTCTAAGCGATTCCGGAAGGACGCTCTTTATTTGGGCCGCTAGCTGGTCAGCCTTCTCCGCACTCACGGAAGCTGGCATTTCCAGCAATCGCGCGCCGGTCGCCGTCGTGCGGAACTTGAACCCGCCCTCAATGCCCAATTGGGCCAGGTTCACCTTACTACGCACGTTCCTGAGCACCTCGGCGTAGTCCAGCTTCTCCTCCGGCAGCGCAGCAATCACGACTGCCTGAGTACGCGGAGGCTTCCTGGCACGTTTGGACTTGGGCTTTTTAGGTCCATTCCCCTTCTTGGGCTTCGGCGGCGGCTGAGTTGCCGATTTGGATGCCGACTTCTTCCTCTTTTTCTTGCCGGTGACCAGGGTCCAGGCCCTATCACCGGCGTTCGTGACAGGAGGTGCTACCACCTCCGCCACGCTTTGGACACCCTTCTTCTGGGGGCCCGCAGCCTTCCTCTCATTCTTCTTCTTCTTTAGCAGCGTAGGCTGCCTGACCGTTGTATTTGCCGCCTTGCTATCAGCGGCCAGCGGTGGACGCACACGCTCAGGAGGCAGGTTAAGCCTGGCCTCCAGCGATTCTATGCGGGCGTTGACCATGCTCCCTATCTCTAGCATGGCTGCCCGCATCCACTCATCCTTATCCGTGGGTGGAGCCGACACTGCGCCCGGAAGCGCCGCAGGAGTGACCTCTGTCTCCATGGCTGCCGGACTCGGTCTTCCAGTCGGTGGTATGACAGGAGACGCTCTGGTCCATATTTCAGCCCGGAGCTGCGCAATCTCCTGGCGCAGTTCTGCTACTTCGCCCTTGAGACGAGCATTCTCCTTAAAGAGTCGCCTCGTCTCCTCAGTCGTCGTTAGCGAGGACAATTCAGCAGCCCTCTCTTTAATCGAGGCGGCGCTCTGCTTAAAGGTCTTGATGATTTGACCTTTAAGGTTCGACGATTTCGCCGCCGCCTCCGCAATGAGGCTGCACTCCGCCTCGATGGCATTGTGCAGCTCAGTCGCCGATGCAGCCGTGATCGGCGTCTCTTCGGTAGGGCATGCAACACGCTTTTTCTCGACTACTTTACGCGTCGCATATACCCTCTCTTCCATCGTTTTTACGGCTTCCTGAAACTCGGCGTCTGCCCTGGCCTTGGCCAGCTCAGTCTTCGCCTTCAGGAACCCGACCCACTTTCCCGTTGTAGGAGGCCTTCCCCTGCCTCGCTTCTGCTTCGGGATTTCGACCTCCGTCTCCACGCTGGTGTCGGAGTCCCCGTCGCAGGTTCTCAATCCGGAGCGGGATCGCTTGCGAGGTCCTCGCTTGCTTCCCGCCGTCGCCTCTGAGTCAGTGGTCGTCTCCGAGAGAAACGACCTGTCCTCAACCACCGATGGTGCGGTCTGGGCGGATACCGCCTCCGCACCCCCGGAACTGTAGCCCCCCTGGCTCAGGCCACCCTTGCGAGCGACCGAATGGCAGAGTTTGCCCCCTCCAGATTCGATGGGGCAGACGAGGCCCGAAGGCCCCGTGAGGGATTCTCCGGCTAGGCCGGTACCCTCCTGGAGTAATAAAACGTTTTTAGAACTTGCCATTATAACTTGTTTTCCTTTTTTAGGGTGAGGTACCCTCCGCTAATGACCGGACACCCTCCGGCCATTCATCCCATCGGCGCGGGAGACCTTGGGATTAGGGTGATTTTTACCGAGGTTTTCTTCCTCCCCATTTCCCCTGAAGAACCCCCATACCCTGGCAGTCGTTAGCCGTCGTCGGCGACTATTCCGCAGAGCGGGCGCCGACGCCGTTTCCAGGGTGCACCACGAGGAGGTGACCGCCTTGCACCCCAGGTTAGGTTAGGTTTTTTTTTTTTTTTTTTTTTTTTTTTTTAAGGTGGAGAAATCCTCATGGATACCCCGGAGCTGGGGCTGCCGGGGTTATGTGAGACTCCTACTCACTAAAACTCCACCAGGTTTCATCTCTACGCCAGGCGACGGCCGGGGGCATTCGTGCAGGGCACTTGACCCCGTCTGGCCATCGCAGCGTTTGTCTGCGTCAAGAATGGACGCAGACCCTCCTCGCCCTGTTGGGCATGAGAGCGAGCAGAAACCCATAGGCTCGCTCTCATCCTCGCGGGGGACCTGTGCAATGCGGACGCCTGTCGCCCCAGCGACATTCGTCCGCAGGCCACCCACTAGGGCAGCGTAGCTTGGTGCCACCACCTCCTACGCTGCCCCCTCCTACTACGCCTCGACGCCTCCACAAGGGGGTCATCGGTCCGAAGGCGTTGCGCCTCCCTTTTGCGGGACATGACGGTCTCGCAAAACTCGGAGACCGCCGTCCACGCACTCTCGCTGGCCAGCATTGCCCGGATGGTATTGGGCAATGCTAAGTCGACTCCGACCACGGCCATTAGGCGCAGTCGTTCAGGCGTCCATGCCGGACACTCCTCCAACGTGTGCTGGGCGGTGTCGTCCACCCCCAGTCACACGAGCGGCACACGGGGCTCGACTCCCTGCACACAATAGTGTGCAGGTACCTGTCGAAGCACCCGTGTCCCGATAGCATCTGCGTTAGGTGGTAGGATAGGGAGCCCGATTTGCGCTCGACCCATTTCCTGAGCGACGGCTGGATGCCGGCAATAGCCCAATGTCCAGCCGTCGGCTCTAGTAGTTCTCGCGACCACCTCTCCAACATCTCCTGTGTGCCTCTCTTTTTCCACAGCTCCAATTCATTGGGGCGAAACTCTCTTCCCGCGCAGCGCGCCTCACTCCTTCTGCGATATAAGGAGGCAGAGAGTTCCGCCTGAAGCTCCCAGGGGGGGTGCCTGCTAAGGCACAGGCTGCCTCGAACCCGATGGTGCGGTATCCTCGGATTGCCCTGATCGCCATGACTCGCTGAGGGCGCCTCAGCAGAGCCCTGTTATTGGCGTTCAGGGCACCGACCCACACCGGCGCGCCATACAGCGCCATGGAGGCCACCACTCCGGCATATAATCTCCGACACGTCGACCCCGGCCCTCCGACGTTCGGGAGCAGACGGGCGAGACCCGCCGCTGTTTGTACCAGCTTGGGTCCCATCCGCCGGAAGTGCTCTCCGAAGCTCCACCGGCTGTCGAGTGTCAGGCCCAGGTATTTAAGGTGGGCTTCAACCTCGATCCGCACTCCCCCAACAATGATGTTGACGTTGGGGGGAGGTCTCCTTCGCGGCCCATGAAAACACACGGCGCTGGTTTTATCCAGCGCCACGCTCAAGCCCAGTCTTCTGATTCTGGCCACCACCTGAGCTGTTCCAGCAGTGGCCAGAATCGCGGCGTCCCTGTAAGTGTCTCCGCGGGCAACTACCAGAGTATCGTCGGCATAGCAGACTAAGTAGAGCCCGCGGAGAAGGGCACCTCGCAGAACCACGTCATAACCTATGTTCCACAGGAGCGGACCAAGAACCGACCCCTGTGGAACGCCACGACACACCCTATGCCTCATGAGTCGGCCATCCCTATTCTGGTATAAGACAACACGCTCCCGTAGGTAATCTGCAACTAACCGCTGCAGATACCTGGGCACCCTGTGGAACTCCAGTCCCTCCAGGATGCACCGAAACGGGAGCGTGTTGAAGGCATTGGCGATGTCTAATGACACCGCCACGACTGAGCCACCACGGGAGGTCGACTCTTCACACAGTGCCTTCACACTCATGATGGCCTCTATTGTAGAGCGACCCTCTCTAAACCCATACTGGCACTCGGCCAGATCCGGACCCATAGTGCTTAAGTGCCTCGAGATGCGGGAAGCCACCACCCGCTCGAAGCACTTCCCTGCCTCATCCAGCAGCACTATGGGCCGGAACGCAGATGGCGAATTTTCCGTACGGCCCTGCTTCCTGGCCAGCACTAACCTGCCCTCCTTCCAGGTCGGTGGGAACTGTGCTGTTTGGAGGCTGGTATCCAGGAGCGCCCTGTACTGCGTCTCCAACGCAGTCTCCAGTGCCAGAGCTAAAACCCGGGCGTGGACCCCATCTGGTCCAGGAGCGGTCTTCTTAGCCCGAAGCCTCTCGACTATGTCCAGAAACTCTCGGTCGGAAACTGGCGGGGCCTCGAGATCTTCTTCGGCCGCTGACGCACTGGCTGCAAGCGGAGTTGTTACTGCCTCCTGGGCTGGAAATAACGCAGCCACCGTCTCCTGCAGCTGCTGAGGGTCTAGGGTTTCCGTGACCGGGACGCCGTGACTGCGCAGGCGATTGCGGATCGCGCGATACGGTCGTCCCCACGGATCCCTACTGAGCCCCTCGAGCAGCTCCTCCCACGAGCGCCGCTTCGCCGCTCTTATGGCCGCCTGAAGATGATGTTTGGCGGCCTTATATGCGTCGCTGAGCCGCCGCTCATCCTCTCCTACCCGCACTCTCCTCCTGCGATATCGGGCCACGGACTTCTTGGCCCGCTTGCAGTCCGCGCGAAGGGTATTGAGCTCTTGCGACCACCAATACATGGCCGCGTTTGGCGGGGGTCTCCTGGCGCGAGGCATCGAGGCATCGCAGACGCGAGCCAGTGCCTCGCGAAACCAAAGGGCCCTCTCGCTCACGGCCAGTACCGGGGCCGAGTCAGCCTCCCAGGCCTGCACAATTGCCGCTTCGGCAGCGACCTCGCGATCAAGACGCGTTACCGCCCAGCGCGGAAACCCAGAGGTCACCCCGGCACGAGAGACGGAGACGCCACAGATGGAAAATCGGATATATTGGTGATCCGAAAGCGTCTCCGTCTCTATTAGGACCTGCCAGTCCCGAATTCGGGTTGCTGTCGCAGGGGAAGCAAAAGTGAGGTCCACTATGGACTCCCCCTGGGGCCGAACACAGGTCGGTGCGCTGCCTCTGTTGAGCAGGACCAGGTTCACAGAGGCCGCCCAATCCTCGACTTCGCTGCCACGAGGATCAGTCACCGGGGATCCCCAGGTAGAGGACTTAGCATTAAAGTCCCCGGCGACGATAATTTGCAGCGGAGCAGCGCGCTGGACCGCGCCTCCCAACTCCGCCAAAAAGGCCTCAAATTGAGCGAGGGTCTTATTGGGGGAGAAGTAGACACCTATGAGGGCGTACTCTCCCCACCCCGCAACAACAAACCCATCGCCTCGCTCTCGCAGGACGATTGGGGTCTTCGAGGACCATGCTCCTACCAAGGCCACAGTGCCGGAAAGGTCTGCTAGCCAATTGTGGCGGTCCGGAACCGTGTAGGGTTCCGCCACAATCGCCACCCCCAACCGCCACTCCGCCATGTGCTGCAGGAGAAGGTCCTGAGCAGCGGCGCAGCGGTTTACGTTCGCCTGGAGAACTGAGCGGGCCGCGTTAGGCATTTTCTACTACCATTGGTTCCTCGCGGGACGCCCGCTCAGCCACCGGAACCGCCTTCGGCCCAGCACCTCTTTTTCCTCTCTGCCTTCGGGGGGGCAAGCATCCTTTGCCCCCCACCGCATGCTTAGCAGGCTTGCCCGCCGCGGCACACACCACGCAGTGCGGCGCCTCTGAGCAGGCTCCCGCTATGTGGCCGTCCTTCCCGCAGCGGTAACATGCGCTCCCGCGGTCCTCCGATGCCTTGCACGTCGCCTTGGTGTGCCCCAGCTGCAGGCACCTAAAGCAGCGAAGAGGGCGGGGCTCGAGTAGCTTGACCTGCACTGAGCTCCACCCGATCAGCAAGCGGCCTGCTGTTAGTGCCTTGGCTGCCGCCATCGGCACTTGGGCCCAAACCGCCCCGATACCTCTAGAGCCGACCTTGATGTCCCCCACTTTTATATGGTCTGTGGGGCAGCCTCCCTTTGTTGCGAGAGCCCTGAGCACATCCTCGCCGGTTATAGAGTCGTCCAGACCGGTGAGTCGGACGTCTACCGACTTATGTGGCCGGACGACTCTCATTGTTGCTGGAAGGACGCTCTTGATATGCGCCGCAAGCTGATCCGCCTTCTCGGCGCTGACCGCCGCAGGCATTTCCAATAGCCGCGCGCCGGTCGCCGTCGTGCGGAACTTGAACCCGCCCTCGATACCGAGTTCGGCCAGGTTCACCCGGTCCCGCACGTTCTTTAACATGTCGGCGTAGTTCACCTTACCTTCCGGCGGCGCAGCTATTACTACCGCTTGTGTACGCGGTGGCTTCGCTGTTCGCTTCTTTTGGGCTTTTGGGCCCTTTCCCTTATTGGTTGGCGGTGGCTTCTTGGCCGCCTTCTTCTTTCTGGTCACTAGTGTCCAGCTAGCCTCTTTGTTGGCCTTTGGGACTGAGGGGGCTGCCACCTGGCTGCCTTCTTTCGAAGGGCCCGCACCTTTTGCCTGAGGAGCTTTTGCTCCCTTTCCTCCGAGACGCAGCTGTTGCTTCGCCGCGGTATTGGCCGCTTTGGCATCCGCCGCCAGTGGTGGACGCACACGTTCGGGTGGCAGATTCAGCCTTCCCTCCAGGGATTCGATGCGGGCATTAACCATGTTGCCAATCTGCAGCATGGCCGCCCGCATCCATTCCTCCAAGTCCTGAGGTCGACCGGGTGTCGCGCCCCGAGGCACCGCAGTAGCAACGTCAGTCTCCATACGGCTCGGTTCGGAGGCTGAACCCGTGGTCGCCTTCATTTCGTTTCGGAGCTGCGCGATCTCCTTGCGCAGTTCCGCAACTTCCCCCCTGAGTCGCGCGTTCTCGACAGCGACTCTTCGAGTCTCCTCCGAGATGGTCAGCGAGGATAGCTCTGCTGCCCTTTCTTTTATCGCCGCGACGCTTAAGTTGAAAGTCCTCAGCACCTGCCCTTTGAGGTGCTTTGACTTTGCCGCCGCCTCTGCGATCAGCCCACACTCTGCGTCGATGGCATTGTTCAGTTCTTCGGCCGTTGCACTGCTCATCGGCTGAAGAACTCCTGGACACTCGACTCGCTTGTCTTTTACTGCGGTCCGTGTGTCGTACACCCTCTTCTCTAGGTTGCTTACAGCCTCCCTATACTCGGCGTCAGCTCTGGCCTTAGCATGCTCCTGCTTAGCCTTTAGGAAGCCGACCCATTGACCCGTTGTAGGAGGCCTTCCCCTGCCTCTCTTCTGTTTCGGGACTTCGACCTCGGTCTCCACGCTGGAGTCGGAGTCCCCGTCACAAGTCCTCAAACCTGAGCGGGATCGCTTGCGAGGTACCCGCTTGCGTCCCGCCGTCGCATCGGAATCGGTAGTCGTTTCCGAAAGGAACGACCGTTCCAATACCACCGATGGTGCGGTCTGGGCGGATACCGCCTCCGCACCCCGGAACTGTAGCCCCTGGCTCAGGTCACCCTTGCGAGCGACCGAATGGCAGAGTTTGCCCCCTCCAGATTCGATGGGGCAGACGAGGCCCGAAGGCCCCGTGAGGGATTCTCCGGCTAGGCCGGTACCCTCCTGGAGTAATTTATCGCTTTTAAGACTTGCCATTGTTTTTTTCTTTCCTTTTTATAGGGTGAGGTCCCCTCCGCTAGTGGCCGGACACCCTCCGGCCATTCAACCTGTCGGCACGGGAGACCTTAGGTTTAGGGTGATTTTTACCGAGGTTTTCTTCCTCGCCCCCTTTACCCCTGAAGAAACCCCCTACCCTGGCAGTCGTTAGCCGTCGTCGGCGACTATTCCGCAGAGCGGGCGCCGACGCCGTTTCCAGGGTGCACCACGAGGAGGTGACCGCCTTGCACCCCAGGTTAGGTTAGGTTAGGTTTTTTTTTTTTTTTTTTTTAGGTGGAGAAATCCTCATGGATACCCCGGGAGCTGGGGCTACCGGGGTTATGTGAGACTCCTACTCACTAAAACTCCACCAGGTTTCATCTCTACGCCGGGCGACGGCCGGGGGCATTCGTGCTGGGCACCTGGCCCCGTCTGACCGTCGCAGCGTTGTCTGCGTCAAAAGGACGCAGACCCTCCTCGCCCTGTTGGGCATGAGAGCGAACAGAAACCCATAAGGCTCGCTCTCATCCTCGCGGGGGCCTGTGCAATGCGGACGTCTGTCGCCCCAGCGACATTCGTCCGCAGGCCACCCACTACGGCATCGCAGCTTGGTGCAACCACCTGCGCTGCCCCATCCTCCTACGCCTCGACGCCTCCGCCAAGGGATCGTCGGTTCTGAGGCGCTGCGCCTCTCTTTTGCGGGACATGACGGTCTCACAGAATTCCGAGACCGCCGCCCACGCACTCCTGCTGCTCAACATTGCCCGGATGGTGTTGGGCAATGTGAGATCCGTGCCGACCACGGCAATGAGCCGCAGCCGCTCCACTGTCCACGCCGGACATTCCTCCAACGTGTGCTGGGCGGTATCTTCAACCCCCCAGTCACACGAACGGCACACGGGGCTCGACTCCCTGCATACAATAGTATGCAGGTACTTGTCGAAGCACCCGTGCCCTGACAACATCTGCGTTACGTGGTAAGACAGGGAGCCCGACTTGCGCTCGACCCATTTCCTGAGCGACGGCTGGATGCCGGCAATAGCCCTATGTCCAGCCGTCGGCTCCAGGAGTTCCTGCGACCACCTCTCCAACATCTCGTGTGTGCCCCTCTTCTTCCACAGCTCTAGTTCATTGGGGCGAAACTCTCTTCCCGCGCTGCGCGCCTCACTCCTTTTACGGTATAAGGAGGCAGAGAGTTCCGCCTGAAGCTCCCAAGGGGGGTGCCCGCTAAGGCACAGGCTGCCTCGAACCCGATGGTGCGGTATCCTCGGATTGCCCTGATCGCCATGACTCGCTGAGGGCGTCTCAGCAGAGCCCTGTTACTGGCGTTCAGGGCACCGACCCACACTGGCGCGCCATACAGCGCCATCGAGGCCACCACGCCGGCGTAAAGGCGCCGACACGTCGACCCCGGACCTCCGACATTCGGGAGCAGGCGGGCGAGCCCAGCCGCTGCTTGCACCAGCTTTGGGCCCATCCGCCGGAAGTGCTCACCGAAGGTCCATCGAGCGTCGATGGTGAGGCCCAGATATTTAATATGGGGCTCCACTCCTATCCGTACTCCCCCGACAGTGATGTGAGAGTCGGGAGGAGGTCTCCTGCGCGGCCCATGGCAGCAGACTGCGCTCGTCTTGTCCAGCGCAACATTGAGCCCTAGCCTTCTGATTCTGGCCACCACCTGAGCTGTTCCAGCAGTGGCCAGGATCGCTGCGTCCCTGTATGTGTCTCCGCGGGCAACTACCAACGTATCGTCGGCATAGCATACTAAGTATAGCCCGCGGAGAAGAGCACCTCGCAGAACGACATCATAACCTATGTTCCACAGGAGCGGACCGAGAACCGACCCCTGTGGAACGCCACGACACACCCTATGTCTCATGAGTCGGCCATCCCTGTTCTGATATAGGACAACACGCTCCCGTAGGTAATCTGCAACTAGCCGCTGCAGATACCTGGGCACCCTGTGGAACTCCAGTCCCTCCAGGATGCACCGGAACGGGAGCGTGTTGAAGGCATTGGCGATGTCTAAAGACACCGCCACGACTGTGCCACCACGGGAGGTCGACTCATCACACAGACTCTTTAAGCGCATGATCGCGTCCACCGTGGAACGACCCTCCCTAAAGCCGAACTGGCAATCCGACAGATGTGGACCCATAGTGCGCAGTTGCTCCGAGATGCGGGAAGCCACTACTCGCTCGAAGCACTTTCCCGCCTCGTCCAGCAACACTATGGGTCGGAAAGCCGACGGCGAATCGTCGACCCGGCCACTCTTCTTCGCAAGCACCAGCCTGCCCTCCTTCCAGCATGCTGGGAACTGCCCTGTACGGAGACTGGTATCAAGGAGCGCCCTATATTGCGACTCCAACCCAGCCTCCAGCGCAAGCACCAACACGCGAGCTTGCACGCCGTCCGGCCCTGGGGCAGTCTTCTTGCCACGAAGCCTCTCCTTTAGGTCGTGGAACTCCCCGTCCGACACCATCGGGGCCTCGACGCTGACCACGTCCACCGACACACTCTGGGAAGGCAGAACCTCCTCCTGAGCAGGAAAGAGCGTCGCTACCGTCCTCTGTAACTGCTGGGGGTCTAGGGTTTCCGTGACCGGGACGCCGTGGCTACGCAGGCGACTGCGTATCGCGCGGTACGGTCGTCCCCACGGATCCCTGCTGAGCCCCTCCAGCAGCTCCTCCCATGAGCGCCGCTTCGCAGCTCTTATAGCTGCCTGCAGCTCTTGCTTAGCGGCCCTGTAGGTGTCGCCAAGTCTTCGCTCGTCCTCCATCGTGCGAACCCTTCTGCGTCGGTATCGCGCAACCGACTTTTTGGCACGCTTGCACGCTGCACGGAGTTCAGCCAGCTCTTGCGACCACCAGTACATGGCCGTGTCTGGCGGAGGGCGCCTGGCGCGAGGCATCGAGGCATCACAGATGCGAGCCAGTGCCTCGCGTAACCAAAGGGCCCTCTCACTCACAGCCAGCACAGGGGCCGAGTCGGCTTCCCACGCTTGTACTATAGAAGCCTCAGCAGCTACTTCTCTATTCAACCGCGTTATTGCCCATCGCGGGAACACGGGGGCCGAACCACCACTGGAGACGGGGACGCCGCAGATGGAAAACCGGATGTACTGGTGGTCCGACAGCGTCTCCGTCTCCTCCAGGACACGCCAGTCCCTGACTCGTCTAGCCGTCGCAGGGGACGCAAAGGAGAGGTCCACGATGGACTCCCCCTGCGGACGGACGCAGGTCGGCACGCTACCTCTATTCAGGACCATCAGGTTTAGAGATGCCGCCCAATCTTCCACCTCACTTCCGCGTGGGTCCGTCACCGGGGATCCCCAGGCAGAGGACTTAGCATTAAAGTCCCCGGCGACGATAACCTGCAGCGGAGCAGCGCGCTGGACCGCGCCTCCGAGCTCTGCCAGGAAGGCCTCGAACTGGGCGAGGGTCTTATTGGGGGAGAAGTACACTCCAACAAGAGCGTACCCTCCCCACCCCGCCACCACAAAGCCATCTCCGCGCTCGCGCAGGACAAGCGGGGTCTCCGCGGACCACGCCCCGACCACGGCCACCAAGCCCGACCGGTCTGCGATCCAATTGTGGCGGTCTGGAACCGTGTAGGGTTCCGCCACAACTGCCACCCCCAACCGCCACTCCGCCATGTGCTGCAGGAGGAGATCCTGAGCAGCGGCACAGCGGTTTATGTTCGCCTGTATGACTGAGCGGGCCGTATTAGACATTGTCCACAGTCATTGGCTCCTCGCGGCGGGCCCGCTCAGTCACCGGAGCCGCCTTCGGTCCAGCAACACCTTTTCTCCTCTGGCGTTTTGGCGGCAAGCACCCTTTGCCCCCCATTTTATGGTTGGCTGGTTTGCTCGCCGCTTCGCACACTAAGCAGTGCGGCACCTCCAAACAGGTCGCAGCTTTGTGGCCGACCTTGCCGCAGCGATAGCAGGCTTCGCCGCGGTCTTCTGTCGCTGTGCAAGCGACCCTGGTATGCCCCAGCTGCAGGCACTTAAAGCAGCGGAGAGGGCGGGGCTCGAGCAGCTTTATCTGTACAGAGCTCCACCCTACCAGCAGACGCCCCTCTGTCAAAGCTTTGGCTGCAGTCATAGGAACTTTGGCCCAGACCGCCCCTATGCCGCCAGAGCCGACTTTTATTTCGCCCACCTTGATATGCTCTGGTGGGCAAGAGCCCTTTGTGGCTAGCGCCCTCTCTATCTCCTCTCTCGATATAGAGTCATCCAGACCTGTCAGCCTAACGTCCACCGACTTGTGAGGCCGGATGACTTTTAATGAATCCGGGAGGACTCTCCTGATCTTGTCCGCCAACAGGTCAGCCTTCTCCGGGCTCACCGCAGGGGGCATCTCCAATAATCGAGCGCCGGTCGCCGTCGTGCGGAACTTGAACCCGCCCTCCAGCCCTAGTTCGGCCAGGTTCACGTGGGTCCGCACGTTCTTTAGGACGTCCGCATAGTTTATGCTGGCGTCCTGCGGCGCAGCGATTACCACAGCCTGAGTGCGTGGTGGTTTGGCTGCGCGTTTCCGTTTGGGCTTTTGGGCCCTTTCCTTACTTTTCTTCGTTGGCGATGAAGGCTTCTTGCTCGCCTTCTTCTTTTTGGCAACTAGCGTCCAGCTATTCTTTTCGCTGTCCTTTGAAGCTGGAGGGCCTGCCACCTCCAGTCTCTGGCCGCCTTCTTTCGCAGGGCCCGCACCTTTTTCTGAGGGCTTTGGCTCCCTGCCCGCCGAGTCGCGGCTGTTGCTTTGCCACTGTTTTGGCCGCTTTGGCCTCCGCTGCAAGTGGTGGACGCACTCGCTCAGGCGGCAGGTTTAGCCTTGTCTCCAGCGATTCGATGCGGGCGTTAACCATTTTGCCAATCTGCAGCATGGCCGCCCGCATCCATTCCTCCATATCCGGAGATCGACCCGGCGTCGCACCCAGAGGTACCACAGGAGCTGCATCGGTCTCCATCCGATTCGTCGGTGCGACGGCTGGCCCCGTGGTCGCCTTCAATTCTGATCGGAGCTGCGCGATCTCTTTGCGCAGTTCCTCGACTTCCCACCTGAGTCGTGCGTTCTCGGCTGAGACCCTGCGAGTCTCCTCCGACACGGTCAATGACGATAATTCCGTCGCCCGCTCTTTAATTGCCGCGACGCTCATCTTGAAGGTCCGGAGGACCTGCCCCTTGAGGTGTGATGACTTAGCTGCCGCCTCTGCGATCAGCCCACACTCTGCATCAATGGCCTTACTAAGTTCTTCAGCCGTTGCACTAGTTATCGGCTGATGAACTGCTGGGCACTCCACCCGCTTGCCTTTTATTGCAGTCCGAGTGTCATACACCTTCTTTTCCATATTGCTTACGGCCTCTTTAAATTCGGCTTCAGCTCTGGCTTTAGCATGTTCCTGCTTTGCCTTTAGAAAGCCTACCCATTGCCCCGTTGTAGGAGGCCTACCGCGGCCCCTTTTCTGGGTAGGAACTTCGCGATCTCTTTCTCTGCTGGAGTCAGAGCCGCTTTCCCCATCTCGTCTAATGCCGGATCGGGATCGTTTTCGTCCTCTCTTCGACCCGTCGGAGTCCGTCGTGGTCTCAGAGAGAAACGACCTCTCTTCGTCAATGAGAGCGCTACGCTTCTCCTTCTCGTGGCGCTGACGCGCACGTCTGGACGTGGAGTCCGATTTTTGTTCCGTTGGTGCGGTTTGGGCGGATACCGCCTCCACACCCCCGGAAGTACAGCCCCCCTGGCTCAGGTCACCCTTGCGGGCGACCGAATGGCGAAGTGTGCCCCCTCCAGATCCGATGGGGCAGACGGGGCCCGTGGGCCCCGTGAGGGATTCTCCGGCTAGGCCGGTACCCTCCTGGAGTAATATATCGTTTGTTGTACTTGCCATTTTTTCGGTTTTTCCTTTTTAGGGTGAGGTCCCCTCCGCTAATGACCGGACACCCTCCGGCCATTCATCCCATCGGCGCGGGAGACCTTGGGATTAGGGTGATTTTTTTACCGAGGTTTTCTTCCTCCCCATTTCCCCTGAAGAACACCCCCATACCCCTGGCAGTCGTTAGCCGTCGTCGGCGACTATTCCGCAGAGCGGGCGCCGACGCCGTTTCCAGGGTGCACCACGAGGAGGTGACCGCCTTTGCACCCCAGGTTAGGTTAGGTTAGGTTAGGTTAGGTTAGGTTAGGTTAGGTTAGGTTAGGTTAGGTTCCCCCAACCGCAGAGGTCAAACTCTGCGGTACCCTGGGCTTGTCGTGCCGGGGGCTCAGTAGCCGGGAGTCGATTGTGCAGGTGGCACCTTCGACTGCCCGGTGAAGCTAACAGGGTCAGACGGTTCGGGCGTGGGGCGTTTTACGCTAGACCGCGCCTAGGAGGGTGGTGTCGTATGGGTCGCTCCGGTACTTTTCTGCTTATCAGAATGGACTGCGAGCGGCTCCTGCGACACCGGAGGTGTGTTTGACCGGGGCCTTCAGCCCCGGTCAGGCGGTGGAGGAAGAAAACCTCTTTAAAAAATAACGGCGGTCGGTCGTAGAGGGAAACAACCTCATTAAAAGTTAGTCTCGGCGGGGGGAGCCCTAGGACCCAGGGCTCCCTTGGTTGGGTTTGCTGGGGCCTTCTGGTCCCGGTCGGCGGGGCGCGAAAGCGCCGTGGTTTATTATATTTATGTATTGTATGTATTAATATGTATTTATGGCGGCAGTAGGTTGCCGCCCCAGACGGTGGCCGGAAGGCCTGGGCGCGCAAGCGTCGTGGAGTTTTATATATTTTATATATGTATAGTATGTATTAATATGTATGTATGGCGGTAGTAAGTTGCCGCCACCGGTGGGCCCCTCGGGGCAAGCGCCGGGGCGTCGCGGTTGTATGCTTCGGCGACCCCGCGGCGTCCCACTATGGCGCTAGATGGGACCTTGGAGTTTTAGTGGGTAGGGGGCTCGGCTCCGAGTCCACACACCTCCTGCGCCATTGCACCCGTCCCGGCGCTCGAGTGCGTAACTGCATTTCTCCAAGTAAAAAAAAAAAAAAAAAAAAAAAAAAAAAAAAAAAGGTTAGGTTAGGTTAGGTTAGGTTAGGTTAGGTTAGGTTTTTTTTTTTTTTTTATTGTGTTGTGTCTACTGAATGGTGCTTAGTGCATCATTAATAGACACCTGTGGTTTCTGTCACTTTTTATTTTGTGACAACCTTCTTTCTGTGCTTTACATTTATGCAGCTGTGTTTTCTTTTGCCTGTGTTTAAATTCTATTTACAATCATTTACTTATAGTACTAAATCTGTAAGACATAATTTCAATTTTTTTTTTTTTTTTTTTTTTGATAGACATTTATATATATCAACCTATTTACAATTATTACTTTGAGAGTATTCTTCGATCTTTGAAGCTATACACCTATTTTTTATATATATTGATATTCCTATGCTAAGTAACAATTTTTTTTTTTTTTTTTTTTTTTATACATAAGATTACATGATTATAATCAACTTACTTTTTGTTGGACCCATTTCTTTTATTTACAATTTTAATTATTTTTAAGGCATACTTTAGGAATGTCTGTGTACTTGATTTTTCGGTAAATATTGTTTTTAGGGAATCTATTGTGAGGGTGGTTTGCAAATTCATTTCGAACGCGTTTCTGTCTATGGCGAACTGGGGGCAATCCAACAGTATGTGGGCTATCGTTTCTGGGGTATCATTGTCGCATATGCAATTTGGATTTGTTGCTAGTTTAAATCGAACCAAGTACTCAGCGAATCCACCGTGCCCCGTTATCAGCTGTGCGAATTCATTGGTTTTATTAATATCTTTTAGGGAGCGGTGAGCCTGTCGAACGTTATCAAAGAACAACTTTGTCGTTGCTCCTGTCGTAGTTTCCGAAAATCTTTTTTGCCATTTATCAAGTGTGTCTTGTCTTATTAGCCACTTCACCGTTGAGACGGGAATTCTGTCATATGCTGGGGCAGTTTTTGCATTAAGTGCCGCTAGTTTAGCCAGGTCGTCCGCTCTTTCATTGCCCGGTATTCCAACGTGGGCCTTGACCCAATACAGTTTCAATTCTCCACCCATATTATTTAGTTGGTTAATCTCCTGTCTGATTTCATAAACTAAGGGGTTCAGGTTGCTACTACTTGAAATTGCTTGAAGAGCTGATAGAGAGTCTGATAAAATATTGGCTTTCCTGGTTTTGGTTCTTGTTTTCGTAAGGATTTTTATGGCGCGGAGAATTGCAGCCAACTCAGCTTGGAACACGGAGCAGCTATCCTCCAAGCGTAATTTGTGGGACGATATTTCTCCTTCCAGATTCCATTGTGACACAGCAGCCCCAACGCGGCCTTCGATTTTACTTCCATCCGTGAAAATCCTGGGCCACGAATTGGGGATGCTTGCCAATTCGGCTGCTTCTAAAATGCACCCAAACTCAATATTTTGCCTTAACGCTGGGTGGAGGAGGTCAAATGGGCTTATAGGCCTTTCCATTACCCTTCCGGGAATGGAAGGTATTGGTTGGCCTCTTTTTGCTTTAAATAGATTGAGTGCTTCTTGGGCTCGCATGTCGAGAGGTATTATGCCGCTTATTAGAGTGCTCGCATTTAGCGATACTGTCCTGTGAGATTTTGCTATTTTTAGCGCGAACTGGCGTTGTATTTTGCCTAGTTTCTTCTGTGCATACTGTTTTGTGGAGATTGGAGCCCACGTGCTGGCTGCGTAGAGTACTATTGGCTCAATAACGCTTACATAGATAGTATAGACTATTTCAGAGCTTAAGCCCCAAGTTGACTTTGCTGCTCTCGCTACATTTTTGTAGATGTTAACTGTTTTATGATAGGTGTTATCTAAATGTTGATTGAAGTTGAGTAATGGGTCTATTGTAAGTCCTAAAAGAGTTAGTTGCGGTGATAAAGATAAAGTAGTGTCTTTTAGTTTAAATTCGGGCGAGTCATATTTTAGTTTTTTGGTGATTATTAGTACCTGTGTTTTGTGAGCAGCAAAGTTCAACTTGTTTTCATCACCCCAATCTGTCACTTTGGTCAGTGCTGTGTTAACTATCCTATTCAGTTCTTTTGTGTTATTAGCTGACGCTATTAACAAGACGTCGTCTGCAAATGCCTGTATGTGGGCCTCCAGCCCCTCAGTTTCCCACAATAGCGGGTCCATTAACAGATTCCACAGCAGCGGGCCGCCTGTGGAACCCTGGATACATCCCTTGTTGGTCTTTCTGGTGACCTCTTCGCCGGCGTAATCCAAAGTCACTGACCTGTTGCTGAGGTAGCTGCCAATGAGTCTTAGCGTGTGGGGTTCGCAATTTTTCTCTATTAATTGTTCCATTATTTTGGGCCACCATGCGTTGTCAAACGCACCTTCGATGTCTAAGGAGATCACCGCCGTGATCTCCTTACGTTTTAATCCATTCCTCATTTTGTCGACTGCTTCGTACAGTGCGTCTTCTGTTCCTTTTTGGGGCATAAACCCATATTGTCTGCTATTGAATGATTTCGAGTTTCCCAGGGACCACATTAACCTATTGCAGAACAGTTTTTCCAATATTTTTCCTAAGATGGGCAACAAACCGATGGGGCGATATGCTTTCGGTATTCTGTAATCTGCTTTACCGGGTTTCCTGAGGACTCTTATCCGGGCCTTTTTCCATATCGTTGGAAAGTGGCCTAATTCCAGACAGATGTTATATATGGCCAGCAAGATATTTGGCTCGGTTTCGAAGGCCTTTTGGCAGATGTCTGCCGTAAAGCCATCTTCCCCAGGAGCCTTAGCGGGATTCATTTTTTCCAGTATTTCTTTGATCTCTTGTTCTTTGAATAATTGAATTTGGTTGCTATCTATTGATCTGGTTCTATTTTCTAATTCTTTCTCTACATACTGTCTAATTCCTTTGTGATAGGGGGTGTCTAGTGCTGGATTGTCTTGAGGGTAAAAGGTATCTGCGAGGATTTTTGCGGAATCTGTGGCATTTAATTCGCGGTTGTTTTTGTCGAGTAGCATTAAATCGTCTTGTTGGGGTCCAGTTTGTCTCAATATTCTGTAGACGCGATCCCATATGGTTTCCTTGTCTTGGTCTGTACAGAATTTTTTCCAGCTAGTTGTTTTCATGGAGGCTATTGCTTGTTTGTATATTTCTAAATTTTGGAGATACTCTTGTATGATAGTGGGCTTTCTGTTCGGATTGGCTTTTTTAATTTTGTTGCGGGACCTTATCAGAGTAGTCTTGAGATTCTGTAACTCTTCATTCCACCATTTTTGCTTTTTGTGTTTTCTGGGTTTAACAAGGGGATTGTTTTTGGCAAGCTTGGTCGATACAGTTTGCGTATTGGGTTACTATTTTATCAATATCATCTTGGTTTACTGCTCTTTTAATAGTGTCTTGATTTAGATCGGTTGTTTGGAGTTCTTCTGTGAATGATTTAGAAAATTTTGGCCAGTCTGCTTTTCTTGTGTTGTATTTCCTGGTGGATTTTATGTTAATACTCTCGGTGTCGGTTCTGTCGAGTGCTATTTCAAAAGTTATGGCTCTATGGTCAGATGTGGTGACTAGATTCTCATCAACTTTCCAGTTCTTTATCTTGTCTGATATGCTGGGGGAGCAGAGTGTGACATCAACTACACTTTGGTACTCTGTGTTCCTTCGCAGTGCGTAGAATGTGGCACTGCTACCTTCGTTTATAACTTCAAAGCCGAGTTGTGCAATAAAATCTACTACTGATGTTCCGCGTTTATCCTCGAATGAGCTACCCCACCAAGGGCTTTTGGCGTTTATATCGCCACCTATTACTATGTTAGGCACATTCATCTCTCTTATTGCCTTCTCGACTTGAGAAAAGTACGGCTGGAGGTCCTCGTGCTCCTCCCAGTATACCGACATTAACCCTACAGTGCAGCTTCCAGCGACAAGTTTGACGCAAACGACGTTTTCTGTGACTATACTAGGTTGTATTTGTATTTTTGTATTTGGGTCTAAGATGACTATTGCGGATTTGACTGGTTTTGTGTTTTGGGTGGTTTTCTGGATGGTTCTGTATGGAATTGTCATGACACCTGAAGAGCCTACGTAAGGTTCTTGTATTAGAAGAGCTGTATAGTTGCGTTTTGTTGTTTCGTGTAAGAGTTCGCCAGTAGCTGACTGACCTCTTCCTAAGTTACACTGAGCGAATCTGTATGTCTGCAGTTTTTGGTTACCTGTGCGTTTGTTAGTTACAACTGTGACTAATTTTAACAATAAGACACCGAGGTCCTAGCCAGTCTGTCCCACTTGGCCCACTCTGGACACTCGGCGCTATATGCTGGATGGGGTGGGTAAGAGCTATTTTTCATGTTGCAGTTAACACATTTTGGTGCTGTATTCCTGTTGGGGCAGGTGCGCGTGTCATGCATCTCTGCGCAATAACCACAGGCGGTCTGGTTCTTACAGTCTCTGGCCTTGTGGCTATACGACAGACACTTAAAGCATTGCACCAACGGCGATTGGTCTGCCGCTGTCACCACTTGGTACCCTATGCGGAGCTTCTTGTTAATAAGAACCTTCCATAGTTTAGGGCTTACCTCTACTATAACATTTGTTAACAGGTTGGTCCTGCCCTTGGTCCTACGGAGGATCCTGAACTGCTCCTTTTCTCCCGTTGCGTCTTTCAAGATGCCGGTGTTCTGGGAGAAGACTGCTTCCTGTATTTTTGCGTCGCTGAGGTCATTAACGACTCCAATCAGTCGTAGAAGTGGTTTCTTGGAGCGCATAGGGACAGCTGTTATCTTGTCGTTTGTCTCTTTAATAGCATTCTGCAACGCAACTCTGTCTTCTTCGGTGTCACAATTTATGACCACCCTCTGCTTGGAGAGCTTGGAGACTCTGTTCACTCTGACACCCAAGCTGATGACATCAACCTTGGTCTTCACAGAGGTTATGATGTCATCGCTTGTTTGGCCAGAGTCAGCAGACTCCAAGAGTAGCCCGTGCTTCGGGGTGGACATAGCCTGGGCGTATGTTTGACCTGTCTTTGGGGATTTCTCGTTTGGGGATTTCTTGGTAGTTTCGGGATCAGATGGTACGGTGGTATTTCCCGCGCGTTGCGATCTCAGCTCCATTTTAATCTCCACTAGTTCGGAGGCCAGGCGTGTGATCTCCTGGGCGGCCGGACACTCGACCGGAGCGGGCTGGGGCGGTCCATTCGGTTGTTCCCCTGAGGTCTCTCTGTACTGCGATACGGCTTCGGTGTTCCTTTGGAACGCTGTTATGAATTCCTGTAGCTGCTTGTCATGTTCCTTTACTCTATTGAGGAACTCTTTCTGGAGGGCTTCCAGAGACTCCGTATGTCTTTTCTCCTGTTCATACAGCGAGTTCTCATACGTAGCTCTCTGGGCCTCCTTGGATGAAACGAGAAAATCCTGGGTTGCGCAAAGATTTACGATCATATCGTACATAGCCTGCATGGATTTAGAAACCTCTTCCTTTATTTCTCTATTCAAATTCCTAGACTCACTGAGTTTGTCTTTCCCTCTTTTCAGGATCGTCGCCGCTACTGCTTTCAGACTCCCTGCAGACGTTGTCTGGGAGCATGTATCGGCGGCGCCCTGGCTACTGTCCTCACGCGGAGGGCTCTGCTGGGACACGGGCGACACCCCGGCCAACTCCCTGTCTTCGAAACCAAGCCTCAGCGGTTCCATGGGCTCCGGACTTCCGGCTGTATCGCCCGAGGTCCCAGCAGCGTCTTTCTTCTGTTTGGTGGGTGTGCGGGCCAAGAACATTGTGATGTTAGATTCCGGTAAGTATATTTAAAGATAGATGACTATAAAACTTTGAATTGGCGTGACTCAGATCACCCAAGGCCAGTTTTGGGGTCCCCGAGGTATCGGGAATGAGATTTAAAAATAAAAAATTTTCGGTCAAAAATTTGTCCCCTTCGTCTATAGTATATACAATGGGCGGGTGGGAGAGTAATTCGATTTCAGTTTTTTGCGATTTTCTCGGTAACCGCTGGGGGGATCGAGACGATCTAGATGTCGTTGGATGCGTCTCCACCAGCTCCACAATCTCTCCCTAGGTTCCGAGAAGATCGGAAAGACGGAAAAGTGTTATTTTTTGAAAAAACTAAAAATGAAAGTGGAAATTTTAAATTTAAAAATTTTTACGGGACTCTACGGCTGTAAAACTAATATAAAACGATGGGGGGGACTAAACCGGATATACTATTAAAGAAATGGTGACGATAGGACTGTGAAATTATTTTATCTGCAAAAATGTCTATGGGATTTTAGCGTTTTTCGATTCACCAAGTAACCTCGGTTAGGTATTTTCAGACTTTTCCGGGGATTACTTGGGAACGGTGCAGCCGATCTTGACGATTTATGTATCGTTAGGTTCGTGTTTTAGAGCTCTACAATATTTGCAAAGATTGTATTACGATTAAATGAACTTGAAAAATATTATTTATGATTTATGGTTATTTTTAAGAAAATTTTTAAGAATTTGTGAATTTTTTAGCACTGGGATGGTATTAACCACTGCCAATGCCGTTTGTTACTGTTTTTTAATGATATTATAACTATTTATGACGAAATTAATGAATTTTGAGGTTAGGTTAGGTTAGGTTAGGTTAGGTTAGGTTAGGTTAGGTTGGGGGGTTTTGGATAGTAACCTTCCCGCGGTGCCCCCTGTTAGTAGTGGTGTAGGTCCAACGAACCGTAACGGAGTTCCGGACCTACCCACGAACCAATCACTATCCCGTAGGCGGTCGAAATTATCTGTTGTTTTGTTTGATGCGTGCGATGCTCGATTCCGACGACGAGACCGATGCCTCGGTCGGCTCCCGGAAGCGGGCCAACCCAGTGCCTCCCTTGGGGAGCCCTATGGGCTCGGAGACCGAGACGGAGGCTGGGGTTTCGGCCCGTGCCCGGAAGGCCGGCCGTGGCAAAGGTGGTAGTACGGGTATCACCCATGCCCGTGCTGAGCTGCGTAGCTTGGTGGGAGAGGCCAAGGAGCAAGCCTTCGAAAAGGCTCTCCAGGCGAGGGTTGCCCATAAAGAGGCCGCCCAGAAGGCTTCAGAAAAACCGGCTGAGGCTCCTCGGGACATCTCCCGATGTTCACCGCAGGAGCTCAAGCTGATGGCGGACCGGTGTTGCACCGATGTGCGTGAGGTTGCACGCAAGTCGGGCCACCTCCAAGGCGTGATGGTCAAGCGGCTGAAGTCGGCGGCGGACTCCCTCCAGGAGATCGTGGATTCCCTGGCGAGGAGATCCGTCACCGACGAGACACGTCGGATGGCCGCCGAGAACCGGAGGCTCCGTGAGGAGTCGGATGGCTTGCAAGAGGAGCTGGAGGCGTACCGCCAACGGCTGTACGAGGCGAGGAGGAGTGCAGTGGAGGTGGCCCCGGTGGTGGGCCTTGAGGAGATGAGGGCGTCTCTCCTTGCGTCGATCGGGGAGATGATCGACGCAAAATTCGCCGGCATGGAGGATCGCCTCTTGCCGGCGAGGAATGTTCGCCCTCCTCTGTCGACGGATGTGAGACGCCCTCCTGAGGCGTCAGACTTGCCGCCTTCGCCCGCTTTGCCGGACAGGCCCGCTTTGCCGGCCCGGAGGACGAAGGCGAAGAGAACAGCAGCAGCACCTGCCCCCGTCGTCCAAGACGCTGCGACGGTCGCCACCTCTTCCGTCCACCCCGTAACCCCTGCGGAACCAGAGGCAGGGCCTTCGGGGGAGAGTTCGTGGGCGACCGTCGTCCGTCGTAAGGGCAAGAAAAAGAAGAAATCTTCCCCTCCGGTGGAGCCCCCTAGTCAGGCGGCAAAGACTGTGCCACCCAAGGCTGTTCCCAAGCCGAAACTCCCCGCCGAGCGCAAAACCATAGCAATCGCTATGGATTTGTTGCCGGCGGCGAAGCAGCGTGGGGTCACCTTCGCGGAGGCCCTCACGAAGCTGAAGGCGGAAGTGGTGTTGTCCGAATTGGGAATCGGTTCGGGCATAACCATTCGGCGGTCTGCGACCGATGGCCGCATGCTGGAGCTGCCTGTGGGTACTCCCATGGAGGCGGCTGTGGCCCTGGCAGGCCGAATGAGTAGGGTCCTGACGGACATGGCTACGGTGTCCCTGCCCACGGCTAAGGGCACCCTGCGGTTGACCGGACTAGATGATTCGGCGACCGCAGAGGGAGTGGCTGAGGCAGTGGCCCGTACCTGTGACTGTCCGGCTGAGCTGGTGAAAGTCAGCGAGGTCACCGAGGGCACTGGGCGGATGGGCGCGGTTGTGGTGAGGTGTCCCCTTGCCGCAGCCAAACAATTGGTCGAGGCTGGTCGGCTTTTAGTCGGCTGGTCCTCGGCCAAGGTCCACGTTGTGGATAAGCGCCCACTGCGCTGTTATAAGTGCATGGGCATCGGCCATACAAGGCCCACATGCCCATCGAGGGTGGAGAGGGGTCGCCTCTGTTACCGCTGTGGTGGCGACGGCCATCAGGCTAGTAGCTGCAACAGGCCGTTGCGCTGCGCGGTTTGTGCGGATGCAGGGCGCCCTTCGGACCACGTGATGGGTGGGGCTAAGTGTCTGCCACCCAACACTAAGGGTGTGACCGCTCCGAAGTCTGGAGCGGTCTCTAGCCGTCAGGCCGTAGAGGAGAGTGTGATGGAGCATTAGACCTGGGCTCTCACACGTCTCCTCGAAGCCGTCTTGAGGTGGTGGCCCGCATAGGCAGGCCTTCGTCGGGGCGCCGTGGTTGCATGCGAGAGCGATCCCATGGCGTCCCAATATGGCGAAGACGGAACGCAGAGTTTTAGTGGGTATTACCACCTGCTTCACAGGTGGTCGAGTCACACACTACCACTCGCTAGCGTGCTCTTCGGAACACGCTAGGCGAGTGGTGTGCGTAAATGCATTTCTCTGCGAAAACAAAAAAAAAAAAAAAAAAAAAAAAAAAGGTTAGGTTAGGTTAGGTTAGGTTAGGTTAGGTTAGGTTAGGTTAGGTTAGGTTAGGTTAGGTTAGGTTAGGTTAGGTTAGGTTGAAAGCGCCTGGGTGAAGGTGGCCAGGAAGGGACGCAAGGAGAAACCACAAGCGGAAAAATCGCTACCGACGACATCGCGTGCGCTCCAAGCGCAAAAGAAGAAGTCGAAAGGTGAGGCACGACCAAGGTCACGGCCGAGTAAGCAGTCCGAGGCCAAGCAAAAGGCGAAACCGAAACTCAAGGCCCCCCGGTCCGCAGCCGTCGTTATAACGGTGACCGAAGAGGGGAAAGGCCAGGGACTGACCTATGCCCAGATCATGAGGGAGGCCAAGGAGAAGGTCGACCTCAGTGGTCTGGGCATCGAGGCAGTTAAGTATCGCCGTGCGGTCACGGGGGCTGCGATTCTGCAGATCCCCGGGACTGGCAAGGATGCCGTCGCAGACTCGCTGGCAGAGAAGCTTAGCGAAGCGCTAGGTAGGAACGGCGTCAAGGTCGCCAGACCTTTCAAATCTACAGGCGTTCAAATCTCTGGTCTGGATGACTCCGTGACCGCCGAAGACGTCAGGCGGGCGGTCTCTACAAAGGGCGAGTGTCCGCTTGAACAGGTCAGGGTCAGCGGAGTCCATCCAGACAGAAGAGGTCTGTTCGCGGCCTGGGTGACCTGCCCGATCACAGCCGCAAAAAAGATCTCCGAAGGCAGGTTACTCATAGGATGGGTAGTCGCTCACGTGGCGATACAAAAGCCCCGCGACCTCAGGTGTTACAGGTGCCTCGAAGGCGGCCACGTCGCCAGCCGCTGCTCAGCGGAAGACCGTAGCCACCTGTGCCTGAGGTGTGGGCAACCAGGCCACAAGGCGGCCGATTGCAGGAATAAGCCCCAGTGCAGCGTGTGTGCCGCACTGGGGAAGAAATCGACACACCGTTTGGGAGGAACATCGTGTTCGGCCCCCAAACGAAAGGTGTCCAGAAGAGTGTCACCTACAAAGGCACTGCCCCAGCCGAACGGGGCAAGAATGGAGACCGACGAGGCCGTAATTGTTTAATATGGCCCTACAAATTCTACAGACGAATTTGAATCACTGTGCCAGGGCCCAGGATCTTCTGTTTCAGAGCCTGGCGCAGTGGTCGATCAATGTTGCAATAGTGGCGGAGCCGTACTTGGTTCCGGATAGGAATAACTGGGTCGGTGATAATGACAACCTTGTCGCCATTGCCGTCCCGGCCAATGTCGGCTCGCCACTAAACATCGGTGCAACACGTCGCGGAAACGGATGCGTCGCCGTCAAAATTAACGGACTGGCCGTGGTGGGGACATATTTTTCCCCCAACCGCCCCCTCGACGAGTTCGAACTTTACCTCTCGGAGGTGAGTGCACTCGTTCGATGGTGCAGCCCTCTGGAGGTAATAGTGGCGGGGGATCTGAACGCCAAATCCACGCTGTGGGGATCCAGGGAGTCGGACCTTAGAGGCGACCTCCTGGTCGAGTGGCTCGCTGCGCACAACTTGGTCCCTCTCAACCGAGGGTCCGAGAACACCTGTGTGCGCATGCTAGGCGGTTCCATCGTGGACGTGACGTTCGCAAGCCCCGTCCTATCGCGCCGTATCGAGAACTGGGAGGTTCTGACCGAGGTGGAGACTCTGTCCGACCATCGGTATATCCGGTTCATGGTCGATCTCCCTCGGTCCGCCCCAGTTTCGCGGAGCCTCGCGCGACCACCTCGAGAAGTAGGCCCGAGATGGTCTCGAAAAAACCTCCAGAGGACGCGCTCATCGAAGCGGCATTGGTACAGGCCTGGTGCCCCAAGCCTTCCAACGCGACGGCGCGGGGCGAGGTGGATTGGTTCGCTGAAGCGATGTCACACATCAGTGACGTCGCGATGCCACGCGTCCGTCCACTTCCGCCCCGTGACCGGGTTCACTGGTGGTCGCCCGAACTGGCTCAGCTCCGAGCGGCTTGTGTGACAGCCCGCCGCCGGTATACCCGCTACCGAAGAAGAAATCCCTCTTCCCGAGACCCAGACGTAGAAAGCGGCCTCTACGCGGATTACCAGACCGCGAAGGCCGCTCTCAGAAAGGAGATTGGCGCGTCGAAGGAAAGAGCGTGGGAGGAGCTCCTGAACACCTTGGAGCTCGATCCCTGGGGGCGACCGTATAAACTCGTAATGAGTAAGCTTCGCCCCTGGGCCCCACCTCTGACTTCGTCCATGGAGCCGGCTTTCCTCGAGACAGTCGTTTCGACGCTGTTCCCTCCTTCCAACACTTCCACCAGTTGGCGGGGAGAGCCGGTCTCCAGAGAGACAAGTGCACCGGAGGTGACACTCGCGGAGATCGGGGTCGCCGCACAAAAACTCCAGGGCAAAACAACTGCCCCAGGGCCTGACGGCCTTCATGGCCGAGTCTGGTGGCTCGCCCTTAAATCCGGATTAGACGAGAGATTCCGGGAGTTAATCTCCGAGCTCTTTCAGAGCGGAATCTTCCCTGCGCAGTGGAAAGTGGGGCAACTCATTCTGTTGCGAAAGGCAGGGAAGCCGCCGGATTCCCCCTCGGCCTATAGGCCAATTGTGTTGTTAGACGAAGCGGGCAAGCTCTATGAGCGCATCATAGCTGCCCGCATCAAGCAGCACCTCGCGACAGTCGGTCCGGATCTATCCGACACACAGTTCGGTTTCCGGACCGGAAGGTCTACCATCGACGCTGTCGCGAGGCTGAGGGACGTCTGCGAGGAGTCGACATCGCAGGGAGGTGTGGTCTTGGCAGTTTCACTCGACATTGCCAACGCTTTCAATACCATCCCGTGGGAGGCAATCATGAGTGGACTCCAGCACCACGGCATACCTGCATACCTCCGCCGGGTGATAGGATCATACCTTTCCGACCGGAGTATCATCTTTCCGAGTCAGGAAGGTTGGACACGGCACACAGTTGGCTGTGGCGTTCCGCAGGGGTCGGTTTTAGGACCACTCCTGTGGAATATCGGATATGACCGTGTCTTGCGTGGCGCATTACTTAGGGGCGTCAACCTAATTTGCTACGCTGATGACACACTGGTCACGGCTAGAGGCCGGACATTTAGGGAGGCGTGTCTGCTGGCGACGGCGGCGGTGGCACAAGTGGTTTCGCGGATCAGATGCCTCGGGCTACGAGTAGCTCTCGACAAGTCTGAGGCCATCTGCTTCCACGGACCGAGGAAGGCTCCCCCGCCCGGGGCAAGAATCGTTGTCGGTGGGGTCCCGATTCCTATTGGGACCACACTCAAATATCTCGGTCTAGTCTTAGACCCCAGATGGTCTTTCAAGGCCCACTTTGCGGCACTGGCCCCCAAGCTCACCGCCACGGCTATGGCTTTAAGCCGTATCATGCCGAACGTTGGCGGGCCGAGCGGAGGGTGTCGCCGCCTCTTTGCGGGAATTGTTAAGTCCAGAGCCCTGTACGGCTGCCCCATCTGGGCCGACAGGCTCTGCAACAATAACAGAGCGACGCTTAGGCAGTCGCAACGCATAGTGGCCATCAGGGTAGCGAGGGCGTATCGCACTGTGTCGTACGATGCAGTGTGTGTCATCGCCGGTCTCGCGCCCTGGCATTTAGAAGCGGCTGCCTTGGCCGAAATTTATTGGCGAAAGACGGCATCCAGGAGGCGTGGCTTCGACCCGCCTCCGGAGGTCATAAAAGAATGGCGAAAAAACAGCCGTTTGGAAACCATCGCTCGATGGAAGGAAGAACTGGGTCGGAATCGGAATGTCGGTCGTTGGACCTTAGACGCCATCTGCCCAGTTCTTGAGAAATGGGTGGAAAGAAGATGGGGGTCGCTCTCATACCGGCTGGTGCAGGTACTTTCCGGACACGGATGCTTCGGAAAGTATCTTCACCGCATCGCCGGGATGGAAGCGACTCCCGAATGTCATGAGTGTGGAGGCGCCATCGATACCGCGCAACACACGGTGGAGGAGTGCCCGGCTTGGGCCGGCCCTAGGTCGACCCTTGCAACGGTTTTGGACAGGACTTGTCGCTCCCCAACGTACTTCGTACGATTGTGGGAAGCGACACGGACGGCCCGTGGAACGCCTTCAAAGCGTTCTGCGAGGCCGTCATATCGGACAAGGAGAACGCGGAGCGGCTGAAGGAGACCGATCCCAACGCCGCTCCGCAAAGGATAAGACGACCGGGGCGACGCCGTCGCAATTATGCGCGGCTTGCCCCGTGACACCCGGATTTGACATATTTACACCGGATATGAGAATGTGTACAATGTACACTGAGGAGAGCCGCTGTTTAACGTAACGCGGCAATCGCTGCAACAAGGCATTGGAGTAAGGCTCAGCTGATCCCGGCCTGTTGCATGCGATAAGAAGGCGCCCGTCGGTTTTTAGTGGGTAGGCCGGAAAATTAGGTTGGTCAGTTTAGGTTAGGTCGGGTTTAGGTTAGGTTGGGTTTAGGTTAGTTTAGGTAAGGTTAGGGTAAGTAGGTTAGGTTGACCAACCTCAGGAGCCCCATACCCCTCGCACTTTATCATCACATGGCGCGCGAGGGCATGCGTAACAGCATTTTCCGACATAAAAAAAAAAAAAAAAAAAAAAAAAAAAGGTTAGGTTAGGTTAGGTTAGGTTAGGTTAGGTTAGGTTAGGTTAGGTTAGGTTAGGTTAGGTTAGGTTAGGTTAGGTTAGGTTAGGTTAGGTTAGGTTAGGTTAGGTTCCCCCAACCGCAGAGGTCAAACTCTGCGGTACCCTGGGCTTGTCGTGCCGGGGGCTCAGTAGCCGGGAGTCGATTGTGCAGGTGGCACCTTCGACTGCCCGGTGAAGCTAACAGGGTCAGACGGTTCGGGCGTGGGGCGTTTTACGCTAGACCGCGCCTAGGAGGGTGGTGTCGTATGGGTCGCTCCGGTACTTTTCTGCTTATCAGAATGGACTGCGAGCGGCTCCTGCGACACCGGAGGTGTGCTTAACCGGGGCCTTCAGCCCCGGTCGGGCGGTAGAGGAAGAAAACCTCTTTAAAAAATAACGACGGTCGGTCGTAGAGGGAAACAACCTCATTAAAAAGTTAGTCTCGGCGGGGGAGCCCTAGGACCCAGGGCTCCCTTGGTTGGGTTTGCCGGGGCCTTTTGGTCCCCGGTCGGTGGGGCGCGAAAGCGCCGCCGTATATTGTATTTATGTATTATATGTATTAGTATGTATATATGGCGGCAGTATGGTGCCGCCCAAGGTGGAGGCCGAAAGGCCTGGCGCGTTCGCGCGCGGTGGTGTGTATCGGTATATATGTATTTTATGTATTATTATGTATGTATGGCGGCAGTAGGTTGCCGCCACCGATGGGCCCCTCGGGGCAAGCGCCGGGGCGTCGCGGTGGTATGCTTCGGCGATCCCGTGACGTCCCACTATGGCGCTAGATGGGACCTTGGAGTTTTAGTGGGTAGGGGGCTCGGCTCCGAGTCCACACACCTCCTGCGCCATTGCACCCGTCCCGGCGCTCGAGTGCGTAACTGCATTTCTCCAAGTAAAAAAAAAAAAAGGTTAGGTTAGGTTAGGTTAGGTTAGGTTAGGTTAGGTTAGGTTAGGTTAGGTTTTTTTTTTTTTTTTTTTTGGTTTTTGCTTTATAGGTGTGGGTAGCGTGTACTGCTAATCCATCTATAAAGCTCTATTTCATTCCTGTCGCTATTTATTTTGCGACAACTTTTATTCTATTTAATATTTTAGTCCTAGGTATTTACATTGCGATTGTTGTACTAAGTTTTTCCTGTATATTTTAATATTCCTTTAGTAAGTGCTTTTATCGGTCCTACATACTAAATATATAAGTTTAGAAGATATATATATATAATTTTTTTTTTTTTTTTTTTTTTTTTTTTTTTTTTTTTTTTTTTTTTTATTTGATAATCAATGATTGCGTAATATTACGTTAGTTTTTATTTCTCTCATTTACTTTTTTCATTATGTGTAATGCGAATTCTAGGAATTTATTTACAGATTTTGCGTCATTCAGTATATTTGCTAGATTTTGTTCCTTGATTTCGTTATTTAGTCTTATTTCGGTTTCTTGTCTTATTTTTCCAAATTTGGGGCATTCGCACAAAACGTGGATGATGGTTTCTTCACTTGTATCGTCACAGTCACAGTATGGGTTGTCCTTTATCTTAAATCTATGAAGATATTGTGCTATGCCACCATGGCCTGTCAAAATTTGAGATATTGCATTGGTTATTTTGGTCTTTTTCAGAGTCTTGTACGCGATTCGTATGTCAGGTAGGAACTTCTTTGTTAGTGCTCCACCTTTTTCGGAGCTGTATCTATTTTGCCATGCTTCTATCGTCTTTTCTCTAAGCATCCACTTTACTGTCGAGATAGGAACCGCGTCGTAAATAGCAGCTGTCTTCTTTTTGAGAGCTGCTACTTTGGCTAGTTCGTCTGCCCTTTCATTGCCGGCTATACCAACGTGCGCTTTGATCCAGTAGAATTTGGTTTCTGCTCCAGCTTCTGTAATTTTCTCTAACGATTTCCTGATATTTACTACTATTGGGTGTAAGTTGTTAGGGTCTTTTATGCTAAGAAGTGCTGATTCTGAATCTGATAGGATATTTGTACTAGTGATTTTCTTTTTCTTTTGGTTTATTAGGTCTAGTGCACGTGATATAGCCGACAGTTCGGCTTGGAACACGGAACATTGATCCTCCAGTTTGAAATTCCTGTATTCTATTTCTCTATTATCTTCCCACCATGTTAGTGCTCCTCCTACTTTTCCTTCTATTTTGCTACCGTCTGTAAAAATGGATGGCCAGTTGTTATTTATTTTGTCTATTTCATCATTGGATGCTATTCTTTCGAACTCTATTTGTTTTCTTAACGAAGGGTGAGGGAGATCAAATGGAGAGGCTCTTTGTTCAACTGGTCGTCCGGCTAAAATATCTATTTCTTGGCCTTTTTTAATTCTATATATTTCTGCTGCCTCTTTCACTCTCATGTCGAGAGGAAGGATGCTCGCTAGCGTGGTTGCTGAATTTAGGGATACTGTTCTGTGGTTAGGTTAGGTTAGGTTAGGTTAGGTTAGGTTAGGTTAGGTTAGGTTAGGTTAGGTTAGGCTAGGCTAGGCTGGGCTAGGCTGAGGCTAGGCTAGGCTAGGCTAGGTTAGGTTAGGCTAGGCTAGGTTAGGTTAGGTTAGGTTAGGTTAGGTTAGGTTAGGT